>JAWWNH010000205.1:3495000-4960000 GCA_034641385.1 Darevskia mixta
ACGTCACACAGAGTTAAAGTCCTAGGGACTCCTTTGTTGAAAGAAGGGAGAAATGAGTTTGGGATCCTGTGATCTCCAGGAAGGAGAGCGTTGCAGACCTCGCCCCTCCCTGGCAGGACCCTCTCCTCCCCCTGCATGAGCAGATCAGGCCCCCCAGGCATCCTCCCCCCCCCTGCTGCAGCCCTGGGACCCCCACCGTCTCCCCCCTGCACCCTCGGGGGGGAGAGAGAGAGAGAGAGAGGGGGGGGGAGAGGGAGAGGGAGAGGGAGGAGACTCACCAGATCCCAGGAGGGGACAGCCATGCAGCCCTTGCAGGAAAGGACTGGGGAGGGAGGGAGGGAGGGGCCTGGGCTCTGGAGGACCTGGCCCCCCCTCCTGCTTCCTGTCCTCTCTAGGAAGGCAGCTCGGCTCCCTTTAACCCTTGCAAAGCCGAAGGACCCAGCTCCGCAATCTCTCGCTTGGCAGAACCTCAGGTTTTTATTATTTTTTATGGATTTAGGGGGGCTACACTAATGCCCAGATATCCTTTTGGGGGTGAGGCTCTTGGTTGGACTCTGAGCATCTCCCTCCCTTCATCAAGAGATCTCAGGCACATTTAAAACATAGAACTCATAAAAAGTATAGAAATGATGCATCGCCTCAATTTCTTTAATCAGGTGAGTGTTCTCCTTTCGAAAGAGGCAGGTGGAATCTCCACGGTTGCTAATAGAATAACGTTGAAATGCTAGTGAAATATGGGGAGCCCTAGAGCATCTGCTTGGCATGCAGAATGTCCCAGGGTCAGTCCCTGACATCTCCCGTAAGGGCTGGATGAGATCCCTGCCTGAAACTCTGGGGAGCTGCTGCCAGTCAGTGTGGACAATGCAGAGCTAGAGGGACCCCTTGGTCAGGCTCAGCAGAAGGCAGCTTCCGGTGTTCCTTTGGAGGCTGCTTCAAAACTCCGCAAAATCAAAAGGGATAGAAATTCCTGCTCCATCATTTCTTCTAAATAGAGAATTCAATGGACTAAAAATGCATGGCGGTTGTTATTATTAATTAAGTTGATATACCGCCCTTTGTCAAGAGGTCTCAGGGACGTTTACAACACAGAACACATGAGAAGTAGACGAATGATGCATCACCTCAAATCCTTTAATCAAGTGAGTGTCCTCCTTTCAAAGGAGGCAGGTGGATCTCCACGGTTGTTGTTGCTGCTGCTGCCCTGAGTGCTGGAAGGAAGACCTGCTCCCTGCAAGGCCTTTTCCCACCTGGCCTGGGGGGGGGGGGCGAGGACCAGACTCCCCCTGCTCAACAGAAGAGACTCCTGAGAGGCCGGAGGGACATTGCCCTGCTGTGAATCCTGGGGACCCCAGACTCACGGGAACAAACTGGGGCTGGGGCAAATGTCGGAAATGCTTTCAAAGGTTTTAAAATAGTTTTTCATCTGTGGCACTTTAAATGTTGGGTGTTGGGTTTTTCCACTGAAAAGAACAAAAATGAACTGCTCCTGGTACTTAGGGGACACTCAAAGCCCGCTAGCGTCCGCTAGAGTTTGCTGCGGTCGAAGATGTAGAACAAACACAGCCAAGGTGAAATGTTGAAGCAAAAAGTGGCAGAGACGCCTAACCTTTATTAAAAGTAACTGCTATAGCAGGGTCCCACCTAATCCAAAAGGGAGAAAGGCAAGACCCCGAACAAAAGATGCCATTGACTTTTAAAAGTTCCCCCCATATTCCAGAATACATTCAGACATTGTCATCAAAACGTCATTGCTACATCATTAATTTGTTACACAAGGGGAGGTCTAGCGGTTGTAACCTGAGTGTCAAGTACCCACCCTTCCCTCCTCCTGGCCATCACCAGACACCCGTTGATAATAGAAAAAACAAAACTTTTTACAAGTTCTTGACCTTCAGGCCAAGTAAATCACAGTCTCTTTGTGTGTTCTGGTTTGAATATTACTGACTGGCATTAGTTCGCCTGTCTTCCCAAGTGATGTGTAAAATTTTTCAGATTCATGAAATTTCAGATTCAAAATTTTTCCATTCATGGAATCTTTCAAGGAGTTGGAGATGGCGTTTAAAAGTGGTCCATTTATTTTTTTGAAATGAAACAAAATCTACAGTAAGATGGGCAAGAATGTTTATTTTTGTATACCACTTTATTTATATTTTATTTGGGGGGAATCCTACTTTTTCTGATTGCATTATCAAAACTCATCTTCCACATTGCATCTCCTTCTGTTCTTGAGAGAGAGAAGACTCTCAGCCTGCCTTGTTGCAGAGTAGTTCTGTTGGGATTTTGCATAGACTTCAGCTATGTGAAATAAATAAATAAATAAATAAATAAATAAATAAATAATTATTTATACCCCACCCATCCAGCCATGGGAAATGTCTGCATTGCCCCCTTCCCTTGATGTCCTGAGCAGGTGCTTATTTTGCTGAATGCTTAATCCTATTCTGGATTAAGGGGTGGCCTTGAGGGGTGGGCTAGGGCAGCCAGCGTGTTCATGCCAGCCTGAGCAGAAGGCACCATTCTCTCAACCTTTGTTGATCTGAGGAAGCAGTGAGACCATCAGTCTGTCTAACTCAGTACTGATGACACCAGCGTTTACCTAGGAGCAAGCCTCATTGTATTCAAAGGGATTAATTTATTCTGGGTATGCCTGGTTAGGACTCTGCTGTGAGCTACATAGCTGGGGGTCCCCGGTTCCAGCCTCTGCCTTGTCGTAATTTGGTGTCTTTAGCTATGCCCCTGTCTCAGCCTCAGGAGCCCCCACAGCTTCAATATAGGGAGAGTATAGCACTGGCCTACTTTACAGGGTTGTTGGAACCGTATAGGGCTGCTGAGGATCCTTGCTACAGACCATGTTCCATCACCCTGTGCTGAAGTGCTGAGCAGCAAAGCACTCCTGGGAATGCCCCTTATCCTTCCCCCAGAAGAGTTGCTCCAACTCCCTCCCCCAGCACCCACCCACTTCAGTTCAGGGAGGCTCCCACCACCACCCTGCACAACTGGTAACCAGGCTGAATCTCTGTGCGATTGTAGCAATTCTCAGCTGATGGTGCAAATCTGCTGGGAATCTTGTCTCCTCCCTGAGCAAGAGGCTCATAAAAACCTCTGAGTTCCAACTTCTGCCTTCTGCCTTTCCTGGGCATCCTGCCTGCTGACCACAACCCCTAAGAGATGCCCTCCGCATCTACCTGCTGCTGCTGCTGCTGACACAGGAACAGGTAAATACAGGGAATAAGAACATGAGCAGAGCCTGCTGGATCAGATCAATGGCCTGTCTAGTCCGGCATCCTGTTCTCACAGTGGCCAACCAGATGCCTCAATGGGAGGAGACCTGCAAGCAGGATCTGAGCACAAGAGAAATCTCCCCTCCTGTGGCTTCCAGCAACTGCTACTGAATTTCAGAAATGTCCTTGGATCAAAATGGGGAAAGGTAGCTTGTTCCTCTTGAGGGTATTGGGTGGGCCAACATGACGGTGATTAAGGACTGAGGAGTCATTTTCATTGTCCAGAAAGTGGGAGAAGCAACAAGAGGATCAGCCATTTTAGATCTGGTCCTAACCAATAGTGATGACCTGGTTAGTGGGGTAGAAGTGGCAGGATCATTAGGTGGGAGTGATCATGCTCTTCTGGAGTTTATTATACATCAGAAAGGAGCAACCAAGCATACTAAGACTCAAATTCTAGACTTTAAGAAAGCCGACTTCAGAAAACTTAGGGAAATGCTGGATGTGATCCCATGGTCAGTAATACTAAAAGGGATAGGAGTTCATGATGGATGGGAGTTTGTTAAAAGGGAGATATTAAAAGCACAACTTCAAGCAGTACCAATGAGACGAAAACATGGAAGGTGCCTAAAGAAGCCAGGGTGGCTATCTAAAGAACTTTTAACTGAGTTAAGATTTAAAAGGGATATGTACAAGAAATGGAAAAAGGGGGAAACCACCAGAGAGGAATTCAAACAAATAGCCAGCACATGTAGAGACAAAGTCAGAAAAGCTAAAGCACAGAATGAACTCAGGCTTGCTAGAGAGGTTAAAAGCAATAAAAAGAGTTTTTATGGGTATGTCCGTAGCAAAAGGAAGAACAAGGAAACAGTGGGGTCACTTAGAGGAGAAGATGGTGAAATGCGAACAGGGGACGCAGAAAGGGCAGAACTCCTCAATACCTTCTTTGCCTCAGTCTTCTCCAAAAAAGAAAACAATGCCCGACCTGAAGAATATGGAGCAGATGATTCAGCAGGGGAAACACAGCCCAGAATAAGTAAGGAGGTAGTACAAGAACACTTGGCTAGTTTAGATGTATTCAAGTCTCCAGGGCCAGATGAACTACATCCCAGAGTATTAAAAGAACTGGCAGAGGTGATTTCAGAACCACTGGCAGTAATCTTTGAGAATTCCTGGAAAACAGGTGAAGTCCCAGCAGACTGGAGGAGGGCAAATGTTGTCCCTATTTTCAAAAAGGGGAAAAGAGAGGACCCAAACAATTACCGCCCAGTCAGCCTGACATCAATACCAGGAAAGATTCTAGAGCAGATCATTAAGCAAACGGTCTGTGAGCACCTAGAAAGGAACGCTGTGATCACTAAAAGTCAGCATGGGTTTCTGAAAAATAAGTCATGTCAGACTAATCTGATCTCATTTTTTGACAGAATTACAAGCCTGGTAGACGAAGGGAACACTGTGGATGTAGCCTATCTTGATTTCAGCAAGGCCTTTGACAAGGTGCCCCATGATATTCTTGTAAAGAAGCTGGTAAAATGCGGGCTAGACAATGCTACCATTCATTGGATTTGTAACTGGCTGACTGACCGAACCCAAAGGGTGCTCATCAATGGCTCCTCTTCATCCTGGAGAGAAGTGACTAGTGGGGTGCCACAGGGTTCTGTCTTGGGCCCAGTCTTATTCAACATCTTTATCAATGACTTGGATGATGGGCTTGAGGGCATCCTGATCAAGTTTGCAGATGACACCAAATTGGGAGGGGTGGCTAATACCCCAGAGGACAGGATCACACTTCAAAATGACCTTAACAGATTAGAGAACTGGGCCAAGGCAAACAGGATGAATTTTAACAGGGAGAAATGTAAAGTACTACACTTGGCCAAAAAAAATGAAAGGCACAAATACAGGATGGGTGATACCTGGCTTGAGAGCAGTACAAGTGAAAAGGATCTAGGAGTCTTGGTAGACCACAAACTTGACATGAGTCAACAGTGTGATGCAGCAGCTAAAAAAGCCAATGCAATTCTGGGCTGCATCAATAGGAGTATAGCATCTAGATCAAGGGAAGTAATAGTACCACTGTATTCCGCTCTGGTCAGACCCCACCTGGAATACTGTGTCCAGTTCTGGGCACCACAGTTCAAGAAGGATATTGACAAGCTGGAACGTGTCCAGAGGAGGGCAACCAAAATGGTCAAAGGCCTGGAAACGATGCCTTATGAGGAACGGCTTAGGGAGCTGGGTATGTTTAGCCTGGAGAAGAGACGGTTAAGGGGTGATATGATAGCCATGTTCAAATATATAAAAGGATGTCATATAGAGGAGGGAGAAAGGTTGTTTTCTGCTGCTCCAGAGAAGCGGACACGGAGCAATGGATTCAAACTACAAGAAAGAAGATTCCACCTAAACATTAGGAAGAATTTCTTGACAGTAAGAGCTGTTCGACAATGGAATTTGCTGCCAAGGAGTGTGGTGGAGTCTCCTTCTTTGGAGGTCTTTAAGCAGAGGCTTGACAGCCACCTGTCAGGAATGCTTTGATGGTGTTTCCTGCTTGGCAGGGGGTTGGACTGGATGGCCCTTGTGGTCTCTTCCAACTCTATGATTCTGTGATTCTGTGATTCTGAGTGGAGTGGTTGTTCTGTGGTATTACGGTAGTGGACAAAGCTGTAATGTAACTTTTGAATAAATGCATTTTTAATTTAAAAAATAACGTGGAAGAGGTGTATCTGTCAATTTTGGTTTCTTACAGTTTCTCTTTGTCGAGTCTCATGTTTCCTTTGCCCCATTTCTGCACCAGTTTGTGGTTGATTTTTAATGGGTGCACAGAAACACAGACACATATTTGCTTACCACTTTGTCCAGCCAACACACTTTTGCAAGCCATTTGCCACAAGACAATGCCTTTTTGTCCCTTGTTCCCATTAACCCGTGGTTGTGTGCAGTTTCCACTTAATGAACACATTTTTGTGATGGAGAAAAGGCTGCATCACAAATTTTGAGAAGTGCAAATTTTCAAGGCTAGCTGCGTTTTGGACTGCTTAGTGGTTAAGGAAGAGCAAATTAGGCTGGTTTATGTTGAACTGTAAACTGAATGAACTTCGCTCCCTATTCCTAATCCAAACGTTCCTCAGATAAATAGTAGAGTCTGCTCTTGCTGGAGAAAGTGTTGCCTCTGTATGTAGAACTGATTTAAGTCCCAACTTTGGGATCCCAAGCATGTCTAATTCTCACTGATCTTAACCTTACCAGTGAATCGTGGAGAAGGATTAGCCCACTTCATAGAAAGTGAACCATTCCTGTTTGGAATGGTGTTGTGCATCTTACAATTGTTTCTTATCATTGTGTGTTCTATTGCTGGAATTCCATCCCTGGGAATGGAACAAAACAAACAATGCTTGTTTGCGAAGTTATTCAATTTTTGCTTGAGGCACTGCTTGGATCCTTGCCGAGGTTATTTGTTGCTATTGACACACACAGATTCACACACATATCGCAAGTCCTTCTGACTGAGCTCATTCCCTGCTCAGCATGCTGGAAAGAAACCAGGTCATGTGCTACATCCTTTACAGTGTCGAGGGACAGATGGATTGGCGCTCAGGATGGATGGTCCTCGTTCAGGCACATCTCACATGACCAACAGCTATGCCAGTTCCTGGAAACCATTGCAGGCGAGAGCACTGCTCTTGTGCTTGAATCCTTCTTGTGGGTTCCCCACTGGTATCTGGTTGGCCACTGTGAGAACAGGATGCCACGTGAGATGGGCTGTGATACTGTTTTGTCAGCTTCTTCTTATGTTCTTAGCACATCTAAACGCTTGCTTCCTTTCAGAAAGGCCACCATGTTTCAGAAGTGAGCAGGCCCACATCCCCAGTTCCGGCATGTCAGCTGCTAACTGGACTGTGCTCCACCCCTCCACCTTCATCCTTCTTGGGATCCCGGGACTGCAAGCCTTCCATGCCTGGATTTCCATCCCCTTCTGCTCCATCTACATCCTCTCCCTTCTGGGGAACTGCCTCCTCTTGGTGGTCATCAAGAAGGAGCCCAGCCTCCATGAGCCCATGTACTTCTTCCTCTGCATGCTGGCAGTGGCTGATCTTGTGGTCTCAACCACCACCTTACCAAAAATCCTGGGTATATTCTGGCTTCAGGACAGAGGCATCCACACCAGTGCCTGCCTGGCCCAGGTGTTCCTTATCCATTCCTTCTCCACCATGGAGTCGGGCTTCTTCGCTGCCATGGCCTTCGACCGTTACGTGGCAATATGCAACCCGCTGAGACACTCTGCCATCTTGACCAAAACCATTGTGATCAAGATTGGGCTGGCTGTTTTCATCCGGGGGGCTGTGCTCCTGCTGCCCCACCCTTTCCTGCTGAAGTGGCTCCCATACTGCAGGGGAAATGTCATCTCCCACACCTACTGTGAGTTCATGGCGCTGGTGAAACTGACCTGTGCGGATACCCGTGCCCCCAGAGCATATAGCTTGACTGTTGCCTTCCTGACTGGGGGGCTGGATTTCACCTTCATCATCCTGTCCTACACCCTGATCCTGCGGACGGTCTTCCAGCTGCCTTCCAAGGAGGCGCGGGCCAAATCCCTGGGCACTTGCGGCTCCCACATCTGCGTCATCCTGATCTCGTACACTCCGGCATTCTTCTCCTTCCTCACCCACCGATTCGGCCACAGGGTCAACCCCTGCGTCCACATTATCGTTGCCAACATCTATGTCTTGATTCCGCCCATGATGAATCCCATCATCTATGGGGCAAAGACAAAGAAGATCCGAGAAAGTATCCTCAGAACCCTCGGGGTCTCCTCTGCTGGAAACATGGAAATGAGAAAGTAGGGCCCTGCAGCACCCCAGTGGGAGTGAACTGAATAAGCTTACATTTATTTTTGCTCCACACCTTCCCTGCTTCTGTTATGAGGCTACCACATAAGTCCCAGCAGTAGAACCATTAATGTTATCTGCCCAGGTAACTGTGATGCTTTCTGCCCGAGAGCGTATTCCTTGTTTTCCTGTTTGCTGCTGTTGCATGTGACTATGGAAGGACCAGGTGAGTCGATGGTTTCTCTGTGATCAGCTGTGTGCAATACTCCCCTCTCCTCTTCCCAAACCTTCTGATGAATGTTTCTTAAAGTCCGGAAGCTCTTCTGAGCACCCCCACACTGTATGACTTCTGTATGCACAGCAATCTTGCCAATGCAATCAATTCTCGACACAGCTGCCGCTGCCACCAACATCCTGCTTCATGTGGGCAGGCTGTTGCCTTACTGGTTCTAAAATGCAACTCGCAGGATTATCACACAAAGGTTAAAGTGTGGCTGGAGCACATTTGGACCTGGTCTTAAGCTAAAGCCCCAAAATATATTTTAAAAGTCCTTCCCTCCTTGGTCATAGAATTGTAGAATTGGAAGGGGTCCTGAGGCTCATTAGGTCCAACCCCTGCTATGCAATCTCTGCTAAATGAGACTCATACTAAATCCTTGTATGTCTGCCTGGATTGTTATGAAGGCCTTGACTATGTAGCACATTATATTTGCCAGGAGGGTCCTGCCAGGAAGGCACAATGATACTGACAATTCCCTCTTGTTCATTTGCAGCACTCGGGTGTTCTTTGTGTTTCTGAGTGTCATGGTTGTTAGATGCTGCCAAACGGATCCCTATTACTCTGTTACAATCACTTTTCCAAGCACGGAAATGCTTCAAGGGTGAGGGTGCTTATTCAGGTTTGCCTTCCTTTATAGTCCTATTCCTTTATATACCTACAATATCTGCATTTACTGACAAATGTCCACAGAGCCTAGGGCTTGCCAATCAGAAAGTCGGCGGTTCGAATCCCCGCAACGGGGTGAGCTCCCGTTGCTCAGTCCCTGCTCCTGCCCACCTAGCAGTTTGAAAGCACAAAGTGCAAGTAGATAAATAGGTACCACTCCGGTGAGAAGGTAAATAGCGTTTCCATGCGCTGCTGGTTCACCAGAAGCTGGTTCACCATGGTTCACCAGAAGTGACCTAGTTATGCTGGCTACAAGACCCAGAAGCTGCTGCCTTTATTTCCTTCCCCTTTGCATCCAAGGTGTGCTCATAGATAAGGGTAGACCAGTTGCCATATTCCAGGGGTCCTCAAACATTTTCAGCAGGGGGCTGGTTCACTTTCCCTCATACCTTGTGGAGGGCCGGGCTATATTTTGGAGAAAAAAATGAACCACCACGGGCGGGGGGGCGGAGAGGAAGAAGAAAGATGAGAGCCAGTGTGGTGTAGTGGTTAAGAGCGGTAGACTCGTAATCTGAGGAACCGGGTTCGCGTCTCCGCTCCTCCACATGGAGCTGCTGGGTGACCTTGGGCTAGTCACACTTCAGCCTCACTCTCAGCCCCACTCACCTCACAGAGTGTTTGTTGTGGGGGAGGAAGGGAAAGGAGAATGTCAGTCGCTTTGAGACTCCTTCAGGTAGTGATAAAGTGGGATATCAAATCCAAACTCTTCTTCATCAAATCCAAAGAACCGGAGTCAGGAGCCCCTGGGGCCACAGTCCCCACTGTGGGAGGAGGGCCCAAGCGGGCCACGACTCCCCGCCAGCCCCCTCGCTGCTCCCTCCCCCCTCCTCAGGCCTCGCCAACACCACAGGCCTCAGCCTGGGCACGGACAGCAGCTGCCACTGCTGCCGAAGCTGCCCATTCCCGGCCCGCCGGCCCAAGCTGAAGAGGAAGGTGCCCAGGCAGAGAGAAAGGGGGCTTTGGGCCCAGCGCCTCCAAAGCAGGCAGGTGGCAGGCAGTGAAGGGAGAAGGGCCGCTGCCGGGGCGGGGGGGGGTCCACTGTCCGTCTGGGCACAGAGACCCCCGCCTCCTACTCTGCCTTCCCTCAGCCGGGAAGCAGCGACTCACCTGGGTCCTGTCCCCTGGGCTGGGCTCTTCGGTGCGGGGCGAGAGCACCGACCAGAGCAACAGCAGCCCCAGGAAGGAGCTGAGCAAGAGGAAGCCCAGCTTCAGCTGCATCCTCGGTGCCAGCCCCACGAGCTCACCAAAGCCGCCGGCCCCCTCACTGCTCCCTCCCGCATCACTCTCTGCTCAGCCCACAACTGCTGGGTGTCGGCGGTGGCTCAATGAATGAAAGGCCATGTTGGAGTTCACCAATCAGTCCCCGCGCCGCTGAAAAGCCGCGCCAAGATGCTTGCCGCCCCGCGCTGTGTTGAGGTAAACACCAACATGGCCTTTTGGCCTCGGACATTTGGCAGGTTTTCAGATTCACGACCCTTTCAGGCCGCATCTGGCCCCCGGGCCGTAGTTTGCCAACCTCTGCCATATTCATTCATGATTCCCCATCCACCAGACGCCTAGCCAATCAAGAACTATTATTCAAATAACTGTCAAACCGACAACCAATCAGAAGAGTCCATTTTGACAGCAACAACGATACACTTATACAATAACACCCCCTAACAGGGGGCTCCCCTGGAACTACAGCTGTCAAAGCCTGCTTTGCAGACCCAGCTCAGCTGAGGGCAAGTATGGGGAACTTTTAAAAGGAGAAGTACCCTTTGTTCGGGGGTTCTCTCTGCTCCTCTCTGCTGCTTGAAGTCTTGCTGCAATAAAGATCAGGCCTCCTAACTGCTATTCTGCTTCATTATTTTGGCCAGAGCCTTTTGTTTAATGATCCAACTTGAGCCCGGGGAACTCCCCGTGACAGGTGGAATCTCACTGCTTAACACTTCAAAACCTAGATGCTTACAGAGTTCAGGTTCCGCTCTCAGGGCCTTGGTAGGTACCTTTCTCAGTCTCCTGCCATTACTCTTCCTTGCAGACACCTAGATCTTAACACCTTTAGTTAAAGGGGTGGGGTTTGAGAACAAGAGCAGGTTCCCAAGGCATCTCCAACCATTCCCCTGGCATTGTGGGCCAGGACTATGGATGACATCTCCAGCAGCACAACTCCTGGATCCATTAACCCTTTCCTGTCTGATCACTCATCTTACAACACTGTGAAATCCTTTTAAGCGCTATGAAGTTGCCACAGCCGCTGTCTATACAGATGGAGGATTGCTCCAACTCCCTCCCCCAATACCCACCCACTGCAGTTCAGGGAGGCTCCCCCTCCCACCTGCACAACTGTTAATGAAACACACATTTAGAACCAGGCTGAATCTGTGTGCGATTGTAGCAATTCTCAGCTGATGGTGCAAATCTGCTGGGAATCTTGTCTCCTCCCGGAGCAAGAGGCGTATAAAAACCTCCCAGGTCCAATTTCTGCCTTCTCGAGATGCCCTTCCCTTCTACCTGCTGCTACCACTACCACAGGAACAGGTAAATACAGGTAACAAGAACATAAGCAGAGCCTGCTGGATCAGACCGATGGCCTGTCCAGTCCTGCATCCTGTTCTTACAGTGGCCAACCAGATGCCTCAATGGGAGGAGACCTGCAAGCAGGATCTGAGCACAAGAGAAATCTCCTCTTCTGTTACTTCCAGCAACTGCTACTGAATTTCAGAACTGTCCTTGGATCTTAATGGGGAAGGGGCGAATCTGTTAATTTTGGTTTCTCTCCATTTCTCCTTGTTCAGCCTTCTGCTTACTTTGCCCCATTCCTGCACCAGTTTGTCATTTATTTATTGAAGTAAGTGCTTCAGTACCAAGTAAGTGCTCACAGATAGGATCATGCTCACTTTACAGTTTGGTTCTTTCTGGCAGTTTCTGCTTTTCTTGGGGAGTAAGTCTGCCTGAGTCCAACCATGGAGCTTTACTTGTAGGTAAATGTGTGCATGGGATTGTGTGGGCTTACTCAAGAGTAAGTGAGTTCACTTTCTCCATGCAGCTGATGAGATCTTTCTCATTCAAAGCTGTTCTTCAGAGGGAGTCAAGGGAGCAGTTTATTAGGAAAATATCCAATTGACTAATAAAATTTCTTAACATAACTATAAAATGTCCAGCCAGATGGGTGAGGTATATATTAGTATTGTTATTATTATTCATATCCCACATTTAACATTCAAAGTGGCTCACATTGGTTATGATATATAAATAGCAGTGCTGTACTTTAAATTTTAAAAATGATTATCTTAACATTATTAAATTGTTGTTGTTGTTATTCATATCCCACATTTAACATTCAAAGTTCCTTACATTGGTTAAAAAAGGTAAAGGTACTTCTGACCATTAGGTCCAGTCGCGGACAACTCTGGGGTTGCAGCGCTCATCTCACTTTATTGGCCGAGAGCCGGTGTACAGCTTCCGGGTCATGTGGCCAGCATGACAAAGCCGCTTCTGGCGAACCAGAGCAGCACACGGAAACGGAAATTACGTTGGTTACTATATATAAATACCAGTACTTTAAATTTTAAAAATGATTAGCTTAAGCAACCTTAATGTTGCCCCTGCATAAACATTTACATTATGGTCACACAGGTTCCCTCCCCTCCACCTAAAAAAATCCAGGAAATTTAGTCACAGAAATATTTTAAACTGAGGTAAAATGAGGCACCTAGCATATTCTTTGTGAAATATAAGCATTGTACAGAACCTAATAGCCTTTTCTTCAAGATGGACTGAGGGATTTACATTTTGAACCAAAAAAATCATGTTTTGGATGGATATGACAGCCAAGAATGCTGAAGGAGCTTACCTTCAGATGCTGGCGTCAGCACACTCCAGGACTGAGGCATCTCTGATGGGCCTGGCATTGTGACCTTGAAGGAAAAGGGGTTTGGGAATGTTTGGTTCAGTTTCCCTCACTGCTGCTGCCAGAGAACGTGAGGTAGGAGGACTCTGAGTAGCCCAAGAGAAACCAGCTCGCCAGGAGGAGTCAAAACGAGACTTGTGCTGAATTCAGAGGGCAAGAGATTGAAGGGGTGCCATGAAACGTTTCAGCAAACTCTGGGTTTGGTACCCGATAGGCAGTCCTAGAAACTGTGGAAACTGTAGATAAGAGCTGAGTGAACAAAGAGTAACTGTAATTGCATCAGAATTTTTGATACCTTGGCATCAGAAGTTGAGGGAACTGAGACTTGTTATATTGGGGAGGGGGGAGTCTAGAGTGAGTCAGTAGAACCATATAATGATAGCATTGGAAGGGATCCCTGAATGCCATATAGTCCAGTCATTCCTGCTCACTGCAGGAAATCCAGAGCTGGGATATCCCTAAGAGTTGGTTGCTCATTCACTGCTTGAAGAGCCTCCCAGAAAGGAAGGGAGCCCACCCCACCATCGCTCTAGGTAATTTGGAGGGACCAGGAAAAGTCCTCTACAAGAAGTGAGGACTGCTTATATTTTATTTCTCTGCCTCTTAGTATTTACTTTTCTTGCAGCATCTCCATCAATTTGACATCATTCACAAACAGAGGGCATCCTCCTGCTCCCCAATTAGATAATTACTCCAATTGTTTGTCTTTTGACATCATTGCATTGGCTTTCACATGGTGTTACCAGCTGCTTTGGGCTTCCTTTTGGAAAGAAAATTGAATTCAGCTGAATCAGAGAAATGGATGGAGATAGTAGGGTTAGTAGGGACACCTTGGAATAAAAAGTGTCAATTATTGACACTCATGTTTCTCCCATGGGTTCTAGGCACTTACTCGGAGTTCAGTTTTCTTGGAATGAAGGCCAGCAGAGATTGTGGTGTCTTTACGATACATGGTTGTGAGCACACAACCCATAAGCATGGAGGAGCTCACTGCATTAATACCCCAACAGATTTTGCTCTTCATTAGTCACAGGTTTGGATCCACAGAGCAAACTGGTCTCTGTGTCTCCAGCTTCTAGCCTACTTCCAGCAGTTCACAGACAATGCACTCCTATTGTTGTCTCCACCTGGAAGCTTTGCTGGGAGGCTCACCCATTAGCCTGGATTGCATCATCTTTCAGTTGTAGCTCTTGCAAACGAGCTCATTCTTTTGAGATGCTGACACTTAAATGGCCAGCTAAGACCATTATCTTACAAAGAAATTTGTCTGACCAGTTCAGCAAACTTCTCTTGTCAGAGTCTATCCTCACTGGGTACAGGACCCCCAAGAACTGGAAGGGACTTGTGACATCATCCAGACAGACTCCTCTTCAAACTTACAATACTATCTGGGATCTTTCTTTGCAGGCTCAAAGACATACCATGGCTACTGTTCAGTGAAGCCTTTCCCAGGAGCTCAGCATACAATGTTGGCTTCCAACTGGACCCTGCTCCACCCTTCCACCTTCATCCTGGTGGGAATTCCAGGCCTACAGGATGTCCAGATCTGGATCTCCATCCCCTTCTGCTGTCTCTACATCCTCACCCTCCTTGGGAATTGTCTCCTCCTGGTAGTCGTCAAGAGAGAGCCGAGCCTCCATGAGCCCATGTACTTATTCCTCTGCATGCTGGCAGGTGCCGACCTGGTGGTCACGACCACAATTGTGCCCAAAATCTTGAGCATTTTCTGGTTTGGCCATGGAAGCATCCATATAAATGGCTGCCTAGCCCAAATCTTCTTGCTCCACTCCTTCTCAACCATGGAATCAGGGTTCATCTTGGCCATGGCCTTTGACCGCTACATGGCCATTTGCAAGCCCTTGAGACATGTGGCAGTCCTGACCAATGATGTGGTTGCCAAGATGGGACTGACCATTGTGTTACGGGGGGCCGTCCTCCTGAGCCCTCACCCTTTCCTCCTGAAATGGCTCCCGTATTGCAGAGGCAACGTCATATTGCACACGTACTGTGAGTTCATGGCTCTGATGAAACTGACCTGTGTGGACACGGGGGCAGAGAGGGCCTACAGTCTCCTGGTTGCTTTTCTAACTGGGGGGCTGGACTTGGTGTTGATCATCCTGTCTTACACCCTCATTTTCCAGGCTGTCTTCCAGCTCCCTTCCAAGGAAGCACGGGTCAAATCTCTTGGCACCTGCAGCTCTCACGCCTGTGTCATCCTGGTCTTCTACACTCCAGCGTTTTTCTCCTTCTTGACCCACCGGTTTGGTCATGTGGCTCCCCATGTCCACATTCTGGTGGCAAATATATACCTGCTCCTTCCGCCCATGATGAACCCCATTATTTATGGAGTAAGGACCAAGAGAATCCAGCAGGGCCTCTTCAAGATCTTCTGTGTCAAAACCAGATAAAAGGCCAGGAACTTGGAGCATCTCATTGAGTTCAGCTGCATCTAGTTGCTGGAAACCACAGGAGAAGAGAGGGCTCTTCATTCTCTGCTTCCTGGTTTCCCACAGGCATCTGGCTGGCCACTGTGAGAACAGGCTGAGAACTAGATTGGCCATTGGCCTAATCCAGGAGTCTCTTCTTAGATTCTCATCCACCTATGCTCAACTTGTGTAAATAAAGCAGCATATCACACAACACCAGTCAGCCTCCAATGACCTCTTTCCAAAAGAACAGGAGTACAATGGCTTATCCACACTCAGTTTTTGGCCCTCTCTTTCCAGGCAGAGCTTTAATGCTCCGTGTCCGAACATGTTTTCTCTGCCCTGCAAAAACCTTCCTCTTTAAAGTTGAATTCTAGATTCTGGAGGGTCCCCACCCCCCCCCCAAAAAAAAATTAGAGGCAGTTTTGGCACCAACTCTTAGGTCATTTCAGCACCATGTAAAGGCATATTTGCTTTTCCTGGCATTTTTGTAGATCGAGAGTAGAATGGGAATAGACAGCCTTGCAATGGTAATAATGGTTTAGTTGCTCATTATTTTTAACTGACTTTGTAATTTATGCTGCTTATATGAGTGTGCGTATTTCAGTTTGTGCATATTTCAGAGTCAGAGGGAGGGAGGAACTTCCCGTTGGCGTTCAAAATGCTGCAGAAGCCGGAAGGAGGATTAGACTAGCCAACTGCCCTCCTTGAAGAGAGCTGTGTATTTGTGCTCGCAACATGATGCTGTAATAAAAAAGACTATAAATCTATCAACTGCTTGTTAATTCTTATTTGTGAAGTTACTGAAGGGAGGGGAGGAAACTCCACACCTGACACAAGGAGGCAAATGTCCGGTGGCAGCAGCTGAGCATAAGAAGAGCCTGTGCTGGGTCAGGCCAGTGGCCCATCTACTCCAGCCTCCTGTTCTCAAAGTGGCCAACCAGACGCCTCTTATGGGTAACTTGTAAGCAGGATTCAAGCATAAGAGCAACTCTCCCCTCCCGTGGTTTCCAGCAACTGGGATTCAGAAGCATTCAACTGTGGAGGCAGAGCTTAGTCATCAGGGCTAATAGCCATTGATAGCCCTCTCTTCTAGGAATGCGTTTAATTCTCTTTTAAAGCCATCTAGGTTGGTGGCCACCCCTGCCTCCTGTGGGAGGGAGTTCCATAGTTTGACTGTGCACTGCACAGACTTTCATTTATCTGTCCTGAATCTTCCAACATTTAGCTTCATTGGATCTCCACAATTGCTAGGTGTTAGAAGAGAGAGAGAAAAACTTTCCTCGGTGCCATGCATAATTTTATAAACTAAGATTATGTTGTCTCTTGCTCACTTTTCCCTCTAAACTCAAAAGCCTCAGATACTGCAACCTTTCCTCAAAGGAAAGTGCACCTGAGCTCAATATTGCACCCCAGTGGATAAGGTTGAAGAAGTAGGAAGGGCCACAAAACACAAGATCATATCTGAAACAATTTTCATTGTTTACTGAGGCAAAGCATGTAATGCAAATGCAATTATAAAGTGGATGTAGCCAATAAGGAACAAGGTAAAAAGCCAATACATGGATGGTGAATAAAATGATTGGCATCCATCTGTCCCAGGAGACAATGGAGGAGTGCGCCTTTGAAGGTGAAGTCAACTGTTGGAAGATTGCAGCACCTGCTGTGGCTACAGAGACTGATTCAGGAGAGACATGTTTTGTTGCAGGTGGGGCAGATGAAGGTGTCTGGTTGTGCTGCTGCAGATGCACCAAAGAATTGGGTAGAAAATTATTTTTTATTTATTAAATTTGTACACCACCCTTCATCCAAAGATAACTGGGCGCTTCACATTAAAATTCAAAATGAGAACACAAAATATAATAATAAAATCAAACCAAACCAAACCAATAACCCCATTCCCAAGAAATAGATGGGTATTTTAGATTCTAACGCCTTAGGACAGGGACTGCTTTATTAGTGGTCTTTGTAAGACACTCTGGGAGGTCTTTTTAAATCTTAGACACCTGCATTTCAGACACCTGCTGCTCTCTCCATCCACCCAGGACATGGATCAAGACCTCACCAGGAACATAAGATGAGCCTTGCTGGGCCACAGCTGTCCTCATCTGACCCAGAGTTCCCAACCATCACCACTGAAACTGTTGCAGAGTGGCTGCCCACCAACACCCCTTTGCCAGCAAATTTCAGAAAAGCACAACAGGTTCTAAGAATGAGGAGCTGGTCCTTCACTTGGAGAACATCTGGATTATCCTGGCCCGAATCTGCTTTGTTTTCACACTGTACACAACAGGGTTCATTAGGGGTGGCACCAGCAGGTAAACATACCCCATGAAAATGCGGATGAGGAGAGGAGAATCCTTCCCAAACCTGTGAATCACAGACAACCCAATCATGGGCATGTAGAAGAGCAAGACGGCGCAGATGTGGGAGACGCAAGTGTTGAGGGCCTTGAGGCGCTCCTCCCGTGAGGCAATGCTCAGGACCGTCTTGAGGATCATGATGTAAGACAGCAGGATCAGGAGTGAGTCCACGCCCACCGTGGAGACGATGACGAACATCCCGTAGATGCTGTTGACCGTGATGTCTGAGCAGGCCAGCTTCATCACCTCTTGGTGCAGACAGAAAGAGTGGAAGAGGACGTTGGCCCGGCAGTACTGATGCCTCCTGAGAAGGAAGGGCAGTGGGAAAATCAGGGTCACACCTCTGAACACGAAGGCCAGCCCCATCTTGCTTATCCTTGGCACAGTTAAGATGGAGGCATATCTCAGAGGGTTCCGGATGGCCACGAGGCGGTCAAAAGCCATGGCCAAGAGAATGGAGGATTCTATGAAGGACAGCGAGTGGATGAAGAACAACTGAGTGAAACAGGCATCCAGGCTTACTCTTCTGGCATTGAACCAAAAGATGCCCAGGATGGTAGGCATGGTGGAGAGGGATAAGCCTAGGTCTGTCATGGCCAGCATGGAGAGGAAAATGTACATGGGCTCATGGAGGCTTTGGTCTGTTTTGATAATGAACAGAATAATGGCATTTCCCAAGATGGAAATGATGTACATGGAGCAGAATGGGATGGAAATCCAGATGTGGCTGGACTCCATGCCAGGGAACCCAGTAAGCCAGACCACTGGTGGCTTGGGCTTGGTGCTGTTTTGGAGATCCATGATGTGGTCTGGTGGGTCCCTCCAGGAGCATCAGCCTCTTGACTGCAAGTAAGGAAAAGGTGTCCTACTACCAACCAACATTGGTTAGGGCATGAAGAATATCCAAGGAGTTCCTTCCAACTTTTGGTCTTCTGGAGATGGTACCCCTGAGAGGAAAAAGGCAGAAAAATGGTAGTAACTCGATAGCACAGCTGCCTGGAAGCTGTGGGGGCTGGTAGGGCTTAGGTAAGTACAGCAGATGTAGCCAAAGCCAACAACAGGCAGAGCCAACTCATTCTACTTTTGTCCCCATCTTCTTCATCCTCCCTGTTGAATTCTACAAGGGGCAACAGGGAGGCTAAGGCAGAGGAAGCCGACAGCCAGAGGAATCTCATGGACTGGTTGTATGAAAGAAGGCAGGGTGAGGCTGGATGGCCATCTGTCAGAGATTCTTTAGCTGTGATTCCTGCATTGCAGAAGGTTGGGCTAGATGACCAATAAAACTGTACTCTATTATTCTATGGTTCAAATAATGAGACCACAGTGTGAGTTCCCTTTTGCAGGGCATATTTCGATTTTGTTGTGGGTAGAAAAGAGTACTGTCTGCTTCCAAATGCCAGTACAAAATCCAATTCAACTGTCTAGAAGTGAGCTTATGTAAAAGCTAGAATTGGGCTCAGTGTAGAAGAAAGAGAAGTTGTGCAAGTGACTTTTGAGGGGCGGCAAAGAGGAGGTATGAGTTCCTCAGCACCCTAAGTGAATGCCCTCTAGAGATCTTGTCTTTCCCCAAAGCTCTCTCCATGCTTAGCACCCAGAAATGCCATCTCTCGCCCTCTCTCTTCTTGCTGCCTGCTTCCCTTCCCAAAGGTGGAGGCTGGATAGTTGTGCAACCAAGTCCTCAAATAATTTATTTATTTTATACTATTTATTTCACAAATTTATCCATTTGTAAAACAAAATGAGACAAAACCTCAAAGCAAAAACAGAACAGTAAAAGCAAGAGAGAGAAAATACAGCCCTACATTAAAATACACAAAAAATCAAAATCAAAACAGATTTAAAAATACCTCAACTTTCTAATCATCTGGGTAGGATTTAAAGTTGTGAGATGTTGTAACTGAATACGCAAGGTGGGCAGAAAACATTCAAAATCTGGAAAAAGCCTTACGATAGCAAGGGTACCAACTCTACAGTTCTAGAATTGTAACACAGCCATTGTGATGAATAATAGCCATTGATATCCTAATTACCCTCTGTGAATTTGTCTAATTCCCTTTTTAAAGCCATCCATGATGGGGGCCATTGCTGCCTCCTGTGGCACTGATTTTGCGTTGTGTGAAGAAGAATGTAGTCTGTCCCGAATCTACAGCTGCTCTTGATTTGCTCTATTGGCAATGCCATGCCTGTAGCTCAGTGGTAGGTGCAAAAGATCCCCAACAGCAGCTGCAGCAGCAGCTAGACCAGGGAAAGACCTGTGCCTGAGACGGCTGGTTCCTGACTCTGTATAGAGCAGCCTCTTCTCTGCTTGGACCAGCTTCCCTCTCTCTGCAGATGGCTCCATCGCTTTCCTCTTTCAAGTACCTTTTCAAGAGCCAGCTCTTCTACACACCTTTCTGGACCACCTTAGCCCTCCTCGCTTCACCTCACCTTCCTTTCTCCATCCCACACTTTGCTTGTTCAACTCTGGCTTCTCCCCCAACTACCTGCATCTGATGCAGACCAAAGTCTCTGTGCAGGAACCAGATCACTCTCTGGACTAGTGCTGTAGATATCAGTGTCAAATCATACTAGAACGTAAAAAGCACCTGCTGGATCAGGCCAATGGGCCATCTGGCGCAGCATCTCCTTTTCACAGTGGGCAACTAGATGCCAAAAGGGGAAACTCACAAACAGGATTCAAACACAAGAGCACTTTCTCCCCACCTGTAGTTTCCAGAAGCATTACTGTCTCTGACTGCGCAGGCAGAGCAGAGCCATCCTGGCTAGAAACCCTCGGTCGTCTCCTCCTCCTCCATGAATTTGTTCAATCTTCTTTTAAAGCCATCCACATTGGTGGCCAGAGCGAGTTCCATGGATTAACTATGTGCTGCAAGAAGGAATTGTTTCTTGCATCTGTCCTGAATGTGGTACCATTATGGAGAAATTGGCTGGTAGGCATGGAAGAACCAATGGCTTATTTGCTGGTTTGCTGCCCAAACAGACCTCTTCCCACATAGAAGCATGCATCCATAGAAGCAAATTAGGTAGTCTGGCACACCCTAATCTATCTAGAAGATAGGTCCTGGGGGCTTCAGAACCCTAGAAATCATGAGTGAGCGAGTGATTGTGTTGCAGAGTCTGTAGTCCACAGAGCAATCAAATGGCCTTTATGGTTCTTCCCAGGCTGACACCTCTGAGGCCTTTTGTCCCTGCGGGAAGGAGGAAGCTCTGCCAGCTTTGAGCCTCCCAGCAGGTACCTGCTTGTAATTGCCTCCCTAGCAGGTACCTGCTTGTAATTGCCTCCCTATGCTGACTCCGCTGGGAGATGGATTTGCATTTAGTGCCAGAGGCACCATTTAAGGTAATACTTCCCAAAGTTGGTGGAACTGCACCCTGGGGTGTTAAGAGGCAAGAGAGAGGCAGGAGAGCACTAGAGGCGAGAATGCCTATCAGACTGGGGGGGGATCACTAGATCAAGCTAATCAATTTTGTTGAATTACGGTAATTAAACTAATTAATTCATTAAACTAACTAGTTTTAATTGGATTTTGAATAAGTTTGCAATAATGGTTACTGTTTTGAATTTTATTGTGCCACTATCTTCCTTGGTGGGTTATGCAAACCCCTATTCCAAATACAGTAATGCTTTTTATAGGGTAGGGTAGGGGGTACTGGGGATGATTATGGGACCACAGTGTGGTCAGTGGTCCAAAGTTTGGTTTAGAGGGTGGGACAGCAGAACAGAGTTTTGTGGCACCTTCAAGACTAACCGACTTATCATGGCAGAGTCATGTGGTGACTAAAGTCCACCACATGCAATGCATTTGAAGTGGACTCTGGTCAATGAAATTTTTATCACATGTTAAATTTGTTGGACTTGCTATATGGAGCTATGCAGTTTTTTGTGATTGCAGCAATTCCACAAACAAACAGTACAAAATTGGTTTAAAACTTTATTAGCACTGAAACAAGACCTTCCATTTCCTTACTGGACATGAATTGCTTCTGTGTAAAGAAAAGGCAAATTCTATGGCACAAATTTGCAAGCCTGTGTTCATTTTACATAGAGATTTCACCTAGCAGAAGACGGAACTTATTCTCAAGGATGCTGTTTTGCTATTGTGTGTTGAAGTTGTGGCCACATGGAATGTGCATTGTTTTAGCTTGGGAGTAGATACAAAGAGGGGAGTAAGTTCAGATGGGAGATTTGAACTATTGGGAAGGGCAATGGATCCCTCATGGAGCTGGCCTCCCTTCTGATTCTGCAGCAGAGCAGGTAGACAGGGTCTTCAGCCTTCCCAATGGACCCTTTGGGTCAAGAAGATCTTTGCAGATATCCTTTGGCGCACCTCTTTCATTTTGACACAGTAGAGCACGGGGTTGAGCAAAGGTGGGGCCAGGAAGTGGATGTAGGACAACAGAATGTGGAGGAAGGGTGGGGTGTGGAGCTTGAGGTGGCTGATCAAGGACAATGCCAACATGGGGGTGTAGAACAGCAGGACCACGGAGATGTGGCAGGCACAGGTGTTGAGAGCTTTGTGGCGCTCATCCAGTGAGGTGATGGCCACAATGGTCTTCAAGATCCAGATGTAAGACAAGACAATGAGCAGTGGGTCCAGACCCATAGTGGAGAACACTACTAAGAGCCCGTAGATGCCATCCCTGCTGGACTTGTGGCAGGCCAGCTTCATCACATCCGGGTGCAGGCAGTATGAGTGAGAAAGGGCGTTAATACGGTGGCAGTAAGTCAGCCTCTTGAGAAGAAAAGGGATTGGCACATGCAAGGCCACACCCCGGAGGCCAATGGCCAAGCCAATGTGGACCAGCCTGGAGCTGGTCAAGATGGAGGTGTACCTCAAAGGGTAGCAGATGGCCACAAAGCGGTCAAAGGCCATGGCCAAGAGCACAGAGGACTCCATGATGGAGAACGTGTGAATGAAGAAGAGCTGGGAGAGGCAAGCGTCCACACTGATCTCCCTTGATCCAAGGAGGAAGACACGGAGCATTGTGGGCAGAAGGGCTGTGGCCAAGCCCAAGTCACAAGCAGCTAGCAGGCCAAGGAAGATGTACATGGGGGAATGGAGGGCTGTTTCCATGATTATGACAAAGAGGACGGCCCCATTCCCAAGAATGGACAGCAGGTAGGCTGTGCCCATGGGGAAAGCCAGCCAATATGGGGTGGATTCCAGTCCAGGGAAACCCATCAGGAGAAAGAGAAGCCCAGGGAGGGAGGTATTATTAGGGTGGTGAAGAATGGTGTGATTACTCATTGTTGATGGAGGGTCTTGTAGCTCCATTCTCTAGAAAAGGATGCGAGAAACGAGAAGTGAAACAATTGTGCATTTTAGTTAACAGGTAGGTAGCCGTGTTGGTCTGCCATAGTCGAAACAAAATAAAAAAATTCGTTCCAGTAGTACCTTAGAGACCAACTAAGTTTGTTCTTGGTATGAGCTTTTGTGTGCATGCACACTTCTTCAGATACAGTGAGGGGGGGAAGTATTTGATCCCCTGCTAAATTTGCCCGTTTGCCCTCTGACAAAGAAATGACCAGCCTATAATTTTAATGGTAGGTTTATTGTAGCTGTGAGAGACAGAATAACAACAGGAAAACCCCCAGAAACCCAGAAGACAAAAATCAGAGAACACTGAAACAGTGAAGAAGTGTGCATGCACACAAAAGCTCATAGCAATAACAAACTTAGTTGGTCTCTAAGGTGCTACCGGAAGGAATTTTTTTATTTAGTTTCAATTGTGCATTTGAATGATTATTCTTAAAGTCATCACACAAGTAATCACTTTTGCTCTTACATGGAGAATTTTAACCACAAAAGTACAATGTGTGCGCACAATATATGTCTTGCAAAAGCAGTAACACACTGTTTCTGCAGCGGCATCACCACCACCTCACCGCTCAAATCACATTTCTAAGGTTTCTCAGGAGTCAGTGAGCTGCGCTTTGTGTCAGTTGGGCAATGCTGGTTACAACAAACAACAATTTAATGTCAACAGGTGACTGAGTTTGAGGTGCCTCATCAAGACCACCCGATGTAAAGCTGTGCAAAAGGAATGAAACTAAAATTGCAAATAAGAACATGAGAAGAGCCTGCAGGATCAGGCCAGTGGCCGACCAGATGTCTCAGTGGGAAACGCACAAGCAGGCCCAGGCACAAGAGCAACTCCCACCCAAGAAGTGGGATTCAGAAGCGTTTACTACCTCCATTTGTGGATTATGTAAATCTCTTTTTTCATTCCAAAATTCTTATTGTTAGTTTTTATTTGATTTATTAGTCACTCACTACAAAAAATTATCTAAGTGACTAGGTCAATACATTGCATGCTCAAGAGGATGAAGTGTATGACAAAAGTAAGCACTTAATGATAGGTAATATAATTATTAATACTTACATAACTAAACTCACATTTGCTGTCCTGTTTGGTTTTTTTTTGTTTCTACATTATGTAAATCGATCATGAAGATGATGTGGACATTCATTCTCAATTATTTTGCACGGAATTATATTATGATCTTCACTAAACAGAGATGGTATAGCATTCAGGATCTGATTTTGTACTTTCTTTAATAGTTGGTATACCATAATCAATAGTTAATAGATTTATGTCATGGGTAACTAACATAAGGAATGTATAACCAGTGTAATAACTGCACATTGGATTGAAGCATCAGTTGGGTTGTGACTCTACCATGCAGTTGACGGAAGTAAGAAGGTTTGGAACATCATCCCTGTGCAGTTATTGTGAAGCAAGTCCCATTATACTCCATGAGGCTGACTTTTTGGAGTGATGGTGTATTTGATGATATCTCTCCTTTCAATACTACCGGTAATCCCAAAGTTTATGGGATTCATTTATTTATTTCTTCTCAAGCCCCTTTTTATGTTTTACTTGTGATGCCACTTACTCTTGGTAGCATTATACTTTGCTGCACTAAATAGGTATTGCTAAATTGCAAAATCTTAAAATAGTAATAATAAATCAGGTGGGTTCAATGTGTCTGCAGTCCAAAAAGCTCTACTGGAGTGCACGTCTTCTCCCTAGGATCCCTGATCATCACCATTATCTGCAAGCATGCACCTAAGAGTGAGACTAAAATGCAAACGTTTCTCAAATGCCCCTGGCTGTGGTTTCTTGTGGCCACAACTGTTGTCATTTGCCTAGCCAAAACTAACCACACCATTTTCTTAACAGTTCACTATCCAACCTTCTCTTAGCCAGAATAACTCCTGCTGCCTAATGCAGAATAAAGCAATAACAGAAGAGAGAGTAAACCCTGTCTAAAAATCAGTACAAATTGTTAAGCGCCTTGTTAAACACACTTTTTATTGTTGTTACACAAATTCAAAAAGTGCCAAGTTGGGTGGGTATTTAGAGTGCACACAGATTCTTCTTTTGCAGCTGCAGATTGAATCCAAGCTGGGCCAGCAAGGAAGAATCTTTGCAGCCACGCTTGGACAGTGGCAGACTTTGGCCTCTCAGATTTCACTGGCAACCTGTGCAACACTAAAAAAAATTCCCGCTACCCTTGCCTTTTGCACTCCATTCTACAGCATTGTTGTGGCACCCTCTGCAGCAGTGCTCAGTACAGCCGCAAACCTAAGACAACCTCTGCTTTTGGTTCTTTTTGAAGAAGAGAAGCATCAGGAGCATGTGATGTAGACTGGGCTCTGTATTCCATCTTTGCCTTTGCATTTGAATCACCTGACAAGCATTATACAGAAGGGAAGGGAAGCATTGTTTCAAAACTCTAAATAATTTCCCTTTGTCTCACACTGCACCTGACTTGCTCTTCACTTTGGCTGCTTCTCCGTTTGCAGTTCCTTTTCATTTCATGCCCTACAGAAGGAACTGTACAGAAGGAACTGCCCTAGAGAAGGAACTGTTCTGCCTTCCGTTCCCTGGAAGAATACCAGTGCCTTATTCCTGGGGAAAAGAGGGGGAGGTGGGAAAGCTTTTTAACTAACAGCTCACTCTTGCATTTTGTGCCCTCCCCATTGCTATTTATTCAGGGAACAATCACCCAGTGGAACGCTCAGCTGCATGACTGTGCCATGCCATGCCACACTCTCTCTTCTTGGGCAACTGCCGTTTGCTGCCATTTGCTCCTGCTGCTGTGCTGCACTTTCCCAGAATCCTAGAATTGTAGAGTTGGAAGGGACCCCAAGGGCCATCTAATCCAATCCCCTGCAATACAGGAATCTTTCCCAACATGGAGCTCAAACCCACAACCCTGAGATTAAGAGTCTCATGCTCTACTGACTGAGCTATCCCAGGGATAGATATGATGGTTATCATAACACCTCTCAGTCTCTTTTCCAGACTAAACTTACCCAGCTTCCTCAAATGAAGGTTCTTACATTCATTAAGACAGGTTGCTAGCAATCCGGCTGTGCAGGAAGAGATCTGCTGATGCAGCTCTGCCTGCTCCCTCTCCTTAACAAGTGATGATGGCAAAAGACTTCCCAGATGCAAAATAAATCTATTTTATTGAACAAATAATACATGCCAGAGCTGTGCTGTAGCTGCACATAATGCCAGGCTGTGGGCTGGGTGGCAGGGAGGGAATTTGCACCCGCTTTCCCCACCCTGGAGACCCAACGGAGCTGTAGTCCAAAACACCAAGCCGGCAGGATTGGACAGGTTGGGGAAGTTTGTTTTGTACAAACCCAAATGGTGCCAAGGAAAAGCAGCTGATGCCACTTGTTCCTTCCCAGGGCTGGGCATGTAGAATCATAGAATAGATTCGTTTATTATTTAGGCATTGCATAAAATTTAAGCACTACTGAACTGGGACTGAATGAAACTATAACCTAGTCAATAAAACTAACAATAAACTAAAAACAGAATAAAGCACACATCAACATTCTACATTTCTGGACAGGCTTGTCTAAACAAGAAAATTTCCAGTAGGCACCAAAGAGTACATTGAAGTGACCTGCCTCTGACAAGGCCTCCTACCTGTCAGCAATTCTGTGCTAACTGCAGCTTCCAGATACTTAGAAATAGAGGTAGAGAAGGGAAGCTGCTTGATTGCTGTGAACCTCTCCATTCATCCTGCTATTTTGTTGGGCAAGATTAAGACCAGCAGCACCCGAAACATCCTCACCAGGAAATAAGTTCCCCCGAACTCCTTGGGAACTTCTCCATCCTAAGGGAGCATGTTCAAAATGGGGCAAGACACCTCCTCATCAGGGATCCTTTCCCCTGAGAAGCAAGCCAGCCTCCTCTGTGTTTTCAGGTCAGATTATCAGAGGGAAACACGAGGACAGTCTCACATTAGCCAATGAAACAGCTGCGGGAGCTTGCAGGAAAAGATGCACGGAAGCAGAATAACTAACCGGATTAATTCTGCGAGATGCTGAGGGTTCCAGGGAACTTGCAGGTCACTTGCAACTGCAGTGCAGACACCAGGGCCTGGAGATTCCCTCAGGACTTTGAAAGCCAGGGCCCCAAATCCTCCTCATTGTTTTCGGGTGACACATTTTATGAAGATTACCGCTCCCTCGTGCAGGCAGGAGAAATACAACCCTAATCTCAATGGCTCCCTTTGAGCAAAGTCTCTGTCACTCCAATTATATCAGACGCTCCTTTGTGCTAACCAGTTGGGTCCACCCACCTGGCACCTTCCTTCTGGTGCTTCCAGCCCTCCTATGAATGAAGGTGACAAACACTGCCAGATCAGAACATAAGAAGCACCACCAGAGTCCTGGGAAATGTGGGGGGGGGGGGAGGCTTCATTCCTTTTATGACCCCTAGAGTTTTAGAGCTTGATCACCCACTGATAATCATGATGCAAACTGACAACAAAGGAGCGAAACCTGCTTCCCTGAATTTTGAGCAAGTAAAGAACATTCAGAGCATGGCAGTTTTGCAAAATGCATTCATCTGGGGCTCAGGGAACAAGAATATGTTCATTCCAGGTGATGCCCACAATAAAAATCCTGCAAATCTTTTGATTCTGTAATGTGAGGCTCAAGCAAAACATCTCCAGCAGAATATTGTTATGAGTTTGTGGGGGGCTAGATTCCCCTAAATTCCTGGGTACCAGGTCCTCCCCATGATTCCTGGATTTAGTAGTAGTAGTAGTAGCAGCAGTAGTAGTAATTTTCTTTATAGCCAGTCAATCAAGGGTTGATTAAACTTTGCCAAACACAGAAACCCCCATTAGCAGGGGACAAAGGCCAGTGATGGCCCATCAAGAAAACCATTGGAGGGCAAGACTGCCTGGCAAGGGGAAATGGGAACCCGTCTCTGCCAATGGAAGAGGCAAAGGCCAGGTTTGGGGTTTCACCTTTGGATGATGTAGCCTGGGGACAGTGTTCTCGAAGCTACCAACATGAGTCTGACCAAACTGCAGGATTCTGAAGAAGGTATCTGAAGAAGTGTGCATGCACATGAAAGCTCATACCAAGAACAAACTTAGTTGGTCTCTAAGGTGCTACTGGAAGGAATTTTTTTATTTTTTATTTTGTTTTGACTATGGCAGACCAACACAGCTACCTACCTGTAACTTGAACTATGGAAGGCACCACATTGAGCTGCATGAAATGGAAGTCCATCAACCTCACCAAGAAACTTGCACAGGTACAGACCGACATCTTCTTTCTGACTAAAGGCAAGAACCTGGACATTATACCCAAGGGTCTTAGAATTAAGAACCCCCTACAATCAACTTATCCCACTGATTATGCAAGAAAACTATGCCACACTTTCTCTAAGAAGCTGCTGAATCATCTGATTGGCATAAAGGTATCTGAAGAAGTGTGCATGCACACGAAAGCTCATACCAAGAACAAACTTAGTTGGTCTCTAAGGTGCTACTGGAAGGAATATTTTTATTTTTTATTTTGTTCAAACTGCAGGAGTCAGTGGAAGACAGGAGTGCCTGGCGTGCTCTGGTCCATGGGGTCACGAAGAGTCGGAAGACTAAATGACTAAACAACAACAAAAGTAGTGAGGTAGCTCAGTAGAGAAGGAGGGGCAGAACTTCAAGTGAGCTGGGAATGACAAGCTGAAACCAAAAGACACAAGAGGGTGGCTTTTTGCTGTCCTTTGAATACAATGCTGCGCTTATGGGGGAAACCAGACCCTCATAGGATGGCTCTGCAATCTCTCCATCTAGGTGCAGGTTGCATATATGTGTAAATAAAACTATATATCATAAAGACATCACATTCTCCACTGTGCCTCATTGCCCCAAAAGGGAACACAGACCCTAGTAGGCAGGCATGCAACGTCTGGAATCTCACACTCTTGTGGAGATGGGGCGGCATGTAACAATATTATGAATTTGAGAGTCTCCCCCTCCACTCCCAGCCATGGCGTCCCTCTGAATCTTCTCCACCCCCTCAAACTTACCTTTTCCATTCACTGTTTGAGACAGTTTCTGACTACCACCCTAGTGCAATGTCCTCACAGACAGGAAAGATTAAGAAGAGGGAGGCTTCGTAGATGGGAAAGGTACCTGTAAGCTCGGTGATAGAGCACCCGATTTGCATGCGGAAGGTTCAATCCCTGATGGCTGGTTGGGAATGTCCCTTGCCTGAAACGCGGGAGATTGGCTGCCAGTCACTGTAGAAAACATTGAGCTCGATGGTCTGAGTCAGTAGAAGGCTTCTTCCTGTGTTCCATTTCTCCTTTCGCTGTGGTTCCTTTGTAGGTGAACCACTTATTCTCCCAGTCTAGCCATATACATTTCACTGTTTAGAAACAACGACGGGAGGATCAGCTGCAACCTGAGATCCCAGGGCCCTGCATCTACCCAAGATGCCTTATATGTGGCGAGACATGGGAGCCTTCAGTTCTGGGCTCAACCCATCCTAGGCAGCTGCCCCTCCCCTCCCTCACCTGTGGATAAATTTACAAGGGGACCTCCATTGCTCATAGAAACCCTTCTCACCTGTCCCTTGCTACAGACTCCTGTGGGGTGAAGAGAATGGCATGGCGGTGGGAAAAGAAACCCCATTTATTCATCCACGACTAGGCAGAGCCAGCCTCTTTGTTTCCTGCCATCTGTCACTTCCAGTAGCCTGGTTGGGAGATGAGGAGGGCTCCAGCCTGACACACAAAAAAAACATTAACCGTTTGGAGCTCGGCTGCCTTGCAATCAATAGGCGTCCAAGTTCCTTTGGTGACTCATCTGGTCCACAAACAACCTGACCCAGAGCACCTACCTAACAGTGGACATGAGAATGCTCAAATGTCGCAGATTCATTGACAGACGGGGCCACAAACAGGTTGCAGAATCACAGAGTTGGAAGGGAACCCAAAGGGCATCTAGTTCAACCCCCTGCAATTCAGGAATATCAACTAAAGGTCACATGGACTAAGGGTGGAACCTTTGATGAGAAACACCATAGACCCGTAAGAACCCTCAAGGTGGTGCTGGACTACAACTCCCATCATCTGTGACCATTGGCCATGCTGGCTATTGGGGCTGCTGCATTCAGGTCCAGCTTGCAAGCTTCCCCTAGGCATCTGGATGGCCTCTGCAAGAAAAGGATGTGGGGTTAGATGGGCTTTGGCCTGATCCAACAGCACGTCATCTTCGTATGTTATATTCTTACTATTGGGACTTGAGTTCAGCAACATTTGGACAGCATCCATGTCAAGACAGCAGATTTTTTAAAGAGTTAAGTAGAATAAGATTCAATCAGGAACTTTAAGAGAATGCCTTTACTTTATTAGGAAAAACTAAGTTTAAGTGGCTGCTAAGAGAGAGAGGGAAAATGTGGGAAACCTAGTGGTAAGTCTCATTCTAAGACTGAGAATGAAAAAAAAATAATTGCAGACAAATTAAGTTGAACCTTGCGAAGAAAATCACAAGCTGCAGAGCGATGTCCTGAGGGACCGAGAAGCAGTGGAGGTTCTCTCTTTGGAAATACTTTTTTTTTAAATCCAGTTGGTGTCAAACCTCAATTATTGATCCGAATGCCCACCAGAATGTTCTTCAGGTCCAACTGGCTCTGCTGTTCATTCCTCAAGGCCACTCCTTGGCGCGATGCCAGCCACAAGCTAGACTTGCACCTGCTCTGGGGATTCTCCTTAAGGAATTCCCCAGATCCAATAAAACCTCACTACTTCAAAAGCTGCCTAGAACAAGGCTTGCGTGAAGGCAGTGACAGACCGCTACAGAACAATAGGAAGGAGATTCACACATTGCCAGAGCCCCAGAGTGATCAGAAGGATAGCTGGAATATTCCTTACAGGACTGAGAGACTCTGTACGATACATGGCAAATTTCCCAACATGCCTGTTGGATCTCTCGGCTTGAAGGCTGACTACTCTTCTGCTTGTAAAGGTTAGCAAAGTGCACAGTGGTGATGTCTGGAGAAACTTTTCTACTTACATCCCAAAAGGTGGTTAAGGAGGGAGTGGGGTAGGGGAAGTACCAGAGTTTGTTAAGCCAGACACCTGCTGGAAGATTCAGGACAGATAAAAGAGAGGACTTCTTCATGCAGCACAGAGCCAAACTATGGAACTCGTTCCCTCAGAAGAGAGCCACCAACCTGGATGGCTTTAAAGAAGGATTAGATAAAATCATGGAGGAGGAGAGGGCTATTGATGGGTACTAGCCAGGATGGCTCTGCTCTGCCTCAAAGTTGGAGGTAGCAATGCTTCCACATAGCTGTTGCTGGAAACCTCAAGAGGGTGGAGAGCTCTTGTGTTCAAATTCTGCTTGGGAGTTTCCCACTAGGGCATCTGGTTGGCAGCTGTGAGAACAGAATGCTGGACTAGATGGACCACTGGCCTGATCCAGCAAGCTCTCCTTATGTTCTTTGGCTCAATGTTACATTAGATGTGAGTGACATAGGAGATCCATCTCTTGCAGGTTTTAAAACTGTTATTAGCAGTTGTAAAAGGCCTGATTCAGATCAGGACTGCGATGCTGGGGAAAATCAAGCACGAGATGGGCCCTGAAGAGTCAAGATTATGACAGTCAATGAATTTCAAGATGGTTTTTGCTCATGCATCCTTGCTCACTATGGGGGCAAGGATGCTGGGCTGCATTATCCTTTGGTCTGATTCAGTAGGGCTCTTCTCTTTTTCGAATCAATGAATAATTTAAACAGAAAACTGCAGAGTTGGGAGTAACCCCAGGTTCATCTAGTTCAACTCCCTGCAAGGCAGGAATGACAGCTAAAGAATCCATGCCAAGTGGCCATCCAACCTCTGCTTAAAAGCCTCCAAGGGAGGAGAGCCCATAACCTTCTGGGGGAGTCCATTCCACTGTTGACAGCTCTTACTATGAGAAAGTTCTTCCTAATTTTTAGTTGGAATCTTCTTTCTTGTCATTTGAATCCATTGATTCAGATCCTACTTTCTGAAGCAGCAGAAAACAAGCTTGCTCCATCTTCCATATGACAGCCTTTGAGATATTTAAGATGGCTACACCACAGAATCATAGAATTGTAGAGTTGTAAGGGATGACTAGGGTCATCTAGTCCAACCCCCTGAAATACAGGAATATGCAGGTGGCCCATAAGGGGATTAAACCCACGGCTTTGGGATCATCAGCACCACACGCTAAACAACTGACCTAACTCAGTTCTGTGTCTTTAATGCCATTAGGTTCTTCATGGATAGATGCTCTGCTGCTGGATTATGTACTACAATGGATTTATAATTGCTGCTTTTTTTCTAACATAAAATAAAATCTCCAGTCTGTAACTAGATCCCTTCCAGATCCCAGATAATGCCCACTCTGAGCAACAGCAGTGACTTCAGTCCGCCAACCTTCATGCTGATGGGATTCCCTGGGCTGGAGATGTATCACCACTGGATCTCTGTCCCATTCTGCTCTATCTACCTCATGGCCCTTTTAGGTAACAGCACCATCCTCTTTGTCATCAAGACCAACCCAAGCCTTCACCAGCCCATGTATGTTCTCCTTTCCATGTTGGCCATCACCGACTTGGGATTGTCCATCTCCACCTTACCGACGGTGCTGGGGCTCTTCTGGTTCAATGTGAGGGAGATTGACTTTAACGCCTGTGCCACACAACTCTTCTTTATTCACACCTTCTCTTTCATGGAATCCTCAGTGCTGTTGGCCATGGCCTTTGACCGCTACATTGCTATCTGCAACCCACTGAGATACAGCAGCATCTTGACAAATTCAGCGTTGGTCAAGATTGGCCTGGCCATTGCCGCAAGGAGTTCAGGCATTGTGCTGCCAACACCGTGGCTACTCAGGAGGTACAAGTACCCCAGGGGCACCCTGTTGCTCTCCCACTCCTTTTGCTTACACCAGGATGTGCTGAAGCTTTCTTGCTCTGACTCAAGAGTAAGCAGTGTCTATGGTTTGTGTGTTGTCCTTTGCACTTTGGTGATTGACTCTCTGCTCATCCTGTTGTCGTATGTGAAGATCATTAAGACCATCACAGTCATCGCCTCCAGGGAGGAGCGGCTGAAGGCTTTCGACACATGTGTCTCCCACATCTGTGTTGTCTTGATCTTCTTCATTCCCGTGATTGGGGTGTCAATAATACACCGATTTGGGAGGCACATTTCCCCCGTTGCTCATATCCTCATGGCCAATGTCTACCTCCTCATCCCACCAGTCCTTAATCCCATTGTGTACAGTGAGAAAACTCAGCCCATTCATAAGGGCATCCTGATGGCATTTGGTAAGAAAAGGACCATCCGCTAGGAATGGCTTTGGACACTCCAGGTTTCCACTGAGAATTCTTCAACTATGTTGCTTTATGGTTCATTTACTTGTTCATTGTTTTGGTTCTGAATTTCTACCCCACTTTCTGGCTCCTGTCCCTAAAGTGCTGTACCTCTGGTTACGTTCACTGCAGGTTGCGTTTTTGTGGGTTGCGGATGCGGCAAACCTGGAAGTGTTTACTTCTGGGTTTCGCCACGCATGCACAGAAGTACTCCACACAGTCTGCACATGCGCAGAAGTGTTCTGTGCAGTTTGCGCATAACCGCAATATCGAGCTTTCGCGCATGCGCAATATTGCCACTCGGGATGTGGACTTTTCGGGGTGCAAACGGCACCCTGGAAAGGATTGTGTCTGCAACCCAAGGTACCACTGTACAGCCCAAAATACAAACAACAGTTTAAAAATGCATGCACTGGATGTTCTGGGAAGGAAATAGAGATGTTTTGCTTTGCTGCTGGATTAGATATTAAAAGCTTTGGAAATTCTGAAGCACGGAAAAATCCTGCTTTGGGCGGCGCTCTTGTGGGAGGGAAATGAAATTTTGGGGAAAATTAAAGGATACACTACTTGCTTTCTCATCAAGTCTTATTTTACTGCTTTAACAACATAAAATACATAGTTAATAATTTAGCATATAAAATTGTACTTATTTATGAAATTGACGGAGCAATCCTGCCCAACTTACTCTGTAAGTTGTAAGTGCCTTTGAGGATTTTTCTACAATCAGGCAGTGTATAAATTTTATGAAATAAATACATTTCCATATGAAAATAATGAGTCATTCCATTTGTTTTCAAAAGTCACAACAGTAGATTAAAAGTGAAATTTGAGGGAAGGTGTCACTGATTTGCTGCTGTTGTAAAGAACTCTCACTGCCCGCAATTTTGAGCAGTCCTCCAAAATGCATGTTTTTGGACACTGTGCCCCCCAAAAGCACTTTTTCCAGGTCCATGATCTCACATGGGTCATGAGACTCACATGGGAATTCGGACCCGTGAGATGATGGATTTGGGCCATGTTGTGTTGGAGGATATGAAACAGACCCAAGAGCAGCTTCATATACAGCATATTGCCTTGAGTTTGCCAACTCATAGACTGTCTAGGTATAGCCTTAGTTGGCACATTAGATGAAGCTGGTAAAAGATACTCCTTGTCACAGAGGACACTTGGGCCCCTAGTGACAAAGTTGTACCCAGGAGTACACACTTGCTCCTTCAGAGGGAGTGTACCTTCACCCAAAACAGATGGGGTAAATTGCCTGTCACATGAACATGGCAACCACCCACACAAAGAGCTGCCATCTTCCCAGGATTCAAGCACAGTTTATTGGCCCTCATCCAGTCCACTGCTGCATTCAGATGCCAGTTCAGAGCTTTCAGTCGTTCCTGGTTCAGATGTACTGGAGAAGTAGGGTTGTGTGTCATCAACAGCCACAGATAGAATCAATAGCCCCCCCCCCAATCAACCCAGGAGGGAGAGAGGGATTGACAGCTAGCGAACCATCATGTGACCGCCCTCCCCAACTGGGGTGCAGTTGGTTGGGATCTATCTTCTAGGGATATTTACCCTATTGAACTTTCACCTCTTCCCCATACCCTTTTGACCCAGGAGTCCTGGCTCAGGGATGACTTGTTAGTGAGGGGACATCACTCCTCTATTGGGGAGGCTAGTATTGGGTCTGGGATTCCCACTACTGAAGGAATGGTGGTGGGACTAGATATCAATATCGGCGAAGGGTTTTGAGATGCAGTGATGCTCGAACCCCTTCCAATCTGCGCCGCATCCCGAGGAACAAGGGTAGGGCTCGCAGGGATTATCCACCTCCGTCACTGGTGTTGTGCAATGCCAGGTCCATAGGCAATAAAACCGCCACCATGTGTGGCTTTTTTGTCTCCCAGGGGATTGACCTGGCTTGCGTGATGGAGACCTGGGTACGGGAAGGCGAAGTAGTCTCCCTACATGAGATAACACCCCCAGGTTTCTCCACCCTCCACCAATCGCGGACTGTGGGTCAGGGGGGGAGGAGTAGCGTTGTTAATCTGGGAGGATTGCTCTTTCAGAGCTCTGCCAGCACCGGCGATCTCCGGCATTGAATGTGTTGGACTCGTGTGGGGCACCAAGGAGAGCTTGGCTGTCTGGCTGGTGTACTGACCACCCAGCGCACCGGCAGCCACCCTGTCAGACCTGCTGGAGGTGGTGGCGGGCTGGGCCTTGGAGTTCCCAAACCTATTGGTTTTGGGAGACTTCAACATCCATGCTGATGCCGCCCCCTCCTCACAGGCTCTGGACCTAGTGACTTCCATGGCAACACTAGGGCCCTCCCAGTTTGTTTTGGGCCCCACTCATCAAGCAAGCCACAGGCTGGATTTGATCTTTGGTGCTGGCATAGATATGATCATGCTCCCCCCTGTGGAAGTGCCATGGTCTGATAACTACGCTCTGAAAGCCAAGATTGACTTCCCGCCCCTCCCCTGCTCGGGTGGCGAGCCTATTTGGGCTCGTCCACAAAGGCTGATGGATCCCATCAGGCCTTGCGGGACCCTGCTCTCCCTGGCGACTCATTAGATGACCTTGTTGAGGACTGGAATAACTGGTTCTTGGCGACCATCGATGAGATCACGACTAAGCGCCCTCTGCGACCCCGCCGAAACCGGGCTCCTTGGTTTAACGAGGAGCTCCGGAAAATGAAGCGGGACCTCAGACAGCTAGAGCGAGTATGGCGACAGACTTGCGACAGAGCTTCAAGAACATCTTATAGGACGCTTATGAAAGCCTATGAGATGGCTATGAAAGCTGCTAAGAAATCTTACTTCGCAGCTTCCATTGCATCTGCTAGCTCTCACCTGGCACAACTTTTTAGAATACTTAGGTCTCCCCCCCCATTGACAATGTTTATCTAATGTTTATTGGATGGATTTCCCCAATTGATTTTTGAACTTTGAATTTTATTGTTATTAATTCTTTTATACTGTATTTTATGTTGCTTTTATGTTGTATTGCAATTAAGTGTTTTAAATTTGTTGTTAGCTGCCCTGAGCCCAGGTTTCTGAACTGGGAAGGGCGGGGTATAAATAAAAAAATATTATTTATTATTATTATTAAAATAAATAAAACACGTTCAGACTATGTGGCACAAATATTTTAAACATACTGGTAGCTACAATGGCAACAACTCAGCTGATCCCCAGCCACTTGTCCACAGATGGAGGTCTTGCAAAATTTACCTGGCTCCCAGGAATTTGTCCCAGGTTTCACAGTGAATGAGCTTCGCTACTTAGCAGCTCCCAGGGGCAGCTTCTGCTGAATGCAAGCACTTCCCAGGAGAGGTGCAAAGGGACATATAAAGAAGGCTCTTCTTTTGTGATAGCGTTCCAGGTATGTGCCCATGTCCCTAGGCTAGGGGATGGTTGTCTTCTTATGACAGAGCTTCGGAAAGCTGGAATAAGGCACCCAAAGCCCATCTGAACCAACCTGCTTGGAATCCTCTAACAGAAGGTCATTTTGGTGTCTTGTGTTTCGTTTATACTGTGCCATGATAGATAAGTAAATGGAAGGCAGTTAGGCAGGGAGAGAGAGAGAGAGAGAGAGAGAGAGAGAGAGAGAGAGAGAGAGAAAAGACCTGCTCAAGCCCCTAACAAGTTCAAAGAATCATACAACTGTAGAGTTAAAAGGGGCCTAAAGGGCCTCTGCAATGAGGTTGTAGTAGCCTTTGCCAATCTGGTGCCCTCCAGATGTTTCAGACTACAACTTCAAAAAGCTGTGCTTATTGAGGTTGATAGAAGTTGTGGTCCAAAATTTTGGCAGCACAGAAATTGTCAAAAACTGGTTTGTTAATTTTTTTTAATACGGAAAGGCTTAGATGTTATGCAGAGATGCTTCATTTCTGTATAAAGGAATAAGATGCTGAGGTTTGCAGTTGGCAGCCTTCTTGATAAAGCACAGTGAAACACAAATAGGAAGAGGCCTTGGGTGGTTGGGTAGAGAATGAAGGTGCCAGTACCCCAACCTTATCCATTCTTAAATGCTACTCACAAAGAGGCAGCATGACAGAAACAGAGCTATCCTCTGAAATTCACATTTCTCTGAACTTTGTGATGCAGTTCTCTAACAAAGAAATCTGTACAGAAAATGTATATATTGGGAGTAATGTGCAAGAAAATGCATGTATTAGTGAAAATGACATGCACACATGCACTAAATTAGGGGAAATTGCTTGCAAAAATGTGTGTACTGTATTAGGAAGAGTTTGCACTAAAATGCTGATCAATTTACACGAGGATATTTTTTTCCAGGGGTCTGGTCTGCTGGGCAGTGGCCCTGCAACACCTGAAACGGCTTGGGTGCAGTCTGCCATGGCAGCTATGGCACATGTAGACAATGCCTTGTGGCTCCTTGCCACCATCATTGAGGTGCCCAAGTGGCCAAATTCCTCATGACCAGTAACTCTGATACAACTGATGTACAGCTTTTGTAGGAAAATGTAGACCCTGCCCACCTTCTGCACACAAACATCGTCTGTTTTTTTCCAAAAGGGACCCATCAGTAGATCATTGGGGTTTTAGCTGTTGATATTAGTGGCAGTCACAGCGTACCCAAAACAGGCAGCCATCTGCTCTCTAGCAAAGTTGTATAGGGGGCCAAATGTCACTTCCATTTAGAATGGTGACATATTCATGTCAGGCTTCCTTTTTAAATGCCAGCAACAAAGTCTTCACTAAAGTTCCCATTGAATTGACTGACCACCACAGATTAATCAATGTAACTATCATCAGCCTTGAATAATAGAAAGTAGAGTTGGAAGGGACCTCAAAGTCATATACTCCAGCCCCCTCCAATGCAAGAATCTCATCTAAAGCATCCATGGCTATCCAACCTCTGCTTAAAAACCTCCAAGGAAGGAGAGTCCACCACCTTGTGAGGGAATGTGAGGGAGTCTGTCCTACTATCCAACAGCTCTTACTATCAGAAGGTTCTTCCTGATGTTTAGTCGGAACGTCCTTTCTTGTAACTTGAATCCAGAGGTTCAGGTCCCTTGATCATCTTGGTTGCCCTCATCTGCACAGGCTTCCCTGCGATGGTCAATGTCCATGTGACAATGGAAAAGCAATTTTTGATTCACACTTAGCCTGGAAGGGGAAAGAAATGCACACCGCAATCCTACAATCAAGTGGTGTATAAATTTTATGAAAGAAATAACTGTGTTTCTTTTAATAGAGAACAGCAAAGAATACGGGAGAAAGTTCTTGGAAAACTATCATGTCCTCCAACTACTCAGCCTTCAGTCCTCCTGTGTTCCTCTTGACAGGCTTCCCAGGGCTAGAAAAACACCATGCCTGGATCTCCATCCCCATCTTCTCCATGTACCTAGTGGCCATTGCAGGGAACAGTACCATCCTCCTCCTCATTAAGACGGATCAAGCCCTCCATGAGCCCATGTACTATTTCCTCTCCATGCTGGCCATGACAGACCTGGGTTTGTCCATTACCACTCTGCCCACCATGTTGAGCGTTCTGTGGTTCAGCCACCGTGTGATCAGCTTCAACGCCTGCCTGGCCCAGATGTACTTCATCCACACGTTGTCCATTGCTGAGTCAGGAATTTTGTTGGCCATGGCCTTTGATCGTTTGATGGCCATCCGGAACCCCTTGAGGTACACAACGATCTTGACCAACAAAACTATAATCAAGATTGGGGTGGGGGTTGCCTTTCGGGCTGCCTTCCTCGTCCTCCCTGGATCCCTCCTGCTGAGAAGGCTGCAGTATGGAAAAGTAAGTGTGCTTTCCTATTCATTTTGCTTGCACCAGGATGTTCTGAAAGTGGTGCTTTCAGACAAGAGAACCAACAGCATCTTTGGTTTGCTGGTGATGCTCTTTTCCACTGCTGTGGATTCCCTGTTGCTCGTCCTGTCCTACTTCTTGATTCTCAGAACTGTGTTGGGAGTTGCCTCCAAGGAGGAGCGTTTCAAGGCGCTGAGTACTTGTGTCTCCCACATCTGCGCTGTCCTAAGTTTCTACATCCCCATGCTTGGCCTGACTATGATCCACCGCTATGGGAAGCATGCTCCGCCCATCGTTTTCATCCTCATCGCTAATGTCTATCTCTTAGTGCCACCTCTGATGAACCCTATTGTGTACAGTGTGAAAACCAAGCAGATCCGCACACGGATAATCTTGAAGCTCCGGAAGAAGGAAACGGCACTAAAAGCCTCAAAGTGACAGGTTTCAGAATGCTACATATTTATTTATTTTATTTATTCATTCTGATTGTTTTATGGCCAAAGACCTAGGTAAAGAGAAAAGTTTTCACCTGGCACCTAAAGACATGTAATGATGGTGAGCCTCTCTGGCAAGGGAATTCCACAAACAGGGAGCCACTACAGAAAAGGCCCATTCTCAGGTTGTCACCCTCTGAACCTCTCAGGGAGTGGAGACACAGAGAAGGGCCTTGGAAGACAAGCACAGCATCTGAGTCAGCTTGTATGGGGAGAGATGGTCCTTAAGGTATTGAGGTCCTGAGCCATGTAAGACATTTTAGCTGAGCTCTAGCACTCTGAATTGGGCCCAGAACTACTTAGTAGCCAGTGCAGCTGAGCCAGAATTGTCTTGCCCTGGTGGGCAACCTGACCATCAACATTTGCACTAGCTGAAGTTTCTGGACCATCTTTAGAGGCAGTCTCAAGTATAACAAATTACAGTAATCTAACCTAGAGATTACCAGGGCATAGGCCACAGAAGTTAGGCTATCCCTGTTCATATAGGGGTGTAGTTGGGCCACTAGTCAAAGCTGACAGAAGGCACTCCATGCCACCAAGGTCACCTGGGTCTCAAGTGACAGCAATGGGTTCAGAAGAAACCCCAAGCTATGTTTCTGCTCCTTTACAGGGAGTGTAACCTCATGAAGAGCAGACAGTCTCCCACCTTCCCATCTACAAAACCACCCACTAACAATGCCTCTGTCTTATCTCATACCCTCTAACACTCCTCAGATGAAAACCGTGACATTCTATTATTTGAGTAATGTTGGAGGGTATGTAGACTTGTTAAATTTGCACAGCAAGCAGAAAGATTTAAGCATAAGTTTCTCCCCTTTCCCACGCCTGCCTTCTGAGCTCTCCTTCCTCACTTGCCAGGCGATAGATGGAATTCAACATTGCCCCTTTCCAATTGTTCTGTCTGTGCAGCATTGCTGTTTGCCAGATGGAAAGATGCCCCTCTCCTCCCTCTATGTGCTGCTAAGGGGGGTTCTACTGAGCCCCCTCCCGGGGTCTGTGGTAGATCAGTGGTAGATCAGTGGCTCACCCCAAAGAAGCTAAAAAATGGGGGGGGGGCTTTCTTCCTCTCCAAAAAAAAGCTCAACAACTTTGACCTGAACCCCCTTGGGAGCTGGCCACCCCTACTAGATGCACAAACAATAGGGCACCATATGGGAGATGGGCACCTGGCTGCATTTTCTCTCTCTTTTGCACTTGAGCTTCCCACCAGTGAAGATGGCAGTAATCACCCAGAATGTGCCCATAATCAGCACCAGCTCCCAGGAGAGGGAGCAGGTCTCCCAAAAGAGATTCACAAGCATCCACTTAAACCTTCTCCGGTTATCTCAGCAAACACAATTGTGCAAACAAGACGGGTATTTTCATTGTACACAGCAGAACAAACCTCTTAAGACTTTCAGAGGGGTAAGTTTTGCTAATTTTCACTCAGCTTCCTTCATGGAAAATTCATTCCCTCCTCCCAAAAATATTCTGATTCTAGCTGTTTTCAACTGAATGGGCTGTTATTTTTCCTTGCTTAGGGTACCCATTTCTTTATTCAACTTGTAGCTCAGGGAGGCTGTGATTCAAACCTTGCAGTGTGTTGGACTATACAATTCTATGATTTGAGGAAGCGGGGGTTGGGGCAGCGGTTGTTGCTTTCATGCCTGCTTGTGGACTTGCCTTTGTGGGAAAGAGGGTTCTGGACTAAGTGGGCTTACTTTGGTCTTCTCTAGCAAAGCTCTCCTTCTTAAAAAGGAGTCCTGAACGACAGAGAACAAGGGTGTGCACACAGCACAGGCATCACAGATCCTGCTGGAGGGCACGTTCTTGTTTTCAGCTACATTTTCCTTCTATATCCCAGTCCTAACAGAAGGGAGTTCTAATAGGACTCCAGTGCAAGAAAGACAAATGGTTGCCAACAGAGGAAGAGCAGAACCTAGTAAAAAGCATACGTGGAGTATGGTGACCATGTTCTCCAAGCCCAAATGCTTTTCTTTAGCAAAAGATGCAACCATAGTGCATTAATCCCTCTCTCTCTTGTTCCAAAGTTAAACGACTGGCATTGAAAAAATGGGACAGGGCTCAAACTGAGAGCTGCTGCTGATAATTTTATGGTTTTATCTTTTTTTGTAAATGGTATTTTTTCTACAATCACGTGAGAAAGAAATTGTAGGAAATAAATAAATAAAATAACATCTATTGTTCTGCCAGGCTCCATCAAGCTGCTTCCTCTTACAGTGAAAGTCACACGATATCCAAGGACAAAATATGACCAATCTTCATTTCACTGAAAACTCGCAGAGTAGCAGAATCCTAATGAACTTGACAACTGGATCAGCAGGAATATGGCAAAGTTGAACAGAGATGCTCTGATGCCAGAGGCTAGAGGCAGAAACAAAGAGTCCACTGTGTGCCATGTTGCCGGTCAATGCCAGCGGTGCCCAGCAGCATCCTGCCTTCTTCCTCCTGGTGGGCATACCAGGCTTGGAGTGGGCGCAGGCTTGGATTGCCATCCCTTTGTGCACCATGTATGTCATTGCAGCCCTGGGAAACAGCATCATTCTCTACGTGATCAAGACTGAGCCCAGACTGCAGGAGCCCATGTACCTTTTCCTGGCCATGCTGGCCATCACCGACCTGGTTCTTTCCTCCTCCACCGTGCCCAAAATGCTGGCTGTTTTCTGGCTCAGTGCTGGGGCCATTGACTTCCATGCCTGCCTGGCCCAGATGTTTTTCATCCATGCCTTCTCGTCTGTCGAGTCGGGCGTGCTCATGGCCATGGCTCTTGACCGCTATGTGGCGATTTGCTACCCGCTCCAGCATTCAGCCATCCTCTCCTTGCAAGCCATAGGGACCCTGGGCAGCCTCATTCTTCTGCGTGCAGTTCTCCTCATCAGCCCCTTTGCCTTCCTGGCTAACAGGCTTCCCTACTGTGGCCACCAATTCATTTCCCACTCCTACTGTGAGCACATGGCTGTGGTGAAGCTGGCTTGTGGGAACATCCAAGCTAACATTGTTTACGGCCTCTTTGTGGCTTTTGTGGTTGTTGGATTCGATATCTTCATCATTGCTATGTCCTATGTCATGATCCTCAAGACCGTGTTGAGGCTCCCATCCCATGAGGCTCGTCTGAAAGCCTTTGGGACCTGTGCATCCCATATCTGTGTTATTCTTTCTTTCTATATTCCAGCTCTCTTCACTTTCCTCACTCACCGGTTTGGCCACAATGTCCCCCACCACATCCACATTATAGTGGCTATACTCTACCTTCTGGTGCCCCCCACTTTGAATCCTGTTATATATGGGGTGAAAACCAAGATGATCAGGGAGAGGATTCTCACTATATTCCTTATTTCAGGCGGACAAAGGACAACTTTCGGGGAGGGCACATAGCTCAATGGTGGCTCACAGGGTTTGGATGGAGAACACATTAAGTTTAATCCCAAGCATCTCCAGTTAAAACCATCTCTGGTATAAGGGCTAGGAATTATATTTGTCTGGCACTTTGGAACATCCAATGAAGCTGAATGTTGGAAGATTCAGAAGAGATAAAAAGGGCTTCTTCATGCAGTGCAAACTATGGAACTCCCTCCATCAGGAGGCTGTGGTGGCCACCAACTTCGATGGCCTTAAAAGAGAATTCATGGAGGAGAGGGCTGTCAAGGGCTACTAGCATAAAGGTAACCGAACACACACTGGTTAATATGGTATTAAAAATAAAGAAAGATTATAAGGAAGCCAGAAGATGGAGGTTAGATACGAGGATCTTCCATAATAGTCAAACAGTAAATATCAGCCAATCACCCATTCCCACCACCCTTCTGAGCAATACCCCTCCCCACCCTCTCACTATATATAAGGGTCTGGTGACTTCTGTTTCAGTGTATCTGAAGAAGTGTGTATGCACACAAAAGCTCATACCAAGAACAAACTTAGTTGGTCTCTAAGGTTCTACTGGAAGAATTTTTTTTATTTTGTTTCGACTATGGCAGACCAACAAGGCTACCTACCTGTAACTGGGATATAGTATGATAAATTAACATGTGCTATTAAGATGGGGAATATGCAGCAGAAATGATTTTGAGGAGATATGGAAGGTGTTTGCAGAATTTGCACTGTTAAAACGGAAAAGGTCAAGCCATTGCAAGAGCTGTTGAAATTGGATAGTTATAACGGAATGGTCTCGGGGGTGGGGTGCACATTTTTATTCTTATTTATTTATTCCCATTACTTTGTCATAATAAAAAATAAAATAAAAAAGGCTACTAGCCATGTTGGCTATGCTCTGCTTCCACAGATGGATGCAGCAATGGTTTTGAATACCAGTTGCTGGAATAAGTATTACCTCCAACTGTGGAGGCAGAGCAGAGCTAGTTGGCATCCATAGCCTCTTCCTCCATGAATTTGTCTGATCCTCTTTTAAAACCATGCAGGCAGGCTGTCATCACTGCCTCCTGTGGGAAAGAGGATCCTCCTATAGCTGAAGAGCCGGTCGGCCAGTCAGTGGGGATGGCCAAGTGGAGGGAAAGTTAGAGGACTGGACTTCAGTCCCATTAGCAACACTGCACCACCAATGGCACAGGCACAGACTCAGTCCCCTGCCCCAGGTAGGTGTTTGCTTTCAATTTCAACCTTCCCACCTGGGACAAGAGTAGCCCAAGTGAAGTGCCCTGCTCCTCTCCTTTAAAGGGACAGCAAAAGGGGGGTGTTAGGATGTATTTGCTTATTCCTAACCATGTATCCTAGGGACGCGGGTGGCGCTGTGGTTTAAATCACTGTGCCGCTTGGGCTTGCCGATCAGAAGGTTGGCGGTTCGAGGCCCCGCAACGGGGTGAGCTCCCGTTGTTCGGTCCCAGCTCCTGCCAACCTAGCAGTTCGAAAGCATGCAGTGCAAGTAGATAAATAGGTACCGCTCCGGCGGGAAGGTAAAGGGCGTTTCTGTTGTGTCGTGGCCGAAGTAATCCAGATACACATCTTCATGAAACAGCTCTTTATTTTAGGAAGACAGGACTGAGGGAACTTAGGGTAGGCGGTTACATTTATAGGAGAGAGAGGCTGGCAAGGAAAAGATACATTTTGGAGGGAACAATCTCAAGCAATCACACAGCAGCTTTTTGGTGGGAACCAATAAAGCTGAGGATCCAAATGCAGCAGCTAAAATGAACCAATAGTAGCTGTTCCTTCTGGAACAGGAATGCAGTTACTTTACAGACAGATAACCTTTGAATCAATACACAACACTCCCCCACACCATGTTGACACTATACACAAAATCTTTCAGGTGCTGTGGTGGTCTGCGAATTCTGCTGGATCGCCTAACCCCTGGTGTAGCACCACTAGGACTATTTGTGGTTAGGCTTCCCTCTCCAGTAGTTTCTGGTACCTCGGCAGGCCCTGATGTGCTAGACAGTTCCCCAGGCTCATTTGTTGTTACCGGGTTCGGATCGCCCGTGGCAGCCTCAGTTTCCTGACTCTCTGGGCCCTCCACCTCCTGTAGCCCCGAACCTGCCTGCCCTGATGGCGGGGAATCACTGACCTCTGGCGTCACAGATTGTGACTCCTCCCCACTGTGGCTTGCCCTGCCCGGAGCCCTGCGCCTCAACTGGTCGATGTGGCGGCGCATCACCCTGCCATCCTCTACAGTCACAAAATATGACACTGGCCCGCTGGGCCGCGTAACCACCCCTGGTACCCATGTGGGCCCCCTGGCATAATTCCGGACCCAAACCAACTCCTCCGCAGCCAGGTACCGTGTTCTGTCGCCCTCAGCGGCTGGTGGCTCTCTAGCAGAGTGGACGGGCACCTTGTCAGGGTGAACGAAGTCCAGAATTGTTGCTAGTCTCCTCCCCATTAATAGTTCTGCTGGTGACTTGCCCGTGGCTACACATGGTGTTGTGTGCTGCAGGAACAGCATCCTTGCAATGCGGGCAGACCAATCCCCTTCCAGCAGACGTACAATCGCTTCCTTGGCTGTACGCACCATCCGTTCGGCTTGCCCATTAGAAGATGGGTGGAACGGCGCAGATGTTGCCCTTCTAATGAAATTGTCGGCCAAAAACCCCCTGAATTCTTGGGACACAAATGCCGCCCCATTGTCTGACACAACGGTTTCAGGTAGTCCGTGGGTCGCGAATAGTTTGCGGAGGACCCTGATCACGGCTGCAGACGTCATGTTAGACACAAGTGAAACCTCTAACCATTTAGAATAAGCATCCACTACAATCAAGAACACCTTTCCTTGAAATGGGCCCGCAAAGTCTATGTGCAGCTGACTCCACGGTTTCCTGGCCCGCTCCCACCAATGCACGGGTGCCCTGGGCATTTCTGGGCGCGCTTCTTGGCATGCCTGACAGGTGCGCACCCATTGTTCGATATCCTTATCCAAACCTGGCCACCACACATAGCACCTGGCTAACGATTTCATCCGCACCATGCCCGGATGCCCCATGTGAAGAGTGTCCAGTATCTTGTTACGCAGGGACCCTGGAATGACCACTCTGTCTCCCCACAGAATGCAGCCCTTGTGGAGTGACAGCTCGTGTTGTCTTGCCGTAAAGGGTCTAAATTCCTCCTCCTGTGTCCCCCTGGGCCATCCCCTCCCCACCCAGGCAAGAACACGGGCGAGGACGGGGTCCTTCCTTGTGCGTTCAGCAATGTCAGTAGCTGTCACAGGAGGTCCAGGCAGCGCCTCCAACATCATAACGTGCTCGGCCGGGGCTGGATCGACATCACCCGTTCCAGGCAGGGGAAGACGGCTTAGCGCGTCTGCATGGCACAACAGCTTACCCTTCACATGACACAGTTCGTATTGAAATCCATTCAAAAAAATGGACCAGCGGAGCATGCGAGGGGACAAAATTTGAGGTGTTTGCTTATGAGGGTTAAATAGACCCAGTAGGGGCTTGTGGTCTGTTTGAATCGTGAAGGATCGGCCGTACACATAGTCATGGAACTTCTTAACCCCCGTAACTATGGCCAGCGCCTCCTTATCAATCTGAGCGTAGTTGCGCTCTGTGGAGCTCAATGACCTGGAATAAAACGCGATCGGCCGCTCCGAGCCGTCTGACTCCCTGTGACTCAGGACTGCCCCCAACCCATATTGGGATGCATCACACGCCAGTACCAACGGTTTAGCTACGTCGTAGTGTGCCAGCGTGCTACTCTTTGACAGCATTCCCCGTAGTGCGTCAAAAGCTTCTTGCTGAGGTCGTCCCCAACGCCACACACAGTTCTTTTGAAGCAGTTTATGCAAAGGTTCGGCTATTGATGCCTTGTGCGGAACAAATGCGTGATAGAAATTTATGAGTCCCAAAAAACTCTGCAGTTCAGTCTTATTACACGGTGTCGGTGCTTCGGAGATAGCCTTTATCTTAGTATCCATGGGGTGAATGCCTGCAGCATCAATTCGGTACCCTAAAAAATCCACAGCAGCCACCCCAAAACTACATTTCTCCTTTTTAAGCTTCAGGCCCACATCCCTGAATTTGCACAGAACTTCCCGGACGCGTTCCAGCAGCTCTAGAGAGTCCTTTCCCGCTATCAGCACATCATCAAAATAAGGAAGCACCCCCGGCAGACCCCTCAGCAAGCGTTCCATTAGGCCTTGGAATATGCCAGGGGCTACGCAAACCCCAAACTGTAGTCTATTCACCTTGAAGGCGCCCTTGTGTGTGACAATTGTTTGGATTTCTGCAGATGCTGGAGTTACCGGCAGCTGCTGATAAGCCTGCGCCAAATCGATCTTCGCAAAAATCTTTCCTCCAGCCAGCTTTGCCAATAGCTGAGACACAACCGGAATGGGGTAAGAGTTTCCCCTGATGGCCTTATTTATTGTACATTTGTAATCTGCACAAATTCGAATCTCCCCATTCGCCTTCAGGGGTGTGACAATGGGAGTTTCCCATCTGGCTGAGTCCACTGGTGAAAGTACCCCTTGTTGTACTAGTTTATCTAGTTCTGTCTCTATTTTTGATTGCAGCGCGAATGGTACTCGCCTGGGCTTGAACCGAATCGGTGCAACCCCTGGATCCAGCTCTAGGTCAATTGGAGCCCCCTTGTAGCATCCCAACTGCCCATTGAACAATGCTCCAAACTCCTTATACAGGGTGCCAAATGTCTCTGGAGCTACCTGGACTGCGTGGAGCCCTGAGATTCCCAGACCCAAAGCCGGAAACCAGTCTGTGCCCAGCAGGCTAGTGCGCTTCCCTTTGGCAATCACTAGCTTCAATGCCACTCTCCTATCACGTAACTGTACATTGACAGTGCACATTCCCAGAATATGTATGCGGCCAGCAGAATAAGACTGTAGCGTAGCTGGGAATGGCTCTAACATGGGTAACTTACCCCTAGAGAATAATGTTCTGGCTGTGTCGTCAGACACTATGGAGAACCCGGATCCAGAATCCACCTCCATGTAGCACTGCCTCTCGTTGATCAAAACCCGCACCGAAGGCTTTCTCTGGGCGGGGAACTGAACAGTCTTGCCCTCGATTTGTGTAAGGTAATTGCAGTCGTCGTAAAGGTAAGTTGATGTAGCCGTCCTCCGACCCCCTGGTTTCGATGGTCCAGGTGTGCTTGTGGCCCCCGACCTGCATACCCTTGCTATATGCCCCGTTTTCCCACACGCTCGGCACACAGCCTCGCGGAACCGACAATTCTTCCTATTGTGCGTTCCGCCACAGCCCGGGCATGCAGCTTGACGGTCTTTGTGTGCCGTTCCCTCCTGTCTCACCATCTCTATTCCCTGCTCCGGACTCTGGTTGGGGCTGGCATCCTGGTCGTCCACGGAGTGAGCAGCCTCTCCTGCCACTTTTGTAGCTCTCTGGCCCGGGTTTTGTTCCTCTTTTTCCTCATTTTCTGTTGCGATCGCCTCTTGGAGTGCCGTTGCCAGATCCATTTCTTGTTTTGCCGCAATCCGCCTGCGGTCCTTGCTGCTGCGGAGGCCGCACACGAACCGGTCCAGCAGTGTTTCTTCCAGGTTGGCAAACTTACAGTGCCTTGCCAGTTTCCGTAGTTCGGTAAGGAAAATGGACACTGTCTCTCCAGCTTGTTGATGCCTTTTATGAAATTCAATGCGCCAGGTCATCTTAGACGCCGTAGGATTGAGATGCCTCGATAAATGGTCTGTGACATCCTTGAACGTGGCCTCCTGCAGTGTTGTGGGGGCCAGTAGTGCTCGAGCCAACTCAAAGGTCTCTGCCCCACAGCAACTCAGTAACAAGGCTTTTTTTTTGTTCTCATCAGTGACCCCCTTTGCAGCCACTCCGAATTCAAAACGCTCGAGGTAAGCATCCCACGCCTCGGATACTCCGGGATGGAATGGTTCCATGAACCGTGACGCCGCCATTCCTCCGGAACTGAGTTGTCCTGTCAGTTTCAGGGAGTCCTGTCTTCTGGTATCAGGACGCTAAGGTCGGGAAGCTGGTGTTCCGCCCTTCAAACGGCCTGAATCCCACCTTCGTCGCCAGTATGTTGTGTCGTGGCCGAAGTAATCCAGATACACATCTTCATGAAACAGCTCTTTATTTTAGGAAGACAGGACTGAGGGAACTTAGGGTAGGCGGTTACATTTATAGGAGAGAGAGGCTGGCAAGGAAAAGATACATTTTGGAGGGAACAATCTCAAGCAATCACACAGCAGCTTTTTGGTGGGAACCAATAAAGCTGAGGATCCAAATGCAGCAGCTTAAATGAACCAATAGTAGCTGTTCCTTCTGGAACAGGAATGCAGTTACTTTACAGACAGATAACCTTTGAATCAATACACAACAGTTTCCATGCACTGCTCTGGCTTTGCCAGAAGCAGCTTAGTCATGCTGGCCACATGACCCAGAAAAACTGTATGCGGAAGCGGACAAACGCCGGCTACCTCGGCCTGTAAAGTGAGATGAGTGCTGCAAGCCCAGAGTCGTTCATGACTGGACTTAAATGTCAGGGGTCCCTTTACCTATAACCATGTATCCCTAGTTACTGCCGGTGCACCCTTCCAACTGTGTAACCTGTACTTTGAGCTGATGCCGATACCATCTGCTCATTTCATTAATAAAACTTTGGGATTTCCTGAGTCTTTCATCCGAGGGCGAGAACCAGCAGAGCTGTGAGTGCATGATGAAACCCTGAGAGGAGGCCATAGAGAGAGAAAACTACTGATCCAGAGGGAAATCTTGTGCTTTCAGAACCACTGGGGCCATCTGCACACGGTGTGGCACCGAAGGAAGCTGCATAAATGCTCCCCTCTACTCTTAGAGCACATAAGGACATAAGAAGAGTCTGCTGTGTCAGACCAAAGTCTAGCATCCTGCTTCCCACAGGGAACAGCTAAGGGGTTGGACACGCAAAGGCCGATGGTTCCTCCTCCTGCTGTTGCCCCCATGAAGTTACCATGTTTGTTTCAAGTGCCTGTTGCTCAGCACCAGAAGTGAGTATCACCACTGGATTACTCTGGCTTACACCCAGGACCTTCACTTGCTTTTGAGCACGGCACAGAGCCACATAATTTGGTTCTGTACTGAATTTTGTTAGGCTATTGCTTAGTGCAGGGCTAAAAATACACCAGATCTTGATGGTCTGGGGTCTTTCTTTCTAGAGGGTAAAAAGATCATTTGGGCACTTTTTTGTTATTACCGGGAAATTGGAAGGGGAGGGTGAGAGATCACCACCACCACCACCACCACGAGCCTTGCCTCTCTACACCACAAGGCAAAGGCAAAGAGTCTGTTGCTTGCGACCCGGACCTGAACCTAAGGGAGTCAAGGTTAGGCGATTGTGGGGTGCTCCAAGGACTCCCTATTATATTGCTAAGTGGAAAGTGGCTTACAAACACTATCTGAGTAAGTGAAAGAAAATCTAAAGTACAAAGCAATGCCAGTGACCCTATTAGTTTAATGCAATAACAATACAGACCCCAACCAGGAGGATGCGAGTCATTTTTTTTAAGCACTGGAGGATATTGGACACACACTCAATGTTTTACTTTCTCTGTACTTTCTGTAAGCTGGGTTTTAGTAAATAACGATTTCAGAAAATGACAAATATATTTTGTTTAAAAAATTAATGTATCAAAAATTGTATGCCCATTGACTCAGTTTGTGTGTGTGTGTGTGTGCGCGCGTGTTTAAGAAAGTAAGTAAATAAAATATGCCTTTTTAAAATGCCATATACCAGCAGCGTGTGTAGGAAGTTCTAGGAGAGGGTGATTTTAGAATAAAGATAATGCACTCGTTGAAGTGATTTACTGGAATACTGACCATAATGGCCAGAAAATACTGCCTCCCCACCCCCCTCTCCAAAAAAAAGAACTCGACAAACAGCATCTGAGAGAACAATGTCATTCTGTTAGGATATTTCCAGAATTAGGTGCAAGGGAACATATACAGTACATATATACAGTTCCAGTAGGTAATGCAAGAACACCCTGTTTTCACAGTGGCCAAACAGATGCCTGTGGGAAACCCATAAGCAGGACTCAGACACAAGAGCCCTCTCCCCTCCTGCAGTTTCCAGCAACTGGCATTCAGAAGCGCTGCTGCCTCCAACTGCAGTGATAAAATGTTTTATTCTATGTCTTCGCCGTGGGCTCACATTCATTCACCCAGTGCTATACCAGCTGCACTGGCTCCCGGTGGAGTATAGGACCAGGTTTAAGGTGCTGGTTTTAACCTTTAAAGCCCTATACGGCCTAGGACCCTCGTACCTACGGGACCACCTCTTCTGGCATGCCCCACGGAGGACCTTACAGTCTGCAAATAACAACAGCCTGAAGATTCCGGGCCCCAGGGAGATTAGACTGCCCTCAACCAGAGCCAGGGCCTTTTCAGACATGGCCCCGGCCTGGCGGAACGCTCTCTCACAAGAGACCAGGGCCCTGAGAGATTTGGCATCCTTCCACAGGGCCTGCAAGACAGAGATTTCCACCAGGCCTTTGGTCAGGGTTCAGTCTGACTCATTTTCTCTTTGTATAAGAACAGGCATGAAGGAGATTTCCCAGCCCGCTCACAGGTCCTTATAATATCAGTGGAAACAGTTGGTCCTGGCGAGTATTAACCGCTTTCAATTTTAACCTGAGGATTGTTATTTGTCCACTTTTAACTTTAATTTTAATTTATTTGAATTAATTTTGGGATGCATTTTAATCAATTGGTTGCTTGTTTTTATGCATATTGTATTATTTATATGTTAGCCGCTCTGAGCCCGGCTCTGGCCGGGGAGGGTGGGGTACAAATAAAAATGTATTATTATTATTATTATTATTATTATTATTATTATTATTATTACATGACAAGGGTTGGGGGTTGTTGGGGTGGGAAGAAAATGTCAATAATAGAGAAGTGGCTCAGCAGCATCTAACAACTTTTATCTCCCTGCTTTCTTCCATGCAACTCAAGGCTGTGTCTGTAGAAATAGCCACTCCACTTGATATGAGAATAGGGGAGACACTTGCCCAGCACACATAGCTGCCCTTCACTGCACCAAATGTCAATTATGATAGATGTGCTTCAGCCCCACTGGAACCAATGTGGAAAGTTTAGCACATGACTTAAGTCCTATTTGATTTCAGTGGCAGCTAAACACAATTCACCGGGTGCAACCCACACTATCGAGATTTCTCTAAGAGAGCAATTTTTCCCATGCATTATTTTCAAGTAAGCACAACTGTTTCCCATATTATGTATTTTTGTGTTTTTATATTGTAAACTGCCCTGTGATCCTCAGATGAAGGGTGGTATATAAATGTAATTAAAACAAAAATAAAAATTGAATTCAATAGGGTTTACTGCCACATAAACGAGCAGGGACTTGGCCTGCTAGAATGAAATATAGAATCATAGAATTGTAGGGTTGGAAGGTAACCCAAGGGTCATCTAGTCCATCCCCTTGCAAAGCAGAATCAAAGGCCAAAATATCCCTGACAGATGGCCATCCAATCTCTCTTTAAAAACACCCAGTGCAGGAGAGTCCACCACCTTTCAAAAGAGTCCATTCCACTGCTGAACAGCTCTTTCAAAAAGCTCTTTGTAATGTCCTATCCACCAGAGCAGCAGAAAACCAGCTTGGTCCATCATCCATGAGATGGCCTTTTAGATATTTGAAGATGGTCATCATATCACCTCTCAGTCTTCTCTTCTTCAGGCTAAGCATCCCCAACTCCCTCAACTGTTCCTCATAAGGCTTGGTTTCCAGATCCTTGTAATGCCTAGCTTTCCCTAAGTCTACACCTAAGGGAATCCCTAATATATGCTATTCATACTGACACCTTTAAAGTTATTTAGCAGGGGAACCCCTTTGTTGTTGAGGATGCACAAAGTTCACACGCTGTCTCAATTTGTGGCTCTTCCCTCCACTGCAGCCAGCAAGACTATCCATGCGCCATGCCTCTCATGAGTGATGTCTGTGTTTAACGGGAGCCATGCCACCCCCTACTCCTTTATCCTGCTGGGTATCCCTGGTCTGGAAGCGTCCTACTACTGGCTCTCCATCCCTCTTTCTTCAATGTATGTCATCACATTGCTAGGAAACTGCACCATACTGTATACAATCAAAACAGAGCAGAGTCTCCACAAGCCCATGTACATCTTCCTCTGCATGCTCGCCGGCATAGACCTGGTGCTCTCCACCTCCACCCTGCCCAAGATGCTCTGCATTGTCTGGTTCCGAGCTGGGGAAATAGATTTTGGTGCCTGCATGGTCCAGATGTTCTTCATCCACTCCTTCTCCATCATGGAGTCGACAGTGCTTGTAGCAATGGCCTTTGACCGTTACGTAGCTATTTGCAATCCTTTGAGATACGACTCCATCCTAACCAACCCATTGCTGGCCAAGATTGGAGCAGGGGTCATCCTGAGAGGCACAGTCTTCATCATCCCAATCATCATCTTGGCAGCCCGTCTTCCATACTGCAAGACCAACGTCATCCCCCACACTTACTGTGAGCACATGGCTGTGGTGAAGCTGGCCTGCTCAAGCATCCTTGCCAATGTTGTCTATGGGCTTCTGGTAGCTCTCCTCGTAGTGGGGGTGGATTTGCTGTTCATCACTTTGTCCTACTGCATGATTGCCAGGGCTGTCATGGCTCTGCCATCAAAAGACGCCCGCTATAAGGCTTTCAGCACTTGCGCAGCTCACGTGGTGGTGATCCTGGTCTCCTACACCCCAGCTCTTTTCACCATCTTAACACACAGGTTTGGCCGTCATGTGCAGCCTCATGTTCACATCCTTCTGGCCAACTTCTACCTCCTTTTCCCGCCCATGCTGAACCCCATTGTGTATGGTGTGAAGACCAAGGAGATCCGTGAACGAGTGACCCACATAGTTCTCAGGAGGAAGCGACCTACATAACAATACTCTCTCAATAAGGGCTTGCAACATCTAGAAGGTCACAGGCAATAAATAAATATTAAAAAGTAGTAAGGCTGTAAGCACTTTTTTTTAATCCCAGGTTTTTTCATCTTAACAGGTGGCATTCAACACTCTTATTCAGAATGTTGTTCAGTCGTGTCCAACTCTTCGTGACCCATTCAGAATAGACCCATCAAAATTAATGAATATGACTAAGTAAGGCCCGTTAATTTCAATGGGTCTACTCTGAATAAAACTTAGCTGAATACCACCCAAAGCCTTTTTGTGCTTTATTGATGTTATACCTGGTGTTCAAAATATCTGTGAAATTGTTCGTGCTTCTGTAAGTATATACGGCTTTATCCAATGTTAGTCCTACTCAGAGCAGACCCAATGGAATTTAATGGTCATAAGTAACTTAGGGTTAATGGGTCTACTCTGAGCAGGACTGGCATTGGCTATAGCCCGTAATATACAAAATATGCTTAATTTGTTTTATCCTCTCTGTAGCTGTTTTTATGTCAAATTTAGATTCATCTTCTTAAAATCTGTTTGCAATTGTTTTACATGAATTGTAAGCCCCTTATATGGTTTTTGTTATACTACAAGTTTAGTGTAACTTTTTTGTTATACAGTAAATAAATATTTGTTGTATGTAGACAGCACAGAAATCCCTGTACCCAGAACCCTATTGTACCTGCCATAATTCCTTGTCATGGTCACAAGGATCTCCAGAGCACAAGACTCTTAAAATGAGAGGGAGCCTGAGACAGGCGGATGCCAAAAACAACACTAATAGAGTTGAAAGGGATCCTGAGGGTAATCTAGAACTGGATGTGTGGTCTGACCAAGGCAGAATAGAGTAGTACAATTACTACTACAATTAGTACAATTACTTTCCGTGATTGGAACACTATAATTCTGTTGATGAAGCCCAGAACAGCATTGGCCTTTCTTTGCTGCTGCATCACATTGCTGACTCATGTTAAGCCTGTGGTCCGCTAAGACCCCTAGATCCTTTTCACATGTACTACTGGCAAGCCAGATGTTCCACATATTATATTTGTACAGCTGTTTTTAAAAAATAAATAAATAAATCCCAACAGCGCCATAAAAGGAAGAACTACCTCAGGTGAGAAGAGATTTTAAGTAGGAAAATAGATGGGAGAGCTTCCCCACTCACAAAGGTACTTAGATCATAATGTTGATTTGGAAAGTGAAGAGTGTGTCTGTGTGTATGCTGGAAAAAGTACGCTTGTTTCAAAGAGCACCTGTTGGCTATCTAAGGAAGAGGGGAGAGGAAGGCATCCATGCCCACAGAGGTCTTTGAAAGCAACTGGCGGAGGCTGAAGGGAATTAGAAGTCTCCTCTTGGGTGCTGACCAGACTGACCTATAAATAAGACCTGGCAGGAGTTCAGTCCACCGGATCCTAGAGAAGCTGGCAGGGGCACTGGGCACAGCATGGCCACTTCTTCAAAGGGAGATTCTGCAATCTGCTAAGGTGAGTGACTATATTTAGCCTCAGGCACCCAGGTGCTGTTCCCCTATAAGAGCTGGTGCTGACTCCCTCAGGTGGATGCAGAAGCAGCATAGAAGGCAGAGGTGACCATTTCCAAAGCCTGTGTCTTCACCCAGCCAGTGGGATTAGGCTTTTTAGGGCAGGAATTACAGTCAATTGCATGAAAGAATACATTCTCCCTTGAAGACCTGCTGAGACTTTGGACCCAGCTTGGAAAGTAAGCTGGGCTGGCTTTTAAAGACAGGGAAGTGTACGCTGAGATGCAAAGGCTGCTATTAAAACATCAATTTAATCTTCTAGCCGAAAGCCCCCTTGCTAGGTCTGGGGCGATGGATGCAGCAATGCTTCTGAATTCCAGGTGCTGGAAACCACGGGAGGTGAGAGAGGTGGTCCTCAGGTCCTTCTTGCAGCTTTCCCACTGGCAATTGACTGGCCACTGTAAGAATATGATGTTGGACTAGTTGGGACCCCATTGGCCTGATCCAGAAGGGCTCATCTTATATTCTTATGCATACTCTCTAAGGAAAAGCAAGAGCGAGCTTTCAACACATAACTGATATGCCCAACAGAGACATGTCATGTCATAATGAATTGGGCAAACAGATTCTGTAGAAGCTGGCAATATGAATTTGACATCTAGCCCACAGATTACCTGTGCAAATTCCACAAGGGATTTTATTGTTGGTTAACGTTCTCCACATGCACACACCCCTGGATAATTCCACAGGGAAGAGCATCACATCAGAAATGAGCCAGGAATAGACAGGCAAAGCCGATGAAGCAAGGCGGGTGAGACTTCTGTTTTTGATGTTTTCCAAGCTCTTCCCTCAGGAAGCTTGAAGCATCTACTAAGTTAAAACAATAAAATCTAACGACTCGATCTTAAACTGTAAATCATGTTATATGTCTCTGTAGAATAGTTGGTCTTATTTTGAGAAAAAGTAGAGTTGGCACTTTTTTCCCTGCTGTATCTCATGTAAGAATCTCCCAAACGTCTCTCCCGTCTCTTGCTACCTGGTGCCTTTAACTGGAGATGCTGTTAGGAATTGAGCCTGGGACCTCCTGCATATTTATTTTTTTACCGGTACTTATTTCTTATATTTATATACCACCTTTTATTTCAAGGAGCTCATGGTGGTGAACCTGGTTCTCATCTCCCCATTTCACCCTCACATCAACCCTGTGAGGTAGGTGAGGCTGAGAGACAGTGACTTGCCCAGTCATGGCTAGGTGGGGATTTGAACTCCTGGGCCCTGCAACTGGACTATGGGTCCTCACTATTTACATATCCAGTTGGGGAAAGCTGCATCTGTGAACTTTTGCCAGGTATCCAGCTGTTAAAGGCCTCAAGAACCTTATCACCAGCTGCTACTGTTATACCAGCAGAGTAAGAAGGTGCAGATTTTTCAAAAATCAAATTTGCACAATAGTTGCTCAGGTCAAAGCAAATCTTTCCCTGGAGCAGAAGAGGCAGGCTGAAGAATGTCACAGAATCATAGAGTTGGAAGGGATCCCAAGGGTCATCTAGTCCAACCCCCCTGCAATGCAGGAACAGCTAGTGAGGAACAACTAGGCAGGAGACAGCAGAAGCAGCTGGGGGAGGGATGGCTGAGATAACTATACACATTTTGCTACTTGACTAAATGAAGAAAATATCACTGAATGCTCAATTAACGTTAGCGTCCTTTAAATGTAGGCAGCCAGGCACACTAGAGGATAAACGGCTCTGAGTGAGCACTGGTATCTATCACACTCCTGAGTGCTGTTACACTTAAATTTTCAACTGTTGTATCCCTGCCAACCTTCACCATCAGGCCCTGCTGAAAGCTTGTATTTCTTCCTGCCAGCAGGAATGGGGTTGAGCAACCAGGCTAATTTATACCTGCTGGTGGAAACAAGACCTCAAAATGGTGGTGTGAAATTTTGCTGGCTGCAGAACATGCCCTTTAACTGTTGCCTGCCTCCCCCACCTCCAGATTAACAAGAAGCTTCTCCTTTGCACAGGCCACAGGAGGAGTCCCAAGGCCCCTCCAGTCTAATATGTCTGCCTTTGGTGGAGCCTACAATGGCACCCTCCACCCTTCAATCTTCCTCCTGCTGGGGATTCCAGGGCTGGAGGCGGCCCATGTCTGGCTGGCCATCCCCCCTGCTTCATCTACGTGGTGACCGTGTTGGGGAACTGCACCATCATGTTTGTCATCTGGGTGGAAGAGACCTTGCATGAGCCCATGTACTTATTCCTCTGCATGCTGGCTGTCGTTGACCTGGCTGGATCTACCTCCGTTGTGCCCAAAATGCTTTGCCTCTTCTGGTTCGGCTCACGAGAGATTCGCTTCGAAGCCTGCTTGACGCAGATGTTCTCCATCCATGCACTGTCCATCATCGAGTCAGCCATTTTGTTGGCCATGGCTTTTGACCGCTACATGGCCATCTGCCAGCCGCTGCGCTATGCGGCCATCCTCACAAATCCTGCCATCATGAAGATTGGCTGCCTGGCACTTGCCAGGGGAGCCATTCTGACTGCCCCATTCCCTATCCTTGCCAGCAGGCTGCCCTACTGCTGAACCAATGTGGTCCCCCACACCTACTGTGAGCACATGGGCATCGTCAGGCTGGCCTGTGCTGGCACTGTGATCAGTAACATGTACGGCTTGACCGTGGCCTTGCTGGTGGTGGGCCTGGATTTAACGTTCATCGGTGTGTCCTATGCAAAGATCATCGTGACCGTGCTGAGGCTGCCATCTCGGGAGGCCCAGGCCAAGGCCTTCAACACCTGTGGCTCCCACATCTGTGTGATTGTCTTGGCCTACACACCTGCCCTCTTCTCCTTCCTCACACACCGCTTTGGCCACAACGTGGCCCCCTACATTCATATCCTCATTGGCAACTTCTATATTCTGGTGCCTCCCTTCTGCAATCCCATCGTCTATGGTGTGAAGACCAAGCTGATCCGTGACAAGGTGGTCGGCTTACTCCTGAGGAGAAAAGATGTCTCCTAAAAAGAAAGGTGGCTAGTGATGCATCTGGACACTTACTGGTGGGGCCGTGAATGCCAAAAAGAAAAAAAGGAAGGACACAAATCCAGTCGCTCTTGGTCTTGGACCAGAATCATATCTCTTATGAAGTATATGAACATTTTAAAAATACCCATAATTAAAATATGCACTAAAACAACACAGTACTTAAACCAGGAGAGACAGGCTGAGAGATCAAGGGAAGGCAGGTGCAGATAGGTGCCAATACACAAGGGATTTCTTGTATTTCAACAGGGAGTGCATTCTAAGAGCCACCAGTATCCCCTAAAAACAAATAATGATTAGGCCAAGACAAGACTAGCCAAATTCTATTTGTTGATCTTAATCCCCTTAGCAGGTACCAGAGGGGAATACAATATTCCAGATAGTTCAAGGTGTTGGTCCTAGCACACAAGTGCTTATGTAGGTCAGGACCAGGTTACTTGAGAGTTATTTCTTATCCACACGGTAGATCACTGTAGTCTGCAAGAGAGTTTCTTTTGCAAGTTTCAAAGATCTCAAAAGTCTCCTTCACAGTGACTCAGAGCAAGGCTTTTAGAACGGCTGTCCTTGGTCTGTGGAATAGGGTACTTCTCAAGGTAACAACGGGTGCCTGCTATCTGCACATTCTGGAAATGACTGAATACATTTTTGTTCCAACAGACTTTCTCAGTTGGATAAATGGATCTTTACCACAAAACTTCATTGTTTTAAATGAATTTGTATTGTGTTTTTGCCTGTTTTTAATTATATTGTGTGTAAATTGAGACAGTGGTTTAGAAGATAATAAATAACAATAACAACAACTTGTACAGAGTTGTTTAGGGCTTACACACACACACACACACACACACACACACAAGGCCTTAATATTGGCTTGCTGACTATCAGGCAGCCAGTGTAGATCCTTTAGCACGGATATATGTGCCTGGTAAAGGGCTCTAACCACCACGAACTCAGCGTTTGTACCAACTCCAGGCGCACATACCAGGCATATGTCACAATGGCCTGGGGATAGAGAAGAAATTCGATTCAGTTTGCATCTAAAGGCTAACCTAACTAATTTGCAGTTCACCCCCCCCCCAAAAAAAAGATCCGAAAAGCAGGCACCCTTCAAAATTTACACTTCTCCAGATTTTGCAATGCAGTTCTCCAACCAAGTTATGGGTATACGGGTAAGAATGCATGTACTGGGGAAAGTGTGTGAGCAAATGCATACATCACTGAAACTAACATACAAAGATGCATCAGGGGAAATACGCTTAGCAAAATATGTGTGTTAGGTGAAACTGCATATGGTTCGAATTCATACAGGGGATTCCCACCATCACCACATATCAAACATCGTGTGTTCAAAAGCTTTTGAGGAGGTTGCAAGACCTGGAAAAAGCTTTTGTAGTTGGATTTCCAAACAAATGAATGACCACATGCTCCTGGGGTTACTGGCCTACATGCTTCCAAGGAGAAAGCATGATCTCCCTCCCTAGTATTGTCACAGAAGTTTGAAGACAACCACGCTGTGTTCTTTTCGACCTTCTGCTAAAAACAATTTTGACTGGACAAGCCTGTCCAGATGTTTAGAAAGCTGGTACAAGTTTAAATGTTTTGCTTCTAGTCTATTGCTATCTTTTCAAAAGTTTTATTTTAAAATGCTTACATAGCAGGTAAGTTCCACGGGAACGCATTTCCAAAAAGACCATAAAATACTTAAAAGTCTCCTTCACTGGAGATGTCCTGGCTCCCTCCAAAAACAATAAACCCACTTCAGCCTTTTTCAATTTACATTTCTTTTTAAAAAGTTTTAATGGTTTTTACCAATATTCTTAAGGGGTGTTTTTGTAAACTGTCTTGAGGTTTGCTTGTTACAATCAAGTGGTATATAAAATTTATGAAATGAATAAGATAAAACAAACATTTAAACTCCTGCCAACATTTTGAAAAAAATGTTTTGTTTTTGCTAATTATTTTATCAGGCTTTTTTGTTTTGTTCTGTAAACTGCTTTGAGGTGTTGGCAATTTTTTTCCCAATCGAGAAATGCATAAATGTCATGAGCTAAATATAATAAGCATGTAGCATTGGGGGGGGGGGGGGTTTAAGTGCTGACTTGGCAACAGCGAGAGCAGCAGGCTGGCAGAGTTTTGATCTGCCTTTTAGTTTTAGGACCTGCATTTCCCCCCAACCCACCATTTTAATTCTGTTAGGCTTCACTTGCTTTTTAACCATTACCTTCTCTGCGTTTTAGCACAGGTGCATTTCACCTGCGCTGTTTTCATTATTTTCTTTCGCCAGATAACATTTGTTAGTTTTCCAAATCAATGCCAAATTAGACCAAACTGCGTGGCGTTTCCGTTCGCTCAAAGCTGCCATGAGCCCCCCCCCCCCCATTATTATATAAATCACACATGTAAATTTCCCTCAGGAGGGTCATGGGAGGCCTCTTTTTTGGGCAGAGGCCCCACAGCGGCGGCAGAAACCGCTCACTTTCCTCTCACAAAAAGCGCCTAAAAATACATAATTAAAAAAATGAAGGAGTGGCTGCTATGATCCCTTTTAAGAGTAGAAATGAAATGTGGGAAGTTTTTCTCTTCAACAGCATTTAAACGGGTTTTTAAAAAAATATTTTTCTCCTCAGGTTCTTCTGCCCCTCCCCCCCCGCCTTCCCGCGTCTCGCGACCGTGCTGCGCGCGCCGACTCCCCACACAGCAATGGCCGCCGCGGCTTCCCGCGACGTCTCTTAGGGAAGAAGGGGGCGGGGCCTCAGCGGGAAAAACTGTGCGCTCCTCCTACCAGCCTTCGCTCAACGCGATGACGTCAGGGCGAACAGGCGCCTCTCCTCGCTCGCTCCGCCTACTAGTCCGCCCGCCTCTCCCCCCCCCCGCCGCTCTGTATGGTCGGGACGGAGGAGCACAGCTGACGTCACTTCCCGCGGCTCCTTCTCCCTCCCACCCTCTCACGGCGATAAGTTTCCCGTCATCCCCCGCGCATCCTCCTTTCGCCTCGCGCGGCCAAGATGGCGGACACGCAGGTCGGAGCGGCTCCCGGGGGGGGGGGAGAGGGAGAGAGAGACTACGGGTTCCCTAGCAACGGGGGAGGGGGCGGCTGGGGGGGGGTCCCGTCTCCTTTAAGGGGGGGTTAGTTGGTGGAGGGCTGAGTGAGTGGGGAGGGGGGCGCCCTGAGGCCTCCGAGGCCGGCTTCCCTCCCCCCGCTCAGGCGGCCCTGCAAGGCTGCTATGCTCGCCCTCGTGGCCCGCAGGTCGAGACCCCGCCCCCAAAATCCGGGCTTAGGAAACGGTCCTCGACCCCCCCCTTCCTGAGGCCACGACGAAGGAGGGTCCTGCTGCAGGATCGGGGCGGGGGGGGGCAGCGCTGCAGCCCATTATGGGGAGCGGGAAATCGGGCACAATCGTGCTCTCCCCTCCGGTGCTTCCTCTAAGACAGTGATGGCTAACCTTGACACTCCAGATGTTTTGGGACTACAACTCCCATCATCCCTGACCACTGGTCCTGTTAGCTAGGGATGATGGGAGTTGTAGTTCCAAAACATCTGGAGTGTCAAGGTTAGCCATCACTGCTCTAAGAGGATGAGAAGAGGGTTCTGGATCAGGCCGGAAAGGGCTCACCTGGTCCAGCATCCTGTTCTCACAGTGGCTGGCTAGATGCCCCTTAGGGGAAGGCAGCAAGCAGGAGCACAAGGGCAGCTCTGCCTCAAACTGTAGAGGGCACCCGATGACCTCTCCTCCATGAATTTGCCCTCACCCATTGAAAGCAGCTGGTAAAGGGAGGGAGGCCTTCCCAGGGCCAGAGGAAGAAAGTACCTGTGCTTGGTTAGGCTCAGCAGCTCCTTCCATCGCAAGAGGACTGCTGCTTGCTGGGGACTATTCACTGCAACACCAAGTTAATTGCTATGCCTTCCTAAGGTAGTTGGGGCCCAGCTTGTATGTGATGCCTTCCTAATGGCACCTTGTCCCTCTTGCTTCTGGGAACAGTTTCCTAAGATGCTCAAACTTGGGGTCACACTGCTTCTAATATTCACATGGAGCAGGATGTGTCTGGCGAACCATGACCCATTTCTAGGGTGCTCCATCCCATCTTGCAAGCACCCACCCCAAATATAGTTTTCAACATGCCAAACCATTTTCTTAGCTCCTATAGGCCTGATGGCACAATTTTTCTGTTAAAGGGAGTTACAGCTTCTACAGCTTACTTTTTATCCAAAGCAGCCAGCTAGTCCATTTACCATACAATGTTATAAGAGTATTTGTGCAATTCTCCACCCAGTCCATGTTCTAGCGTATCCTTCCAGTCAGAACTGCCAAATGCGCTGCCTATGGGCTTTGGAAGACCCACAGAAGCAGCTCATCTGCTCATGACCCTTGCAGATGGACAATCTAGTAGTCTATGTTCTTCCTTCCTAAACCCATTTTTTGTTTCTTTTTTCTCACATGCAGACTGAGAGGGCGTATCAGAAGCAGCCCACAATCTTCCAGAATAAAAAACGTGTGCTCTTGGGAGAGACTGGCAAAGAGAAACTCCCCCGCTACTACAAGAACATTGGTCTGGGCTTCAAGACCCCCAAAGAGGTATCGAGCTTAGAAGGCAGTTTGGGCCAATGGGAGGATGCTTGTTAAGCCCTGTGAAGTTTGTAAAATTATACACAAAGGTAGACTACATTTCCACTTTTATACTTGTGGAAACTTGAGTACAAATCTGTGCACTCAAAATAATTACTATGTTTAAACAGTAGGATAGTTTCCCTTTGCTGACACATGATGTACATTCTCACGATGGTCTTCCAAGCCCCAATGATGAAGGGGCTTTGACGAGAGTGTCCAAGAGGACCTTACTGAAGTCGGCTCATGTGCATAAAAGCAAGAGGCCTGGCTAATTCTTCATACGGCAGGCTCTTGCATCTAGGATATGATTTTATCATCAAGGTGACAAACCTTTCTGTCTCTGGGCTGGACTGCTATCGGCGGCATCCACATAATGGGATGTGTCTCCGTACAAGAGATGCATTTCCTGCACCTAACAGGGAGAAAAGTTCTTGCTTGGACTTTTCAGCCATGATCCTTTTCTCTAAACAAGGATTTGCGGGGGCGGGTTTTGCAGGAAGTTTCTATCATGTAAGATCAGTGTAGATATGCACACATACTTCCCGGCTGAAGTAGCAGCCTAGATGTAGGTTTTACCCCTTCGGTGAGAACTTTTATTTCATTGCCATCATCAGCTGAAGTCAAGCTTGAGAACAGGACTACATTAGGAGGCAGGCTGAGAAGCAGCCCTCCTTTCAGATTGTCTCTGGCTGGGAAAGAAATGGGGAGGACTATTGCTGTAATTATATGAGGCAAAAGGGGGCCCTTCATTGTGCTTGTGTTGTCTCCTTCCTTGATTGTATTCTGATAACGCTCTCTTTGCATCCAGGCCATCGAAGGAACATACATTGACAAAAAATGTCCTTTCACTGGCAATGTGTCGATTCGGGGCCGTATTTTATCAGGTAGGAGGTGAACTCTTGTTTTTCTTGAGCCCCATGATGGATTTGCTTACTGAAAATATTTTTGTTTCCTCGTGTATCTGTGGCACCGTTTGTGAACCATCGAGAAGTTTAACAGTGATCTGTGCATTGAATTTTGCCAGCGCAGCAATAAACCTTTGTGTGCTTTGTAGAGGTGCATTTGTTCAATAAAAACAGTTTGTACAATATTTGTACAATAAAAGCAGTTAAAAACAATACAGAAGGTGAGTTTTGAAGCAGTGTGAAGTACACACTCGTATTGCAGTGAAGGCAAATCAAGTGCACATTTAAAAGTCCCATATGGAAAAGGAGACCTTGGGTTCCAGAGGAGTGGCGCCTGTGGCCCTCACAGTGTGGATAGGCCACTCCCATCAGCCCCAGCAAGGAACATGGTGTCTGATCAGCAGTGATGACAGATGCCACTTTACTGCCACATGGTAGTGCTGTCTTCAAGGCAGCAACTTCTCCCAGGGCAGAGCAGGGAGTTCATGCAGGGCAAGTGAAGATTCTTATGCCTTGGATGTAACCCCTTTCCTTTTGTTTTCAGGATTCATAAACCAGATTTCTACAAGAAAGCACCCTAAGTAGCATGCAACTTAACACTGCATTAAGATGGATAGAGTTTAAAAGCTAAACAAAACTGCCTAAACACACAGCGAAACAGTAAAATCCGTACAGCTCACAAATGCCTGATGGAATGAGTGTTTGCTAATTCTTGGGTTAAGGAAATGTTTTGCAGGGACGATTGGTCAAAATAGGTTGAGATTGGATAGGAAATGTGTTTGATGCACAGTAAGGCAGCCTCCCTGTTCAGAAACAGACCCCAGCATCCTGTAATCAGAGATTTTGGTGTGGCCATTGTTCCAATGTTCTTTTGACATCTAGACCCATTTTGGGAAATGAAGCAATTGGGACTTTATTGGGGTTTACTGGTCAAGTTTGTTCCTTTTGACTACCTTATTGTAACCGGGAAGCTAGATTGAATCTTAAAGCAGAGGCGAGGAGCCTTTGGCCCTCCAGATACTGTTGGACCACAGTTCCCATGATCCCTGGCCGTGGGCCATGCTGGCTGAGGCTGATTGGTGTTGGGTGTCCAGCAACATCCGAAAGGTCCCCCAAGTTCCTCATCTGGTTTGATTCCATGTGAGAAGTGGTGAGCTTGTAACAGGTCAGCTAAATGATTATTTGGAGCGTTTCCCCATAGAGCTGTGTGGCAGAGCCATATTTTGTTGCCAATAGCCCAGAGGTGCTGCACATCTGTTCCCAACAGTTCTCAAGCTGCAAGTGATGTTTTTCTCACGATGGTCTGCTGAGCTCCCGTGGTGAACAGGGCTCTGACGAAATTGCCTTGTGGCTTAACTGATGGTGCTTGAATGGACTGAGGAGCAGGTGTGCTTTTCTTATCTTTAGGTTTGCTGCATCTGAATTGAGCCTCCTAAATGCACTTTATTGGTATTTGTGTGGTATTCTGTGCCTCTGCCATCCCACCACTCACACACAGGCATCCCTGGGGGAACTCATGAGAGGTGAGGGGGATGGGGACAGGCAGGCCTGTTCCTTCGCAGAGTGGGTGTCTCATTCGTCTTCCATTCTCCCTCCATCCCTCAGGCGTGGTCACAAAGATGAAGATGCAGCGCACCATTGTGATCCGCAGGGACTACTTGCACTACATCCGCAAGTACAACCGCTTTGAGAAACGTCACAAGAACATGTCTGTGCACCTGTCCCCTTGCTTCAGGTGAGAGGGTCTGGTTCCTTCAGGTCTTTATAGAAAATTGCATAAGGTCTGCAGGTCAGTTCCTGCTGCGTGCTATATAAGCTGAGACAGATAAAATAATTACAACACACAAAGAACACCACCAGTTATTTTTGCCCCTGTACACTTTTAGCCCTCTTTTGGAGCAAATAACAGAGAACTTTTTGTAACTGGGTTTGTGGTTGGTCTAGCAAGCATGTTGGTGATGATGTACAAACTCACGATGGTCTTCCTAGCCCTCTGGTGAATGAGAGGCTGCTGAAAATGCCAGTCTGGCAGTCACTGAACCATATAGCTTGCTCAGTTGGAAGGTGGGGTTTTTTGTCACCTGAATTGGCGTTTTATTTATTTTTGTTTAAGGGATCATATAAACTTCATCAACACATCTGCCACTATTTGTTTATTTACTGGTCTTTTCATGTTCCTTCAGGCTAAGTTTGCATTCTGTCAAAAAAAAAAATTAACAAGCCCTTCTTTCCCTGAATGCACGCTCTCTTTCCTACATCCCCGCCCTAAAGTTGTTACTTTCTCATGTTTCCAGGGATGTGCAGATTGGAGATATTGTGACAGTGGGCGAGTGCCGTCCTCTCAGCAAGACGGTCCGGTTCAACGTCCTCAAGGTGACCAAGGCTGCCGGCACCAAGAAGCAGTTCCAGAAGTTCTAAAGTGGCTCCTCATGGCTCTCCTTGGGGTGCTCAAATAAACCTTTTGTAAAGACCTTTGAATTTGTTACTTCTGGGGAAGGAGTTCTTTTGGGGGTAGGGGACACAACTCCCTTGCGGCACATCCCATCTGCTTGTTTCATCTGCTGCTGCCAGAATTGTTCTGTGAAAAGAGAACTCAGTAAGGCATGCCTAGAAATAAATAAGGGTGCCATTGGTAAATCAAGTGCCAGTAGGGATAGCAATTAAGTATTGTGCTGAAAGTGGGAAATCTTAATGGTGGGAAGTTACCGTATTTTTCGCTTTATAAGGCGCACCTGACCATAGGACGCACCTAGTTTTTAGAGGGGAAAAGCCCCATTTTTTGAGGATCAGCTCAAATTTCTGCAGCTTCTTTTGCAAAGGAGAAAAGGCCCATTGTTTTAGGATCATCTCAAAGTTGTTGAGATTACTTTGCAAAGGGGAAAAACCCTGTTTTATGGTGTTTAACTCAGTTCTGCAGCTTCAGGAAGCCATTTCTACAGTTTCCAGATAATCTAATCAGCCAGTCACATGTCGCTGGGGAAACAGCCTCCCTCTGCAAGGGGGCGGGGCTGGAATCTCTTATCTCAGGAAGCTGCTCAGCGGGCTTCCTTTCAACACCCACTTCTCTTTTTTTTTTTTTTTTTTTTTTAAAAAAAGCACAATCTGCTTTTGCCCCTGGGCAGTTCAGCTCCAGGGACCACACATTCGCTCCGTAAGATGCACAGACATTTCCCCTTTTTAGGAGGAAAAAAGTGTGTCTTATGGAGCGAAAAATACGGGAATTCTAAAGAACAGCGAGTCCTTAAATTGTTAGGCAAGCAGCATCTCCTTTCATTTCTAGTGAAATTGAAAATAATCTGCAGCTTTTCTGCCTTACAAGAAATCTGCGTAGATGATTGTGCTGGTGACCTAGCTATTTTCTTTTTTAGGATAGGGTTTCATAGTTAAAGGAACCATGCTCATCTGTTGCTTTGGCCTGGATAAATGCCCATGTGTTTCATCTGCATTACTTGAAAGTAAGGCTGCCTGATGGTTATGTTTTGAAGGGTAAAAATGGGTTTGCTGGTCATATCTAACCCACCAGCAGGGGAGTTGATTGGATTTTTAAGAAACATTTTTTTAAAAAATGCCACTTGTGTTTCTTATGGAGAAAATGTCACTGTGTTTCTTCTCTGGAGACTGTTCTTGCTTTGCCTGGGTAAAACGGCTTAGAAAACCGTGTTTCCCCTTTTTTAAGACACCGTCTTATAACTTTTTTCTCCAAAAAACACAGGGTGGCTTATTTTAAGGGGGTGTCTTGTTTTTATTGCGCCATTATGGTACAGTACAGCAATCAATATTTCTTCCATTAAAATAAAGTTGTCTCCCCCCCCCCCCTCTTGCTCTCTGGCACGTCAGCAGCAGGCGGGGCAGGGAGAGGAGGTTTTTTTTCCACCCCTGAACCTGGGCACTGAGCAGGCGGTGCAGAGCTCAGCGAGAGGCGCATTTTTTCCTCTCGCTGGCTTGCTGGCCCCCAGCGCGTCAGCAACAGGAGGGGAAGGAAGAGGAGTTTTTTTTCCCCACCGCAAACCTGCGCGCTGAGCAGCCAGTGCAGAGCTCAGCGAGAGGCGCGTTTCCCCCCCCCCCCCTTACCTCTTGCTGGCTTGCTGGCCCCCAGCGTGTCAGCAACAGGAGAGGAAGGAAGAGGAGGTTTTTTCCCCCAACCTGCACACTGAGCAGGCGGTGCAGAGCTCAGTGAGAGGCACGTTTTCCCCCCTCGCCTCTCGCTAGTTCACTGGCTCCCTGCACACGCAGGAGGGGCTGAGGAGGCGGCGGGAACAATGGCGGCACCATTGGCGGCTGAGGCGGTGACGGGAACAATGGCGGCTTACTTTCGGGGTACGTCTTACTTTTCCTACTAATGGAAAAACCCTGCCACGGCTTACTTTATGGCTACGTATTAAAAAAGGGGAAACATGGTAGTGTTTCCTTAACTACAACACTAATACTGGGGGGAAGCAAGCATTGCAAACCTAATTTAATGAAGAGGTCTCAATGCTGCTGCTGATTAAGTAACCAGAGTTTGGAAAGGGACTGGCATCATGCTGGGGCTTCCTAAGGATTGTAGAGCAGTGAGATGCCACTCAAAGAAATTAAATGTTCATTGACTAAATATCTGTCCATGTTAGACATAAACAGCTAAAGCTGGTTCAAGAGCACACATGATTTCAGGGGAGCCACAACAAGCAACCAGCATTCGTTCTCGCCTGGTGACTAGCCACATACTAGAGTTGTACTGTACCTTGGATCGCAAATGCCTTGGCTCCCGAATGATCGAAACCCAGAAGTGAGTGTTCCGGTTTTCAAACGATTTTCAGAAGCCAAACGTCTTCCGGAGCTTCCAGTTGGCTGCAGGGCACTCCTGCAGCCAATCCGAAGCAGTGGCAGGCAAACACAGAATCATGAAAAGCTTGTTATTCTAAGTTTAATAGTCCACCTTTCATCTAAAAGTTGCGGGGTGGGATACAGATGCCTTAAAAACATAATGGAGTGTTTATTTCCTGCCCATCACTGGCAGGTCCCAGGGCGAGTGAAAAATAAATAAATGGTTGAGTCTGATTTCAGTGAATAATGTGGATCCTGAAAATGTGCATCTCACGAGTCGAAAGGTCAGGGTAAAGAGGTGCACCTGCCACCAAAACTATCAAGCAGAGCAAGAGCATAAGCAGTGTGCATTGCCCTTCCACCTTGTAACAGGCTTGAGCATGATGTGCGTCGGTCCATCGGCAGGGAGCCCCATCACAGGGAAGAGGTGCCCTATGGGTAGGCCAGGAGCTATGATTAACATTGCAAAAGAATGCATCTAAACCAGCCTAACGGAATCATGGGAAAATGGGTATTTTGGGGGATGTTTTGAAAAAGTAAGTTTGGTGATTATTTCATAAAATGTTTACACCACTTGATGGTAAAACAAAACCCTCAAGGCAGTTTACAAAAAGATACACTGAAATCATGAAAAATGTACAGCAGTACTTTAAAACATGGGGACCCAGGTGGCACTTTGGGTTAAACCACAGAGCCTAGGGCTTGCTGATCAGAAGGTTGGCGGTTCGAATCCCCGTGACGGGGTGAGCTCCCGTTGCTCGGTCCCTGCTCCTGCCAACGTAGCAGTTTGAAAGCACGTCAAAGTGCAAGTAGATAAATAGGAACCGCTCTGGCGGGAAGGTAAACGGCATCTCCGTGCACTGCTCTGGTTCGCCAGAAGCGGCTTTGTCATGCTGGCCACATGACCTGGAAGCTGTACGCCGGCTCTCGGCCAATAAAGCGAGATAAGCGCCGCAACCCCAGAGTCGGACACGACTGGACCTAATGGTCAGGGGTCCCTTTACCTTTATCACGTCAATTCTCTTTCCCGATTTGAATTGTGTTTATTTCCCGTGGTGATTTTCTTGAGTAAAAATGAGAGTATCCCTAAACATTTTTTAAGGAAAAAAAGTTATACCATAAAATCATATATCAATGGAATGGAATGCAATAACTTTTATGAAGGATTATTTATTATAACAGCAGTCATAAAGAGGAAATGTGAAACACACAGGAGAAAAAGAAATATACAGGATAAATTGTCGTACTGGCACTTTGCGATAAACAAGTGGGTTTGGGGTTGCAGTTCGGGCACTCGGTCTCTAAAAGGTTCGCCATGACTGCTCTAGAAGGAAAGGGAAGTGGCGGGGGGGGGCACCAAAAAGGATCTCTGGAAGGGTGCAATGAGGAGGGCAGAGCTGGGTGGACCCGGCTTTGCAAGGGTTAAAGGGAACCGAGCTGCCTTCCTAGAGAGGACAAGAAACAAGGGGGGGCCAGGTCCTCCAGAGCCCAGGCCCCTCCCTCCCTCCCTCCCTCCCCAGTCCTTTCCTGCAAGGGCTGCATGGCTGTCCCCTCCTGGGATCTGGTGAGTCTCCTCTCTCTCTCTCTCCCCCCCCCCCCAGAGGGTGCAGGGGGGAGACGGTGGGGGTCCCAGGGCTGCAGCAGGGGGGGGGGAGGATGCCTGGGGGCCTGATCTGCTCCTGCAGGGGGAGGAGAGGGTCCTGCCAGGGAGGGGCGAGGTCTGCAACGCTCTCCTTCCTGGAGATCAGAGGATCCCAAACTCATTTCTCCCTTCTTCCAACAAAGGAGTCCCTAGGACTTTAACTCTGTGTGACGTCGCTCAGCGTCATTGCACAACAGAGGAAACATGTGCAGATGGTTCTCCAAAGCTGGACGAGGAGGGGGACTAGCCCCCCCCAAACCCCATGGGGAGTAAGGATGGAAATATGGGAGAGAAAGGCCAGGAATAAAGAGAGGGATCCCAGCCCATAGTCTGGCTGCTGCATTGCAGACCAGTTTCCCAGTGTCTCCAAGGGCAGCTCCACACGGAGGCCACTGCAGCAATCCCCTCGCACCCAGAGCAGGGCATCCCAGGACCACATCCTCTCTGTCCCAAAGGGATTGTTGCTGGGAAACCAGCCGGAAATGGGCGCTGCTACTCACTGAGCCTCCAGGGACCTTGGCATCAATGGCTGTGTGTGTATTAAGCTGTCTAAGAGAATAATACTAAATTACACGCCTAAATTTCAATTACATTTGGCCCCGCCCACTTGCTCCTCAGGGGGTTGGCCAGATATATACCTGGCCCTCAGAGCAAAGGAAAGGGACCACATCCCAGGAGTCTATCTTGAGAGTAGCAGAGAATCCAAGTGCAAGAAAAGGAGACAGAAGCATGGGAGTGGGGGTGGGGGTGGGGAACAACTCCTGAGTACCCCCGGGTGAGGACCCCCACTAGAGCCAAGCATCCATTTTTCCCAAGATACAAAGGATTCCCTTGTCAGTCGGTTCTGACTTCATGCATTGACTGGAAGGCAGCAGAAACCGGGCTGATTAATCTCACAGAAATCCCTTCAGTTGCCTCCACATTTTGGCTTGCTAGAGGGCTAGAGACTTACTTCTTATCCTCTTCCTCCTCTTTATTTTCAAAAAGATAGCTCATGGTCTGGGATGCCGTGCAGTCCAGCCCTGGTCCTAGTAAGAAGCATCCATGCTTGCTCAGGGAACCATTTTCTTCTACTGACCTACAAATTCTGTAACAAGACAATGTATTTGTTTTGTAGGATTTGATAAAGCTTCTCATTAAGACAGACAAAACTTGAAAAAGACCAAAGGGTTCCTTCCGATCTCTCAGGCTTCCTTGAGAGCACAGATGGATGAGCAAGACTCAGCTGGCCCTGGAACAGGAAGAGGCCATGCCATCCAAACTGGGAGCACTGGGGGATTCTGGGAAAACCCAGTGCAGAAGATCCTGGGTGAGGAGGACACCCTCCGCTCAGAGGTGCAGAGCCAGCAGTTGAGGCAGTTCTGCTGCCAGGAGGCCAAAGGACCCCGAGAGGTTTGCAGCCGACTCTACCACTTTTGCCACCAGTGGCTGAAGCCAGAAAGGCATACGAAAGCTGAGATGCTGGACCTGGTGGTCTTGGAGCAGTTCCTGGTTGTCCTTCCCCCGGAGATGGAGAGCTGGGTGAGGGAATGCGGAGCGGAGACCAGTTCCCAGGCGGTTGCCCTGGCCGAAGGTTTCCTCCTGAGTCAGGCGGAGGAGAGAAAGCAGGTGAGAGAGACTTTCCTTTGGATACTCCCAAGGGGCTCCAAACAGGACAGAGAACATCCCATAATGGTCTGCTGATGGCCCATCCGTTTTCTGGGAAAGCATCCATGGAATGAGATCTCACACCCTTCAAGTCTTTGTCATTCTCTTTCTAATATTTCTTACCATTCATTTTCTGTTTTGAATTCTTAATGCTCTTTCAGGAAATGGATCATTTTGCAGAAATGGACCTGGATTCCTGTGAGGCAGAGAGGCCTCCGTTGGACACCAGAGAGAGGCCATTGGGTAAGGAGGAAGGTGGTTTTTCTCCGTTTGGTCTCATTCTGTTGCTTTTCCAACTACAGTGGTACATCGGGTTAAGTATGCTTCAGGTTAAGAACGGACCTCCGGGACAAATTAAATACTTAACCCGAGGTACCACTGTAATCTGTGGGGGTTTTTCTTCTTCTTTTGGGGGAGACAGTTGGGAACAAGGGTTCAGAGGAGGGGAGATGTATTTCTGCACAACAAACATATGAAATGGGCACAAACCTCCAAATGCTCTCAGCAGGTAAGGCTTTCTCAAAGTCCCATCTGTAGTTAGAGATGCCCTTTGTCATCTGTGAGAGAAGCAGGCACTCCTGGCATCCTGTTTACCTTTTTTCTCTTGCAGGTGACAGAATGATGCCAGCAAGACCTCTTTATTCACCTTTTTATGGGGGCAGAAGGGAGACAGCAGCTGTGGAACCCGATCAGGTCAGGGGAAGCTGCCTTGTGGGGAGAGAGGCCAAGGGATGGAGCAATGTCATGGACTGGTTGGGCACAGAGGAATGGTGGGAGGAAGCAGCCGGGGAACCAGGAAAGGAAGACGTCTCAGAACCAAGGAGTGGAGGTGGAACAAGGATGAGCGGTCAGAGGGAGGAGAGGGAGAAGACTGGGAAGAGGAGGTGTCAGAAGCTGAAGGGCTAACAGGGCTGAGTGAGCTGGGAGACTCTGTGACAGAATGCAGTCCAGAATCAGAGGCAGAAGAGGAAGGAGGCGAGTGGGAGGAGGGAGGTCGAGAGGCAGAGGTGAGTCAGGAGAAGGAGGAGCCACCGATGGCTCCCTCTCCTTCTGCCAGAAGCCACCCTCCCTGCTTGTCTCTCAGAGCCAGGAGACATCTGATGATGGAGGAGCAAAGGCAGGCTGTACACTGTTGCACTGTTTGATCACTTTCCAGAAACCCCAGGAAGGAGGGGACTTGGAAAGCTGTTGGTAGTCGGGGGCCTTCCCACTTAGCAGCTGCTTTTATGGTGGAAGAGGCTCAGGGAATGAGCTGCTGTTCTCTCTCTCTCTCCCCCCCCCATTTCTTTTCATTTTAAAAACATAAAACACATTTGTTGTTGTTGTTCAGTCGTTCAGTCGTGTCCGACTCTTCGTGACCCCATGGACCAGAGCACGCCAGGCACGCCTATCCTTCACTGCCTCTCGCAGTTTGGCCAAACTCATGTTAGTGGCTTCGAGAACACTGTCCAACCATCTCATCTTCTGTCGTCCCCTTCTCCTTGTGCCCTCAATCTTTCCCAGCATCAGGGTCTTTTCTAGGGAGTCTTCTCTTCTCATGAGGTGGCCAAAGTACTGGAGCCTCAACTTCAGGATCTGTCCTTCTAGTGAGCACTCAGGGCTGATTTCTTTAAGAATGGATAGGTTTGATCTTCTTGCAGTCCATGGGACTCTCAAGAGTCTCCTCCAGCACCATAATTCAAAAGCATCAATTCTTCGGCGATCAGCCTTCTTTATGGTCCAGCTCTCACTTCCGTACATTACTACTGGGAAAACCATAGCTTTAACTATACGGACCTTTGTTGGCAAGGTGATGTCTTTGCTTTTTAAGATGCTGTCTAGGTTTGTCATTGCTTTTCTCCCAAGAAGCAGGCGTCTTTTAATTTCGTGACTGCTGTCACCATCTGCAGTGATCATGGAACCCAAGAAAGTGAAATCTCTCACTGCCTCCATTTCTTCCCCTTCTATTTGCCAGGAGGTGATGGGACCAGTGGCCAAGATCTTAGTTTTTTTGATGTTGAGCTTCAGACCATATTTTGCGCTCTCCTCTTTCACCCTCATTAAAAGGTTCTTTAATTCCTCCTCACTTTCTGCCATCAAGGTTGTATCATCAGCATATCTGAGGTTGTTGATATTTCTTCCGGCAATCTTAATTCCGGTTTGGGCTTCATCCAGTCCAGCCTTTCGCATGATGAATTCTGCATATAAGTTAAATAAGCAGGGAGACAATATACAGCCTTGTCGTACTCCTTTCCCAATTTTGAACCAATCAGTTATTCCATATCCAGTTCTAACTGTAGCTTCTTGTCCCACATAGAGGTTTCTCAGGAGATGGATGAGGTGATCAGGCACTCCCATTTCTTTAAGAACTTGCCATAGTTTGCTGTGGTCAACACAGTCAAAAGCTTTTGCGTAGTCAATGAAGCAGAAGTAAATGTTTTTCTGGAACTCTCTAGCTTTCTCCATAATCCAGCGCATGTTTGCAATTTGGTCTCTGGTTCCTCTGCCCCTTCGAAATCCAGCTTGCACTTCTGGGAGTTCTCGGTCCACTTACTGCTTAAGCCTGCCTTGTAGAATTTTTAGCAAAACCTTGCTAGCATGTGAAATGAGCGCAATTGTGCGGTAGTTGGAGCATTCTTTGGCACTGCCCTTCTTTGGGATTGGGATATAGACTGATCTTCTCCAATCCTCTGGCCACTGCTGAGTTTTCCAAACTTGCTGGCATATTGAGTGTAGCACCTTAACAGCATCATCTTTTAAAATTTTAAATAGTTCAGCTGGAATATCATCACTTCCACTGGCCTTGTTGTTAGCAAGGCTTTCTAAGGCCCATTTGACTTCACTCTCTAGGATGTCTGGCTCAAGGTCAGCAACCACACTACCTGGGGTGTATGAGACCTCCATATCTTTCTGGTATAATTCCTCTGTGTATTCTTGCCACCTCTTCTTGATGTCTTCTGCTTCTGTTAGGTCCTTTCCACTTTTGTTCTTAATTGTGGTAATCTTTGTACGAAATGTTCCTTTCATATCTCCAATTTTCTTGAACAGATCTCTGGTTTTTCCCATTCTGTTGTTTTCCTCTATTTCTTTGCATTGCTCGTTTAAAAAGGCCCTCTTGTCTCTCCTTGCTATTTTTTGGAAGTCTGCATTCAATTTCCTGTATCTTTCACTATTTCCCTCGCATTTTGCTTGCCTTCTCTCCCCCGCTATTTGTAAGGCCTCATTTGACAGCCACTTTGCTTTCTTGCATTTCTTTTTCATTGGGATGGTTTTCGTTGCTGCCTCCTGTATAATGTTACGAGCCTCCATCCACAGTTCTTCAGGCACTCTATCCACCAAATCTAAATCCTTAAACCTGTTCTTCACTTCAACTGTGTATTCATAAGGAATTTGATTTAGATTGTATCTTACTGGCCCAGTGGTTTTTCCTACTTTCTTCAGTTTAAGCTGGAATTTTGCTATAAGAAGCTGATGATCTGAGCCACAGTCAGCTCCAGGTCTTGTTTTTGCTGAGTGTATAGAGCTCCTCCATCTTTGGCTGCACAGAATATAATCAATCTGATTTCGGTGTTGCCCATCTGGTGATGTCCATGTGTAGAGTCGTCTCTTGTGTTGTTGGAAAAGAGTGTTTGTGATGACCAGCTTGTTCTCTTGACAGAACTCTATTAGCCTTTGCCCTGCTTCATTTTGAACTCCAAGGCCAAACTTGCCAGTTGTTCCTTTTATCTCTTGACTCCCTACTTTAGCATTCCAATCCCCTATAATGAGAAGAACATCCTTCCTTGGTGTCATTTCTATAAGGTGTTGTAAGTCTTCATAGAATTGGTCAACTTCAGTTTCTTCAGCACTGGTAGTTGGTGCATAAACTTGGATTACTGTGATGTTAAAAGGTCTGCCTTGGATGCGTATCGAGATCATTCTATCATTTTTGAGATTGCATCCCAGTACAGCTTTCGCCACTCTTTTGTTGACTATGAGGGCCACTCCATTTCTTTTACGGGATTCCTGCCCACAGTAGTAGATATGATAGTCATCCGAACTGAATTCGCCCATTCCCGTCCATTTTAGTTCACTGATGCCCAGGATGTCAATGTTTATTCTTGCCATCTCATTTTTTACCACATCCAGCTTACCAAGGTTCATGGTTCTTACATTCCAGGTTCCTATGCAATACTTTTCTTTACAGCATTGGACTTTCCTTTCGCTTCCAGGCATATCCGCAACTGAGCGTCCTTTCGGGTTTGGCCCAGCCACTTCATCAGCTCTGAATCTACTTGTACTTGTCCTCCGCTCTTCCCCAGTAGCATGTTGGACGCCTTCCGACCTGAGGGGCTCATCTTCCAGCGTCATATCTTTTATATGCCTGTTGTCTTTGTCCATGAGGTTTTCTTGGCAGGGATACTGGAGTGGCTTGCCAGTTCCTTCTCCAGGTGGATCACATTTGGTCCAAACTCTCCACTACGACCTGTCCATCTTGACCTGTCCATAGCTTCCCTGAGTAATTCAAGCCCCTTCGCCACGACAAGGCAGTGATCCATGAAGGGGATAAAACACATACATTTATATTTACACAATACACATACACAACACACTACCTTATTTTCATAACAATAAACATACCTACATTACTCTATATAATACCTACCTATACTATGCATAGGGGACTCAGGTGGCACTGTGGGTTAAACCACAGAGCCTAGGGCTTGCTGATCAGGTCGGCGGTTCAAATCCCTGCGACGGGGCGAGCACGTCAAAGTGCAAGTAGATAAATAGGTACCGATCCGGCGGGAAGGTAAACGGCGTTTCTGTGCGCTGCTCTGGTTCGCCAGAAGCGGCATAGTCATGCTGGCCACATGACCCGGAAGCTGTACGCCGGCTCCTTCGGCCAGTAACGCGAGATGAGCGCTGCAACTCCAAAGTCGGACACGACTGGACCTAATGGTCAGGGGTCCCTTTACCTTTACCTATACTATGCATATCAACATACCTGCACAGCTACCCCACACGGACACCCACCAAGTGACTTGACTTCCAGCCGTTCTTGTTACGCTACTTTATTTTTCCAACTAGCTTAAATGCATTTCTTTATTTCTTTAGTCTCTTATTCTATCTTGACTTTACTCTCCTTTCACTCTAAGCATTTTCTGGATTCACTCAATATCTGTCAGAAATTCTACTTTATCCACATAAATGTTGATTTATTCCTTAAAGATGGCCCACTCCTTATTCACTTTTTGTACCATATCTTCTCTTATCTTCCCTGTTAGTTTGGCAATATGGAAGTATTCCATCATTTTAGATAGCCAGTCTGTTTTAGTTGGGACGCTGCTGCTTTTCCAATTTTTGGCAATCAATAACCTTCCCGCTGTAGTCGCATACATAAATATTGGTCTGACCGTTCTTTTTATTTCCTCTGACATGATAACTAGGAGAAAGGATTCTGGTTTTTTCCCCCAAATGAAAATCTAAACATTTTTTTTCAATTTGTTATAGATATTTTCCCAGAATCCCACTATCTTTGCACTCCCACCACATATGTAGAAAGGTTCCCGCCCCATTGTTGCATCTCCAACAGACATCACTACAGATTTTATACATGCCAGTCTGACTGGGGTCAGGTACCATCTGTATTGCATTTTCATTACATTCTCTTAAATTATAGCATGCCGTAAATTTGATATCTCTTTTCCACAGCCGTTCCCATTGGCTCATCATAATATTTTTCCCTAAATCCTGAGCCCACTTTACCATCACTGTCTTCACTTGCTCCTCCTTAGGTTACCTTAGGTTACATATGCTTCGGGTTACATACTCCGCTAACCCAGAAATAATGCTTCAGGTTAAGAACTTTGCTTCAGGATAATAACAGAAATTGTGCTCTGGCGGCGCAGCGGCAGCGGGAGGCCCCATTAGCTAAAGTGGTGCTTCAGGTTAAGAACAGTTTCGGGTTAAGAACGGACCTCCAGAACGAATTAAGTACTTAACCCGACGTAACACTGTATATTTCATCCATACTTTATACAGTGATTTCTTTATAATATGATACATAAAACCCTTGTGGACTCTCACCTTTTCATCTATTAGGTATGCATGCCATCCAAATCGAGTGCCTACTCCCTCCAGATCTAACACATCACTATCCTTTAACTTAATCCACTCCCTTAACCAGGTCAGACCTGCTGCAGCATGATATAATTCCAGGTCAGGTAGGTCAAATCTGCCTCTCTTTATATTTTATTCTAGGTCCCCCCCCCCCACTTCCATACAAACCTTGCTAGATCTCTTTTCCACTACTTAAAGCAATCCATTCCTCCTAGAATCGACATGGTTTGGAATAGAAATATCATTCTAGGCAATATATTCATCTTTACTGTTGAGATACGGCCCCAAAACGATAAATGTAGTCTATTCCAAGTTTCTAAATTTCTCTTTTATCTCCTTCCATACTTTAACATAGTTTTCTTGAAATATGTCTATATTTTTTGTTGTCATCCATATGCCGAGATATTTCATCTTTTTTTATCTCCAACCCTGAGATTTTTTGTAGCTCACTTTTTTCTTGATTCCCCATATTTTTAACTAATAGATTCTTTTTTTATAGTTTATCTTAAAGCCAGCTAGGTGTCCAAATTCATTTATACATTCTGTTGCTCTTGGGATACATTCTACTGGGTTTTCAGTTGTGATGATCAAGTCGTTCGCGAAGGCTCTTACTTTATACTCCCCCCCATCACAATCCCTTTTATATTCTCATATTTTCTAATTTTATTCATTAATATCTCTAACACCAATATAAAGAGTAAAGGAGATAAAGGGCATCCTTGCCTAGTTCCCTTTGAGATCTCAATATCCCCTGTTAGTCTACCATTGACAATAATTCTAGCTTTTTGCTTGCAATAAATTACACCAATCCCTTTTTCAAAATTTCCCCCCAGTCCCATTATGTTCATATTTTTTCTCATAAAATACCAAGAGTTATTGTCAAATGCCTTTTCTGCATCAATTGACATTAAGGCCGCCTTTTTATCTCTTTGGAACTCAAGGTATTCAAGAATATTAATGATGTTCCTTGTGTTATTTCTTATCTGCCTTCGCTGCAGAAAGCTTGATTGGTTTTTGTAAGGTCTGTGTGGTGGCTACTCAAGAGTAACGAGGCTTGACTCCGTCCTGTCTTTTAAGAGGTTTATTGTGCATACTATTTACAGTGCAGAGTAACAGAGTTCAGGACTTACTCAGTTGCTGGCAGAATCCGGGAGTGGCCCCTTCCGGCTTCTGCCCCAACATAAGAATTTCGGCACCCCTAGTCTCCTTCTACTCTGTCGCTTCACCCCTCTGCACAGTTGGGGCGACGGAAGTGGTGTGCTTTCCTCCTGCCCTGTCGGGGGACATTGCTGCTGAGCCTCAGCAGCATCCTCGAGCCCTCTCCCCTCTTGACTGCCTTATCTCTCTCCCTCCCCGCTGAAGGCGGTGCTCCTTTTCCCACTGGACGAGGTACTGCTGTCCAGGAGGCGCTGGGGCTCTCTGTAAGCCAAAGAGCCCTCCACCACCCTCTGCTGTATAGATGGCGAATCCCTGACAGTTTTCATGTATAATGTCTTTTAATATAGCTTTTAACCTCTCTGCGAGGATGCCCGCAAATATTTTGTAATCAGAATTCAACAAAAGAGATTGGTCTATAATTAGTTGCCAATTCTAAATCTGTTCCCTGTTTAGCTATAAGAGTTATAAATGCCTCTGCCCACGACTCCGGTGACTTCCTTCCCATTATTTATAGTGTTATTCATAACTTCTTTCAGTGGTGGTAGTAACAGATCTTCTAGTTTTTTATAGTATTCTACTGGCAAGCCACCCAGCCCCAGGGACTTTCCTGATTTTGCCTTTTGGATAGCCTCTTGTATCTCCATCGCTGTTATCGTTTCATTTAGCACTTTTATCTTTTCTTTTGCTACTTCTGGAATTTTATGTTGTATTAGGAATTTATCTATTTCTTCTTGTTGTTCTTTTCCTTTATAATATAGCTTCTTATAAAAGTTCTCAAAAGTACTATTAATCTCCTTAGGGTCATCTATCAGCCTTTTGCCTACTTTCAATCTGTTAATCGTATTCTCATTCCTTCTTCTCTTCAACTGCCAGGCAAGGATCTTACCCGGCTTATTTGCAAATTCAGAGTTTTTGTATTTCCAAAATTGAATGTTTTTTTCTATAATATGTGCATATTCCAATTGCAATAGCTTTATTTCTTGTTTTATTATCTCATTTCCTGATTATTTCCTATACAACTGTTTTTCTTTCTTTTTAATTTCCTCTAATAAGTCTAATTTTTCTTCTTCTAATTGAGTTCTGTTGTATAAAGTAACCTCTGGCCACCACCTTACTTGCGTCCCAAACAACTTTGATATGCACACCCAGGTTGCAATTTAGATCAAAATATTCTTTCATTAACTCTGTAGCTCCTTGCAATTTTTTCATCATTAAGCAACGCTACATTAATCCTCCATCTCTGGGAATGAGCTGCTGTTCTCATTAGGCCTGAAACTCAGCCAAGTCTGAATATCATATTCTTGCTGATAGTTAACTCCAGCTGTGAACTGTGGGATTTCCTAGAATCATAGAATCATAGAATCATAGAGTTGGAAGAGACCACAAGGGCCATCCAGTCCAACCCCCTGCCAAGCAGGAAACACCATCAAAGCATTCCTGACAGGTGGCTGTCAAGCCTCTGCTTAAAGACCTCCAAAGAAGGAGACTCCACCACACTCCTTGGCAGCAAATTCCACTGTCGAACAGCTCTTACTGTCAAGAAATTCTTCCTAATGTTTAGGTGGAATCTTCTTTCTTGTAGTTTGAATCCATTGCTCCGTGTCCGCTTCTCTGGAGCAGCAGAAAACAACCTTTCTCCCTCCTCTATATGACATCCTTTTATATATTTGAACATGGCTATCATATCACCCCTTAACCTTCTCTTCTCCAGGCTAAACATACCCAGCTCCCTAAGCCGTTCCTCATAAGGCATCGTTTCCAGGCCTTTGACCATTTTGGTTGCCCTCCTCTGGACACGTTCCAGCTTGTCAATATCCTTCTTGAACTGTGGTGCCCAGAACTGGACACAGTATTCCAGGTGAGGTCTGACCAGAGCGGAATACAGTGGTACTATTACTTCCCTTGATCTAGATGCTATACTCCTATTGATGCAGCCCAGAATTGCATTGGCTTTTTTAGCTGCTGCATCACACTGTTGACTCATGTCAAGTTTGTGGTCTACCAAGACTCCTAGATCCTTTTCACTTGTACTGCTCTCAAGCCAGGTATCACCCATCCTGTATTTGTGCCTTTCATTTTTTTTGCCCAAGTGTAGTACTTTACATTTCTCCCTGTTAAAATTCATCCTGTTTGCCTTGGCCCAGTTCTCTAATCTGTTAAGGTCATTTTGAAGTGTGATCCTGTCCTCTGGGGTATTAGCCACCCCTCCCAATTTGGTGTCATCTGCAAACTTGATCAGGATGCCCTCAAGCCCATCATCCAAGTCATTGATAAAGATGTTGAATAAGACTGGGCCCAAGACAGAACCCTGTGGCACCCCACTAGTCACTTCTCTCCAGGATGAAGAGGAGCCATTGATGAGCACCCTTTGGGTTCGGTCAGTCAGCCAGTTACAAATCCAATGAATGGTAGCATTGTCTAGCCCACATTTTACCAGCTTCTTTACAAGAATATCATGGGGCACCTTGTCAAAGGCCTTGCTGAAATCAAGATAGGCTACATCCACAGTGTTCCCTTCGTCCATCAGGCTTGTAATTCTGTCAAAAAATGAGATCAGATTAGTCTGACATGACTTATTTTTCAGAAACCCATGCTGACTTTTAGTGATCACAGCGTTCCTTTCTAGGTGCTCACAGACCGTTTGCTTAATGATCTGCTCTAGAATCTTTCCTGGTATTGATGTCAGGCTGACTGGGCGGTAATTGTTTGGGTCCTCTCTTTTCCCCTTTTTGAAAATAGGGACAACATTTGCCCTCCTCCAGTCTGCTGGGACTTCACCTGTTTTCCAAGAATTCTCAAAGATTACTGCCAGTGGTTCTGAAATCACCTCTGCCAGTTCTTTTAATACTCTGGGATGTAGTTCATCTGGCCCTGGAGACTTGAATACATCTAAACTAGCCAAGTGTGCTTGTACTACCTCCTTACTTATTCTGGGCTGAGTTTCCCCTGCTGAATCATCTGCTCCATATTCTTCAGGTCGGGCATTGTTTTCTTTTTTGGAGAAGACTGAGGCAAAGAAGGTATTGAGGAGTTCTGCCCTTTCTGCGTCCCCTGTTCGCATTTCACCTTCTTCTCCTCTAAGTGACCCCACTGTTTCCTTGTTCTTCCTTTTGCTACGGACATACCCATAAAAACTCTTTTTATTGCTTTTAACCTCTCTAGCAAGCCTGAGTTCATTCTGTGCTTTAGCTTTTCTGACTTTGTCTCTACATGTGCTGGCTATTTGTTTGAATTCCTCTCTGGTGGTTTCCCCCTTTTTCCATTTCTTGTACATATCCCTTTTAAATCTTAACTCAGTTAAAAGTTCATTAGATAGCCACCCTGGCTTCTTTAGGCACCTTCCATGTTTTCGTCTCATTGGTACTGCTTGAAGTTGTGCTTTTAATATCTCCCTTTTAACAAACTCCCATCCATCATGAACTCCCTTCCCTTTTAGTATTACTGACCATGGGATCACACCCAGCATTTCCCTAAGTTTTCTGAAGTCGGCTTTCTTAAAGTCTAGAATTTGAGTCTTAGTATGCTTGGTTGCTCCTTTCTGATGTATAATAAACTCCAGAAGAGCATGATCACTCCCACCTAATGATCCTGCCACTTCTACCCCACTAACCAGGTCATCACTGTTGGTTAGGACCAGATCTAAAATGGTTGATTCTCTTGTTGCTTCTCCCACTTTCTGGACAATGAAATTGTCTGCAAGGCCAGCGAGGAATCTGTTCGACCTTATGCTCTTGGCTGAGTTTGACATCCAACAAATATCAGGATAGTTGAAATCCCCCATTACTACTATCTCATTTCCTTTTGAATGCTTGGTCATCTGTTCCAGGAAGGCATCATCTATGTCCTCAGTTTGGCTTGGGGATCTATAGTAAACTCCCACCATGAGATCACTGTTATTTTTCTCTCCCTTAATTTTGACCCAGATACTCTCAATTTGGCTTTGAAGTTTTAAATCATGGATCTCTTCACAGGTATACACATCCCTGACATATAACGCCACTCCTCCTCCTTTCCTGTTTGGTCTATTTCTCTTAAATAGATTGTATCCCTCTATTACTACATTCCAATCATGAGACTCATCCCACCAGGTTTCAGTGATGCCTATTATGTCGTATTTAGTTTGCTGTACCAAGAGCTCAAGTTCATCTTGTTTATTTCCCATGCTCTGTGCATTTGTATACAGACATTGAAAACCATTGATCATTCCCCCTAGTCTCCTACTTAAGGATTTTTTCCTCCCACCACTAGGTCTGTGCGCTGTTTGCTCCATTTGGTCCTTGACTTTTGGATGATCATCTTCAGCATTTGATAGACTCCTACCTTCAGGACCACTGTCTCCCTCCCCCACATAAGTCAGTTTAAAGCCCTCCTGATGAGGTTTTTGAGATTGTTGGCAAAAACATTCCTCCCAACCCTTGTGAGGTGCAGCCCATCACTTGCCAGAAGTCCATCTTCAAGAAACTGCAGACCGTGATCTAAGAAACCAAACCGTTCCTGCCGGCACCATTTGCGAAGCCAGTTGTTCACTTCTCCTATTTTCCCCTCTCTTCCTGGGCCACGGCGTTCAACTGGGAGGACAGATGAGATGACAATTTGTGCATTTAATTGCTTCAGCTTCCTGCCCAGAGCCTCATAATCACTTTTGATCTTCTGGAGGCTATGGCTTGCAGTGTCATTGGTTCCCACATGGACTAAAAGGAAGGGGTTTTTATCCGTGGGTTTAATTATCCCTTGCAGCCGTTCTGTAACATCATGGATCTTGGCCCCGGGGAGACAGCATACCTCTCGCGACATCTTGTCAGGCCCACAGATCACTGCTTCCGTACCCCTCAGTAGGGAATCCCCTATCACTACTACACGCCTCCTCTTAGGCTTGGTCGGGATCCTTACATGTGCTGTCCCTTCCAAGGTTGCCTGCACATTCCCAGAGGACTGACTATGTTGCTCGTCTTCATATACCTCATCAACTGTGATGAGGGAGAGATCTTCCAATGGAGTCTGTTCTTCATCTTCCAGATTTGAGAGCACTTCAAATTGATTTTGTAGTTCTAAACACTCAGAGCGATCCCTGGGCATTCTACTTCTGTGAGTCACGTTCCTCCATACATCTGGCTCCTGAGTTGGGGAACTGATCTCCTCCTCAGAGATGTGCCCTGTCTCCTGCTTGGTGGAGACAGTGTGCTCTGCTGCATCCAAGAAAAGCTCCAGCTCTTTAATTTTCTGGAGCGTAGATACACGGGCCTGAAGTTGCTGGACCTTGTCTTCGAGTAGGGCAACCAACTTGCAGTTGCTGCAGGTGTAGCTGTCTACAAGCTTTGGCAAGAAGACAAACATTGCGCAGGAATTACAGGCGACTACAGTTGTTCCCTCCCCCTTCTGAAGTTGCCGGACCTTGTCTTCTAGAAGGGCAACCAACTTGCACTTGCTGCAGGTGTAGCTGCCTACATCCTTTGGCAAGATATAACCATATAACTCTGTTACACCAGCCTTCTGAATGTCACCACTACGATTCATCTGTAGTTGCTGTTTTCATAGAATCCTAGTTGAAAGGGACCCCAAGGGTCATCAAGTCCAACCCCCTGCATTGCAGGATTCTTTGCTAGATCATACAAAACAGAGGACCATCCAAACTAGGCTTATTTTATTTCTATATTCATCATTGAATGCTAAAATAGGTTTCTAAGCAGTGGACAGACGATAACAAATAGTGGCCAGGATTCACCTAGCTAGCCCCATCCGCTGCAATATGGGGCATGCCCCCCACTCCTCCCCCTCTCCATGCCCCCATGAACCCTTTCAATTTGGCTCTAAGGCATTGGGAGGGCAAAACAGCACACGAGGAGAGGAGAAAGTGGATCCTTCCATCTGGCAAAGTGGAATGCTTGCGTAGGCAGAATGACTTGAAAACCACACGGTGGAGAACCACCTATTTGCACAAAGATGAATACCCATAGTTAAAACACAGAATAAAAGAATTCCATTAAAGTGTTAAATAAGCATCCATAATGAAAATGTGCAGCAAAGCAATCCTATTGAAACACACGGTAATTAACAGGAAGGAAAGAACAGAGCATTGTGTAGCAGATCATATTTCTGCTGTCTCAGAGGAGGATATTTCCCTTTTTCTTTTAGGGTCCAGTGTGCTTTGAAGATGTCGCTGTTCGTTTCACGGACGAGGAGTGGGCGTTGCTGGATCCTGACCAGAGAGCTCTGCATAAGGACGTCATGGAGGAAAATCATGGGATCGTGGCTCTCTTGGTAAGGCTCCCTGTGGGGTGGTCATACAGTAGAACCCTCAACTTACGAAGTTAATCCGTTCCGACGCGACCTTCGTAGGTCATAAAAACTCGTAATTCGAGTCCCCATAGGAATGCATTGGGCGAAAAAATTCATAGGTCGAAAAAAGCCCCATCTAAACTTCGTAAGTCGAGTAAACCGCATCTAAACGGCCACGATTTCCTTTCGGAAGTCGAAAAAAATTCGGAAGCGCACGGCCATGTTTTTTTTACTCGTAACTCGAAAAATACGGAAGTTGGGTCACTCGTAAGTCGAGGTTCCACTGTATCTGCCTGGAAATTCAAAAAATGTGTGACGAACCTCTTATATTTTCACAGAGCTGAACAGCGCCCCCTATAACACTTTGGAATACCGCCACAATAAACCTGAGCAGCAAATTGCAGTTTTTTCTGTGAACCATCTTCCTCCAGTTCTGCCTTTTTATACCACGGTTGGGCTGGTCTGCACTGCCAGGCCATCTTAAATGTCAGCTTCAGAGTTGTTAGGAAAGATAAGTAGCTTTTGTCAGGTTTTCTGTTTTTGTTTTTGCTGCTGTCAGTCTTGGGTTGACCAAAGAGACGACTGACATTGAAGGTGGAGAGGATGCCATGACTGGGCCAAACAAAATCCATCCCAGAGAAGAGCCAGGCTTATTGAATCTCAGGTAGTATCAGCAGTGATAATAATAGGAATAATAATACAGTGGTACCTTGGGTTAAGTACGCTTCAGGTTAAGAACGGACCTCTGGAACGAATTAAGTACTTAACCCAAGGTACCACTGTAACGGTAATAGTAATAATTTTTAGTTATACCCTGCCCATCTGACTGGGTTGCCCCAGCCACTCTGGGCGGCTTGCAACGCATATATAAACATGAAACAATAATAACAATCAGATCTCATATAAAAAGCACATCTATATATATAAAAATGTTCCCATTGCGTGCGCGTCGGACCCCACCGTGCTCCGTAACCGCTGGACCGAATCGCATCAAATTTAGGACACAGTGTAGCATGACCATCAAGGAAGGATCTGGCGTAATAAAAATTCAGAAAAACCACACCTGTCATACCTAAAATAAAGAAAAACCGCAAAAAATTCTGTCCCACACATATGACACCACCAGCAAAACATCGCCCTCTAGCGACGGCTATGCTGGTACTACAGCTAAAAAAGCAAGAAATTGGTGCACAAATATGACCTCACAGCAAAACCTCGCCCTCTACCAACGGCAGGCCTGTCTCTATTTTCACTCCCAAACTGACAAACTGTTTCTCTGCAAGGAAGGAGGGGTTGTGTTGGTGGCTTCCTGGTACCTGAGTGCAAGACAAGGATGTGGTTAAATTGGCTGGGATACAGGGGAATGTAAATATCTCCTTTGTCAAAGGCACGCTGGGAAATGGAGGCCACTGCCTCTCGCAGTTAACTAGGCCACACCAGCAAGGCATGCTGGGAAATGGAGTCAAGGCGCCGTGTGGGTGAACTAAGCTCTTTCGCCCAAACTGCAAGGCATGCTGAGAAACGGTGGGCTTATTATCCCAACCAACTGCTCCCTCAAGGCACTCTGGGAAATGGAATCAAATCCTCTCTGTAGAGGGTTACTACCACTTTTCCCCTTGAAAAGGCCACAGGCAAGGCACGCCGGGAAATGGCCACCGTGATCGTCCCTCAGTGATCTCCCGAGGTGTGTTTTTTATCTGTGCGTTTCCATAGTGCTTTTCCCTCAGACGGCGTCAGAGGCCTCCTTCCTCGGCTTTTTCTGCCACAGGCTGCAAGAGGGCACCTGAGCGCGTGCAGAGTGCACACGACGCCGGCGGGGGTAGGTGGGGGTTTATTCTGGCTGCGGCTGCTGCTGGTAATAAGCATAAAATCAGCCACAGCAACGCGTGGCCCGGGTCAGCTAGTTAAATATAAAATAACAACTTACAGTAGAGGCCAAAATTGTGGAAACCTTTTGGAAAAAGTGTATTTCTGAGGTTTGATGGCTCATAACACTACTTTTTTGGAAGTAATACCATTAAATTATATATCAAAGGAAAGATAATTTAATGAAGAATGTAATGCAATAACTTTTATGAAGGAGTGTTTATTAGAACAGCAGTCATGAAGAAACGTGAAACACATAGAAAAAATGTGATATACAGACATTCTCACCATGTCAATTAATACTTAGTTTGGTAACCTTTAGCTTTAATTACGGCCTTACAATGCCTTCCCATGGAGTGAACCAAGTTTTTTAGTTCTGCAGCTGTAATAATGTGAAACCAAGATTGAATTATTGCCTCTGTTAATTGGGCTTTATTGTTGGGTTGCTTCTGACTAACAAGTTTCTTTAGTCGGCTCTATAGATTTCCGATGGGGTTAAAGTCTGGGCTGTTCCTTGGCCATTCCAGCAGTGGAATAGGATTGTCTTGAAAGCACCTTTTGCACACAGCAGCAACAGGACATGGAGCTGAATCCTGCTGAAATAGAATATATGTTTGTGTGTGTGTATTCTCTTCAGTATCTGGGAAAAGATCACATGTGGAACACTTCAGTTTGGGCTCAAGCATTTGATTTATGTATTTTGGGGCATTTACATTCCCATTAATGACACAAATTCTGCCCACACCTTTTGGTGTCATACAACCCCAGATCATGACACTAACTGGGTGTTTCACGGTCAGTGTGAGATAACAATGGCTTTTCCCTTAGAATTCTAGCATTTAGACCAGTCCTTGCACTCCACTTCACATTACATTGCCCCATGTCATCTTGTAGACACCCAGATGATTTTCTTCTGTCATGTAGGCACAGTCTCTCCATTCTTCAATCATCACTTGCCTTTGTGCACCTTTTCCTGCCTTTACCAGTCTGATTTTTTTTTCTCAAAAAAATTATTGTGTTTTACAATTTTATAAGCACAAAACATAGATAGTGGTTAAATTTCCATACTTCCCCCCTCTCACCGTGGGAAGCCAAGATCCACACCCCCCTCACAGGAGTAAACATATTCATTGTACATTTAACCTCACTATTATTTTTACTAACATTGCTTAGGCCTGGCCCCATTCTTTGGGCCAGATTCTATCTTTCTCCATTACATATTTCGGTTGACTTCCTCAAGTCCCCCTTTGTTGAATTCATTTTAAATCCTCTTTAACAGATTAATACATCTATTTTCATAACATCATAAAAACAAAATACAAAAACACTTTTACTTATTTAATCCTAATTTTAAACCTGAGCCTACTGGTACTTCTGCTCCTTCCCTAAATTCTTATCATCTGTACTCTATATTATACATATTTTATTTTTTTTCCATTGAAACTTCCCTTCCTTCCTCCCATTGGTTTCAGAGTCTTTAGCCATATTTTCTTTTCTTTAATAATCATTTTATATTAATCATCATTAGTAATCCCTATGCCAGACACCATTTGCATATATCATCCTCCTTATAGCCAGAAAAGTAGCCCAGTTCAAGTATCCTCCTTATTCAACCCACACCCTCCCTTTCTGCAATCAAACCCCGATGTTTGTCCTGCCTCTCCTTTCTCTTCAATTTTGCCCTTCTCTTCTTACTCTTCTTTCTTCGGACCAATCCTGCTGCGTATGTCGAAATTCTTTCTTTTTGGGGTCTCCTAGTTGATTTTCGCTTTTTCTTCACAGGTCCATTTGTTTTCTCCTTTTTGTTGTGTTTCTTTTCAGTTGTAGCTTTTTTAGTCCCAATTCAATCCAATTTGTCCTTTTTCTTATGTCTTTTTTGTTTTTTATCAGCAGATCCAACTTTTTTCTCTGCTGTACCGTGTTTCCCCTATTTTAAGACACCGTCTTACATATTTTTTTCCTCAAGAAAACTCACTATGGCTTATTTTGAGGGGATGTCTTATTTTTTTTACGTAAGCCCAGCCCAGCCTTTTCCTTGGCGCCCTCCAGAACTGCGCCTATCACTATGGCTTATTTTCGGGATACGGTTTATATTTCGCAAATGCGGAAAAATCCTGCTATGGCTTATTTTATGACTACGTCTTAAAATAGGGGAAACAGGGTATGCTTCTGTGTGCAGGGTATTGGTTCTTTCAATTTACAGTCAGTGGTGTGGCTTGATCTTTCATTTTCCAGCAATTCTGCGTCTTGTACATCTGGCACAGTGCAATCCTTGTTCACAAAGTTGTTTAATCCTTGGTTCTTTGCTCTGAGTGTATTTAAACAATCATGTAGTATGACTAGCATCTTTCTCGTGTCCTGCTCAGACAGCTGCGCCATTTCAAGGTCAAAAAAACAGCTTATCTAGTTTCGGCCATAGAATAGTTATAATCCAACAGTTTTTAAAGTATTTTCTTGCCAAATTCCCCCAAAACCACGGGAAGAGAGTAGCTTTTTCCCCCACAGTCAATAATTGTAACAAATAAGCCTCCTTGGCTCTGCTACAGAAGTTTCCTTTCACTTCCTCTTTCACTTAGCTTAGGTAATTAAACTTTCACTGTTTCCTATTGTTTCAACATCAAGGGACCGACCTCCGTTTTTAAAGTCCCTTGAAGCTTTTAATTCAGTCCAAATGTCCTTTTACTCACGATTTTGTAGCTTCAAAATCCAAGTTCCAAATGAGTTCTTTGGAGGAATTGAAATGCTCAGGGCTGCCCATCACGCAGCTTCACTTGGCAGGGTGGTGGATCCGTTGGACTCCATTTCAACCCCGCTCTCTTTCAGCAGCTCTTCTGAGCTGCCTAGGAGCGGGGGAAACGTCCGGAGTCAACCGCCAGAACACCAAACCCCCGGGACACCACTCCCGGGGTTTTTCAGGAGCCGCAGCGCTGTTGTGCGCTCCCTAAACCCCTACCAAGCCGGGGAATCTTGGAGCGAGATTTCCCCCTGACCGGCAGCTCCGGCATCCAACCGGAAGTCCTGATTTTGTAGAGACTGAGTCTCCTTATACCTCTTCAAAATTATAGAAAGGCCAGCTTTGGTTAAGTTTCCCCCAATCTTTCTTCTAATTTCTTCATAACTGTAGACTTGTTCACTTAATAGTACTATTTTACATCACTTCCTGGGTGACCAGTCAACTCTTTGTGCCATTTCTTTAATGTTATTATGTTCTACAAACAGACTAAATGAAAGAACATAAAAACCCCAAACCAACTTGATAGCAGTCACATAACACACTGACAAAAGTCAACCTAAGCAAGTTGTGCTTCATTTTGCTGGTTATTCAGCTATGTTTGATAGAATATGGCTAATTGATCAAACTTTGTTGAATTGCATTCTTGATTAAATTATCTTTCCATTGATATATAATTTTATGATCTTACTCCAAAAGAGGTAGTTTTATGAGCCATCAAACATCTGAAATACACTTTTTTCCAAAAGGCTTCCACAATTTTGGCCACTACTGTATATCAAACTAAGCAACATTCAACAACCCATCATAATCTAATAATAAATATGTTGGTTAATGACAACACAGGTAATGAACACACACCCAACTCCCTTCAGCTCTTCTTCATTTGTTCCTCAGGCTCTAATCCCTTTTTGTCTCCATTGCAGATTGTGATGAATTGGAAATCGAGAACAAGGGTGACCATGACAAAATCCCCAGAGAGGAGAAGCCACGTAAAAATTTGGAGTGTGGCGAAAGCTGCAGTCAGAGCTCCCATTCCACTTCCCATCAACAAAATCTCATTGGAAAGAAACTCTATCAGTGCATAGAATGCGGAAAGAGCTTCAGTCAGAGCTCCCATCTCAGTTCCCATCAAAGAATTCATACAGGGGAGAAACCCTATCAGTGCTTGGAATGTGGAAAGAGCTTCAGTGACAGCCAGAATCTCACTTTCCATCAAAGAATTCATAGAGGGGAGAAACCCTATCAGTGTATGGAATGTGGAAAGAGCTTCAGTAGGAGCACCAATCTCACTTCCCATCAAAGAATTCATACAGGGGAGAAACCCTATCAGTGTGTGGAATGTGGAAAGAGCTTCAGGCACAGCCAGAATCTCACTTCCCATCAAAGAATTCATACAGGGGAGAAACCCTATCAGTGTGTGGAATGTGGAAAGAGGTTCATTAAGAAGGACAATCTCACTTCCCATCAGAGACTTCATACAGGGGAGAAACCTTATCAGTGCATGGAATGTGGAAAGAGCTTTAGTCAGAATGGCCATCTCACTTACCATCAAACAATTCATACAGGGGAGAAACCCTATCAGTGTGTGGAATGTGGAAAGAGCTTCAGCGACACCCGCAATCTCACTTTCCATCAAAGAATTCATACAGGGGAGAAACCCTATCAGTGTGCGGAATGTGGAAAGAGCTTCACTCATAACTCCTCTCTAACTTTCCATAAGAGAATTCATACAGGGGAGAAACCCTATCAGTGTATTGAATGTGGAAAGAGCTTCAGCGACAGCCGCAGTCTCACTTCCCATCAAAGAATTCATACTGGGGAGAAACCCTATCATTGCTTGGAATGTGGAAAGAGCTTCAGTCAGAGCTCCCATCTCAGTTCCCATCAAAGAATTCATAGAGGGGAGAAATCCTATCAGTGCATGGAATGTGGAAAGAGCTTCATTCAGAGCTCCCATCTCACTAAGCATAAGAGAATTCATACGAAGGGTGGAAAAATCTTCATTATACAGCTTTCAGCGCTAGGGGAAAACGTACCACTTTAAACAGGCCTCTGGCTGATTGACATCTAATGCTCTTTTAAAATGTGGGGAGGTGGGGGTTACAGGTTCTGGGCTGTGTGTTTTATGTTTTTATATTGTGATTTTATGTTGTAACTATCCTGAGAGCTGTGGGTGTAGGGAATAGGAATTAACTCTTAGAGGCCGAGGGGTCTTAGCCCCCCCCAATATAATATTTGAGGGGGGCACCCCCCAATTGATAGGCATTGCCCTTCCAATGGTGAGTGTGCATCATGTGATTGATCAAGGCAGGCCTTACCTGGCCCCCCACCAATATTTTATTCAAGTTGGCACCACTGGGTCGGGTGGTATACAAATTAAATAAATACATGAACTTTGTTTAGTTTTTTATATTGTGATTTAATTTTAAAACTGCCCTGGGGGTATAGGGCATAGAAGGCAATTCCTAGAGGCAGAGAGGTTTTCTTTCCACCCTAAAATCTTTGAGGGGGCCACCCCCCCCAGTTGATAGGCATTGCCATTCAAATGGCATGCATGCACCATGTCATGTGATTGATTATGCAAGGCGGGGCTTACTTAATCCCTTCTATAGTTTATTCAAGTTGGCACCCCATATATAGGGTGGTATAGAAATTAAATAAATGCATAAATAAAATAAGACCATCTTGGTCGCCTTAATTTGCACATGTTCCAGCTTGTCTGTATCCTTCTTATTATCATTTTAAAAAATTATGTGCCCTTCATTTGAAGATTTCACAACAGAAACATACAGGATGAAAGCATGGCTTCTCAAACACAAGTAAAGCCACAGAAATATATTCTCCCCCTTTTTTGGATGGAGTTACAAACTCTGTTGATCAGGGGACTGCTGTGGAAATAGTGCATCATGATTTCAGTAAGGCTTTTGACAAAGTCCCCTGCAATATTTATGTGAGGAAGCTGGTAAAATGTGGGCAAGGACTTCAGTGTCCCTTGAATTTGCAATTAAGCATTTCTGGAAGGGGAAATGATATACTTTTGTATATTAGCACAAAAAGCATGCATAAGAAAGTATTACTCATTATTACTTCGTGGAAAGCATGGCCTCCATGGGGCTGTCCCTGAATAAGTTTGGCCCAACTCATAGTTGTGGACATGCCTTAGAACTGGGGTTCACCTCTATGGACGTGGGTGAGCTGACAGTAAGTAAAAGTTAAACAAAAGAAGTGCCATGATTAGATCACTTCCTGGTGCAACTGGACTTCTCCACGACCCTTCCCCTCTGCAGGGAAGTGGGATCAATGTGGCTGGTCCACACACCCCTGTCCCAAAGTCCTCCACGGCGCTTTAACAGAGATGCTCCAAAGTACCAGGTTCTTCAGTGCAGTATATTTATTGTGAGCTATATACAAATATCTACAGGCTAAGATACACAAGCAGTTCATACAGACAGAGTACCTGGCATGTAGGAAGACCTCTCTAAACCTCTCGCTCTATCTCTCTGACCACACCCTTCTAGTACCACACACACTGCTGGATAGGTTTCCCTTTTATACTGATGACAGCCAACCAAAAGACAGCACTTTACTGCTGAGTCATTCTGATCCAGCACTCCTTTAGAAAGTATTGCAGGCTGGTTTTATCAGCCAGTTGCATCAGCTAGTCTCACTTTACTAGCAAACTCAAGCCTGCAGACTTACTATCTCACACAGCATTCTGTGGATCCCGACCACCCCTCCACTTAATGGCTCCAAATTGTTTCCAGAGAGTGGTAGGGCAGGTTTTAGCGCATGTTGATTGCCTTTCAGCTGATTCCCTGGTGTGCCGCTGGAATGTGGAGTCAACCACGGCTATCGACTGTCTGGCTCCAAAGCATCATCTATGATTGGATGGAGCCTGGACAGCCCCGTGGTTTTCCCCAGGTCTGAGGGCGATGAAACAATTGATGAGACTGAAATTACTACAAGCAGAATATAGCTCAAAAATTGAACAAGAAATGGAATGGAACCTAAAATCATTAAAATTAAAAAACTTTAATTCTCCAACAAATCAGGTAAATACCTGGCTTGGCAACTCAAGAAAAGGATGTGAGGTTTTGAGCTTACAGGGTTAACAAGCTCAGTCTGACGCCCTGCCCACAGGGATGACGTTACACACATCCGGGGTGCAAGTAGATAAATAGGTACCGCTCCGGCGGGTAGGTAAATGGCGTTTCCGTGCACTACTCTGGTTCGCCAGAAGCAGCTTTGTCATGCTGGCCACATGATCCAGAAGCTGTACGCCGGCTCCCTCGGCCAATAATGCAAGATGAGCGCCGCAACCCCAGAGTCGGTCACAACTGGACCTAATGGTCAGGGGTCCCTTTACCTTAAGTTTGTTCTTGGTATGAGCTTTCGTGTGTATGCACACTTCAGATACACTGAAACAGAAGTTTTGTTTTGACTTACCTCTATATAAGTTGAGCATAGGCGGATGAGACTCTAAGAAGGGACTCCTGGATTAGGCCAATGGCCAATCTAGTTCTCAGCCTGTTCTCACAGTGGCCAGCCAGATGCCTGTGGGAAACCAGGAAGCAGAGAATGAAGAGCCCTCTCTTCTCCTGTGGTTTCCAGCAACTAGATGGAGCTGAACTCAATGAGATGCTCCAGGTTCCTGGCCTTTTATCTGGTTTTGACACAGAAGATCTTGAAGAGGCCCTGCTGGATTCTCTTGGTCCTTACTCCATAAATAATGGGGTTCATCATGGGCGGAAGGAGCAGGTATATATTTGCCACCAGAATGTGGACATGGGGAGCCACATGACCAAACCGGTGGGTCAAAAAGGAGAAAAATGCTGGAGTGTAGAAGACCAGGATGACACAGGCGTGAGAACCGCAGGTGCCAAGAGATTTGACCCGTGCTTCCTTGGAAGGGAGCCAGAAGACAGCCTGGAAAATGAGGGTGTAAGACAGGATGATCAACACCAAGTCCAGCCCCCCAGTTAGAAAAGCAACCAGGAGACTGTAGGCCCTCTCTGCCCCCGTGTCCACACAGGTCAGTTTCATCAGAGCCATGAACTCACAGTACGTGTGCAATATGACGTTGCCTCTGCAATACGGGAGCCATTTCAGGAGGAAAGGGTGAGGGCTCAGGAGGATGGCCCCCCATAACACAATGGTCAGTCCCATCTTGGCAACCACATCATTGGTCAGGCTCTTCTTTCTTGAAGGGCCCCACAAACCTCATGGGACAGCCAAGAAGATTCCTTTGTTGCTTTTTCATAAATCAGCAATGGAGGTTGCATTTCCTTATTTACAGGAGGGCTGTTGCTAAAGCACAAAGCATGCCCTTCACACTTAGTTATGTATTAGGAATATTGTGTGTGTGTGTTGTATTTGCAAACTACCCCCGTCTCTGAGCAGTGAGACTCCTTGGGCCCAGGCCCATCTTCGGTTGCCTTGGAATGAAGGTCAGTGTAGACTGTGATGTCTTTATGATATCTAGTTTTATTTACTCACATATTCAACCTGAGTGGAGGATGGAGGGGCTCACAGTATTGACACCCCCAGCAGGTCTTGCTTCTCCATTTATTGCAGCTTTGGCTCCAGTCTGTTTCTCCAGCTTCCAGCTCATGCATAACTCACTCTGGCTCTTGCCCTCCTACAGGTGAGATGGGTGGGCAGCGATGACATTTCCTGGTTTGCCCCATCCCTTTGCTGCAGCTCTTGCAACCCAGCTCATTCTTTGGGGATGCTGAGGAGGGCAATCAACTGGCCAGCAAAGAAACTGGCCAGTGAGATCCAGTGCCAAGGGCCTTCTGGCGGTTCCCTCACTGCGAGAAGCAAAGCTACAGGGAACCAGGCAGAGGGCCTTCTCGGTAGTGGGGCTGCCCTGTGGAACACCCTCCCAGCAGAGGTCAAAGGGATCAACAACTACATGACATTTAGAAAATACCTGAAGGCATCCCTGTTTAGGGAAGTTTTTAATCTGTGATATTTTAATGTATTTTGATATTTGTTGGAAGCCACCCAGTGTGGCTGGGGAGACCCGGCCAGATGGGCGGGGTACAAATAATAAATTATGATGATGATGATGAATAGTTCACAAAAGTCCCCCATTAGATTCTGACCCTCCCTGGGTACAGGACCCCCAGGAATAGGAGGGGCACAGAAATGGCTCCTCTTTCTTTAAGGGCCCATGTACATAAATACCTTTGGCACTACTGTGAGGGTGAGGCTTTGAAAATGGAAAATGTTACGAACCTGCAGTGGGTTTCTGGCAACGGGCTGTGGCCAGATTAAGACCTTTAGAGACCCAAAGCACTTAAAAGATGTTGGTGCCTCCATATATATTGATATATTCAAAGCATATACAATAATAAACCATAAAATAAAATTTTAGTTTTCAAAATGGAATGAAACTTGTAGTTTATTTTTTGTATACTACTTTTTCTATTTGCAATATCTTTGATTGCATCCTCAAAACTCATCTTACACAATGCACCTGCTTCTATCATTTGGAGAGATAATCTATTTTTGTAGATTATCTCTTTGCTGACAGTTGCCCCCAGCCATGCCCCGCAGCCCAGCCCCCTGCTTCCTCCCTTGGGCCCCACGAAATGGGGAGGCTGCTGGGGGCGGGGACTGGGTTTCCAGACACTGGCCCAGATGGACCTTGGGTCGGATCCAGCCATCTGACTCTTTGCATCTTTTGACTAGCTGCCCCCCATGGCCATTCCTGCCCCCCTCTGTCCCCAAAAGGAGGGCCACTTGCTCACCTGCTCTGGGCCTTGCTGGGGGGCCACCTTGTTGCAGCGTCTGAAAAGGCGCCTTAAGCACCTGATCCTACCGGTAGAAGAGATGAGCGGAGAGAGCGACTCAGAAGCCGGCAGCCCCAATTCTTGGGGGGTGTTTGTGTGTGAGGAGGGGCGTCTGGCCCAATTCCTCCCGTCTCTCTGCAGTTCAGTGACCTGAAGGGCATCACCAGAGGCGGAAAGAGGCAGCCCGGAGCACGAAGGGCTGACAGAGAGAGAAAGGAGGTCCCAAGTGCTCTCGGTTCAAGTGCTACCCAGAGAGCCTGGCTCCCTCATTCATGCAGTCAAGCAGAGATCGGACGGCCATCTGCCATGGATGCTTGAGCTGAGATCCCTGCCTTGCTGGGGGTTGGACTAGATGACCCTCGGGTCCCCTCCTCTCTCTCCACTCCTGAATCCGAGGAGGAGGTTCCTTGCCTCCTGCAAAGCCCTTTTCCCTGCAAGCTCTTCCTCCGGTTTCTGGCCAAGGGAGGGAGATGCTCAGAGTCCAGCCAAGAGCCTCGGCTTTGCAAGGGTTAAAGGGAACGGAGCTGCCTTCCTAGAGAGGACAGGAAGCAAGAGGGGGGGCAGGTCCTCCAGAGCCCAGGCCCCTCCCTCCCTCCCTCCCCAGTCCTTTCCTGCAAGGGCTGCATGGCTGTCCCCTCCTGGGATCTGGTGAGTCTCCTCCCTCTCTCTCTCTCTCTCTCTCTCTCTCTCTCTCTCTCTCTCTCCCTCTCTCCCCCCAGAGGGTGCAGGGGGGAGACGGTGGGGGTCCCAGGGCTGCAGCAGGGGAGGGGGGGAGGATGCCTGGGGTGGGGGCCTGATCTGCTCATGCAGGGGGAGGAGAGGGTCCTGCCAGGGAGGGGCGAGGTCTGCAACGCTCTCCTTCCTGGAGATCACAGGATCCCAAACTCATTTCTCCCTTCTTTCAACAAAGAAGTCCTTAGGACTTTAACTCTGTGTGACGTCGCTCAGCGTCATTGCACAACAGAGGAAACATGTGCAAAAGGTTTTCCAAAGCTGGACGAGGAGGGGGACTAGCCCCCCCCCCAAACCCCATGGGGAGGGAGGAAGGAAGGAAAGGTGGGAGAGAAAGGGCAGGAATAAAGAGAGGGATCCCAGCCCATAGTCTGGCTGCTGCATTGCAGACCAGTTTCCCAGTGTCTCCCAGGGCAGCTCCACACGGAGGCCACTGCAGCAATCCCCTCGCACCCAGAGCAGGGCATCCCAGGACCACATCCTCTCTGTCCCCAAGGGATTGTTGCTGGCAAAGCAGCCGGAAATGGGCGCTGCTACTCACTGAGCCTCCAGGGACCTTGGCATCAATGGCTGTGTGTGTGTTAAGCTGTCTAATAGAATAATAATAATAAATTACCCACCTAAATTTCAAGGGAGATGTCTTTGGCCCCACCCACTTTGCTCCCAGGGGTTGGCCAGATGCATACCTGGCCCTCAGAGCAAAGAAAAAGGGACCTCACTCCAGGAGTCTGTCTTGAGAGTGGCAGAGAGTCCAACTGCAAGAAAAGGAGACAGAAACAGGGGTGGGGGTGGGGGGAGCAACTCCTGAGTACCCCCGGGTGAGGACCCCCCACTAGAGCTAAGCATCCATTTTTCACAAGATACAAATGACTCCCTTGTCAGTCAGTTCTGACTTCATGCATTGACTGGAAGGCAGAAGAAACCAGGTTGATTAATCTCACAGAAATCCCTTCAGTTGCCTCCACATTTTGCATTGCAATCTTCCTTCTAGGAGGGCTAGAGGCTGTTTCCCCCTTTTTCTCCTTCTCCTTCTCCTCCTCTTTTTAAATAAGATATCTTTTGGGCTGTGATGCCATCCAGCCCTGGTTCCAACCAGACTCATCCATGCTTGTTCAGAGAACCATTTTCTTCTTCTGACCTACATATTCTGTAACAGAACAATGTATTTGCTTTGTAGGATTTGCTAGAGCATTTCATTAAGACGGACAGAACTTGAAAAAGACCAAAGGGTTCTTTCCAATCTCTTAGAGACTTCCTGAGAGCACAGATGGATGAGCGAGACTCAGCTGGCCCTGAAGCAGGAAGAGGCCATGCCAACCACACTGGGAGCAGTGGGGGATTCTGGGAAAACTCTGTGCAGAAGATCCTGGGTGAGGAGGACACCCTCCGCTCAGAGGTGCAGAGCCAGCAGTTGAGGCAGTTCTGCTGCCAGGAGGCCAAAGGACCCCGAGAGGTTTGCAGCCGACTCTACCACTTTTGCCACCAGTGGCTGAAGCCAGAAAGGCACACAAAAGCTGAGATGCTGGACCTGGTGGTCTTGGAGCAGTTCCTGGCTGTCCTTCCCCCGGAGATGGAGAGCTGGGTGAGGGAATGCGGAGCGGAGACCAGTTCCCAGGCGGTGGCCCTGGCCGAAGGTTTCCTCCTGAGTCAGGCGGAGGAGAGAAAGCAGGTGAGAGAGACTTTCCTTTGGATACTCCCAAGGGGCTCCAAAAAGGATGGAGAACATCCCATAATGCTCTCCTGATGGCCCATCCTTTTTCTGTGAAGGCACCCATGGAATGAGATCTAACACTCTTAAACTTTTTGTCTTTGTCATTCTCTTTCTAATATTTCTCTCCATTCATTCTCTGTTTTGAATCCTTGTTTCTTTTTCAGGGAAAGGATCATTTTGCAGAAATGGACCTGGATTCCCGTGAGGCAGAGAGGCCTCCGTTGGACACCAGAGAGAGGCCACTGGGTAAGGAGGAAGGTGGTTTTTGTCCGTTTGGTCTCATTCTGTTGCTTTTCCAACTAATCTGTGGGGGGGGGGGTTCATCTTTTGGTGGGGGGACTGTTGGGAACAAGGGTCCAGAGGATGGGAGATGTATTTCAGCACAACTAACATATGAAATGGGCACAAACCTCCAAATGCTCTCAGCAGGTCAGGCTTTCTCAAAGTCCCATCTGTAGTTAGAGATGCCCTGTGTCACCTGTGAGAGAAGCAGGCACTCCTGGCATCCTGTTTACCTTTTCTTTCTTGCAGGTGACAGAATGATGCCGGCAAGACCTCCTGATCCGTCTTTTCATGGGGGCAGAAGGGAAGCAGCAGCTGTGGAAGCAGATCAGGTCAGGGGAAGCTGCCTTGTGGGGACAGAGGCTGAGGGCTGGAGCAATGTCATGGACTGGTTGGGCACAGGGGAATGGTGGGAGGAAGCAGCCGGGGAACCAGGAAGGGAAGACGTGTCAGAGCCCAAGAAGTGGAGGTAGGAGAAGGATGGGCAGTCAGAGGGAGAAGAGGGAGAAGCCTGGGAAAAGAAGGTGTCAGAAGCTGAAGGGGTAACAGGGCTTAGTGAGCTGGGAGACTCTGTGGCAGAATGCAGTCCAGAATCAGAGGCAGAAGAGGAAGGCGAGTGGGAGGAGGGAGGTCGAGAGGCAGAGGTGAGTCAGGCAAAGGAGGAGCCACCAATGGCTCCCTCTCCTTCTGCCAGAAGCCACCCTCCCTGCTCGTCACTCAGAGCCAGGAGACGTCTGACAATGGAGGAGAAAAGGCAGACTGCACACTGGCGCACTGTTGGATTGCTTGCCAGAAACCCCAGAGAGGAGGAGGCTTAGAAAGCTGTGGGGTGCCAGGGGCCTTCACTCTCAACAAACATTGCACTATATAATCTCACTTTTCATATATATCCACACAAAAGAAACTTCCACCTAGACAACTAGTCCATTAATTGATTGACAATGCAAACTGACAGACCCTCCGGGAATGAGCTGCTATTCTCATTAGGCCTGAAACTCAGCCAAGTCTGTGAATATCGTGTTCTTGCTAAGAAAGAGTGAACTCCAGCTGTGAACTGTGGGATTTCCTGCACATCTAACCCTGTGACACCAGCCTTCTGAATGTCGCCAGTAGGTTTCATCCGTAGTTGCTGTTTTCGTGGAATCCTAGAGTTGAAAGGGACCCCAAGGGTCATCCAGTCCAACCCCCTGCATTGCAGGAGTCTCAGCAAGATCATCCAAGACAGATGGCCATCCAGACTAGGCTTATTTACTATCTATATTAACCATTGAATACAAAAATTGGTTTCTAAGCTTTGGAGATAAGATTCACCTAGCCAACCCCATCTGCTGCAAAATTGGCCTGCCCCCCTCCCCCCCCTCTCCACGTCCCCATGAACCCCTTGAATTTGGCTCTAGGACATTGGGAGGGAACCTCCCTAGAACAGCTCAAGAGGAGAGGAGAAAGTGGATCCTCCCATCAGGGAAGCTGGAATGCTTGCGTAGGCAGAATGACTTTGAAACCACAAGGTGGAGAACCACCTATTTGCACAAAGATGAATATCCATAATTAAAACACAGAATAAAAGAATTCCATTAAAGTGTTAAAATAAGCATCCATAATGAAAATGTGCAGCAAAGCAATCCTATTGAAACACACGGTAATTAACAGGAAGGAAAGAACAGAGCATTGTGTAGCAGATCATATTTCTGCTGTCTCAGAGGAGGACATTTCCCTTTTTCTTTCAGGGTCCAGTGTGCTTTGAAGATGTCGCTGTTCGTTTCGCGGACGAGGAGTGGGCGTTGCTGGATCCTGACCAGAGAGCTCTGCATAAGGACGTCATGGAGGCGAATCGTGGGATCGTGGCCTCTCTTGGTAAGGCTCCCTGTGGGATCATCATATCTGCCTGGAAATTCAAAAAATACCTCTATGTGACAAACCTCATATATTTTCACAGAGCTCAACAGCGCCCCCTACAACACCTGGGAACCTAACACCCCCCACAAGAAACAGCAAATCACATTTTTTTTCTGTGAACCATCTTCCTCCAATTCTGCCTTTTTATACCATGATAAGCCTGGTCTGAACTCCCCAGGCCATCTTAAATGTCAGCTTCAGAGTTGTTAGGGAAGATAAGTAGCTTCTGTCAGGTTTTCTGTTTTTGTTTATGCCGCTGTCAGTCTTGGGTTGACCAAAGAGACAACTGAACTTGGAGATGGAGGGGATGCCATGACTGGGCCAAACAAAATCCATCCCAGAGAAGAGCCGGGCTTATTGAATCTCAGGTAGAGTTGCATCATGACACGGCGGGGTTGACCTGGTTAAAGGAATGGTTGGAATTAAAAAATATGGATGTTTTAGATCTAGAGGGAGTGGGATTAGGCTTCGGGTGGCATTGGTATTTAATGGAGGAAAATTAAAAATGCAAAGCTATTTCATGAGCAACATCATAAGGAAGTCGCTATATAAAATATGGAGGAAATATCGGGGAATATTGGAACCCAAAACGCCATGGTGGGTATTGCCCTTGGAAGATGTTGCGGTGAAGAGGCGGAACATGGAAACAAATTGGCCAACATATAAAAATTTATTAAAAGAGGAGGATGGGGAGCTAAAACTAAGAGATTATAATGAAATTACACCTTATTTAAATAGCTGGTTACAGCACTTTCAAATTAATCAGAGATTTCAAAAAGATTAAAAAAAAAGATTTCGATAAAGAAATCTCCAAATTTGATAAAATATTGTTATATTCTTTAACGTCATGTTAAAGAAATGGGAAAATTTATGGAATAGAGATATTCAATTCACACCTAATTATGATCTAAAGGAAAATGTAATGAAAATGCAATACAGATGGCATTTAACGCCGGTAAAGTTAGCGAAAATGTATAAAGGTAGTAATAACGAGTGCTGGAGATGTCATAGAGAAATCGGTACATTCATACATATTTGGTGGCACTGTAAAGAAATAAAGAAATTTTGGGAAATAATATATAAAGAATTAAAGAAGATACTTAAATACTCCTTTAAGAATGAAGTCCAGAATTATTTTTATTGGGAATGATACAAAAGGACATCCAAGCCAGGAACAGATGCATATTAATGTACGCAGCAGCAGCAGCCAGGCTCCTCGTAGTGAAGAATTGGAAAAGCGAAAGAACACCCAGTAAAGAAGATTGGCAAGTTAAAATGATATCATATTATAATTTGGCAACAAAAATAGGTGAAATCAAAGGAATAAGTGAAGATAAAATAGACAAAGATTGGAAATTGTTCAAAGATTATATAATAAGTTTTGTAGAAAAGGCTGATCTCTTAGCAGATTTGTGAAGGCTCAAATAGTTTAAGGCGGTAAAGGGAAGAACCATAGATACAGGTATACACATAAATAAAGAATTAAAGACTTCAATATAGGAAAGGCTGGAAGTAACCATGGGGTGATGGGGGAAGAAATTGTTCTTTTTTAATGTTCTTTTTCTTATGTAATTTTTCTATTTTGGATGTAACATTTTTTCTTTTGTTAATTGTATATTTGATTTCTTTTCTTTTTTCTGTATCTTTGTAAATAATTTTTTTTTTAAAAAAAGAATCTCAGGTAGTACTAGCAGCAGCAATAATAATAATAATAATAATAAATTTTTATTTATACCCTACCCATCTGGGACGCTTCCAACACATATATAAACATGAAACATTAATAATAACAATCTGATCTCTTATAAAAGTATATTAACTTTAAAATTTACACTAGTGGCCAAAATTGTGGAAGCCTTTTGGAAAAAGTGTACCATATTTTTCACACCATAAGACGCACTTTTTTGCTCCTAAAAAGTAAGGGGAAATGTCTGCGTCTTATGGAGCGAAGGCACTGGACGGCAGCGGGATCCCTCGGCTGCCACTGCAGTCTTCAGCGGAGGGATGCTTCTGCCGCTGTAACCATGGCTCCTGCTCGTCACTTGGTGTAAAGCAAGCAAAGCGAGAGCTTTGTCCCGCTTTGCTTGCTTTACAGCGAGCCAGGAGCTCCTATCCCTGGAGCTCCTCTCCTCTTGCGAGAGGCAGGAGGTGGCGGTGGGACTAGCTGCCGCTGCCGCCGCTAGCAAGGAGAGGCATAGGAACCGCGATTGAGAGGCGCAGCGCTTCTCCCAACCGCCGGCTCCTATCCCTGCTCTTGAGGCGGCAGCAGCAGCAACAGCAGCTACCAGCCCAGCCTCGGCCCCTCCACGCCCTCCTCCTTGCCGCCCCTCGGCTCGCCTTTGCCCCTCGCCACCCAGCAGGGCCCTCACGCCACCCTAGCCCTTCCTTGCCCTCCTCCTCCTGGCCGCTGCCGCCTCACTACTCCCCACAGGTCAGGCACGCAGGAGGGTGATCCGGCACCTCCTTGCTCCCGCACTTTTTCGCCTCAGGGCATTTCCCGCCCTCGTAGGGAGAGGGGCGCCCCCTCCCTCAGTGGGGTGTATAAGGGGTGGGAGTGGGATGGGGGTTTGTCTCCCCCCAGGAAAGAGGGGTAGGAGGGTGGTCGAGTGACCCTCTCTCTCTCTTTCCCCTTCCTCAGTTGTGGCTTCTCTCTCTCTCTTCCCCCCCCTTTCCCCATGCTTCTCTCTCTTTCTTTCCGTGTTTGTTCTTTTCTTCCCCTCTCCGTGCACTGCAGTTCTCTCCACCACCCTCCTCCCCCCAAATTCCTTTTAGGATTTTCAGTTTTCTCCTCACTCCCCCCCATCCTCATTGCAGCCTTTTCCCTCTCTGTCCCCCTTTGCTACACACACACACACACGAGTGTTGATTTTGCTTGTCCCCCTCCCCCCTCGCATGTCGGAACTGGAGCTTGAATCAGTTTCTTTCTGCTCTGCTGCAATATAAATCTACCCTTCACATTCTTGAGCATTGTTCTTTCATTCACCCCCCCTTTTTTGCTTGTTCTGTAGCTGCAATATCAGCTGAAACGTTCCTGTCTCTTTTCTCTCATCCCCCCTTCAATGACAGCCCCACACCAACTCCCCATGGCCCCTTAGATGGAGCCAACTGCAGTTCTCCCCTTGTCTTTCAACCGGAAGTTGTCGTGCCCTTTCATTTTGCTTTCATGTCTGTTGTTCCTGCCTGTCTCCCTCTCTGTCTCTTTTTCCTTGGTTTGCATGTGAAACCATTTTCTCTATTTATTTATTTTCAAATAATATTTATTAGGTTTTCCATTTTTATACACATAACATTGCTTTTCGGTCAGGGTTTCATTGCCCTCCCTCTCACACCGAGAGGAGAAGAACCCTTATTCAAGCCCCCCCCCAGAGGCATACCCGTTATTAATATTCCTGACCGTTTTTGTTGTTTCCTTAACATTGCATGGGCCTGGCCCACTTTCCAAGCCAGGCCACTTTTACCATCTTAACATTTTCATATGTCTCCCTCACGTCCTCCCCATTGTTTCCATGTTTCTTATCATATCTTCTTATCAGTTCATACTTCATCCTCTTTTACATCATCTTAAATTGTTATAATTTTACTCTAACCCAAATCTATCCTTAACACAAATCTATTTCTACTTCTAATATCTAATTCTCCTCCGCCACCCCATAGTCTCCAGGTGCCTAGCATTAATTTCTCCATACTTATTCGATTCATTTGCCATGTCCACAATCCTTGTCCTGAAATCCAAAAAATTTTTTTTTCAATTTAGTCAATGTCATTCCTTACCCCACACCAAGTCTCTCCCAAGTCTGGTACCATCCCTTTTCCTGTGAGAATTCTCCCAAAATCCAAGGCCAGACCTCCTTTGGTACAGTCTGGCCTATTTCTTGTTTCTTCCCTTGTTGCATTTTCCGTATTCTGTCCAATTTTTCCTGTCTTCCTGTCAGTTTCCTCCTGCATCTTTTTAAAACACTGAGTTTTTTACGTCGAAAAAGTTTTTTCCTGCAGCTGCGTCGTTTTGTTTTCTTTCTTCCTTTGGCCTTGAGGGGGATTTCTCCCTCCTCCTCTTCCTTGGCAGCTGGCTCATCTTCCTCCGAGTGCAATCCAGCTCTTATCTCTTTGTAACGGGCTCGGATTTCAGCTCTCCACTCCTCTATTACTTGTAAAATTTTCCACACATCAACGTCTGGCTCTTCTGCCATGTTCAAGGACACAGCCTTCCCAGTCTGCACTTTCACTTTCAAAGTCAAATCCAATAGTTCAACAACAGTAAAAATTAATCCACTTTTCTATTACTTTCCGCTTTTTCTGCTAGTTTTCCCCAGGACCCAGGGTGTCAGATGAATTCAAATTCTGTTACAAAATAACTCCTTACTTATCAGTTTAAAAGTCTCGGTACACAGTTTCTGATCCAGTATCTCAACGGCAGGGGACGGACCTCCGTTTTGAAGTCCCAAGCCAGTCTCTAATTATTTCCAAATTCAAGGTTTTTGTACTCACTCCAGTCCAAATCTTTATTCTTGGAGGAATCGGTGCGCTCGGTAGCGCCCGGTCACGCAGCTTCTCCCGACGGGGGTTCGGATCCTAGGAGCTCCGTCTCCCGCTCACCTTCGGGAGCCCTTGCTCGGGTCTCCCGGGGAGCAGGATCGAAGTTGAGAGCTCAGCCGGATCCTTAAGACCCCGGGACGCCTTTGCGGGGGTTTGGGGGGCTGCTGCGCTGTCGCGGTCACCCCTTTTCCCGGTCGGGTCGGGGAATGCCAAAGCCAGCATGTCCCCCCGACCGTTCGCTCCGGCGCGCCGACCGGAAGTCCCCGAAACCATTTTCTCTAACTGCTGTTCCCCACTGAGACATGAGGGAGTTATGGCTTCAGCAAAGGAGGGGACTCCTCTTGAATGTGCACCCCCCTGCCTGTGTGCATGTGTGTGTAAGTGCACCCATGCTTCAATTTTCTTTGTGTAGTGATTTGTGCATGTTGAATCTTCAGTAGTTCATCCATGGCTGTTTGGATTCAGCAACTGTAGGCACTGTAGGCACAGTCTCTCAATTCTTCGGTCGTCACATGCTGTTGTGCACCTTTTCCTGACTTTACCAGTCTGATTTTGTAGCAACTGAGTCTCCTTATACCTCTTCAAAAATATAGAAAGGCCAGCTTTGGATAAGTATTCCCCAATCTTTCTTCTAATTTCTTCATAACTGTAGCCTTGTTCACTTAATAGTACTATTTTGCATGGCTTCCTGGGTGACCAGTCAACTGTGCCATTTCTTTAATTTTATTATGTTCTACAAACAGACTAAATGAAAGAACACAAAAAACCCAACCAAATTGATCACAATCACATAACACATTGACAAGTCAACCAAAGCAATTTGTGCTTCCTTTTTCTGGTTATTTAGCTATAATTTTGATAGAATACAGATAATTAAACAAATTTTGTCGCATTACATTCTTGATTAAATTATCTTTCCATTGACAAACGATTTTATGATATTACTCCAAAAGAAGTAGTGTTATGAGCCATCAAACCTCTGAAATACACCTTTTTCCAAAAGGCTTCCACAATTTTGACCACTACAGTATATCAAACGAAGCAACATTCAACAACTCATCAGAATCTAATAATAAATTCATTGGTTAATGACAAATAACACAGGTAATGAACACACACCCAACTCCCTTCTGTTCTTCTCCATTTGTTCCTGAGGTTCTAACCCGTTTTTGTTTCCATTGCAGATCGTGATGCATTGGAAATTGAGAACAAAGGTGACCACGACAAAATTCCGAGAGAGGAGAAGCCATGTAAAAATTTGGAGTGTGGAGAAAGTTGCAGTCAGAGCTCCCATTCCACTTCCCAACAAAGAATTCTCATTGGAAAGAAACTGTATCAGGGCATGGAATGTGGAAAGAGCTTCAGGAACAGCTTCTCTTTGAGTTCCCATCAAAGAATTCATACAGGGGAGAAACCATATAATTGTTTGGAATGTGGAAAGAGCTTCAGTAAGAACTCCAATCTCACCAAACATCAGAGAATTCATACAGGGGAGAAACCCTGTCAATGCTTCGACTGTGGAAAGAGCTTTATTTGGAGAACCGATCTCACTTCCCATCAGAGAACTCCTACAGGAGAGAAACCATATCAGTGTGTGGAATGTGGAAAGAGCTTCAGCGACAGCCGCAATCTCATTTTCCATCAAATAATTCATACAGGGGAGAAGCCCTATCAGTGTGTGGAATGTGGAAAGAGCTTCAGTGACAGCCGCAATCTCACTTCCCATCAAAGAATTCACAAAGGGGAGAAACCCTATCAGTGTATGGAATGTGGAAAGAGCTTCAGTAGGAGCACCAATCTCACTTCCCATCAAAGAATTCATACAGGAGAGAAACCCTATCAGTGTGTGGAATGTGGAAAGAGCTTCAGGCACAGCCAGAATCTCACTTCCCATCAAAGAATTCATACAGGGGAGAAACCCTATCAGTGTGTGGAATGTGGAAAGAGCTTCAGTCAGAGCACCCATCTCACTTCCCATCAAAGAATTCATACATGGGAGAAACCCTATCAATGTGTGGATTGTGGAAAGAGCTTCAGTAGGAGCACCGATCTCACTTCCCATCAAAGAATTCATACAGGGGGAAAACTCTATCAGTGTGTAGAATGTGGAAAGAGCTTCAGTAGGAGCACCCATCTCACTTCCCATCAAAGAATTCATACAGGGCAAAAACTCTATCAGTGTGCGGAATGTGGAAAGAGCTTCGGGAAGAACTCCACTCTCACTTCCCATCAAAAAATTCATACAGGGGAGAAACCTTATCAGTGTGTGGAATGTGCAAAAAGCTTCAGGAAGAGCTCCGATCTCACTTCCCATCAGAGAATTCATACAGGGGAGAAACCTTATCAGTGTGTGGAATGTGCAAAAAGCTTTAGGAACAGCTCCTCTCTCACTTCCCATCAAAGAATTCATACAGGGGAGAAACCCTATCAGTGTGTGGAATGTGGAAAGAGCTTCAGTCACAGCCAGAATCTTACTTCCCATCAAAGAATTCATACAGGGGAGAAACCCTATCAGTGTATAGAATGTGGAAAGAGCTTCAGTAAGAGCTCCTCTCTGGCTTCCCATCAAAAAATTCATTCAAAGGTTCGAAAAACTATTATACAGCTTTAGGAGTCTGTCAAATAGGCACCTTTTTAACAAGACCTTTGGCTGTTTGACATCTAATGTCCTTTGAAAATGTGGACCCAAGATTGTGGAAAGCCAACAACATTTTTTCAATCACAACCTCATAGTTGTCTGCTTTTTTGTTGCCAAGGAAGTTTTTAATAACTGCCACGAAAGACTGCCACACTATCTTCTCTTTGCCATTCATCCTCCTGACAAATTCCTAATCTTGAACAAGGCCACGAATTCTAGGTCCATCGAACACACCTGCTTTGATCTTCTTGAAAGACAAAGTGGGAAAAGCTGCAACTATATGTTGAAAACATTTACCTTCAGTATTTAATGCCTTCAAAATGACATCTTTTTTCATGTCTCCTATGTTGCTTTTCCATGTTGATTGTGAAGCAATATGAGTGTCAAGCTCCATTTCCTGAACAGTCACCTAGATCAGCGTTTCCCAACCGGTGTGCCGCGGCACACTTCTGTGCCGCGAGACACCGGCTGATGTGCCGCGGAAAAAGGGACCTGCAGCCCAGGGCTGCACAGGACCGTGGCGGCGGCGCTGCTGAAGCCCGGCGGCGAAGCAGAAGCCAGGGCGCGCTGCTCCCTTGGCTGCTGCAGCAGCAGCAACAGCAGCCTCGCGCGAGAATCCCGACCGGAAGCCTCGCGCGCGCCGCGCTACAGCTGATCCCAGAGGTAACTCTGGGTCAGGAGACCCGGCGCAGCCGGGTGGGGGAGGAGCGGTGTGCCGCGAGATTTTTTCATCGATTCAAGTGTGCCGTTGCCTAGATTAGGTTGGGAAACACTGACCTAGATCAATTCCCCGAAAACCTTGGGGCAGTTAGTGATGAACAGGGAGAGCGCTTCTATCAAGACCTGAAGACAATGGAAGAGCGTTATCAAGGGCAATGGGACAAAACTATGATGTCAGACTACTGTTGGACCATCAAATGAGAATCCCCCATGCAAGTCCACAAATGCAAGAGCTACAAGTGCAAATTCTTACCTGAATAGCAACAGCTTGCAGATACTGTGTATCCCAAGGGAATACCGGTATATTTTTTTGCATAGCTCCAACTGTACATAGATATACATGTCATTTTCAATGCTATACATGTCATGTGCAATGCGATATAAGTCACTTACATTTATACTCATATTGTACTACTTTGGCTATGTGTTTAATAAAATATTGAATTCTTGCATTGTGAAAATCGAAGATTATGGTGAAAAGTGAAAAACATGAATTGCAAAAAAACCTAGAGCTTACAGAACAAAACCGACTTCAGATATGAAATCAGCACGTCAAAATTAGGTTAGAACAACTGCAGGTGTCAATGCAACCAAAATTTTGTTCCCCAGTGTTATTCAAGGAGGGGCTTACTAAACCCCTTTTATATTTTACTAGTGGACCCGGCCACGCATTGCTGTGGTTTTTGAAATGTTTTTGTAATGCTTAAGTCTAATGTTGAGTTTAGGTTAGGTTAGATTATGTATAATATATACAGACAAGTAAAAAGGGGGGGTTCTATGTCCAGGGGAACCCCAAAGGTGATCCAGCCCAACCCCAGTCAAGGCCACCTCAGTGCCAATCATTATGGTGGGCGGAGTCATCCGACCGTCTTCTGGCTTCCTTCTTTCCTTCGTTCCTCCATTTCCCCCTCCTTCCTTCCTTCCTTCCTTCCTTCCTTTGTCCCTCCTTCCTTTTCTCTGTCCTCCCTCCCTCCCTTTCTCTGTTCTTCGTTCACTATTTCCTTTCTTTTCTCTGTCCTCCCTCCCTCCCTCCCTTTCTCTGTTCTTCCTCCCTCCCTCCCTCCATTTTTCCATCCGTCCTTCCTTCCTTCCTTTGAATCGGCTTTAGCACTGGAAAGCCTTCAAAGCAACACACAGTACCTTTGGCTAGGGTCCAGCAGGCCTCCCCCTTGCTTCAGCCTCAGCAGAGCTTAAACGACGTACCTTTGGCCCATTCTTGGTACGATCAGCGCAGCGATTCGGTTTGCCCAGTAACGACATGGAGCTTTAAGGCCAGCAAATAAATCCACACAGATTCCAGCTTGTCTATTCTACAAGCGTTTATTTACAAGCAAAACAAAGTCCGGCAGAGAACTCAGACATCGCTGCTCTCTCCGTGAAAATGAAACTAACTCTGAACAGTACAGCAACACAAAGGAACAAAGAAAAATTTCCGGCTGTAACCTCCCAGTGGGGTGGGGCGTACGCCTGGAGCTGTTTTAACCCTGTAAGCTCAGGATCCACTCACACTTCCTCCCTCCCTCCCTCCCTCCCTCTGTTCTTTCCTTCCTTTATTATTTTTACCCCGGCCTTACGTCTGGTTTGCCCCAGCCACAACAACCCTGTTTTGATCAGGGCACTGCTAAGGCTGGCCCAGGGTCACTCGGCAAGCTTCGTAGCGAGATTCAAACCCTGGTCTCTCTCTTAAATGCGTGCCTGCCCCTTTAATAGAATTAAACCCTTGCCCTAGATTTACCATCTCCTCTCCTCCCCCTCCGGAAACCTGATACATGGTACAGTTCGCTCTGGCCTTGAGCCTGGGGTCAGAAGGGACCATAACGATGCAAGGAGGGGTGATGGGGAACTGCTGGGCTCCTTATACATTTGTGTGCGGCGCTTTTTCCTCTTCTGATAACTGGAGCTTCGTGTGTAAAGCGATACAGCAGTGCAGAAAGGATTTGTGTGGAGACAGGATAGGGAGCGAAGCGTGGATTCCGAGCTTTCTCATCCTACATTCTCCCCCCCCCCCCCGCCGCCATAAGGAATGGTATGGCCCGGGCCTAAAAACATTTTCCTGCCTGGAGCCGAAACTACTAAGAATCATTTCTGGCTTGGGAAGGAGAGTTTAGGTCTTCCTCTTAACTGTTTTTTTCTTTCCTACACTGATTGCCTGCTTAGGATTATTTGTTTGTGCATACACAGTAAAGAATCGGCCTGCTTCCGCTGAAGCCACCTTCGCTCCCCTAGGCCGGCGTGCGGTAAGGCCCTTGCCCAGATTATGGGGTGGGGTGGGGGCCTTGGCAGAGGCTGGGGCTAGGGAGCTTAATAGGCTGGTGGCGTCTAATATGGGCGCCATTTGGAGTCTTCAGTGCTGCTGTTGGTGACGTCTAATGTAAGCGCAATTTTTTTTGGCCTTTATTCTATATTTTAGGTATGTCAGGTGTGGTTTTTTAAAAAAAAATTATTATGCCCGATCCTTTCATGATGGTCATGGAACCCTGTGTCCTAATTTGATGCAATTCCAGAACACAGGTATTATAGGCTGACAAGGCCCCACTGTGGTCAGCAATCATGTTGCAGCATTCTGCCCCAACGTCTCCAGTTATGTTGCATTCGTGTCACCCCAATGTCACAACTTTAGCAAACCTGATTCTGCCAGAACCTGGAGGAAAGCCAGGAAATGTTTATGGGCTGCGGTGTGATCTTCAGGGATCACTAATTGGTTGGGAGCTTTCTGACCACTCCATGGTGCCTCTCCAAGGGGAATGGATGGACTTGGAGAAGAAAGAGAAGTTTCTTCTGGCACTCATGGCAATGGGTGTAGCCAGGATTTATGTTGGGGGGCAGGACACCCACATGTCATCATCTATCAGGTTCTGTCTAGCAGATTTGGAATGAAATGTCTCAACAACAGTTGTTTTAAATTGCTTTCCTTTGATCCCAAATTCTCAGAAAAACCTGTCAACATCTTTCTACAATTTCTATTTTTAGTTAAGTATTTCTATTTACTTACTTGATTGGGGATAGGAGCAGCTGCTGCCCCTTGGCATGATGAGTGCCAGAGCACATGGAAATGCCATTTACCTTCCCACCACAGTGGAACCTTTCGAATTGCTAGGTTGGCAGGAACTGGGACAGGGCAATGGGAGTTCACCCCATTGCTTGGATTTGAATTGCTGACCTTACGATCTGCAAGCCCAAGAGGTTCCCCTATCCAGGGGACAGTTTCCTGCATCTGCTGAAGCCTGGAAAGTGAACATTTGGGGGAATTGAGAGTTTTACACGACACCCACCTGACCCATAAGCGATGCTGTGTGACTAAATGACCAGGAGTCCAGGTCCCGAAGGAAACCCTCACCGAATCTTGAGAAGGTCCACCACTGCCAGGCAACCCTCACCCAGTTGTGTGGAATGGAGCCCATCACCATTTCTCCTCTTCCTCTGCCCATTGTGTCCACATGAGCTTCACTTAGCTGTGGGTGGGCGGCATTCAAGTACTTTGAATAGCAAATCAGCCACAGCAATGAAAGAACCCAGGATAAAATGTTAGAAGCATAGAATTGCAGAGTTGGTCTTCTGGTCCAACTCCCTGCAAGAATATGCAGCTGTGCCACATGGGGGTCAAATTTGCAACCTTGGCATTATCAGCACCACGCTCTAAGCAACTGGACTATCCAGGCTGTATATTCTTGTATTTATTTAGGGAAGGCAGAAGAGATACGATAACATTAGACATAGAGGGAAACAACACAACAAAAATAGCATCCTAACTGGTACAACTCAGAGAGGGAAAATGCTGTTTTCCTACAGTGCCTGGCACAATATTGATGAATCGATATTGGTCACAGTGAGTTGAGTGACTGGCTCTCTCTTGGAATTCCCTTGGATGAATGGCCCCAGGGTCTTGCCTGAAGGTCATGAGGTCACCGCCTTGCTGGAGTAAAGCATGTCAGTGACTGGTCAGTGGCAGGATGGGAACATCATGAATGCCACATTGGGTTCCATAATGGGGGGGGGGAAGCAGGATACAAAGGTAGGAAAATAAAATGAAGCAAACAATCCATCAACTGACAAATCCTTCAGGAGTTCCTGACCATTCTGAGGATCCTGCTGTAGATCTGCTTAGTTTTGATGCTATAGATGATGGGGTTCATCAGGGGTGGGAGGAGGATGTAGACATTGCCCATGATGACATGGAGGAGGGCAGGTGCATGCTGTCCAAACCGGTGTACGATAGAGAGCCCAAGCACTGGGATGTAGAAGACCAGGACGGCACATATGTGGGAGACGCAGGTGCTCAGGGCCTTGTGATGGCCCTGGTTGTCAGAGGCCATGCCCAGGACTGTCCTCAGGATGAGGCCATAGGAGATGAGGATGAAGAGCAGGTCAGAGCCCATTGTGAGGAGGATTAAGGTGAGGGCATAGAGGCTGTTGAACGTTGTGTTGGCGCATGCCACGCGAATCATATCCTGGTGCAGACAGTAAGAATGGGAAAGGACAGCATTAGGGCAGTAGGGGAATGTCAAGAGGAAAGGCACAGGAGGCAGTAGGAACAAAGTGCTCCTTAGCAGGAGAACCAGCCCAATTCTGGCCACCCTACTGGAGTTCAGCAGGGCAGTGTACCTCAGAGGAGAGCAGATGGCCAGGAATCGATCCAGGGCCATGGCAAAGAGCACAGCTGACTCCATGAAGGAGAAGGAGTGGATGAAGAACAGCTGAGCTACACAAGCTTCCTTGCTGACCTCTTCTACCTGGAACCAGAGGACGCCCAGCACTGTGGGCACTGTAGCAAGACAGAGGCAAAGGTCAGTGGTAGCCAGCATGGCCAGGAAGTAGTACATGGGCTGGTGCAGACTGGGCTCTGTCCATACGACATAGAGGATGGTGCAGTTTCCTAGGATGGCTGCCAGGTAGATGGAAAAGATGGGGATCCCAATCCAGCCATGAACCGACTCCAGCCCTGGGAAGCCCCTCAAGGCAAGCACTGCAGTGCTCAGGTTGGCAAAGGTATCCTGCACCATGATGAACCCTGGCTACTATCTTTCACTTCCAGGATCTCTCACACAGAAATGGAGCATTTGGAGGGCAAGATCAGTTGTCATCTTTGTGGAAGAATTCCTGTAGAAATCTAAGCTATGCCCTAAGCAGAAGATGTCTGTCATTCGGGAGCGGAAAGTATTGGAACATAGGAAGCTGTAACACACTGAGTTGGACCACTGGTCCATGTAGCTCAGTGTTGGCTACACTGACTTGCAGCAGATCTCCAGTATTTTGAGATAGGGGACATTCACATCTATACCTGGAAATGCTGGATAATGACCCTGAGAATTCCTGCATGCAAAGCAGACACACTAATACTGACACTTCTTCAAGAACAAAAGGTACCTTGCAGTGAAGGGGATGGAGAAATCCTGATCTCCTTGACCCACTGGAGAACCAGTGTGGTGTAGTGGTTAAGAGCTGTGGACTCGTAATCCGGTGAACTGGGTTCGTGTCTCCGCTCCTCCACATGCAGCTGCTGGGTGACCTTGGGCTAGTCCCACTTCTCTGAAGTCTCTCAGCCCCACTCACCTCACAGAGTGTTTGTTGTGGGGGAGGAAGGGAAAGGAGAATGTGAGCCGCTTTGAGACTCCTTCGGGTAGTGATAAAGAGTGATATCAAATCCAAACTCTTCTTCTTCTTCTTCTTTCCTGCTTGAGAGTTTCAGGGGCTAGTAGAGTGGCCTGGGGGTGATATTTGCTGGGTCCACGAAAGCTCTTCTCTTGGATGCTGTTAAGATGCTGTGGAAAAGCCTCCTTGTGGCTCTATTAATAAAGTGCTTCAACCCCACAGAGGCTTTGCAATGACCGTGAGCACCAGAGTCCCTCTGCTCAAACTTCCCACACTTGCAGTGAGATAGCTAAAAATTACTCTAAACTAGCCCAGGTGGCGCTGTGGGTTAAACCACAGAGCCTAGGGCTTCCTGATCAGAAGGTTGGCGGTTCGAATCCTTGCGACGGGGTGAGCTCCCGTTGCTCGGTCCTTGCTCCTGCCCACCTAGCAGTTCGAAAGCATGTCAAAGTGCAAGTAGATAAATAGGAACCGCTCTGGCAGGAAGGTAAACGCCGTTTCCGTGCGCTGCTCTGGTTCGCCAGAAGCGGCTTAGTCATGCTGGCCACATGACCCGGAAGCTGCACGCCGGCTCTCGGCCAATAAAGCGAGATGAGCGCCGCAACCCCAGAGTCGGACATGACTAGACCTAATGGTCAGGGGTCCCTTTACCTTTACCTTTTCCTTTTAAGATCTTTTCTCTCCCCGCATATACCCTCAACATGTAGACGATCTCTCTCTCTCTCTCTCTCTCTCTCTCTCTCTCTCTCTCTCTCTCTCTCATATTTTTATTAATTTTCATAATAGCAAAAACATTACCATAAAATACATAAAATAAAACATTTAAAACAACTATATATACAATCAATATTGAATCCACAGAATGGGATTACTTGAATCCCCTGACTCCCCCCCCCAGTTCCTTTATATTATTCTCATTCGTGCATGTGAATAAAATCTTTATCTCTATTTACTTTGTCTATTTTGTACATTGTCTATAGTATTACAAGTGTCTTTTAAAATCCTGCTAATGCATAAACTTGTGTACATTGCTTTTGTAAATATGCAATAAACAATTCCCATTCTTTTTTAAATTTGATGTCATCTTGATTTCTAAGTTTCCTGGTTAATTTAGCAGTTTCAGCATATTCCATTAACTTAATTTGCCAGTCTTCTTTGGTGGGGACTTCTTCTTCTTTCCAATGTTGGGCTAGCAATATCTGGGTGGCCGTTGTCACATACATAAACAGATTCTTATATTTTTTAGGTAGATCCATTCCTGCAATACCCAATAAAAAGGCTTCTGGTTTTTTAACAAAGGTTATTCTGAACATTTTTCTCAGTTCATTATATATCATTTCCAAGAATTTTTTTAAAACCTTACATTGCCACCACATATGATAAAACATACCTTCTGTTTCTTTACATTTCCAACACTTATTTTCTCTTGTTTTATACAAGCATGTAGAAGAACTCCAAGATGAAGCAGCTTTGCCCAGTGCTTTCCCCCTAGAAAAGTAGGTACCGGTACTCACCATGAAGTTGCTACAGTTAGTGCCACATTTTTGACAACCAGAAAAAGTGGTGCCGGTATTGTGTACCCTTGAGTACCCCCTGGGGGGGGGAAACACTGGCTTTGCCTGATTCACTGTGTAGTCACAGCTACAAAATGCCCCCAAATAAACAGATAGGTAAGGTAAGGTAAGGTAAAAGGTAAAGGACCCCTGGACGGTTAAGTCCAGTCAAAGGTGACTAGGGGGTTGCGGTGCTCATCTCGCTTTCAGGCCGAGGGAGAGGGTGTTTGTTCTCAGACGGCTTTCTGGGTCATGTGGCCAGCATGACTAAACCGCTTCTGGCGCAACGGGACACCGTGACAGAAACCAGAGCGCATGGAAATGCCATTTACCTTCCCACCACAGCGGTACCTATTTATCTACTTGCTCTGGTGTGCTTCCGAACTGCTAGATTGACAGGAGCTGGGACAGAGCAATGGGTTATTCCGTCACGGGGATTCAAACAGCCGTCCTTCCAACTGGCAAGCCCAAGAGGCTTGCACCATCCTCGTACCCGAAACCTCCTATCCATAGGACATTTTCCAGCAGCTGCTTAAGTTGGAGAGTGAACATTTGGGGAATTGAGAGATCCACACGACACCCGCCTGACCCATAAGCAACACACTGTGACTAAATGACCATATTAATAATAATTTATTATTTATACCCCGCCCATCTGGCTGGGTTTCCCCAGCCACTCTGGGCAAGCTCCCAGGAGTCCAGGTCCCGAAGGAAACCCTCACCGAATCTTGAGAAGGTCCACCACTGCCAGGCAACCCTCACCCAGTTGTGTGGAATGGAGCCCATCACCATTTCTCCTCTTCCTCTGCCCATTGTGTCCACATGAGCTTCACTTAGCTGTGGGTGGGCGGCATTCAAGTACTTTGAATAGCAAATCAGCCACAGCAATGAAAGAACCCAGGATAAAATGTTAGAAGCATAGAATTGCAGAGTTGGTCTTCTGGTCCAACTCCCTGCAAGAATATGCAGCTGTGCCACATGGGGGTCAAATTTGCAACCTTGGCATTATCAGCACCACGCTCTAAGCAACTGGACTATCCAGGCTGTATATTCTTGTATTTATTTAGGGAAGGCAGAAGAGATACGATAACATTAGACATAGAGGGAAACAACCCAACAAAAATAGCATCCTAACTGGTACAACTCAGAGAGGGACAATGCTGTTTTCCGACAGTGCCTGGCACAATATTGATGAATCGATATTGGTCACAGTGAGTTGAGTGAATGACTGGCTCTCTCTTGGAATTCCCTTGGATGAATGGCCCCAGGGTCTTGCCTGAAGGTCATGAGGTCACCGCCTTGCTGGAGTAAAGCATGTCAGTGACTGGTCAGTGGCAGGATGGGAACATCATGAATGCCACATTGGGTTCCATAATGGGGGGGGGGGAAGCAGGATACAAAGGTAGGAAAATAAAATGAAGCAAACAATCCATCAACTGACAAATCCTTCAGGAGTTCCTGACCATTCTGAGGATCCTGCTGTAGATCTGCTTAGTTTTGATGCTATAGATGATGGGGTTCATCAGGGGTGGGAGGAGGATGTAGACATTGCCCATGATGACATGGAGGAGGGCAGGTGCATGCTGTCCAAACCGGTGTACGATAGAGAGCCCAAGCACTGGGATGTAGAAGACCAGGACGGCACATATGTGGGAGACGCAGGTGCTCAGGGCCTTGTGATGGCCCTGGTTGTCAGAGGCCATGCCCAGGACTGTCCTCAGGATGAGGCCATAGGAGATGAGGATGAAGAGCAGGTCAGAGCCCATTGTGAGGAGGATTAAGGTGAGGGCATAGAGGCTGTTGAACGTTGTGTTGGCGCATGCCACGCGAATCATATCCTGGTGCAGACAGTAAGAATGGGAAAGGACAGCATTAGGGCAGTAGGGGAATGTCAAGAGGAGAAAGACAGGGGGCAGTATTAACAAGGTGCTCCTTAGCAGGAGGACCAGCCCAGTTCTGACCACTCTGCTGGTGTTCAGCAGCGCTGCATACCTCAGAGGAGAGCAGATGGCCAGGAATCGATCCAGGGCCATGGCAAAGAGCACAGCTGACTCCATGAAGGAGGAGGAGTGGATGAAGAACAGCTGAGCTACACAAGCTTCCTTGCTGACCTCTTCTACCTGGAACCAGAGGACCCCCAGTACGGTGGGTGCCGTGGTGAGGCAGAGACCCAAGTCAGTGGTGGCCAGCATGGCCAGGAAGTAGTACATGGGCTGGTGCAGACTGGGCTCCGTCCGTATAACATAGAGGATGGTGCAGTTTCCTAGGACGGCTGCCAGGTAGGCAGAGAAGATTGGGATCCCAATCCAGCCATGAACCGCCTCCAGCCAGGGAAGCCCCTCAAGGCAAGCACTGTGGTGCTGAGGTTGGCAAAATTATCCTGCACCATGATGAACCCTGGCTACTATCTTTCACTTCCAGGATCTCTCACACAGAAATGGAACATTGGAGGACATAATCAGTTGTCATTTTTGAGGATGGACTGCAAGGAAGAATTCCTGACTTCTTCAAGAATAAAAGGATAACTTGCAGTGAAGGGGATGGAGAAATCCTGATCTCCTTGATCCTAGTCTCTCTCCTTGAGTGTTTCAGGGGCTAGTAGAGTGGCCTGGAGGGGATCTTTGCTGGGGCAGGAAGGGTCTTCTCTTGGATGCTTCTACCGGTAAGATGCTGTGGAAGAGCCTCCTTGTGGCTCTCTGAGCTCCAAGGGTAAGGCTTCTGTGCCTTGAGTTCTTCACCGCTGCTCCTTTCCACGTAGCTGAGAGAAGGCCATGTTGTCTAAGCTGCCATGGAAGAATGCTGTCCTTCCCCCTTTTTCATTTTGTTTTGGGGAAAGAGAGTTTCCATGCAATATTTGGTTGCAAGAAAGAGGACAGGCTATGAGCGTTTATAGAGGACTTTCTTGATGTGGGGATGATGAGGATGATAGTGCAGCTTAGGAACCCCTAGACAATAACAATGAAGGGGAGATCCACAGTGCCTGGAACAATGCAGCGGATTTGCTGCCTGTGCCATTAATTAAATGCTCCCATGAGCACCTTCTTTGAGCAGGTGCCTCCTTTAGTCTCTTGACTCTGGAAGTAGCCAGGGAGTAACACTCAATTCGAGTAGCAGGAGGAATTATTCTGAGCTCTTCCATGCTCACAAGGAAACTTCCCCTTATTGTTGGATTCACCCAGCAGTGGTTGATTCCTACAAAGGATTGGAGCTGGGCTAAGGGCCTTTGGTGGCCTCCCTCACTGATCCAGAAGACAAGCTCTCCACCCGTTCCCAACAGGGGTGTAACTCCCCTGTCCAGTACCTTGTCCAGTCAGCCACCAAGGTGCCCAAGGCTGTTTTAAGACCAGAAATGGGTTAGAACCAAGGGTGAAATGGATCAAGATCATTTGTACCACCCAATACCACTTTGACTGGCGCATCTGTCAGGAAACGGCCTACTCACACGTAGAACCTCGGCAGAGACACATGCCCGACTGGCATGTTCCCTCCTTCCTGGACGATCGTTCGGGAGCTTCTTAGGCATTCTTCAGCCTGAACATCACAGTGACTGGTGTCAGAAGACATTCAGCACACTTAGGATCCGCAGAGCTTGCGCAGTTGCATAACAGACCACAGCAACTCAGCATGTAGGCTAAACCTACTTTATTACATATCTACACACGGAGCACTCCATCATGGCTCCCTCTCTCTTTAGTATCACACAGCAAAGAGAAAGAACAAAGGAACAACAGTTCCACTTCTGGGAACACGGTAAGACAAAACATCCTGTCTTCCGTCACTTCCCACTCTGTGGAATCAAAACACATATCCAGTCATGTGATAAACAATAAACCCATGACTGCACATGGGGAATGAATCTTCCAACAGCATCATCATGATATGGAGCTCCAAAAAAGGGATCATTATCAAGACAGGAGAGACCCAAAGAGGCATTTTTGCAACAGTGGTTTTACAGTGAACTCATCCACTGCACCACACTCCTTACCCCACCTTCACCAACCAGGTGCCCTCTATGACCACAACTCCCATAAACCCCATCGAGCACGGCTTTTCTGTCTGGGGACAATGGGAGATGTAGTCCAAAACATCTAGAAAGTGTAGTGAAGAATTCCCCAGACTCACTTGGATTGCCAATAAAGACTCCAGCCAAAATATAGGAGCAAAACAGCAGCCCGTAGGCCTGATCTTTATTGTTGCAACAATAGACTTCAAACTACCACATAGAGCAGGCATCCCCAAACTTCGGCCCTCCAGATGTTTTGGACTACAATTCCCATCATCCCTGACCACTGGTCCTGTTAGCTAGGGATCATGGGAGTTGTAGGCCAAAACATCTGGAGGGCTGCAGTTTGGGGATGCCTGACATAGAAGAAGCAGAGAGAAGCCCCGAGCAAAGGATGACTCCCCTTTTTATAAGTTTCCGAAAGTTACCCATAACACCTTTAGTAAAACATCATACATTTGTCATAACTGTGTCACAAATTGGGAGGGGTCTTCTGGCAGAAACCTGAGCACCAGGCTTGCCCTGTCCCTCACCTGACCTCCCCCTCCCACCCTTTAGGTGATTCAGAGGTTTCCCCAGCCAAGTTAAGCACACCCTTTTGTCTTGACTGAGACCCCAATCCACTGAGGTTGGGTTTGCGATTGTTCTTGGAATGACTACCTGTCTGGCACTCAGGTGTCAGGATGCCAGCGATTATCACCCAGGCAGTGTGGCCAGCTGAGTACATGTGGTCTCAGCTTCAGGGATTATAGCTGCCCCATCTCATGTCCCAAGCTCCTCCCCTAATAGCCATTTACCTTCTGAGTAGAAGTGTAAATCCATCACAGGAATCATTTTATATGAATTTCTAAAAGTTTTCGTGACAGAGGAACCTTCTAAAGCAGGCATAGGCAACCTCGGCCCTCCAGATGTTTTGGGACTACAATTCCCATCATCCTTGACCACTGGTCCTGTTAGCTAGGGATCATGGGAGTTGTAGTCCCCAAACATCTGGAGGGCTGAAGTTGCCTATGCCTGTTCTAAAGCTAGAGCAGAGGTTGGTTTGACGACTGCAGTGCCAGTGTAGCCCTTGATAGGGGGCGCTGTTTCATAACTCTCTAGGCATACTCTTCTCCAATAGGCTGGGATTTCAGCTGCTGTCAAGATTACGGGTTTTGATTGGTTGCTAGTTTTACAGTTATTTAAATGGTGGCTGCAGATTGGCCAAGCGCCTTGTGAATGGAAAGGTCGCCGTTTGGTATGGCAAGCGGTCTACCCATATCTACAGGTGTGCTTTGGATAGAGAGGGGGAAAGGAGGCATTAACAGGGGGTGTGAATGGGGAATTTGAGGTAGAGTGATCCTGGTTATTGGAGGGCTGCCCACCCCCCTTTCCTTCCTATGAATTCCAGTAAGAAGTGGCTCCTGGTTAGCTAAGGCTGCCCTCCCCTCATGAAGAGAAGCATTTTGTGAGGCCTCACAATGGCCTCTTTTAATACCCAGGAAGGGAGTCATCAGGCTTGCAGCTGACCTCAAATGTTGGTTTGTTTTATTTTTATTTCAAAGTGATATACAATATGAAATGAGGGGTGGAATCAATAAAACCAATTTAAGCATAATAAAGTATGACCTTGTTGTACCCATAAAAGGAACAAGCAAGTATCTGTGAATAAACCCGAATTGCACTCCTCTCACTTTATGGTGCATTTAAGTCCTTTCTGGTTAGTTAAAGGGGCTGGAGGCATATTATTTTGCCGTATTCTTATGCATTCCTTTCATTTTTAGTAATTGAGCTGATTATGTCTCAAAAGTGAAGACTCGCCAGTCTAAACTCAATGACAGTTTGTATCATTTGGACAGCAATCTTTTATTTGGAACAGTAAACGTCATGTACTAGAAAATTGAAAATTATCTAGGTCCAAGCCATCTGAAAGACCAGGCGATTTTGGAACTGCATGCCTAGAGGAGTTAGACCAGGCTCCCTCCTCGTTGTCGTTCTGCCAGCAGATGGAGACCTTCTTGTTTCCCAGCAGTCTCTTGGGGACTGGCTGTTTTTACTGAGAAGAGTGGTGCTGTGCTCTTTGCTCCACGAAGCCAGCAATGCTGCAGAGACGTTGGCGCTGCTCTTCAGCATTATACCAGCAGAACTTCCTGCCTGAGAAGCCTCTCCATCTGCTCCCTTCAAGGTGGCCTCATGAGCCCCACACAGCCAGCCAGCCAGCCAGCCAGCCAAATCTCTCAGGAAGGCAAACTTGAAACACCTGAGAGGCTATTTAGCAGGTGAGAGGAGGAAGCCCAGGCGCTCCCACCAACCTTGCACAGCTGCCCTTAAGCACCAGGGCCTCAGCTTCTGGGGATCTTTGCTGGGAGGTTGGCAAAGGAAGCCTATAAAGGCTGCTGCCTGCCCTTCACAGGTGCCCCCTTGTAGAATCGGCATCACCATGACCCCACAAGGACTCTGCCTCTCCACTGCTTGCCTGGTGAGTTTTTCCTAATACAAAGCAAGTCAGCACTTCAAGCTTCCTTTGGTGGCCACCAGCGCAGCCTCCACAACATAAGAAGAGTCTGCTGGATCAGGCCAATGGCTCATCTGCTCCAGTATCCTGTTCTCACAGTGGCTGAACAGTTGCCCATTATGGGAAACCCGCAAGCAGCATTTGAGCACCAGAGACCCTTCCCTACTGCGATTTACAGCAGCTGGTTTCAGAAGCCTCCAGCTGTGGATTTGCAGAGCAGAGCCATCCTGGCTAGGAGCCATAGATTGTCTTCTCCTCCATGAAGGATATCTGTCTCTGTTCATTCATAAGGTTGTGCCTTGTGTAACTGCTTTGAGAGCCAGTGTGATGTAGTGCTTAAGAGCGGTAGACTCTAATCTGGTGAACTGGGTTCGCTTCCCTGCTCCTCCACATGCAGCTGCTGGGTGACCTTGGGCTAGTCACACTTCTCTGAAGTCTCTCAGCCCCACTCACCTCACAGAGTGTTTGTTGTGGGGCAGGAAGGGAAAGGAGAATGTGAGCTGCTTTGAGACTCCTTCGGGTAGTGATAAAGCGGGATATCAAATCCAAACTCTTCTTCTTCTTCTCTTCTTCCTGATCCCTGTGGGACAAGGGAGGGGAAGGAATTCAGTTCACTTTTTGTCTAAAGATGAACTTCCTTAATTTGCACTGAGCTGTCCTTTGAAATTCTCTGAGTTTTGCATTCCAGCTCCATGACCAAGGAATATGTATAGTGATTGTTTTAACTGTTTTTAATATTGACTTTTAAATTAACTTAACTTTCCCTATGAAGAGTGGGTAATAAACTGAAATAGCAGCAGCAGCAACAACACACACATTATTGAAAATAATATACAAGCATGCATTGTAATAAGAAAAAGCATTTCCCAAAAATGTGCATATTGGACAACATTTTGTACAAATGGGTCTGTTAGGAGAAACATGCACTAAAATCCTGCTGAATATTCTTTTTCTTTTTTTAAAAAAATTATTCAGTTTTACATTTAACATTTACACTCATTCATAAAACATAAGAATAGAAATGTAGGATTGCCTGAATCCTTGGACTTCTCTCCACCCCTCCATGAATTCCATTGTTATTCTTTTCCCACCTGCATCATATGTTTTCCATTTCCCCTTAAAATTCAGTTCATACCATAGTTCTTGTTGCATTACAATTGTTGTCATAATCCTGCCAAAAATCCTGATGAATATTCATAAGGACTTCTTTAATATTATTTTTAAAAATGCAAACGAAGTTGGAAGCAGCAATGATTGGAATCTCAGTTGTTGAAACTGTAGGAGGGGAGGGGGCTCTTGTGCTCGGATCCTGCTTGCGGATTTCTCATAATGGGCATCTGGTTGGTCACTGTGAGACCAGGATAATGAGCCCCATTGGCCTGATCCAGCAGGCTCTTCTTATGTGAAGAACTGAAGTGAAGATTGGAAAAATGAGAAACTGAGCCAATCCAAAATGGACAGATTTGTCCCTCCGTATGTGGGGCTGGACTTTGCACAGTCCACATGTTCCCCCAGTATGTATTTCTTCTCTCATTGCTGGAGTTCCATGCATAGCGCCAGGGCAGCTGAAGCAAAAGCTCTCTGTGCAGAGTCACCGAGGATGCTAGTGCAGGGAGCATTATCACCCACACCCACACCCATATCTGATGATCAAGTGTCTGGAAAGCAAGCCTTCTAAGGGACGGTTGAGGGAGTTGGGTATGGAAAAGGGGAGACTGAGAGCTGATAGGATAGTCACCTTCAAATATCAGAAGATGGAGCAAGCTTGTTTCCTTCTGCTCCAAAGAGGAGGACCTGAACCAACGGATTCAAATTGCAGGAAAGGAGGTTCCGACTAAACGTTAGGAAGACCTTTCTGAGGGTAAGAGCTGTATGACAGTGGAACAGACTCCCTCAGAAGGGAGATTGGAAGGCCACCTGTCAGGAATTCTTCAGCCGGGATTCCTGCTTTGATGGAGATTGAAACAGATGACCCTTGGGCTCTCGTTCAACTCTATGGTTCTGTTATTCTATGACCTCAGAAGCTGGAGGTTTTTAAACAGATGTTGAATGGCCATCTGCTGGGGTTATTTAACTGGGATTCCTGTATTGCAGGGGGTTGGGCTCGATGACTCTGGGGATCCCTTCCAACTCTGCAATTCCACGATCTTCTCATGTCACCTTTGTGTGTGTCTGTTTTTCTCCTCTGGTTTTCAGGAGGCCTGTGAGTGAAGCTAAGCAGCAGTGGTGGATCATCTGCCTCTGGTGAAGCTGCTTCCTCATGGCCCTGGCCAACCTGACCCACTCCTGGCCTCCCACATTCTTCCTGCAAGGCATCCCAGGGCTGGAAGCCTACCACATGTGGCTCTCTGTGCCGGTGTCCTGCATCTACGTGGTGATCATTGCTGGGAACTGCACCATCCTCCTGGTGGTGGCCACGGAGCCAGCTCTCCACAGGCCCATGTGCTACTTCCTCTGCATGCTGGCAGCTATTGACCTGGCAGCCTCCACCTCCGCCCTGCCCAAGATGCTCTGCATCTTCTGGTTCAAGGGTGGGGAGATCCAGGCCATTGCCTGCCTGGTCCAGATGTTCTTCATCCATGCCTTGTGCATGATGGAGTCGGCGGTGCTGCTGGGGATGGCGCTGGACCGCTATGTGGCCATCTGCTTCCCGCTCAGGTACAGCTCTTTCTTCTCCAGCTCACTAGTGGCCAAGATGGGTGTGGCCGGCATGGTCAGGGGAACGCTGCTGATGGCACCTTGCCCTTTCCTGATCCGGAGGCTGTCCTACTGCCGGACCAACGTCATTCGTCACACGTACTGTGAGCACATGGCAGTGGTCAAGCTGGCCTGTGGGGACACCAGCATCAACCGCACCTATGGGCTGAGTGTGGCTCTGATCGTCATCGGAGGAGACCTTCTCTGCATTGGGCTCTCCTACTTCTTCATCGTCCGTGCGGTGCTCCGTCTCTCTTCCCGTGAGGCGAGGCACAAGGCTTTTGGCACCTGTGGCTCCCACCTCTGCGTCATCTTGATCTCCTACAGCCCTGCCCTCTTCTCCTTCTTCACCCACCGCTTTGGCCATGCCGTGGCCCCCCATATCCACATCCTGCTGGCCAACCTCTACCTCCTCCTCCCTCCCATGCTGAACCCCATTGTGTACGGAGTGAGGACCAAGGAGATCCGGGAACGGGTCACCAGGGTTTTCCTCCCAGGCAGGGTCATGGTGAAACTCAGGCTGAGTTGAGACTGAATCCCTTCCCCCCAAAAACGCCAACCCTATCTGGCTGGAAGGGCCCTGGCAAACTGAGCTGGAGGAGTCAGGTGGGTTAAGATCTGCATATCTGGCTCTTTAGCTCTGGGGAAAATTCAAAAAGCTTTGGCAGAGGGACTCATCTAGTCTTTCAGGAGATGGCTGGAGGTGGAGAAACTATTTTGCAAACATTTGTAGCTGGTTGGATTGGGACAAAGTAATCCACCTTTCCTATACCACGAATCAGGTGCCATGCCCCTAATAAGTTCTTCTGCAGCTCAGAATGCAAGGAAGAGAGGGTTATTGGTGGCTGCTAGCCATGATAGCTATGTGCTGCCTTGGTTAGAGGCATTGATGCTTCTGAATCCCTGTTGTCTGGAAACCTGTCTGGAAACAATCCCTTTAAAACCATTTAAAATAATTATCCAAAATAGAGCAAGACCAGAGATTGAAACTCAAGGAGCCATTGCACTGTTTTTAATCATTTTTCTTCTTATATTGTTGCACTCTACCTTAATATTTTATTATATCTTCCTCTGTACATAAACAATATAAAGGTAAAAAAGTAAAGGACCCCTGGACGGTTAAGTCCAGTCAAAGGCAACTATGAGGTTGCAGTACTCATCTCGCTTTCAGGCCGAGGGAGCCAGAGTTTGTCCACAGACAGCTTTCTGGGTCATATGGCCAGCAGGACTAAACCGCTTCTGGCACAATGGGACACAGTGACGGAAACCAGAGTGCACGGAAAGGCCGTTTACCTTCCTGCCACTGCAGTACCTATTTGTAATTTCTCATGGTGGGAGAGTGCTAGAGTCCTGTCTAGTCCGGTTGTGTGGGATCAATTCCAATCTGTTACCTCCGAGGATGTGGACAGGCTGCTTGGACGAATGAAACCAACCACCTGTCTCTGTGATCCTTGTCCATCCTGGCTAATAAAAGCGAGCCGGGAAGGGCTGGGCGGTGGGTTCCGTGGGGTGGTGAATGCTTCTCTCTGTGAGGGAGCCTTCCCAGACCCACTGAAAGAGGGGGTTATTAAACCGCTTTTTTAAAAAAAACATCTTTAGACCCAGCCAATATTGTCAACTATTGCCCAGTCTCAAATCTTCCATTCTTGGGCAAGGTGATTGAGCAGGTGGTTGCTGAACAATTCCAGCCACGCCTGGAGGATGCGGAATAGAGATGCCATGGTCCGCCACTGACAGATAAAAAACAGTCCTTCTTCATGCAGTGCATAGGCAAACTATGGAACTCACTCCTAAAGCCAACCTAGATGGCTTTGAAAGAGAATTAGATGAATTCATGGAGGAAACTAACCAGGGTGGCTCTGTTCTGCATCCACGGTCGGAGGCAGCAATGCATCTGAATCTCATTTACTGGAAATCGCAGGAGGGGAGAGTTGCTCTCGCGCTCAGATCCTGCTTGTGGGTTTCCCATAATGGGCATCTGGTTGGCCACTGTGAGAACAGGAGGCTGGACTCAGTGTGCTCCGCTTGGCCCGATGTAGCTGGCTGTTCTTGCAATATGATAAAGCAGGTTGCCCTGAGCAATTTGGGGGACAAGGAGGACATATATATATAGGCTTCTCCACACTTAACCTCACTCTTCCCAACCACGCTCTGAGCACCCTATTTGTGCTCTGAAGGTTTCCCTGCAAAAGCACAGTCTTTACAGCTCAACCAGAACAAATGCTAATCTGGAAAACCTGAACTGACGTTTGCTCTGATGGAGTGCTAAACAGTGGGTTTTCATGGGGGGGAAACCAAAACAAAACCTCCTCAGACATGAAGCATTAAAGTGCAGCCCTCTGCCTGGACAATTGTATGGTTTTTGTATTTTTGTATTTTTACATTTTCAAAGTTGTAAGCTGCTTTGATATATATATATATATTACAACATATTTTAGTGGCATATAAATGTTTTTATTAAGCAAATAGATGAATTCAATCCACAACAGCAGCTATTTGCAGTATCCTTGCAAGCAAAGCTCCAGTTGAAGCAACGTCTTTGCGTGGGTCTTTTCACAGCATCCTTTATAGAGTTGGCAGCAGCAACTTCTATGCTGGCCGACCAGCTGCCCACGGGCCAAACCAGCCAGGCCCCCTAAGGCTCCAATGGTCAAACCTCCACCTGGGAATGCCAGCTTAGCAAGCACCCAGCTGTGTCATCAACAGCAGATTCATCCTCCAGATATCAACCAGTCAATATGCTCATCATCTCCATTCTGGGAAAAGCTTCCCTTGCTCTTTAAAGATAAAGGGACCCCTGACCATTAAGTCCAGTCACAGACGACTCTGGAGTTGCGGGGCTCATTTCGCTTTACTGGCTGAGGGATCTGGCGTACAGCTTCCGGGTCATGTGGCCAGCATGACTGAGCCGCTTCTGGCGAACCAGAGCAGCTCTTTAGTGAAGATCAAACGGCCCTGAAAGCACAAGAGCAGGCTAGGTGGGGTGGGTGGGGTTTTTTTTTTGGGGGGGGGGTTGCATCTGGTCATAGAATTGAAGAGTTGGAAGGGGCCATGAGGTTCATCTAGTTCAACCCCCTGCCATGCAGGAATATTTCTTCTTCTTCTCAATGCAGGGCTAGAACCCACAGCCCTGAGATTAAGAGTCTTATGCTCTTCTGACCAAGCTTTCTTCATCCCATACCAATCTCAGGGGCCCAAAACACAAATAGTGGTTTCCATCCAAAGCCTCACTCTGGCCTCCTCCTGGAGGACCCCCCCCCCCCCGTGCCTGGAGATTTGTGCAGCTATCCAGAGGGGAATACTCTGCTTGGGAGAGACCTGGACAGCTGAGAAGAGGAAGATCTACCGAGAGGGTTATAAATGCCTCTGCAACTGGGAGCAGCTCTTGCAAAGTTGTTTGTGTATCATGTCAAGTCAGAGCCAGTAAAATGAATGGATACCTTTGTGGGCCTCGGCTCTTAGTGAGTTGACCTTACTGGAGAAGAAGCTCAAAGCCTGGCCTTTCAGGGGTGAGAAAAAGCCCCAGCTGCCTGCATGTGAATGAGGGGAGCATGACACAAAATGGTAAGAGGCCAGGCTGAGGAAAAAGTCCTAATGTTGTGGACGGCTTTGTGCTAGAGGAGGCCTCTCTGCCTCACAGGAATCCAGGTCCATTTCTGCAAAATGATCCTTTCCCTGAAAAAGAAACAAGGATTCAAAACAGAGAATGAGGAGATATATTAGAAAGAGAATGACAAAGACTTGAAGGGTGTTAGATCTCATTCCATGGATGCTTTCCCAGAAAACAGATGGGCCATCAGTAGAGCATTATGGGATGTTCTCTGTCCTGTTTGGAGCCCCTTGGGAGTATCCAGAGGAAAGTCTCTCTCACCTGCTTTCTCTCCTCTGCCTGACTCAGGAGGAAACCTTCGGCCAGGGCCACCGCCTGGGAACTGGTCTCCGCTCCGCATTCCCTCACCCAGCTCTCCATCTCCGGGGGAAGGACAGCCAGGAACTGCTCCAAGATCACCAGGTCCAGCATCTCAGCTTTCGTGTGCCTCCTCCCCTCCCCCCCCAAAAAGATTGGGAAGCTCTTCTCTAAAGGAAGGAGACAGTTCCTGCGACCTCGCCCCTCCCTGGCAGAGCCCCCTGCCCCCCCACATGAGCCACCCCCACCTTCTCCCCACTGCACCCTCGGGGGGGGGGAGGAAGAAGAGACTCACCAGATCCCCGTGGAAGAGAGCAATGCAGCATTTGCAGGAGAGGAAAGCCCCCCTGCCCCCCCCTTGCAGGAACAGGAGGGAGCGGCCTTGGTTCTGGAGGACCTGGCTCCCCTTCCTGTCCTCTCTAGGAAGGCAGCTCAGCTCCTGGGTGCGCTTTCTTTCGTGCATTGCACAATCCCAGAGAATGCTTTTTTTTTTAAGGGGACCCTCTTGGTTGGTCTCTGATCTGCTCCCTCCCTCTGCCAGAAACTGGAGGAAGAGGTGGCAGGGAAAAGGGGTTTGCAGGAAGCGAGGAACCTCATCCTGGAATGGGAGGGATAGAAGGGAACCCTAAGGGTCATCTGTTCCAACCCTCTGCATGGCAGGAATCTCAACTAGAGCACCCAGGACAGATGGCCACCCAACTTCAGGTTCAGAACCTCCAAGGAAGGAGGGAGGGAGTTCCACAGGCAGCTCTGCACCCCCATCTTCCAGAAGGATTACCTGTTGTTGTTTTCCATTCCTTGCATTTACCTAGTGTCCAAAGGTTTCTGTCTGGCTGCAGCCTATGCTAATAGACGAGTTGTTGTTGTTGTTCAGTCGTTCAGTCGTGTCCGACTCTTCGTGACCCCATGGACCAGAGCACGCCAGGCACGCCTATCCTTCACTGCCTCTCGCAGTTTGGCCAAACTCATGTTAGTAGCTTTGAGAACACTGTCCAACCATCTCGTCCTCTGTCGTCCCCTTCTCCTTGTGCCCTCAACCTTTCCCAACATCAGGGTCTTTTCTAGGGAGTCTTCTCTTCTCATGAGGTGGCCAAAGTACTGGAGCCTTAACCTCAGGATCTGTCCTTCTAGTGAGCACTCAGGGCTGATTTCTTTAAGAATGGATAGGTTTGATCTTCTTGCAGTCCATGGGACTCTCAAGAGTCTCCTCCAGCACCATAATTCAAAAGCATCAATTCTTCGGCGATCAGCCTTCTTTATGGTCCAGCTCTCACTTCCGTACATTACTACTGGGAAAACCATAGCTTTAACTACACGGACCTTTGTTGGCAAGGTGATGTCTTTGCTTTTTAAGATGCTGTCTAGGTTTGTCATTGCTTTTCTCCCAAGAAGCAGGCGTCTTCTAATTTCGTGACTGCTGTCACCATCTGCAGTGATCATGGAACCCAAGAAAGTGAAATCTCTCACTGCCTCCATTTCTTCCCCTTCTATTTGCCAGGAGGTGATGGGACCAGTGGCCATGATCTTAGTTTTTTTGATGTTGAGCTTCAGACCATATTTTGCGCTCTCCTCTTTCACCCTCATTAAAAGGTTCTTTAATTCCTCCTCACTTTCTGCCATCAAGGTTGTATCATCAGCATATCTGAGGTTGTTGATATTTCTTCCGGCAATCTTAATTCCAGTTTGGGATTCATCCAGTCCCGCCTGGTTTTAGGGGGGATTTAGGGGGGCCTGGTCAGAGATGCCCAGAGATGCTTTGTGTGTGTGTGGGGGGGCTCTCGGTTGAGCCCTGATCACCTCCCTCCCTTGGTCAGGTTTTATTGCTATGGCCGATGGCTGACGCAAATAAAGATTCGTTCATTCGATCATATGATAACCATGTTCAAATATATAAAAGGATGTCATATAGAGGAGGGAGAAAGGTTGTTTTCTGCTGCTCCAGAGAAGCGGACACGGAGCAATGGATTCAAACTACAAGAAAGAAGATTCCACCTAAACATTAGAAAGAACTTCCTGACAGTAAGAGCTGTTCGACAGTGGAATTTGCTGCCAAGGAGTGTGGTGGCGTCTCCTTCTTTGGAGGTCTTTAAGCAGAGGCTTGACAGCCACCTGTCAGGAATGCTTTGAGGGTGTTTCCTGCTTGGCAGGGGGTTGGACTGGATGGCCCTTGGGGTCTCTTCCAACTCTAGGATTCTATGATTCATTCATTCCTTCCTTCCACCTCTGTGCAGACGTGGGCCAGGGCAGAGGGCAGGGAGGGCGGCTGCGCTGCTCTTCTTCCAGGGGAGGTTTCGAACTCTTCTCCTCCCTGGCCCCATTGGCCAACTCTCCCTTTTATGTGCCTGCCATTCGGGGGGGGGGTGGGTCTGGACTGCCGCTCTTCTTGCCCTTCTGCTTCTTGGAACCAACTGGTTCTGTGTGGGAAGGGAAACTGGACTTCTCATAAAACAGGAGTGGGTGGTAATTCAACTAAATTATGCCAGTGGAAAGATTAGCACTCGTGCAAGGGATTCCCCCGCCTTTCTCTAGAGGCACCACGTGCCAGCCAACCTCCGTTTTGATCTTTTTTTGCGCTGGTTGCTGCATCAATCGGTGTATAAATCTTATGAAGTAAAGTAATAGACAATGTTGATGATGCCTGCTTGACCCCAGTAAACATTGCTGAGCTGGGGAACTGTGTTGCAAAATGCAGGGGAGCGCACATTTTGAAGGCTTTGGTTACATTTGCATTCAAATGCCCGGCTAAACCTCTTGGCCCCGTCCTCCAAACTTGGCTGGGGGGCTGTGCTGCCCCCCCAGTGTCATTCCCTGCTGGATCCAATGAGATGGGCTACATTAGGGGAAGCACTGCTGCTTTGGCCAAGGACTCCCCACCCGAATTCTTCCCTGAAAACTCAGCCAGATTTATTGTATTCTTAATATTTTGTTGGAAGTCACACAGAGTGGCAGGGGAAACTCAGCCAGCTGGGCAGGGTATAAATGATTTATTTATTTTTATTTTTATTTTTATTTTTATTTTTATTATTATTACAACAAAGAAAAAGCGGTTAAATATAGGGAATCACCTCAGGGTAGATGCATTGAACAAATGTCTCTGATTTCCCACAGGCTACTTTGTGGGGCGTCTTGTGTGAGGGAAACTGTGACTAGGGGAGCCTCAGGCAGGAGTTAATCAGACAAGGAAAGTTTTATTTACAAAAAAAGAGGGTGGTGAAAGAAAGTAGTGTCCTTTCAGGCAGATGTTAACTTATTACTTCAGCTAAATGTCTCAGGATTAAACACGGTTCTGCAGGCACAGCTCCTCTCAAACTCCCTCCTCTCAAAATCAGTTCTTACACTTCAAGTATCCAGAATAAATACTAAAAGGTTGGACTCTGTTTCTGCTGCTTCTCTCTCCTTCCCTTCCTTAGATATGACAGGTGTTTCCGTGAAATACTTTTGACACAGCCCAGCTTCCTTCACGGCTTCATACTTTGGTCCGTGAGCGAGGGGCCACTTTTCCTCGGTTCCCCTCTCTCTTAGCAATCCCACTCCTGAGGTATTTTCCTTTGTATGCCAGACCCAGGGGATCCTCTCAGCCCTTGCCATTGACTTGGGAATCTCCTTTTCCATTTGGAGATCTCTCCCCTCCGGACTGGAAGGAGACCCCAGGAGAAGAGAGTCTTCCCTCCAGATTCACTCCCCTCTGAATGCTCTCTCCAGACCCTCAACATGGTCTCCCCTTCGAACCTGTGAGCTTCCTTCCTCTGGCTCCATAGATATTCTCCTCAGAGAGGATGTTCCTCTCAGATCAGAGCCACTTCTCCCTCCCTCCCTGCAACCCTCTCCTCATCCCCATCGTCTCTCTCCTATCTCAAATCCAGCCCTTTCTAAAAATCCCCTCAGAAACGGCTCCCTTTATTTTCCCTCCAAAAGTGCTGGCTCCACCCCCTCTGGGTAGCCAATCAGAGAGAGGCTCCAGCCCTCTGGTGGAATTGTGAGGCACTGCACCCCGGACTCTGCTCTGGCTCTCCTCTCCGTCACAGCAGCCATCTGACCCGGCAGGCGTCGCCATCTCCCCACCGCTTGAGCCGTCCTCCATTGTCTCCCGAGACAGACGGATGAGGAGAGAGCCATTCAGGGGCCACAGGAAAGGGACATTGGGGGCCTACAGAGGCAAACTGGAGCGGGGCAGCATCGCTGAAATGATGCCTACCAAACCCCTAAAGATTGAGGGTTGGGGGGGACTCTTCTTCCTTCTCAATATCACTTATTTCTGCCTAAGAAATTGGGGGAAAGCAGCTACTCGGTGCAGGTATTTTTGGAGTTGAGATCCGTAAGCTGAGTGTGGTACGATTTCACAGCAATAAATATGACACACTTTTATAGGAAAGTGAACTCATATTTGATACAAAGCAGATGCAGTCAAGAAGGATTTTTCTATAGTATTTGATTCAGCTTCACCTGAATAAACACACAGACAACTGGAAATTAATTGTTTTTTTAAAAAAATTATTACCTTTTAACAAATAAAAACAAACATCAACATACATCAAGAACAATAAAAAAATAACAATAATAAACATAAAAACAAACATACATCCTTTTAACCTAATCCTCCTTCCTTTTCATTGTGGGTTGACTTCCTCCTGTCCTCCCTTCCTGCGTTCTATGTATATCATCTTTAGTAATTTCTTAACATCATTTAAAAAACATTTTTAATTAATTACCCTTAATATCTCTTCTTATTTAAAGTCCTTTTCATTAATTCCAACTATCATAAATCTTATATCTATCTTCTACTTCTACGGCCTCCTTTAACTTCCAGCTTACTTCTACTCTTTAATCTTACAATACTTTTTAAAGTATAATTTAAATTTCTTCCAATCTTCTTCCACCGCTTCCACCCTCTGGTCACGGATTTTCCCGGTCAGCTCAGAAAGCTCAGTCCATCATTTTCATCTGCCATTCTTCTATCGTTGCTAGTTCCTCTGCCTTCCAGTTTTTAGCTAACAAAATTCTAGCTGCTGTTGTGACATACATGAAAAAAGTCCTATCGACTTTTGGGATTTCCTGTTTTACAATTCCAAGTAGAACGGCTTCTAGTTTTTTACTAAATGTGTTTCTCAACACCTTTTTCAATTCATTATAAATCCTTTCCCAGAAGTCTTTCACCTTTGGGCACGTCCACCACATATGGAAAAAAGTTCCTTCTACTTCCTTACATTTCCAGCATTTATTACTCTGTACATGATACATTTTTGCCAATCTAACCGGTGTTAAATACCACCTGTACATCATTTTCATAACATTCTCTCTAAAAATAATACATGCTGAAAATTTAATTCCTGATTTCCAGTTTATCCCAATCCTCCATCATGATCTGGTGTCCCACATCCTTAGCCCAGTCTATCATAACTGATTTTACCATTTCATCTTGTGTATGCCACTCGAGCAGCAGTTTATACATTTTGGATAAATTTTTAAATTTTGGCTCTAACAGTTCCGTCTCCAACTTGGATTTTTCCATCTGAAAACCAAGTTTTTATCTAACTTAAACACTTCATTGATCTGATAGTAAGGTAGCCAGTCAGATACCTTTCCTTTTAATTGGTCATACGGCTTTAATTTTACTTGTTCTCCTTCTTGTATCAGAATTTCTCTATATTTTGGCCAGTCACTTTCCATATTCATTTTCTTATGAGCTTTTGCTTCTAATGGTGACAACCATCTGGGTGTTTTTCTTTCTAACAAATCTTTATATTTCGTCCATACCAAAAACAAAGCTTTCCTAATAATATGTGATTTGAACCCTTTGTGGGCCTTAATCTTGTCATGCCAAAGATAAGCATGACACCCAGTCCAGGACCCGGGAGATGACCCCATCTTTCTTGGAATGGTGCGCAACTTCTTGTGCCTGAATGGGGCGGTCGGGAAGCAGCTCCAGGGTCATAACCTTTTGCGCGGGCGCGGGGTTGGGGCCTGTTTCTGGTAGTGGTAGCCTGCTGAGAGCGTCTGCATGGCCCATCGCCTTCCCAGGGCGATGAATCAGTGCATACTGGTAGCCGGCAAGGAAAATTGACCACCTGAGGATGCGAGGAGACAGCACTTGGGGGGTCTGCTTTTCAGGGGCAAACAAGCGAAGCAATGGCTTGTGGTCAGTCACCACGGTAAAGGGTGGAATTTTTTTACTCCCTTCACGATTGCCAGACCTTCCTTGACGATTTGCGAGTAGTTCTGCTCAGCTGCAGCGAGCGTCTGGGAAAAGTATGCCACTGGCACCTCTCTTCCATCTGGGAGTTGGTGTACCAGGACAACGCCGATGCCGTAGGGCGAGGCGTCACATGCTAGCACCACCGGCAGCCTCTCGTCGAAGAGTGCCAAGACCGAGTTTGAGACGAGCAAGTCCTTGACTGCCTGGAATGCGGCCTCCTGGCACTGGCCCTACACCCAAGGGGCCCACTTTTCCAGGAGTCTGTGTAGGGGCTCCGCTACCGCTAACCAGGAAAACACTAGCCAGGAAAACTAATGATTTGGAAAAATCAGTCCAAGGTTTGGAGGAGGGTGTTAAGAGAAATTAAGAAGATAACTGGGAGATTATAAGGGATCAAGAAAGAAGGAAAATAGAGATAGCCATAGTAAGAAAAACTCAGGAGGATATAATCAATAATGTTGCATGGAAAGAGAGGATAGGAAGTCAAGGAATGCTTTCTGATTTTTTGTTAATTATCTAAATTCTTTGGAAGGAAAGATTGTTCTTTGTTGTATCTTTTTAACTCGTTTTTTTACTGCTCCAGAGGGTAGGACACGAACCAATGGCTTCAAGTTAAAAAAAGAGAAGACTCTGACTAAGCATGAGGAAGAACTTTTTGACAGCAAGAGCTGTAAGTAGATTGGACACCCTTGGAAGTGCTGGAACTACCATCTTTTGAGGTATTCAAGTGAAGTTGGATGGCAATCTGTCATGGATGCTTTACTTGCTATTCCTGCATCACATGGGGTGGACTAGATGACACCAGGGGTCACTTCCAGCTCCACAATTTTATGATTCCCTGATTCTCCCCAGTATGAATTCTTTGATGGAAAGTGAGACTAATTCTCTGACTAAAGCTCTTTCCACATTCCATACACTGATAGGGTTTCTCCTCTGTATGAATTCTTTGATGGGAAGTGAGATTTGAGCTCGTACTGAAGCTCTTTCCACATTCCACACACTGATAGGGTTTCTCCCCTGTATGAATTGTTTGATGGGAAGTGAGAGAGGAGCTATAAGTGAAGCCCTTTCCACATTCCACACACTGATAGGGCTTCTCCCCTGTATGAATTGTTTGATGGGAAGTGAGACTGATTCTGTGACTAAAGCTCTTTCCACATTCCCCACATTGGTAGGGTTTCTCCCCTGTATGAATTCTCTGATGGGAAGTGAGAGAGGAGCTCTGACTGAAGCTCTTTCCACATTCCACACACTGATAGGGCTTCTCCCCTGTATGAATTCTTTGATGGGAAGTGAGAGAGGAGCTATAAGTGAAGCCCTTTCCACATTCCAAACACTGATAGGGCTTCTCCCCTGTATGAATTGTTTGATGGGAAGTGAGACTGATTCTGTGACTAAAGCTCTTTCCACATTCTCCACACTGATAGGGCTTCTCCCCTGTATGAATTCTTTGATGTAAAGTGAGACTGATTCTGTGCCTAAATCTCTTTCCACATTCCATGCACAGATAGGGTTTCTCCCCTGTATGAATTCTTTGATGGAAAGTGAGACTGATTCTGTGACTAAAGCTCTTTCCACATTCCCCACATTGATAGGGTTTCTCCCCTGTATGAATTCTTTGATGGGAAGTGAGATCACTGCTATTCCTGCAGTTCTTTCCACATTCCACACACTTAAACTTATAGGGTTTCTCCCCTGTATGAATTCTCTGATGGGAAGTGAGATTGGAGCTCTGACTGAAGCTCTTTCCACATTCCACACACTGATAGGGCTTCTCCCCTGTATGAATTCTATGATGGGAAGTGAGAGAGTAACTCTGACTGAAGCTCTTTCCACATTCCATGCAAATATAGGGTTTCTCCCCTGTATGAATTCTTTGATGGGAAGTGAGACTGTGACTGTGACTGAAGCTCTTTCCACATTCCACACACTGAAAGGGTTTCTCCCCTGTATGAATTCTTTGATGGGAAATGAGAGCGGAGCTATCAGTGAAGCTCTTTCCACATTCCACACACTGATAGGGTTTCTCCCCTGTATGAATTCTTTTATGGGAAGTGAGATTCCGGCTGTGACTGAAGCTCTTTCCACATTCCATACACTGATAGGGTTTCTCCCCTGTATGAATTCTTTGATGGGAAGTGAGAGAGGAGCTATAAGTGAAGCCCTTTCCACATTCCACACATTGATAGGGCTTCTCCCCTTTATGAATTCTCTGATGGGAAGTGAGATTGGAGCTCCGACTGAAGGTCTTTCCACATTCCAAGCAATTATATGGTTTCTCCCCTGTGTGAATTCTTTGATGGGAAGTGAGAGAGGAGATATCAGTGAAGCTCTTTCCACATTCCACACACTGATAGGGTTTCTCCCCTGTATGAATTCTTTTATGGGAAGTGAGAGAGGAGCTATCCGTGAAGCTCTTTCCACATTCCACACACTGATAGGGTTTCTCCCCTGTATGAATTCTTTGATGGGAAGTGAGTCTGTGGCGTTGACTGAAGCTCTTTCCACATTCCACACACTGATAGGGTTTCTCCCCTGTATGAATTCTTTGATGGGAAGTGAGATTGGTGTTCTGACTGAAGCCCTTTCCACATTCCAAGCAATTATATGGTTTCTCCCCTGTGTGAATTCTTTGATGGGAAGTTAGACTGGATCTACCGGTGAAGCTCTTTCCACATTCCCCGCACTGATGGGGTTTCTCTCCTGTGTGAATTCTTTGATGGGAAGTTAGACTGGAGCTACTGGTGAATCTCTTTCCACATTCCACACACTGATAGGGTTTATTTCCAATGAGAATTCTTTGTTGGGAAGTGGAATGGGAGCTCTGACTGCAGCTCTCTCCACACTCCAAATTTTTATGTGGCTTCTCCACTCTGCAGATTTTGTCATGGTCACCCTTGTTCTTGATTTCCAATTCTTCACTATCTGCAATGGAGAGAAAAAGGGATTAGAACCTCAGGAACAAATAAAGTCCCAAATTATGGAATAAAGCTCATTAAATTTGTTGTAGAGGTAGAACTGAAGGCAATTGGCTGTGTGTTCATTGCTTTTGTTATTTGTAATTAACCAATGTATTTATTAATGGATTCTATTGGATTGTTGAATGTTGCTTTGTTTGATATAAGTTGCTCATTTTATTTTATTTTTGTACTTTTTACATTGGATCTGATTGTTATTATTAATGTTTCATGTTTATATATGTGTTGGAAGCTGTCCAGAGTGGCTGGGGCAACCCAGTCAGATGGGTAGGGTATAAATAAAAATTATTACTATTACTATTATTACTATTTCTACTACTACCACTACCTGAGATTCAATAAGCCTGGCTCTTCTCTGGGATGAATTTTGTTTGGCCCAGTCATGGCATCCCCTCCATCTCCAAGTTCAGTTGTCTCTTTGGTCAACCCAAGACTGACAGCGGCATAAACAAAAACAGAAAACCTGACAGAAGCTACTTATCTTCCCTAACAACTCTGAAGCTGACATTTAAGATGGCCTGGGGAGTTCAGACCAGGCTTATCATGGTATAAAAAGGCAGAATTGGAGGAAGATGGTTCACAGAAAAAAAATGTGATTTGCTGTTTCTTGTGGGGGGTGTTAGGTTCCCAGGTGTTGTAGGGGGCGCTGTTGAGCTCTGTGAAAATATATGAGGTTCGTCACATAGAGGTATTTTTTGAATTTCCAGGCAGATATTAAGATGCCACAGGGAGCCTTACCAAGAGAGGCCACGATCCCACGATTCTCCTCCATGACGTACTTATGCAGAGCCCTCTGGTCGGGACTCAGCAACGCCCACTCCTCGTCCGTGAAATGAACAGCAACATCTTGAAAGCAGACTGGACCCTAAAAGAAAAAGGAAAATGTCCTCCTCTGAGACAGCAGAAATATGACCTGCTACACAATGCTCTGTTGTTTCCTTCCTGTTAATTGCTGTGTTGTTTCAATAAAATTGCTTTGTTGCACATTTTCATTATGGATGCTTATTTTAACACTTTAATGGAATTCTTTTATTCTGTGTTTTAATCATGGACGCCCATCTTTATGCAAATAGGTGGTTCTCCACCTTGTGGTTTTCAAGTCATTCTGCCTACGCAAGCATTCCAGTTTCTGAGATGAAAGGATCCACCTTCTCCTCTCCTCTTGAGCTGTTCTGAAGAGGATACTTCCCATTGCCCTAGAGCCAAATTCAAGGGGTTCATGGGACATGGAGAGGGGGAGGAGTGGGGGGAGGCCCCATTTTGCAGCGGATGGGGGTGGTTAGGTGAATCCTGGCCACTATTTGATCTCGTTTGTCCACTGCTTAGAAGCCAATTTTAACATAAAATGATCAATATAGAAATACAATAAGCCTAGTTTGGATGGACATCTGTCTTGGATGATTTAGCTGAGACTCCTGCAATGCAGGGGGTTGGACTTGATGACCCTTGGGGTCCCTTTCAACTCTAGGATTCCATGAAAACTGCAACTACAAATGAATCCTACTGGCAACATTCAGAAGGCTGGGTCACAGTAACATGGGCAGGAAATCACACAGTTCACAACTGGAGTTAACAGGTGCTCTGTTGAGTATTCTGTTAGAGAGGTTTGCTATAAAGTGAGGTTTTCAGGCCTTGGTTTATATATTTGAGTGGAGTTTATATACTGTTAGAAAGATAAGGTTTATAAGATAGCTGTTTTGATGAATGAGTTGTGTTTTTTTCCTTAACTGTGTCAGGTTTCATAGGTAGCATCTTATTTTATCATGTGAGGGACTACATTTATTTTGAGAAAGTTGAGGGTTTGTTTTTTTTAGGAGTCAGGATGTTGTTCTGCTAGTCACAGAAGCATCTGGTAAGACTGTGTCATCTGCTATGGAACTGCAGGTCTACCAGCCAAAGGCTTGGATTTATTTATTTATTTAGAGCCAGTGTAGTGTAGTGGTTAAGAGCAGTAGACTCGTAATCTGGGGAACCGGGTTTGTGTCCCCGCTCCTCCACATGCAGCTGCTGGGTGACCTTGGGCTAGTCACACTTCTCTGAAGTCTCTCAGCCCCACTCACCTCACAGAGTGTTTGTTGTGGGGGAGGAAGGGAAAGGAGATTGTCAGCCACTTTGAGACTCCTTTGGGTAGTGATAAAGTGGGATATCAAATCCACAAAGCCGCTTCTGGTGAACCAGAGCAGCGCACGGAAATGCCGTTTACCTTCCCGCCAGAGCGGTTCCTATTAATCTACTTGCACTTTGACGCGCTTTCGAACTGCTAGGTTGGCAGGAGCTGGGACTGAGCAACGGGAGCTCACTCCGTTGCAGGGATTCAAACCGCCGACCTTCTGATCAGCAAGCCCTAGGCTCTGTGGTTTAACCCACAGCGCCACCTGGATCCCTTAAAACCTTATTTGTTGGTAAATTCTTTTACCTGCAGTGCATATTTACAGGAGGTACAATGACCACATCTGAAAAAGCCACGTGGAGGGTGTGATTTTAAATCCGTGTGCACTAGTAGATCTCTTAATGATTTTGTTTAACGTTTGGCAAAAAGGGGAAACATGTCACATCCAGGGATGTCCTTAAGAATATGCAAATGTTGCCTTATAAATTTCTCAATTTCAAAAGTCATATGGTTGTACTCTAGAGAGGCATAAATGTGCGTGGATCTTGTGCTAACATGTGAACAGGATTTGTTCTTGGTATGAGCTTTCGTGTGCATGTACACGAAAGCTCATACCAAGAACATACTTAGTTGATCTTTAAGGTGCTACTGGAAGGAATTTTTATTATTATTTTATTTTGTTTTGACTATGGCAGACCAACACGGCAACCTACCTATAAATGTGAACAGGATATAAGAAGAGTTGGCCTCTCCCTTAATTGTGTTTATTGAAGAGCAGTTGTTCTTATAGAATTTGGATAGCCTCATTTTAACAAAGATGCAGAAAGTAATTTTGAATGGGCTTTAAAGTCCTGTGGGTCCGATGAATTTCATTTTAATCTTAGAAATTGACCTAGAGGAAGATTGTCACGGAGGTGTTTGGATTGATTTGAACTATAATGTAACAAAGAATTTCTATCAGTGCTTTTCTTAAAAGGACGGATTTTTATTCTAGATTGATCCACATAAATTTCTAGATCTAAAAAAGGCAGGGAGTGTGGACTTGATGTTCCTTCAAAAGTCAAATATGGACTTAAACTATTCATCCAATGGTTAAATGATTCAAAATTATCCTCAGAAAATATAAATATCAAATCAGATGTATCGACTGTAAAACAAAACATATGCACTATATGGATTATTATGCACCATGTGTTCCAAATCAAAATTCCTCAGAAAGATATTGGCTACACTAGGAGCCCATTTGGAGCCCATGGCTACACCTTCTTTCTGAATGAAATACTTCAAACCAAACCTGAAGAAATTATTAGATAGGACCAAATCAAAAATCTCCATTAAAAATGCACTGGTGGAGATGATTGACTGTGATCAACCAGCAGTTCTTGAATTAGTGATTTTACTATGTCTAAAGGTACGTTAGTATACAGAGAAGAAACATCCCATGTCACAATTATACCATTTTGAGTTACAGGTAGGTAGCTGTGTTGATCTGCTGTAGTCGAAAGAAAATAAAAAAATTCCTTCCAGTAGCACCTTAGAGACCAACTAAGTTTGTTCTTGGTATGAGCTTTCATGTGCATGCACCATTTTGAGTGACATTCAAGTTTTCAATGAGGGTTATGATATCTTTAGTGTCCCTGTTGTAAGAAGGAGTTTCTTTTGTAAAGGGACGTAAAAAGAGTAAAGGTATTGTGAATTTGGAGCCTCCAAAAGGGAACCTGAAGCTGACACTATAGGTCTACCTGGTGGTGGAAACACATTTTTGAGTATTTTTGGAAGTGTATAGAATATAGGTGCTCTGGTGTAGTCTGGACATAAAAATTCTGCTAAGGATTCATCTATGTAGCCCAAGGATAAGGCTTCATTTAGAATCACTTGTAGTTTATTTTTCACTGATGTGGGGGGGTCACCAGGTACAGTGGTACCTCGGGTTACATACACTTCAGGTTACATACGCTTCAGGTTACAGAGTCTGCTAACCCAAAAATATTACTTTGGGTTAAGAACTTTGCTTCAGGATGAGAACAGAAATCGGGCAGCGGTGGCGCAGGAGCAGCGAGAGGCCCCATTAGCTAAAGTGGTGCTTCAGGTTAAGAACGTTTTCAGGTTAAGAACGGATCTCCGGAACCAATTAAGTACGTAACCAGAGGTACCACTGTATAGGCATATAAAAATCTAAATTACTTTCTCTGCTTCCTTTATATAGTCAATCTTATTCATCAGTACAATGGCTCCCCCTTTATCTGCTGGTTTGATAATTAAATTCCTATTAGCAGTAAGTTAGTTCAGGATTAGTGAATCTTGCTTACTTAAATTATACTGTATGTGACTCTTTTTCTTCTTTTTTCTAATATTTAAATCTCGGTGTACTAAATCTCAGCCTCGGAGGCCTCCCATGGCTGGAGGCAGAGCTCGGAGCCTCCGCAGGCCCTGCAGATGTCCGGACTTGGCTCTGGGTAGCGGCACAGCCTCTGAGAGCTCGGAAAACTCACTTCCGGGTTAAAATCGTTCGTAACCCGAAAAAACGTAACCCGAAGCATTCGTAACTCGAGGTACCACTGTACTTAGAATATGTACAACTGATGAAGCCCAGGAGGGCGAGTTCCATGACTTTGACATACTAAATATGAACATGTACCACTGATGAAGCCCATGAGAGCAAAACAAGGCATTATTCCGGAAATCCTAGTCAACACTGTGGACAGGGCTGTCTTATGCATATCCAGCGCCGTGGTGCAAATATCCCTCTGGCGCCCCAACCCCCATTTCCCAGAGTTGTTGAGAGGCGGCTCAGCCCCCCCCCCGCGGGTGCGCCTCTCCCTCGGGCCCCTCCACGGCCCACCTCGTACAGTTGTCAAAAACAAATGAAGCCCTTAAAGTGGGAGGGGTGGAGGAATAAAAGTGGCTTCTTATTTAGTCCCGGATAGCAGATCAAGAAGCAAAGCTCTTGGCTTTGACAGATCTCAGACAAGACACGTGTCGGAGGGAGCTGCATTGAATAATGCTGTTTATAATATTAATCACCACCCGCATCCCCTTCCCTTCACACTGCCCAAGCGGCTGAGGACTCCCCTTTCTTTCTTTCCGAGCTCTGTTCAGCTCGGCTCTTCCCTGGAGTCCCGGACGACTCCAACTCAGCCTGGACTCCCAACCAGGCGCCCTTCGGAGCTTGGGGCCCTGGCGCAATGCACCACTGCGCCAGAGGGTAAGGATGGCCCTGACTGAGGAACAATAGTGGGCTCCAATTTGGACTTTATGAACACATGTGGAAGATATTTGGTCTTTATGAATGAACTGATCTATTGGGACTTAGGTCTTGTGTGTTTGTCGAATGTATTTCACGTAACGCAAGGTTTGATGTTGTTTTGCAAGACTATAATAACAGGCCAGAAGGAGCAACTGGATTTCTTATTGAAAGTGCCAATCCTGAATGTTTCGGATTTGGGACCATTATGCTCATTTGCCTTCAGTAGCAGTAAAGCTCTGCCTCTGAAATACAATGTTGGGAATCCTGCAATGTCTTCATTATTTTACTCTGCTAACCATACATTGGAGTTCAGCTCTGGATCAGTATTGAGCAGAATTCCATGACAGGTCTTCCTCCACGAAATCAGCTGCTGAGAGTGAAGGCCCCTGGCTCCCCACAGCTTTCTAACTCCCCTCCGCTCTGGGGTCTCTGGCAAGCGATCAAACATTGCAGCCTGCCTTTGCTCCTCCTCCATTGTCAGACATCTCCTGGCTCTGAGAGAAAAGCAGGGAGGGTGGCTCCTGGCTGAAGGAGAGGGAGCCGCCATTGGCTCCTCCTTCTCCTGACTCACCTCAGCCTCTCGACCTCCCTCCTCCTACTCACCTCCTTCCTCTTCTGCCTCTGATTCTGGACTGCATTCTGCCACAGAATCTCCCAGCTCACTAAGCCCTGTTACCCCTTCAGCTTCTGACACCTCCTCTTCCCAGTCTTCTCCCTCTCCTCCCTCTGACCGCTCATCCTTGTTCCACCTCCACTTCTTGGTTCTGAGATGTCTTCCCTTCCTGGTTCCCCGGCTGCTTCCTCCCACCATTCCTCTGTGCCCAACCAGTCCATGACATTGCTCCATCCCTTGGCCTCTGTCCCCAGAAGGCAGCTTCCCCTGACCTGATCGGGTTCCACAGCCGCTGCTTCCCTTCTGCCCCCATGAAAAGACAGATCAGGAGGTTTTGCTGGCATCATTCTGTCACCTGCAGGACAAAAAAGTAAATAATAATAATAATAATAATAATAATAATAATAATAATAATAATATATTATTTGTACCCCGCCCATCTTTCTGGGTTTCACCAGCCACTCTTGGCGGCTTCCAACAAAGATTAAAAATACATTAAAATGTCACACATTAAAAACTTCCCTAAGCAGGGCTGCCTTCAGATGTCTTCTATATGTCAGGTACGCATCCCGCAGCAATCGTAACACGAGGTACGACTGTAGTCCAAGCGGGAGATAACTGGTACATGCACCACTCTGGTGAGACACTCTGTGGGCAGGTAGGGTCTCAGCCTGCGTACCAGATGGAGCTGGTAGACAGCTGCCCTGGACACAGACTTGACCTGTGCCTCCATGGACAGCTGTGAGTCCAAAATGACTCCCAGGCTGCGCACCTGGTCCTTCAGGGGCACAGTTACTCCATTCAGTACCAGGGAGTCCTCCAAACCTGCCCACCCCCTGTCCCCCAAGAAACTTGTACTTCTGTCTTGTCAGGATTCAACCTCAATCTGTTAGCCGCCATCCATCCTCCAACCACCTCCAGGCACTCACACAGGACCTTCACTGCCTTCACTGGTTCCGATTTAAAAGAGAAGTAGAGTTGGGTATCATCCGCATACTGATGGACACCCAGCGGCTTCATGTAGATGTTAAAAAGCACGGGGGAGAGGACGGAACCCTGAGGCACCCCACAAGTGAGAGCCCAGGGGTCTGAACACTCATCCCCCAACACCACTTTCTGGACACGGCCCAGAACGTCAGGCGTGCCTGCCTCTCTCACAGGTGAAACAAGGTGTCTCTAACTACAGATGGGCCTTTGAGAAAGCCTTACCTGCTGAGAGCATTTGGAGGTTTGTGCCCATTTCATATGTTTGTTGTGCTGAAATACATCTCCCCTCCTCTGGACCCTTGTTCCCAACTGCCCCCCCAAAGATGAAAAGAACCCACAGATGATTTGGAAAAGCAACAGAATGAGACCAAATGGAGAAAAACCACCTTCCTCCTTACCCAGTGGCCTCTCTCTGGTGTCCAACGGAGGCCTCTCTGCCTCACAGGAATCCAGGTCCATTTCTGCAAAATGATCCTTTTCCTGAAAGAGCAACAAGGATTCAAAACAGAGAATGAAATAAAATTAGGAGTTTGAAATTAGGTCAAAGTAAGGGAATTGGATAAGATTATAGGAAAAGAGCAGAAGTACCAAGATGCTGAGGTTCGGAAAAAGGAGTGTTTTAAGTAAAATGATTCTTGTATTTTATGATGTTTTAAAATTGAGGATTATGAAAGCTGTTAGAGAGGAATGATAATGAATTCAACAGAGGGGGACTCGAGGAAGCCAGGCCTAAGCAATGATAATAAATAATGTTAGCAAGATTAAATGTACGATGATTGTGACTACCCTTGTGAGAGAAGGGGATGAATGTTGCTTCCCACAGTGAGAGGGGGGAAGTATGAAGATTTAACTGTTAGGGTATGTGCTTAAAATTGTAAAATCAATAAAAAAAATTGGGGGGGGGGAAACAAAAGAAAAAACAGAGAATGAATTGCAAAAAATATTAGAAATCGAAAGACAAAGATAAAAACATTAAGGGTGTTAGATCTCATTCCATGGATACTTTCCCAGAAAAAGGATGGGCCATCAGGAGAGCATTATGGGATGTTCTCTGTCCTGTTTGGAGCCCCTTGGGAGTATCCAGAGGAAAGTCTCTCACCTGCTTTCTCTCCTCTGCCTGACTCAGGAGGAAACCTTCGGCAAGGGCCACCGCCTGGGAACTGGTCTCCGCTCCACATTCCCTCACCCAGCTCTCCATCTCCGGGGGAAGGACAGCCAGGAACTGCTCCAAGATCACCAGGTCCAGCATCTCAGCTTTCGTGTGCCTGTCTGGCTGCAGCCACTGACGGTCAAGGTGGTAGAGTCGGCTGCAAATCTCTCGGGGTCCTTTGGCCTCCTGGCAGCAGAACTGCCTCAACTGCTGGCTCTGCACCTCTGAGCGGAGGGTGTCCTCCTCACCCAGGATCTTCTGCACTGGGTTTTCCCAGAATCCCTCACTGCTCCCCGTTTGGATGGCATGGCCTCTTCCTGTTCCAGGGCCAGCTGAGTCTTGCTCATCCATCTGTGCTCTCAGGAAGAGATCGGAAGGAATCCTTTGGTCTTCTGCCAAGTTCTGTCTGTCTGAGTGAGAAGCTCTAGCAGATCCTACAAAACAAACACATTGTTCTGTTAGAAAAGTTGTACAATATCAGGAGAAGAAAAAGGTTCCCTGAGCAAGCATGGATGAGGAACCAGGGTAGGACTGGGAACCAGGGTAGGACTGCACCACAGCCCAGACTCTGAGCTATCTTTGTAAAATGGACAAGGAGGAGGAGATGTAAGCCTCTAGCCCTCCTGGAAGGGAGGTTGTGGAAATGTGGAGGCCACTGAAGGGATTTCTGTGAGATTAATCAGCCTGGTGGCTCCTTCCTTCCAGGCAATGCATGAAGTCAGAACTGACTGACAAGGGAGTCATTGGTACCTAGTGAAAAAGGACTAGGTATGTTGAGTCCGAATCTCCTTTCTTGTAACTTGAAGCCACTGGTTTGAATCCTACCCCCAAAGGAGGAGAAAACAAGCCTTCTCCCTCGTCCATGTGACATGGCTCTCCTATCTCCTCTCTGTCTCCTCTTTCCCAACCAAACACACCCAGCTCCTCCACCTGTTCCTCATAAAGCTTGGCTTGATCTGCTTGCTTTTAAGCCTCCTCTGCCATTAAGGGGGGGGGGGGAAGAGAAGCATAAAGAGAGGAGAGAAACGAAGAGGTTTGGGAGCAGCCATTCACACGTTTCCTCTGTTGCACAAGGAGCTGACCCATGTCACACAGAGCAAAAGTCGTGCTGATAACCTGATTTTCAGAAGCTAGATTTCTCTCTGCTAGATTTCCCAGGGGGGCTCCGAGTCATATTTGTGTCTGAAAGGGGGGCGCTAACCTCACCCCCCCCAAGAAAAAAGATTAGGAAGCTCTTCTCTAAAGGAAGGAGACAGTTCCTGCGACCTCGCCCCTCCCTGGCAGGACCCCCTGCCCCCCCCCACATGAGCCACCCTCCCCTGCATCCCTGGGACCCCCACCTTCTCCCCACTGCACCCTCTGGGGGGAGGAAGAAGAGACTCACCAGATCCCCGTGGAAGAGAGCAATGCAGCATTTGCAATAGGAGAAAGCAACCCTGCCCCCCCTTGCAGGAACAGGAGGGAGGGGCTTTTCCTCTGGAGGACCTGGCCCCCCTTTACTTCCTGTCCTCTCTAGGAAGGCAGCTCAGTTCCTTTTAACCCTTGCAAATCCGGGTCCACCCTGCTCAGCCCTCTCTGTCTCTATCTCTCTCTCTCTCCACAACCCCAGAGATGCTTTTTTTGAGGGGACCCTCTTGGTTGGTCTCTGATCTGCTCCCTCCCTCGGCCAGAAACTGCAGGAAGAGGTGGCAGGGAAAAGGGGTTTGCAGGAAGCGAGGAACCTCATCCTAGAATGGGAGGGATAGAAGGGAACCCTAAGGGTCATCTGTTCCAACCCCCTGCAAGGCAGGAATCTCAGCTCAAGCATCCAACCTCTGCTAAAAACCTCCAAGGAAGGGGAGTCCGCCATCTCCCAAGGGATGCTGTTTAGGCAGAAGCTGCTTTCTGGTTCTCTGGCTCTGGATCTATTATTTTGGGTGCTCCCCTCTAGAGCAGGAGAAAACAAGCTGGCTCCCTCTTCCATGGGTCAGCCCTCCAGATATTGAGAGGTGGCTCCCATGTCTCCATCCAGCCAGATCTCAGCTGAGGGAGGAAGAGGGAGACACGCCGTTCCTGCTGGGGAACCTGTTGCCAAATGCAGGAAAGGGAACATAGACCTCTTGGCTCGTCCTCCAAACCTCGCTGGGGGGCTGTGCTCCCCCTCCCAAAGGAGGGACACACTCTGATCTTAGCACCTGGAAGCTGTGCCTCCTCCTTGCTGCTGCCGGGGGCGAGAGGGTTTCTATAGTGGGGGGTGACGCCGTTTGGGAATATTTGGCCAATGAAGTGGGGAGGGGGATCCCCCAAGGGACGGAGGAGCAGCTGATCTGCTGCCCGTGCCAGGCTGCCTCGCAGTATGCTTTTTATTATGTTTTTATCATTGTTGTTCTGTAATATACTTTTAATGTTGTACACCACCCTGGGATCTTCTGATAAAGGGTGGTATATAAATTGAATAAATTATTATTATTATTATTATTATTATTATTATTATTATTATTATTATTACTACTACTACTACTACAAAGAAAAAGCGGTTAAATATAGGGAGTCACCTCAGGGTAGATCCATTGAACAAATGTCTCTGATTTCCCACAGGCTATTTTGTGGGGCGTCTTGTGTGAGGGAAACTGTGACTCAGGGAGCCTCAGGCAGGAGTTAATCAGACAAAGAAACTATTATTTACAAAAAAGAGGGTGGTGAAAGAAAGTAGTGTCCTTTCAGGCAGATGTTAACTTATTACTTCAGCTAAATGTCTCAGGATTAAACACGGTTCTGCAGGCACAGCTTCTCTCAAACTCCCTCCTCTCAAAATCAGTTGTTACACTTAAAGTATCCAGAATAAATACTAAAAAAAGGCTGAACTCTGTTTCTGCTGCTTCTCTCTCATTCCCTTCCTTCGTTATGACAGGTGTTTCCGTGAAATACTTTTGACACAGCCCAGCTTCCTTCACGGCTTCATACTTTGGTCCGTGAGCGAGGGGCCACTTTTCCTCGGTTCCCCTCTCTCTTAGCAATCCCACTCCTGAGGTATTTTCCTTTGTATGGCAGACCCAGGGGATCCTCTCAGCCTTTGCCATTGACTTGGGAATCTCCTTTTCCATTTGGAGATCTCTCCCCTCCGGACTGGAAGGAGACCCCAGAAGAGTGTCTTCCCACAGCTTCTCCCTCCAGATTCACTCCCCTCTGAATACTCTCTCCAGACCCTCAACATGGTCTTCCTATCTCAGCTACGATTGTTAATAGAGGATTAGCTGCCTCACTTCATGGAATTAAAACCTTGCTCCTTCAAAGTATTAGAGTTCACAACTGTGATAAAAAGGAAAGAAGAACTAAGGGAGAAAAATATTGTGGTTCTCAAAGGACAAGAGAACAACAGGTTGACAACAGGGAAATAAAATAAAATAACATTCCCCAAGAAAACAGTGGGAGAGACACTCAGTGGAGACTTGGGGAATAACAAATAAAAATAATTTAATTGGAAAGATAAATATTCTAACAGAAAAAACATGGCTGCACAAAAGAAACCACCCACACCAGGACTAAACTAAAAGGGGGGACCACCTAAGGAGATGCCAATATAGCAGAGATCCTGGTGGAATTAGGAGATTTACAAAATAACACTAAAAAGATGGGCAAATTGACTACAGAAATCAAAACACTATCCAGGAAAACTAATGGTTTTGAAAAATCAGTCCAAGCTTTGGAGGAGGGTGTTAAGAGAAATTAAGAAGAGACCTGAGAGATTAAAAGGGATCAAGAAAGAAGGAAAACAGAGATAGCCAGAGTAAGAGAAACTCAGGAGGATATAATCAATAATATTGCACTTCTGGGAGCAAAACAAAACGACACAACATTACGTTTGAGAGGAATTCCAACTGTCAAGTTAAGACCGTACGAGCGGCTTAAAGGAAAGGTTAACGATTTGCTCCACCACCACCAAATTAATGAGGCCTTTAAGGCTGACAAAAAACTTGGCTTTCAAAAAGAGAAATCCAAGTTGAAAACGGAATTAATAGAACCAGAAACAAAAAGTTTGTCCAGAATGTATAATATTTTGCTTGAGTGGCATACACAGGATGAATTAGTAAAATCCGCAATGATTGATTGGGCTAGAGAAGTTGGACACAACATCATGATGGATGACTGGGAGAGACTGTGGAAAAAAGGAATTAAATTTACGGCATGTAATGTGCTAAGAGAGAATATTATGAAAATGATCTACAGATGGTATCTAACCCCAGTCAAACTCGCCAAAATGTATCATTTGCAGGACAATAAATGTTGGAAATGGAATCAGGTAGAGGGGACGTTCTATCACATGTGGTGGACCTGCCCAAAGATAAAAGCTTTCTGGGAGATGATATATAATGAAATGAAAAAAAGTGTTGAAAAACACCTTTGTTAAAAAACCAGAAGCTTTTTTACTTGGAATGGCGAATCAGGTGGTCCCCAAGGAAGACCAAATTTTCTTTATGTATGCCACAACAGCAGCAAGAATTTTAATTGTGAAAAACATAGAATATACCTACAATAGAAGACTGGCAAATGAAAATGATGGACTATATGGAACTTGCCGAAATGACCGGAAGACTCCGAGACCAGAGGGAGGAGACGGTGGAAAAAGACTGGAAAAATCTGAAAGACTGTTTCAAAAAGTACTGTATGATTTAAAAAAAAAAAAAAAAAAAAAGGATACAAAAGCTGGATTATATAAGAGACTGCAGATTAAATAGATATTATGATGTATTAATGATAGATGATTTAGGTTAAGACTGTTGATTAAGGAAATAACAATAGTGTGAATTATAAATAATATTCAAAGATAGAATAGAATAGAATATGTTTTATTGTCATTGTCCTCTTCGGGGAAAACGAAATTACTTGGCTGCTCCATCCACCCAGATAGGGCACTCCACGCAAAAACAAAAACAAAATGTTAAGAGATTACTAAGATGATATAAAATGAAACGCAGCAGGGGGGATGGGAGGAAGTCACCCTAAAGATGATATAAAAATGGAGAGGAAAATATGATTTATGTTGTGTTTGTCTATGACCTAATATTAGAAATGATGTTAAGAAACTGATGATTTGTGTTTGTGTTGAAGTAATATGTGTTTATTTTGAAAAACCCAATAAGATTTTATTAAAAAGAAAGAGAGGAATTCCAGAGCATCGGAATGAACAAATCAGGGTTAAAAGGAACCATGGAAAGAGAGGATAGGAAGTCAAGGAATGCTTTCTGATTTTTTGTTAATTATTTAAATTCTGTGGAAGGAAAGATTGTTCTTTGTACCGTATTTACCTCATTTTTTCCTGCTCCAGAGGGTAGGACACGAACCAATGGCTTCAAATTAAAAAAAACAGAAGACTCTGACTAAACATGCAGAAGAAATTTCTTCTTTTATTTCAATTCATAATTCGTTACAATTCAAATCCATGTTGCATATATATATATATATATATATATATATATATATATATATACACAAAATAAATACATCTCTTTTTCATATTTCTTTTCTCCACTTTCACCCATCACCCATTTTCCCTTCACCCTTCCCTCCAACTCCATCTCGATTTCATTAAACCCTTTAATTCATTGTCCTCTTGCATTCCCTACTTCGCCTCATCCCATTTTTTGCTATGCATTACTACTTATCTACAATTAATGCTAATTTGTATTCTTCACATTTTAATCTAGGCACCTTAGCATATCATTTTTGAGCAGTATTTTGCTAAATACTCTTCATAACATTTCCATTCATTCTTTAGCTTGGACTGATTTCTTATTGCCACTATTAATTTAGCCGAGGTTAAGTATTCATTTAATTTATTAATCCAGTCTTCCTTTGTTGGGGTCTTCTGCATTTTCCAATTCTTAGCTATTTCCACTCTTGCAGCTGCACTTGCATACAAAAATATTTTTTTTCTTTCCCTTCAGTATTTCTTGATTTATGACACCCAACAGGTATGCTTCCGGTCTTTTCGTTACTGAGAATTTTAGTATCTTCTTAATTTCTTCATGTATCATAGCCCAGAAGTCCCTAATTTTCTCACACATCCACCACATATGTATTACCGTCCTTATATCCTTGTCGCACCTCCAGCAGATGTTGGAATTTGTCTTATAGATTTTCCTAACCTTACCGGTGTCAAATGCTACCTATAAAACATTTTGATAATATTTTCTCTGATCATGTACGAAGCCATAAATTTTATGTCTTGCTTCCATAGTTGTTCCCACTGCTCTAAATTTATAGTTTGCCCAAGATCCTTTGATCCTTTTATCATTGATTCTTTCACTTCTTCTTCTATTAGGTCCCAATTTAATAATAGATTATAAGTCTTTGATAATAATTTCTTATTATTTTGTATGATCTCAGTCGTAAAGTTAGACTCCTCCTTAGCCAAACCTTTTAAAAATCCGCATTAAATACACTTCTCAATTGTATATATTGCCATCTATCCAGACCCAATATCCATAGCTCTTCATATGTTTTTATCCCCCATTTTTTTTAAATTTTAACCTATAATAACATTTAAAAAAATCATACAACAAACCTGAAAGAAAATAACAATAATAGACATAAAAACAAACAAACATCCTTTTATCCTAATCAATCTTCATATCATTGTGGGTTGACTTCCTCCTGTCCTCCCTTCCTGCGTTCCTTGTAAATCATCTTTAGTAATTTCTTGACATCATTAAAAACATTTTCAATAATTAATCTCAACATTTCTTCTTATCTGAAATCATTCACATTATTTCTAACAATCATCTTTCACCCAATCTATCATCACTGATTTTACCATTTCATCTTGTGTATGCCACTCATATGTTTTTAATCTAAACTACCTTGCTCCTCTTCTACTAATTGTTTATAAATTGGCAAATTTGATCTTGTATTCAATTTCTTGATGCTAAAAGCCTCTATCGGGGAAGTCCACCAGGGCATATTAGGTTCTGCAAATCTTTTATACTTACTCCAAACTTTATACAATGCCCTCTTAATATATGGTTTGTAAACCCTTTACTGACTTTATCTTTTTCATAATTCAAGTAGGCGCGCGACACGAATTATCGAAGCTTTCAAGATCTAAGACATTTGTTTTTTCTAATTTAATCCAATCCCTTACCCAGATTAAACATTCCGCTTCGTAATACAATTTAAGATTTGGTAGCGCCATTCCACCTCTCTCCTTTCTTTCCGTTAATAATTTATATTTTATTCTTGGCTTCTTTCCCTGCCAGAAAAAAATTGTAATATATTTTTTTCAATCCTCAAAACAATTCTCGTTATTTATAATAGGGATTGTTTGAAACAGAAAGATCATTTTTGGTAAGACACTCATCTTAATTATGGATACCCTTCCCCATAGTGATAATTGCAATCTATTCCAACTTTCCAAATCTTTTTTTTATCCCTTTCCAGACCTTTTCATAATTGTTTTGAAATAGATTTATATTTTTCATAGTTAAGTCAACCCCCAAATATTTTGCTTTTTTGACTATCTGCAAACCCATCTTTTCTTCTAATTCCCTTTGTTCTTGGGCTTGGATATTTTTAACCATAATTTTTGTCTTTCCCCTATTCAATTTAAATCCTGACACTTGTCCTGACACTTTTTGTAAAAACTTTCTTGATAAGTTATCGAATGCCTTCTCTGCATCAATCAGCATAAATGCCACCCTTTTGCTGGGTTTTAATTCCAAATATTCTAATAAATTAATCACTTCTCATATTGGATTTTATATATCTATTTGGAAGGAATCCCGCCTGATCCTCATGTATAATATATTTTAATATTACTTTCAATTTATTTGCCAGAATTCCCGCAAACAGTTTGTAATCATAGTTTAGCAAAGAAATTGGCCTATAGTTATTCATTTCCTTTCTTTCTGTTCCTTTTGTGGATTAATGTAATGTTGGCTTCTTGCCATGAATTCAGTATCCTTCCTTCTTTCATTATTCTATTCATTAAATTTTTGAATGGTATCATTATTGCATCTTCTAATTTTTTATAGTGGATTGCAGAAAGTCCGTCCGGCCCTGGTGACTTCCTCAATTTTAGCCCCGCTATTGCCTGGTGTAATTCCATTATTGTTATTGGTTCATTTAATTGTTTCCTTTTTTCTTCCTCAATTTTTAGAATTTGTTTATCTTTTAAATATTGCCAAATTTGTTGTTCTGTCTCTTGTCCTTTACTGTATGCTTTGTAAAGTAATTTAAAAATCCATTTTTTATCTTTTCCTCCGTATGTAAACTACCCCCTGGGATATCACCTTGTTGATTTGTCTTTCCTTCTGTCTTTTCTTCACCTGCCGCACAAGAAGTTTGCCTGGTCTATTTCCTACTTCAAATGATTTCTGCTTCATCAATTTTATTTTATTTTCTATTTCACTACTCAATAATGTTGAAATTTGAGATTGCAATACTTTTATTTTTTTATTTAATTCTGCGTCTTTGGGTGATTTTGCCAATAATTTCTCATTTTGTGCAATTTCTTGTTGTATTTGATTTAATTTAGCTTCTCATACCTTTCTTTGTATTCCATTTTGTTTTATATAGAAGCTCCTAATATAGGCCTTTTCTGCGTCCCACACCACCCTTATATCCACCCCCACCGTTCAGCCCGGACACTGAGATCCAGCACCGAGGGCCTTCTGGCGGTTCCCTCACTCCGAGAAGCGAAGCTACAGGGAACCAGGCAGAGGGCCTTCTCGGTGGTGGCGCCCGCCCTGTGGAACGCCCTCCCACCAGAGGTCAAAGCAATAAACAACCACATGACCTTTAGAAAACACCTGAAGGCAGCCCTGTTGAGGGAAGCTTTTAATCTGTGATTTTAATGTTTGGTTTTTTAATATTGGCTGTAAGCCGCCCAGGGTGGCTGGGGAGACCCAGCCAGATGGGCGGGGTACAAATAATAAATTATTATTATTATTATTATTCATATGTCATATTTATTTTGAAAAATTCTTTCATCAACTTTTGTGCTTACTCTTATTTGGTCATCATTTAATAATCTCTCATTCATCCTCCATCTTTTATTTATTTTGTTCTTCTCTTATTTCCTACATCATTGAGATGTGATCAGAAATTGATTTTGGCATGATCTCTATTTCACTTATCTTTCTTATAAGACTATTTGTCACCCAAATTGCATCAATTCTACTTGCGGATTTATTTGCATCTGCATAGAATGTAAATTGTCTTTCTCTTTCATGTTTTTCCCTCCAAGCATCTATTAAATTTAGATCTTCAGCTAATTAGAAAAAGGTTTTAGGTAATCTGGAACTTCCATCTTTTGAGGTTTTCAAGTGAAGTTGGATGGTCATCTGTCATGGATACTTTACTTGCTATTCCTGCATCACATGGGGTGGACTAGATGACATCAGGGATCACTTCCAGTTTCACAATTCTACGATTCTGTGATTCTCCCCTGTATGAATTCTTTGATGGGAAGTGAGACTGACACTCTTACTGAAGCTCCTTTCACATTCTATGCACTTGTATGGTTGTTAACCTGTGTGAATTCTTTGATGGGAAGTGAGACTGTGGCTGCGACTGAAGCTCTTTCCACATTCCCCACACTGATAGCATTTCTCCCCTGTATGAATTCTGTGATGGGTATTGAGATTGGAGCTCTGACTGAAGCTCTTTCCACATTCCATGCACTTATATGGTTTCTCCCCTGTATGAATTCTTTGATGGGAAGTGAGACTGTGGCTCTGACTGAAGCTCTTTCCACATTCCCCGCACTGATAGCCTTTCTTCCCTGTATGGATTCTTTGATGGGAAGTGAGAGAGGAGTTATCAGTGAAGCTCTTTCCACATTCTAGACACTGATAGGGCTTCTCTCCTGTATGAATTCTTTGATGGGAAGTGAGATGGCAGCTCTGACTGAAGCTCTTTCCACATTCCATACATTGACAGGGCTTCTCCCCTGTATGAATTCTTTGATGGGTATTGAGATGGGATCTCTGACTAAAGCTCTTTCCACATTCCACACACTGATAGGGCTTCTCCCCTGTATGAATTCTTTGATGGGAAGTGAGACTCTGGCTTTGACTGAAGCTCTTTCCACATTCCACACACTGATAGGGCTTCTCCCCTGTATGAATTTTTTGATGGGAAGTGAGATGGATGCTCTGACTGAAGCTCTTTCCACATTCCGCACACTGATAGCGTTTCTCCCCTGTATGAATTCTTTGATGGGAAGTGAGATGGGAGCTATCAATGAAGCTCTTTCCACATTCCACACACTGATATGGCTTCTCCCCTGTATGAATTCTTTGATGGGAAGTGAGAGAGGTCTTCTGATTGAAGCTCTTTCCACATTCCACACACTGATAGGGCTTCTCCCCTGTATGAATTCTTTGATGGGCGTTGAGATAGGAGTTGTGACTGAAGCTCTTTCCACATTCCACACACTGATAGGGCTTCTCCCCTGTATGAATTCTTTGATGGGAAGTGAGATAGAAGTTGTGACTGAAGCTCTTTCCACATTCCACACAGTGATAGGGCTTCTCCCCTGTATGAATTCTTTGATGGGAAGTGAGAGAGGAGTTGTGTCTGAAGCTCTTTCCACATTCCACACACTGATAGGACTTCTCCCCTGTATGAATTCTTTGATGGGTATTGAGATTTGAGCTCGTATTAAAGCTCTTTCCACATTCCATACACTGATAGGGTTTCTCCCCTCTATGAATTCTTTGATGGGAAGTGAGAGAGGAGCTATCGGTGAAGCTCTTTCCACATTCCGCACACTGATAGGGCTTCTCCCCTGTATGAATTCTTTGATGGGAAGTGAGACTTTGGCTGAGACTGAAGCTCTTTCCACATTCCACACACTTATAGGGCTTCTCCCCTGTATGAATTCTTTGATGGGAAGTGAGATGGTTGCTCTGACTGAAGCTCTTTCCACATTCCAAGCAATTATATGGTTTCTCACCTGTGTGAATTCTTTGATGGGAAGTGAGAGAGGAGCTATCAGTGAAGCTCTTTCCACATTCCACACACTGATAGGGTTTCTCCCCTGTATGAATTCTTTTATGGGAAGTGAGATGGGAGCTATCAATGAATCTCTTTCCACATTCCATGCACTCATAGGGTTTCTCCCCTGTATGAATTCTTTGATGGGAAGTGAGACTCTGGCTTTGACTGAAGCTCTTTCCACATTCCACACACTGATAGGGCTTCTCCCCTGTATGAATTCTTTGATGGGAAGTGAGATGGGTCCTCTGACTGAAGCCCTTTCCACATTCCAAGCAATTATATGGTTTCTCCCCTGTGTGAATTCTTTGATGGGAAGTTAGACTGGAGCTACCGGTGTATCTCTTTCCACATTCCACACACTGATAGGGTTTCTTTCCAATGAGAATTTTTTGTTTGGAAGTGGAATCGGAGCTCTGACTGCAGCTCTCTCCACACTCCAAATTTTTACGTGGCTTCTCCACTCTGCAGATTTTGTCGTGCTCACCCTTGTTCTTGATTTCCAATTCTTCACTATCTGCAACCGAGAGAAAAAGGGATTAGAACCTCAGGAACAAATGTAGTACCCAATTACGCAATAAAGTTCATTAAATCTCTTGTAGAGGTAGAACTGAAGGCAATTTGCTTTGTATTAATTACCTTTGTTATTTTTAATTAACTAATGTATTTATTATTGGATTCTATTGGATTGTTGAATGTTGCTTTGTTTGATATAAGTTGTTCATTTTAAAGTTTTTGTACTTTTTACATTGGATCTTATTGTTACTGTCAGGGATCTGCCTCCCCCTTGCAGCCCAGCTCTGAGTGGTTACAGAGAACAGCTGCCCATTCTAACGACGGACTCATTGGGGAGTGGGAGCAGCAGTTTTTCAGAAGGGAAGGGGTTGCCAGGGCTCGAGATAAGCAGGGAGAGACCTGGCAGCTCCCAGGGAGTATGTCCGGGGGAGAGACTGAGAAGAAGGAAAAGACGCTTTCGCTTTCTGAGGTGGCTTTGCTGGCGGGAAAATTGCCACACGGCACTTCTGGATTCTGCTAGTGATTGAGTAGACATGTTTATGACTTAGCTCTGCACTGTAATATAATGAGCACAGATAAAAGCTTCAAAGGCAAATGACTCGGACTCCTTATTGAACGACCGGTGAGGGGGGAGGCCCTGACAGCAATCCAGAAGTCATTAAAAGGTCGTTCATCAGCAGAACCCCCACCCAACCCCCTCCGTGCTGGCAAGAGAGAGAGGCCTCATCATGTCGGAGCCAGAGAGGATCGCTGCAGCTGTGGAGCAGCAAATTGCTAAGGTAACGGCAGAGATAAAAGCTAGAGCAGAGCAAGAATTGATTGCTCACAAACACGCTGCAGGGGCTAAGCTGGCTGAGTTACGATGTAGTGTGGAGCAGCTTACTGGGAGGAATGCTGCTTTGGAAGGCCACGCCAGAGAAATGCAAATCAGTCTGGAGGAGAGGATGGGGGAAAGGGGGAGGGCAGAGCTCCCTTGGGAAGGAAGCTACAGGCGCTGATCACCAAGTTCACGGGTAATCCACGTGATTATGCTGGCTTCAGGACAGACATTGACTATGCCCTAGAACTGCAGGAAGAGGATTTTGCCAGTGATGCTGACAGGCTAGCGTTCGTTGTGGCACACTGGGAGGGGGCAGCGAAGGTCTGGGCATGCCCACTCATGGCAGCCAAGAGCAGGGTGATGAAAAATCTGAAGTTCACCAGGGCCATGGATGCCATGTGTCACGGTTCGTGGGGTCCCTTCCCCAGCTGGGCGTTCAAAGAAAGACTCGAAGCCATTAAGCTATTAAGCTTTAATCTAGGCTAATTACTTTACAACTTGGAGTACATCGTAAATATGTCAGGTTCAGTCACTATCAGATTCCTGAACTTCCGATCGGCGATTTTCCCGCCAGGAAACCCATCTAGGGAGATGGAAGCACCTTGTCCGTCTTCTCTTTGCTTCCCCTGGCACAGTGCGAGGGTTCTGTGTGGCTGACGCGAGCCCTCTCACTGCTTTCCTTTCCTCGGAGCTTCCTCCAGACGTGGAGCTGGAATCTGTCTCCAAGACAGGGGGCGGTTCACGGTACTCGCTCAGAGCCGGGCTGGAAGGGGGGGCAGCCCCCTGACACCATGTTTGCTAATGAAGTGCAGTCGGACGTCACACGGCAGGAATTCCTGAGGCTGAGGCAGAGGGGAGGGACGGTGCGTACGTATTTTTCTCAATTTGCAATGTTGGCGCATAAACTGAATTGGGACTTGCAGTCACAGACCATGCAGGCACTGTTCCATGAGGGGTTGGACCCTGAGATCAAGGATGAACTGAGCAGGGCACCCCAGGCCAAAAGCATGGATAATATAATAATAATAATAATAATATATTATTTATATTCCGCCCATCTGGCCGGGTCTCCCTGGCCACTCTAGGCGGCTTCCAACATAGATTAAAATACATACATACTGGTGAAGGCAGCACTTGCGATAGGAATGTGTGCCGAGCAGTGGGATTGGGAGAAGAGGCAAGCCAAGTCGGAGAGATACCCAGGGAGCCGTTACCAGGGGAGGACGGCTGGCAGCGCGCCCACAGTGGGCAATGTGTCCACTCTGCCGACTGAGGAGCCGATGGAGCTCGGGGCGGTGCGCGCTAAGCAACCTTCAGGCACGGGCATGCCCAGGGGGGCCAAGGGGAGAGAAGGCAAGGGCACATGGAGGTGCTACATCTGCGACAGCCCGGGGCATGTCGCCAAGTTTTGCCCGGAGCGCCGCGTCTGACAAAGCAGGGGAGCAAGGGTGCCTGAACAGGAAGAGAAAAGTGGCTCAGAGCCGGGAAATGAGGATGTCTGGGTGCAGCAAATGCTGAGGGGCGGTGCCCAGGCAAGCAAGCAGTGAAGACCCTGGAAGAGAACCCTGTTCCCCCCCCCACCCTCCCAAGGTGGGAATCGTGGTAAGAGTGGTGCTGGACCTTCCCAATGGACACCCCCTAGAGGTAGAAGCATTGATTGACTCAGGGGCGTCAGCAAATTTCATGAGCAGGGAATTTGCTTTGGAGCATCAGCTACACCTGCTTCCGCTGGACTTCCCGTTGGTGGTGACCACAATCGACGGGAGGGAGCTGCTGGGAGGGGAGTTGGTGCAACAAACACCCCCCATGAGAATGCACATCTCCAAGTACTCTGAGGTCATCGCGTTCAATGTGACCACTCTAGTGCTCCCGCCGCATCGCCCATTTGACTGCCAGATCAACCTGGTGCCAGGGGCCCAGTTACCTGCGGGGAAGCTTTACTCCATGTCTGAGCAGGAACTCCAGGAGCTAAAGGAGTTCATAGACAAGAATCTGCAGCAAGGATTCCTCCGAGAGTCCAAGAGTTCCCGGGGGAGCCCAGTCTTCTTTGTGGACAAGAAGGGGACCACCCAGCGGAGACTTATCGTAGACTATAGGACCCTCAACAGTGTGACGGAACCGATCGCCTTCCCCATGCCCAGGATCGACGATCTGCTGGCAGTGGTGTGCAGGGGGAAATTGTTTTACCAAGCTGGACCTCAGGAGGGCGTATAATCTCATATGCATTCGTGAAGGAGATGAGTGGAAGACGACCATGTTTCAGCGGAGGAATGAGCGGCCCGAAAGGAGCTACGCCCAGCTCGCTGTAAATCAAGCAGCTCTCGCTCTGCTTGCTTTACACCGAGTGACGGACGGGAACCATGGCTCCGGCGGCAGGGGCATCCCTCCGCTTGTGACTGCAGCATAGGGATCCCGCTGCCGTCCAGTGCCTTCACTCCATAAGACGCACAGGCATTTCCCCATACTTTTTAGGAGGGAAAAAAGTGTGACTTATGGAGCGAAAAATATGGTACTTATCCTTCCTAACAACTCTGAAGCTGACATTTAAGATGGCCTGGGCAGTTCAGACCAGGCTTATCATGGTATAAAAAGGCAGAACTGAAGGAAGATGGTTCACAGAAAAAACTGTAATGTGCTGTTTATTATGGGGGTGTTAGGTTCCCAGGTGTTGTAGGGGGCGCTGTTGAGCTCTGTGAAAATATATGAGGTTTGTCACAGAGAGGTATTTTTTGAATTTCCGGGCAGATATTATGGAGCCTTACCAAGAGAGGCCACGATCCCACAATTCTCCTCCATGACGCCCTTATGCAGAGCTCTTTGGTCAGGATCCAGCAACGCCCACTCCTCATCCGTAAAACGAACGACATCTTCAAAGCACACTGGACCCTGAAAGAAAATGGGAAATGTCGTCCTGTGAGACAGCAGAAATATGATCTGCTACACAATGCTCTGTTCTTTCCTTCCTGTTAATGGCTGTGTTGTTTCAATAGAATTGCTTTGCTGCACATTTTAATTATGGATGCTTATTTTAACGCTTTTATGGAATTCTTTTATTCTGTGTTTTAACTATGCATATTCATTTTTGTGCAAATAGGTGGTACTCCACCTTGTGGTATATACACCAGGACAGGACCCTGTTTCAGAAAAAAAATCATCCTTCCATCCATCCCATCTCCTCAGGAATCTTCCCTCTTGACAATACTTCCGCCTCAAAAGGAATTCATCCCTAGACAAGGACTACAAAAAAAAAAAAAATCTGCTGAAACGCTTACAGCCTCTCTTTCTCAACGCGGCTATTCCCACAAAGTACTATACGAAGCACAACGCAGAGCAGAAAAGGTAACCAGACAAAATCTTTTAGCACCAACTTTAAGAAGGCAAGGGGATAATCGAATTGTTTCCACACTGCAATACACTCCTCGCACCCCATCCATAAAAGCAACCATTTACAGACATTGGCACCTTGTTTCTAATGTTCCTTGATGCCAGAAACCACCACTTTTCGGCTTAAAAAGAACCAAATCTCTTAGAGATTTCCTAATAAAATCGGACACTACTGTACTATCAAAACCAGTTGATGAGTTTCCAAAAGGGCATTTTAGATGTGGGGGGTGCAGCATCTGTAAATACTCTCTACAAGTTAAGGGATTTTCTAATGATCAATGGGTTTAAATATCAAATTAGACACTTCAGCAATTGTAATACAAAAAACTGCATTTATGCATGGATATGCCCTTGCAAAATGATGTATATTGGGAAATGCTCCAGGCAAATAAAACTTAGGATTAATGAACATCGATCTAGAATACGTAACAAAATCGTGGAAGCACCACTGGTAGAACATTACATGCAATACAAAACCACAGAAGATGACTTCTTGTTTTTTGTTATTTGGAAGCTATCCCCAGATCGTTTTCTTCGCAAGAATACTGACAAACTCTTGCTATGTGAGACTAAATTCATTCATCCTTTTGATACTATTTCCCCCAGAGGTCTTAATAACAATCAAGATTTTACTTCCTTTCTGTAATCTGCTATATTCCTCACTGTGTCTTTAAGATAATTTTGTATCACTGCCTCTTTAAATCTTTATTAGAACACACCCAATTTCCTTCTTATATATTACAAACACACTCTTAGTCATCTAATTTTAATCTACCAGTACATAGAATCATAGAGTTGGAAGAGACCCCAAGGGCCATCCAGTCCAACCCCCTCCCAAGCAGGATCTAATTTTAATCTACCAGTACATGTTGACTCTAAGACTATCTGGTAAGAATAGATTTTCATTGTTATATTTTCCTATATATGTTTTAAAAAATTCTTTTAGATGGTGATGCATTTATGTTTGAATGATAATTCAATATGCTGAGAGGATCTCTAATGAATGTACATTTAACTTATTCCAGCTGAAGAAGAATTTTCGAAACAGGGCCCTGTCCTGGTGTATATACTTCATCTGACATATAAACTTAAATAAATCCATCTACAGAAGAGACTATTTGAAACAATTGTATCATTTGAACCACTATCCAGTATTATTTTACTTCTGTGGCCTGAGTTCTTGCCCTTCTACTATTTTCGTAGAAGCCAATTTTTAGCATTCAATGATCAATATAGAAATACAATAAGCCTATTTTGGATGTCCCTCTGTCTTGGATGATCTAGCTGAGACTCCTGCAATGCAGGGGGTTGGACTTGATGACCCTTGGGGTCCCTTTCAACTCTAGGATTCCATGAAAACTGCAACTATGGATGAATCCTACTGGCGACATTCAGAAGGCTGGTGTCACAGAGTTATCTGGGCAGGAAATCCCACAGTTCACAACTGGAGTTAACTCTTTATTAGCAAGAACACGATATTCACAGACTTGGCTGTGTTTCAGGCTGAATGAGAACAGCAGCTCATTTCCTGAAGGTCTGTCAGTTTGAATTGTCAATCAATTAATGGACTAGTTGTTTAGGTGGAAGTTTATTAAGTGTGGAGCTATATGAAAAGTGAGATTATATTAAACAAAATTCCTTCCAGTAGCACCTTGAAGACCAACTAAGTTTGTTCTCGGTATGAGAACCAACCATATTAAGAACGGTTTCAGGTTAAGAACAGACCTCCAGAACAAATTAAGTACAGTACATAACCAGAGGCACCACTGTACAAGTGATTCTAAATGAAATCTTATCCTTGGGCTACATAGATGAATCCTTAGCAGAATTTTTATGTCCAGACTACACCAGAGTACCTATATTCTACACACTTCCAAAAATACACAAAAATGTGTTTCCACCACCAGGTAGACCTATAGTGTCACCTTCAGGTTTCCCTTCTGGAGAACTGTTCACAATACATTGACTCGGTTTTACATCCCTTTACAAAAGAAACTCCTTCTTACATCAGGGACAATAAACATATCATAACCCTCATTGAAAACTTGAATGTCACTCAAAACGGTATAATTGCGACATGGTATGTTTCTTCTCTGTATACTAACGTACCTTTAGACATAGTAAATTGACTAATTAAAGAACTGCTGGTTGATCACAGTCAATCATCTCCACCAGTGCATTTTTTAATGGAGATTTTAGATTTGGTCCAATCTAATAATTTCTTCAGGGGGACGAGGGTGGCGCTGTGGGTTAAAGCACAGAGCCTAGGGCTTGCCAATCCGAAGGTTGGCGGTTCGAATCCCCATGATGGGGTGAGCTCCCGTTGCTCGGTCCCAGCTCCTGCCAACCTAGCAGTTCGAAAGGACATCAAAATGCAAGTAGATAAATAGGTACCGCTCCGGTGGGAAGGTAAACGGCGTTTCTGTGTGCTGCTCTGGTTCACCAGAAGCGGCTTTGTCATGCTGACCACATAACCTGGAAGCTGTATGCTGGCTCCTGGCCAATAAAGCAAGATGAGCGCCGCAACCCCAGAGTCGGTCACGACTGGACCTAATGGTCAGGGGTTCCTTAACTTTACTTTACTTTAATAATTTCTTCAGGTTTGGTTTGAAGTATTTCATTCAGAAAGAAGGTGTAGCCATGGGCTCCAAATGGGCTCCTAGTGTAGCCAATATCTTTCTGAGGAATTTTGATTTGGAACACATTGTGCATAATAATCCATATAGTGCATATGTTTTGTTTTACAGTCGATACATAGATGATTTGATATTTATATATATATGAGGATATTTTTGAATCGTTTAAGTGTTGGATAAATAGTTTAAGTCCATATTTGACTTTTGAAGGAACATCGAGTCCACACTCCCAGCCTTTTCCATGCGCATTTATGCCTCTCTAAAGTACAACCATATGACTTTTGAAATTGACGGACACGACTAAACGACAAGGCGACATTGGCATATTCTTAAGGACATCCCTGGATGTGATAGGATTCCCCTTTTCGCCAAACGTCGCACAAAATCATTAAGAGATATACTGGTGCACACGGATTTAAAATCTACACCCACACAACATACTCTATCTAATCCTCCATGTGGCTTTTTCAGATGTGCTCATTGTACCTCCTGTAAATATGCACTGCAGGTAAAAGAATTTACCAACAAAGAAGGTTTTAAGTTTACAGGCATTTCTACATGTGCGACTCCACGTGTAATTTATGTGATTAGATGTCCTTGTGGATTGTTATATGTAGGTCATACTCTTAGACCTATTAAAGTGAGAATATCAGAGCATCGGTCTAGGATTGGGAACAATGTAATTGACGCTCCTTTACTACAGCATTTTGATCAAGCGTCGCATTGGGATGAAGATATGACATTTTTTGTAATTTGGGTATATCTCAGTCCTGTAGAACGAGCAAAGAAAACTCTTATGCAAAAAGAAACGAGATTTATTTTTCTACTTAACTCTGCATCCTTCAGGTTTGAATACTGGAATTGATTATAGTTGCTTTTATGAGACATTACTAATGCTTGTATGTATAACACCTGAGTATGGATAGTGTTTGTTTTACATTAGTTGTTTTAAAGAAGAAAACACTTTAAGAAGAAAACCTTACAGGTGCAGATTGCTGTCACCTGTAACTAAAATCAATGATGCGCCTGTCTATATAATCTTACATTGTAACAGTTGTTGTTCACTGCAGAAACCACTATGTTATAAGTTCTATTATCTTGATACTTCCTATATGGTATGTACTTCTATACCACAATTGATTATATAATTTCAATTTGTTAAGATATGTTGAATTACGAGATGATATTCTCACTGTATACAAGTTGTACAAGTGACAATAAAGTATTTCAATTCAATATTCATTTATATTACTTAGAATATGTACAACTGATGAAGCCCAGGAGGGCGAGTTCCATGACTTTGATATATGATTGATGAGAGCGAAACAAGGAAATTATTCTGGAAACCCTTGTCAACTCTGTGGAACTGTAGTAGGCTCCAATTTGGACTTTATGAACACATGTGGAACAGAAACTAGCAGATATTTGGTCTTTATGAATGAACTGATCTATTGGGACTTCCATCTATATTATTGCACTTTATGTGTTGATTATGTGCAAGAGAAATATATGACATTGTGATGAGAATATATAGAAGAGTATTGTTTATGTGAATGCACAGCCGGTTATGTCTTGTGTGTTTGTCAAATGTATTTCACGTAACGCAAGGTTTGGTGTTGTTTTGCAAGACTATAATAACAGGCCAGAAGGAGCAACTGGATTTCTTATTGAAAGTGCCAATCCTGAATGTTTCGGATTTGGGACCATTATGCTCATTTGCCTTCAGTAGCAGTAAAGCTCTGCCTCTGAAATACAATGTTGGGAATCCTGCAATGTCTTCATTATTTTACTCTGCTAACCATACATTGGAGTTCAGCTCTGGATCAGTATTGAGCAGAATTCCATGACAGGTCTTCCCCCACAAAATCAGCTGCTGAGAGTGAAGGCCCCTGGCTCCCCACAGCTTTCTAACTCCCCTCCGCTCTGGGGTCTCTGGCAAGCGATCAAACATTGCAGCCTGCCTTTGCTCCTCCTCCATTGTCAGACATCTCCTGGCTCTGAGAGAAAAGCAGGGAGGGTGGCTCCTGGCTGAAGGAGAGGGAGCCGCCATTGGCTCCTCCTTCTCCTGACTCACCTCAGCCTCTCGACCTCCCTCCTCCTACTCACCTCCTTCCTCTTCTGCCTCTTATTCTGCACTGCATTCTGCCACAGAATCTCCCAGCTCACTAAGCCCTGTTACCCCTTCAGCTTCTGACACCTCCTCTTCCCAGTCTTCTCCCTCTCCTCCCTCTGACCGCTCATCCTTGTTCCACCTCCACTCCTTGGTTCTGAGACGTCTTCCTTTCCTGGTTCCCCGGCTGCTTCCTCCCACCATTCCTCTGTGCCCAACCAGTCCATGACATTGCTCCATCCCTTGGCCTCTGTCCCCAGAAGGCAGCTTCCCCTGACCTGATCGGGTTCCACAGCCGCTGCTTCCCTTCTGCCCCCATGAAAAGACGGATCAGGAGGTTTTGCTGGCATCATTCTGTCACCTACAAGAGAGAAAAGGTAAACAGGACGCCAGGAGTGCCTGCTTCTCTCACAGGTGAAACAGGGCATCTCTAACTACAGATGGGCCTTTGAGAAAGCCTTACCTGCTGAGAGCATTTGGACGTTTGTGCCCATTTCATATGTTAGTTGTGCTGAAATACATCTCCCCTCCTCTGGACCCTTGGTCCCAACTGTCTAACAAACAGAATGAGACCAAACGGAGAAAAACCACCTTCCTCCTTACCCAGTGGCCTCTCTCTGGTGTCCAACGGAGGCCTCTCTGCCTCACAGGAATCCAGGTCCATTTCTGCAAAATGATCCTTTCCCTGAAAAAGAAACAAGGATTCAAAACAGAGAATGAGGAGATATATTAGAAAGAGAATGACAAAGACTTGAAGGGTGTCAGATCTCATTCCATGGATGCTTTCCCCAGAAAAGGATGGGCCATTATGGACCATTATGGGATGTTCTCTGTCCTGTTTGGAGCCCCTTGGGAGTATCCAGAGGAAAGTCTCACCTGCTTTCTCTCCTCTGCCTGACTCAGGAGGAAACCTTCGGCCAGGGCCACCGCCTGGGAACTGGTCTCCGCTCCGCATTCCCTCACCCAGCTCTCCATCTCCGGGGGAAGGACAGCCAGGAACTGCTCCAAGATCACCAGGTCCAGCATCTCAGCTTTCGTGTGCCTCCTCCCCTCCCCCCCAAAAGATTGGGAAGCTCTTCTCTAAAGGAAGGAGACAGTTCCTGCGACCTCGCCCCTCCCTGGCAGAGCCCCCTGCCCCCCCACATGAGCCACCCTCCCCTGCTGCATCCCTGGGACCCCCACCTTCTCCCCACTGCACCCTCTGGGGGGAGGAAGAAGAGACTCACCAGATCCCCGTGGAAGAGAGCAATGCAGCATTTGCAATAGGAGAAAGCAACCCTGCCCCCCCTTGCAGGAACAGGAGGGAGGGGCTTTTCCTCTGGAGGACCTGGCCCCCCTTTACTTCCTGTCCTCTCTAGGAAGGCAGCTCAGCTCCCTTTAACCCTTGCAAAGCCGAGTCCACCGTGCTCAGCCCTCTCTGTCTGTCTGTCTGTCTGTCTGTCTGTCTGTCTGTCTGTCTCTCTCTCTCTCTCCCCACAATCCCAGAGAATGCTTTTTTTTTTAAGGGGACCCTCTTGGTTGGTCTCTGATCTGCTCCCTCCCTCTGCCAGAAACTGGAGGAAGAGGTGGCAGGGAAAAGGGGTTTGCAGGAAGCAAGGAACCTCATCCTGGAATGGGAGGGATAGAAGGGAACCCTAAGGGTCATCTGTTCCAACCCCCTACATGGCAGCAATCTCAGCTTAAGAGGGGGCTCTCATGTCTCCATCCAGCCAGATCTCAGCTGAGGGAGGAAGAGGGAGACACGCCGTTCCTGCTGAGCTGGGGAACCTGTTGCCAAATGCAGGAAAGGGAACATTTTGAGGGCTTTGGCTCCGTTTGCCTTCCAATGCCCGGCTAGACCTCTTGGCTCGTCCTCCAAACCTCGCTGGGGGGCTGTGCTCCCCCTCCCAAAGGAGGGACACACTCTGATCTTAGCACCTGGAAGCTGTGCCACCTCGTTGCTGCTGCCGGGGGCGAGAGGGTTTCTATAGTGGGGGGTGACGCCGTTTGGGAATATTTGGCCAATGAAGTGGGGAGGGGGATCCCCCAAGGGAGGGAGGAGCAGCTGATCTGCTGCCTGTGCCATGACACCCTCCTCTCAATGGGGGGGGGGGACCTCAGAGGGGCTGATATATCCCAGGGAGGACTGGAGTCAGAATGGGAGAGCCTGCAAGGGGCCACACAGGACTGGGATCATCTTCTAGCTTAGCTTCTTTCCCCTTCCCGTTCCATGGATTCTTGCAGAGAGAAAAAGGGCAGACAAGGGACAACAGGAGCCCCCTCCTTGCCAAGCCATTCCAATGGGAGAGAGTTGCTGGAGGCAGGGCTGGGACCTGCTGGCCGTGAATATTTGGATTGGCTAAGCAGGTGGCGCTGTGGGTTAAACCACAGATTCTAGGGCTTGCTGATCAGAAGGTCGGGGGTTCGAATCCCTGCGACGGGGTGAGCACGTCAAAGTGCAAGTAGATAAATAGGTACCGCTCCGGCGGGAAGGTAAACGGCGTTTCCGTGCGCTGCTCTGGTTCGCCAGAAGCGGCTTAGTCATGCTGGCCACATGACCCGGAAGCTGTACGCCGGCTCCCTTGGCCAATAAAGCGAGATGAGCGCCGCAACCCCAGAGTCGGACACGACTGGACCTAATGGTCAGGGGTCCCTTTACCTTTACCTTTACCTTTAAGCAGATGCAATGGGCAGAAGCATCTCAGCCAGTGGGAAAGGCAGTCATATTGACTATGGGTTGTGGCCTCCATGTGCATCTTTGGAGGTCTTCACCTCCCTGTCAACTGTCCTGCTTTGAGTCCTGGGATTACAGAAGCCACCCTGGTTTCTGATTGGCTCCCAGGATGTCCTGCTTTGGCTCCCGTGAAAGTGTGACCCCCAAAGACGCCCATTTTGGGGGAGTCCTTGCTCTCGCGTGAGTTACGTGACTCACTCAGGAGCGTGGCCCCAATTTCCCTCTGCAACATGTTGGAGGGTATACAGAGTATGGGTGGACAACTCTATTATTCTATGGCTGTGGGTGACAGGAGAAAGACTGGACTATGTCTGAACCTTGGATGAATCGCCCCACCCCCATAGTGGCCTTAAGAAGTGGTGAGCAGGGAGTCAAGTTTAAAAGGAGGGCTGCATTATTAGGCTGCCTCGCAGTATGCTTTGTATTATGTTTTTATCATTGCTGTTCTGTAATATATTTTTAATGTTGTACACCACCCTAGGATCTTCTGATAAAGGGTGGTATATAAATTGAATAAATACTGCTATTATTATTATTATTATTATTATTATTTTATTTTCCCCAGCACTATAAGTTCCTTGTTTGATGATGTTTTGTAAAGGGCTCTGAGTTCCGCATTCTGGATGCCTAGCCTGTTTGAGAGAACTGCTGTGGAGCTGAGATGAAGGAGGAGAGACCATTTCCTCTCCACCCAGGAAAGTTGTGGAACCCCAGGAAGACACAACCTGAAAGACCGTGCTCTATTTTATTAATTTTGTTATAGCTCCTGCTTATGTTATATTATGTTATGATGTATTGTAATTTTCATAAAATGTATACACTGCTTGATTGTAAACACACTCACACCCCTTCAAAATGTTTTAATAAAACATATAAAATAAAATTATTGCTAATACAAACTAACAATTGACAACTTCCAAAAATGAGTTTTGGAAGCGTAAGGCGACATGAAACTATGAGCTCTCCTTAAAGCAGCTTTTCTGCTATTGTAACTGTATTGGGAGACTGCCAAGGAATCCAGGCTGTTCACTTGGAGAATGGTCCACATGGGGATCAAGGGCAGCCTAAAAGATCCTGACTTGCACCACATCCAGAGCTCTGGCATCCTAGGGTGAGCGTGTTGAGAAGAAGTAGCTTTGTGAAGCGGAGACCCTCTCATGGACCTCCACGAGAGGGAAGCTGCCCTCAAGCCAGGTGTAAAGTTGTGCCATTGTTGTGGACATGTTGTGGAAACAAAGAGGCTTTGGATGTGGTGTAATTCTAGTGCCCCCACATTCTCCCCACGGAACCACAGAATAGCGTCCTTGGAAGGGGCCCTGAGGGCCATCTGGTCCAGCCCCCTGCAATGCAGGAATCTCAACTAGAGCACCCAAGACAGATGGACACCCAACTTCAGGTTCAGAACCTCCAAGGAAGGAGAGCCCACCACCTTTGCACTGTCGAGCAGCTCTTACTATCAGGACGTTCTTGATGGTTAGTTGGAATCACTTTTCTTGTAACTTGAAGCCATTGGTTCGAGTCCTACCCTCCAGAGCAGGAGAAAACAAGCTTGCTCCATCTCCCATGGGACAGCGCTAGAGATATTTGAAGATGACTCTCATATCTCCTCTCAGTCTCCTCTTTCCCAGGCTAAGCACCCCAGCCTGTCAATACCCTTCTTCAACTGGGGTGCCCAGAATAGGATCCAGGACTCTAAGTGGGGTCTGACCAAGACAGAATAGATCAGTACTATGACTTCACTTGGACACTGCACTTCTGTTAATGCAGGCCAGGATTGCATTAGCTTTTCTTGTTGCAGCATGTAGTGATTAACGGTCTTGTCCGTAATCAAACGCAACGGGCTGAGGTGTGAGTTAAGAAACTCCCAACACCCACAGCCTGTACCATGACACACTTTTCATTTCTTGCTCCACCTCTTTAACTTCACCTACAATGCATCTACAGCAGCAGAAGTTTCCATTAGTATTCCACATCCTCCACTTCCTTAGACCTTTTGGCCAGCAGATTTATCATTTGTGTAAAGTTTATGTGTAAAGCAATGACAAACCTAGAGAGCATCTTAAAAAGCAAAGACATCACCTTGCCAACAAAGGTCCGTATAGTTAAAGCTATGGTTTTCCCAGTAGTAATGTACGGAAGTGAGAGCTGGACCATAAAGAAGGCTGATCGCCGAAGAATTGATGCTTTTGAATTATGGTGCTGGAGGAGACTCTTGAGAGTCCCATGGACTGCAAGAAGATCAAACCTATCCATTCTGAAGGAAAACAGCCCTGAGTGCTCACTAGAAGGACAGATCCTGAAGTTGAGGCTCCAGTACTTTGGCCACCTCATGAGAAGAGAAGACTCCCTAGAAAAGACCCTGATGTTGGGAAAGATGGAGGGCACAAGGAGAAGGGGACGACAGAAGGTGAGATGGTTGGACAGTGTTCTCGAAGCTACTAACATGAGTTTGGCCAAACTGCGAGAGGCAGTGAAGGATAGGTGTGCCTGGTGTGCTCTGGTCCATGGGGTCACGAAGAGTCGGACACGACTGAACGACTGAACAACAACAAAAGTTTATGTACAGACATTTGATGAGTGAGAGGTCTGTGCTACTTACCTGTGTATAAATCCATCAGAGTCTCTTCAGAGACCCTTAACAAAACTATTGGTGAACAAAAGAACTTTAAGAATCACATGGAACAAAGATATAATAGTTACAGTGGTGCCCATGGCAATTCTCCCAAATGTGCCCACATGTGCAGCCAAGAGCCCCGACTTCAGGTCAACCTTCAGCAAGAAGTTGGTTCTCTGTTCCACTCCTCAACTAAGAGCCAGCATTCAGCACCTCTTCCCAATTTGGGAGAAGAGGAGAGCTGCCTGCTCCCGAATCTCCTTGGTTTTCACCCCGTAAATGATGGGGTTCAACATGGGGGGAAGGAGCAGGTACACGTTGGCCAAGAGGATGTGGACGTACCGGGGGATGTTCTGGCCAAAGCGGTGTGCCAGGATGGTGAAGTAGGCTGGGGTGTAGAACATGAGGATGACGCAGACGTGGGAGCCACAGGTGCTGAGTGCTTTTCCCCGGGCATCTCTGGACGGCATCTGGAAGATGGACCTCAGGATCAGGACGTAGGAGACCGCAATGAGCACCGCATCCAGCCCCGTAGACAGGAGAGAGACGGCTAACCCGTAGATGTTGTTGGCGGTGATGTCTCCGCAGGACAGAGCTGCCACAGCCATGTGCTCGCAGTACGTGTGGGGAATTACGTTCGTCTTGCAATATGGCAGCCTCTTCAAGAGGAAGGCAAAGGGGATGGCCGTGCAGCAGCTCCGGACCACACCAGCCACCCCCATCCGGACGATCAACCGAGGCGTCAACACCGTGGAGTACCTGAGCGGCCTGCAGATGGCAACATAGCGGTCAAATGCCATGGCCAGCAAGACGGCCGACTCTGAAACGAAAAGAAAAACCAGCAGGGAAGTCTGGGCAATGCAGGCGGTGAAGGGGATCTCCCCTGCACCCGCCCAGAAGATGTCGAGCATTTTGGGCACCGTAGTGGTGGTGAGCATGAGGTCGGCCCCGGCAAGAAGGGAAAGGAAAAGGTACATGGGCTGGTGGAGGCTGCGCTCAGTGGCGATTATCAAGAGGAGGCCAGAATTCCCTGAGAGGGCCACCAGGTACATCAGGAAGAAGGGGATGGAGATCCAGAGGTGGAGATCCTCTTTGCCTGGGATGCCCACCAGGATAAAGACAGAAGGGCTGGTGCCTGTGTGGTTGGAAGGGGACATGGCGGGCATGACTTCTCAAAATCTTCCAGCCGGCTTAGAGGAACGAAGGAGGCGCTTGGTGATGGTGAAGCTGGAGCGATTGGCAGCCACCAAGGTGTGGGGAAGCTTCTCTCTTGGCGCCCCTGTGAAAACGGGAGGAAATGCCAGGCCCAGCCCAGTTAGCAGCAGCCACTGGCTTCCTCCATCCAGGAAGAAGCTAGTGGATGCTCTGTGGACACACATTTACAATCACACACACAATCACACACCTGCTCCCACCCAACTCCTCCCAGAGTCAAGCTGAGATTTGTTGGAGCAGAGGTGACTGGAGAACAGCCCCATTCAACTGCAAAGTGCCAGACTGAGGTTACTCTGGGGAGGGCATTTTCCTAGGGTGCCCTTAGAAAAAGCTGATCCCATCTGTGCCTCATAAGAACGTAAGATTAGAAAGAGCTTCCAATGACCAGTTGGTTCCTGAATCCTCAGCTGGGCCGCTGGCTACTCCCCTTCATCAAATTTAGGGGGCACATAAAATGTGTGCCTACAAATCAGGGCCCCCTACCCTTCCATACTTAGGGCAGACTCAGGTAGGTAGCCGTGTTGGTCTGACACAGTTGAAATAAAATAAAAAATAAAAAAATTGTCCAGTAGCACCTTAGAGAATACTAAGTAGTTCTGGGTATAAGCTATCATGGTATCTGAAGAAGTGTGCATGCACACAAAAGCTTATACCCAGAACTACTTAGTATTCTCTAAGGTGCTACTGGACAATTTTATATATTTTTTATTTATTAGTGCAGACTGACTTCCTCTGCCTGTTACAGGTAGATAGCCGTGTCGGTCTGTCATAGTCAAAACAAAATAAAAAAATTCCTTCCAGTAGCACCTTAGAGACCGACTAAGTTTGTTCTTGGTATGCGCTTTCGTGTGCATGCACACTTCTTCAGATACCATGCACACGAAAGTTCATACCAAGAACAAACTTAGTCGGTCTCTAAGGTGCTACTGGAAGGAATTTTTTTATTTCCTCTGCCTGGTTCTACAAGCTGCTTGACAGATTTCCTGGCCAGCAGTTCGAACATTGATTCAGTACTCTGTCTCCTCCTGCCCCATCTTCCCAATAACTTCCTTCCTTCCTTCCTTCCTTCCTTCCTTCCTTCCTTCCTTCCTTCCTTCCTTCCTTTTTCTTTTCAGCTTCCTTTTCAGCAATCTCTTCATTTATAGGAAGTTTCCTCTTTTGAAAACAAATATGACAGTGTTGGATTTTCTTGGCAATCCCTCCTTTGCCCCATCCTCTGTCTGCTTTTATGCCCCTCCTTGCCCCCTGCTTTCCTCGCAGGCTCTTCTGCCCCCCCCCAGCCATTCAGGTATTCCTGTTCTAGCAGGGAACCCAAAGACGGAGAGCAAACAACTCACCAAGACCCTGCTCTGGGTCTCTTTCCTTCTTTGTGCTGCCGGAACAGTGGTGCTGGTCGGGGTGGACTTTAGTAACCTTTGGTCGTATGGCACCCTGAGTGAGGCCAATATTTGGCGCCCCAAAATGAATCTTCTCAGTGGTGGATCTTCTCAATTGTGCCCCTCCTTGGCCCTGGGCCGTGTGCAGGGGAACCACCTCATCTGCCCTCAATGCAGTTCTGGTGCTGATCTTCAGACCTCGAAGTTCTCCCTGGTAGAAACGACCAGTCAGGGACTACATGACCTTTCCTTTCCTGCAGTCAGGTATGTGCTGTTTATCCATTTCCGGCAATCCTAAGGCAATATACAGTCAGAACTGGGGCATTGCTGTCCTGTCAAACTGGTGAACAATCTGAATTATTAGACCCAAGATGGACCGCCAAGTGGCTTCTCCAGACCACCTCGGAAGAAGCCACAGGAAGCATTAGCCAGAGCAGCAAAGAGTGGAAGTTTATGTGTCCTCCTCTTCCCTACCTCAGAGTCCCAGGAGGGGGCCTGGAGCCAATTAGACTCCAGAGGAATAAAGCCGGTTACCATAAGTACCATAAGTCCTGTATACCTGAAGGAGCGTCTCCACCCCCACCGTTCAGCCCGGACACTGAGATCCAGCGCCGAGGGCCTTCTGGCGGTTCCCTCACTGCGAGAAGCAAAGCTACAGGGAACCAGGCAGAGGGCCTTCTCGGTAGTGGCGCCCGCCCTGTGGAACGCCCTCCCAGCAGAGGTTAAGGAGATGAACAACTATCTGACATTCAGAAGATACCTCAAGGCAGCCCTATTTAGGGAAGCTTTTAACCTGTGATTTTAATGTATTTTGTGTCTGTTGGAAGCCGCCCAGAGTGGCTGGGGAGACCCAGCCAGATGGGCGGGATACAAATAATAAATTATTATTATTATTATTATTATTATTATTATTATTATTATTATTATTATTATTAGTGAAAAGGGAGGGCCAGCATTTATTATGAGAACCTCAGGGCTGAGCTGGAATTTCAGCCAGGGATGGGCTACTCACTCTCCCTAGTTCTCCAAGTGCTACTGGGTATACTTGGGTTTCAGACAAGAGTGTGGGCTTGTATTGATGGACAAGCCTACAAGCAGAGCCTGGGGGGGGGGCAAAAGGGTACTCCTTTAGCGGACAACAATGCTGCTTTGCAGGGTTCTGTCACTGCAGCCTCCACAGTAGTTTGTTTCTTGCCTTTCTGTTTAAAAAACCCCCTGCAAGGCAGTTTATTTGGGTAGGACTACGGGTGAGCTCCCGTTGCTCGGTCCCAGCTCCTGCCCACCCAGCAGTTTGAAAGCACGCCAAAGTGTAAGTAGATAAATAGGTACCACTCCAGCAGGAAGGTAAACGGTGTTTCCATGCGCTGCTCTGGTTCGCCAGAAGTGGCTTAGTCATGCTGGCCACATGACCCAGAAGCTGTATGCTGGCTCCCTCGGCCAATAAAGTGAGATGAGCGCCGCAACCCCAGAGTCGGACACGACTGGACCTAATGGTCAGGGGTCCCTTTACCTTTACCTTACATTTGGGTGGAGGAGCAGAAGTTCCTAGCTTCAGCCCCAGCACATTTAGTTAAAAGGACTCAAGAGACATGATCCATTTTCTGAAAAGGCTGCCACACCCATGTGAAGGATGGGTCTGCCAGGGCCAGGACATAGCAGCTTCCCCATCCATTGTCTTGTGGCAACAGAAGATTTATGATGCCCGGCTACAAAGTTCATACATCTGCTTACGCAAGCCCTTTCCAGACCAGGGCTGATGAGCGGTTGCTTATCACCCAGAAGCAGAATTATAACTGTGATTCAATGCAGCAATTAATATTCTATTACATTCACATCTACCTTTTGCCCATGACAGAACTCAAGGCATCTGGGCAGGCATATAATATGGGCATCCCAAGAACGACAACTGCTCTGATGTCCATCTTCAACTATCTCAAGGGCTGTCACATGGAAGGTAGAGCAAGACTTGTTTCCTGCTGCTCTGGAGGGTAGGACTCAAACCAGTGGCTTCACATTTGCAAGAAAGGAAATTCCAACTAAACATCAGGAAGAGCTTTCTGAGGGTAAGAGGAGCTGTTTGACAGTAGAACGATCTCCACCAGAAGATGGTAGACTCTCTTTCTTGCAGGATTTTAAGCAGAGGTTTGATGGCCATCTATCATGGATGTTTTAGCTGAGATTCCAGCATTGTAGGGGGTTGGACTACATGACTCTTGGGGTGCCTTCCAACTCTACAATTCTATGATCCAGGGTCACTATCCTGCTTTGCTACTTAGCTTTCGAGACAGAGCCTGCCAAACCATCTCCTTAGATCAAGGGTAGGCAACTTAAGGCCCGTGGGCCAGATGCGGCCCAATCGCCTTCTAATTCCGGCCTGCGGACGGTCCGGGAATCGGTGTGTTTTTACATGAGTAGAATGTGTCCTTTTATTTAAAATGCATCTCTGGGCTATTTGTGGGGGAAATGAATTTGTTCATATATTTTTTTCAAAATATAGCCCAGTCCACCACATGGTCTGAGGGACGGTAGCCGGTTGAAAAAGGTTGCTGACCCCTGCCTTAGATGCTGCTTTATGGGCTGCACTTCCTTTACTGCCACCCTCCCCTTTTTTTTTCTTCCGTGTCCCTGTTCGCCCTTTCCACCCTTCCTCCCCAATCACCCTCCATCGCTTCTGCCCTCACCTCTCACCCCCATTTCTGCCAGCTCTCAAGCATTTCCCCTGAGGTGTCTCACTCTCCTTCGCTAGCACTGGATTCCTTCTGCCTCCTCTTCCAGCTGCCTTCTTATCTCTCCCATGATAAGGCATTGCCTTCCTCTTGGGTCTCATAACTCAGGAGTTCTGATGGTGGTAGAGGGTTCCTATGACAAAGCCATGTATTCAAATGTAGCTCAAGACTGCCACCTAGAGCATCTGGGATTTACACACCCCTGCCATAAACCACGAATGGATAGCTGTTCAATGTTTTGTTTCTAGATATGCTTCCTCACTTTTTGCTCACAAATGCTAACTGGCCACCTTTCAAACGTAATTGCAGTGTCCTTAGGAAAGTAGAGGTAGCCTCTTAGCATGGCTGCATAGACTGTTTACATCAGAAATCAGGTGTGACTCACCATTGGACAAAACAACAGTCTGTCTTGGTAAAAAGGCCAGATTCATCTAGTCTCATAGTCCCATAAATCTGTGAGGCTTTAATCACAGACCTTTTCTTCCAGGAAACATCTAACTGGAGTCCAAAGATGCTGTCTTTCTCAATACCTTTGTATTGCATGGAACTCTGTACATGCTCTGAAACCTAAGATTCTGCTCAAGCTAGTAAGATGTAACTAGGCTGCCATCCTCAACCCACATACCTGGGAATAAACCCCAGCGTACTCAGCGGGACTTACTTTTGACTCAACCTACACTGACACTTGTTAATCCAATGATTGCAATGCCTGAAGGACACACAACCCATTAATTTTTGCAGTTACAATGGACTTTTATTTGATCCAATTTTACATCCCCATTTCACTTGTTAGATTGGTTTTTTCATTGTAATCATGGACATGATTGGTCAGCAGAGAAGATTGCAAAGAGAAAGACATTTCAGAAAGGGAAGCTAAGAATAATAGAATTGTAGTGTTTCCTTCATGGAGAGGCTAGCTGGAACACCAGATTGTAAGAAACCAAGAAGCCATCATTGTACAGATACAGTTTGCGGTCTGTTGGGTGGTAGTCAACCCCCCGCATTGTACCAAAAGGCTTCTCCAGCACTATGCTAATCCGGCCCTCCTTCCCCGTGTTTGTGTCAAATGTATAGAAGATCTCCTCTTGCTGTGTGTTCAGAGACCGAGTGACGTACAGGACTCCGCAGATGATGAAGGCACTGGTCACAGATGGCTTGTACTGCCGTGTGAACCAGGTCTTCTGCATCTGGAGGGTGTCCTCGTTTATCTTGCTAATCACGATGTTCCCTGTGTTTGCCTCTGTGGAATAAATGGCCCACAACCCACTTTCATCCACAACCAAGTCTATATCTTGCCAAGCCATCCCTGCATAGGAAAAGCGGTTGTTGTAGACAGCCCCTGTGATCGTGCTTTTCAAAACCACAGAGCCAGAGTTCAATTCTAATTTATACATCTGATTGGTGTTGTAGTAATTAAAGTACAGGAAATTCTTGTATACTGTTGCTCCACTTCCTTGCCCAGATAGACTAAGTCTCTTAGATGGTCTATAAAATAATAGGTTTTCATAGGATGAGTAAAGATCAACTGTCGGCATGTTCCTTTCATCACCCATTGGGGCCACCCAATAGGCTTCACTTGTAGGGCTGCCTGGAGAGTAGCCTTTGCCCCAGGCACCATACCGGTAGTCAGACCCTCTCCAGTTCCAGCTGTGGAGGCGTGGCTTGCTGATGTTCACAAGGCCAGTGTGGTTGCAGAAGCCTAGAACCAAACAGAGAAAGAGAAGATGATTTGAAACTACTGGGAGACATGAACATGGTGAGAGAAACATTAAGCCTTCACATTGCGGTTAAGGGTAAAAGTCTGTTAGGGTTTAAGAAGTCTGCCTTCAAGACTCTTCTGATTAAGCCAATGCAATTTTAAATGCCCTTGAGTCTGCGGTATTGTGGGGAAGGTACAGGGGAGTACCATATGCCCAGAGAACTTGTCATTGTGCCATGGGCGCGGTCGAGTCCACCGAACATATTCTCCTAACTTGCCCTTCTTATACAGAGCTTAGGCAAAATCTTATAGCTCCACTTTTACTCCAATTTAGCGTCCTATCCAGAGAAAACCAGGTTTTATACTTGCTGAATAATGCTACTAGAAATACAGCCTCCTTGGTGGCCAAATTTCTTTTTTTTAGCTTTCAAGCGTCGCAAGACTAAAATTGACTGTATTGACCTGGGGCTATCTGTCTAGCCCATTTTAGTGTTGGTTGTGTTTTAAAAACTCTCTCAGATGTTTTAACTTTGTATGGATAAATGTATCTTTTCCTGACTGACGGTCGAATAAAGGATGATGATGATGTGATGCCAATGCAATTGAGCTGGAGAAAACCCCACCAGCCAGGCACTCGTGAGCTGATGGAAAGGGTGTTTCTACTGCCATTCTACAGCTTTTATAGGGATGACAAAGTCATTGCAACTCATTTAATAAGGAACCAAAAGAAACTCACTTCACCGGAAAAACACAGGAAAGGCAGCATTACTGGTCAAAAACCTCAAACATCCCATACTTCCTTCACCTTTTCACCCACTTCATGCTGACTCTCCTCTTTCCACTCCACGAGGGAAGCCCATCATCCCCTATGACAGGCCCAGATCCTTGCAGGCCTCAGACACATATATTCTGCTTCCACCATGTAGAATTCCAAACAACCTCTTTATGGTGCATTCGTCCTCCACAGCCTCCAAAAGGCTGATGTGGAGATGAGAGAGCAACAGGTCTTTATTGAGCATTTGCTCTGATTTGTTTGTGGGGGATTTTTATGATCATTTGCCCTGGTTTGCATGTCTTCCCATTAGCTGCTCTTTCAACCCACACTTTCCCATGCATTTCCCTGTCACTTTGCAAATTCCAGAAAACTGTGAAGAGGACCTTCTTCACCCTTGGTTCGTGGTGGGGCGTGGGGAGGATTCAGTTAGGTATGCAATGACCCAACAACTGTGGAAGCAACTAGAAACCAGCCATACGAGACCTATGAATGTGCTCCAATCCTCAGGCTTCCCTCACCCCAAAGTCCCAAGCAGTGTTGAGGGCCTCCACTGTCTCCCACCACCACCAACGACTGTCTTAGAAGCCCTGCTGACCTGGTGGAACCAGATGATCTGAGCTTGGCTCTTCACATTCCTTCAGCCGTTGCTTCAGGGCCAGGATCTCCCGTCGGATGGCCAGGACATTGTTCTTGTCCAGATTCTCCAGATGAGCCACCATCAGGCTCATGTTCTTAATCTGAAGAGAAAAGGAAGGATACAGATCTGGTGACCAACATGCTGCCCTCCTGATATTGCTGGGCTGCAACTCCTGTCTTCGTCTCCTGGCAACCCCCTTTGTCAACTCAGGAACAACCTGAATTAATGCAGGCCCACTGATGTCCCTCTGCCTTTCTAAGATGTGCCCTTTTATTTTATTTAAAACATTTCTATGCTCTGTTTGGGTTTTTTATATTTCCCAAAAGATAAAACCTATCCATCCATCCACCTGTCTGTCTGATCCAGCCTCACCTCCACATAGAGCTGTTGGACCACCACATTGCTCTCTCCCATGGAGGCCTTCAACTGAACCACTAGGCTCTCCATCTCCTGGATCTCCAGCTTCAGGACCTCGAAATCCAGCTCCGTGTAGGAGGTTTGGCTCTTGTGCATCTCCTCCACCCGTTGTGTGAGGTTGAAGAGCTTATGGCCATAGACATCCACAATCTTCATATACTCGGTCACCTACAGGAAGACGGAGGAGGAGGGAGAGAAGGGAAGGAACTGATGAGCACCCCCTTTACTGAACTGGCCCATTCATGTTCTCCTCCCACTCTTATATTGAAGCAGCTCCCTCCTTCTTTTCTCAAGATTTCACATGAGGAGAGCTTCTTTCGCTCCGGTGTTCAAAGCTAAGCACGACTGGCAAACTAGACAAGGTGAAAAGTCATGAAGGCAATTGGTCAAGGTGAGGATGGAGGAAATCTGGAAGGAGAGGAGAAGAGAGACCTGCTTCCAAAAAGAGGCAGATGTTTCTCCCAAAGAAAGAGGGGTTCTAGTGGGATCGTAGAGTTGGCCTATTCAGTCTTGTTTTGAGTGACAACTGCTCCAGACTGCAGTACTTGCTCCAGCAAAGCAGTCTCAATCTTAATAACCAACTACTTGGCTTGCATAATTTATTTCATCCCTAGAATATGGTCTTGTTTGGGGCAGAACTGGGGGCAGGAATGGGCAAGGAATGAACAAATGATACATTAACCCAGGAAATATGAATATGAGAAAAGAACTGCAAGTCATGCCCAGCGGCAGGTTTTGCTTTATTAGCTAATCATAGAATCATATAATTGCAGAGTTGGAAGGGACCCTAAGGGTCATCTAGCCCAACCCCCTGCAATGCAGGGCTCAAGATACAATGTGTTGGTCTTATACATTGCACCACATCCTCCTGCATTTCATTGGGAATGGAATACCAATTTCTTGGCATTTAGTTGTTCAGAAGGCCCAAGGCCTGCATTCCTAAAACCAAGTCCTCGTTTACCTTGGAAAGCTCCTTGTTGAACCTCTCTGACAGCGACCCTGCCAGCTTTTCGATGGCCTCCACCCGCTGGGCAGGGAAAGCGTCTTCTGGCAGGAACACAGAGCATTGGCATATCCCGCGATCGTCCACGGAGCCATTGACACGGGAGACCATCTGCAAGAGCAAGTAAGGCAAGCGATAAGAACACCCAAGGAGTCCTGCAGTGGAGGAGCTTCATGTGCCGGCACTGGGGGGCGGAGAGCAGGCGGGGCAGGACTGGCATGTGTCCCGGGGGCGGGGTATGCCGCCTGCAGGGGCGTGGCACCCAGCACGGGTGGGAGGGCATTTATGATGGCACCCTACCGGGATCGCGCTGCCGGGAGCGGTGCGCTCCCCCCGCACTCCTCTTCCTCCGCCAGTGAGCACAGCGCCCTGTTCTTCTCCCAGTGGCCAAGCAGGTGCCCCAACAGGAAGCCCAGAAGCAGAGCTCTCTCCCCCACCTGTGATTCCCAGCAACCTGTGGCTTTTGATTTGCTGTCCCAAATGGAAACAGAGGCGGTTTGCTTGCACAGCAGTACCAAGAGTGTTTTTTCTTGATTTCACCAATGCACTTTCACAGAAAGGCACTGGACATAGTGAAAGATCCATCGCATCCTGGTCACCGTCTCTTTGAACTTTTGCCATCGGGACGGAGATACAGGACGATGACAACAAGAACAAGCCGTCTTAGAAACAGCTTCTTCTCCAGAGCGATCGCGGCCTTGAATGGGAAGCCTGGACTTTGAAGTCATCTAATCTTACCTGTTATGTTTTATCATTGTATGGTTTTAATCAGTGTTGTTGTAGTTGTTTTGTTTTTGCGTGGAGTGCCCTATCTGGGTGGATGGAGCAGCCAAGTAATTTCGTTGTCCCCGAAGGGGACAATGACAATAAAATAAAATATATTCTATTCCATTCTATTCTGTTCTGTTCTATTCTATTCTATTCTATTCTATTCTATTCTATTCTATTCTATTCTATTCTCCTCAACCTGTGAAAGACAGGCGTTCTCGTCCCTGATCACCGTTTCCAAAATTATCTGCCCACGGCTTCAGATTCCGCTCGACTCTCATGAGAGTTCAAGGCAGAACCTCCTCAGCGCCAACCCATCTTTCTGTGCCCTCAGGTAAGGCACATCTCCATTGAACAGCAAGATTGTTTCCTACCTGGGAGGCAGTGGTAGATGTTGCTTTCCAGTTGGGCAGCCGGGAAAAGACGCTTGGAAAAGGGGCTTCTGTAGCCAATGTCTACCAGAGGAAAACACAAACATCACATGGGAAGTTATTTCAAGTTTCTGAACAGTCTTCAAAGGGAAGCCCATGCACAGCACATTGCGGTAGTCTAATCAGGAGATTGCCGGAGGATGGATCAGGGTGGCAAGGCAGTGATGATGACACATGACGGGAGGTAGTCACTGTGGCATTGAGAACAGCTGTTGCTGTACAGTGGGACTTCCCCGCTTCCCTCCCCCTCTGCACCCCCTAAATCTGTTCTGGGGGTTCCTTCAACACTCCGGAGCATATCTGGGAATGGTGTGGGGCACCCATGGGGAGAGAATATGGGAGGAAGTCCCAGTGTGCAAGGGGAAGAAGTTCTGCTCATGGATTCCACCCAGGGTCTTGTTCCAAAGTAGGACGTGAGCAAAGGCTCCCTAAGAACTTCTTGCTGGACTGCAGGTTTCTTTTTAAACCTTGTTCATGCAGCATTTTTGTTTTAGAATCTTAGATGCTTTAAGACCTTCTGGTTTATTTTTACACAGCACCTCGATCTCTGAGCAGTGAAAGACTCCAGGGGGTTCCAGTTGCTTTGCTAAATTTGGTCTCCTTAGAATGGTCAGTGGAGACTGTGGTGTCTGTCAGGGGGCTACCTCCCTCTTCCAGCCTGGCGTTGAGTGGCTATAGGGAGCAGCCCCCGATCTTGAAGACCGATTCCTCCTCCTCCCCTTCTGGCAACAGCAGTGGAGAGGCGGAAGCGTTGCTACGGCTCCAGCCAAGCAGGGAGAAACCTCGCATCGTAAAGGGGGAAGGAAGGAAAAGAAGGACACAGTGCTTTCGCTTTCCCAGATGGAGTTCCTGGCGCGAAAATCGAAAGGGAGCACTTCCGGATTCTGATAGTGATGGATGAGACATGTTTACGACATGCTCTGCATTGTAAAGTAATTAGCCTAGATTAAAGCATTTAAGCTTCATGGCTCGGACTCTTTCTTTGAACGGCCAGAGAAGGGGGGCAGCCCCACAACTGTGACAGTGTCTTTAGGAAATATGGTTTTATTTAAACATGTATACAACCTGAGTATAAGATGGAGGGGGCAATCTCAGCATTAACACCTCAATGGATCTTGCTTCCCCATTAGTCATAGCTTTGGATCCAGCACAGAGCAAGCAGGTCTCTGTGTCTCCAGCCTCCTTCCTGCTTCCTGTTTTCTGGATATGGTGTCTCCTCTCTCCCCTTGTCCCTGTTGCCATGACCCAAGGGACCCTCTCCTTACCTCACTTCCTGCGGGAATGTCAGTGCTCATGCTGGCCAGACAGATGCCATGGATGAGGAGGAAGAGCAGGGACCTTGAAGTTGGGCCACCCATCTTCTCTGCTGTCCGCCGATGTTGCCTTGTGGAACTGGAGACCAAACCGCTAATTTATAGTCATTTCTGGGATTGTCCCTAATCAATAAATAGTGTTTCCTTGTTGAGATAGTGCTTATGCCAACACTGCAGGTTACGAAGCTAGCAGGTGGTAGATGGGTCCAAAATTTTATTGACAGCCATAAATTGACACATGGAATTATGTGCACTGCCAATGCCACCGTCCAGATCTGACAGGATCTAACTGGTTCCAGCACTCTGCCCAAGGGCCGCTCTCCTGTAGTTTGGGCAACTGCGTCGTTCTATCAAGTGGTAAGGAGATTTGGCCACATCTCAGGTGTGCATATGTGGCAGAATGTGTGACACATTTGCAAGCTGTTGGGCTACAAAGCAAGCTTTGATGTGGCACCTCCCAAAGATAGGAGAGTAGCGGGGAGTGCCGGGTTGACAAGAATGCAAGTCCATGGAAGCTGGGAGACGGTGGAAGAGCAGGCAAGGTCCTTCTGTCCTGTCCTTTGCTTAGGAGGTGACTTTCTGTGCCCCCCCCCCCAGGAAAGACTTGGCTTTCCCAGGTTCAGCTGCCCCATGCCAACTTGGGCCCATCCAAGCTAGCCAGCGGGGGCAATAAAATGTCCCGATCCGACTAGTGTATACAAGGTGCTCTGTCTCCTAGAAGGAATTGCTACAACCCAAACCTGGCCAAGAGGGAGGGTGTGAGGTCTTGGCAGAGATGCGTGATTGAATTCTGACCCTTAACTTGTTATTCCTCACAGTTTTGGAAGCAGCAGAAACTGGAGCTGAACCTAGGCTCATTTTCCCCCATTAAAGCAGAGAAGTGTTAGTGTGCAATAAGAAAATAACTAAACCTAGCAGCTCTGTAGCTCTGGACTTCACTTGCAGAACTGGGGAGTGTGAGTCTCTTTGGGGGATGCTCTGTTGCCTTTGGACATAGGAGTCCCTGCTGAAATCCCTGCTCAGCCCTGAAGCTCTCGGGGATAAATGATGTCCCTCCCCTTTCATTTACTGTAACCTACTCTCTCCCTCTGGACTTCTGCTGTCTGCAGGCCTCCTCCTGGGACTCTGAGGTAGGGGGGAGGAATCATAGAATCCTAGAGTTGGAAGAGACCCCAAGGGCCATCCAGTCCAACCCCCTGCCAAGCAGGAAACACCATCAAAGCATTCCTGACAGGTGGCTGTCAAGCCTCTGCTTAAAGACCTCCAAAGATGGAGACTCCACCACACTCCTTGGCAGCAAATTCCACTGTCGAACAGCTCTTACTGTCAGGAAGTTCTTCCTAATGTTTAGGTGGAATCTTCTTTCTTGTAGTTTGAATCCATTGCTCCGTGTCCGCTTCTCTGGAGCAGCAGAAAACAACCTTTCTCCCTCCTCTATATGACATCCTTTTATATATTTGAACATGGCTATCATATCACCCCTTAACCTTCTCTTCTCCAGGCTAAACATACCCAGCTCCCTAAGCCGTTCCTCATAAGGCATCGTTTCCAGGCCTTTGACCATTTTGGTTGCCCTCCTCTGGACACGTTCCAGCTTGTCAGTATCCTTCTTGAACTGTGGTGCCCAGAACTGGACACAGTATTCCAGGTGAGGTCTGACCAGAGCGGAATACAGTGGGACTATTCCTTCCCTTCATCTAGATGCTATACTCCTATTGATGCAGCCCAGAATTGCATTGGCTTTTTTAGCTGCTGCATCACACTGTTGACTCATGTCAAGTTTATGGTCTACCAAGACTCCTAGATCCTTTTCACATGTACTGCTCTCAAGCCAGGTGTCACCCATCCTGTATTTGTGCCTTTCAATTTTTTTGCCCAAGAAGACACATAAATTTTCCCCGTTTGCTGACCTTCAGTTGCTGCCTTCTTATGAAGTGCTCTGGAGAAGCCGCTTTGAGGTCCATCTTCCATCAGGGCTGCAAAGTCCCGGATTGGACTGTTTATTGCCTTATGCTTGCTAAAAGCAGGAAAACGTTGCATGACCTTTTTGGTGACTGAGGTAAGGGGAACGATAGAACCGCCTGGCAAGAGCAAGCAGGCAAGCACTCCCAGTGGACGGGCATTGGCAAGATAAAAGATGGCGAGGATTCAGGACAGAGAAGAGAAATCCCTTCTTCGCTCCCTCTCACAAGAGGTAGTGATGGCCTCCTGCCTAGATGGCTTTAAAAGAAGATTAGGCAAATACATGGAGGAGGTGAGAACTATAAATGGCTATTAAAGGTAAAGGGACCCCTGACCATTAGGTCCAGTCGGGGACAACTCTGGGGTTGCGGTGCTCATCTCGCGTTACTGGCCGAGGGAGCCGGCGTACAGCTTCCAGGTCATGTGGCCAGCAGGACTAAGCCGCTTCTGGCGAACCAGAGCAGCGCATGGAAACGCCATTTACCTTCCCGCCGGAGTGGTACCTATTTATCTACTTGCACTTTGACGTGCTTTCAAACTGCTAAGTTGGCAGGAGCAGGGACCGAACAACGGGAGCTCACCCCATCACAGGGATTCGAACCGCCGCCCTTCTGATCGGCAAGCCCTAGGCTCTGTGGTTTAACCCACAGCGCCACCCACGTCCCTTCTATAAATGGCTATTAGGCACGGTCAGCAATGCTTCTGAATGCCAGTTGCTGGGAACGCCAGGAGGGGAGAGTTGTCCTTGTGCTTAAATCCTGCTTTCCCATTGGGGCATCTGGTTGTCCACTGTGAGAACAGGATGCTGGACCAGATGGTCCAGCAGATTCCTCTTATGTTCTTATGAACATAAGGAGCACAGATGCTGCCAGTTTAGCTGGACCACAGGAGCTTGGACTCCTCGTGAAGACTGTCTGCCAGCTGTCCAGTCTTCGCTGTGTAAGCAGAGAAGCTATGAAGAACAGGAGAAGCCCAGCCCCAACCAGAGCTTTCCTGGGTCAACTCAGTAGGCCATCTGTACCAAGGAACTGGTAAAGTAGGGTTTATATTGTTTTTCTTAGGGTTCTGCATTTGCACTTCTTATCTGTTTCTTATCCAAACAAAGTGGCTGGATCAAAGGTAGGAGCCCCGCAGGCCATGCGAGGATTAATTAGGAAAGGGGTTGGAAATGAAGGGGACGCTATTGTAATGGCATTTTATGAATTTATTTTGCAATGCCGTAGGGTGTACAGATCGGGACGCCTCCCCTTGAAAACGAGGATGCAAAGTTGGAAAAGGTCCAGAAAGGGGCGAAGAAAATGATCCGGGAGATGTGGCAACAACTTCCCATATTTGGAAAAGTTGCAGGAGGATTTGGGACTTTTTAGTTTAGAGCAAAGATGAGGAAGAGGCAACATGATGGAAGTTTGTGAAATTGTGCCTGGCCTGGAGAAAGTGGACAGAGAAAGGTTCTTCCCTCTCTCTCGTAACACCGGACGTCGCAGGCATCCAATGAAGCTGAATGATGGAAGATTCAGGCCAGGGGGGAAAAGAAAGCCCTTCTTCGTGCACATAGTTAAACTGCGGAACTCCCTGCCACAGGAGGCAGCAATGGCCACCAACCTGAATGGCTTTAAAAGAGGATTAGACAAAATAGCGGGGGAGGAGAGGGCTTTCAATGGCTACTAACCAGGGTAGCGGTGCTTTGTCTCCCTGGTTGGAGGCAGCAATGCTTCGGAAGGCCAGTTGCTGGAAAACACGGGAAGGGAGAGGGCTCTTGAATCCCGGGGGCAACTCATTGGTTACTGTCTGTGCACTTTTTCCAGAAAAAGGGCTGCTGGAACTCACCATGAACGTCTCCCTTGTTCTCTTATAATGGCAGTGGCACCCACCTGAGAGGGGCCAGAACTGAATTCCAGCTGGGGGGGAAACAACCCTGGTTACTTTGAGAACAGGATACTGGACTAGATGAACCATTGGCCTGATCCAGCAGGTTCCTCCTAGGTTCTTATGTAGGTATCCTGCCTGGATGTCGCCTTTGCCTGGGACTCTCTTTCTCAGTTGCTAAGCAGGATGCACCTCTTTTGCCAGTCCTTGGCAGCAGGTAGCAGAGGGTGCTCCTCTCTCCCTCCGTCGCAAAGGGCTCTGCTGCCAGTCTCAGGGAGAATAATAATAATAATAATAATAATAATAATAATAATAATAATAATAATTTATTTGTACCCCGCCCATCTGGCTGAGTTTCCCCAGCCACTCTGGGCGGCTTCCAACCGAATATTAAAAACAATACAGCATCAAACATTAAAAACTTCCCTAAACAGGGCTGCCTTTAGATGTATTTTAAAAATAGGATAGCTGCTTATTTCCTTGACATCTGATGGAAGGGTGTTCCACAGGGTGGGCGCCACTACCGAGAAGGCCCTCTGCCTGGTTCCCTGTAGCTTTGCTTCTCGCAGGGAGGGAACCGCCAGAAGGCCCTCGGCGCTGGACCTCAGTGTCCGGGCTGAGCGGTGGGGGTGGAGACGCTCCTTCAGGTATACAGGACCGAGGCCGTTTCATAGAATCATAGAATCACAGAATCACAGAATCATAGAATCATAGAATCATAGAATCATAGAGTTGGAAGAGACCACAAGGGCCATCCAGTCCAACCCCCTGCCAAGCAAGAACACCATCAAAGCATTCTTGACAGATGGCTGTCAAGCCTCTGCTTAAAGACCTCCAAAGAAGGAGACTCCACCACACTCCTTGGCAGCAAATTCCACTGTCAAACAGCTCTTACTGTCAGGAAGTTCTTCCTAATGTTTAGGTGGAATCTTCTTTCTTGTAGTTTGAATCCATTGCTCCGTGTCCGCTTCTCTGGAGCAGCAGAAAACAACCTTTCTCCCTCCTCTATATGACATCCTTTTATATATTTGAACATGGCTATCATATCACCCCTTAACCTTCTCTTCTCCAGGCTAAACATACCCAGCTCCCTAAGCCGTTCCTCATAAGGCATCGTTTCCAAGCCTTTGACCATTTTGGTTGCCCTCTTCTGGACACGTTCCAGCTTGTCAGTATCCTTCTTGAACTGTGGTGCCCAGAACTGGACACAGTATTCCAGGTGAGGTCTGACCAGAGCGGAATACAGTGGTACTATTACTTCCCTTGATCTAGATGCTATACTCCTATTGATGCAGCCCAGAATTGCATTGGCTTTTTTAGCTGCTGCATCACACTGTTGACTCATGTCAAGTTTGTGGTCTACCAAGACTCCTAGATCCTTTTCACTTGTACTGCTCTCAAGCCAGGTGTCGCCCATCCTGTATCTGTGCCTTTCATTTTTTTTGCCCAAGTGTAGTACTTTACATTTCTCCCTGTTAAAATTCATTTAGGGCTTTAAAGGTCAGCACCAACACTTTGAATTGTGCTCGGAAACATACTGGGAGCCAATGTAGAGAAGGGGCTGGCCCGGACAGGGAAAGGCAAGGGTGGGGGCGGGCGGGCAGGGGTTTCCATGGCAATGTTCCATGGACTCCCATCCCTTGGTATGCAAATGCCAAAGCACCAGGCAGGAAGGAAGGAGCTCGGTCAGGTCCTGTTAATCTTTAATTCGGAGCCTGGATGCCCCGCTGCAGCTGGGAGCTCCCCGTAGCACCCCCCCTGCTGGAATTCCCAGTCCGGAAGCACCGAGACCAGTGCCAGTTCCTTCCCCAGCGCTGGTGGGGCTGCTGGTGGGGCTTTTCTGCCCGTTCTCTTCCTAGCCAAGGCATTTCCTCAAGGCGAGCCAGCTGGCCTTCACCCACGAAGTAGAGAACTCAAGAGCAGCCACCCTGAAAGTAAGTCCTCCTCGTTGCTTGGCTTTCATGCCCAGAAAACTCCAGGCGCTTAAACAGCTGCCCCTCGGGCTTGTTCTATCCTCACCACAACCCTGCAAAGTAGGTACGGGAAGGGATGTGGCTCCGTTTTTCTGTCAGGCATGGCGGAGGTCCCAGGACCCCGGCAGAGCTCTCACATTTCCTTCCCAAAGGCCAGTGCCTTACTTAGCGGTTGTGAAAGGCACCAAATGTTGTTGAGGGCCACAGAAAGGCCTTGAGGGCCGCATGCGACTCTTGAGCTATGTGCAGAGGCGTAGTCAGCCCAGGTGGTACCCGGGGCGGATTTTTTTTTTGTCCCCCCCCCCACCACTTTGCCAGGGCACTGGCAGAGCTGCACCCAGTGGCATAGCAAGTCACCCCCACCCCCCAAAAATGATGGTGCCACTTTGCGAGGTGTGGGGTTTTTGTGTGTGTGTGTCTATTATCTCTTTTTTTTCAATAAAGTTAAAATTTATTTAAAAAATAAATAAATAAAAAATAATAAAAATAAAGAAATGTCACCCCCCTCTGATGGTGCCACTTTGTGAGGTGTGGGGGGTTGTGTGTGTGTGTGTGTGTGTGTGTGTGTGTGTGTGTGTGTCTATTATCTCTTTTTTCCAATAAAGTTTAAAAAATGTAAAAAAAAAATTAAAAAAAATTTAAAAAGAATTTTTTTTTTTAAGTGTCACCCCCCTCTGGGGTGGAACCCGGGGCGGCCCGCCCCCATTGCCCCCCTTGCTACGCCCCTGGCTGTGTGTTGGACTCCCCTGAGCTAGATGGACCAAGAGGCTGACTCCGTATCAGTTAGCTTCCTACATTCCTATGTCTGGTGGAGGGAGGATGACTGGCCGGAGATGGGGAGCAGACAATGCTTGGCCGTGAGAGAAAGGGACCTGGGACACCAGGGCTCAGATCCCCACTTGGCCGTGAAGGTCACCCACCGAGCAATGACAGTGCAGAGGCACAGAAATCCTTCCCATCGTGTCTCTGCTGCCAACTGATGGGGACACTCAGGGCAGGAACGGACTTCTGGGAGACCTCTCTGTGTGTGGCCCTGGGAACCATGTCGGACCATGAAAACGTCATCGTTTGTCACGTGCAATGATGGGATTCTTCCTGAGCTATGGGGAGACCTATTCAAAGCCACCTTCTGGCACTGAGTGGAGTGAAGGACTGGACCAGGCTTCCTCAAACTTGGCCCTGCAGATGTTTTTGGCCTACAACTCCCATGATCCCTAGCTAGCTGGACCAGTAGTCAGGGATGATGGGAATTGTAGTCTCAAAACATCTAGAGGGCCAAGTTTGAGGAAGCCTGGACCGGACTCAAACCTGGCTGAATTCACCGAGAAAGCAGAATTTGCCTTCCTCGCATGAGAACCTCAGAAGAATCCGGCAGCTGAAACAGGCCAAAGAGACCCAGCTAGATGCCGCACAGAGAAGCAGGCCAAGACGGCAACCTGGGGCCCCCAAGGGAGGCTTATAATGCTTCTAGGATTTATTCTCTGTGTCTCTCGGCGACTGGGGGTAAGAGGGCAGGGAGTGCAGGACTTGTTCCTTTGCCCTGTTTCCAGGACACGTCTAGAACAGCCTGGGGCACCCAAATAATTATTTCGTTAATCATTTTTAAAAGCTGTGCAGAGAACTGAACACCTAAATGCGTCTTGTGTTTCTAACTTCTGGACATCCCTCCCTCCCTCCCTTCCAAAAGGCTTGCCCAAAGGCTGCCTCTGCTCCCTGTGTGTGTGTCTATCACTGGGGTCAGAAGCGGCAGATGGGGAAGCACCAAGAGAGGCCAGACCAACATTGGCAGCTATCAAACAAAGCCTTGTTGTAGCTCTGAAGAATCAGGACTGGGAGCTCTTCATACTGGCTTTCCACAGATGCACCAATTCGGCTTGCTGAAAGAGAGTAAAAGAATCATAGAATTGTAGGGTTGAAAGGGACACCAAGGGTCATTTAGCCCAACCCCCTGCAATGCAGGTGACCACCCAACCTCTGCTTAAAAGCCACCAAAGAATGAGAGTCCACAACCTCCCAAGGGAGCCCATTCCACAGCCAATAGGCTTTTACAGTCAAAACGTTATTCCCAATGTTTAGCCAGAATCTCCTTTCTTGTCCTTTGGATCCATTCGTTTGGGTCCTGCCCTCCAGAACAGCAAAAAGCCAAGCTTGCTCCATCTTCCATGTGACAGCCCTTCAGATATTTGAGGATGGCTGTCACATCACCTCTCAGTCTCCTCTTTTTCCAGGCTAAACATCCCCAACTCCCTGAACTGTTCCTCATAAGGCTTGGTCTCCAGACCCTGGTTGCCCTCCTCTGCACAGCTTGAAAATATCCTTCTGAAACTGGGGTGGCCAGAACTGGACACCAGAGTCCAGTTGGGGCCTCACCAAGGCAGAATACAAGGGTGCTATTACCATTTTTTTACCAAATAATTTTTATTAGTTTTCCAATTTTGTTAACAAATTCATAACAAATTAATTCAAATTTAACACAGATTTAAAGATTTGCATTACACACACACACACACACACACCCTTCAAGATGCTACTTCTCCTTCCCTCTGTTACTGCTTACCCTCCTTGATGTGGTCCTGTGGGCTATTGATTTTGTAATCTTTCTCTCTTTCTCTCTCCCTAGGAGCAGGAGACACCAGCGGAGAAGATCTGTCGCCTCCCGTCATCATGGCTGCTCTCAATGACAGCAGCTTTGACCCCGTCACGTTTGTCCTGACCGGCATCCCCGGCATGGAGGAATCCCACGTGTGGATTTCTGTCCCCTTCTGCCTCATGTACGTGGTGGCCCTCCTAGGGAACTCGTTCCTCCTCTTCCTCATTGCCACGGACCACAGCCTTCGCCAGCCCATGTGCCTCTTCCTGGCCATGCTCTCTGTGGCGGACCTCCTGCTGTCTACGGTCACCGTGCCCGAGATGCTGGCCATCTTCTGGTTCGGCTCCAGGAAGATCTCCTTCGACGCCTGCATTGCCCAGATGTTCTTCACCCACTTCAGCTTCATCGCGGAGTCCACCATCCTGCTGGCCATGGCCTTTGACCGCTACGTCGCCATCTGCGACCCGCTGCGCTACATGGCCATCCTGACCCCGTCGGTGATTGGGAAGGTGGCCCTGGCGGCCGTGGTCAGGGGGCTGTGCATCATGTCCCCACCCATCTTCCTCCTCAAGAGGCTGCCCTACTGCGGCCACAGCACCATGCAGCACACCTACTGTGAGCACATGGGCATTGCCCGCCTGGCCTGCGGAGACATCACCGTCAACATCTGGTACGGCTTCACCACGACCCTCCTGTCCTCAGGGGTGGACGTGGTGCTCATTGCCTTGTCGTACGGCTTGATCCTCAGGGCCGTCTTCCAGCTCTCCTCCAAGGAAGCCCGCCTCAAGGCTCTCCGCACCTGCGGCTCCCACATCTGCATCATCCTGATGTTCTACATGCCCGCCTTCTTCTCCTTCCTCACCCACCGCTTTGGCCACAACATCCCCAGCTGCATCCACATCCTGCTGGCCAACCTCTATGTCATCGTTCCTCCCATGCTCAACCCCATCGTCTATGGGGTGAGAACGAGGCAGATCCGGGAGCGAGTCACCCACGTGTTCTCACGGACAGGAAGGCGGAGGTGGTGCTAGGAGGCAGCGCTTGGTGCATCAGCCCCCCCTGAACCTTTGCGGAAGGTTGCCTGCCTGAGATATGGAGACCCTCCTTCGTGAGAGAAGGAAGGTGGGCTGCTGAGAAATTGGGTTAGCAGGAAGCTAAGGTGCAATTATTACCTGGCTCTCTGCTCTCAGTTTCATAGAGCTGGGGAAAGTTCAGAAAAGGGCAACCGAAATGATCAAGGGGTGAAATGACTCCCCAACAAGGAAACGTAGCAGCTTTTGTGACTTTTTAGTTTACGACAAAGAAGAGTAAGAGGTGCCATATCTGTGGCATGGAGGAAATGGATAGAGAAGCTTTTTTCTCCCTCGATGGAGGAAGATCTAATAAAGCTGAACGCTAGAAGATTCATGGCAGATAAAAGAAATGACTTTTTCGTGCAGAGTTAAACTGTGGAACTCACGCCCACAAGGTGATGCCCACCAACCTGTAAGAGGATTAAACAAATTCATAGAGGAGGTTGCTATCAATGGCTGTGCTCTGCTTGCACAATCAGAGGCACCAATGCTTCTGAATACTGGTTGCTAGAAACCACAGGTGTGGAGAGAGGGCTCCTGTGCTCAGATCCTGCTTGGTGGCTTCTCATTAGGACATCTGGTCAGCCACTGTGAGAACAGAATGCGACGCAGACCTAAGCCAGCGATACTGAAAGTCTGTTGGAATTGGGAAGCGTCATTGTTAAGTGGTAGAGCACCTGCTTGGAATGTAGAAAAATTAAGTAACGGGGGGGGGGGAGTGTCACAGGGTTCAGAGAATCCCATTTTATGGATTTGACATTGTTTTTGTGTACAATTTTCTTTGTTTGTGGTTGTTATTGTATTGGTTATTGTGTGTTTTTGTTTTGTTTTTGTCATTTTTGTTGAAAATTTAATAAAATATTATATATATTGTTGTTGTTCAGTCGTTCAGTCGTGTCCGACTTTTCGTGACCCCCTGGACCAGAGCACGCCAGGCACGCCTATCCTTCACTGCCTCTCGCAGTTTGGCCAAACTCATGTTAGTAGCTTCGAGAACACTGTCCAACCATCTCATCCTCTGCCGTCCCCTTCTCCTTGTTCCCTCCATCTTTCCCAACATCAGGGTCTTTTCTAGGGAGTCTTCTCTTCTCATGAGGTGGCCAAAGTACTGGAGCCTCAACTTCAGGATCTGTCCTTCTAGTGAGCACGCAGGGCTGATTTCTTTAAGAATTGATAGGTTTGATCTTCTTGCAGTCCATGGGACTCTCAAGAGTCTCCACCATAATTCAAAAGCATATATAAAGTAGGTACCAGTTTCAATTCCCAAGGGCACCTCCAGGCTGAAACCCACGACAGCCACTTCCAGTTGGTGCAGCATAAGGAACAACTCTGAGCTGCGTGGCACAATGGTTTCACTCAAGAGAAGCAAAGGTAAAGGGACCCCTGACCATTAGGTCCAGTCGCGGATGACTCTGGGGTTGCAACACTCATCTCGTTTTACGGGCCAAGGGAGCCGGCGTACAGCTTCCAGGTCATGTGGCTAGCATGACTAAGCCACTTCTGGCGAACCAGAGCAGCGCACGGAAACGCCGTTTACCTTCCCGCTGCATCGGTACCTATTTATCTACTTGCACTTTGACGTGCTTTCAAACTGCTAGGTGGGCAGGAGCAGGGACCGAGCAACGGGAGCTCACACCATCACGGGGATTCGAACCGCCGACCTTCTGATCGGCAAGCCCTAAGCCATGGGTAGGCAAACTAAGGCCCAGGGTCCGGATCCGGCCCAATCGTCTTCTAAATCTGGCCCGCGGACGGTCTGGGAATCAGCGTGTTTTCACATGAGTAGAATGTGTCCTTTTATTTAAAATGCATCTCTGGGTTATTTGTGGGGCATAGGAATTCGTTCACCCCCCCGAAATAGTCTGGCCCCCCACAAGGTCTGAGGGACAGTGGACTGGCCCCCTGCTGAAAAGGTTTGCTGACCCCTTCCTAGGCTCAGTGGTTTAACCCACAGCGCCAGCTGCATGGCGACTCAAGAGAAGGCAGCTTCTAATGCCGAATCGGTAGCTGGGTGATTTTCTGGGCGGACCCACACTCTACATTCAAAGCATATTCAGCGCACATTGAAAGCACATTGTCAGGGGGCTGCAGCCCTGCTCCAGTCCTGCGTTAAGCAGCTATCGAGAGCCGCCCCCAATTTTAACGATGGATTCATCCAGTTCCCCTGCCGGTCCCAGCCAGGCAGAGCCATCGCCCCGTAGCAGGGGAAGGAAAGAAGAGGCGCACAAGGTGCTTCCGTCTGCCGAGATGGGGTTCCTGGCGGGAGAATCGCCGCAAGGCACTCTGGGAATCTGAGAGTGATTCATGAGTCGTTTTTATGATGTACTCCATGCTGTAAAGTAATTAGCCCAGATTAATGCTTCAAAGCTTGATGATTCAGAGTCTTTCTTTGAGCGGCCAGCTGGGGAAGGGACCCCACGGCCCCTGACACACATGATTCCCCCCAAATAATCCCGGGAAGCGTTCCCTGTGAAGGGTGCTTTGCAAAAGGGACACTTCAGGCGCCCCGATTGTAACGGTTGAGTATCTCCATTGCTAACTCTGAAAAGGACCCTGGCAGCGCATTCAACAACAGCAGGTTGGCCTGGGGTTTAGTTTCAGGACGTTCTTCACAACTCTGTCATTTTGGATGTGGTGGGAACCTTTGGGGAATGCGAGGGGGGAATTCTGGACTGGGGTCAAATGGATGGATGGGCCTTTCATGTGGGCTACATGAAAATATAACCAATAAGATGCAACACACCCATGCTCTTTTATTTTATCTGTTTTTATTGTGTTTTATTTTATTTAGTAATTAAATTTGCATACCGTCTTTCCTCCAAAGATCACAGGACGGATCACAGCATAAAAATAGAAAATGAGAAGGCAAAGTACATAATAAACCAAACACAAACCAACAACCCCCTCCCACAAAGACGCGTTAATGAGCCCAAGGCCTGGTTGAAGAGGTACGTTTTCTCCTGGCACCTAAAGATATGTAACAAAGGCACCAGGCGAGCCTCCCTGGGGAGAGCATTCCACAAGTGGGGAGCCACTGCAGAAAAGGCCCCGTTCGTGTGTTGCCACCCTCTGGACCTCCCCCCCCAAAAAAAATTTTATTACATTTTTTTGTAAAACAACAAACAAAACGCAACATACAAACAAAACACAAAAAAATCCACACTCCATCACATTGCTATTTTCCATTGTTTGGGGACTTCCTTCAGTCCCCCCTCTCTGAGCTGCATTGTCCATTTATCTCCTGTAGCAGGTTCATCTTCTAGAATCTTGAACTATAGTAAAAAGAAAATCTCTAACAATCAATTCTGTCCAAAAGTTAAATCATTTGTATTACCAAAAACCTATCTATACTTCCATAAGGGTACATTATGTTTTTTAATACTTCTTCAAATACTCTCTAAATTTCTTCCAATCTTCTTCCACCTTCTTCTCCCTCTGGACCTCTTGTGAGGGAAGAACATGAGGAAGAGTCTCAGCTGATGATCACGGGGTCCAGGAGGTCAGTTCATATGGGGAGAGGGGGTCCTGGAGGTATTGCAGTCCTAAGCCCTTTGCATCTCTGTCCATATGGTGTCCACGTGATAAGAAAGCGAGGGAATTAGGGTTGGCATTTCTGTTTGATCCGCCTTGTGTCCAGCATACTGGCAGTTACTGCAGTATTTTCTTTTCCAAATATGTATAAATATTTGCTCAACCTCAAAAGGACCCTGCTGTACTCATGCTGCATGTCACACTCCATGTCTGCATTGACGCTAAATAAAATCATAGAAATGTAGGGTTGGAAGATACACCAAATGTCATCTAGTCCAACCTCCTGCAATACAGGAATCACAACAGTAATGATTGTGGCCATCCAACCTCTGCTTTAAAAACCTCCAGTGAAGGAGAGTCCATAACCTCCCAAGAGAGTCCTTTCCACAGCTCCAACTATTGGAAAGTTCTTCATCAAGTTTAGTCAGAATTTCCTTTCTTGTAACTTGGTAGGAGTCTTGGAAGACCACAAACTTGACATGAGTCAACAGTGTGATGCAGCAGCTAAAAAAGCCCATGCAATTCTGGGCTGCATCAATAGTATAGCATCTAGATCAAGGGAAGTAATAGTACCACTGTATTCCGCTCTGGTCAGACCTCACCTGGAATACTGTGTCCAGTTCTGGGCACCACAGTTCAAGAAGGATACTGACAAGCTGGAACGTGTCCAGAGGAGGGCAACCAAAATGGTCAAAGGCCTGGAAACGATGCCTTATGAGGAACGGCTTAGGGAGCTGGGTATGTTTAGCCTGGAGAAGAGAAGGTTAAGGAGTGATAGGATAGCCATGTTCAAATATATAAAAGGATGTCATATAGAGGAGGGAGAAAGGTTGTTTTCTGCTGCTCCAGAGAAGCGGACACGGAGCAATGGATTCAAACTACAAGAAAGAAGATTCCACCTCAACATTAGGAAGAACTTCCTGACAGTAAGAGCTGTTCGACAGTGGAATTTGCTGCCAAGGAGTGTGGTGGAGTCTCCTTCTTTGGAGGTCTTTAAGCAGAGGCTTGACAGCCACCTGTCAGGAATGCTTTGATGGTGTTTTCTGCTTGGCAGGGGGTTGGACTGGATGGTCCTTGTGGTCTATTCCAACTCTAGGATTCTAGGATTCTATGAATCCGTTGGTTCAAGTCCTACCCTGTAGAGCAGGAGAAAACAAGCTTGCTCCCTCCTCCATGTGACAGCCCTTAAGATATTTTAAGATGTCTCTCATATCCCTTCTCAGCCTTCCTCTTCTCCAGGCTAAACGTACCCTGCTCCCTCATAAGGCTTGGTCTCCAGACCCTCGATCATCTTGGTTGCCCTTCTCTGTTATCATCTTTCTCTCACTGTTCTTCCTTCTTTTCCTTCTGTAAACTGTAGCATTGTAAGAAAAGGAATGATTTACAGAAGGAAAATAAGTAATGTTAAAACTCCAATTAAAATTATATTGGGGCGGGGAGGAATTCTGGGCTGGGCTACAGAGTCCCTCTTGGGTCCCTGGGCCTAGGGCAGTTGCCTCCAGCGACCTCAGCGCTGACATCACAAATCACGGGTTCCACACCAGAAGGTTGTGTAGGGCCTCTGGGCTGGGGGAGGGAGGGGGTGTCGAGAAGAGGGACCCCACAGCTTGCGTGGTGACAGAGTAAAGAAGGCAGGACCACTTTGGAGTGCGATGAGAAGCCAAGCCTGACTTTGGTCTCTGCTTCTTGCTCTCAAATCTTGGCAGCATTATGGTCGAAAGCCAGAGAATCCCGGGGGTCGACCTCAGAGCTGCTGAGCCCCAAGTTATACGGATCGTCGTGAAGACTCCGTGGCAGAAGGAAGAGTTTCTGGTCCACAAGGAGATGCTGGTCCGAGAATTCAAGGAACATGTTGCCAGGCATTTCTCCTCTTCTCCTGACCAAGTTGTGCTGGTGTATGTCGGAAGGATCTTGAAAGACCACAAGACCCTTGCCCAGCATGGCATCCACCTAGACTACGACGCAACAGTCTACGTGGTCATCCGGTCTACCCGGGGGCGCCCGTCCCGGCAGGCTTCCGAGAGCCCTATCAGCCCTGCCCCAGATCAGAAGCCTCCCCGGGGAGGGGCTTTTGCCAGCGATGGCCTCCGGGAGCTGACCGCCAGCCTGGGCCTCAACACAGCCAACTTTTCAGAGTTCCAGAGCCAGCTCATGTCCAACCCAGACATGATGGTGCAACTGCTGGAGAACCCCTTCATCCAGAGCAAGCTCTCCAGCCCCGACCTGATGAAGGAGCTGGTCACCAGCAACCCACAGGTGCGGCAGGTGATGGAGAAAGCCCCTGAGATCAGCCATGTCTTCAGCTCCCCAGAAGGAATGAGGTTGGTGGTGGAACTGGCAAGGAACCCAGCGGTCGTGAGGGAGTTCATCAAATCGCCTCCCCAGGCCACCACTTGTCCTGGAAGCGTCCCTGGTGGAGACAACAACAGTGTCCTTCAGGGTGTGTTCCCTGAGGCACAAAGAGGACTGGGCCAGAAGGCCGTTCCAAAGCGGTGTGGGGCGAGCCCCTCGCCAGCATCCCTGGGGGGCCATGCACCTACCTTTGACCACGGTGAAAGGCTTGAGCGGGCCCGGGAGAGGCTGCCTTCTCCCCGAAGTTGGCCTCCAAAGCCTGGCGCCCAGAACCCAGCACCCAACGGCAATGATCCGAGCAATGGGGAAAGCGGCGCCTACAGAGGAGAGGCCGGACAACAAGCCTCAGCAACTGTGAAGAACCTCCTCCACCAAATCATAAAGCATCTGATGCAGAACCTGGCATCTAGCAGCCCCTCCAGGAGCAGCCACACCCCGGAGGTGGTGGCCAAGATGGTCCGCAGGAACACCTCCGTCTCCAGGAGCCCCCGGGGGCAGGCGGCCCCGCAGGTCCCAGACCTCCTCCAGCAGATCCAAAGCACAGACATCCTGTTGGCCAACTGGAGCCCCAAGGAGATCCAGGGGCTGGTGGAAATCCAGCAGAGGCTGCAGGCACTCGCCACAGACGAGCCGGCAGCAGAGAGGCGAGGCAGATCCGAGCGGCCCGCGCGGAGGGCGCACTCCATCACGTCCCTCTTGGACGTCGTGCCCCCCGTCTCGAGGGTAGGGCGCCAGGATGTCACCGCCCAGCAGATCTTGGAGACTCTGGTGGGCGCTGACTTCTTAGCTGGCGTGAAGAACGCCAGCCGCCTGCGGGGCTCGTCCGCGCAGCCGTCTTGCAAGCAGAAGCGGGCGTACAAGCTCTGAGGTGGAAGAGGATGGAAGCTGAGCCATCCGCAGAACGGAGGCTGGACTCCTGCAGCTGCTGTGCCGATGCTAGAGCTCTGCAAAGACATGGATTACATGGTTTGTGATTAAAAGGCTTTAAATCTTTCAAAAAGTCTCCTCTGTTGGCTTGGGTTTCTGGAGGGGGTAGGCGTACCCTCCAAGCGTCCCGATTTCCCAGGGACAGTCCTGAAATTATGAAAGCCATCCCAGCTTCTGATTGTCTCTCCGTGGCCTCTCCTCCCATGGGCAGCTCATGGCAGCTGCTGAAGAGCGGGTGAGGATGAAGAGAGGCCACCACTGCTAAGGCCCCGCCTGCATGTTGCACCAGCTCTGGGGTGCAGGCAGAGGGCAGAGTTGCCCTGGGCGTAAAGAAATGGGGAGTGGAGCATAAGGAGTCTTGACTATTTTTAAAAAAAAGAAAGAAAGAAATGATTTGTGTGTCTGCATCTAAATTTATTTTTTCTTTTTGTAAATCTACCAAAGAATAAAATTGGGATCAATGGGTTTTCTCAGGACGGTGGAGGGTGTGTGTACTGTGTCCTGCTGGTGGTGGGGCTGCTTGCAAGGGTCCTCCTTCAGATAGGAAATGCTTGGGGGGGGGAGTCACAAAAATGGGACATCAATGAGGGTCATTAGGGGTGTGTGAGAAATGTCCCTATTTTCATCTGAGGAATGTTGGGGGATATGGTATGGCTGCAATTTGTTCTTGATTTTCTTGTTTCATCTTTTTGTAAAATGCTTTGAGGGTCGGTTTAAAAACAACAACAACAACAACAACAACAACAACAACAACAACAACAACAATCAAGCAGTGTACAATTTTTTTTGAAATGAAAGAAACCATTAAACAAACTATAAGAACTTAAAAAGCACCTGCTGGACGCGGCCAAAGAGGGGACCAGCTAGTCCAGCAGCCTCTTCTCGGTGGCCAAAAAACCCCCAGGGGGGCGAAATTGCTTCGGCTCCTAGGAGCTGGGAATCCCTATGGCTTCAAGGCTGCTCTGGAGATCGAGGTGGACACTTTGGGACAAAAGATGGAGATGGAGAAGGAAAGACAGAGAATTGGCATGATAGCCATCTTCAAATAGACTGAAGGGCTCCCACATGGCGGGTGGAGTAAGCTTGAACCGATGGATTCAAATTACAAGAAAGGAGGTTCTGAAGATACACTGGGAAGAACTTTCTGGCAGTAAGAGCTGTTCAACAGTGGGACAGTCTCCCTTGGGAGGTGGTGGGCTCTCCTTCCTTGGAGGTTTTCAAGCAGAGGTTGGATGGCCGTCTGGATGAGAGCCAGTGTGGTGTAGTGGTTAAGAGCAGTAGACTCGTAATCCGGTGAACCGGGTTCGCGTCCCCGCTCCTCCACATGCAGCTGCTGGGTGACCTTGGGCTAGTCACACTTCTCTGAAGTCTCTCAGCCCCACTCACCTCACAGAGTGTTTGTTGTGGGGGAGGAAGGGAAAGGAGAATGTGAGCCGCTTTGAGACTCCTTCGGGTAGTGATAAAGCAGGATATCAGATCCAAACTCTTCTTCTTCTTCTGTCATGGATACTCTAATTGGGATTCCAGCATTGCAGGGGGTCGGACTTGATGACTCTAGGGGTCCTGTCCAACTCTACAAGTTGAGTCCTATGATTCTCTGCAAATGGGGAAATAAAGGTAAAGGGACCCCTGACCATTAGGTCCAGTCGTGTCCGACTCTGGGGTTGCGGCGCTCATCTCGCTTTATTGGCCGAGGGAGCCGGCGTACAGTTTCCGGGTCATGTGGCCAGCATGACAAAGCCGCTTCTGGCGAACCAGAGCAGCTCACGGAAACGCCGTTCACCTTCCCGCCAGAGCGGTTCCTATTTATCTACTTGCACTTTGATGTGCTTTCGAACTGCTAGGTTGGCAGGAGCTGGGACTGAGCAACGGGAGCTCACTCCGTCGGGGGGATTCGAACCGCCGACCTTCTGATCAGCAAGCCCTAGGCTCAGTGGTTTAACCCACAGCGCCACCTGGGTCCCTTGAACGGGGAAATACCCTGGTACAAATCCAGGGCTATCTGTGAAGCCCACTGAGTCAGGGGTGGGGTTCTTGGGCCACAGAGTTTGCGTGTAGGGAAACATGCCCACTGAGAATGTCTGGGGAAATCCCAGACTCTCTTGAACCCAAGGCGCAGGTGGGAATGGGACCTGACTATAATGCAAGTACTTTACTGAGAGCTCTGTGCAACAAAAGAAAATATCGTTGAGCCTCCAAGAGCAAACTAAGGGTTATGCTCTCCTTGCCTTTTTAAAACTCCCCCTGAGCCTGAGAAAAGTGGGTCCCAGGAGGTCCCTTCTCCTCCACCAGCACCACCACCTGCTTCCAAACCCCCCTCAGGACTCCCAAGGAGACACGAGGCAGCCAAAGTCCCTCAGCTCCTTGGCACCCAGCCTCCTTCAAATGCTTGTCTCTGCTGCTGCCTGGGGGACCCAAGACCCGTCTCCATCACTGGAGCTAAAGGCAGGTGAGAACTTTGTACAGAGCTGGTTCTTGCTGCTGCCTTCCAAGGAGGAGCTGGGCAAAATATCTGGGGCAGGTGTGGTTCAAATCTGTTGGACGGGGGTGCTGAAGGGGTCAGCCCAAGGGTTAGGAGGGGCAGCTTGGACTAGGGAAGAGGTTATCGGGGGCAGGCAGGGCCCTTGACATTGCTGCCCAGTGAAATTAGAGATCAAGAAAAGGCAAGTTTGAAGGAGGACTGGGAACCATTTGCAGAATGTTTAAAAAGCTATTGTAAACATTAAAACACAAGCAGGATTAGAATAATGAGCAGCAGTAAATGACGACTTTTGGAATAGTATGGAGAGAATAAGGTGCAGAATAAGTTATAATATGCAGCAATATTGGAAAATATGGGGAACCACAGGAGGGAAGTCCAATGTCAGATGGAAATTATGGAGGAATTAAAGAGGTATACAGACCATGCATTAAACTTGCAACCTATTGAAAAATTACAAATGATTTTTTAAAAAAATGAAAGCACATTACTGCCAGGTGGACCCTCTTCAAAGACACACAGAAATGTTTTTGTACACCTTTGAGCATCTGCAGTGCCATTCCTGTTAAAGTCAGGTTAACAGAACACGAATGCCAGAGGGAGGGAGGGAGAGATTTGACAGCCGAATGAGTTCTCTAGACAACATGTGTATTATTTATTTATTAGCTTCCTTGCTCAGGGGTGGGTGGGAGAGGAGACCCACCAGCCCCTCTACACGGCTGTAGGGTTTCCACATTCTGGCTTAACTCTGTGTTGACTCTGCCATCTTCTTAAATGCAGGAAGCACAATACAAAAGAATACCCCAACCTTTGCTTAAAAAGTCTCCTACGAAAGAGAGTCTGTTCTGCTGTCAAACAGCTCTTGGCCTCAGAAAGTTATTTCTAATGCTTACTCAGAATCTCCTTTCTTGTCCTTTGAATCCATCGGTTCGGGTCCTCCCCTTTGGAGCAGCAGAAGACATGCTTGCTTCATCTTCCTCAGGATTTGTTCTGGATCCCAGTAGATTTTATTCCCCGTGAACTGTCTTCCACCCCTAGCACCTACTAGGGAGGGAACGGATTCCTGCTTACAACCACCACAGCTACCAGGAAGCCCTTCCGAGGCCCCAGATGCTGCCAGCCAACCACAGCTCCTTGCCCCCCACCACCTACATCTTGACTGGCATCCCAGGGATGGAGGCCTTTCACATCTGGATCTCCATCCCCTTCTGCCTGATGTACATCGTGGCTCTGGTGGGGAATAGCACTCTGCTGTTCATCATCTTCACAGAGCGCAGCCTCCACCAGCCCATGTACCTCTTCCTCTCCATGCTGGCTGTCACTGACGTGCTTCTGTCCACCTCCACCGCTCCCAAAATGCTGGCCATCTTCTGGTTCAAGGCTGGGGAGATCTCCTTCGAAGGATGCCTAGCCCAAATGTTCTTCATCCACAGCATCTTCATCGCCGAGTCGGCCATCCTCATGGCCATGGCCTTCGACCGCTACATCGCCATCTGCGACCCGCTGCGCTACACCACCTTGCTGACCAATTCAGTCATCCGGAGAATTGGGCTGGCTGCCATGGCCAGAAGCTTCTGCGTGATTTTCCCGGTCATCTTCCTCGTCAAGCGCTTGACGTTCTGCCAACGCAACGTCCTTCCCCACACGTACTGCGAGCACATGGGCATCGCCCGGCTGGCTTGCTCCGACATCACGGTCAACATCTGGTATGGCTTCATGGTGGCCATCTTGGCGATCGGTGTGGACGCCTTGCTGATAGCAGCATCGTACACTCTGATCCTGAGGGCTGTGTTTCGGCTCTCCTCCAAAGACGCTCGCCTGAAGGCGCTCAGCACCTGCGGCTCCCACCTCTGCGTCATCCTCATGTTCTACACGCCTGCCTTCTTCTCCTTCTTTGCCCATCGCTTTGGCCACCACATCCCAGGCTACGTTCACATCCTACTGGCCAACTTATATGTCCTCATCCCTCCCATGCTGAACCCCATTGTTTATGGGGTGAAGACCAAGGAGATCCTGAGGAGAGTCAGCAGCTTGTTCCACCAATGTTTCAACGGGCCAGTTACCTAAAAACAGCTCCCCATTCACTGACAAGGAAAGCGGCAGGGATGGAGGGCGATCCCTAGAAGGCAGGGAGCGAGGCTTCCACCTGATGTATTCATCTACATTTTTTAATATACCAAGAGTAGCCAGAGCAGTGCTGAGCTCAGCACCCTGAGCTAGGTCGTTGTCTTGCCAAATGCAGGTGGTTCTTTTGATGAAATTCAGAAGAAATACAAACACAAGCGAGAAGATTATAAAGATTTTATTCTAAACAGCAAGCATTATATACATTACCAAGGAAGCAACTTCAATCTGCCACTGGGAAGCCCTCAAGAAGTGGTGAAGTGGCCCCAGGTGGCCTCCAGTTGCATGAGCTTCTGAGAGCTATGCCAGAAAACCATTTGATTTATAGATAACTAACTTGTTAGCTACGGTTTTCCCAGTAGTGATGTATGGAAGTGAGAGCTGGACCATCAAGAAGGCTGATCGCCGAAGAATTGATGCTTTTGAATTATGGTGCTGGAGGAGACTCTTGAGAGTCCCATGGACTGCAAGAAGATCAAACCTATCCATTCTTAAAGAAATCAGCCCTGAGTGCTCACTAGAAGGACAGATCCTGAAGTTGAGGCTCCAGTACTTTGGCCACCTCATGAGAAGAGAAGACTCCCTGGAAAAGACCCTGATGTTGGGAAAGATGGAGGGCACAAGGAGAAGGGGACGACAGAGGACGAGATGGTTGAAAAGTGTTCTCAAAGCTACCAACATGAGTCTGACCAAACTGCGAGAGGCAGTGAAGGATAGGCGTGCCTGACGTGCTTTGGTCCATGGGGTCACGAAGAGTCGGACACGACTGAACGACTGAACAACAACAACAAACTTGTTAGCCTATGGTATGTGCCTTGCCCAACTAGCTAGTGCAGATGATTCCTTAGCTAGCCACCTCTCCCAATGTCTCACTTCAAAGAAGGAAGGTGCAGCACTATTACTTCCTTCCACAAATTAGGGTATTAAAAGGCTGTTCTCAGCCATCAAAGACCAGAACAAGAGATAGAGAGGGGAAGTAAAGAGAGGCAGGAAGAGATGACCATGTCAGATCACTAAACTCTTCGAAATATCTTCTGGAAAAGATTGCCCCTTCTGCAGAATGCATTAAGAATTGTACGGATGAGCTCCTAGGTAAACTGCAGAGAGAGATAGCCGTGTTGGTCTGTCATAGTCAAAACAAAATAAAATAAAATAAATTCCTTCCAGTAGCACCTTAGAGACCAACAGTCTCTTTTTTTTTATTTTATTTTGCAGAGAGAGAGAGAGAGAGAGAGAGAGAGAGAGAGAGGTGTAACATTTATTTTGTGCCAGTAATCTGTTTGGTGCAGTGCACTGAGGAAGGTCTTGTCCAGAGGATGGAAAGGTAAGGATTGTTTAGGGTGAGGGAACTCATGGAATCATAGAATTGTAGAATTGGAAGGGACCACAAGGGTCGTCTGTTCCAACCCCCTGCAATGCAGGAATCTTTTCAGTGGCTCATCAGGCAAAGGAAAGGGTTTGGAAAAGGAGAGAAATGTATTCTGTTTATCTAGCTCACTATCCCTCTGTCTTTGGAATGTTATCGCCCCCCATTGTCTGGGGGAAAAGATCAATAGAAATGCAATATTCAAATTCTAACCCTAAAACAATCCACGCCAAGCGTGACCAATATAATGCTATCATAGAGCAGCGTAAAATCACTATAAAAAGCATTAAAATCCAAAGGGGAGAGTAAAAGAGGGTTGCTGTTTTTTAAGCTGAAATGCATGAAAAGAAATTAGTTTCTGAAAAGCCTAGGAGGATAAAAGCTCCCCTCCAGGCCCCCCAAAGATTCCAGCACACACACCAGGAGAGCCTAATTATTTTGTAACTTGAACGGTGGAACGGACTCATCCAGAAGGTGGCAGGTCTTTAAACAGAGGTTGGTTGGCCAACTGTCAGAGATTCCTTAGCTGTGATTCCTGCATTGCAGGGGGTCAGAATAGAGGACCTTTGGGGATCCCTCCCAACTCTTCAATTCTATGAAGTGGTAACTCTAGGACCTGGCCTCAGGTGGCCTTGCCTCGGAGCAGCAGTCCTGTGTCCCTTCCAGAGGGGATCTAAGGGCTGCAGTCCCTCCCGGAGGCTCCTTTCGCCAGCTTCCAAGAGCTTTGTGGGTGGTGGCGACATCATTGCTGGCATCACTGGCGATGTCACAGTGATTCCCCCACTCCTTGATGTGCCTGCCGTGTGGAGAGCAGCTCCTTGGTTCAGTAGGAGGGAGGGAGGGAGGGAGGGGAGAGAAGAAGGTCCAGGGAGGGGGCTGTCAGGTGCGCCATCAGCTTCCCACATCGCAGCATCAGTGTATAGGGCAGCCGGCTGCTCTCCTAAAGGACCACAACCACAGTGGCTGTCGTAGCTCAGTCCTCCGGGTGGCTGAAGCAGTGTCGTCCTTCCCCGGGCATCTTTTCTGCCTAGCGAGACGCCTCTGCCCCGCTTCTCCCATGCAAGCCCCTCTTCCTCCTCCTCCTCTTCCTCCTCCGTGCATCATGGAAACCATGGACAAAGACCCGGAAGGGCCCCCAGAGGCCTGCCCCATCCTGGCCCCCAACTCCAACTTCATCTGCATCACGGCAAAGTCCCCCAAGAGCAGCGCTCAGTTCCTGCTCCCAGAGCTCAGCACCATCCAACAGTTCAAGGAGGAGCTGGCCAAGCACTTCTCCTGCGACACCAGCCAGCTGGTGCTGGTCTACTTTGGGAGGATCCTGAAGGACAAGGACACGCTCCACCACTGCGGGATCACGGATGGGATGACTGTACACCTGGTGATCAGGAATATCAAAAGGGACCTGGAAGACCCTCCTCAGTCTCCCTATGTGCCCAGGACCATGACACCTGCCCCGACACCATCTGGGGGCAGCCTTCCCTCCCCGGCTTTCGGCTCCAGCATGCAGGGCTCCTGGGGGTCCCCTGAGGCAGCCCCCTCCAGCTCCGAGTGGCAGCTGGTGCCCACCTCGGAGATGATCGTCGAGAAGGTCCGGCAGCTGATCCTGGCCAACCCAGAGATCCAGCAGCTGGCCCAGCAAGTCCCGGCCATCAGACACATACTCAACAATATGGACATCATGAGGGTGATCCTGGACAAGATGAGGGAGATTGTGGACCTGGCAAAGAACCCCGAGATGTTCCAGGACCTGAAGGCTCCGGACCAAGCCTTGATCAGCCTCCACGACAGCATCCCTGGAGGGGACAACCCGCTGAGGCAGCTGAACAGTGAGCTACCAGAACCAGGGCTGAACGCCATCCAGGAGCTCTTCGCCTCCAGCAGCTCCTACCCCACCCTGGGGAGGAGCCAGGGGTCCCAGCTGGAGAGCCTGGAGCATGTGGGCTCTCTGCCCCTTTGCCACAGCTCCCTCAGCACCCACAGCACCTGCAGTGAGGAGAGCAGTGCCTTCAGCAGCCCGACTCCCCCTCCAGGGCAAAGCTCTTCCATGCCCAACCTGCCGGCCACGTCCGTGGCTGCGGCGTTTGGCCTCCCGCCGCCGGACGCCAGCGAGATCCCGAAGCTGATTGTCAACCTCTGCAACGCTTACACCAAGCGCATGATGTTCTCCCTCATGCAGAGCGCCCTGCGGGCTGCGGAAAGGCCCCCAGTGGCCCAACAGGAGCCGGCGCAGCAGCAGGTCCTCCACTTCTCCCAGCAGATGCAGAGCCCAGAGATGGTGGCCGCCATGTCCAACCCCAAAGCCATCCAGGCCTGGGTGCAGATGGAGCAAGGGCTACAGGCGCTGGTGGCCGAGGCGCCCGTGCTGGTTCCCTGGTTCATGCTGCGCTTGAAAGGCTACTCCACTGATGTGAGCCCCTGGGCCAATGACTGCCCCTGCCCGGGGTCGGCTGCTTCTGAATAAGGGCACCAAGACCACCCAACTCCCAGGCAAGCGTCAGATCTTCTGCCTCCCAAGAATAAACTTGCTGCGCCATCACAAAGCCCAGAGAGCACCCTTTGCCCACGGACAAGAGGGGGAAGCTTGGAGGGGAGGGACCCTCTTTTTGCTGAACAGTTGGGGGGGGGCCACCGGAGGCTGTTCTGACTGTGAGGGCGATGGAAGGGTCTCCTCTGGTAGGCTGGGGATTCTGAAATGGGTTGACTTTAATGTCCACGCAATGTTATAAACAAAAGCCAACAGTCTCGCTGCTCTCCTGCTTCTCTCTCTCAACAACGGGGGTGGCCACCTCCCCTTCTAGTTGCGACAGGTCTGGGCTTTGGGGCCAAAGTCACTCTGGGCCCCCAAAATCTCTGGAGGGACCAGGAGATGGGTTGGTGGCGGAGGGTGGAGCCCTGAGTCATATAATCGAAGAAATGTAGAGTTGGAAGCATCTGCATGGCGCTTCCGTAGCACAGCAACCGGACACCTTCATCTGCTCCAGCTGCAACAAATCATATCTCTCCAGTCGGTGCTTTTTTTCTGGGGGGGCCTAGGGGTATACATACCCCTCAACATTTTGTGAATCTTTGTACTTTTGTCCATTTACTGTATTTATTTCCCCCCATTTTGAGCTATAAAATGGTGATTATCTTGAGACAAAATGAGAGTACCCCTAAACATTTTTTCTTAGAAAAAAAGCAACAACAACAACAACAACAACAACAACAACAGTTTTATTTTTTTGTACCCTGCCCATCTGGCTAGGTTGCCCCAGCCACTCGTATCTAAATCCCCAGCAGGCACTGTAACTCTCCAATGGTTTAACTTCAGCCAAAGGCACATTTCTCCATTGACTCCTGAGACAGACAGCTGCCAACAAGAGTTCAAGGGGACCCCAAGGGTCGTCTAGTCCAGGGGTCAGTTACCTTTTTCAGCTGTGGGCCGGTCCACCATCCTTCAGACCTTGTGGGTGGCAGGACTACTTTTGGGGGGGGGGGATGAACAAATTCCTATGCCCCACAAATAACCCAGAGATGCATCTTAAATAAAAGGACATATTCTACTCATGTAAAAACATGCTGATTCCCAGACCATCCGTGGGCCGGATTGAGATGACGATTGGGCCGCATCCGGCACATGGGCCTTAAGTTGCTTGCTGTTGTTGTTTAGTCATTTAGTCGTGTCCAACTCTTTGTGACCCCATGGACCAGAGTACGCCAGGCACTCCTGTCTTCCACTGCCTTCCTCAGTTTGAACAAAATAAAAAAATTCCTTCCAGTAGCACCTTAGAGACCAACTAAGTTCTTGGTATGAGCTTTCGTGTGCATGCACACTTCTTCAGATACAGGTATCTGTGCATGCACACGAAAGCTCATAGCTAGAACAAACTTAGTTGGTCTCTAAGGTGCTACTGGAAGGAATATTTTTATTTTGTTTTGACTATGACAGACCAACACGGCTATCTACCTGTTCCTCAGTTTGGTCAGACTCATGTTGGTCGCTTCGAGAACACTGTCCCACCATCTCGTCCTCTGTCGCCCCCTTCTCCTTGTGCCCTCCATCTTTCCCAACATCAGGGTCTTTTCCAGGGAGTCTTCTCTTCTCATGGCCAAAGTATTGGAGCCTCAGCTTCAGGATCTGTCCTTCCAGTGAGCTCTCAGGGCTGATTTCCTTCAGAATGGATCGGTGTGATGTTCTTGCAGTCCATGGGACTCTCAAGAGTCTCCTCCAGCACCATAATTCAAAAGCATCCATTCTTCGGCGATCAGCCTTCTTTATGGTCCAGCTCTCACTTCCGTACATCACTACTGGGGAAACCATAGCTTTAACTATACGGACCTTTGTCGGCAAGGTGATGTCTCTGCTTTTTAAGATGCTGTCTAGGTTTGTCATTGCTTTTCTCCCAAGAAGCAGGCGTCTTCTAATTTCGTGACTGCTGTCACCATCTGCAGTGATCATGGAACCCAAGAAAGCACCCCTGGTCTAGTCCAAGCCCCCTGCAATGCAGGAACCACAGCTAAAGAATCCCTGGCAGGTGGCCATCCAGCCTCTGCTTAAAAACCTCCAGTGAAGGAGAGTCCACCTCCTTCCAAGGGACTTGTTCCACTAACAGATGGCTCTTCCTGCCAGAAAATGCTTCCTGATATTTACTGTATTTTTCGCTCTATAAGGCGCACCTGACCATAGGACCCCCCTAGTTTTTAGAGGGAAAAAGTCCCATTTTTTTGAGGATCAGCTCAAATTTCTGCAGCTTCTTTTGCAAAGGAGAAAAGCCCCATTTTTTGAGGATCAGCTCAAATTTCTGCAGTTTCTTTTGCAAAGGAGAAAAGCCCCATTTTTTGAGGATCAGCTCAATTTTCTGCAGCTTTTGCAAAGGAGAAAAGCCCCATTTTTTGAGGATCAGCTCAAAGTTGTTGAGCTTACTTTGCAAAGGGAAAAAACCCTGTTTTATGGGGTTTAACTCACAGTTCTGCAGCTTCAGGAAGCCATTTCTACAGTTTCCAGACAGATAATCTAATCAGCCAGTCACATGTCGCTGGGGAAACAGCCTCCCTCTGCAAGGGGGCGGGGCTGGAATCTCTCTCCCTTATCTCTCTCGCCCATTGTTTGCTGAGCTACTGCTCAGCGGGCTTCCTTTCAACACCCCCTTCTCTCTCTCTCTCTTTTTAAAAGCACAATCTGCTTTTGCCCCTGGGCAGTTCAGCTCCAGGGACCACACATTCGCTCCATAAGATGCACAGACATTTCCCCTTACTTTTTAGGAGGAAAAAAGTGTGTCTTATGGAGCGAAAAATACGGTACTTGGAATCTCCTTTATTGTCAGTTAAATCCTTGGTTCAGGCCTTCCCCTCTGGGGGTGGGTGTTCCCATCTCAACATCCACCACTGAAAGGTGTCAGGGGAGGGGGGATTTTATTTGGAACCACTAATCAATTAATTTGCTGCATTTGCATTCCATTTTTTTTTCTCCGTGGAATTCAAGGTGGCGCACATAGTTCTCCCAGTTAAGAGCGGTAGACTCGTAATCTGGTGAACCGGGTTCGTGTCTCCGCTCCTCCACATGCAGTTGCTGGGTGACCTTGGGCCAGTCCCACTTCTCTGAAGTCTCTCAGCCCCACTCACCTCACAGAGTGTTTATTGTGGGGGAGGAAGGGAAAGGAGAATGTGAGCCGCTTGGAGACTCCTTCGGGTAGTGATAAAGCGGGATATCAAATCCAAACTCTTCATAGAATCATAGAATCATAGAGTTGGAAGAGACCACAAGGGCCATCCAGTCCAACCCTCTGCCAAGCAGGAAACACCACCAAAGCATTCCTGACAGGTGGCTGTCAAGCCTCTGCTTAAAGACCTCCAAAGAAGGAGACTCCACCACACTCCTTGGCAGCAAATTCCACTGTCGAACAGCTCTTACTGTCAGAAAGTTCTTCCTAATGTTTAGGTGGAATCTTCTTTCTTGTAGTTTGAATCCATTGCTCCGTGTCCGCTTCTCAGGAGCAGCAGAAAACAACCTTTCTCCCTCCTCTATATGACATCCTTTTTATATATTTGAACATGGCTATCATATCACCCCTTCACCTTCTCTTCTCCAGGCTAAACATACCCAGCTCCCTAAGCCGTTCCTCATAAGGCATCGTTGCAGAGGTTGCCTGGCCTAAAAAGCAAATTCCCAAGCGCAGAAGAGGAGCGCTGCTCTTCTCACAGTGTTCTCAAAGCATCCTATTCTCACAGTGACCACCCAGAGCACCATGGAAAACCTGCAAGCAAAACTCCAGCACAAGAGCAGCAAAACTCTCCCCTCCTGTGGCTTCCAGCAACTGAGATCCGGAAGCATTGCTGCCTTCAAATGTGGAGGACAGAGCACAGCCATCTTGGCTGGTCGCCATTGAGAGCCCTCAACTCCTCCACAAATACATCTAATCCTCTTTTAAAGCCTTCCAGGTTGGTGGCCGTCCCTGACTCCTGTGGCAGGGAGTTCCACAGTTTAAATCTGTGCTGTGTGAAGAAGGACTTTCTTTTATGTGTCCTGAATCTTCCAGCATCCGGGTCATTGGATGTCATTGGATTTAGCGACTAAGCACGCTCCCCCCCAAGTCACTCCAGTTAAGTGCACCACTGCGCTCCCCTTTATTGGGGAGGGGGGCACCCATGGAGGCCTTGCCCACCGGGGCCTCCCCTCCCGGTTCTCTGTGAGGTCAGCGGTGACCTCACAGTCCAGGCAGCTTCACAGAGAGGCCATGTCTTCTGGCAGCAGCAGAGGGGAGAAGAGGAAAATGAAGGTGCCTGCCAGGTTGTGAGCAAGCGGAAGAGGAAGGCAACATCTCGCTGTTATGTGCGCTCTGGCCTTGGCTAGTGTTGAGACAAAGGGGGGCAGCAGCAGACCAGTGGCCCCTTCCCACCTCTCGCGTCCTCTACGGGAACAAGTGGCGGCGGCAGCGGCAGCAGCAGCAGCAGCAGCAGCAGCATCGCCGCCACACCGGAAGGAAAAGAAGACGCCCCGCTTTCCTCCTTCCTCCTGAACCTCTGCCCTTCAGCAGCCATGTCCGAGAGCAAGAAGCCCCACGGGGCTGCCGCCGGCGCCCGCGTCATCAAGGTGACCGTCAAGACCCTCAAGCGCAAGGAGCACTTTGAGGTGGCTGAGAGCACCCTGGTGCAGGACTTCAAGAAGCTCATCTCGGAGCGCTTCAAGATGCCCCTGGAGCAGCTGTCGCTGATCTTTGCCGGCGAGATCCTCAAGGACCAGGACACTCTGGCGCAGCACAAGATTGTCAGTGGGTCCAAGGTGCACCTCTTCATCAAGTCGCAGAGGAGGCTGCCTGGGAACCCCGTGCCCTCCCCGGGAAACACCGGCCCCGCTGCCTTCCTGCCCGTGCCGCCCGCGAGCATGTTGCTCTCCAGTGAGGCCTCCTCAGAGCATAGCCTGGACCTGTCTGAGTGGAGCAACCAGCCGGAAGAGCTGATGGCTTCCTGCCACAAGCTGGTCGCGCAGACCATGGAGAACCTCTTGCTTCAGATGGTCACTCTGAACCTGGATGCCTCCACCTTGAACAACAACCCGCTTCTCCTGGGCTTCCTCGTTGGCGTCACCGGCATGAACGTTCTGGGCCTGAGCTCCATGGACGTGTCTGACATTGTGGGTGAGGCCCACGAACAGGACATGAACCGGCAGGAGCTCATCAGCGAGGTGATGCAGCACCCTTTCGTGCAGAACCTCTTTGGTGACACCGAGCAGGTCAGGCAGATGATCATGTCTGTCCCGCAGATGCAGCAGCTGGCCGAGCAGAACCCGGAGATCAACCACATCCTCAACAACTCTGAGTTCCTGCGGGAGATGATCGACGTGGCCACCAGCCCGGCGGTGATGGACGAGATCATCAGGAACCACGACCGAGCCCTGAGCAACCTCGAGAGCATCCCAGGTGGGTACAGTGCCTTGCAGCAGCTCTACAACGACATAGAGGCCCCCATGCTGAACGCAGTCCAGGCCCAGTTCCAGGGCAACACGTTTGCCCCGTCAGAGAACAAGCCCCCTTCTGGGGGGATCAGCCCTCTGGCCCGGACAGAAAACAGAGAGCCCCTGCCCAATCCCTGGGCCCCTCAGTCCAACAACAGTGGCGGAGACAATTTCTGCAACACTGACCTCAATGGTACCAATAATGATGCTGGTCAGGGCTACATCCTGCTTGCTTTAGGCCCCGGAGTCCAGCCTGGGCTGAGCAAGTCCGAAAGCATCCAGAACATGGTTCACCAACTCACAGAGAACCTGGAGTTCATGCAGAACATGTCCAATGCCCTCTCGAAACCCGACGGGCCCACCCAGTTATTCCTCAGCCATTGCAACTCCCCCGAGAGTAACGATGCTTCTCTGCCTCAAGGGTGGGTGCAGCAGCTCCCTGCCAAACTGGAGAGGTCAGAGGCCGCTGCACTGCTGACCAACCCCAGAGCGGTCCAGGCTCTCCTCCAGCTGCAGATGAGCCTGCTGACCCTGACAAGAGAAGTGCCTGATTTCCTGCAAGCCTTGACAGACCCAGACGTTGAGCCCGAGAGCATGGAAGACTCTGACGAGGGAGAGAGCCCGTCCTCGGAAGCAGGGAGCCTCATCTCGGCTGATGAAAGCCTGGAGTTAGAAAGCAGCGAATCCAAAGCAGAAGAAAGAAGGCGGGGAAGAAGAAGAAGAAGAAAAGGAGGAAGAGAGGAGGAGGAGGAAGACGAAGATGAAGAAATGGATCAGCAAGCTCCAGTGGTCCTCTATCAGATGCAGCTGCAACAGCTCCAGATGATGGGCTTCCAGAACCAGGAACTGAACCTGCAAGCTTTAATTGACACAGATGGAGATATTGGTGCAGCGGTTGAAAAGCTTACGAACTCTCGTGCATCCTAGCAACAGATTTACCTTTGCCTCTTGTAGGGTCACCCGACACACTAAAGTCAGCATGGTGGATATTACAATAGCCTTGCCTCAGTGCTCCTTTACTCAGGCTGGGTTTTCTTAGGGGTGAGGTGGCTCTGCTTCTGAGAGTCAGGGAAGGAAGACCCAGCAGATGCCTTACATTAAAACCATCCTCAGCAGATGCCTGAAAGCCACCCAAGAAGTAGGTGTCTGTTGCGTCATCACCTTTGGGGCCCCTTCTGGCTCCCTCGGCCTTAGGGGGAACAGAGGAGTGAGGGGTCCACCCTAACTGTCCAGAGAGCCTTTAGCCCCTCTTGGTCTCCTGCTGGCCTCCTGGAACTTTGTTGACAGCGCTGGAGGGATTTTGGGCACAGGCTCTGCCTTGACCCAGGATGTCCTCCAGCACTTCAGGACTCCAGCTGGGAAGCTGTTGTGCTGGTCTCAGCTGGAGCTATGGAGCTGCCCCTGACCTTCTCTTTCTCTCTCCTTCTGGTTGGCTTATATCTTTCTGGCACAGAGCATTAAGATAGCCTGGGCCAAGAGTTTCAGTGGGCCTAGTGGGCAAGTTCTTCAGTTCCTCTCGCCCACATCCCTTTGGGTGGCTGTGTGGGTGGGCACTCAAAGCTGCTGAAGTGAGTAGCTTAGCTCCCTCAGATGTCTTAGTTTGCTGGTGCAAACTAACCTGCTTGTGCAGACACTCTGTGGGGTCTTGGGACTGGGTGGGGAGCTCAGCGCCCACCAGGGTCTGCGCTTTGAGCATCTTCCCATGAAAGGGGGGTGAGAATATCCTGTGGGCAAGTCCCGCTCATGTCGGCATCTCTGCACAGAAAGAAAAGCCCCCAACGATTCACAGGAAGGTGTCTGGGCCCCCAGCTGGGCTCCTGTGATGCTCCATCAAAGGCAGAACCAGCAGATCCAAGCTATGCTTGAAGGAGGCTTTTGATAAACTGGAGTGGCCTTTGCTGGGAGCACCACCACTTTCTCTTGCAGTAGATAATTCCTGGGTACCAGATTGGTCTTCTTAATCTGCTTTTTCGCTTTGGACTGCAGGCAACCATGTGGCGTCAATCCTCAAGTTGCACAACCGGTCAGAGCACACGTGAGTGTGCCACAGGCAGTAAGGTGCTGCTTATTTTCCACAGGTGGATGAGAAAAGGATGCTGGACCAGATGAGCTATTGGCCTGATCAGACACAACTCTGCTTATGGGGAAGGTTTGTAGCTCAGTCGTAGAGCATCTGCCCCTGCAGAAGGTCCCGGGTTCAATGCCCGGCACCTTCCTGTAGGCTTGGGAGAGACCCCTGTATGAAATCGTAGAGAGTCGCTGCCAGTCAGTGTAGATAATAATGAGCTAGAGGCCCACTGGTCTGGCTCAGTATAAAGTAACTTCCTATATCCCTATGGATCAGGTCAATGGCCCATCCAGCCCAGCATCCTGTTCTCACAGTGGCCAAGAAACCCACAAGCAGGAGTTGACCACAAGAGCCCTCTCCTTGCCTGGGGTTTCCAGCAACTGGCATTCAGAAGCATTGTTGCCTCCAGCTCATAGCCATTGAAGGCCCTCTGCTCCATGGATTTGACTAATCCTCTTTTAAAGGAACTAGGTTGGTGCCCATCTCTGCCTCCTGTGGCAGCAAGTTCCATAGTTCAGCATCAAGAAGAACTTGGTTTTGTCCTGAATCTCCCAACACCCCACTTTACGGGATGCCCATGTATCTTATGTTAAGCAGCTGTCCCTGACGCCTCCCAACTGCAGCCACTCTAGCATCACAACCATTGCTCTGCAGTTCATCCTGGGCAATGGTGGGTCTCTCACACATGCCTTGTGCGGTGGTCCTAGCCCTGCTTGCCTGCAGACAGCCCCTCCACCCCGAAACAGCTGCTTCCCAGAAACAGCAGCCTATATAACTGGGAACAGACCCAGCAGCAAGCCCAGGTGCCAACGTTGCCTCCATATCCACTTAAAGCAGAAATCCAAAAATATGCGACACAACGGCCAATATTGGTAAGTAAATGATAAATGTAATGATTCTTTATTTTCTATGAAAAAATAAACAGACAGTGTTCCGGTAAAGCACTGTTTCGTGGAAAACTTCTTCAGCTACAATGCTTGCTATATGCTAAAACTTTCACGGAGCAGTGGCCATAGTCCATGTAGCTGAAGAAGTTTTCCACGAAACAGTGCTTTACCAGAACACTGTCTGTTTATTTTTTCATAGAAAATAAAGAATCATTACATTTATCATTTACTTACCAATATTGGCCATTGTGTCGCATATTTTTGGATTTCCATATCCACTTAGGCAGGCAAAGGTGATGCTTTTACAAGAACATTTAGAACTGTGGAGGTTCACATACAGGGGCATAGGAAGTGGGAGGCGGGGGGCGGTGCGCCCCAGGTTCCATCATGGAGGGGGTGACAAATTATCAAGGAACAATTACTGCCCTACTAGGGCAGTATCTGAAGAAGTGTGCATGCACACGAAAGCTCATACCAAGAACAAACTTAGTTGGTCTCTAAGGTGCTACTGGAAGGAATTTTTTTATTTTATTTTGTTTTGCCCTACTAGGGTGGTTCATAAAAAACTTTAAAAACTTTTAAAAAAACCCGCCTGCTCCAAAGGTCTTATCTTATTACACTAGGGATTATATAGCTATGTATGAAATTCCATGCATATCAGTTAATATCTTGACCCTCCTCCACGAAAATAGCTGTTTACTTGGCTGTTTTCCAATGTCGTGAAGGCTGAAATTTCAATTCAGTGGAGCACTTACTGTTCCCAACCCTAACCCTGCGGAAAGCCATCTAATTAGACTTTAATTTGATTTTGACATGTTTTTAGGAGGTAATTTAATTATTGTTTGATTTTATATCAATGTTATGTATCTGATGTTAGCCGCCCTGAGCCCGACTTTGGCCGGGGAGGGCGGGATATAAATAAAAGTTTGTTTTTACTTATTATTATTCCTTTGTAAGAAAATATGAAATAACGTAAAACCATTTTTGCAGGCAAAAAAAACAACAACAATGTGTGTGTGGGGGGGGTGACAAGAAATTTTCCGCACCGGGTACCACCTGACCTTCCTACGCCTCTGTTCACATAGTCCAGCCCCCTGCAATTCCAGGGTCAGTGATGCCTCTGTAAGCAGCACCCTCCTTCATTCTACATCAGGGGTGGGCAACCTAAGGCCAATCGCCTTCTCAATCCAGACCGTCTGGCGTGTTTTTACATGAGTAGAATATGTCCTTTTATTTAAATTGCATCTCTGGGTTATTTGTGGGGCACAGGAATTCGTTCTTCTTTTCCCCAAAATATAGTCCGGCCCCCCACATGGTCTGAGGGACGGTGGACCGGCCCACGGCTGAAAAAGGTTGCTGACCCCTGTTCTACATAGAGCAAACAGGCCAGTCCCTGCCCTAAAAAACAAATGCACCCAAAACTTCATGTTGTTGTTGTTGTTGTTGACAACAGCAATAAGGGCAACATGTAATGACCAATGAATATATCGGGCACTTCAATGAACAAACTCAATATATATCAAGAAATAAACAAAGTCATTGAAAACATAAAATATAAGTCTCTAGATGAAATGAGATAACAATGTTCATGAGAAGACGTAGTCAGTCAATGTACTGTAGCAATAACGTCCAAGTAGTTCCAGTAGTAATGTGCACAGCGATCCCGGATAATCAAAACTGTTTCGCAGGAGTCTTCTTCAGCACAACAAATAGGTTTGAAGAGAACGCGAACCAGCCATATCATGAAAATATAAATCCTACTGTGGAGTACTGGTCAGAAAGGTATGTAACCACTCGCTACATACACAGGGGTTATTCATTGTGATAGTTGTTGTTGTTGAGTCGTTTAGTCATGTCCGACTCTCCGTGACCCCCTGGACCAGAGCACGCCAGGCCCTCCTGTCTTCCACTGCCTCCCCATAAAATCTATACACCACTTGATTGTAAAAAACAAACAGAAACAAACCCCAAAGTGGTTTACAAAAGATAAAACAAGAAAATCAAGGAAAAATTACAACCTTAACATACAAAAGTTAAAACACTAAAGTAGATTAGAATCACCTCAATTTTCTAAGCATCTGTGTTGGCTTATCTAAATCGGGATTATTTTTTAGCAGTCGCCGAGAAGAGCACAGAGAAGGCCCCTGCTGGGTCTCAATAGGCAGGGAGTTCCAAAGTGCAAGCTCTGCCACACTAAAGGATTCGGCTCCTTCAAATACAGAACGGGTACCGTGGGGCACCTGTAGTGGTGTCAATTCCACCAAGGCAAACTCATACCGGTAGATAAGCTGGTCCCAAGTTTAAAGAGGCTTAAAGAGAGCTTCTGTTAAATCCGACATCAGAAGGGGCAACATTCACAAATGAGCAGAACATTTCCACCTGCTGATCACGAAGTGGCCACCCTGAAATAAAAGAACTTCAAAGGGAAAGAGTGGGAAGTGCCACATATCAAAAAGTTCATTTCCCACCACTGGGGTCTGAATAGAGACAAGGGTGTTAATTCACTCAACAATCCTGAGACGACTCTGTTACCGTCTGCTGTGAGTCACTGTGCTCATTTTGCATGCATTTAAACTCTAATTGTATTGATATTTTACTCAGCAATGCTAAGGTGGTTTTATTTATTTATAAAAAATATTTGTATGCTGCTGTAACAAAATATATCAAAGTGGCTAACAGCAATAAAAGCACAAGCCCGTACAATAAAAACACACTTTGTGGAAAGATGTATTCTCTTAACTGCCTGCCTAGGCCTGGAGGAATAGAAAAGTTTTCAACAGGCATTCAAATGTCGACATGGAAGGCAGCCGCTGAATCTCCAGTGGCAGAGAGTTCCACAGGCTTGGTTTCTCAAAGGGTCAAGGTGATCTCTGAGATACCCTGGACCTATGTTGTTCATGGCTTTGCAAATTAATACAATTATTACCACCAATTATTGCTGCTGTGAAAGGTCATTTTCTGTATGTTTTGAGTTCAAATTGTTACTGACTTACTTTTGCAGTCCATTGCCATTTCACTCCAATCTTTACCCCCACGTGTGCCTGTGAGATAGAAGAATGCACAAAAGAAATTTTGCTGGAGCCTGACAAAAATGGACAGGAAGTGTGGGCGGGGCTTCCTCTTTGCGGCTGTGCTTGCATAGACCATGTTCCCAGCGGAGGTCCCTTGTTAAACATTGAATTTAAAGTTACAGGTAGATAGCCGTGTTGGTCTGTCATAGTCAAAACAAAATAAAACAATTCCTTCCAGTAGCACCTTAGAGACCAACTAAGTTTGTTCTTGGTATGAGCTTTCGTGTGAATGCACAGGTATCTGAAGAAGTGTGCCTGCACACGAAAGCTCATACCAAGAACAAACTTAGTTGGTCTCTAAGGTGCTACTGGAAGGAATTTTTTTATTTTGTATTGAATTTAAAAACCTGCTTTACTCCGCCTCCAGCTACACAAAACCTGCAATAGTGCCAGGGATCAGGTACTTGCCAGCTCACCAGGAAGAAGTCAAGACAACCAAATGTGGGTCAATAGCAGGGCTTTTTTTTCCAGCTGGAACTCACCAGAACTCAGTTCCAGCACCTCTCAGGTGGGCGCCACTGCCATTACAGTGGTACCTCTATGTCAGGGGGCTGCATCCCTCCTCCAGTCCGGCGTTAAGTAGTTACCGGGAGCAGCCCCCGATCTTGAAGACAGATTCATCCACTTCCCCTTCAGGTCAAATCAGTGGAGAAGGGGGGGGCGGTGGAGAGGCTTGAGCTAAGCAGCCAGAGACCTCGTTACGAAAAGGGGGAACGGAAAAAGCGAAGGACAAGGTGTTTCCGCTTCCCCCGCTGGGCTTCCTGGCGCAAAAATAGGAGGAGAGATCCACTTTCGGAATCTGATGACGATGATGGATGAGCCGGTTTTATGACCTGCTCTGCTTGTAAAGCAATTAGCCTAGATTAAAGCCTTTAAAAGCTACACGGCTTGGACTCTTATTTCGGGCGATCAATTACAGAGGCAGCCCACCCCTCCTGACACTCTAGGTATGAACTTAATTCTTTCCGGAGGTCCGTTCTTAACCTGAAACTGTTCTTAACTAGAGGTGTGCTTTCGCTAATGGGGCCTCTTGCTGCCGTTGTGCCGCCCGCACACGATTTCCGTTCTCATCCTGGGGCAAAGTTCTCAACTCGAGGTAACTCTTCCAGGTTAGCGGAGTTTGTAACCTGAAGCGTTTGTAACCTGAGGCGGTTGTAACTCGAGGTACCACTGTATAAGAAAACAAGGGAGGCGTTCGTGGTGAGTTCTGGCACCTCTTTTTCTAGAAAAATAGCACCGGCCAACAGGTTATATTTATAACAACCTGAGGATCTCATACCCGCCAACATTTCTCCAATGAAAATAGGGACGTCCCATTCCATAATGATAATTTTACTGTTTATACCCGACACATCTTATTGGTTTGCCCCAGCACTTTGGGAAGCTTCCAACATATATTAAAACATAATAAAACATTAAGCATTTAAAAAAACCTTCCCTATTACAGGAGTGCCTTCAGACGGCTTGGAGGTCGCATAACTCCATACCCTCCAACATTTCTCCAATGAAAATTGGGGCATCCTAAGGCAGTGATGGTTAACCTTGACACTCCAGATGTTTTGGGACTACAACTCCCATCATCCCTGACCACTGGTCCTGTTAGCTAGGGATGATGGGAGTTGTAGTTCCAAAACATCTGGAGTGTCAAGGTTAGCCATCACTGTCCTAAGGGAAAGCGGGACATTCCGGGATCAAATCAGAAACCGGGACGGCTTCTTAAATTAGGGACGCCCCTGGAAAATAAGGGCACTTGGAGGGTCTGGGATCTGCAAAACTAACCAATGTAACAAAATCAAATTAAGTCTGGGCAGGGAGTTCGTTAACAGATGGGGATAATTTCTACCTCCATCACTTGCGCAAGTTAACAGCCGAACGCTGTGTTCACACAACAGGGTTTCCTCTCTGCTGCACTGGCCTGGCACCCCATTGGCCAATGTTCACCCTGATGAGTCCGTCAAGTCAAAGGGGCACCCGCCAACACCTGTAGGCCATGCCTGACAACAGGGACTAAGGGATGCCCACAACCCAATACAGCCGCAGTTTCTCACCTGCCCGGACTGCATGCCAGTTAGCCAAATTGAAGGACCACCCCTGCAACAGACAAACATTGCCCTCGGCGGCAGAGCATGTCTGTTGGGGCCGTTTCCCACAGGCATCTGGTCGGCCACTATGAGAACAGGATGCTGGACTAAATGGGCCATTGGCCTGATCCAGCAGGCTCTTCTTAGGCTCTTGTGATTCAGAGGCCTTGCCTGGGGGGGAGAGAGGGAGGGGTGCATCCTGCCACCTGACTTTAGCTGCCCCAGAGCATAAAGAGCATCCGCTGCTATACAGCTCTCAGTTCCATAATGACACCCGTAGTGGTTGTTTTACAGCTCCAGTTTGCTGCTGACTGTTAACAGAATCAGATCTTCAATAGTATAGCACACACACACACACACACACACAGTCTCTCTGTGTTGGGGGAGTCAACACCAGCTTCTGCTGCTTCATCACACCTGGGATTCAGTTGCTGCACCTCCTGGGATCTCTGCTCACCTGAACCCTCCTCTGTCCCTCCTCCTGGGATTCCCAAGGAAACAGCATAAATTGCCACGGCCAGACTGCTGGCGACACTGCAGAGTCCTCTCCTGAATCACCAACAAATTCAAGTATTTCAATATAGAAAAGAGCTTGGTGAGTCTTTTTATACACTGGGAAGAATTGTTAAAAATATATCACCAGACCCATCCCCAGTCAGATTCCACCTGGAGTCCTGCCTCCAGTTCTTCTGGGCACCCCCCCCCCCAGTTTAGGAAGGATGTGGACAAGTTGGAAGATGTGCAGAAGAGGGCGACCAAGATGATCAAGAGTCTGAAGACCAAGCCATGTGAGGAATGGTTGAAGGAGCTGGGTAGGTTTAGCCGGGGAAAGAGGAGACTGAGAGGAGGTATGATAACCATCTTCAAATAACTGAAGGGTTGGCTTAGGGAGGATGGAGCAAGCTGCTCCAGAGGGGAGGACCCAAACCAAGAAAGGAGATGCTGACTAAACACACGGAAGAACTTTCTGGGGATAAGAGCTGCTTGAAAGAGGAACGGACTCCTCCAGAAGGTGGCAGTCTCTCCTTCTTTGGAGGTTTTTAAGCAGAGGTTAACATCACCTCCTGACAAATAGATGGGGGGAAATGGAGGCAGTGAGAGATTTTACTTTCTTGGGTTCCATGATCACTTCAGATGGTGACAGCAGTCACAAAATTAAAAGACGCCTGCTTCTTGGGAGAAAAGCAATGACAAACCTAGACAGCATCTTAAAAAGCAGAGACATCACCTTGCTAACAAAGGTCCATATAGTTAAAGCTATGGTTTTCCCAGTAGTGATGTATGGAAGTGAGAGCTGGACCATAAAGAAGGCTGATCGCCGAAGAATTGATGCTTTTGAATTATGGTGCTGGAGGAGACTCTTGAGAGTCCCATGGACTGCAAGAAGATCAAACCGATCCATTCTGAAGGAAATCAGCCCTGAGTGCTCACTGGAAGGACAGATCCTGAAGCTGAGGCTTTGACCACATCATTAGAAGAGAAGACTCCCTGGAAAATACCCTGATGTTGGGAAAGATGGAGGGCACAAGGAGAAGGGGACGGCAGAGGATGAGATGGTTGGACAGTGTTCTCGAAGCTACCAACATGAGTCTGACCAAACTGCGGGAGGCAGTGAAGGATAGGCGTGCCTGGCGTGCTCTGGTCCATGGGGTCACGAAGAGTCGGACACGACTAAACGACTAAACAACAACAAAAGCAGAGGTTGGGTGATCTTAGATGGTCAGGGGTTCTTGGGCTGTGATTCCTGCACTGCAGGGATTAAATGGTCCTTGGGGGTCCCTTCCTACTCTCTAATTCTATGGTTTTAAGAGAATTCTGAAGAAGCTAAACAATTGCCTCTTTGGGGTTTTCTGGGAGGGGGCATTGGAGGAGGGTGCCAGGCCACCTCCCCAATGATATTGAAAATGCAGCCCTCACCCCAGGATACTACCGTTTCATTTGGCATCTTTTCGCCTGGGCTTCCTCCCCCATGTTTCCTCCACTTCAGGCTGCAATTCTGTCCCTTCCCTGAAATACTTTCCTGTCCCAAAATCAGGGGTTGCCTGCAATGAAGATGGATTTCAGGACAAGAGAGAAAACGGACTGTGCCTCTCTGAGTAAGAGCGGGATGCTTTTTTCAAAGTAGGGAGGGATCTTAGTCTGGTTCTCGGGGAAGGAAAGATCGCTGGGAAATGTTACACCCAAAGCAGAAATCCACACTGGCCTTCTGAGAAGGAGAGGGACCTGCCAGCTATTGCAGTACCAACCCTGCAGGACAGAGTGCTTGTAGTGTCTACTCTTTCTCCACTGCCAGAGGCAACGATGCTTCTGGCTACCAGTAGCTGGAAGCCACAAGAGAAGAGACGACTCTTGTGCTTGGATCCTGCTTGCAGGCATCTGGTTGGCTACTGTGAGAACAGGGTGCTGGACGAGATGGGCTGTTGGCCTGATCCAGCAGCAGGCTGACCAAAAAAGAGAGGGGGATATGTCTTCAAACGGTGAATAGTTAAACTGTGGAATGTGCTATATCACACAGGGACTGTGATGGCCAGCAATTGATTGGCCTTAGAAGAGGATTAGACAGAGGGATCTTGTGCTCAGATCCTGTTTGCGGGTTTCCCACAGGTATCTACAGCGCAATCCCTTCCAGTGCAGGAATCTCAGCTACAGCATCCATGACAGAAGGCCATCCAACCTCTGCTTAAAAGCCTCCAAGGAAGGAGAGTCCACCACCTCCCGAGGGAGACTGTCCCACTGTTGAACAGCTCCTACCATCAGAAAGTTCTTCCGTGTGTTTAGTCAGAACCTCCTTTCTTCTAACTTGAAGCCGTTGGTTTGAGTCCTACCCTCCAGAGCAGGAGAAAACAAGCCCTTCAGATGGTTCTCCTATCTCCTCTCAGTCTCCTCTTCTCCAGACTAAATGCCCCCAACTCCCCCAACCATTACCATAAAGCTTGATTTCCAGACTAGGTTGGTTGCAGGCAGCTTGGCAGATCCTTCGTTTGCTGGCCTGGCCAAGTGGAGCATTCAAAAATCTTGCTGTGCTTCCAGTTGTTGTTGTTGTTGTTGTTGTTGTTGTTGTTGTTGTTGTATCGTCCCACCTTGTCCATTTTTCCACCCATCCATTTATATACATTCCTTATCCTCCCCAAGGGCACCAAGGCAGTGACCATCACCGGAATGGATCATCTCTGGAAGCTCAGTCATGAACAGCTCAGTCAGCAGAGGTTGGATGGCCATCTGTCCTGGATATTCTAGTTGAGATTCCTACATTGCAGGGGGTTGACCTAGATGACCCTTGGGGGTCCCTTCCAACTCTATGAAAAGTCCAGTTGTTCTGATAAGAGGGGAGCAGCAACAAGGGTCCCTTTTTGGTGTGAAAAAGGGTTGACACCAACGCCTGCATCTGAGAGGGCCCCCCATCTCTCCAGTTACCAGCTGCCATTTCTGAAGTCACCCAAGGGAGAGAAAGCAGCAGGTCACACCTAGACAGAGCTCCAGCTGAGAGGCCGCCTTCTCCGCAGCCTCTGTTACCCAGCAAGGGGAGGCAGCCACAGTCCTTCCATTGCGCTTGGATCCAGCCTCAAGGCCTGTTGAATTGCCATCAACTGGACCGCAAAACTAAGGGTTTGTCCACAATGACCTTTCCTCCGCTCTTTCCAGGCACGGTCCTCACTTTAAAACTCTGTGTCTGAGCACCCCCCTTTTTTCTTTGCTCCAGTGCTTTCCCCATGAAAACCCGCTCTTTAAAGCTCAATCAGAGCAAATGGCAACCCGCAAATGGATGTTTGCTCTGTCTGAGCAGTAAAGAGCAGGTTTTCATCCTGAAAGCTTGGGGCAAAATACAAAGAAACAAAAGCACCCAGACACAGATCTTTTCAGCTTGGACCTGCGCCTGCAAAAAGCAGCAGAGCAAACAGTAAGTGTGGATAGTTTGCTTTCTGCCTACTTCCCAATCCGTTTTCCTTTCATCCCATGCCTCTCAGATTATACAGGTAGGCAGCAGGGACCATCTTCCTTCTGAGGTTTGTAAGTAAAAAATGCTGAAAACATAGAACCATTGACTTGTAGCATTGGAAGGGACCGTGAGGGTCACCTGGTCCAAGCCCCTGCAATGCAGGAACCTTTTGCCCAACATGGGGCTCGAACCCACAGCAAACAAATGAATGAAGTGCTCAGGGAGCTTCACTTGGCCACGTCTGCCCCCAACGACAGCAGCAGCTCCATGCCTCCCTGGTTCTTCCTTGCAGGCATCCCAGGACTGGAGGACTTCCACGTGTGGATTTCCATCCCATTCTGCTGGATGTACATGGTGGCCTTGCTGGGCAACCTCATGCTGGTGGCCACCATCGCCTCAGAGCCTGCCCTCCACCAGCCCATGTATTTCTTCCTTTCCTTGCTGGCTGCCTCTGACGTGGTCCTCTCCAGCACCACCATCCCCAGAGCGATGGGCATCTTCTGGTTCGGTGCTGGGGCCATCTCCTCCGGCGCCTGCCTCACCCAGGTCTTCTTCATCCACTTCACCTCCGCCGTGGAGTCGGCCATCTTGATGACCATGGCCTTTGACCGCTACGTGGCCATCTGCAACCCCTTGAGGCACGCGGCCATTTTGACCCATGTGATGATTGGGAGGATCGGGGTGGTCTCTGTCCTCCGGGGCTTCTTCGCCGTGGTCATCCTTGTGTTCCTCCTGCTCCGACTGCCCTACTGTGGCCACAACGTCATCCCGCACACCTACTGTGAACACATGGGGGTGGCTCGCCTGGCCTGCGGAGACATCACCCCCAATGTGGTGTATGGCTTGACAGCGGCTCTGTCCACCCTGGGGGTCGACTCCGTCCTCATCGCCATCTCCTACTCACTGATCCTCAGGACCGTCTTCCGGCTCCCGTCCAAGGACGCTCGCCACAAAGCCCTGGACACCTGCGGCTCCCACCTCTGCGTCATCCTGATGTTCTACACGCCGGCCTTCTTCTCCTTCCTCACCCACCGCTTTGGCCACAACATCCCTCGCCACGTCCACATCCTGCTGGCCAACCTCTATGTCATCGTGCCCCCCATGCTCAACCCCATTGTCTATGGGGTGAAAACGAAGCAGATTCGGGAAGCGGCCAGGCGCCTCCTCTTGCAAGGGGTGGGGGCGTTTCTCAGTCCCAAAACTGGAGCCCCACCCCTGACCAATGGGGCATAGCAGGAAGGGAACTCTCTGTATGTATTGCTGTCACTGTTTATTGCTGCCTGGCACCCCAACCTCTGAGTGGTGAATTGTGACAGCTTGGTGCCAGCACATTCCCTGGCTCTGGGAACAACTGCTTCCTGCCCTGATGGCTGCGTGTTCAACGTGGGGTTCCGCAGGGCTCAATCCTATCCCCCATGTTGTTTAACATCTACATGAAACTGCTGGGTGGGGTTATCTGGAGATTTGGAGTACGTTGTCAGCAATATGCTGATGACACTCAGCTCTGTTTCTCCTTTGCATCGGCAGGTGAGGCAGTGGAAGTGCTGGACCAGCGTCTTGCCTCGGTAATGGACTGGATGAGAGCCAACAAACTGAAGCTCAATCCAGATAAGACGGAGGCACTGTTGGTGGGGGGTTCCCTAGACCAGGTGGGTGGGAGGTTGCCTGCTCTGGATGGCGTTACGCTGCCCCTGAAGGAGCAGGTTTGTAGCTTGGGGGTCTTCCTGGATCCTTTGCTGTTGCTTGAGGCTCAGGTGGCCTCGGTGGCCCTGAGTGCTTTCCATCAGCTTCAGCTGGTGGCCCCCCAGCTATGCCCCTATCTGGACAGGGACAGCCTAACTCAGGCATCCCCAACCTCAGCCCTGTGAAATATTGTTTTGTGTGATGAAATGTTTTTGATGATTTTTTTGTAATTGTTTAATTTTCTTCGATCTTTAGGTAGTTTTTCTTTCCAACTAAGTTTGTTCTTGGTATGAGCTTTCGTGTGCTTTCGTATCTGAAGAAGTGTGCATGCACACGAAAGCTCATACCAATAACAAACTTAGTTGGTCTCTAAGGTGCTCTACGGGACCCAGGTGGCGCTGTGGGTTAAACCTCTGAGCCTCTTAGGCTTGCCGATCAGAAGGTTGGAGGTTCGAATCCCTGCGATGGGGTGAGGTCCCGTTGCTCGGTCCCTGCTCCTGCCAACCTAGCAGTTCGAAAGCACGTCAAAGTGCAAGTAGATAAATAGGTACCGCTCCGGCGGGAAGGTAAACGGCATCTCCGTGCACTGCTCTGGTTTACCAGAAGCGGCTTAGTCATGCTGGCCACATGACCTGGAAGCTGTACGCCGGCTCTCGGCCAATAAAGCGAGATGAGCGCCACAACCCCAGAGTTGGACACGACTGGACCTAATGGTCAGGGGCCCCTTTACCTTTTAAGGTGCTACTGGAAGACAAGAACTAATGAGTGTTGGAAATGTAAAAAAGGGAAGGTATCTTCTACTACATGTGGTGGACTGGCAAAGAGGTAAAGGCTTTCTGGGAAATGGTATATAATGAGTTAAAGAAAATGTTTAAAAATGCTTTTGTTAAAAAACCAGAAGCTCTCTATTGGGTATAGTGGATACCAAAAAGACTATTTATGTATGCAACAACTGCGGCAAGAATTCTTTTAGCCCAAAAATGGAAACGAAAAGAAGTACCAAAGAAAGAAGAGGGGCAGAAGAAGATGATGGACTTTGCAGATCTGGCAAAGCTGACAGGAAACATCCGGAACCAGCACGATCAAGTATTCCAAAAGGATTGGAGTAAATTTATACAGTACGATAGTTGAAAGATCATTGTAAGCAATTAACATCACTAGTAGGGTTGTCTGAAGACTTGTGATGAGAAATTTCTATCTTTCTCTATTTATTTAAGTTTTTGAGATATTCTGTAATGAGTTACAGGTACGTAGCCGCGTTGGTCTGCCATAGTATCTGAAGAAGTGTGCATGCACACGAAAGCTCATACCAAGTACAAACTTAGTTGGTCTCTAAGGTGCTACTGGAAGGAATTTTTTTATTTTTTGTTTTGTTTTGTCTGTAATGAGTGTAATTAGAATTGGAAAATGCATAATTTGCAATGATATAAAGATTAATTTTGAAAGCCATGAGGCAGGAGGGAAGGAAGTCGATAGGCTCTTTTTTTAAAAAAAAGAATCTTTATTTATTTATAATCAAATTTAAAACAAAACGTTAGCACATATAGATCACTGCTCATACACTCTAAAAATATACAAGACTTAAATAATCCATACTGAACAAAAATAACAAATGTGTCTATTAAAGTTCATAAATTAATAGTGTATGTCTATACAAAAATTGGTTTCAATCTTCATACATACTCCATCCTATTCTTCTTGCCTTGCTTGATCTTCATTTTTTCACATTTATCAAATTCCTCAGGTTATTAAATTAGTTTATACATCATTTTAGTTTATACATCGTTTTTTAGAGGAAGTCGATAGGCTCTAATAGCCAAGGCGGTATAGTGGATAAAGATGGTGTGAATGCATAATGTTAAATGGAAAATAAATAAAGATTCTATTAAAAAAGAAAAGAAAACATCACTTCAAATGTCACCATCCACACCTGCCTCAGGTGGAGAGAGTCTAGTCACCCACACAAGGCAAGGAGCATCACCTGGGACTCTGGCTTGTACCACCTGCTGGATGCAGCAAGAGCTGACTGACTTCAAAGTAGCATTTGCCTGAAAAGGAAGTACTCATATGACCCCATTGTTGCTGTTAGTCATTATATGGCCACCCACCAATACATTTCTTGGACCAGCGGTTCCCAAACATTTTCAGGCCACCATCCCCTTGGTTCCATAAACTCACCCCCAGTGCCCCCTGCCCTCTAAAAAGCATCATTCCGAACAGTGGTTTGCAAGACCCACCAAGGGAGACAATAGCACAGTGAAATTCAAGACAGTGACAATTAATTGCACATTTATTCAAAATCCAGTTGAAACAATTTAGTTGAATTCATTCCACTTGTTTCATGTTACTTGTTCAGAATGAAACAAGTACCGTGATAGATATAAATGTGAAGAGGAATGTAAAATATTAGATTATGAATATTAGAATCAATAGTATACAATAAGGAAGAATGGAAAACAGAAGATATTACAGCTGAGAGGATTGGAAGACCAGCACTGGGTGAAGGGTAGTGGAAGGGTAAGAAAGCATACAAAATGACAATTGTGGTTATATTGGAATATTTTTATTTAAAGCATGAAAGAATGTATGAATGTATATTTGTAGGTGTCTGTCTGTACATTTTATACAATAAAATAAATTTAAAAAGAAACCATTTAGTTGAATTAATCAACAAAACCGATGAACTTTCAAATTAGCTAAGCACTGCCGACCCCCTGTTTTTCGAAAGCCAAGCCATGGACCTCCTACTTTTGAAAATGTTGACATCTCGGTGGTGGTTTTTGTTATGTGACTGGTGCCACAGACCCCCTGGGTGGGTTACGTGGACCACCAGTTGGCAACCACTGGTCTAGGCAGTTTAGAAAAGAATAGAACACCTGGATGGGTGAAAGGTTGACGACTGCACTGGATCCTGAACCCTTGGCTCCGAGAGATGGCAAGAGGCCTCTGGAGAGAGTGGGGAGGGGAGTGGAAAGGAGACCTAAGCAGGATGACAGAGAAGGAAGACATGCAGGCTTCACCCAACTGGAACCGATAGGAACTAGAAATGCAAGAAGGTAATCATGCATATAAGCGGCATATAAATAAAATGATTATAAGTGGCATATAAATAAAATGATTATAATTATAATTAATGGTGATGCAAAGCAATGTGGGTTTATTTTCCCCTTTTCTTTTGACAAGCAGCCTTGATCATTTGCTCCCATGTGGAAGAATACAGGACTCAGAGCATCATGCAGACTGAACCCCCCCCCCAAAAAAAAACCACACACCCCTGCAACAATAAATGAAAATACATGTGTGCATTGATTTGCAAAACAAAGTGACTTATGTCAGCGGGTGCACAGTCCAATGGAGTCCATGGTCATTTCTTAATAAGCATAGCCAATGCTTTTTTTCTGGGGGGACGCAGGGGGACGCATACCCCTAAACATTTTGTGAATCTTAAAGAAATCAGCCCTGAGTGCTCACTAGAAGGACAGATCCTGAGGTTAAGGCTCCAGTACTTTGGCCACCTCATGAGAAGAGAAGACTCTCTAGAAAAGACCCTGATGTTGGGAAGGATTGAGGGCACAAGGAGAAGGGGACGGCAGAGGATGAGATGGTTGGACAGTGTTCTCGAAGCTACTAACATGAGTTTGGCCAAACTGCGAGAGGCAGTGAAGGATAGGCGTGCCTGGCGTGCTCTGGTCCAGGGGGTCACAAAGAGTCGGACACGACTGAACGACTGAACAACAACAAATTTCATCAAGAGCAGGAAAATGAGAGTACCCCTAAACATGTTTTTAGAAAAAAAGCACTGACCATAGCGAAATGCCGTCTCTCGGGTACATTTAACAGTCACCAAACACCTACAGAGTTTTCTCTACGGACTGGGGCTGTCATTTCTGGTCTCAAACTACTCCACCCCCAACTAGGGCTGGAGCATATGAATGAACTTGCCACATGGATCAGTCCCACCATGCTAAGTGCATGGAGAGATCAATGAAATGATGGATGAGCAAGGAAGGGAAAGGGGGAACCCTGTTCACCGAAAACAACAACAGAAACCACCACACAATGGCTGACACTAGAATGAAGATTACATACAAAACTCTTATGAGGAACCGATAATCTTACAATAAAGCTGAATAATAAATGAAACCATGTACATATTGCATGTATAATAAAATGTATAAAGTTTATATAATAGAACCATTCAGCAATAGATAGGTGTAATGACAAACTCTCAGTGCCAACGAAAAGTTCCTGTAAGGTTGATGGTGAATGGACTGTAGCAGATGAACAAAACAATGTCAGTTGCTGGACACGATGATAGAAGAAAAAGATAGTCTTAATCTAATGGTGTCACCATCAATCCAAACTCAATATAAATGGCATCTGAGAAGAAGAAGCGATGAAAGAACGAAGGAGAAAACCTGTCTTCCGGATATTGCTCAGGTTTCGCACTACTGCTTCATCAGTTCTAAATAATACACTCTGGTCAACAGAACATGCGAATATCACAGGCACACCCTGTTCACCACCATGACGCCCTTGGAGAAAAAGCTGGGATGTGACTGCATCATGATTCAGGTCGTTGCCATTCCATGTCAGAACTTCTTCCGATGGAGAGCCCTTCCAAATGCCTTGAGGATCTCCTTGGTCTTGATGCTGTAGATGATGGGGTTCAGCAGCGGAGGGACCAGGAGATAGATGTTGGCCATCAGGGAGTGAACCAGAGGTGGAGCATGCCTGCCAAACCGGTACACCATAGACAGGCCGATCATTGGGGTGTAATAGATCACGACGGCACAGATGTGGGAGACACAGGTGTTCAGGGCCTTGAGGCGCCCTTCCTTGGAGGCCATGCTCAGCACGGTCTTGAGGATCATTGTGTAGGACAGGACAATGAACAGGGAATCGAGGCCGAATGTACAGAGCAAGACAAAGAGCCCATAGAGGCTGTTGACGGTGGTGTCTGCACAAGGGAGCCGGATTAAATTGGGGTGCAGACAGTAGGGGTGAGCAAGCACATTGGACCTACAGAATGGCAGCCTCCTCAGGAGAAGAGGCAGTGGGGCCAGCAGGATGATGCTCTTTGCCGCAATCCCTGAGCCTATCATGGCAATCCTGAAATTGGTCAGGATGGTGGTGTATTGCAGAGGGTTGTAAATGGCTATGAAGCGGTCCAGGGCCATCGCCCAGAGGACCCCTGAGTCCATGATGGAGAAGCAGTGGATGAAGAACATCTGGCTGAGGCACGCATCCAGCCCAATCTCCCTGGCATCAAACAGGAAGACGCCCAGCACCGTGGGGAGGGTAGACAGGGAGACCCCCAGCTCACTCACAGCCAGCATGCAGAGGAAGAGGTACATGGGCTTGTGGAGGCTCCGATCCGTCACAATCACTAGGAATACAGCACTATTCCCCAAGACAGCAACCGCATAGGCAAAGCAGAAAGGGATGGAGACCCCGATATTTCTGGCCTGCAGTTCTGGGATGCCCGTGAGGAGGAACGTAGAATGGAGGGAGCTTTGGTTACTGAGCAGCTCCATGGCGAGTCCTCCCATTCAGCAGCACCTGGATGGACATAAGGGAGGAAAAGGCCTCATCATCAACATGGGAGCTTCATAGAATCATAGAAATGTAGAGTTGTAAGGGACCCTAAGGGCCATCTAGTCCAACCCCCTGCAAGCAGGCATCAGAGCTAGGGCATCTCTGACAGATGGCCATCCAAACTCTCTTTCCAATGAAGGACAGTCCATCACCTTCCAAGGGAGTCCATTCCACTGTTGAACAGCTCTCACTGTTTACTCAGCATCGCCTTCAGGTATTTGAAGATGGCTCTCATATCACCTCTCTGTCTTTTATTATCCAGGTTAAACATACCCAGCTTCCTCAACCATTGTTCCTAAGACTTGGTTTCCAGACCCTTGAACACCTTGGTCACCCTCCTCTGATCACTTTCCAGCCTGTCAACATCCTTCTTAAAATGTAGCGCCCAGAACTGGACCCAGGACTCCAGGTGTGGTCTGACCAAGACAGAAGAGATAGAGTGGGGCTATGACTTCCCTTGATCTGGACACTAGACTTCTGTGGATGCAGCCTAGAAGAGCATTCGCTTTTTCTTGCTGCTGCATCACACGGTGGACTCGTTTTATATTGGTGGTCTGCTAAACCATCTAGATCAAGGGAAGTAATAGTACCAATGTACTCCGCTCTGGTCAGACCTCACCTGGAATACTGTGTCCAGTTCTGGGCACCACAGTTCAAGAAGGATACTGACAAGCTGGAACGTGTCCAGAGGAGGGCAACCAAAATGGTCAAAGGCCTGGAAACGATGCCTTATGAGGAACGGCTCAGGGAGCTGGGTATGTTTAGCCTGGAGAAGAGAAGGTTAAGGGGTGATATGATAGCCATGTTCAAATATATAAAAGGATGTCATCTAGAGGAGGGAGAAAGGTTGTTTTCTGCTGCTCCAGAGAAGCGGACATGGAGCAATGGATTCAAACTTCAAGAAAGAAGCTTCCACCTAAACATTAGGAAGAACTTCCTGACAGTAAGAGCTGTTCGACAGTGGAATTTGTTGCCAAGGAGTGTGGTGGAGTCTCCTTCTTTGGAGGTCTTTAAGCAGAGGCTTGACAGCCACCTGTCAGGAATGCTTTGATGGTGTTTCCTGCTTGGCAGGGGGTTGAACTGGATGGCCCTTGGGGTCTCTTCCAACTCTAGGATTCTATGATTCTATATGGAACGGAATCTGCATCGGGAAGGACATCTCCCTGCCGACCCTGCTGCGATTGATGGCCCAAAACATCTTGGGGGGGGGGACTATATTCGGGGAAAGCGGTTGTGTGCAAACAGAATGATATCGAAGCAAGCAAATAAATAAATAGACAGTGTACACACCAGAGTGTTAATGCGCATGTGGGCCACTCAGATAAATTTTTCCCCATGTGATTCTGTGCATGTTCATCCACAGATGAGTACCTTCAATTGATACTAAAATGAAGAAGAAAAATGCCCAAACGATGCATTTTGGTTCATCCATATCAGGTCTTTGAGCCTGAGCTTCCACAGTCAACACCCACCTTGGGCATGATGGGTATGTTCTATGCATACAATAATATTTTGCTAATTATGCTCTTTTAAATGTGCATTCTATGTTTGACTTCCTTTAGGTAAAGGGACCCCTGACTGTTAAGTCTAGTCGGTGACAACTCTGGGGTTGCAGTGCTCATCTTGCTTTACTGGCTGAGGGAGACGACGTTTGTTCGCAGACAAATTTTCCAGGTCATGTGGCCAGCATGACTAAGGCGCTTCTGGCAAAACCAGAGCAGCGCACGGAAACGCCGTTTACCTTCCCGCTGCAGCGGTACCTACGGTATTTATCTACTTGCACTTTGACGTGCTTTCGAACTGCTAGGTTGGCAGGAGCAGGGACCGAGCAACGGGAGCTCACCCCGTTGTGGGGATTCGAACTGCCGACCTTCTGATCGGCAAGCCCAAGAGGCTCAGTGGTTTAGACCACAGCGCCACCCGCGTCCCACATGTTATTTCCTTTATTAACATTCTATTTTGAAATTTTTAAGATAAAACTTTTGTTTCCACTTAAATATGTTGCTTTGAATGTATTCTTGACTTTCTTCAGTAACGTTTTATTCTGGGTTGTTTTATTTGATCTTTTAATGTAGGTTGTAAGCCACTTTGAGTTTTCCTTTTTCCTCAAAGTATAAAGTGGTGTGGATATGAAATAAGTCATCATCATAATATCCCTGCAGTTTTGAGAGGAAGCAGTGGGGTGATCTGGTCAGGCCTTGCAATGGCTCCCATGTTGCCCAATTCATCCAGTGAGTACCTGACTCCATCTCGCCTCTCTGAGTGCCTGGTTCCACCTGATTCCACCTGAACTCTTTCTGTGGCAGCAGGGGAGCATCGAAGGCCACTGGTGCAGGTGAACAGAACAGAACCACCTCCCCATGGAAAGCTAGCATGCCAGGGGTAAGGGCACCACAACTTGCTAGATTTCCACATATCAGGATTTATTTGTTTCAAGGAAGGGGGAACCTCTGACTCATTTGATCCTCCACCTGCCCTCTCAAATGCTTCGGAGCAGCAGTCCTTGCCTACTCTGGCATAGCCATACTTTAGCAACACTCTTAATAATAATAATAATAATAATAATAATAATTTATTATTTATACCCTGCCCAACTGGCTGGGTTTCCCCAGCCACTCTGGGCAGCTTCCAACAGAACATTAAAATGCAATAATCTATTAAACATTAAAAGCCTCCCTAAACAGGGCTGCCTTCAGATGTCTACTAGCTTAACAGCAACTGGATCCTGGATTATTACCCCTAAAGCCAGAAAGGAACCTGCGAGAAGCTTCTCTGATGAAGAACCAAGTTCCGAAGTGGACTATAAAAGGACTCACCTGGACGGAAACACTTTGGTCTCTGCTGGTGGCCAGGAGAGAGATGCAATCCTGCCAGAGGTTCGGCTGCTGGAAGATTTATGATGCTTTCTTGGGAATCCCTGGAGAGGGAGGAGATGAGACTTTCCTCCTGCAGTTCTCTGGGACTCCAGAGGACACCCAAAGGAGACTCTTCTGCAGTGCGCAGGGCAGGTGCTGAGCACCATCTTCCCCCAACAAACTAGGTGCCAGCAACTGCAGCCTCAACAACAGTAGCCAAGGCTGTGAACCACCTCTGTGTGTTTCTGTGTGTGGCAAGACTGGAGGAGAGGAAAGCAGGCAGAAATGTCATAAAAGAAGTGAACAACAGTGGGATTCCAGCCTTTCATTGCCTGGTTTACACATATTTTAAGGAGTGGTTATGTGAAGTGCTTAACTGACAGCCATACTTTACATTTAGTTACATGCATGACAAACACTTCATGCCGTCCTCTGGTCCATGGGCCTAAATGGGTCCGCCAAGGCTCCCTCTTGGGCCATGAGGATGAATAAGCCACCTGTCCATGTTTGACATCAGGTGCAGGGCAGGTAAAGCTGCAGCTATGCCAAAAGGAGGCTTGACAGACACTGCTGATAGACACCCCCCCCCCCCCGTGCAAAGCCCCACAGAGCCTCTTGTCGGCGCTCGCAAAATTATTATGACTATTAGTTTACCCTCCCTTCTTCCTAAGGTCCCAGGATTGTCGTTCAGTCGTGTCCGCCTCTTCGTGACCCCATGGACCAGAGCACGCCAGGCACTCCTGTCTTCCACTGCCTCCCGCAGTTTGGTCAGACTCATGTTGGTAGCTTCGAGAACACTGTCCAACCATCTCATCCTCTGTCGTCCCCTTCTCCTTGTGCCCTCCATCTTTCCCAACATCAGGGTCTTTTCCAGGTAGTCTTCTCTTCTCATGAGGTGGCCAAAGTACTGGAGCCTTAACCTCAGGATCTGTCCTTCCAGTGAGCACTCAGGGCTGATTTCCTTCAGAATGGATCGGTTTGATCTTCTTGCAGTCCATGGGACTCTCAAGAGTCTCCTCCAGCACCATAATTCAAAAGCATCAATTCTTCGGCGATCAGCCTTCTTGATGGTCCAGCTCTCACTTCCATACATTACTACTGGGAAAACCATAGCTTTAACTATACGGACCTTTGTCGGCAAGGTCCCAGGATAGGTTACAGCATTGAAACACAATATTTTAAAAACAAGTTAAAACAACCTCCAGTTTCACATTTATTGTGCTGTTTTTGTGATATACAAACGACATGAGAAAACTTGGTATACTTATTTGTATAACATCATTCCTGTTCATAAAACCCAATCAAGACAACAACAGCCACCTCCAGTTCTTTTGCCTTTGCCTGCACAGTCTGAGCTCACAATACGTGGGCAGAAGCAGGACGCCTGGGATCAACCGCGAGACATCTGGGTGGGATGGAGCAGAGCAGATGTGGGAGAAGGGAAAGTGTCTCTGAGATGGGCATCTTGGAAGTAGAAGCAGCAGTGCTGGGATTGGGGTGTGTGGCTCATGAAAGGGAAAAAGAGAAGCCAGAGAGTTTGAACTAAGGCAGGAAGAAGCCCAAAATGGAACCGAGCATCAGAAACTTAAGCCGGAGGAGTTGAGATGGATGGCAGATTAGGGACAGGCAGTTCCCCCCAGTTTTGAATTTTGATTTTAAAATCCCTGATGCTGAGTGTATAATTGCCCCAGATCTCAGTTTAATTTAATGCAGATAGTGCAAAGCCTGTGAAGAAACTGACAACCATCGCGTCTCGCCCAGAGATTAATTTTTGAGAATTAAAAACAAATTCTGAAGATGTACCTAGCAACACGTCTCAATGATTGGGACCAGAACCTGCAACACCTCCTATCTGCCTACAGAGAGCATTGGCTTTTTTAGCTGCTGCATCACACACTTGACATGAGTCAACAGTGTGATGCAGCAGCTAAAAAAGCCAATGCAATTCTGGGCTGCATCAATAGGAGTATAGCATCTAGATCAAGGGAAGTAATAGTACCACTGTATTCTGCTCTGGTCAGACCTCACCTGGAATACTGTGTCCAGTTCTGGGCACCACAGTTCAGGAAGGATACTGACAAGCTGGAACGTGTCCAGAGGAGGGCAACCAAAATGGTCAAAGGCCTGGAAACGATGCCTTATGAGGAACGGCTTAGGGAGCTGGGTATGTTTAGCCTGGAGAAGAGAAGGTTCAGGGGTGATATGATAGCCATGTTCAAATATATAAAAGGATGTCATATAGAGGAGGGAGAGAGGTTGTTTTCTGCTGCTCCAGAAAAGCGGACACGGAGCAATGGATTCAAACTACAAGAAAGAAGATTCCACCTAAACATTAGGAAGAACTTCCTGACAGTAAGAGCTGTTCGACAGTGGAATTTGCTGCCAAGGAGTGTGGTGGAGTCTCCTTCTTTGGAGGTCTTTAAGCAGAGGCTTGACAGCCATCTGTCAAGAATGCTTTGATGGTGTTCCTGCTTGGCAGGGGGTTGAACTGGATGGCCCTTGTGGTCTCTTCCAACTCTATGATTCTATGATTCTAGGAAGGCCAAGAGAGCGCTGGCTTAACTCCTTTTGAATGACTTTATGGATGCAACGTAAGAGGTCTTTTGGACATTGTCAAAAATATGTGGGAAGTATTATTATTAAATTTATATACCACGCTACACCCACAGGTCTCAGTAGATGCTCAGAGGTTGATGCTTCCACAGAGTCAGGCCATGTGACCCAGTGTGCAGACCCTCTGCAGAACACTCCTTTCTAGTACCATTTCACAATGACATGATGCACAACAAGTAAAGAATGCCAATACGAGCTTGTAAAGAATCTACTCTGTGTGTGCATGTGCTTTAAAAAATGCCAATAGCTTCTGAAAAGGAGGAAAACCAAATGGTCACTCAACTTCCCTCTGCTGGGCTTGAGAAGCCATAAACGCTCTTGAGGATATCACAACACATTTTAACGCTTCAGATCAGTCTCTGTTGAGACAAAAACCTGCCAAAGGCCTTGCGGATCTCTTTGGTTTTGATACTGTAGATGATGGGGTTCAGAATCGGAGGAACGAGGAGATAGATGTTGGCCATCAGTGAGTGCAGCATTGGAGAATTATGTCTGCCAAACCTGTGCACCATGGAAACACCGATCATTGGGGTGTAATAGAGCACGACGGCACAGATGTGGGAGACGCAGGTGTTCAGGGCCTTGAGACGGCCTTCCTTGGAGGCCATGCTCAGCACAGTCTTGAGGATCATCACGTAGGACAAGACGATGCACAAGGAATCAAGGCCAAATGTGGAGAGCACAACAAACAGACCAGTTGGGTTATTGATGGTTGTGTCTGCACAGGGGAGTTGGATTAAATTGGGGTGCAGACAGTAAGGATGAGCAAGCACATTGGACCTGCAAAACGGCAGCCTCCTCAGCAGAAGAGGCAGTGGGGTCATCAGGAGAACGCTTCTCATGGCAATCCCAGATCCCAACAAAATAATCCTAAGGTTTGTCAGGATGGTGGTGTATTGCAGAGGGTTGTAAATGGCTATGAAGCGGTCCAGGGCCATCGCCCAGAGGACCCCTGAGTCCATGATGGAGAAGGAGTGGATGAAGAACATCTGGCTGAGACACGCATCCAGCCCAATCTCCCTGGCATCAAACAAGAAGACGCCCAGCACTGTGGGTGTGGGAATGTTTTGGAACGTGGATGGAGATTTATAATTTAATATATCTCATCCTAACTTGTGCTAACAAGTTCAACTAGCAGAGTAACATTCCCTTTTAAAATACACACAGCGGAAGTTGCTTTGATTCGCTAGAATCAACTTAATCTAGTTTCCTGGTTTGTCACTATATTTCCCCTTTGTCCCTCTTAAATAAGACACAACACACGTCTTCTATAAAAAGGTAAAAAATGTTTACTCACATGTATCCAGCTCAAGACAAATCCCAAAGAAGGCAGGCTTATTCTTAGTAAAGATATTTACAATTGGAATCTCTCCATGTGGGAGAGAAGTCGGCTAGGCCCCAGTTGGCTGGAAGCCAACTGAGCATCCTCTTCGCAGTTCGAGTGAGAGAGTGGAAAGGAATGGAATGGCCGCTGACCTGTGAGGTTCTTTGTTCATACCTTCCCAGGTGAAGCCACTCCCACATCTAGTTGCAAGAGGAAATTGCCTCAATCCATGTGACCAGGAAGTTGTGGCTGGAGGACTGAGGCAATCTCCACTATCTGCTCTAGCATTGTTGTACTTGACTGCTCTAGTGTTTACATCCCACAAACCCCTTCTCAGGCAAATACAACATACAAAACATAAACAACTTTATTCAACCACCCAGAGTCCCAGCTTGACACGTAGATTCTGGAAACTCTCTTTTGGCAAGGGTTTTGGCAAGATGTCGGCAGTCATCTCTTTGGTGCAGCAATAAGACAGTTCCACAAGTCCATCTTGCACCATCTGGCGTATGTAGTGGTACCTGACCCCAATGTGTTTGGTTCTGGCTAGGAACTTTTCACTCTGCGTCAGCTTCAGGCAACTTTGATTGTCCTCTAGCAGGCTGACAGGTTCCCTTCTCACCAGTCCAAAGTCTTTGATGAGTTCATCAAGCCAGGCAATTTCTCTGCATGCTTCCGTTGCAGCAACATATTCGGACTCTGTTGAAGACAAAGCTACACAACTCTGTTTATAGCTGCCCCACACAACAGGTCCATCCCCAAACATAAAAACATGACCACTTGTGGATTTATAGTCAGCATTATCCCCGGCCCAATCTGCATCAGTGTACCCAACCAACTTAGGGTCTCTGACAGCTGGCAACTTTAATTTACAATTTATTGTACCTTTCAGGTATCTAACCACCCTTTTCAGCCCCGCTAAATCATGCTCAGTGGGAGAATTCACTTTTCTACTCAGAATCCCCACAGCATTAGCTAAGTCAGGTCTACATGTGGTAACCATATACAAAAGTTTACCAATTACCGACCTATATTGACTGTTATCTGGCAACAGCTTCGAATCCTGCTGATTCTTCAAGAAGTCTGTAGCCATGGGCGTTGCAACCGGGTGTGCGTCTTGCATCTGCAAATACTCAATCAGTTCATGAATCTTTTGCTTCTGGCTGAGAAGAAATGAGCCGTCTTCTTCTCTTTCCACTTGAATTCCTAGGTAGTACTTGACATCTCCAAGTTCTTTTACTTGTACCTCCTTGCTGAGGTGTTTTACTATTTGTGTATAGTCTCTATTATTTGCAGTAGCAATAATCAAATCATCGACAAAAGCCAATATGTATGAATATTGTCCATTACTTGACTTGGTGTACAAGCACTTATCTGCGTTTCCTTGCTTGTACCCAAGTTGCACAAGCATACTGTGCAATTTCTGATTCCAGGCTCTAGCCGCTTGTTTAAGCCCATAGATTCCTTTCTGGAGTCGACACATGAGGTGCGTCTCATTTGGTTTTGTGAAACCTTTAGGTTGTTTCATATATATTTCTTCTGAAATTCTCCCATGTAAAAACGCAGTGCATATGTCAACGTGCTTCACGTCCAATTGTTTAGAGGCTGCAATGCTCAAAAGCATTCGGACGGTACTATATCTTACGGTTGGTGCGAAAACTTCGTCATAATCTTCACCAAAACGTTGTGAAAAACCTTGTGCTACTAGCCTTGCTTTGTAGCGTTCCACTTCCCCTTCTGACCCCTTCTTAACCTTGAACACCCACTTGCACCCAATGGCCTTCTTACCAGGAGGGAGCTCTGTCAGGGTCCACGTCTGGTTCTGATGCAGTGCATCCATCTCCTCCTGAGCGGCCTTCTTCCAGAGACTGGCTTGCGCAGATGGCATCTTCAGAATCTCTTCCCATGTGGAAGGTTCCTGTGGAGACACCGACCCTGCAAGGTAGGACAGTCGTACCGGTGGGACACCTCTGTTGGTTCTGGATGAGCGTCTGACCTCTGGTCCTGGTTCTTGAACCGCATCAGCTTCCTCACCCTCCTCCAACGCTGACATGTCCCCATCTGAGTCCTCCTCTTCGTCTCTGGAGCCGCCAGGGATCTGGTCATCTGCGTCTTCTGGTGCGTCGCCTGTAGGGGGTGCTATGACACTAGAAGGCAGATTAGTACCATGTGGGGTTTCAGAAGGAAAGTTTATGAGTTCTTGAGTCCATTCTGACTCCTTGGAGCAGCCAATAACAGTGTTCTTTGTGTCTGCTTTTGCATGTTCATCAAAATAAATTGCATGGTGCGCACTCACTTTGCCTGTCTGTAAGTCCATTACTCTGTATCCTTTGCCTCCAGCAGCATATCCCACTAAGATACCTGCTTGTGCTCTGGAGTCAAGCTTGTGCCTCTGTTCCTTGGGCACGTGGTAGTAACATATACTGCCAAATACACGTATGTGCGACAGACTAGGCACTTTTCCATGCCAAAGTTCAAATGGTGTGCGCTGTGTTGCCTTTGTTGGCAACCTGTTCTGGAGATAGACAGCTGTGTAAGCAGCGTCTCCCCACATCTTCCTTGGCAGGGACGCTTCCTTTAGCATACACCTTGTCATTTCCATAATGGATCTGAACTTCCTTTCAGCTATGGAGTTCTGTTGTGGCGTGTAAGGAACTGTGGTTACATGTGTAATTCCTTCCTTTGCCATAAGGGCTTTCATCTCATGTGAGCAGTATTCTCCTCCATTGTCAGACATTAAGACACCTGGAGCTCTTTGGAACTTGTTCCTAACCATGGCAATGTAATTCTTGAACATTTCTACTGTCTCACTTTTATCTTTGATGAAATATGCCACACAATATCTCGAAAAATCATCAAGAAAAATCAAAATATACTTGTTGTGTCCAAGTGATGGAACACTGAGTGGCCCACACAAATCTGAATGCACGATATCCAGAACTTTAGTACTCCTTTGTTCTGTGCAACGTGTAAAAGAAGGTTTTACTGCCTTTTCAGTAACACAAGTTATGCATTTTGTTGGAGCTTGGTTGCTGCCCCCTTTTACCTGCAAACCTGTGACAAGATCACTTTCCTGTAGACTCTTAATGATGGTGGTATCTCTGTGTGCAAGTCTTCTATGCCACAGCGTCAAAACTGCGTCATCCTTCTGGCTGGAGCGTGCCACTTTTGCAGACTGGTTCTCTGAAAGATTAACCTCATAAACACCATTTATTAATTTTGCTTCAATGTACACTTCACCATCTTTAGTTACACAGCACTGTCCATTCTCAAATGTGATCTTGAAACCTTTCTTGTCCAAAGTAGAGACACTGAGTAAATTGCAGCTCAGTTCTGGTACATACACAACATTGGACATTCTGGTCCTAAAAGATTCATTGTTTACATTGAATTCCAAATGCATTGAACCTTCACCTTTGGACTTTAAAACATTTCCATCTGCAACCTCAATTTCAGTCTCTTTATCATTTAATTCATTAAAACAGTCTTTTTCAAAACAATAGTGGCTGCTGGCTCCAGAATCTAATAACCACTTATTGCGTGTGTTTTCTTGGCTCTGGACAGCTAAACTCCTTTCTTGCAACAGCAAGTTGCGCTCAAATTTCCCTTTTCTTTCTCCTTTACGCTGAAAGGCTTGGGAATCTTTCTCTTTAGCTTTAGGCGCTCTACAATTTCTGGCTATATGGCCGATTTTATTACAATTGTGACATGTGACCTTCTTGTGTCCATCTCTGGACTGTGCAGGCTGTTTAAAAACATAATTGCTGCCTTTATTTCTAGTGCTCCTTTCTGGGGAATCAGATCTCTTTCTGCATTCTTCTCTTAATTCACTAGTCAGTTCCTTAAAAGTTAGATTCTCTTTATGATCCATCAAACTGACAAATGCATCAAAATGTGGCCCTAATGAGGCTAACAGAAATGATACCTTTGTTACTTCATCAAAAGATTGTGGAGTAAGTTCAAGCTTTTGAATAATTTCTGTGAATTTATCAATATGCTCTGTGAATTCTTCTTTTGAATTCATTCTCAGTCTAGTTAATTTGCCCATCAATGTTCTGTAGGAGTTCTTTGTAGATTCTCCATACATGCGCTCAATATCTTTTAGGATCTGAGATGCATCATCTTTGCTATTTATTAATGATAGATGCTTATTGCGAAGTCCACTCAAAATTATGTGCTTGGCCTCGCTGTTCTGCCTTTTCCAGACTTTAATCTTGGCTAAGGCTTCATCACTTGTACCTTCGGGCTTTGATTTCTCAATCGCATCCAAAACATCCCTTGCTTCTAAATATGCTATTAAGCGCGTTTTCCAGTGCACAAAATTGTCCTCATCTAGCAGCATTAAGCCTGGCTTTGCTTCACTATAAAAACTGGCACAAGCCATCTTAAAATCCAAAATTTGGAAAAATTTCAAAATTCAAAAGATTTGTCAAAATTCAAAATTAAAATCTCAAAATACTCAAAATCAAAAAGCAAAAGCCTCAAAATAAATCTTCACTGCCTTTGGGTCTTTTGTGAGCTCTGAGGGAGGGGAGGGGTAGCTTAATCCCCTTTCTCTAGACAATGGAACAAAGGACCATGCGGTCTCACCAGGAAATGCTCTCAGAAAAATCCTACTCAACTCAAAAATGCAATCCAACGCAATCCTTCAAAAATACACAAAATACGTAGCGCTGGGCATACATAACCCTTTGTGGGAATGTTTTGGAACGTGGATGGAGATTTATAATTTAATATATCTCATCCTAACTTGTGCTAACAAGTTCAACTAGCAGAGTAACATTCCCTTTTAAAATACACACAGCGGAAGTTGCTTTGATTCGCTAGAATCAACTTAATCTAGTTTCCTGGTTTGTCACTATATTTCCCCTTTGTCCCTCTTAAATAAGACACAACACACGTCTTCTATAAAAAGGTAAAAAATGTTTACTCACATGTATCCAGCTCAAGACAAATCCCAAAGAAGGCAGGCTTATTCTTAGTAAAGATATTTACAATTGGAATCTCTCCATGTGGGAGAGAAGTCGGCTAGGCCCCAGTTGGCTGGAAGCCAACTGAGCATCCTCTTCGCAGTTCGAGTGAGAGAGTGGAAAGGAATGGAATGGCCGCTGACCTGTGAGGTTCTTTGTTCATACCTTCCCAGGTGAAGCCACTCCCACATCTAGTTGCAAGAGGAAATTGCCTCAATCCATGTGACCAGGAAGTTGTGGCTGGAGGACTGAGGCAATCTCCACTATCTGCTCTAGCATTGTTGTACTTGACTGCTCTAGTGTTTACATCCCACAGTGGGGAGGGTAGAGATGGAGACCCCCAGCTCACGCACAGCCAGCATGCAGAGGAAGAGGTACATGGGCTTATGCAAGGTCTGATCCTTCACAATCACTAGGAGAACAACACCATTCCCCAAGATGGCAACCGCATAGGCAAAGCAGAAAGGGATGGAGACCCCAATATTTCTGGCCTGCAGCCCTGGGATGCCAGTGAGAAGGACTGTGGGGTGGAGGAAGCTTTGGTTACTGAACAGCTCCATGGTGAGTGATCAAGTTCTCCCATCCAGCCGCACCTGGATGGACATAAGGAAAGAAAAATACACCATCATCCATCCACATGGGAGCCTTGATTGCCTTGACAGTGATAGCAATTAATATTGAAGCATCACAAAGAACTGTCTTTTAAAAAACTCAATAAATCTAGCACTTTTGTGGGGGGAGTTGCTTGTTTGTTTGCTCTGCAGGATGGTTCCTGAGATTAAGGAGTGGGTTTTCATCTGTGGTTGAATACCATAGACCAAAGAGCTACCACATGGAAGGTGGGGCAAGCTTGTTTTCTGTTGCTCCAGAAGGGAGGACATGAGTCAATGGATTCAAATGACAAGGAAGTAGATTCAGACTAATACTTCGGAAGAACTTTCTGATGGTAAGAGCTGTTCAACTGTGGAATGGATGACCTCAAGAGGTGGTGGACTCTCCTTCATGGGAGGTTTATAAGGACACCTTCTCCCCAACATACTAATTTTCTACATTTCAGAATGTCTTTTAAGAGATGGGCACATTTGATCTCCCACCTGCCGTCACAACTGCTTCAGAATGGCCGCCTTTGACAATTATGGCACACTCTATACCCCAACAAGGCTGTCCATTATAGGAATTGAATCCTGGAGCAATATCCCTGAAGCCAGAAGGAACCTTCTCTGATGAAGAGCAGGTTTCAAACTGGAAAATAAAAAGACCCACCTGAATGGAATCTCCTTGGTCTCTGCTGGTGGTTAGGAGAGAGAGATCCGGTTCTAACAGAGACTCCGTGGCAGACAGATTTATGCTGCTTTCTTGGGAATCCCTAGAGAAGGAGGAGATGAGACTCTTGCCAGCAGCTTGCAGAGACCCCAAGGGGCACCAACCCAAAGGAGACTCTTCCACATTGGGCAGAACTGATGCCAAGAACCTTCCTTCCTCAGCAGAGCAGGTTGCAGCAGTTGCAGCAGCAAAAACAGCAGTCAAGGGTGTGGACCGATTTTGTCGAAACAAAATAAAAAAATTCCTTCCAGTAGCACCTTAGAGACCCGCTAAGTTTGTTCTTGGTATGAGCTTTCGTGTGCATGCACACTTCTTCAGATACACTGAAACAGAATATATAAGGGTCTGGTGACTTCTGTTTCAGTGTATCTGAAGAAGTGTGCATGCACACGAAAGCTCATACCAAGGACAAACTTAGTGGTCTCTAAGGTGCTACTGGAAGGATTTTTTTTATTTTGTTTCGACTACGGCAGACCAACATGGCTACCTTCCTGTAACTGGACCAATTTTGTGTTTGTGTGTGGCAAGGGAGAAAACGATAGAGGGGGAGAATGACATAAAAGAAGAGAAAAACTGTGGGATTCTAGGTATTTATATCTGTACATACCCGGTAATTAAAAATGTGAGGTAATGTGAGGTGATTAATTAAGAGAAATACACTTTCTGGCATCCATCTGTCTTGAGAGACAATGGAGTGCACCTCTGGGGTGAAGTCAAACCACTGTGTAAGCAGCACCAAAGTGACCTCCTCGGGGTGCAAGCCTGGGCAGTGTGTCTGGAGGTCCTGGGCTACCCAGACAACAACACATTTCGAACTTGGTCATGTGGTCCAAAGGAAAGCAGATCAAGATGTTTGGCCCCAGCTTGGCTGCAGGAGTTTCCAGAAGAAGGAGTACAAGGCGCCACCCAACTGTCTTGGGGACTCCAGATTTGTGTGGGGTTTACTCTTGAGCCTTTTCCTCTCCTGAAGATGTCCCTCAAGGCAGCAGAGGTTTAAGACCAGAGTTTTCCTTCTCCTAGACACGCTGCCTTCCCAGGTGGGTGAACCCCGCCTGCCCTTCTCCTCCCTCTACAGCATGTGCAGCTATATTTGGCCCACTGTGGGGCTTGAACCCTTGTCCCTGAGATTAAGAGTCTTGCGCTCTATCAACTGAATTTGCGTAAGCCGCCTTGAGTCCCAGTCTGGGGGAAAGGTGGGATATAAAGAAATAAAACAAGAACAACAACAAAAAGTGAGCAGAAGTAGGTCATATGTCATCTGATATTATTGGGACAGCAAGTGAGTAACAGTTAGTGCTCCCCACCTGTCAACCTTGGCCCACAGAGCTGGGATGGGGGGGATAAGCATCCAGCCCACTGACCAGATCCAATTCCTTCAGCCCTGATGTAATGATGAGTAACTGATAAGCCATATTCTAGGGTCTGCTTACCCAAACTGTTATTTCTTAGCCCCTAAAGAGAGCCAGTGTGGTGTAGTGGTTAAGAGCGGTAGACTCATAATCTGGTGAACTGGGTTCGCATCTCCGCTCCTCCACATGCAGCTGCTGGGTGACCTTGGGCTAGTCACACTTCTCTGAAGTCTCTCAGCCCCACTCACCTCACAGAGGGTTTGTTGTGGGGGAGGAAGGGAAAGGAGAATGTGAGCCGCTTTGAGACTCCTTAAGGGGAGTGAAAGGCGGAATATCAAGTCTAAACAACAACTCTTCCTCCTCCTCCTCCTCCTCCTCCTCCTCCTCTTCTTCTAAATGAACCTACTTCTTATTACAAAAGTATCCAGAGCAATATTCTCTTGATGGGATTTTGGCTGAAATCCATGCAGTGAATATTTGGACACCGACCTAGGAAGGTGTCACAAGTAAAACCTTATATGGCCTTAAACCAGGGGTCAGCAAACCTTTGCAGCAGGGGGCCTGTCCACTGTCCCTCAGACCTTGTGGGGGGCTGGACTATATTTTGAAGGGGGGGGAATGAACAAATTCCTATGCCCCACAAATAACCCAGAGATGCATTTTAAATAAAAGGACACATTCTACTCATGTAAAAACACACTGATTCCCGGACCGTCCGCGGGCCGGATTGAGAAGGCGACTGGGCCGGATCCGGCCCATGGGCCTTAGGTTGCCTACCCATTTGGTTACAATTAAAATAAGAAGCATTGCATATTGCTTTATCGTTTATTGACAAAGAACCCAGTCAGATGGGTGGGGTACAGATAATAAAATTATTATTGTTATTATTATTATCTACATGTGAAACACCGGTGATGTCGCAGAGCAAGCTGGTCAGTACATACCATACAACCTCAATTTCCACATTGCTGCAAGGCTCAGGATACGGCCTCAGCAGTGCGGCATGAGCCAGAAGGAGTGGGCAGCTGCAGCTGCAGTGGAATGGTGACCCGGTGAGTGCTTTGTGAGTTAATGGTGACGCTGCCCCTCTGAGCCATCTGCCTTGAAGCCACCGGCCACGCTTGGGTCACTTGGAACAAAAGCATTGCTGTGGCCTCCACAGAGAACTCCTCCGCCACTTCTCCCTCGGTTGTGGTTGCAGCACCAAGAGAAGCCCATCTTGAGACACAGATGCCCTACCTTGCAGTCCAGCAGGTGAATGCCAGGAAAGGGAAGGGAAGGGAGGGAGGGAGGGAGGGGAAACACAGTGTAGGGCAGGGGCTGGAGCCCAAACCCCCAAGCTGAAGTCCAACAGACTGTCATCACACTGTATCCAATCCACCCAGAGGTAGCACCACCTGAGGAACAAAATGCAGAGCTACACTGTGACAACAAACCTGTACAAACATAAAGGAAGATACTCTGTGCGTGTGCGTGTGCTTGTGTGTTTCAGAAATACCAATAGATTCTGCAAATGTGCACAACAAAATGTTCATTCATCTCCTGAGCTGGAGAAGCCATAAACCCTATTGGGGATGTCATTGCGCTCTTTGCCATTCCAGATCAGAACTTCCGTAGAGACAAAAATCTGCCCAGGGCTTTGCGGATGTCTTTGGTTTTGATGCTGTAGATGATGGGGTTCAGAATCGGAGGAACCAGGAGGAAGATGCTGGCCATCAGCGAGGGCAGCATTGGAGAATCGTGCTTGCCAAACCTGTGTGACATAGCCATACCCATCACGGGAGTGTAATAGAGCATGACAGCACAGATGTGGGAGACGCAGGTGTTCAAGGCTTTCAGGTGCCCTTTCTGGGAGGTTATGTTCAGCACAGTCTTGAGAATCACCACATAGGACAAGAGGATACACAAGGAATCAAACCCAAATGTGGAAACGACACAAAACAGGCCAGTTTGGCTGTTGACTGTTGTGTCTGCGCATGGAAGATGGATTAAATCGGGGTGAAGGCAGTAAGGGTGAGCGAGTACATTGGACCTGCAGAATGGCAGCCTCCGTAGCAGAACAGGCAGTGGGGCCATCACGAGACCACTTCTCATGGCAATCCCTAATCCTATCCACATAATCCTAAAGTTTGTCAGGATGGTGGTGTATTGCAGGGGGTTGTAAATGGCTATGAAGCGGTCCAGGGCCATCACCCAGAGGACCCCTGACTCCATGCTGGAGAAGCAGTGGATGAAGAACATCTGGCTGAGACACGCATCCAGCCCAATCTCCTTGGCATCAAACAGGAAGACGCCCAGCACTGTGGGGAGGGTAGACAGCTCACTCACAGCCAGCATGCAGAGGAAGAGGTACATGGGCTTGTGGAGGCTCCGATCCTTCATGATCACTAGGAGAACAACGCTATTCCCCAAAAGAGCAGCAACGTACATGAAGCAGAAAGAGATGGAGACACCAATATTTCTGGCCGGCACTCCTGGGATGCCAGCAAGGTGGACCATGGGGTGGAGGAAGCTTTGGTTACGGAGTGGTTCCATGAACAAGAATATCCCCACATTCACAACCTGCATTTACGTAAATGCAATGGTTAATACAACAGCTGGATTTCCTGATTTCAGCCTTTTTACGAAGCAGCTAGTCAGTATCTAAAGTCCATGGTGTGACATCCCAGCCTGCGTTTCAAAGCAAGCAACCCAAAACAAAAGAAGGCACAGGGACAAATGTCAATCTTTTCTCCTTCCTCCTGTAACTTCTTGGGTACATATAAACACTTCTGTTTCGTTTGTGTGTGTGAATGCAGGAGGAACTTTTCTGCAGATGGCAGCCAAACGCCTTGGATTTGGGGTCTTATACCTTGAAGGAGTTGACAGATCTATTCTTTCAGAATCCGCAGATCAGATCTTACTTTATGGCTGTGCAGAACTTTGGGGAGGTTCCACTTTCGCTACAAAGGGGCAAGGGAAAAAAATATTTGAATCCCACTCTTTGACATTTTTTTTAATACATGGCTATAAAGACTCACCCCCCACCCCCCGCTGCAACCTCTGCTGAGCGGAAGGCTAAAATCTCTACTCTTGTGCTGCCAGTTATGCAACCTTTCACAAATGAGTGGAAAGATATAAAAATGCCAAGATGGAAGGGGGCAAAAATGTTCACAAAATGCATCATCCTATTGTTTCAGTCCTAATTTGTTTTTTGTTGTTGTTATGGAACAGCATAAATCTTATATGACCAAATGGAGGAGAGAATGGCAAATGGATAGACCCAGGAATGAACGACAATTTTTATTTGCCAAAGGTTCTGAACATTTTGTAGCCCTTTGTAGGAGAGAAAACTGTGACAAGATGGTCCTACAATGACCTTTGCCTCCCTGGGAAATACAAGGGGTTTATAAAATGGAGAATGGCCACTGCTGGCCTTTGTCATACGATGAATGTTACTATGATCATATGTGTTGCTTGTATGCTAGAGCTTGCTGGTTTCGGAAAGCAATTATTGCGGTTACCAATCAGGTATCAAAGACCAAGATCATTTCCTTTCTTCTGGTTTCTCTCCATTATGTAAATCAGCCCCCCCCAAAAAAAACTATTTACCTTTCAGATGTTTTGCACTGGTTGGGGCTGGTGGGAAATGTGGTCCAAACCATCCAGAGGGCACCAGGTTGGAGAAGCTGGTACATAGGGTTGAACAAATGAAAAGTCAAGAAGCTCTGGGGCTTGCTTCTCATTCCCAACCAAAGGTAGTTGAGATCTGCTGTACTCCAGTTTGTATCGGGGCTCTCTTTCAAACATGAATCATCAGGATCTGTTAGGCAGCTCCTTTTTGAAGGCATTTTTTTTTTTTTAAACCCCACTATAAAAGGGCATTGAAACCGAGAGATGTTCAAGGGGGAAGAAGAGAGTGGGGGCTTGGAGGAAGGGGCAATGCCAAGGCTGCTCAGTGAGCCCTTGCCCACCTCCCGCTGCCCCTGGACCAGACCAGGCCCCTTCTCTGGGCTTTGGCTCCTGTTTCTGCAATGCAGAGATCTCCTCTCCCACCTCCTCACCTCTGGCCTTCATTCAGCGCAGGGCTCCATGGATCCTGCCCTTTGCTCCTTTGCTGTTCCAATTCTTCAGAAGTCTCACCTTCACACAGCAGGTCTGCGGGTGGCAAAGGCCAGGCTCCCAGGCAGAAGCCACTTATATGGTGCCTGTTTTTTCCCTTGCAGTGTGAGGCAGCCCCACCCTTTGCAATTGCTTAGCCTGGCGCTGGGGGAGCTCACAGCAGAAGAGACCCTAAGGACCATCACGCCCCTGCTGTCTAGGGGAGCAACAATTAGCAGGGGGCAAATCTGTCTATTGATGTGAGCCGACAGATCAAGGGTAATCCGCGGGTCTGTGAGACAGTCCTCCCCCACCCTGGTGAGTCTGCCAGGGCTAATTACCCCCCATATCAGCCCTGAATTACTGGCATGGCTGGGGTCCGTTCATGTGGGAGGCAGCCATTTCCCATGGCAGAAAAGCCAGAAGTGACCAGGGTTTCTTTCCAATGGTTTTATTGTTTCTAGAAGTTGATCTATAGCTGGCAGACTCCCTCCACCCCATAATTTTGAGGCAGGGCTGGCTTTCACTGAGGCTGAAAGCATTTCTGGAGCCACTCACCCCTCCTGATAGGTTGAGCCTTCTGTTCTCTTCTCTTCTGGAGCCTCCTAGATCTGGGCGATGGGGAGGGAGATGTCTCCAACTCCTGTGATGTGATTGGGACCACTGACCTCTCCCCTTCTGGGCTGCTAGAGCTGCTGAGTGTCTCTGATGGCCCTGGAGCTCACCGTGAAGACAACTGGGGCAAGGGAATGGGCTGAGAGATTCCTCCCCAAGATTCTCCTCCACCCTCGGGGTCATCTCTGACCAACTCCCTCAGCCCCAATGGAGCCCTTGGTTGGAGCATGACGCTGAACTCGGGGTGGAAAGTGAAGATCCCCCTCCTCCAACCAGTCTCCCACCATTCAGCCTCTGTTTCTTCTCCTCTTCCATCAGTCCTGCCAATCCAAACACCACCCTGACAATGCTGCAAAGCTCATGATATGGCCTTGGCTCTGTTGGATGCGTCTGAAGGGTTGGCCAGCTCCTGCCACAGTGAAAGAGTGACCCGACCAGTGCTGCTGGGGCTGATCCTGCACTGCCTCTCCACACCCTTTGCCTTGAAGCCATTGACCACACTAGGAACACCTGGAGCGAAGGCATCACTGTGACCACCAGAGCCGCCGCCACCTCCACCACATCTCCCGCTCCAGAGGTAGCACCAGAAAAGGCCTAGATGGAGAGTAAGACCTGACTGTCTGGCATCTTAAGTAGGAAATGTAGGTGAACTCCAGGAGGAAGGAGGGAGGGAGGTGTGTAGGAGGGGCTGGTGCCTAACTGCAGTTTAAGACCCAAGTCCAGGCCAGACCCCTCCAATAGACTATCTTCCATCTAGAGACTGCGCCCCCTAAGGAGCAAAATGCATAACTACACTGTGACTACACTCTTCTAAGAATATTGATATAGGAAGATAACGAATCTGCTCTCTCTGAGTGTCATTGTGCTTGTGTGTTTGAGAAATACCAAAAGATTCAACAAATGTGTTCAACCAAATGGTCACCCAACTTCTTTCTAGAGAGCTTGAGGGGCCATAAACACTCTTGGAGATGTCGCTATGTTTTTTGCCACCTAGGATCAGAACTTCTTCCGAGAAAAAAGCTTGCCCAGGGCTTTGCGGATCTCTTTGGTTTTGATGCTGTAGATGATGGGATTCAGAATTGGAGGAACTAGGAGGTAGATATTGGCCATCAGGGAATGTAGCATCAGAGAATTGTGCTTGCTGAATCTGTGTACCATAGACAAACCAATCAGCGGAGTGTAATAGAGCACGACGGCACAGATGTGGGAGACACAGGTGTTCAAGGCTTTGAGACAGCCTTCCTTGGAGGCCATGCTCAGCACAGTCTTGAGAATCATCACGTAGGACAAGACGATGCACAAGAAATCGAGGCCGCATGTGGAGAGTAAAACAAAGAGACCATAGATGCTGTTGACCCTGGTGTCTGCGCATGGAAGTTGGATTAAATTGGGGTGCATGCAGTAAGGGTGAGTCAGAACATTGGACCTGCAAAATGGCAGCCTCCTTAGGAGAAGAGGCAGTGGGGTCACCAGGAGAACACTCCTTATGGCAATCCCTAATCCTATCAACATAATCCTAAAGTTTGTCAGGATGGTGGTGTATTGCAGAGGGTTGTAAATGGCTATGAAGCGGTCCAGGGCCATCGCCCAGAGGACCCCTGAGTCTGTCATAGTGAAGTAGTGCATGAAGAACATTTGGCTCAGGCACGCATCCAGCCCAATCTCCCTGGCATCAAACAGGAAGACGCCCAGCACTGTGGGGAGGGTAGAGATGGAGACCCCCAGCTCACTCACTGCCAGCATGCAGAGGAAGAGGTACATGGGCTTATGCAAGGTCTGATCCTTCACAATCACTAGGAGAACAACACCATTCCCCAAGACAGCAATGGCATACATGATGCAGAAGGAAAACGAGAGCCCAATATTTCTCGTCTCCAGTCCTGGGATGCCGGTGAGGTGGACCATGGGATGGAGGGAGCTTTGGTTCCTGAGTGGTTCCATGAATAAGACCACCCCCACTTTCACCACCTGCATGTATAGAAATGCACTGATTAACACAACAGCTGGATTTCTGGATTGTCTGGACCTTCATCAAGGCTGGTGAGGGAGAAACATTTCTGGCATGGCTAGCCGTTTTTCTGTGATGTGTGAGTCTGGATTGTGAACCTTCACTCATCGAGTAGGAATCAGTGGACACATGGCCTAAGAACATCAGTGTCAGGGATCTGCCTCCCCCTTCCAGTCCGGCTCTGAGTGACTACAGAGAACAGCCACCCATTCTAACGACAGACTCATCAGGAAGTGGGAGCAGCTCTTCTTCGGAAGGGAAGGGGGTGCCAGGGATCGAGGGATGCAGCGAGAGACCTGGCAACTCCCAGGGAGTACGTCTGGGGGAGAGATTAAGAAGGAGGAAGACGCTTTCGCTTCCTGAGATGGTTTTGCTGGCTGGAAAATCGTCGTACACCACTTACGGATTCTGCTAGTGACTGAGCAGACATGATTAGATTAAGCTCTGCACTGTATATATAATGAGCACAGATAAAAACTACTAAAAAGGCAATGACTTGACCTCCTTATTGAAACGACCGGAGGAGGGGGGAGGCCATGACAATCAGGATGTGAATCATCACATAGGTGCATTCATAAAAGCGAGCACCGCTGATTCATTACTCATGAGGTGGTGGGACTGATGTTGGCATCACCTCCCCTAGGCAGAGGACTCTGGACTTCCAAAATGGAAAGGGACAAAAATGTTTACAATATGCACCATCCTGTGTCATTTCATTCCTGAAATCTTTTTATGTTATGGAATGATATAATTCCTATATGACTGAATGGAGAGAAATTGGCCATTGTATACACCCAACAATGATCGCCAATATTTATTTGCAGAAGCATCTGACCTTTGCGTAGTGTTTCATAAGAGAGAAAGCTAGGAAACGATAGTCACCCAATAATATTTATCTTCCTGGGAGCCACAAGACATTTTTAAATTGGGGAAGGGCCTTCCTTACATATCATAGGTGTTAGTTGCATACTAGAGCTTGTGGGATTTGAACAGTAGTCACTGGTGTTACCAGTCAGATTTCTGAGATCCAGATAACTGTGGATCCTCTGGTTTACCTCCATTACGTAAAGGACCCTTCACCAGCCTAGTGCACTCCAGATGTTTCGGACTGGCTGGGGCTGAAGGGAGGTGCAGCCCAAAATATCTGGAAGGCACGAGGTTGGAGAAGGCAGGTGCAAAGGGTTGTATGAAGGAGACCTCATGTCCCATGCTATACATTTGAGCAGCCAGAAGACGCCTTATGTTTGCTAAGTTGAGGAAAGCATGAAGAGGCTGTTGGGGCAATGAGTGGCTCAAGAAGCTCTGGGACGTGTTTCTCATGGCCAACCAAAGGTAGCCAAGATGCTGTCCCAAGTAGTTCTGGAGGTCTGGAGATCTGCTGTTCTCCAACTCATATTATAAATGGATTCTCAGTGTTTGATAATAATAATAATAATAATAATTTATTATTTGTACCCCGCCCATCTGACCGGGTCCCCCCAGCCACTCTGGGCGGCCTCCAAAAAACACTAAAATACATTGAGATATTACAGATTAAAAACTTCCCTAAACAGGGCTGCCTTCAGGTGTTTTCTAAAGGTCATGTAGTTGTTGATCGCTTTGACCTCTGAAGGGAGGACGTTCCACAGGGCGGGCGCCACTACCGAGAAGGCCCTCTGCCTGGTTCCCTGTAGCTTTGCTTCTCGCAGTGAGGGAACCACCAGAAGGCCCTCGGCGGTGGACCTCAGTGTCTGGGCTGAATGGTGGGGGTGGAGACGCTCCTTCAGGTATACTGGACCGAGGCCGTTTAGGGCTTTAAAGGTCAGCACCAACACTTTGAATTGTGCTCGGAAACGTACTGGGAGCCAATGTAGATCTCTCAGGACCGGTGTTATGTGGTCATGGCGGCCACTCCCAGTCACCAGTCTAGCTGCCGCATTCTGGATCAATTGCAGTTTCCGGGTCACCTTCAAAGGTAGCCCCACGTAGAGCGCATTGCAGTAGTCCAAGCGGGAGATAACCAGAGCATGCACCACTCTGGCGAGACAGTCTGCGGACAGGTAGGGTCTCAGCCTGCGCACCAGATGGAGTTGGTAGACAGCTGCCCTGGACACAGAATTAATCTGCACTTCCATGGACAGCTGTGAGTCTAAAATGACTCCCAGGCTGCGTACCTGGTCCTTCAGGGGCACAGTTATGCCATTCAGGACCAGGGAGTCCCCCACACCCATCCGCCCCCTGTCCCCCAAAAACAGTACTTCTGTCTTGTCAGGATTCAACCTCAATCTGTTAGCCGCCATCCATCCTCCAATCGCCTCCAGGCACTCACACAGGACCTTCATTGCCTTCACTGGTTCTGATTTGAAAGAGAGGTAGAGCTGGGTATCATCCGCATACTGATGAACACCCAGCCCAAACGCTCTGATATGCACTCGCAACCCTCTAACTTTTTAATATACAGTGGTACCTCTAGGTACGAACTTAATGCTTTCCGGAGGTCCGTTCTTAACCTGAAACTGTTCTTAACTAGAGGTGTGCTTTCGCTAATGGGGCCTTTTGCTGCCGCTGCACCACCAGCACACAATTTCCATTCTCATCCTGGGGCAAAGTTCTCAACTTGAGGTAACTCTTCCAGGTTAGCGGAGTTTGTAACCTGAAGCGTTTGTAACCTGAGGCGCTTGTAACTCTATTAAAAAGGTAAAGGGACCCCTGACCATTAGGTCCAGTCGTGACTGACTGGGGTTGCGGCGCTCATCTCGCTTTATTGGCCGAGGAAGCCGGGTACAGCTTCCGGGTCATGTGGCCAGCACGACTAAGCCGCTTCTGGCGAACCAGAGCAGCGCACGGAAACGGTGTTTACCTTCCCGCCGGAGTGGTACCTATTTATTTACTTGCACTTTGACGTGCTTTTGAACTGCTAGGTGGGCAGGAGATGGGACCGAGCAATGGGAGCTCACCCTGTCGCGGGGATTCGAACCGCCGACCTTCTGATCGGCAAGCCCTAGGCTCTGTGGTTTAACCCACAGCGCCACCCACGTCCCTTAGCTGTATATAAAAACGCTTTGCAACCAAGAGATGTTCAAGGGGGAAGAAGAGAGTGGGGGCTTGGAGGAAGGGGCAATGCCAAGGCTGCCCAGTGAGCCCTTGCCCACCTCCCGCTGCCCCTGGGCCAGACCGGGCCCCTTCTCTGGGCTTTGGCTCCTGTTTCTGCAATGCAGAAATCTCCTCTCCCACCCCCTCACCTCTGGCCTTCATTCTGCGCAGGGCTCCATGGATCCTGCCCTTTGCTCCTTGCTGTTCCAAATCTGCAGAAGTCTCACCTTCACACAGCAGGTCTGCGGGAGGCAAAGGCCAGGCTCCCAGGCAGAAGCCACTTATATGGTTCCTGTTTCCTCCCATTCCTGGGAGCAGCCTCTATAGACTGAGAGGGACCAGCCTCTGACCAGTGAGGCAGCCCCATCCATTGCAGTGACCCTGGGGGAGCTCACAGCAGAAGAGAGCTGGGGGACCATCACACTCCTGCTCTCTGGGGGAGCGACAATTAGCAGGGGGCAAATCCGTCCATTGATTTTACTCTCTCTCTGCTTCTCCTTCTTAAGTTCTCTTCTCCACATTTCCATATTAGTTTCCTTTTTTAAAAATCATCATGAAAGTTCACGAGTGCTTTAGTGTGAACGTTGTCTCACACACATGCTCTTTGCCTGTTACAGGTAGGTAGCCGTGTTGGTCTGTTATAGTCAAAACAAAATAAAAAAAAATCCTTCCAGTAGCACCTTAGAGACCAACTAAGTTTGTTCTTGGTATGAGCTTTCGTGTGCATGCACACTTCTTCAGATACTTCTTCAGATGCATGCACACGAAAGCTCATACCAAGAACAAACTTAGTTGCTCTCTAAGGTGCTACTGGAAGGAATTTTTTTATGCTCTTTGCCTAATCTACACACTTTTTGCAAAGCAGTTTTCACTAACACAATATACGCTTACATTCCTTTACTCATTAAGTTGCATTTTTGTGAATATTACTGGGGAGGAGAACTGCGCTTCAAGATCCGGAGAACTGCAAATTTCAGCTTTGTTTTGTTCCATGTATGGTTTCAGGAAATATGGATTAGGTAAAATCGCCTTTAAATGAGAAATGGATCCGCTTTCTCCGTATCAAAGATCTCCGTATCGAGATAAATCCGGCAGCATTTTTCGAGCTCAGGTGATCAGTTCTTGCAAAGAACTTGTTATGTACTGAGCTGAATCCTAGAACAATAAGATCCAAAATGCAGCAGTCTGATTGGTCCGCAGGAGCCACCCAATCCAGCTCCAGGTGGAAGTGAACCAGCGACCTGATTGGCCTGCAAGAGCCCTTGCAGGCTCCTGGAGGAAGTGAATCCGCAACCTGATTGGCCTACAGGAGTAGCCCGGAATTAGCCAATCACGTGGGGCCCATTGTGTAAATACCGTATCTATAGCAGACGTTTTGGGGAAAGATTCATTCCTTGCTACTATGAGCTGAATAAAGAGCATGAAATTCACACTGGACTCTGAGTATATTTCAGAACTACTAAAAGTCCTGAACCCTACTCAAAGTCCGGAAAGACAAAGTGGTTTTTCCCTGGTGCCTGAGAAAGACCAGATTTGGCTGGGAGTCGCTGACCTGAAGAGCCAAATGTGGGAAGAGGAAGGGGCGGAACTCAGACTAGGCAACAGGTAATTTGGAAGCAGACACTGAGTGACTGAGCTCCAGAGTGATTTGTTCTGTTCTGAGCAATAAACCTGAGTTGATTGCTGCCGGAGTTGTCTCGCTTCTTTGGGAGACCCAACCATTACACCCACTGACACTGAGCCTTGACTGGCTTAAGAAACAATTGTCATTAAGTACTATATAGAAATTGCCTAAATGAATATGTATCACAGGTAAACAGAGCCTCTGTGTTTAGAGGCCATACCTCTAAATACCAGGGGTGTAGGAAGAAAAACCTTTCCCCCATCATGCCCAGGGCTGGAGCAGCTTTCCTGGGTTTCAGCCAAGACACCTTTCCAGCCTTCCCTGGAGATGCCAAGATTAGAACCCAAGACCTTCTGTAACCAAAGCGGAGGCTCCGCCACAGAGCTGGAGGCCAGAGGAAGGGCTGCAGGGACACCCAGAGAGCATCCAGCCTTCCAAAAATTATTCACAATTATGTCTCAGTATGTAAACACTCATTCATTCATTCATTCAGTTTTTTTATTACACTAATGTGCTACCTTTTCCTCCGAGGAGATCAAAGCGGTGTGCATGGTCCTCCTCCCCGTTTTAGTCCCACAACAACCCTGCAAGGTAGGTTAGGTTGAGGGAGGCAGTGACCAGCCCCCAAAGGTCACACCCAGGGAGCTTTGTGGCCGAGTGGGGGAGGATTTGAACCCTGGTCCCTCCCTTAGTCAGACGTGCTAAGACTTGCCACACCACGCCGGTTCGATTTGCGTTTGCCGCTCACGAAAACATCTTGCCGATCCCCTTCCGGATCTCTTTGGTTTTGACGCTGTAGATGATGGGGTTGAGCAGCGGGGGGACGAAGAGGTAGACGTTGGACATCATGATGTGGACCACGGGAGGGGCGCCCTTCCCAAATCTGTGCAGGACGGAGACGGCGATGATGGGGACGTAGAAAGAGAGGACCGCGCAGATGTGCGAGACGCAGGTGTTGAGGGCCTTGCGCCGCTGCTCCCGGGACGCGATGCTCAAGACGGTCTTCAGGATCATGGCGTAGGACAGAACAATGAAGGTGGAGTCCAGGCCGTAGGTGAAGAGGACGGCGAAGAAGCCGTAGATGTTGTTGACGGTGATGTCGGCACACGCCAGGCGCATCATGTCCGGGTGGAGGCAGTAGGAGTGGGACAGGACATTGGACTTGCAGATGGGCAGTCGCTTGATGAGGAAGGGGAAGGGGAAGAGCATGACGGTGCTCTTCAGGACGATGGCCAAGCCGATCCGGGCGATCCGGGGGTTGGTCAAGGTGGACGAGTACCGGAGAGGGTTGCAGATGGCGACAAAGCGGTCGAAGGACATGGCTAGCAGGATCCCCGACTCCATGAAGGAGAAGGAGTGGAGGAAGAACATCTGGGCCAGGCAAGCGTCAAAGAGGACGTCGCTGAGGCCAAAGCAGAAGATGGCGAGCACCGTTGGGAGGGTGGAGAGGGAAACCCCCAAATTGTTGAAGGACAGCATGCACAGGAAGAGGTACATGGGCTCGTGGAGCCGCTGGTCCCTCCTGACGATGGCGAGGATGGTGCAGTTGCCAGCGATGGAGGCGGCGTACAGCAAGCAGAAGGGGATGGCAAGCCACAAGTGGAACTGCTCCAGGCCTGGGAAGCCGGTGAGGTGGAAGGTGGCAGGCTGGAAGCGGGTGAGGTTGAGCTCTTCCATGCGCCGCTTCGTGGGCTTTGGATTTTCCTGGAAAGGAAACAAGAAGGGCCAGGAGGCTTCTGGCCATGGGACAACGGAGAGGGAAGAACATGGCAGGAAAAGAGAGGGAGAGGAGAGGAGAGGAGAGGGGAGACTCCATCAGTGAGCGGCTGAGAAGAAGGTCAAGTGGGAAACACTGGAGTGACTGCTGCAAGGGTCTAAAATATAAAGATAAGGGAACTCCAGGGATGGGTGGAAAGAAGGAAGGAAGGAAGGGAGGGAGGGAGGGAGGGAGGGAGGGAGGGAGGGAGGAAGGAAGGAAGGAAGGAAGGAAGGAAGGAAGGAAGGAAGGAAGGTGCACTGAGTGGCAGGGGTAGCACTGGGGGGATACAGGGCACTGGAGCCACTGTTGCTCCCGGGTGCAATCTCCCCCCCCCCAAAAAAGATCAACAACTGTGGGCGATCCCCCCGCCCCAGGCCCCAGTGGGGTTTGCTACGCTGATGCTCCTCTGCTCCAAGTCTGGAGATGGGGCATGAAAATGACCAGAAGCTCTCACAGCAGACTCAGAAAATGATAAAGACGGTGTATTGAGAACTATAAACTAGGGACAAAGAATCGTAGAATTGTAGGGTTGGAAAGGTTCCCAAGGGTCACCTAACTCAACCCACTGCAATGCAGGAATCACAGCTATAGCACTCCTGAGGGATGGCCATCCAACCTCTGCTTTAGAACTTCCACCCAAGGAGAGTCCATGACGGTGCCAGAGTTACATATAAGCTAAACAAGCTAAAGCTCAGGGCCCCACACTCTTGAGGGACTCCCCCCAAAAATAAAGAAAAACAACAACTGGATGTACATTTCCAAAATATATGATAAAAAAACAAATAAAATAAAACCTACATACAGCAGCCGTGTTTTGTGTTGTGTAGGCTGCTATGATACTAGCCTGCTCCCTAAAATATCCCTGGTTTGCTCCTTTCTATATACAGGCTGCCTACATTCTGCATGGACTGGTTGCATGAAGACATGTGAAAATGGCTTGAGATAACTATTAGGTCCATAAATTACCATATAGCATATATTTGAATTATGGTGCTGGAGGAGACTCTTGAGAGTCCCATGGACTGCAAGAAGATCAAACCTATCCATTCTTAAAGAAATCAGCCCTGCGTGCTCACTAGAAGGACAGATCCTGAAGTTGAGGCTCCAGTACTTTGGCCACCTCATGAGAAGAGAAGACTCCCTGGAAAAGACCCTGATGTTGGGAAGGATTGAGGGCACAAGGAGAAGGGGACGACAGAGGATGAGATGGTTGGACAGTGTTCTCGAAGCTACTAACATGAGTTTGGCCAAACTGCGAGAGGCAGTGAAGGATAGGAGTGCCTGGCGTGCTCTGGTCCATGGGGTCACGAAGAGTCGGACACGACTGAACGACTGAACAACAACAATATATTCAACATAAAAAACAGGGGCCATTTGTTGTTGACAAAGGACAGCTGGACATAGAAAGGGCCCCATTAACTCCAGTAGTTTAGGGCCTCATCAAACCTAAATCCAGCCCTGGTCCACGACCTTCCTAGGAGGTCCATCCCACTCTCCAGAGGCTCTTACTATCAGAGTGCTCTCTCTCTCTGTGGGGGTGGGGACCCCGTTAGCCAAAGTTGCACAACACTGGCCTCCTTGGGCCACTGGCCAAGCACAGCATAAGGTGTTTAGGACTTTACCCTAAAGCTGAACCATATTGCCAGGGCATTTCCGAGTGGTTATTATCACGCCAAAAAGGTAGAGGTGGAACTGAAGAGGGCTGCTAGCGCTTGTGAACCTGGGAACCTGCATTTTCCTGTCTTTCTGACATCAGCCAGGAGGTGGCGGTGAAGACAAATCCAACAGACCGGCTTTTTCTTAAAAGTGGATTTAGTGGGAGGGAATAGGCAAGTCTGGATGCTGGTGGGCAGGTGGGGGTGGGGGGTGCCACTACGGCTCAGTGGCAAGGGGTTTGAGCAGAACAGAGGCTGCACAGCCATCAGGCATGGATGCTTTAGCTGAGATTCCTGCACCGCAGTGGGTCCAAGTAGATGACCCTTGGTGTCCCTTCCAAGGTAAAGGTACCCCTGACCGTTAGGTCCAGTCATGACTGACTCTGGGGTTGCAACGCTCATCTCGCTTTATTGGCCGAGAGCCGGCGTACAACTTCCAGGTCATGTGGCCAGCATGACTAAGCCGCTTCTGGCGAACCAGAGCAGCGCACAGAAACGCCGTTTACCTTCCCGCCAGAGCGGTTCCTATTTATCTACTTGCACTTTGACGTGCTTTCGAACTGCTAGGTTGGCAGGAGCAGGGACCGAGCAACGGGAGCTCACCCCATCACGGGGATTTGAACCGCCGACCTTCTGATCAGCAAGCCCTAGGCTCTGTGGTTTAACCCACAGTGCCACCTGGGTCTGTGAGGGTCCCATAAATGTACACAGTCCGTCACACCCACATTTCTGGGTTGGGGGGGGGGTTCACCCTGATCTGCACAGTAGCCTTGGTTGGGAGGGAGGATGGGAAAAGGCACTGCCTGTTTCTGAATCCTCAGCCTCATAGAATCATAGAATTGTAGAGTTGGAGGGGACTCCAGAAGCCATCTAGTCCCACCCCCTGCAATGCATGAATCCGACCCACAGCGGTCTCTGGGTGGGCTTGAACCACCAACCTTCTGGTTAACACCCAGGCGCTCTGACCCATTGTGCCACATAGGACTTTCCCTCCACAGCCCGGAGGGGAGTCCACCCCACGGCTTGAGAACCAGCAAAGTCAGCCAGAGCTCAGGGAGAGCAAAGGCGGGAGGTGGCCTTCTCTTGGCTCTTGGAGGCGAGAGACATGGTTTGGGGGGGTACAGTTAAATCTGCAAGAGCAGCTGAACTGAAGCCCCCTTCCAAGGGTGAAACCCACCAGCTGCCTCTAGATGCTGAGCAGGGGTCAGCTGAGGGACTGGACAGCTAACAACCACCCATGAGGGATGGCCATCCAACCTCTGCTCAGAAACCTCCATGGAAGAAGAGCCCACCCCTTCTGGTTCTTATCCTCAGAAAGGCCTTCCTGGTGTTTAGTCAGATCCTCCTTTCTCCTCATTTGAATCCCTGCCAACAACATGGGCCCACAAGTCAAAATGCCCATTGTGGCAGAGGAGGAACTCTGTTCAACTGCAGGTCTGGTGGTGGTGGGTTCCTCATTCCTTCATTGCGGAGGGTTGGACTAGATGACCCTTGGGTTCCCTTCCAACTCTACAGTTTTAGGATTCTATTCTTCGGCATCCGCTCCCTTACCTGGAGGGTTGAGCACCCCACTCCGCCTTTGCCAGGAGAGTCTCGGCTGCCTGTCCTGAGCCCTTCCTTCTTTGTCCGCGGCAGGAGAGACCAAAGGGGCAGCTGGCAGGAAGCTCTTATGCCCAGGCTCACCTGGCGATGCTCCAGGGGCTCTGATGCTGCTGCCCCACATGGGACCACCCTGGAGCCCAGAGCTTAGAGGGCGCTCAGAATAAACTTGCAGAATTCTTTTTAAAACAACAACAACAACACTTACGGGCAGGGATCTCTAGCCCCCGTGCGGCAGAGTTTCCTTTGATGCAGGTGTATGAGAAATGACACCTGATCCAAAGCTTAGAAATGCGGGAATGGCAATTCTCACATTCCGTTTCCATGCACATAGATCCATGTTTGCGCACCCAGTCAAAGGAGTCTGGTCTGCTTTGTCATCATCGTCATCATCTCCATCAAATGCCAGGTTGTGCACTTAGGCAGGAAGAACCAGATGCGCAAATATAGGATGGGGAACACCTGGCTTACTAGCAGTACCTGTGGAAAGGATCTCGGGGTCTTGGTGGAGCACAAGCTGAACATGAGTCCACAGTGTGATTCAGCAGCAAAACAAGAGGCTATTCTAGGCTGCATCCACAGAAGTCTAGTCTAGAAGTCTAGAAGAAGAAGAAGAGTTTGGATTTGATATCCCGCTTTATCACTACCCGAAGGAGTCTCAAAGCGGCTAACATTCTCCTTTCCCTTCCTCCCCCACAACAAACTCTCTGTGAGGTGAGTGGGGCTGAGAGACTTCAGAGAAGTGTGACTAGCCCAAGGGCACCCAGCAGCTGCATGTGGAGGAGCGGGGACGCGAACCTGGTTCCCCAGATTACGAGTCTACCGCTCTTAACCACTACACCACACTGGTGTGCAGGTCAAGGGACATAATAATACCACTCTATTCTGCCTTTTATATGCCTGTTGTCTTTGTCCATGGAGTTTTCTTGGCAGGGATACTGGAGTGGCTTGCCAGTTCCTTCTCCAGGTGGATCACGTATGGTGCTGGAGGAGACTCTTGAGAGTCCCATGGACTGCAAGAAGATCAAACCTATCCATTCTTAAAGAAATCAGCCCTGCGTGCTCATTAGAAGGACAGATCCTGAAGTTGAGGCTCCAATACTTTGGCCACCTCATGAGAAGAGAAGACTCCCTAGAAAAGACCCTGATGTTGGGAAAGGTTGAGGGCACAAGGAGAAGGGGACGACAGAAGATGAGATGGTTGGACAGTGTTCTCGAAGCTACTAACATGAGTTTGGCCAAACTGCGAGAGGCAGTGAAGGGTCCATGGGGTCACGAAGAGTCGGACACGACTGAACGACTGAACAACAACATTCTGCCTTAGTCAGACCACATCTGGAATACTCTGTCCAGTTCTGGGCACCACAATTTAAGAAGGATGCTGACCAGCTGGAAGGTGTCCAGAGGAAGGCAACCAAGATGATCGAGGGTCTGGAAACCAAGACTTAGGAGGAGCAGTTGAAAGAGCTGGGGGGTTTTAAGCAGAGGTTAGATTCTTTAGCTGTGAATCTACCATTCTACCATTCTGTGAGAGAGCCCTTGGCACACCCAGGAGCTGCTTGCACATGCGCGAGAGGCACATTGCCTTGTGCTAAGGCCATCGTAATCACGCAGGAGGAGGGTGCGGTGCAGCTGTTGCCAGATATCTGCCCGCAAGGGTGTCTTTATCTCTGAAATGGCCTGCTTGATTCTCTCCCTGCTGCCCCACCCCAAGTGGAACATGGGGGTGGGGGGGCGGGGGGGTTATTGGTTTGCGTGTGTTTTTCTTGTTTCTGTCATGCACTTCGTGTTTTTATGTTGTGAACCTCCCTGAGATCGGTGGGTGAAGGGCAGTATATAAATTTCGTAGTAATAATGATAATAAATGATGTTCCACATTTGCTGCTCTTCCTTGTGGTCTTCTCTGGCGCCATGGGAGCGGAAAGCAAGCCCCCCCCCCCAAGATCTCTTTGTCCTGCAAAAGGGCAACAGGTGCCCAGCCCTTCCACCCACAGCCAGCTGCTCAGTTACTCTGCACACGCTCAGGATCTCAGTCCTTTGGATAGGAGACTCTAGCAATGAATTATGGTTTGCACAACAGACACGCAGCATTTCACACAGCCGTTGACATGTCTCGCCCAGTGAGGATTTGTGGGGGGCAAGAGAATGCAATCATGTCATTGAGGGGGAGGGTGCATGCCTGGGAGACCCCCGGAGACCTGGTCCTCCTGAATGAATATAAATTCATTTGATACATTTATATTCCAGCTTTCTCTCCAAGCAGCTCAAGCTGGTGTAGATGCTTCTCCTCCTCACAACAACAGCCCCGTGATGTAGACAAGGCTGAAAGGCAATGGCTGTGCCCCCCCCCAGTCGAGATCACATCCAGGGAGCTTCATGGTAAAGTGGGGATTCGAACCCAGCTCCTAGTCCGACACCCTAATCACTACACCACACTGTCTCTCAATGACTCTCGTTGTGTAGTCTCTTCCTCACACGCCAGGACTGGGCCTCACAGCACAGCAAATAGGTCCTGGGGCTTCCTGGAGGGGCATTCCCCCCCCCCAAAGGACTGGAAAACACGCAGAGACCCCAGAAGGAGAACTCGGCCATCTGATGGGGCAGCTCAAGTTGGCCAGGCTGCAGCTCTCTCCCCAACATATGGGGGGTGTCCTTAAACCTCAACTCCCTGGAGGCGGGACCTGCCATTCAGGAACACCACCGCCCCATATAATTGTGTCGAGTGTGCAGTGCGGGAACTTGGGGTTAAGGCAGGGGGGCTTCAAAGAATGCTGGCTTATATTCCATCAAGCCCCCTAGTGCAACCAGATTGGGGGCAATTCTTGCAAGCAGTCAATAAGGCAAGCCCCCCCTCCAACCCTTTGGGGGCCCTTCGGCAAGGATTCAATGACAGGCAGCGTCTTATGGAGCCTCCAAGTCCAAAGGCAGATTCCTGGGCTGGAAGGGGCATTTGGTCACGGAGAGAGCAGGATCTTACGTCCTGCAAGGGTCACCACCTCTCCCGTCCTCCCCCACCCCCACCCCCAAAGGCCTCCACAAAGACACACGGGAGCCGGCTCATCTTGCAGGGAGTGACGTTTATTAGCTAGTGGCCCCGTGTCGGGGGGCTGGCAGGGGGTTTCCCCGCGAGGGAAGGCGCTGGCGGTGGTGGCGTCGTCAGCAGCTGGGCGGCCGCGGGGCAGCTCCCCCTCCTTGAGGGTCGCTCAGTGGTACTGGCGGGTCAGGGCGTGCGCCACCACGTTGGTGAGCTTCTGGAAGGCGGCGTGGGCGGCCGGAGTGAACTCCTTCCCGAAGTGGGAGGCCAAGACGATGAGGAGGATGTTGCCCAGGAGCTGCAAGAGAAGAGAGGCGCTCGGTGGAGGGGCTGCGCGGGAGCCTGGCGGGGGGCACAGCAGAGGCAGCCGGGATGGGAAGAGGGGTCGGGATACGGGCGGGGCGCCCCCTTCTGCCTCCACCATTCCTCAGAGGCTGCCACGATGGGGCCACGCGTGGATTTTGCCCTCCGAAGCCAGGCAGGTTCTGCCACGGGGTTTGGAAAGGGCGATGGGTGCTGGAGGCGGGGGCTCCAGGCTTGCGCAGCGCCGAGTCCCAACCAGCCACCCATAATACTTTAGAATTGTAGAGCTGGGAGGTCACCCCCCAAGGGTCTTCTAGTCCAACCCCACCCCACCCCCACCCCGCGCTCGCGCAATGCAGGAATTACTGCTAAAGAAGCCCTGGTAGATGGCCGTCCAACCTCTCCTTAAAGACCTCCTGTGAATGATAGACTCATGGGATTGCAGAGTTGGAAGGGAAGCCAAGAGTCATCCAACCCGACACCTCAAGCGCTCTGCTCTGTGGCTCCACATTTTGCAGCCAGTTTGCAAAGAAAACCCAAACTAACCCTAACCCTAACCCTAACCCTCTTGCAGGAGGTTGGGCTAGATGGCCCTTGGGGTCCCTCCCGACTCTGCAGTTCTGTGATTCTCCTCGCTGCTCTGCTGAATGTTAAGGAGCGGCCAGGAAATAAGTGCCCCCTGTGGTCTGGATGGGTCCTTATCTGCTCACCCACATGCCTCCTGCTCCCTTCTCCTGGTCAGGGGAACTCAGGCACCCTCCTCTCTGCCACCCACCCCGTGTGGAGACGCCACTCTGGGCAGCCCTTTGGGGAGATGGGGGCCTCACCTTGAAGTTCTCGGGGTCCACGTGGAGCTTGTCGCAGTGCAGTTCGCTCAGCTTGGCAAAGGTGTCCTTGACCTTGTCGAGGTTCTTGATGGCGTCTCCGAAGGTGCACAGGACCTTCTTGCCGTGCGCCTTGACCCTGGGGTTGCCCATGATGGCGGACGGGCTGGAGAGGTTGCCAAAGTGAGCAAAGAGCCTCTGGGTCCAGGGGTACACTACCAGCAAGCTGGAAAGAAGGAGAGAGAACAAGAGAGAGAGAGAGAGGTGGTCATCCTGGCTGAAGAACACACGCCTGCCCTGTCCCGAGTGGGAGAGTGGGGTGGGGGTGCAGGTTTACCCGCCAAGGGATTCGGCCCCAATCATGGCCACGTCGCATTTGGCCCAGATGTGGGTGATGAGCTCCTTCTCTTCTGCTGTCCAATGCACCATGATGTCTGGCTGAGGGTTGGGTACTTTGCTCGGCTGCTGGGCGAAACCTTCTGGGCTAAGCTGAAGCCTCTTCCGTGGCTGGAGCCTTTTATACCCTGGGCCAAAGCTGAGGCTCCTCCTCCTCGTGTGGGCGGGGCCATCCTCGGCCAGAGGTTGGGTGGTCTGGCTCAGTGGGGCCGAGTCAGAGCAGGGTGGCAGCCAGCCCTGGGGTGGGGCTACCAGAGCAGGAGGCCCCAGATAGCTGCCCCCCCTCTCTCTGCCTCTGAGAGTTGGAAGATTCGGGACGGAGATGAGGAAAGTCCTTCTTTGCACAGCGCAGAGTGCAGAACTGCAGAACTCCCTCCCACAAGAGGAGGTGACAACCACCAACCTGGATGGCTTTAATAGAGGACTGGGCAAGATTCAGGCTATCAATGGCTCCTAGCCAGGATGGCTCTGCTCTGACTGCACAATGGGCATCTAGCTGGCCCCTGCGAGAAGAGGGTCCTGGACCAGATGGGCCACTGGCCTGATCCAGCAAGCTCTTCTTAGTTCTCACGGGAGGCTTCCCATGGTCCTCTCCATGGGGTGAGGTTCATCCCAGCCCTTGGGAGTCTCAGGGCTGAGAGCTGGCACCACCTGGAGAGGCTTCATACAACTTGACCTCTCCAAGTCATCTAGTCTCCCCAGTGGAGAGACTGGGGTCTTGCTGTTGGGGCTACAGGCCCTTTCTCCTCTTTAATCAGAGTCTGTCTACGTCCGCCTAACACAAGAACATCAGAAGAGGTTGCTGGATCAGGCCAATGGTCCACCTAGTCCAGCATCCTGTTCTCACAGTGGCCAAGCAGACGCCTCTCTTGGGACCTGAGCACCAGAGCTGGTCTTCAGAAGCATTGCTACCTCATCCCGTGGAGGCAGAACACAGCCATCCCAGATCCCAGCCATGGGCAGCTCTCTCCTCCGCCATGAATTTGCCCAATCCTCTTTGGAAGCCACCCAGGTTGGTGGCCACCACTGCCTCCTGTGGGAGGGAGTTCCGCAGATTAACCCTGTGCCTTGTGAAGGAGTCCTTCCTTTCGCCTGCTTCACTGGAGGCCCCTGAGTTCTGGCGTTGGGAGAGATGGACAAAAGCTTTCCCCTCTCCCCTTTCCAAAGGCCATGCAGAACTGCATAAACTCCTTGCTCGCTTTGCCTCTGAGCTAGAGAACCCCAAAGGCTGCAAGCCTTCCTCATAGGGGAGTCGCTTCACCCCCTTGATCCGTTTTGGGGGGCCCTTTTCTGAACCTTCTACAACTGCATCTACCCACCTGCCTGGGACTCCCAGATGTTGGGGTGAGGAGCCACATCAGGGCAGCCTGCTCACCCCCCTTCCAGCCCTGCTCTGGGTCTTCTGCTGGAAACAGAGGGATGCCCTTACATTGGAAGTGTAAAGAAAGTGAATGGACATGTTTTCATATGTGGTGGAACTGTAAAATAACCAAAAGGTTTTGGGAAATGATTTATAATGAAATGAAAAAACTGTTCAAGATAACATTTGTTAAAAGACCAGACACTTTCTTGCTAGGCGTTATGGGCCAAGACTTGCCAAAAGAGCAGAAGAAGTTATTCATGTATGCGACAACAGTGGCTAGAATATTACTAGCCCAAAGATGGAAAGACAACAAGTTACCCACGAAAGAAGAATGACAAGAATAACTCATGGAATGTGCTGAAATGGCAAAGCTAACTGGAAAACTTAGAGGCAAAGACAACAGAGACTTTAAAAAGGACTGGGAACTGTTTATGTCAGGGGTAGGCAACCTAAGGCCCGTGGGCCGGATGTGGCCCAATCGCCTTCTCAATCCGGCCCGCGGACGGTCCAGGAATCAGCATTTTTTTTACATGAGTAGAATGTATCCTTTTATTTAAAATGCATCTCTGGGTTATTTGTGGGGCATAGGAATTTGTTCATTTCCCCCAAAAAATATAGTCCGGCCCCCCACATGGTCCAAGGGACGGTGGACGGTGGCTGAAAAAGGTTGCTGACCCCTGGTTTATGTTTTACTTACAGAAACATTGTAAAGAAGTGGACTCACTAGCAGGGTTTGAGTAAACACTTGCAATTAACAAAACAAGCATAGAAACATAAGGTGTAATAATTGGAAGATAACAAAGTGCAAGAGGTAATTTGAAAATAAGTACGGTACAAAAACGTTAAGGATGTAGCAATATTTAATTTAAAGACTGCAATATCAAGGTAGGAAAAAACAAGCAGGGGAAGCAAACACCTAAAAAACCAGAAGAGGAAGTTGAGGGAAGTCATGGTGGGGGGGGGGGTTGGGAAATTGTACTCTTTTTCTTCTTTGAGATAATGTTGATTGTGGTGAATATAAAATGGTAAAACTTAATAAAAACTATTTTAAAAAGAAAAAAAGAGGGATGCCCTCACAGCAGCGGCTCCCAATCTTTTTTTTTGGGGGGGGGGGGAGAAGACTATCCTCTTGATTCCATAAACCCCTCCCCAGTGCCCCCTACCCTACCAAAGCCATGATTCAGAAAAGCAAGAGTGCACAGCCCACTCAGGAAGATAATGATCCAATGAAGTTCAAAACTGTAACAACTAAATGCACGTTTATTCAAAACCCAGCGGAAACTATTCAGTTTAATTAACGCAACAAAACGGAGGAGTCTGATCCAGTGGCGACAGCTTCTCAAAGTGGGATAGGCAGGGACACCTCCAGCTCCCCATGGCTGCCTGCCCAGCCCATCTCCCTGGCATCTGGCCTCCCCGGAGCTCCCTGGGCCTCCACATGTGCACGAGGAAGATAATGGCACTGCCCTGCTGCAAGCTGAGGGTGCGAGAGGGGAGATACCGCCCTGCAGATTGTGGGGAGTTTGGGCGTTCGGTCAACGGGGGCTCAGATAAGCGGAGAGAGCGCTCCTGGCTTGGGTTCTGCTTTCAGTCTCCCCGTTGGGTTCCCCATCATGAGCGTCTGGTTGGCCATGGTGAGGACAGGAGAATGGACAGGGTGAGCCATTGACCCAGCAATGATCTTCCAATGCTCTTATGGAACCTCCAGGTCTAGAGGCAGTCTATCTGGATTCCTCGTTTCTGAAGAGAATTTGGCCTCTGTGAGATCAGGGTGCTGGACTAGATGAGCCGCCTTTGGCCTGATCTAGCAGGCTCTTCTTATGATCTCCTGGTAGCCCCCAATCTCTCCAGCTAGGTATGAGCCACCAGTCTCCATCTCCTGGGGTGGGCCTGGACTGGCAGCTCACTGCTAAAAGTGTTGCTGCTTCAGCTATGGCTCTCTGAGACCCCCATCGACACTTGGCATTTAAAGCAGTAAAGGTAAAGGAACCCCTGACCATTAGGTCCAGTCGTGTCCGACTCTGGGGTTGCGGCACTCATCTCGCTTTATTGGCCGAGGGAGCTGGTGTACAGCTTTCAGGTCATGTGGCCAGCATGACTAAGCCGCTTCTGGCGAACCAGAGCAGCGCACAGAAACGGCGTTTACCTTCCCGACGGAGCGGTACCTATTTATCTACTTGCACTTTGACGTGCTTTTGAACTGCTAGGTGGGCAGGAGCAGGGACTGAACAACGGGAGCTCACCCCGTCGCGGGGATTCGAACCGCCGACCTTCTGATCAGCAAGCCCAAGAGGTTCAGTGGTTTAACCCACAGCGCCACCCGGGTCCCTTTAAAGCAGTAACATGCCACTTTCAACAGCCATGGCTTCCCAGCTGCCACCACAAACTCCTGGGAACTGTAGTTTGTTAAGGGTGCTTAGAGTTCCCCTCCCAGAGCTACAGTTCCCAGTGCTCCCTGTTAAGAGGGCTCGATGGTTAAACCACTCTGAGCACTGTAGCTCTGTTAGAGGAATGGGGGGGGTCTCTCCTCTCAGCACCCAGTACAAACTATAGTTCCCTGGATATTTGGGGGGAGGGCGCCGTGGCTGCTCAAAGTGCTAGGATAATGCTGCACACGTACAGTTCAGATGGGGTTTGAGTGGAACCAGCAAATATCACAAGAAAGTCACCGAGTTATAGCGGTCAGAGTGTCAGACTATGACCTGGGAGAGGCCAGGGTTCGAATCCCATGCTCAACCATGAAGCTGGGGGCCAGCCACTGCCTCTCAGCTTAGCCTGCCTTGCAGGGATTAAATGAGGTGCTGGGAGAACCCCCTTGTACACCACCTGGGGCTCCCTGGAGGAAAAGGTGGGATATAAATGCAAGAATAGAAAACGGAGGTCTTAAAGCAGAGGTCAGATGACCACCTGCTGGGGTTTCCTTATCTGTGATTCCTACCTTGCAAGGGGGTTGGAATAGATGACCCTTGGGGTCCCGTCCAACTCTACAATGCTGCGGTTCTGAATAAATATTCATAATAAAGACCTGGGCAAGAGGTATATAGACCAAGAGGAGTATCTGGGTCCTTTTCCATCTGGGTTCAGATCTGGCTGGGGGGCTGAAAGTACCTTGGTAGGTGACCTAGGCTGTGAGCCGGGTAATGGGAGTGTTGGTTCCGCAGGGCCTCTCAGCAGCATACCATATGACCCACCAGAATGGCTTGCCCAGGTGGGCAGAGGCACCGCCACAACCTCTGGCACCAAGAAAGGATGGGTGAGGCTGTGTCAGGATGGAAGCTCAGTGGGCCCTCTCGTCTGTGTGCCTCCCCCTCCCAGTAGGCAGCAGTGGCGACAATGACCCTCTCCGCAGGCCTCTCCGCTGCACCTGATGAGCTGCTGCCTGGCGAACTGAGGCTGCTTAGCTGCTGGGATGGTGGTGGTGGTGGTGCCTTCTTCAAAGGCTGACATTCCTGCACTTCCCGTCTCAGTGGGCTGGGCTGGATGACCTTTGGGGTCCCTTCCAACTCTGCCATTCTACGGTTCTATATGTTAAAGCCTAGACCAGGCCAGGCCAGACTGGTGCCCAGAAGACAATGCTGCAGCCAGCATGACCAATGGTCAGGGCCTTCTTCCTCTCAATCCCAGTTTGTGACTCTTCCCTTCCCTGATCCTGACAACGGACTGACCGGGTGGACTTCTGCCTGCAGCTTCCCCTTTCCTAGGCCTTGGAGACCGGGCTGAGCCACTGCGTTCTCGAAGGCTCCTGGGTGCGCCCTGCCGTGGCACAGGCCTTCTCCTCCCAGCCGCTGGCCCTATCTGGGTGAAGCAGCTGAAGGCAGGCACCCCCACCCAGAGCCCCGGGAGACCTGATAGGACGCCCCTCCACCCTCCCTGGAGGCAGAGATAACGGGGGGGGGGGGAGGAAAGGCACTCAGGCTGGCGCATCCAGAGCCAAAAGTATGGTCTCTCTTCAGAAAGGGAAGCCCAGGGGTGGTCCGGAGGATATTGCAGAGTTGGAAAAGGTTCTGAGGAGGGCAGCCCAAACGATCCAAGGAGATGGAGTGATAGGAGTATAGCAACTAGATCAAGGGAAGGAATAGTACCCCTGTATTCCGCTCTGGTCAGACCTCACCTGGAATACTGTGTCCAGTTCTGGGCACCACAGTTCAAGAAGGATACTGACAAGCTGGAACGTGTCCAGAGGAGGGCAACCAAAATGGTCAAAGGCCTGGAAACGATGCCTTATGAGGAACGGCTTAGGGAGCTGGGTATGTTTAGCCTGGAGAAGAGAAGGTTCAGGGGTGATATGATAGCCATGTTCAAATATATAAAAGGATGTCATATAGAGGAGGGAGAAAGGTTGTTTTCTGCTGCTCCAGAGAAGCGGACACGGAGCAATGGATTCAAACTACAAGAAAGAAGATTCCACCTCAACATTAGGAAGAACTTCCTGACAGTAAGAGCTGTTCGACAGTGGAATTTGCTGCCAAGGAGTGTGGTGGAGTCTCCTTCTTTGGAGGTCTTTAAGCAGAGGCTTGACAGCCTCCTGTCAGGAATGCTTTGATGGTGTTTCCTGCTTGGCAGGGGGTTGGACTGGATGGCCCTTGGGGTCTCTTCCAACTCTATGATTCTATGATTCTATGACTCCCCTCTTAAGAATAGTTGCAGCCTTTGGGACTTTTTTTCTTTAGGGAAAAGGCGAGGAAGATGAGGGAAGTTTATAAAATGAGAAAGGGAATCAGGGAACGGTAGAGTTGAAAGGGACACCGAGGGTCGAGGAATCTCAACTCCAGCATCCATGGCAGACAGGAGTGCCGGCTTGGTCCCGCCATCGCCGGTGCCTGGGGCCGTGGGTGCCCTGCAGCGTGCATGGCTCTGGCATCGAAATGTGTGGGTGCTCGGCCCTTTCCCGGGGGATTTTCCCCCCCAAATTTTTTTATTGGTTTTTACAATTTTTAAGCACATAACATATCGGTTAATTTTCCATACTTCCCCCCTCTCACTGTAGGAAGCAACATTCATCCCCCTCTCTCACAAGGGTAAACATAATCATTGTACATTTAACCTTACTAACAGTGTTACTAACTATCATTGCTTGGTCCTGGCCCAATTCTGTGGGCCAGGTATTCCTTCTTTCCTCAATTTCATATTTCGGTTGACTTCCTCAAGTCCCCCTCTGTTGAATTCATTATCATTCCTCTCTAACAGTTTACCTATTCCTAAATTTTAAAACATCATGAAATACAAGAATCATTTTACCTAAAACACTCCTTTTTCCAAACCCCAGCATCTTGGTACTTCTGCTATTTTCCTATAATCTTATCCAATTCCCTTACTTTAACCTAATTTCAAACTCCTAATATTGTACTTTTTACACCCTTACCTCCCTCTGGTCTCGGAATTTTTAGCTAAATTTTCCCCTACTTAACTCCTAATTTAAACATATAATCATTTATGCCAATTTTTGAGTGCTTGGGCACCCAGGGCCCCAGGGAGTTGGCACCTAGGATGGCAGATCCCCAGCCAACCTCTGCTTAGAAACCTCCAGAGTAGGAGAGTCCACAACCTCCAGAGGAAGTCCTTTCCACAGGAATAGCTCTAAGTGTTGTAACTTAAGGCCATTGGTTCGAGTCCTGCCCTCCAGAGCAGGAGAAAACAAGCATGCGCCTCCTTTCAGAAGTTTGGGGATGGCTCTCATACCTCCTCTCAGTCTCCTCTTTTCCAGGCTAGGCATACCCAGCTCCTTCAACCCTTCCTCATCAGGCTTGGCTTCTAGAGCCTTGATCCCTCCTCTGCATACCTTCCAGCTTCTCAACATCCTTCATAAATTTTGGTGCTCAGTGGGTAGAGAAAATATTTTTCTCTGTTTTTATTTTATTTTATTTTATTGGTGCGGTTTTTCTCAAGAACTCATGGGGAGATTCAGGGTGGATGAAAGGAAGCCCATCTTGACACAGTGCCTAGTTGTACTGTGGAACTCCCTGCTACAAGAGGCTGTGGTGGCAACCAACTTGGGTGGCCTGAAAGACGGACTAGAACTAGACAGATCGATGGAGGAGAAGCTCTCAATGGCTCCTAGCCAGGCTGGCTCTGCTCTCCCTCCCCCCTCAGAGGCAGCGATGCTTCTGGATCCCACTTGCAGGAAACCGCATCCAGGGAGAGGCTCTGGGGCTCCAATCCTGCTTGCCCATTGGGGTACCTGGTTGGGTCCCTTTTGGCCTGACCCAGAAGGCTCTGACTTTTGTCATTCCCAATCCTAAGGAACCTTGGGAAATATAGTTCCATGAGGGAGGACTAGGAATTTCCAACAGAACTTTCAGCAGACATGATAGAACTTCAAGTCCCCAGAATCCTGCAATACTTTCTTAAACTCTTCTCAAGCCAAGAACACTTGGTTGTGTGTATTTGCCCAGACTGATTCAGGTGGCATTTCAAGGGGCGCAGAATTATCTGGGAAAAGGTACCTTAACTTTTCTGCCTGTACGACTTTGGGTCATGTGAGAAGTCTTCAAACCTACCTTTCCTCCTGTACACCTTTGTACACCTGTTTTGCTTCAAAGTTAGTATTTCTACAGAAGCTCCCAATCCCTGCCCTTGTTCAACCTCCCTGTCTCCCTACCCCTGGCACTTCCAACTCTCCCTCTGCTGTTCTCTCCCCACGCTGTCAAACAGGGGTAGGCAACCTAAGGCCCATGGGCCGGATCCGGCCCAGTCGCCTTCTTAATCCGGCCCGCGGACGGTCCGGGGATCAGCGTGTTTTTACATGAGTAGAACGTGTGCTTTTATTTAAAATGCATCTCTGGGTTATTTGTGGGGCATAGGAATTCATTCATTCCCCCCCCCAAAAAAAATAGTCTGGCCCCCCACAAGGTCTGAGGGATGGTGGACCAGCCCACAGCTGAAAAAGGTTGCTGACCTCTGCTGTAAAACTTGAATGTAAGCTCCCTGGGGCAGAGTCCTGTCCTACATTCCAAGGGACCCTGATTGATAAATGGCAAAATAATAATAATAATAATCTGAAAGTGCACTTAATTATCCTAAATGGACTCAATTATCCTCAGGAGACAAGCGATTGCAACTCTAGTTACAGGTAGGTAGCCGTGTTGGTCTGCCGTAGTCGAGAAAAGAAAAGAAAAATCCTTCCAGTAGCACCTTAGATACCAACTAAGTTTGTTCTTGGTATGAGCTTTCGTGTGCATGGACACTTCTTCAGGTACACAGGTGAGATGAGCGAGATGAGCGCCGCAACCCCAGAGTCGTCCGCGACTGGACCTAATGGTCAGGGGTCCCTTTACCCTTTTTTTAGTGATGTAACAATGATGTAGTGATTATGCTTAACGAACTGTATGCTGGGATAAGGTGGGAATTTGTTGCCCCGTTCTCGAGGTTCCAAAATTCCTCTTTGAACCTGTTGCCCAATAAACTTTGGTCTATAGCTATTTGCTCCGGTTGGTGGCTGGACTCCTTCCTTTGTTCTGCAGGGACCCGTGGGCTCTGCCCGACGACCTGGGGTGACCAAGCAGTCTCGCACCCTGATTTTTCCGTGATAAAGGTATATTGGATTTGCAGATGGTTGACTGACTGAACCCAAAGTGGACTTCTTAATGGTTCCTGATCATCCTGGGGAAATGTGACAAGTGGGGTGCTGCAGGGTTCTGTCCTGGGCCTGTTCTTGTTCAACGTCTTTATAAAGGACTTGGATGAAGGAACTGAGGAGGTGCTCATCCAATCTGCAGATGACACCAAAGTGCGAGGGGTAGCTAATGCTGCAGAAGACACAATTGGGATTCAAAATGACCTTAACAACTTAACAACTTAGCCTATCTTGATTTCAGCCTTTGACAAGGTGCCCCACGATATTCTTGTAAAGTAGCTGGTAAAATGTGGGCTAGACAAGGCTATCATTCAGTGGATTTGTAACTGGCTGACTGACCGAACCCAAAGGGTGTTCATTAATGGATCCCCTTCATCCTGGAGAGAAGTGACTAGTGGGGTGCCACAGGGTTCTGTCTTGGGCCCAGTCTTATTCAACATCTTGATCAATGACTTGGATGATGAGCTTGAGGGCATCCTGATCAAGTTTGCAGATGACACCAAATTGGGAGGGGTGGCTAATACCCCAGAGGACAGGATCACACTTCAAAATGACCTTAACAGATTAGAGAATTGGGCCAAAGCAAACAAGATGAATTTTAACAGGGAGAAATGTAAAGTACTACACTTGGGCAAAAAAAATGAAAGGCACAAATACAGGATGGGTGACACTTGGCTTGAGAGCAGTACATGTGAAAAGGATCTAGGAGTCTTGGTAGACCACAAACTTGACATGAGTCAACAGTGTGATGCAGCAGCTAAAAAAGCCAATGCAATTCTGGGCTGCATCAATAGGAGTATAGCGTCTAGATCAAGGGAAGTAATAGTACCACTGTATTCCACTCTGGTCAAACCCCACCTGGAATACTGTGTCCGGTTCTGGGCACCACAGTTCAAGAAGGATACTGACAAGCTGGAACGTGTCCAGAGGAGGGCAACCAAAATGGTCAAAGGCCTGGAAACGATGCCTTATGAGGAACGGCTTAGGGAGCTGGGTATGTTTAGCCTGGAGAAGAGAAGGTTCAGGGGTGATATGATAGTCATGTTCAAATATATAAAATGATGTCATATAGAGGAGGGAGAAAGGTTGTTTTCTGCTGCTCCAGAGAAGCGGACACTGAGCAATGGATTCAAACTACAAGAAAGAAGATTCCACCTCAACATTAGGAAGAACTTCCTGACAGTAAGAGCTGTTCGACAGTGGGATTTGCTGCCAAGGAGTGTGGTGGAGTCTCCTTCTTTGGAGGTCTTTAAGCAGAGGCTTGACAGCCACCTGTCAGGAATGCTTTGATGGTGTTTCCTGCTTGGCAGGGGGTTGGACTGGATGGCCCTTGGGGTCTCTTCCAACTCTATGATTCTATGAGAACTGGGTGGAAGCTAACAAGATGCATTTCAACAGGGACAAATGTCAGGTTCTGCACTTAGGCAGGAAGAACCAGATGCACAAATATGGGATGGGGGACACCTGGCTTGCCAGAAGGACATGTGAAAAGGATCTCAGGGTCTAGGTGGACCACAAGCTCAACATGAGTCCACACAAAAAAGCGAATGCTATTCTAGTCTGAATCCACAGAGGTCTAGTGTCCAGATGAAGGGAAGACATAGTCCCACTCTCTTCTGCCTTGGTCACACCACACCTGGAACACTGTGTCCAGTTCTGGGCACCACAGTTTAAGAAGGATGTGGACAAGCTGGAAGGTGCACAGAGGAGGGTGACCAGGACGATCAAGGGTCTGGGAACCAAGCCTTATGAGGAAGGGTTGAAGGAGCTGGGCATGTTCAGCCTGGGAAAGAGGAGACTGAGAGGAGATATGACAGCCATCTTCAAATATCTCAAGGGCTGTCCCATGGAAGAGGGAACAACCTTGTTTTCTCCTGCTCTGGAGGGTAGGACTCAAACCCATGGCTTCAAGTTGCAAGAAAGGAGATTCCGACTAAACATTCGGAAACGCTTCCTGACCGTAAGAGCTGTTCGGCAGTGGGACGGTCTCCCTCGGGAGGTGGTGGACTCTCCTTCCTTGGAGGTATTGAAGCAGAGGCTGGATGGCCATCTATCATGGAGGCTTCAGCTGAGATTCCTGCACTGCAGGGGGGTGGACTAGATGACCCTTGGAGTCCCTTATGATTAGGTTTCTGGATCTCTTGGCTCTTGCAACCCAGTAACTAGGCACGTGGCCCTCAGTGCAAGGACAGCTGCCGTAACTTCTGTGTTGCATGAAATCTTTAGGCAGTATGGTGTTGGCACCAGGCTGGGCAGTGGGCTGAGACAGTCGATTGGGCAGCAGTCCCTACTAATGGATGCCTCTTGGCTATTGCATCAAAGTGCAGGCTGCCTGACATACCTCCTGTTACGGGAACATTCCCCAGGCTCACTTGGATTGTGAAACAAAGACACCAGTCAAGAATATTGGAGCAAAACAGCAGTCAGTTGACCTGATCTTTATTGTTGCAACAAGACTTCAAACTACCACATGGAAGAAGCAGGAAGAAGCCCTGCACAAAGGAAGGCTCCCACCCCCACCCAGTGGATGGCGAGACCAGCAGAGGCGGCCGCTTCTCCGTGGGGTGTCTCTGTGGTACCGGCAGGCCAGCGCATGAGCCGCCACCCCCCGACCAGATTGTGGAAGGCATGGTGGTAAGCAGGGGTGAATTCCTTTCTGGGGGGCAGGAGGGTGATGGGGACCTCGCCCAGGAGCTGGAAGAGAAAAGAGGGAGTCACTCCTTCTGCTAGGGGGCCCATGTGCGGGTCGCCCTCTCCACACAACAGATCACACAGCGGATACAACAGATTGAGGCTGAATCCTGACAAGACAGAAGTACTGTTTTGGGGTGATACAGCAAAATCCCAGGCACGAGTCCTCTCAGCAACCTGGCCCTTCGGACAGGAGGTCCGTGGTACTACGGAGCTAAAGATGAGACCAACCAGCACTGGAGCAAAGGACAAAGTCACTTTATTGCGCAACAGGTTCAAGTAACAGAGACTGAACCCCGAACAAAGGGTGGCAGAGACTTTTAAAACTTCCCGCTATAACCCAGAATACATTTCGAAATACATCACTACTACATCACAGATACATAAGCAAAACGTCAAGAAGGGGTGGAGAGTAGGAGGGTGCAGGAAAATTAACATATGGGTAAACAAGATTAGCATACAGGTGATGGGTCACAGGAACAGGTAAATGACACTTGGGTGGGTCAAATATACATTTTGAGTGGCAACCGGGGAAGAACAATGAGAAGCATCCAGGAGACTGTCTGTCGTCTTGGAAACCTGATGATGGGTGCTTGAGAGGATTGCCCAGGTGTGGCATTTCCTGGAGCACCATGGGTGTGCGTATCTGATGTTCTGCTTAGGGGATTATGGCAGACCAGGGGTGACCTGGGGGGGCAAGGCCAGCAGGAGTAGAAGGGCACAAACAGGGAGAAGATCCATGGAGGCTGTGATTTTAAATGAATTTCCAAAGGTTTAAAGGCTCTGCACATGCTCAGAGTTCAACTTGATACAATATATCCAAATAGTATTAATAACCACTTGAAACTGAGTTTCACGAGGGTTTGTGTGTGCGCTTGTATTACAACCTGTGGGGTAAAGGGGAAACTAGAGAAAAGGGGGTGAGACCTGGGCGAAAGAGGGTCCCGCACTGGCTGCTGCTGTCTCTTGCGGCAGGCGGAGGGGAAAGACAGGAAGAAGGGGGGGTACCCCTCCTCAGCTACCCGTAACAGGGGGACAGGGTGCGGGCGGGTGTGGGGGACTCCCTGGTCCTGAATGGGGTAACTGTGCCCCTGAAGGACCAGGTGCGCAGCCTGGGAGTCATTTTGGACTCACAGCTGTCCATGGAGGCGCAGGTCAATTCTGTGTCCAGGGCAGCTCTCTCCCAGCTCCATCTGGTCCGCAGGATGAGACCCTCACTGCCCACAGACTGTCTCGCCAGAGGTGCATGCTCTGGTTATCTCCCGCTTGGACTACTGCAATGCGCTCTACGTGGGGCGACCTTTGAAGGTGACCCGGAAACTACAACTAATCCAGAATGCGGCAGCTAGACTGGTGACTGGGAGCGGCCGCCGAGACCACATAACACCGGTCTTGAAAGACCTACACTGGCTCCCAGTACGTTTCCGAGCACAATTCAAAGTGTTGGTGCTGACCTTTCAAGCTCTAAACGGACTCAGCCCAGTATACCTGAAGGAGCGTCTCCACCCCCATCCTTTAGCCCAGACACTGAGGAACAGCACCGAGGGCCTTCTGGCGGTTCCCTCACCGCGAAAAGTGAGGTTACACGGAACCAGGCAGCGAGCCTTCTCGGTAGTGGCACCCACCCTGAACCTGAAGAAGTGTATCCGCTAGCTAATAATATCACAAAGAAGACCTGTAATGGAGATACTGCAACATGAGTTGCTCATAAAATTTGTTCACGTTTTTAGAAATTTATGTTGACAGACATGTGAATCAATAAACCTAAGTTTTGGGTCACTTTGGACTCGGAGATGTTCATGGAGACGTAGGTGAATTCTGTGTCCAGGGCAGAGGGCTTTCTCAGTAGTGGCGCCCACCCTGTGGAACGCCCCCCCCCCTCATCAGATGTCAAGGAAATAAACAACTACCGGTATCTGACATCTGAAGGCAACCCTGTATCAGAAAAATTTTGACGTCACGTGTTTTACAATTTTTAATGTGCTGTAATCCGCCCAGAGTGGGGTGTGTGTGTGAGCGTGCGCGTGCATGCTCACACACACACACACACACACACACGTGACCCCCCCACCACCCATGCAGCCCTTTGAGGCAGGGGAGCAGCCTCACCCTGAAGTTGACGGGGTCCATGTGGAGCTTGTCGCAGTGCAGTTCACTCAGCTCGGAAAAAGCCTCCTAGATCTTGTCGAGGTCCATTGATGGCGGAAGGGCTGGAGCTGCCCCAAAATTTAAGGTATAGATTCTGGAACCTGGGGTAGACAATCAAAAGGCTGCAAAGGAGGGAGGGAGGAGAAAGTGAGAGGCACAGGTGGTTATTATCCAGGTGGAAAGAGGAGCGCCTGACCAGGCTGCCTAGAGAGGCTACCAGTCCCTGGCCTTTACCGGACAAGGGCTTCCCCACCATTGGAGTCCATGTTGACTTTGCTGCAGGCAGTGTTGATGAGCTGCTTCTCTTCTGCTGTCCAGAGCACAATGATGGCTGGCTGGGGGCTGGGAGCTTCTCTCGGCTGCTGGAGCTCCTTCCAGGGCTGGAGCCTTTTATACCCTGGGCCAAAGCTCTCCTGGATTTATAGAAGCCGTCCTGGTTTCTGATTTGATCTCAGAATGTCCCGCTTTTCCTTATAATAATAATAATTAATTTTATTTATACCCCGCCCTCCCCAGCCAAGACCGGGCTCAGGGCGGCTAACACCAGGTATAAAAACAATTGATTAAAATACAACTTAAAAACAAGATTAAAATACAACATTAAAGTGCAGCCTCATTTCAGTCGGAACTCAAATAAGGAAACTGTTTGGGGAAGGAACCGTCAACTCTTCACCAGGCTGACTATCCAGACTGGTCCTATAGGGGCCAGAAAAAATCCAGGGAAGTCCCCAAATAGGAGTTCCATCACAGAAGGAAAAAGGAAAGAGGGGGAGGGGATCAAGTTGATTCCAAGCCAAAGGCCAGGTGGAACAGCTCTGTTTTACAGGTCCTGCGGAAAGAAATCAGATCCCGCAGGGCCCTGGTCTCATGAGACAGAGCGTTCCACCAGGTCGGAGCCAGTGTTGAAAAGACCCTGGCTTTGGTTGAGGCTAATCTGACTTCCTTAGGGCCTGGGACCTCTAGGGTGTCGCTATTTATGGACCTTAAGGTCCTCCACGGGGCATACCAGGAGAGGCAGTCCCGTAGGTACGAGGGTCCTAGGCTGCAAAGGGCTTTAAAGGTCAAAACCAGCACCTTAAACCTGACCCTGTACTCCACCGGGAGCCAGTGCAGCTGGAAAAGCACTGGGTGAATATGCTCCCATGGCAGGGACCCCGTGAGGAGCCTCGCTGCAGCATTCTGCACCCGCTGGAGTTTCTGGGACAGCTTCAAGGGCAGCCCCGCGTAGAGCCTTAGGACATCCCTATTTCCTTCGGAGAAATCCTGGAGGGTATGGAGTTATGCGGCCACTGAGCCAAGGAGATAAGCAACTATACAACCTTTAGAAGGCATCTGAAGGCAGCCCTGGATAGGGAAGTCACGAAGGAGCGTCTCCACCCCCTTCACTCATCCCGGACACTGAGGTCCTCCTCCAGGGGTCTTCTTGGCAGTGGGAAGAGAGCCCTCCAGCTTTGGAGTGAGTGTGTGTCCCCCCACCCAATGGCTCTCTCTGTGAGAAAGCAGGGAGCCCCTCATGCTCTCCATCTCTGAGAAGTCAGAGGCTCAGGAGCAGGGCAGGTACTGAGGGGGACTATGAAGAAAGACACTGGTATATGGGTAGCACATATTCTGTCCCCCCCCCTCCCGCTACCTGAGCAGGTGGAGCATGAGACTCTTAATCTCAGGGTCATGAGTTTGAGCCCCACGTTGGGCAAAAGATTCCTGCATTGCAGGGGGTTGAACGAGATGACCCCCGGGCCCCTTCCGACTCTATGACACACCCCCCCCATGTTCATCGCTAAAGACTCCAAGCCTCCTGCTCTGCTCTGTTTTACAGTTGACCTCCTTAAGCAATGTTTTGTTTCAGATAATCGTTTTGTTTTGTTCACTTTGCTGCACTAAATGTCCTCTGCATACTAGACCTTCCTTTGCAATGTCTTATTCTGAAATATTGTTCTGAGTCTGGGCTGGGCGGCTGAGCCCATAGGATGCTGGCGCGAGTCCCTCCTAAGTCCTGGACCCAGCCAGGGTTGAAATCCTTTGCTGAAGGAGCCAGGCAGCTTTCTTGGCCAGCGAATGGCCTGATGGCGTAAGGAAGGCGCTTGCTCTGCCCCCGAGGACACCTGGCTGGCAGGGAGAAGGACAGAAGCCACGGGGGGGGGGGGCAGATTCCAAGGCTGGGACTGAGGAAGAACCTCGCCTCTTTTTCGTCTGGGAGACAGGGATTTCCACCCCGGCTCACAAACCCCCAAAATACATTAACGGATGACCACAGACCGTGGCCCTTCGGATACCCTCGGAAGGTTAGGGGAGGCATGCCCCTTGCCCCCATTGATCTCCACCTGAGACCCCTCAGAGGGCGACTTGCCGGGTTTGCTGCCCCCATGGCGTTTTATTTTGGATCTCTTTGTTTGATGTTTCAATGAAGGAGGTTATGGGTGTGAAATATGTTGGCTGAGGTGTTTATTGGGCTGTCTTTGTTTTTATTTGATTATGTGTTTTGTGTTTTTAGATCGTACTTTCATCCTGTGAACCCCCAGATTTAACAAATAAATGAATGAAACGAAATGAATTCCACCCTCTCCCTGCCGATTAAGAGGCAGCTAGATCCCCGACACCATTGAGCACTGGGGGGACACCTTGCCAGGAGCTTTAAGGAGGAAGGATTTGGGGACAAAGGGGGGGTCCTTCCCTCCAATAAGCACTTGGGGGGCAAAGTTCCAAAAATCATTGAACCCCCCCTCCCACTGGTGCTCAATGGCTCCTCGTGAGTGAGAGAGAAGCCCCTCCCATTCCCAGCCCCCCAACTAACTGGAGGCATCTCTCCCCCCCCAGCCTGTCCCCTCCCTCCTTCAGAGAGAAAGAGACACAGGAAGCCAAGTCAGATGCAGAGGGAGAATTTATTAGAGGGTCAAGCGTCACATGGGGGCTGGAAGGGGTGGCCCCCAGCCCACTGGGTGGGTGGCGAGACCAGCAGGAGGCGGCTGCTTCTCCCTGGGGGTGCCTGAGTGGTACCGGCGGGCCAGCGCATGAGCCACCAACCTGACCAGCTTGTGGAAGGCATGGTGGTAAGAAGGGGTGAATTCCTTTCCGGGGGGGGCAGGAGGGTGATGGGGACCTCGCCCAGGAGCTGGAAGAGAAAAGAGGGGGTCACACCTTCTGCCAGGGGGCCCATGTGTGGGTCACCCTCTCTACACAACAGATCCCACAACGGATTCAACAGCTTGAGGTTAAATACGGACAAGACAGAAGTACTGTTTTGGGGGGAGAGGGGGCGGGCAGGTGTGGGTGACTCCTGGGTCCTGAATGGGGCAACTGTACCACTGAAGGAATAGGTGCGCAGCCTGGGAGTCTTTTTGGACTCACAGCTGTCCATGGAGGCACAGGTGAATTCTGTGTCCAGGGCAGCTGTCTACCAGCTCCATCTGGCCCACAGGATGAGACCCTCCCTACCCACAGACTGTCTCGCCAGAGTGGTACATGCTCTAGTTATCTCCCGCTTGGACTACTGCAATGTGCACTATGTGGGGCTACCTTTGAAGGTGACCCGGAAACTGCAATTAATCCAGAATGCGGCAGCTAGACTGGTGACTGGGAGTGGCCGCTGGGACCACATAACACCGGTCCTGAGAGAACTACATTGGCTCCCAGTACGTTTCCGAGCACAATTCAAAGTGTTGGTGCTGACCTTTAAAGCCCTAAACGGCCTCGGTCCAGTATACCTGAAGGAGCGTCTCCACCCCCACCGCTCAGCCCGGACACTGAGGTCCAGCTCCAAGGTCCTTTTGGCGGTTCCCTCCCTGCAAGAAGGCAAGTTATAGGGAACCAGGCAGAGGGCCTTCTCAGTAGTGGGGCCTTCTCAGTAAACAACTATCTGACAACTGAAGGCAGCCCTGTTTAGGGAAGCTTTTAACGTCTAATGTTTTACCATTTTTCATGTGCTGTAAGTCACCCAGAGTGGCGCGCTCGCCTGCCCATGCACGCACACACACACACAACACAAATACAGTGTCCCCCTGACAGCTCTTTTGGGGGGGAGCAGCCTCACCCTGAAGTTGACGGGGTCCATGTGGAGCTTGTCACAGTGCACTTCACACAATTCGGAAAAAGCCTCCTTGATCTTGTCGAGGTCCATTGATGGCGGGAGGGCTGGAGCGATTGTATGTTTTATGGAGCCAGGGGTAGACGATCAACAGGCTGGAGAGAAGGAAGGGAGGAAGGAAGGAGTGAGAAAGGGAGAGGCACAGGTGGTTATTATCCAGGTGGAAAGAGGAGCGCCTGCCCAACCTGCTTAGAGAGGCTACCAGCCCCTGGCCTTACCGGACAAGGGCTTCCCGACCAATTACACCCTCATCCATTGTCATCCTGATAGTGGTGATGAGCTGCATCTCTTCATCCATCAAGTTTGCCATGATGGCTGGCTGTGGGCTGGGAGCTTCTCTCGGCTGCTGGAGAAAACCTTCTGGGCTGAGCTGGAGCTCCTTCCAGGGCTGGAGCCTTTTATACCCTGGGCCAAAGCTCCTCCTCCTCCCGGAATTACAGAAGCACACCTGGTTTCCGATTTGATCAAAGAATGTTCCGACTTTCCTTACGACATCCCTAATATCCTCTGAGAAATCCTGGAGGGTGTGGAGTAATGCCGCCCCCGAGAGCAGGAGACAGACAAATATACAGGCTTTAGACGACATCTGAAGGCAGCCCTGGATAGGGTAGCCCAAAGGAGCGTCTCCACCCCATCGCTCACTGAGGTCCTCCTCCAAGGGTCTTCATATCCTTCTTCGCTCCTGCCCCCTTTTGGACCCCTGTTCTGCTTCAAAGCCCATATTTGGAACGAAGCTCTTGCTCAGGGATGGGGAGCCTGAGGTCTTCCGGATGGGGTCTGACTCTGCCTCCCATCCCCACTGAGCGCTGGCAGGCAGTGGGCTCCCAATCCCTGCCCTTGTTCCACCTCCCTGTCTTCCTACCCCTGCCACTTCCAACTCTCCCTCTGCTGTTCTCTCCCCACGCTGTCAAACCTGAATGTAAGCTCCCTGGGGCAGAGTCCTGCCCTACATTCCAAGGGCCCTTGATTGATAAATGCTAAAATAATAATAATAATCATCTGAAAGTGCACTTAATTATCCTCCATGGACTCCAATGTCCTCAGGAGAAAAGCGATGGCAACTCTGTTTGCAATTCTTTTATGGGCCCTGGTACAGACCAGGGCATGTGGACAGGGCATGTGATAAATGGTAAAATAATAATAATAATAATAATAATAATAATAATAATAATAATAATACCAATAACAATCTGAAAGTGCACATAATCATCCTCAAAGGACTCGATTATCCTCAAGAGAAAAGCGCCACAGGGTTCTGTCCTGGGCCCGTTGTTGTTCGACTTCTTTATAAGCAACATGGATGAAGGAATTGAGGGGAGGCTCATCCAATCTGCAGATGGCAGCAAACTGCCAGGGGTAGCAAATGCCGCAGAAGAAACAACTGGGCTTCAAAATGACCTTAACAACTTGGAGAACTGGGCGCAAGGTAACAAGAGGCATTTCAACAGGGACAAATGTCAGGTTCTGCACTTAGGCAGGAAGAACCAGATGCACAAATATGGGATGGGGGACACCTGGCTTGCCAGAAGGACATGTGAAAAGGATCTCAGGGTCTTGGTGGACCACAAGCTCAACATGAGTCCACACAAAAAAGCGAATGCTATTCTAGTCTGAATCCACAGAAGTCTAGTGTCCAGATGAAGGGAAGTCATAGTACCTCTCTATTCCACCTTGATCAGACCCCACCGGGCATCCTGTGTCCAGTTCTGGGCACCACAGTTTAAGAAGGATGTGGACAAGCTGGAAGGTGTGCAGAGGAGGGTGACCAGGACGATCAAGGGTCTGGGAACCAAGCCTTATGAGGAAGGGTTGAAGGAGCTGGGCATGTTCAGCCTGGGAAAGAGGAGACTGAGAGCAGATAAGACAGCCATCTTCAAATATCTCAAGGGCTGTCCCATGGAAGAGGGAACAACCTTGTTTTCTCCTGCTCTGGAGGGTAGGATTCGAACCCATGGCTTCAAGTTGCAAGAAAGGAGATTCCGACTAAACGTTTGGAAAAGCTTCCTGACAGTAAGAGCTGTTCAGCAGTGGGACGGTCTCCCTCGGGAGGTGGTGGACTCTCCTTCCTTGGAGGTATTGAAGCAGAGGCTGGATGGCCATCTCTCATGGATGCTTCAGCTGAGATTCCTGGACTGCAGGGGGTTGGACTAGATGACCCTTGGAGTCCCTTCCACCCCTTATGATTCTATGATTAAGTTTCTGGATCTCTTGGCTCTTGCTAACCCAACCTGCTCTGCTAGTAACTAGGCACATCGGCCGCAGTGCAAGGATGGCTGCCGTAACTTGTGTGTTGCACAAACTCTTTAGGCGTTGGCACCAGGCTGGGAAGTGGGCTGAAACAGTCGATTGGGCAGCAGTCCCTACTAATGGATGCCTCTTGGCTTTTGCATCAAAGTGCAGGCTGCCCTGACATCCCTCTCCATGTTGACCTGGTGAAAATAGGGTCTTGTGTGAGATGTGAAGCTACAGGGAACCAGGCAGAGGGCCTTCTTGGCAGTGGCTCCTTCCCCGTGGAACACCCTCAAGGAGATGAGTAACTATATAACCTTTAGAAGACATCTGAAGGCAGCCCTCTATGGAGATGCTTTTCAACATGTAATGTGTTTTATGTTTTCCTATATGTTGGAAGCTGCCCAGAGTGGCTGGGGCAACCCAGTCAGATGGGCATGGTGTAAAATTGTGGCTGTTGCTGCTGAATAGGATGTCCCTCATTTCATCGGATGAATGTGGAAGGGGACGGCATGACTTCCTCTGACCACGGAGGCAGGGCAGAGCCATCCCGCCCCATTGCCATCAAGAGCCCTCTCCTCCTCCGTGAATTTGGCAGATCTTCTTTCAAGGCCATCCTAGTTGGTGGTCATTTCAGCTCTGAGATGTGGAGGGTGTCATGCAGACCCCCCCTCAATTAAACTACCTTCCAGCCATCCTCAGGGTGGTGATGGGAGCAGCCAGGGTCACTTGCCCTCCAACATTTCTCTGAGGAAAAGAGGGACGTCCGTCAGGCTAGCAATTCCCTCTGCCAAGAGAGGAAGGCGGCTGATTGACTGGCTGGGGCAACCCAGTCAGATGGGCATGGTGTAAAATTGTGGCTGTTGCTGCTGAATAGGATGTCCCTCATTTCATCGGATGAATGTGGAAGGGGGGTGGCATGACTTCCTCTGACCACTTGCCTGATGGTTAGCAATGAATAATCCAGCAGCACATTGGTCTAGAGTGAGGGTTGATCTCAAACTGCTGATGTTAGTCTTTTGTACAACACTTTTAACATGCAAAGAGCAGGGCAGTTTTCCCCTGGCATCCCTTCACAGCTGCCCTTCAAAGGAGGTCAGTATTATTCCCATTTGACAGATAAGAACATGGGTAAAGGTAAAGGGACCCCTGACCGTTAGTTCCAGTCACGGACGACTCTGGGGTTGCAGCACTCATCTCTCTTTACAGCTTCCGGGTCATGTGGCCAGCATGACTAAGCCGCTTCAGGCGAATCAGAGCAGCGCACGGAAACGCCGTTTACCTTCCCGCCGGAGCGGTTCCTATTTATCTATTTATCGCATGTATTTGAACCGCCGACCTTCTGATTGGCAAGCCCTAGGCTCTGTGGTTTAACCCACAGTGTCACCCGCATCCCTTCAAGAACATGGGTGGACAACCTGAAGCCCGGGGGCCGGATGTGGCCCAATCATCTTCTCAATCCGGACCGCGGACGGTCCGGGAATCGGCGTGCTTTTTTTACATGAGTAGAATGTGCCCTTTTATTTAAAATGCATCTCTGGATTATTTGTGGGGCATAGGAATTCATTCATATATTTTTTTTCAAAATATAGTCTGGCCCCACAAAAGGTCTGAGGGACAGTGGACCGGCCCCCTGCTTAAAAAGTTTGCTGACCCCTGCATAAGAACATACAGTGGAATCCAAACTAAGTTTGTTGAGCTTAGAACTCATCAAAACCAACAGGACAAGTAAATCACGGCCAATATAAATGGGATTTAAGGGCAACAAGTAACAGCGCAGGTCTCGGCGTGTCTGGCTAGAAGGGGGTCCTCTTGAATTTGATGGGTCTTACTCACAGGCAATTCCCATCAAAGAGAAAGAGATATTTCTGGCAGGGTTTTAAAGGAAGTTCCTGGGAAATTCAAAACTGCCCTGTCACATTGGACCAAGATCCATTTAGCCCAGTGCTCGGTCACTGATGGTGGTCAGCCAGGGCATGAGGGTGATGGGTTTTGTCCCCACCCAAAGACTGCTGGGAACTGTAGTTTACCCCCTCAAAGAGCCACCATGCTTAACAAACTGTAGCTCCCCTGATTCAGCTGGAAGCTGAATCTTTTTCTGGAGTGCTGGAGATGGGACAATGTCCTCTCCTGCCCCTGAAGGCAGCAAGCCAGCTTGGGGGTGGCATCCTGTACTGCACACACAGCTTTCTCCTACGATGCCTCACCACTGTGTCCTCCAGCCCAGCAGCCACCTCCCTGCCAGTGACAGGGGTGGCCCTGTGCAATAATAATAATAATAATAATAATAATAATAATAATAATAATAATAATTTATTTGTACGCATCTTGCCGGGTCTCCCCAGCCACTCTGGGCGGCTTCCAACAAATATCAAAATACATTAAAATATCACAGATTAAAAACTTCCCTAAACAGGGCTGCCTTCAGGTATTTTCTAAATGTCAGGTAGTTTTATATCGCTTTGACCTCTGCTGGGAGGGGCGATTGCCACCACCGAGAAGGCCCTCTGCCTGGTTCCCTGTAGCTTTGCTTCTCGCAGTGAGGGAACTGCCAGAAGGCCCTCGGCACCGGATCTCAATCCTGTCCACATGCCCTGATCTGGACCAGGGCCCAAGAAAGCATTGCAATCAGAGTTGGCATCGCTTGTCTCCTGAGGATAATTGAGTCCATTGAGGATAATTAAGTGCACTTTCACATGGTGATTATTATTTTACCATTTATCAAATGAGGGCCCTTGGAATGTAGGACAGGACTCTGCCCCAGGGAGCTTACATTCAGGTTTGACAGCGTGGGGAGAGAACAGCAGAGGGAGAGTTGGAAGTGGCAAGGGTAGGAAGACAAGGAGGTTCAACAAGGGCAGGGATTGGGAGCCCACTGCCTGCCAGCGGTCAGTGGGGATGGAAAAGTTCAGGTCCCAGGCAGGCGTCTCCCAGATAATTCTGCGCCCCTTGAAATGCCACCTGAATCAGTCTGGGCAAATGCACACAACCAAGTGTTCTTGGCTTGAGAAGAGTTTAACAAACTATTGCAGGATTCTGGGGACTTGAAGTTCTATAAATTCTGCTGAAAGTTCTGTTGGAAATTCCTAGTGCTCCCTCATGGAACTATATTTCCCAAGGTTGCTTAGGATTGGGATGACAAAGGTCAGAGCCTTCTGGGTCAGGCCAAAGGGGTCCCATCGAGGACAGGATCCTCTTCTCACAATGGCCAACCAGGTACCCCAATGGGCAAGCAGGATTGGAGCCCCAGAGCCTCTCCCTGGATGCGGTTTCCTGCAAGTGGGATCCAGAAGCATCGCTGCCTCTGAGGGGGGAGGGAGAGCAGAGCCAGCCTGGCTAGGAGCCATTGGTAGCTTCTCCTCCATGAATCTGTCTAGTCCGTCTTTCGGGCCACCCAAGCTGACATCTGATGGGAGGGCCTTCCACAGGGAGGGAGCCACTGCCAAGAAGGCCCTCTGCCTGGTACCCTGTAGGTGAACCACCAGAAGACCCTTGGAGGAGGACCTCAGTGTCCAGGCTGAGCGATGGGATGGAGACGCTCCTTTGGGCTACCCTATCCAGGGCTGCCTTCAGATGTCGTCTAAAGCCTGTATATTTGTCTGTCTCCTGCTCTCGGGGGCGGCATTACTCCATACCCTCCAGGATTTCTCAGAGGATATTAGGGATGTCCTAAGGAAATGCGGAACATTCTTTGATCAAATCAGAAACCAGGTCTGCTTCTGTAATTCCGGGAGGAGGAGGAGCTTTGGCCCAGGGTATAAAAGGCTCCAGCCCTGGAAGGAGCTCCAGCTCAGCCCAGAAGGTTTTCTCCAGCAGCCGAGAGAAGCTCCCAGCCCACAGCCAGCCATCATGGTAAGCTTTACGGCCGAAGAGATGCAGTTCATGACTACCTGGGACATAGTGGATGTGGGCGCCATTGGTCGGGAAGCCCTTGTCCGGTAAGGCCAGGGGCTGGTAGCCTCTCTAGGCAGCCTGGGCAGGCGCTCCTCTTTCCACCTGGATAATAACCATTTGTGCCTCTCCCTTTCTCCTTCTTCCTTCCTTCCTCCCCCCCCCCCCCGTAGCCTGTTGATCGTCTATCCCTGGACAGAACGTTTCTCCTCTAGCTTTGGGAACCTCGCCAACCCTTCTGCTTCCAGCCAAGAGAGGACAAAGGAGCTGTTTTCCCCTATGGGACAGTCTCCTGAGTTCATGTAACTTTTACTAGGTTTAAGTCTGCCTTCTGGGATCCGATTGTGAACAGATGATCTATGTAAGTAAATGCTTTTATAGAAGACTGAGTCGTGTCCTATTTTAAGAGGGAATAAGGGGAAATAACAGGACAAATTTATTTTAGAGACTCTAGCGCACAGGTGTCAAAGACAAGGCCCGCGGGCCAAATGCGGCCCGCGAGACCTCGTCATGTGGCCCGCGAGCGCGCGCTGATTGGCGGTGGGCAGCGAAGGTCAGCGCGCGCGAGAGGAAGGGAGCAGAGCGGAGAGAGGAAGACTCGGAGTGCATATTGTTTCCCGCCAGGGACAGAGTCGGGAAGGCGGATTGGTGGAGGGAGCGGTGGGCGTGGCCACTCGCGAGAAGTAGGCGGGGGAGCCGCGGCGCGAAGCTCTGGGGTTGGCTGCGGCGTCTCCGCACCATTTTTGCCTTGCCGGGTTCCCCGGCAAGGCTTTTGATTTTCGGCCGTTTTGGCCTCGCGGGCTTTCCAAAGCTGCTCTCCCGTTCGCTGCACGTTCCTTCCCACTTCATTTTGTGAGCTGAGTCACCCGCAGAAAGGAAGCCTCTTGCCGGACTCGCCAGCAACTCTCCGGCTTCCCTCAGAAATGAGTGAGGAACATGCTCCCTCCCCCCATAATCCCTCCCTGAACACCCCCCCCTGAAACCTTACTAAAATATCCCCCTTTCCCCCTTAATTCCTCCCTGAACATGCCCCCTCCCCCTGAAACCTTACTAAAATATCCCCCTTTCCCCCTTAATTCCTCCCTGAACATGCCCCCTCCCCCTGAAACCTTACTAAAATATCCCCCTTTGCCCCTTAATTCCTCCCTGAACATGCCCCCTCCCCCTGAAACCTTACTAAAATATCCCCCTTTCCCCCTTAATTCCTCCCTGAACATGCCCCCTCCCCCTGAAACCTTACTAAAATATCCCCCTTTCCCCCTTAATTCCTCCCTGAACATGCCCCCCTCCCCCTGAAACCTTACTAAAATATCCCCCTTTGCCCCTTAATTCCTCCCTGAACATGCCCCCCTCCCACTGAAACCTTATATTATTATTATATATACACACACATACTGAGTAATATGCAGTTGAAAATGAAATATGTTATATATAATCATACACACATATATATGTAATATATATTTAAAATACAAAAAGCAGTAATAATTGAATGCAGTGACAATAATTTATGATAGTAAAGAGTGGACACATAGTCCTACAGATACAACCGGCCCTTTGAGGGTGACCAAACTGCTGATGCGGCCCCCGATGAATTTGAGTTTGACACCCCTGCTCTAGCGAGTCTGAACAAGCTTTCCGCTGTGTGTGAGTTTAAAAGGGGAATGTAAAACTCTGCTAAGTTCCGGGATGTGTTAACACAAGTTGGAATAGGATATCTTAAACAATATATCCTCTCCTGCATCCTAAAACATTCCCACACACTGGGGACCCAGCCAGATGGGTAGGGTACAAATAAATTATTATTATTATTATTATTATTATTATTATTATTATTAATTACAATATAAAAACACAAAACGCATAATCGCCTTTTCTTCTTCTGGGAAACGAGGATTTCCATCCTCGCTCACAAACCCCCCAAAAAGACATTAACGGACAGGCACGGGTCATGCCCTTCGGATACCCTCGGAAGGTTAGGGGGAGACATGCCCCTTGCCCCATTGATCTCCGCCTGAGACCCCTCAGAGGGCGACTTGCCGGGTTCACTGCCCCCATGGCGTTTCATTTTGGATCGCTATGTTTGATGTTTCAATGAAGGAGATTATGGGTGTGAAATATGTTGGCGGAGGTGTTTATTGGGCTGCCTTTGTTCTTATTTGATTATGTGTTTTGTGCTTTTATATGGTAATTTCATCCTGTGAACCCCCAGATTTAAGAAATAAATGAATGAAACGAAATGAATCCCCCCTCTCCCTGCTGATTAAGAGGCAGCTAGATCCCCGACACCATCTGGAAAGAGGCAGGGAGGGGCATTGGGGGGGAGAGTGGCCCTTGGGGGTCTCCCTGGGTTGCCCATGTTGGTACCCCCACCCCTCATTCAGAGGGATGGAATCCAGAGCAGGGGAAAGGCTTGCCTCCCCCTCTGAGTCTCTCACCCCCCCCCCCAAATCAGGAGATAAAACAGGGAGGGCAACTGACTGGGGCAAATACCAATAACTGGGTGGGGAGAAGACCAACAAGACCAGGGGGCCCCTTGGAGGACCGGGGGGGGGAGCGACACCTTCCCAGGAGCTTTAAGGAGGAAGGATTTGGGGACACAGCGGGGGTCCCTGCCTCTGATAAGCACTTTGGGGGGACAAAGTTCCACAGAGCCCTGAACCCCCCCCCCGGTGCAATGGCTCCTCTTGAGTGACAGAAAAGCCCCTCTGCCACTTTCCCAGCCCCCCAACTCACCAGAGGTATCTCCCCCCCCCAGCCTGTCCCCTCCCTCCTTCAGAGAGAAAGAGACACAGGAAGCCAGGTCAGATGCAGAGGGAGAATTTATTAGAGGGTCAAATTGTCACATGGGGGCTGGAAGGGGTGGCCCCCACCCCACTGGGTGGGTGGCGAGACCAGCAGGAGGCGGCCGCTTCTCCCTGGGGTGTCTCTGTGGTACCGGCAGGCCAGCGCATGAGCCACACACACCCCGACCAGCTTGTGGAAGGCATGGTGGTAAGCAGGGGTGAATTCCTTTCCGGGGGGGGGCGCAGGAGGGTGATGAGGACCTCGTCCAGGAGCTGGAAGAGAAAAGAGGGGGTCACTCCTTCTGCCAGGGGGCCCATGTGTGGGTCGCCCTCTCCACACAACAGATCACACAGCGGATACAACAGATTGAGGTTGAATCCTGACAAGACAGAAGTACTGTTTTGGGGGGACAGGGGGCGGGCGGGTGTGGGGGACTCCCTGGTCCTGAATGGGGTAACTGTGCCCCTGAAGGACCAGGTGCGCAGCCTGGGAGTCATTTTGGACTCACAGCTGTCCATGGAGACGCAGGCAGGGGCGTAGCAAGGGGGCGGGGGCGGGCCACCCCGGGTACCACCCTGCTGGGGGTGACACTTTGGGGAGTTTTTTTTTAAAAAAAAAATCTAAATGTTTTTTACATTTTTTTTTTAAGGCTATTTTCGGCGCTGCCGGGGCGTAGCCGCTGGGGCGGCCAGTGAGGAGGGGTGTCACGCTTGTCGCTGATGTGACACCCCCCCCCTCGCTGGCCACCCCTGTGGCTCCGCCCCGGCAGCACCGAAAATAGCCTGCTCCCCGCCGCTGGCTGGCTTGCGGTGCAGCGGCATGGAGAAGAGGGGCGGGCCAGCAGCCAGGAGGGGTGTCACCCCCTCCTGGCTGGTCCGCCCCACTCCTCCATGCCGCAGCTCCGCCCAGGGAGCACAGCGGCGAAAAAAACAGCTGAAGGGGGGGGGAACAAAGCAGGCGCTTTAAAAGCGCCTGCTTTGTCTTCCTTTCTCCCCCTTTCAGCTGTTTTTTTTGCCCCGGCATGGAGGAGAGGGGCGGGCCAGTAGCCAGGAGGAGTGTCACCCCCTCCTGGCTCTGGTCCGCCCCTCTCCTCCATGCCGACGCCGTAGCTCCGCCCGGGAGCACAGCGGCGAAAAAAACCCGCTGAAAGGGTTTTTTTTCAGCGGCTTTTTTTGTCGCGGCATGGGGCAAAGGAGTCGCTCCGTGCGCATGCGCGTTGTGACGTCATGCGCATGGAGCGACGCCCCGCCCCCAGGGGTGCTGCTTGGCTTGCTGCCCCCGGTACCCAAGCGGCACGCTATGCCCCTGGGCGCAGGTCAATTCTGTGTCCAGGGCAGCTGTCTACCACCTCCATCTGGCCCATAGGATGAGACCCTCCCTACCCACAGACTGTCTCTCCAGTGGTGCATGCTCTGGTTATCTCCCGCTTGGACTACTGCCATGCGCTCTATGTGGGGCTACCTTTGAAGGTGACCCGGAAACTGCAACTAATCCAGAATGCGGCAGCTAGACTGGTGACTGGGAGTGGCTGCCAAGACCACTGGACACAATTCAAAGTGTTGGTGTTGACCTTGAAAGCCCTAAAAGGCCTCAGCCCTGTATACCCGAAGGAGCGTCTCCACCCCCATCCTTTAGCCCGGACACTGAGGTCCAGCTCCGAGGGCCTTCTGGCGGTTCCCTCACTGCGAGAGGTGAGGTTACAGGGAACAGGCAGAGGGCCTTCTCGGTTGTGGCGCCCGCCCTGTGGAACGCTCTCCCACCAGATGTCAAGGAAATAAACAACTAACTGAACTCTGAAGGCAACCCTGTATCAGGAATTTTTTAATGCCTAATGTTTTACCATTTTTTATTTGCTGTAAGCCACCCAGAGTGACACACACACACACACACACACACACACACACACACACAGCACACACCCCAGCAGTCTTTTGGGGCGGGGGAGCAGCCTCACCCCGAAGTTGACGGGGTCCATGTGGAGCTTGTCGCAGTTAGTTCATCCAGCGCAGAAATCCAGGCTGATTGGCCCTTACTTGAAGATTATTGATGGCAGAAGGGCTGGCAAGGTTTCCAAAGTGAGCGAATAAACGTTGTGTCCAGGGATAGACCACCAACAGGCTGGAGAGGGGGAAGGAAGGAAGGAAGGAAGGAAGGAAGGAAGGAAGGAAGGAAGGAAGGAAGGAGAAAGTGAGAGGCACAGGTGGTTATCATCCAGGTAGAAAGAGGAGCGCCTGCCCAACTTGCTTAGACAGGAGACCCCCCTGGACTTACCCACCAAGGGACTCCGCACCGATGGTGGCCACGTCTTCTGTCATCCAGATATTGATGATGAGCTGCATCTCTTCGGCCGTAAAGCTTACCATGATGGCTGGCTGTGGGCTGGGAGCTTCTCTCGGCTGCTGGAGAAAACCTTCTGGGCTGAGCTGGAGCTCCTTCCAGGGCTGGAGCCTTTTATACCCTGGGCCAAAGCTCCTCCTCCTCCCGGAATTACAGAAGCACAACTGGTTTCCGATTTGATCAAAGAATGTTCCGACTTTCCTTACGACATCCCTAATATCCTCTGAGAAATCCTGGAGGGTGTGGAGTAATGCCGCCCCCGAGACCAGGAGACAAGCAACCATACAGGCTTTAGAAGACACCTGAAGGCAGCCCTGGATAGGGAAGCCACAAAGGAGCGTCTCCACCCCATCGCTCAGCCCGGACACTGAGGTCCTCCTCCAAGGGTCTTCTGGTGGTTCAGGCAGAGGGCCTCCTTGGCAGTGGCTCCCTCCCTGTGGAAGGCCCTCGCATCAGATGTCAACTTGGATGGCCTGAAAGAAGGACTAGACAGATTCATGGAGGAGAAGCTCTCAATGGCTCCTAGCCAGGCTGGCTCTGCTCTCCCTCCCCCCTCAGAGGCAGCGATGCTTCTGGATCCCACTTGCAGGAAACCGCATCCAGGGAGAGGCTCTGGGGCTCCAATCCTGCTTGCCCATTGGGGTACCTGGTTGGCCATTGTGAGAAGAGGATTCTGTCCTCAATGGGACCCCGTTGGCCTGACCCAGAAGGCTCTGACTTTGGTCATGCCCAATCCTAAGGAACCTTGGGAAATATAGTTCCATGAGGGAGGACTAGGAATTTCCAACAGAACTTATAGCAGACATTATAGAACTTCAAGTCCCCAGAATCCTGCAATAGTTTGTTAAACTCTTCTCAAGCCAAGAAGACTTGGTTGTGTGCATTTGCCCAGACGGATTCAGGTGGCATTTCAAGGGGCGCAGAATTATCTGGGAAACGCCTGCCTGGGACCTGAACTTTTCTGGCTGTACAACTTTTGTCACTTTGTCACTCTTCATATCCTTCTTCGCTCCTGCCCCCTTTTGGACACCTGTATAGTTGAGTCTCCGAATGTGGTCTGACTCTGCCTCCCATCCCCACTGACCGCTGGCAGGCAGTGGGCTCCCAATCCCTGCCCTTGTTGAACCCCTGCCACTTCCAACTCTCCCTCTGCTGTTCTCTCCCCACGCTGTCAAACCTGAATGTAAGCTCCCAGGGGCAGAGTCCTGCCCTACATTCCAAGGGCCTTGATTGATAAATGCTAAAATAATCATCATCATCATCTGAAAGTGCACTTAATTATCCTCCATGGACTCAATTGTCCCCAAGAGACAAGCGATTGCAACTCTGATTGCAATGCTTTCTTGGGCCCTAGTCCAGATCAGGGCATGTGGACAGGATTGCACAGGGCCACCCCTGTCACTGGCAGGGAGGTGGCTGCTGGGCTGGAGGACACAGTGGTGAGGCATCGTAGGAGAAAGCTGTGTGTAGAATCATAGAATCATAGAATCATAGAATCATAGAGTTGGAAGAGACCACAAGGGCCATCCAGTCCAACCCCCTGCCAAGCAGGAAACACCATCAAAGCATTCTTGACAGATGGCTGTCAAGCCTCTGCTTAAAGACCTCCAAAGAAGGAGACTCCACCACACTCCTTGGCAGCAAATTCCACTGTCGAACAGCTCTTACTGTCAGGAAGTTCTTTCTAATGTTTAGGTGGAATCTTCTTTCTTGTAGTTTGAATCCATTGCTCCGTGTCCGCTTCTCTGGAGCAGCAGAAAACAACCTTTCTCCCTCCTCTATATGACATCCTTTTATATATTTGAACATGGCTATCATATCACCCCTTAACCTTCTCTTCTCCAGGCTAAACATACCCAGCTCCCTAAGCCGTTCCTCATAAGGCATCGTTTCCAGGCCTTTGACCATTTTGGTTGCCCTCCTCTGGACACGTTCCAGCTTGTCAGTATCCTTCTTGAACTGTGGTGCCCAGAACTGGACACAGTATTCCAGGTGAGGTCTGACCAGAGCGGAATACAGTGGTACTATTACTTCCCTTGATCTAGATGCTATACACCTATTGATGCAGCCCAGAATTGCATTGGCTTTTTTAGCTGCTGCATCACACTGTTGACTCATGTCAAGTTTGTGGTCTACCAAGACTCCTAGATCCTTTTCACTTGTACTGCTCTCAAGCCAGGTATCACCCATCCTGTATTTGTGCTTTTCATTTTTTTTGCCCAAGTGTAGTACTTTACATTTCTCCGTGTGCAGTACAGGATGCCACCCCCAAGCTGGCTTGCTGCCTTCAGGGGCAGGAGAGGACATTGTCCCATCTCCAGCTCTCCAGAAACAGATTCAGCTTCCAGCTGAATCAGGGGAGCTGCAGTTTGTTAAGCATGGTGGCTCTTTGAGGGGGTAAACTACAGTTCCCAGCAGTCTTTGGGTGGGGACAAAACCCATCACCCTCATGCCCTGGCTGACCACCATCAGTGACCGAGCATTGGGCTAAATGGATCTTGGTCCAACTTCTTCGTTTCTGAAGAAGTGTGCATGCACACGAAAGCTCATACCAAGAACAAACTTAGTTGGTCTCTAAGGTGCTACTGGAAGGAATTTTTTTATTTTATTTTGTTTTGACTATGACAGACCAACAAAGCTATCTACCTTTAATTGGTCCAATGTGACAGGGCAGTTCTAAATTTCCCAGGAACTTGCTTTAAAACCCTGCCAGAAATATTTATTTATCTTTGATGGGAATTGCCTGTGAGTAAGACCCATCAAATTCCAGAGGAGACCCTTCTAGCCAGACACGCCGAGACCTGCGCTGTTACCTGTTGCCCTTAAATCCCATTTATATTGGCCATGATGAACTTGTCCTGTTGGTTTTGATGAGTTCTAAGCTCAACCAACTTAGTTTGGATTCCACTGTATGTTCTTATCCAGGGGTCAGCAACCTTTTTCAGCAGAGGGCCGGTCCACTGTCCCTTAGACCTTGTGGGGTCAGACTATATTTTGAAAAAAATATATGAATGAATTCCTATGCCCCACAAATAACCCATAGATAGATTTTAAATAAAAGGGCACATTCTATTCATGTAAAAAAAGCACGCCGATTCCCAGACCGTCCACGGGCCGGATTTAGAAGGCGATTGGGCTGGATCCAGCCCTCAGGCCTTAGGTTGCCTACCCATATTCTTATCTGTCAAATGGGAATGATACTGACCTCCTTTGAAGGGCAGCTGTGAAGTGATGCCAGGGGGAAACTGCCCAGCTCTTTGCATGTTAAAAGTGTTGTACAAAAGACTAATATCAGCAGTTCCAGATCAACCCTCACTCTAGACCAATGTGCTGCTGGATTACTCATTGCTAACCATCAGGCAGCATTTCCTGGCTTCCCAGAGGTGCCTAATATACAGTATTGCCCTGTTAGGCTCCTGATGAGCTTTGCCAGCTGCAGCGCCATGAACAAATGCCATGCTAGTCCGCGATGACAAGTGCTGCTAGAGAAAGCAAGGATGGAACGGGGTGTCCTTTACGGAGTCTAAAGGATTCACCCAGCACACGCTCATGGGGAAAGATCCCCAGCCCCCCCCCCCAGACCATGGCTGAATTCCTTCCCAACAACACAAAGGACAGGCTGTCCCCCAGACGGCATCCAGCAGACAACTGAGCAGATCTCCCACTGAAGAGTCATCCTTGCTAGCAACCTTGGGGCGTGTAGTCGTGTAAAAGTGTCAGCGGTCTCTTAACAGAAATCTAACCTCAAGAAACCTCCGGCACCCGAGGTTATTGAGTGCAAGGAGCAGAAGTGATTTGCAGGTGACTTAAGTTTAAGTTATGGTGTCCATAATTCCTTGTCCAAAGCAAATCCAAACATTAGTGGAGAAACTGGTGCATTGCAAAGCAGAAAAAGACCCTCAACGTTGATATGAAAAGCACTTGAGTTGGTTTTAAAGGTCCTCTCGCTGCCCGGTTGCTTGACTGACCAGTTCCCAGATGCAGGGCTGGGGAAAGTTCATCCCAAAACCAAACCAGAAACACAGGATTAGGGCCTGAAAGCTGCCCGTCAATCAACCGCCTTCCTCTCTTGGCAGAGGGAATTGCTAAACCTTCAGAAAAGCTTTCTGACAGTAATAGCTGTTCAGCAGTGGGACGGTCTCCCTCGGGAGGTGGTGGACTCTCCTTCCTTGGAGGTTTTAAAGCAGAGGTTGGATGGCCATCTCTCATGGATGCTTCAGCTGAGATTCCCGCACTGCAGGGGGTTGGACTAGATGACCCTTGGGGTCCCTTATGATTAAGTTTCTGGATCTCTTGGCTCTTGCAAACCCCACCTGCTCTGCTAATAACTAGGCATGTGGGACTCAGTCCAAGGACGGCTGTCGTAACTTGTGTGTTGCACAAACACTGGGCTGCATGCCGTTGGCACCAGACTGGGGAGTGGGCTGAGACAGTCGATTGGGCAGCGGTCCCTACTAATGGATGCCACGTGGCTATTGCATCAAAGTGCAGACTGCCTGACATCCCTCCCAAGGTTTATCTGGTGAAAATAGGGACATCCTATTCCATAGGATAATATAATTTATACCCTGCTCATCTGACTGTGTTGCCGCAGCCACTCTTGGCGGCTTCCAACATATACAAAAACATAATAAAACATTAAACACTTAAGAACTTCCCTATCCAGGGCTGCCTTCAGACGTCTTCTAAAGGTCGTATAGTTACTTATTTCCTTGGCTCGGGGCTTGCATAGCTCCATACCCTCCAACATTTCTCCGATGAAAACAGGGATGTCCTAAGGGAAAGTGGGACATTCCTGGATCAAATCAGAAACTGGGACGGCTTCTGTAAATCCGGTACTGTCCCTGGAAGATAGGGGCACTTGGAGGGCCTGCCTTGAATGTCATGTTTTCAACTAAGAGTATCCTTTCATTTAAGGGACCCAGGTGGCGCTGTGGGTTAAACCACAGAGCCTAGGGCTTGCCGATCGGAAGGTCGGCGGTTCGAATCCCTGCGCCGGGGTGAGCTCCTGTTGCTTGGTCCCTGCTCCTGCCAACCTAGCAGTTCGAAAGCACGTCAAAGTGCAAGTAGATAAATAGGTACCGCTCTGGCGGGAAGGTAAACGGCGTTTCCGTGCGCTGCTCTGGTTCGGCAGAAGCGGCTCAGTCATGCTGGCCACATGACCTGGAAGCTGTACGCCAGATCCCTCGGCCAATAAAGCGAGATGAGCGCCACAACCACAGAGTCGGTCACGACTGGACCTAATGGTCAGGAGTCCCTTTACCTTTAGCTATCCTTTCATTTATCAATCATAGTTGTGTCCTAGTAATCTGCGAAGGAGCTTGGGACATGGGTGTTATTGTCCCATTTAATCCTCACAAAGACCCTGGGAGGTAGGCCAGGCCAAAACAGAGGCGAGCTTTGGGGCAGGGGTTCAAATGCAAGTCTCCTTGTTCCTTTATCCTGCACCCAACAACAGCTGCCGTTCCGTCCAGGGCACAGATTGGGTTGCTTGTGTTTGGATTATGTTTTTCCTATTTTTATGTTGTGATTTTATCCTATGAACCGCCTGAGACCTGCGGGTTTAGGGTGGCATACAAATTTGGTTTTCCAAATGGTTTCCCAGTAGTAATGTATGGAAGTGAGAGCTGGACCATAAAGAAGGCTGATCGCCGAAGAATTGATGCTTTTGAATTATGGTGCTGGAGGAGACTCTTGAGAGTCCCATGGACTGCAAGAAGATCAAACCTATCCATTCTTAAAGAAATCAGCCCTGAGTGCTCACTAGAAGGACAGATCCTGAAGCTGAGGCTCCAATACTTTGGCCACCTCATGAGAAGAGAAGACTCCCTGGAAAAGACCCTGATGTTGGGAAAGATTGAGGGCACAAGGAGAAGGGGATGACAGAGGATGAGATGGTTGGACAGTGTTCTCGAAACTACTAGGATGAGTTTGGCCAAGCTGCGGGAGGCAGTGGAGGATAGGCGTGCCTGGCGTGCTCTGGTCCATGAGGTCACGAAAGTTGGACACGACTGAATGACTGAACAACAACAACAAATTTTGATGTTGATGATGATGCACTACTATCGTGTCACCTTGTAGCTGCCTTTTCTCTCGACTCTGAGCTCCCGTTGCTTTCTTCATAGAACAGGAGCTGTTCAGGCACCCCTTTCGGGAAGGCTGTGATGCACAGTCCTGATCCTGCAGCCCCCTATCTTCACCCATTGGCTCTCGCCCACCCTCTCTCCTGGCTTGCTGCATGAGCTCCATATGCAGGGATGACTTTGCAAATCTGCCCAGCCTCCTGCTGAGTCAGGCCTGGCTCCCCCTGATAGCTCCGGAGGAGATGGAAATGATGCAGATCACCCAAGCAACAGCAATTCTGACACAGCAAAAATATACTTTCACCAAGCAAGCATTGGGAGTAAAGGAGGAGCGCAACTCAGTCTGCAGGAGCATCACTGGGTGTTGGCGAGACTCGTTTGACAACAGAGAGAAACGGAGCCTTTCGTGTCCTCAAGCCAGTGGAACTCTCTGCCACTGGAGATTCATGCAAAGCTTTAGTTGCCTGCCGAAAACATTTCTATTCCACTCGGCCTTTGCAGGCAATTAAGAATGCATCCTTCCGCAAATGATTAATTGATGTCTGTTGTTAACTTTTTAAAATGAAAAACAGGTGGGGTGCGATGCCGAAATGGTGGTGTCTCATAGAATCATAGAATCATAGAGTTGGAAGAGACCACAAGGGCCATCCAGTCCAACCCCCTGCCAAGCAGGAAACACCATCAAAGCATTCCTGACAGGTGGCTGTCAAGCCTCTGCTTAAAGACCTCCAAAGAAGGAGACTCCACCCCACTTCTTGGCAGCAAATTCCACTGTCGAACAGCTCTTACTGTCAGGAAATTCTTCCTAATGTTGAGGTGGAATCTTCTTTCTTGTAGTTTGAATCCATTGCTCCATGTCCGCTTCTCTGGAGCAGCAGAAAACAACCTTTCTCCCTCCTCTATATGACATCCTTTTATATATTTGAACATGGCTATCATATCACCCCTTAGCCTTCTCTTCTCCAGGCTAAACATACCCAGCTCCCTAAGCCGTTCCTCATAAGGCATCGTTTCCAGGTCTTTGACCATTTTGGTTGCCCTCCTCTGGACACGTTCCAGCTTGTCAGTATCCTTCTTGAACTGTGGTGCCCAGAACTGGACACAGTATTCCAGGTGAGGTCTGACCAGAGCGGAATACAGTGGTACTATTACTTCCCTTGATCTATACTCCTATTGATGCAGCCCAGAATTGCATTGGCTTTTTTAGCTGCTGCATCACACTGTTGACTCATGTCAAGTTTGTGGTCTACCAAGACTCCTAGATCCTTTTCACTTGTACTGCTCTCATGTCTCTGCTCATCTCCTGCGGCCGTACTGCCGTGCTCAAGACTTTTAAGTTGCAAGCATGGCGGCTTCGAAGTGTACCTCCTGCTGTTTCTCTCTGCACCAAACCAGGGGATGATAAGAATGTCTCCCCAAAAAAGGCCGAGCCGCCCGTTGCAACTGCTCCAGAAACATTTGACATGTCTACCTACAAGAATCTGCAGCACCATAATTATACATCCTACACCTTTGTGGATTGTGACGTTCAGCTTGCAAAATTCAGGCTGCCCCAGCCATCATCTGGGAGAGTATCTCCATGACATCGAATCAAATGTGGAAATTCACAAACAAATTAATTCTGACAAGGAATATCCATGCTACAATTAAAGTGCTGCAAATGAGGGGGGGAATGTAAAACAGGTATTATGTCTTTATTGATGCAAATCGATTGGATAGACTTTTGTATGACACAGTGGTGTACCAATAGTTTGATAAATAAATAGGAATGTAGGAAATAAAAAAATGAGGAGAGCCGGACTCCCGTTGCTCCCACTGGCCAACCAGATGCCCAACGGAAGCCCCCCAGCCCCCCTCTCCCTCCCGTGCTTTGCTCTCCCTTCCCCCAGTAACAGGCACTCAGTGGCTCAGAGCATATCCCCTCAACTGTCCCGGAACAAACGGGACATCTCCTTTTCCCCCTGGGTCAGCATGACAGTAATTTTGGGCCCCGTGCTCTCACGTGATTTCGGAATGCGATCTCGCCTCAAAAAAGCACATTGGGGGCCTGGGACCTTGTGTGGGTCACGTGATTCACGCAGGAAAATGGGGAAGTTTCTGGATGTCTTGGCTCTTGCAACCCAGTAACTAGGCACGTGGCCCTCAGTGCAAGGACAGCTGTCGTAACTTGTGTGTTGCACAAACTCTTTAGGCGTTGGCACCAGGCTGGGAAGTGGGCTAAAACATTCGATTGGGCAGCAGTCCCTACTAATGGATGCCTCTTGGCTTTTGCATCAAAGTGCAGGCTGCCCGGACATACCTCCCAATGTTGACCTGGTGAAAATAGGGTCTTGTGCGAGATGTGAAGCTACAGGGAACCAGGCAGAGGGCCTTCTTGGCAGTGGCTCCTTCCCCGTGGAACACCCTCAAGGAGATGAGTAACTATATAACCTTTAGAAGACATCTGAAGGCAGCCCTCTATAGAGAAGCTTTTCAACATGTAATGTGTTTTATGTTTTCCTATATGTTGGAAGCTGCCCAGAGTGGCTGGGGCAACCCAGTCAGGTGGGCATGGTGTAAAATGGTGGCTGTTGCTGTTGAATAGGATGTCCCTCATTTCATCGGATGAATGTGGAAGGGGGTGGCATGACTTCCTCTGACCACTTGCCTGATGGTTAGCAATGAGTAATCCAGCAGCACATTGGTCTAGAGTGAGGGTTGGTCTCGAACTGCTGATATTAGTCTTTTGTACAACACTTTTAACATGCAAAGAGCTGGGCAGTTTTCCCCTGGCATCCCTTCACAGCTGCCCTTCAAAGGAGGTCAGTATTATTCCCATTTGACAGATAAGAACATGGGTAAAGGTAAAGGGACCCCTGACCGTTAGGTCCAGTCACGGACGACTCTGGGGTTGCGGCGCTCATCTCGCATTATTGGACGAAGGAGCCGGCATACAGCTTCCAGGTCATGTGGCCAGCAGGACTAAGCCGCTTCTGGCGAACCAGAGCAGTGCACAGAAACGCCGTTTACCTTCCCACCGGAGCGGTACCTACTTGCACTTTGATGTGCTTTCGAACTGCTAGGTGGGCAGGAGCTGGGACTGAGCAACGGGAGCTCACCCCGTCGCAGGTATTTGAACCGCCAACCTTCTGATTGGCAAGCCCTAGGCTCTGTGGTTTAACCCACAGCGCCACCCGCATCCCTTCAAGAACATGGGTGGGCAACCTGAAGCCCGGGGGCCGGATGTGGCCCAATCGTCTTCTCAATCCGGATCGCGGACGGTCCAGGAATCAGCGTGTTTTTACATGAGTAGAATGTGTGCTTTTATTTAAAATGTATCTCTGGGTTATTTGTGGGGCATAGGAATTTGTTCATATTTTTTTTCAAAATATAGTCTGGCCCCCACAAGGTCTGAGGGACAGTGGACCGGCCCCCTGCTGAAAAAGGTTGCTGACCCCTGGATAAGAACATGCAGTGGAATCCAAACTAAGTTTGTTGAGCTTAGAACTCATCAAAATCAACAGGACAAGTTCATCATTGAAAAGCCTTAGCTTTGTCCGGGATCTCTAGAGCACTGAATAGAAATCAAAGAGGCCAAACGCCAGTAAAATACAACAAGACTTTATTTTTACTGCATATGTCAGTAAAAAGGGACAGCGCAATAGCTCGCAAAATCTGTCCAACCAACCTATGGGCATAGGGTCCTTTTATACACATCTTCAAGTATTCTGAGGTCTGCGTCATCTTCAGGAAACCGAAAATGCTGACATTCTAATTTCTAATTACAACTCCAGACTATACTCCTTTGATACAATTCATAAAGCAGGTGGCTTGATAAGAATATACAGCAAGAATTCTTGAACTCAGTCCCAGACTCCCTAGACAAGAGACCTTGGGCACATTGGGCACATTCTCAGACAATGGGCATCTATAAGCCATTCATCAATACATCAAGCAAACATGATTATACAGAAGCAGGATCAATAACTTGTTACAATATATAATGCAGGGTCAATACAAAGATACATATAACATACTGCAAGTAAAAACTTAAAACATAAAAGTATGTCCTTTAAAAAGGGGCTTTTCTATTCCAGGGGAGCATAGGGATCTTTTAAATGCTTCTTTCTAAAAATATATTTTATTCTGAATTTCTCTGCAAGTACATCTAATCTCAGGAATGTAACCTTACAATGTTGCAAACTATATGCAGACTCTTTGCAGGCCTCTATCCTTGATGTCTGGAGTCGCCATAAATGTTGCAAACCCCTGCAAACCTATTTACTATCTCTCTCGCTTGTGTAACCTTCAAATGTTGCAGTCTGTCCATTCCATATCTTACAAAGGGCCCTTGCCGGAGAAACACTGTATTGTTCCTTTTTTCTGGCTCTCTTGCCTTCAGAGAATGAGCATGTAAATTGATTACCAATGGACAACATTTGCCAATACATTTCAATGCTTAGACTAATCACAGTCTGGCCTATAAGTATAACATTGCATGAATACATCAAAAGCATATGTGCATGTATGGCCCTTCATCATGGCCAATATAAATGGGATTTAAGGGCAACAAGTAACAGCGCAGGTCTCGGCGTGTCTGGCTAGAAGGGTCTCCTCTTGAATTTGATGGGTCTTACTCACAGGCAATTCCTATCAAAGAGAAATAGACATTTCTGGCAGGGTTTTAAAGCAAGTTCCTGGGAAATTTGGAACTGCCCTGTCACATTGGACCAAGATCCATTTAGCCCAGTGCTCGGTCACTGAAGGTGGTCAGCCAGGGAATGAGGGTGATGGGTTTTGTCCCCACCCAAAGACTGCTGGGAACTGTAGTTTACCCCCTCAAAGAGCCACCATGCTTAACAAACTGCAGCTCCCCTGATTCAGCTGGAAGCTGAATCTGTTTCTGGAGTGCTGGAGATGGGACAATGTCCTCTCGTGCCCCTGAAGGCAGCAAGCCAGCTTGGGGGTGGCATCCTGTACTGCACACACAGCTTTCTCCTACGATGCCTCACCACTGTGTCCTCCAGCCCAGCAGCCACCTCCCTCCCAGTGACAGGGGTGGCCCTGCGCAATCCTGTCCACATGCCCTGATCTGGACCAGGGCCCAAGAATGCATTGCAATCCGAGTTGCAATCGCTTTTCTCCTGAGGACAATGGAGTCCATGGAGGATAATTAAGTGCACTTTCAGATGATGATGATGATTATTTTATGATGATGATGATGATGATGATTTTAGCAAAACAAAATAAAATAAAAAAAATCCTTCCAGTAGCACCTTAGAGACTTCCAGTAGCACCTTCCAGTAGCACCTTAGAGTTTGTTCTTGGTATGAGCTTTCATGTGCATGCACACTTCTTCAGATACCATTTTATTTTAGCATTTATCAATCAAGGGTCCTTGGAATGTAGGGCAGGACTCTGCCCCTGGGAGCTTACATTCAGAATTGACAGCGTGGGGAGAGAACAGCAGAGGGAGAGTTGGAAGTGGCAGGGGTTCAACAAGGGCAGGGATTGGGAGCCCACTGCCTGCCAGCGGTCAGTGGGGATGGGAGGCAGAGTCAGACCACATTCGGAGACTCAACTATACAGGTGTCCAAAAGGGGGCAGGAGCGAAGAAGGATATGAAGACTTCTAAAGTGACAAAAGTTGTACAGCCAGAAAAGTTAAGGTCCCAGGCAGGCGTCTCCCAGATAATTCTGCGCCCCTTGAAATGCCACCTGAATCCGTCTGGGCAAACACACACCACCAAGTGTTTTTGGCTTGAGAAGAGTTTAACAAACTATTGCAGGATTCTGGGGACTTGGAGTTCTATAATGTCTGCTGAAAGTTCTGTTGGAAATTCCTAGTCCTCCCTCGTGGAACTTGGAGCTGGACCTCAGTGTCCGGGCAGAACGATGGGGGTGGAGACGTTCCTTCAGGTATACTGGGCTGAGGCCATTTAGGACTTGAAAGGTCAGTGCCAACACTTTCAATTGTGCTCCAAAAAGTACTGGGAGTCTGAAATATACTCGGAGTCAAGTGTGAATTTCATGCTCTTTATTCAGCTCATAGTAGCAAGGAATGAATCTTTCCCCAAAACGTCTGCTTATATATGCATTATTTACACAATGGGCCCCACGTGATTGGCTAATTCCGGGCTACTCCTCTAGGCCAATCAGGTTGCGGAGTCACTTCCTTCAGGAGCCTGATTGGCTGCTTTTGCTGGCCAATCAGGTCGCTGATTCACTTCCACCTGGAGCTGGATTGGGTGGCTCCTGCAGACCAATCAGACTGCTGCATTTTGGATCCTATTGTTCTAGGGTTCAACTCAGTACATAACATAGCCAATGTAAGTCTTTCAGGAACGGTGTTATGTGGTCTCGACGGCCACTCCCAGTCACCAGTCTAACTGCCACATTCTGGATTAGTTGCAGTTTCCGGGTCCCCTTCAAAGGTAGCCCCACATAGAGCGCATGGCAGTGGTCCAAGCGGGAGATAACCAGAGCATGCACCACTCTGGCGAGACAGTCTGTTGGCAGGTAGGGTCTCATCCTGCAGGCCAGATGGAGGTGGTAGACAGCCGCCCTCGACACAGAATTAACCTGAGCCTCCATGGACAGCTGTGAGTCCAAAATGACTACCAGGCTGCACACCTATTCCTTCAGGGGTAAAGGAGTCACCCACACCTTCCCACCCACTGTCCCCCCACACATGGGCCCCCTGGCAGAAGGAGTCACCCCCCTCTTTTCTCTTTCAGCTCCTGGACGAGGTCCCCATCACCTTCCTGGCCCCCCAAAAAGGAATTCACCCCTGCTTACCACCATGCCTTCCACAAGCTGGTCAGGTTGGTGGCTCATGCGCTGGCCTGCCGGTACCACTGAGACACCCCAGGGAGAAGCGGCAGCCTCCTGCTGGTCTCGCCACCCACCCAGTGGGGTGGGGGCCACCCCTTCCAGCCCCCATGTGACGCTTGACCCTCTAATAAATCCTCCCTCTGCATCTGACCTGGCTTCCTGTGTCTCTTTCTCTCTGACGGAGGGAGGGGACAGGCTGGGGGGGAGATATACCTCTGGTGAGTTGGGGGGCTGGGAAAGTGGGGGAGGAGCTTTTCTGTCACTCAAGAGGAGCCATTGCACCAGTGGGGGGGTCAGGGCTCTGTGGAACTTTGCCCCCCCAAAGTGCTTATCGGAGGCAGGGACCCCCGTTGTGTCCCCAAATCCTTCCTCCTTAAAGCTCCTGGCAAGGTGTCGTCCCCCCCCCGGTCCTCCAAGGGGCCCCCTGGTCTCGTTGGTCTTCTCCCCACCCAGTTCTTGGTATTTGCCCCAGTCAGTTGCCCTCCCTGTTCTTCCTACTGTGGAGAAATGGGGGGGTGAGAGACTCAGAGGGGGAGGCAAGCCTTTCCCCTGCTCTGGATTCCATCCCTCTGAATGAGGGGTGGGGTGTTACGGAAATTACTGGGTTGGAGGTTGCTCGGCTCCCCGTCCTACGAGAGAAGCCCGTGGTTCGCAGCGGAGTCAAAGGAGAACAGCCAGAAGTTGGAGCAGAGGCAAAGGAGTTTATTGCGCAACAGGTTACAGCCAAGAGACTGGACCCCGAACACAGGGTGTCAGTGACCTTTAAAACTTCCCGCCATGTCCCATAATACAGTTCAACATACATCACAACTACATCACTAATACATAAGCAAAACGTCAAGAAGGGGTGGAGAGTAGGAGGGTACAACACGATTAACATATGGGTAAACAAGATTAACATATGGGTGATGGGTCACAGGAACAGGTAAATGACTCTTGGATGGGTCTAATATACATTTTGAGTATTCAGCGGAGACATGACAAAAGGAAAGAATTGGAAGTTGTCTAGCACATAGAAAACCCAAAGCAGGGCACTTGGATGAGATTACCCAGGTGGGGCATTTCCTGAGGCACTGGGTGAGTGTGTACGTGTCCCCTCACTCAGGGGATTATGGAGGAGTGGAGAGATGTGTCCCCCTGCCCAGTGAACAATGGCGGATGACAAAAGGCATCAGAAGTCAATTCCTGATGTCCGAGCAATGGCGGGAACTGAGAGGTTGTTGAGCCCTTCTTTCAAGGATTAAAATGAGACCAGAATGAAGAAAATCCGTTAAGGCAGTGAATTGTTATGAATTTCCAAAGATACGAAGCTTGGCTGTGCAGAAATAAAAGTTTAAAGGACGTTTCCGTGTCTAGACTCTATTTGGCTACAATGTATCCACATTTTATTAATGACTGTCCTCCTTGATTGAATCATGGTTTCGAAAGCTTTGTTCTCCCAGCAGGGTGCCTGTCATCACCTTGTTAGTGGTTAATGGAGCGTGCAAAGAGTTCGAACTGAGCTCCGCTCTGCAGGGTGAATGCATGTCTCTGATTGGCTGAGACGCATCCATAGGAAAGTATTGCCCATAGAGTACATAGAAGTAGACCAGTACCAAAACAGATAGCGGAAGGACCATAGAACAAATAGCGATAGACCTGTACAACACAGAGATTTAAAGGGCCGCGGAACGCATGGAAGTAGACCTGTACCACACAGCGATTTAAAGGGCCGCGGGGCGTCCTGCACTCCTGGTCCCAAGAAAAGGGGAAAGGCGCGGGGAAGGGGGGGAACCCTTTATCGCGAGGGTCTTATGTATGTGCTTGTGCAACAGTGTGGGGCTCTCGAGGTCATCGCCTCGTATCTGGGGGGGGGTTGGGCTTTTATGAGGCAAGCCCTCTCCCCCATTTGGGAATTTTCCCTATCAAGGGGTACCAATATGGGCAACCCAGGGAGACCCCCAAGGGCCACTCTCCCCCCCTGATGCCCCTCCCTGCCTCTTTCCAGATGGTGTCGGGTATCTAGCTGCCTCTTAATCGGCAGGGAGAGGGTGGAATTAATTTCATTTTATTCATTTATTTGTTAAATCTGGGGGTTCACAGGATGAAATTACGATCTAAAAACACAAAACACATAATCAAATAAAAGCAAAGGCAGCCCAATAAACACCTCTGCCAACATATTTCACACCCATAATCTCCTTCATTGAAACATCAAACAAAGAGATCCAAAATAAAACGCCATGGGGGCAGCAAACCCGGCAAGTCGCCCTCTGAGGGGTCTCAGGCGGAGATCAATGGGGGCAAGGGGCATGTCCCCCCTAACCTTCCGAGGGTATCCAAAGGGCATGACCTGTGCCTGTCCATTAATGTCTTTTTGGGGTTTGTGAGCGAGGATGGAAATCCCTGTCTTCCCAACGAAAAAGAGGCGAGGTTCTTCCTCAGTCCCAGCCTTGGAATCAGCCCCCCCCCCCACTGTGGCTTCTGTCCTTCTCCCTGCCAGCCAGGTGTCCTCGGGGGCAGAGCAAGCGCCTTCCTTACGCCATCAGGCCATTCGCTGGCCAAGAAAGCGGCCTGGCTCCTTCAGCAAAGGATTTCAACCCTGGCTGGGTCCAGGACTTAGGAGGGACTCGCGCCAGCATCCTATGGGCTCAGCCGCCCAGCCCAGACTCAGAACAATATTTCAGAATAAGACATTGCCAAGGAAGGTCTGGTATGCAGAGGACATTTAACAAAACAGTTATCTTAAACCTTTCAAAACAAAACATTGCTTAAGGAGGTCAACTGTAAAACAGAGCAGAGCAGGCGGCTTGGAGCCTTTAGCGATGAACGGGGGGGGGGGGTCATAGAGTCGGAAGGGGCCTGAGGGTCATCTAGTGCAGGGGTCAGCAAACCTTTTCAGCAGAGGGCTGGTCCAGTGTCCCTCAGACCATGGGGGGGTGGACTATATTTTTGGAGGGGGGGGGGGAATGAACGAATTTCTATGCGCCACGAATAACCCAGTTATGCATTTTAAATAAAAGGACACATTCTACTCATGTGAAAACATGCTGATTCCCGGACTGTCCGAGGGCCAGATTTAGAAGGCGATTGGGCCAGATCCGGCCCCCGGGCTTTCGTTTGCCTACCCATGATCTGGTGGTTCATCTCCTTGACTCGGGGGTCGCATAACTCCATACTGTCCAGCATTTCTCTGAGGAAAATAGGGACGTCCTAAGGAAAAGCAGGACATTCTGAGATCAAATCAGAAACCAGGTCGACTTCTGTCAATCCAGGAGTGTACCTGGGAAACAGGGACACTTGGAGGGTCTGCAGTGCTTTGAATACCAGTTATTGGAAACCAGAGGAGGGGAGGGGGCTCTGGAAGGTTAGGGGGAGACATGCCCCTTACCCCCATTGATCTCCGCCTGAGACCCCTCAGAGGGCGACTTGCCGGATTCGTTGCCCCCATGGCGTTTTATTTTGGATCGCTTTGTTTGATGTTTCAATGTGTTAGGGGTAGCTGAGGAGGGGTACCCCCCCTTCTTGCTGTCTTTCCCCTCCGCTTGCCGCAGAGACAGCGGCAGCCAGTGCGGGACCCTCTTTCGCCCGGGTCTCACCCCCCTTTTCTCTAGTTTCCCCTTTACCCCACAGGTTGTAATACAAGCACACACACAAACCCTCGTGAAACTCAGTTTCAAGTGGTTATTAATACTATTTGGATATATTGTATCAATATATCCTGAGCATGTGCAGAGCCTTTAAACCTTTGGAAATTCATTTAAAATCACAGCCTCCATGGATTTTCTCCCTGTTTCTGCCCTTCTACTCCTGCTGGCCTTGCCCCCCAGGTCACCCCTGGTCCGCCATAATCCCCTAAGCAGAACATCACATACGCACACCCAAGGTGCTCCAGGAAATGCCACACCTGGGCAATCCTCTCAAGCACCCATCATCAGGTTTCCAAGACGACAGACAGTCTCCTGGATGCTTCTCATTGTTCTTCCCCGGTTGCCACTCAAAATGTATATTTGACCCACCCAAGTGTCCTTTACCTGTTCCTGTGACCCATCACCTGTATGCTAATCTTGTTTACCCATATGATAATTTTCCTGTACCCTCCTACTCTCCACCCCTTCCTGACGTTTTGCTGATGTATTAGTGATGTAGTTGTGATGTATGGCGAACTGTATTCTGGGTTGTAGCGGGAAGTTTTAAAAGTTTCTGTCGCCCTTTGTTCTGGGTCCAGTCTCATGGCTGTAACCTGTTGCGCAATAAACTCCTTTGCCTTTGCTCCAACTACTGGCTGTTCTCCTTTGATCTCCGCTGCGAACCACGGGCTTCTCTCGTAGGGCTGGGTGCTGAGCAACCTCTAACCCAGGAATTTCCTCTAACAGTTGGTGCCGAAACCCGGGAACTGCGGTTCTCCCGTGTTGGCCAGGGACCCAAGAAGCCTTCAGCCGGCACCAGGACTCTTTCTCCTGGGAAGGCAGATCGGACCTCTGGCCATCCTCCGGGCGGTAATTGCAGGTCTCAGGGGGAGCCAACCGGGGAGCAAAGGCAAAGTCCAGCCGGCTTCGTCTTCAACGATCCAGGGGATCGCGGTAGAAGACGCGTGAGTATAAAGGGAAAATCCAGTGCACTGGTGATTGTGGGGTGGCGGGTGGTTAACCTGGCAACCGTTCTCTGCTCTTACCTATCGTTCTTCCAACCTTTCTCTCGGTCTGTCCCGTAGACCACTGCTCAACTCGCAAGGGGAGTTCTGAGCCCTATCTCTTTCCTTAAAAAACTCCGATCAGCCGCCCTGGGAGCTGGTCTAACAAACGCAAGGGGTCGGAGCTCTTTTTTCGTACGCCTGCTACAGTAGGCGGACTTTCTGCACTGTCTTGACCTCAGCCGCACTGGTCGGTCATGTATACACGCTAGTCGTGCATGAACTCGCTTCCAAACGCAAGGGAGGTTTTCCGGATCGAAGGTCTATCAAGGGTTCACCCGATCTGGCACCGCTTGTCGCGGGCGTCCAGTAGGGCCCCTCTTCTTATAGCTATTGACGTTAGGTAGGAGGTTGCCAGGGAGGGGAACTTGACTGGGTGGGTGAAGGGAACGGATTAAGGAAAGGAAAGGAAAGGAAAGGAAAGGAAAGGAAAGGAAAGGAAAGGAACAGAGCTCTGAAAATAAGGCAGTGAGAGGAAAAGGGAGTCTGGGGAAGGACCAGACTGTAGAATAGTTGCCCTTGATCAGCCGCAACTCTAGCCGATCTAGTGAACGCAAGGGACAAGGGCTTTAGGTAGTTAGGGAACACTGCTCTTGATCAGCCGCAACTCTAGCCGATCTAGAGAACGCAAGGGACAAGAGCCTAGTTAGATAGGGACATCGTATAGGTATTTTGATAAGGACCCCTCTTTTATTTTCCCTCCTGTGTGTACTGAAACCCCTCTTCCTGTCCTCTCTCTTAAAACCCAGGTTCCTCTAACATCTAAAAGGAATAATGGGATCCAATCTTCGAAGCTTGGTCGGGCTCCATCTGGGAAGAAGGCTTCACGGAAGCCTTCTCTAGCCCAGCCGGACCCCGATTCCCCCCTCGAATTTGTATTAGCACATTGGAAGAAAATTCCAGGACACTAGTCACTGTCCAGGCAGAAATTGCAAGATCTCTGTAGGAATTCCTGGCCATCAGTTACTGCTAATGTAACATCTGAACTCCGCTGGCCACCGGATGGATCCTTAATGTGGATCACCAAAATTAATTGAGAAAGCACTTAATGGAAGGAAGACCCCGCCAATTAGAGATTTGGGACCTTCCTACTAACTTCAATTAATAAAAAATAAAAAAAAAGAGGAAGTGAGCCAACTCCTTACAATAACCAACTAAAGGATGGAAAAATATGTTTACATGTGACGTGTTGTCTGTTATGTGTGTGTGAGTCTGTTCCTTGTGTCTGTCATTTGTTGTCCTTGTGTAACTTCAGTGAGCTTAAGAGAGGCCTGAGAGAAATCCAGTCTGAGAGCTTGTGTTAAATTAGCTAAAACACCCACAGACTGCCTTTCTTAAGTGCGCATAGTTTAAAGCTGCTAGCTTGCATCAATTTTTTTAATTTAAATAAACCATGTTGGACCTGATCAATCTTAAACATGGCAAATGTAAAAATGAGGTGCACAAATGTTTTGTTATTTGAGAGAGGTTCCAAAAAAAATAGTTTTCCTCCAAAGGGTAGAAAGAAAGAAAAATAATTCCTGTGTTTACCTATGTTCTGAGAAGGGGATTGACCCCAAGAAACGTTTTTTCAAAAACAAAATTTATGTGTGTGAGCCATGCTTGCAGTCTAATCAACTCAACATGGCAAATATTGAGGAATGTGTATAAAAGAAAGAGTTGTAACTTTAAAAGGGTTTGCTTGAAACTTCGAAATTGTTTTACTTCTTAAACTCCAAAAAGTTCTGAAGAGACTGAATCCAGTCTCTTGGAATTAATTTTTCCTACTGCAAAGTTTTTTCGTTAAGCACTAGATGCTTTTCAATAAAAATGCAGTATCTGGCTTTACTTAAAGTAAAGGGTCTATTGAGGAATCTTAAAAAAAAAAAAAAAAAACTGCCTTAAAATGCCCCTTCCCATCTTCTATGCTTAAACAGGTAAATTTACTCCCGAGTAAGCTTCCTTTCATGAGGCAACTGCAAAGGGGGCAGTGTTTCCTAGGAACTCCCATTTGTTGTGAAAGGTACTCACCCTGTCTCACTTCCTGTGTGTATTTACTATTTTTACCCTCAAATTACTCCTTTCCTAGGCTTACCATGCAATTCCAGGAAAGTGTTCACTCTTTATTATGATTTTATAACTCTTCTCTAGAAACTTTGCCCAACCTTGGTATTTTGTGTGTGTGTGTTACAAGCACCCCTTAGGCTCTTTAGTTTAAGGAAGGAAATTCCACCTTGAGATCTGCAAAAGGGTTCTGTATAAAGTTAGTACTTTTCTTTTACTCTTAGTACACGCATGATAGTCTGTGTGCATAAGTATGTGTCTCTCTCTGGTAGTACAAATCTTGTAAACCCTGTATTTCAGGGGTTGGACTAGGTGACCTCTGGATCCCTTCCAACTCCCAATTTATGGCTATGTGAGAGGTGCAAGCATTGGAGAGGCGACAGCCAAGTTTTGCTTTTGGTACAGAGAGATGGAAAGATTGGTTTCAGAGTTTAGAATAGAGTGTGCGTGTTTTTTTCCTTTAAGGAGTAATTATCTAAGTTTTACCATTTAAAGTTTTATCTAAGTCTATCATTTAAAGTTTAAGCACATACCGTACAACATTAATCAATCAGAAATGGTAAAACTTTAATGAACAATAAAATATGAATTCTGACCCGCTAGCCATTTATTTGACTCTGGGCCTTTGTTACTCATAAATAAGAGAGTGGGGATTTCCACTAAAGGCCAGAGGGGCAACAAAACAAAAAAGATAGCCCACATTTTAATAGAAATCTGTACCCCAAATCCTGTAGATAAAGGATGGAAGGGTTGGGTTGCCTGGATTAAAAAAAAATAAAAAAATTTCTATATATATATAAAGTTTCAAGATTTTATAAGCCTACTTCATAAGCAATAAGAAACAGGAAATAATCTGTATCAGAACTGTCTTAGGACACAAAACTAGGAAATTGGATTTAAACTGACCAAAAGCTACTTTTGATAAAAGCATAAATTGCTGGGTTTCTGTCTAACTCTGTTCTTTAAATTCTACTCCTCAAACTTCCCTTTTTAATTCAAATGGTAATTTAACCAACAGATGCAATTCTTTCAAATGGTACAATAGATTTCTGAGTCATGAACTCTGTACATGCACAGAGGCTATGTCAACTTTATTAAAAAAAAAAAAGAGAGAGAGAGAGGGAGGTTTTAACTAAGAGGTGATAAAGTCATGCTCTCAACTCGAAACTTAAATTCAACTTTATGTAAAACTTGGAACCATTGAGAAATTGTTAAATTGTTGATGTTGCAAAGTTCCAAATTTACTCCTGACAGAGATTTCCACATGAAGCAATTTTCCCTTCAACAGGATATGCGGAGAAGGACTTTGCTGTTCTTTCAAACCTTTCATGCAAATTCTATCTCCGAAGGGGGGGGGGGAAGAGGAATGGGGGATTGTTCTCTCCAGGTGACAGACTATGCAAAACCAAGATTCCATTGTTCTATCTCAGTGGGTACTCAAGATGTATTATCTCACATTTGCATTGCAAGATTTCCCCCCACAACTTTTAACAGGATACTTGAGAAGTCTCAAAACGACTTCCCTCTATGACTTTTATGTCTATTTTGTGTGTGACTTTTATGCTTCTCTGTTGGTTACAAATAATTTGCTTTGTTCGCTCTAATATTTCCTATTAACATTCTAGCTGATCTTGCCACATAAAGAAACATTTCCCCCCTATTCTTTTATGTGAGATATTTAAATTTTGTGTGTTTTAGTATTTATTTTTTGGTTCCTCAGGCCATGTTTTATATTTTGAGGACATGTGCATCACATGGAAAATTAATAAATAATAATAATAATAATAAACTTTCCCCTTTCAAACAGGATAGGTGGACCTCTAAGAATACTCTAACCCACATAAAGAAAATATTTAATAACGTGCCAATTGTGTCCAAATTAACAAAATCTTTGTCCCATCTTTCTTCCACAGCCAAACTAAGTGAAAATATATATATTAGACTGAGCAGAAAATAACAGTAGTGATTAAATGTAAAGGATAATAATATTTAAATGAATGAATTGCTTAACTATGATTTTGTATTATTTACAGCTTCCCAAGAAGAAATTTCTAGAATATTCTCCCCTTTCTTGACTATTTATTATCTTCCTCCTTTTCCTTTTTAACTAAATATGTCTTCAGACCCCAATCCCCCCTGCAGGCCTATTTTCAAAGGATGTTTTACAGGAGACCAAAATGATAAGACCATCTCCTCACCAGCTAAGCAACTTGCCAATGCATCACAATGGCCACAACAATTTCTTCCCATAAAGGACTTGAGGAACTGAATAACTGAATTATGAAGGGCATTTTATCTCCTTGACCACAACCTAAGAAGGATAGGACCTAAAATATATATATATATAACTTTTCAGCAAGGTTTGGAAGTGCTGTTATGTTCCTCCCAGTGACTCAAAGGCAAGCAAGAAATGCCCTTGTGCCCAAGGTTGGAGATGCATTTAAGAGTAGCAAGAATTGTCTCAAGATCACAGGATTACCTCAAGATATGCAATTTGTGTAGAGTTAATTTGTATGTTTTGTGTATTATGTGTTATTATGTATGAATGCTGAAATGTGTCTGATACTGTGTTGTTTCCACAAAGGGGGGGACCCAATTTATGTGAGCAATGGTTTCTGTATCATATAGAGTGCCTAACTATGAACAACAGAAGGGTTTGGCCTACACCCCAAGTTTTCCCATGGAAGATTCTCATATACTACATGATTTCCTTGTCCCACCTGGCACTCTGTACCAACCTTCTCTATCCATTTTATTATATTTATCTTATTTTAGTTTTATTTTATTTGTACTACTTCTTTATTTCTTTGCAGTCACTTTCTTTCTGTTCCAGAAAATTATTTGAATCCCTTCTATGCCTTCTCTCTATCTCGTGCGGTTTCAATACTGTCCTTAAGTAGCAATTGTTCTGCGTTATTTATTAATCTCAGTTTTCTTGTATATCTGTGAAATTAATCTAAACACACCCAAGTATTATTTTAGAATCATATTTTATCAGGTAGTTTTGAACCAATCCCACCCTCTTTTATCGTGTGAATGCCAAGTAGGAATGCTTCAGGTTTCTTTATGAATACGTGTTAACATTTGTTTGCTTGTTTTTTTTAGTTCCTCATAGATCATGTCCCAAGTTTTATTTATTTGGGGACACGTCCACCACACATGGAATAAGGTTCTTTCCCCCCCAGATAGCATGCAGTGAATTTTAAGGTTTTCCCCATAATTTCTCTTGCCCCCCTCATTTTTTCATCTCAATTGGACACATTTTAATTTTACCAAGAAGAAGCTTCAGGATCCATGAAAGCCCAGATAACAGGAAACCGTCTATGCTTTGATTTAGCAAGAGTGATCCCTTATAGAATTAAATCACCCAATTTGAACAGGTGCCCTTTTCTTTAAGGTTTTTTTTTTTAACAGATTGGTTTGGAAAGAACCATGGGCCTATATAAATCCTGATTGGACTCAGTTTGAATTTGGCAAGTGTATCCAAGGTACCATTGGCTTTCGTCCCTTTAAACAGCAAAGAACACTGGCACACCCCTTTGTGAGCCCAGGACCAAAGCCGAAGGGTCCCCAAAGGTGGGCAGGTGGGGCATTTTCTCTCCAGGGAGTGTCACACCTAAGCACATGGGGTACTGCTTTGGGTCAAGCAAATGCAAGCCCATACCAGGGATGCATGTTGGTGGGTGTTGTCTGTGGTATGCTGAAGGTCGAGAGGCCCCAGAGGACTGCTAGCTATGGAACCTGGGAACACACGGAAAGGACAGAGACAAAGCAAACACATTTTCAGTCACTTTCCTGCTGAATGTAAAGCATAGACCACTATTGAAAATTCCTTCTCCCAAAGTCTTAAACTGCCACTAGTAATTTAGTAATTCTATGTCCACCTATGTGACATGCAAGTCCCTTTCAGAAGTTTAGGGTGCGGAGAAAAGGATTTGTGGTTCTTCGAACCTGATACAAATCTTATCTCCGAGTGCGGGACTGTTAGGGGTAGCTGAGGAGGGGTACCCCCCCTTCTTGCTGTCTTTCCCCTCCGCTTGCCGCAGAGACAGCGGCAGCCAGTGCGGGACCCTCTTTCGCCCGGGTCTCACCCCCCTTTTCTCTAGTTTCCCCTTTACCCCACAGGTTGTAATACAAGCACACACACAAACCCTCGTGAAACTCAGTTTCAAGTGGTTATTAATACTATTTGGATATATTGTATCAATATATCCTGAGCATGTGCAGAGCCTTTAAACCTTTGGAAATTCATTTAAAATCACAGCCTCCATGGATTTTCTCCCTGTTTCTGCCCTTCTACTCCTGCTGGCCTTGCCCCCCAGGTCACCCCTGGTCCGCCATAATCCCCTAAGCAGAACATCACATACGCACACCCAAGGTGCTCCAGGAAATGCCACACCTGGGCAATCCTCTCAAGCACCCATCATCAGGTTTCCAAGACGACAGACAGTCTCCTGGATGCTTCTCATTGTTCTTCCCCGGTTGCCACTCAAAATGTATATTTGACCCACCCAAGTGTCCTTTACCTGTTCCTGTGACCCATCACCTGTATGCTAATCTTGTTTACCCATATGATAATTTTCCTGTACCCTCCTACTCTCCACCCCTTCCTGACGTTTTGCTGATGTATTAGTGATGTAGTTGTGATGTATGGCGAACTGTATTCTGGGTTGTAGCGGGAAGTTTTAAAAGTTTCTGTCGCCCTTTGTTCTGGGTCCAGTCTCATGGCTGTAACCTGTTGCGCAATAAACTCCTTTGCCTTTGCTCCAACTACTGGCTGTTCTCCTTTGATCTCCGCTGCGAACCACGGGCTTCTCTCGTAGGGCTGGGTGCTGAGCAACCTCTAACCCAGGAATTTCCTCTAACAAATGTAAACTCCTTTGATGTCATTATGGGTGCAAAATATGTAGACGGTGGTGTTCATTGGGTTGTCTACCCACCCCCACCCCCGAAAAGATCCTGAATTATGCTGCAGGAGAAAAGCATCTGTTTGGAAAGTATGACAGACATTGATTTCTGCTTTGCTTGAACGGTGGAAGGAGGGGAGGGAATTTTTTAAGTTATGGGGGTTTTTGGAATCTGCGTTATCTCCCTTCCCCTGAAGCAATGGAATGCAAAGATTTCGGGCAGAGCGGACTTTAAATTTGCCTCTTTGCGATGGATTAATTTTATAAGTAAGGACTTTGCCTGAAAGAAGATGGAGAGTAACAGCTTGAGGGACTTTTGAGGGATTTTGGCCACCCCTTCGGACTTCCTACTGAGAAAGAAAACCAGTAAAGAAGAAAATATTGGTGACAATTGGATCGATGGTCTGTTAAGCAGGAAGATTTATGAGTTTAGGGGGGAGCATGGAGAGGAGACAAGGATTTGGTTGAGATTACTGGAAAAGACCCTGGTGTTGGGAAAGATGGAGGGCACAAGGAGAAGGGGACGACAGAGGACGAGGTGGTTGGACAGTGTTCTCGAAGTGACCAACATGAGTCTGACCAAACTGAGGGAGGCAGGGGAAGACAGGAGTGCCTGGCGTGCTCTGGTCCAGGGGGTCACGAAGAGTCGGACACGACTAAACAACAAACATCAGCCCACCTCCTTGGAGCCTAAATTGGAAATAAGAACAGTCAAAGGGTGGGTTTAATCTGGCCCCTGCAGCAGTTTGTTTTCTGGGGTACCGTAAAATCCCCCAAAAAACTTATCAACTGCAATCCTTAAAAAAGGTCAACAACTTTGGTCGGCCCTCACACATATTCACTTCATCAAATCTGGCCCTCTTTGAAAAAAGTTTGGGCACCCCTCTAGAGCATCTTGAAAGCTTCTGAGACTTTCAGACAGAAAAGAAGAGAAATGGATTGTGCATATTTATTAATGAGGTGGTGGTATGTAAAATTGAGGATTAAATTTGGTGAAATGTGAAGGGTGGGTGATGCTGGGAGACTGGCAGTGTTAGAGGGGGGGATGTATATTATATATTTATACCAAAAAAAACAACAACCTGGGTGTTTCATCTTCACCCTCTGCAGTCCACACTAGTGAGGCTAAGTTGTTGGTCACTGGGGCCAGAGGTCAGACAGCCATGTTCCCGGCAAAATAAAATCTAAAGTATGTGTTCAAAGCAACGTAATTAAAAGGGAACTAAAATATTGCTACGTGGCACCCCAGTCTCCAAGCGGTGCACGACTCCATGGGTTTCTGCTCTTCTATGTTTTATTGGTCTCCTTTAGCAATGTTTTGTTGAAGATAATTGTTTTGTTAAATGTCCTCTGCATACTTGACCTTCCTTGGCAATGTCTTATTCTGAAATATTGTTCTGAGTCTGGGCTGGGTGGCTGAGCCCGTAGGATGCTGGCGCGAGTCCCTTCTAATTCCCATGTTTCCTGTGTGGGTATGATTAGTTTATTACAAGTTCAGTCATTGTTTATCAAAGGAATCTTCTGTCTGTGATTTTGTAAGCCAAACCAGGGAGGCTTGAATTTCTGCAAAAATGCCAAGTTTATGGAGGTGGAATAAAATTGGATGGAAGTGTGTAAAAAAATAAGAATCCTTTGCTGAAGGAGCCAGGCCGCTTTCTTGGCCAGCGAATGGCCTGATGGCGTAAGGAAGGCGCTTGCTCTGCCCCCGAGGACACCTGGCTGGCAGGGAGAAGGCCAGAAGCCACAGCGGGGGGGGGGGCAGATTCCAAGGCTGGGACTGAGGAAGAACCTCGCCTCTTTTTCGTCTGCGAGACAGGGATTTCCATCCTCGCTCACAAACCCCCAAAAAAGACATTAACGGATGACCACAGACCGTGCCCTTCAGATACCCTCGGAAGGTTAGGGGAGACATGCCCCTTGCGCCCATTGATCTCCGCCTAAGACCCCTCAGAGGGCGACTTGCCGGGTTCGCTGCCCCCATGGCGTTTTATTTTGGATCGCTATGTTTGATGTTTCAATGAAGGAGATTATGGGTGTGAAATATGTTGGCTGAGGTGTTTATTGGGCTGCCTTGGTTTTTATTTGATTATGTGTTTTGTGTTTTTAGATCGTAATTTCATCCTGTGAACCCCCAGATTTAACAAATAAATGAATGAAACAAAATGAATTCCCCCCTCTCCCTGCCGATTAAGAGGCAGCTAGATCCCCGACACCCATCTGGAAAGAGGCAGGGAGGGGCATTGGGGGGGGAGTGGCCCTTGGGGGTCTCCCGGAGTTGCCCATGTTGGTACCCCCACCCCTCATTCAGAGGGATGGAATCCAGAGCAGGGGAAGGGCTTGCCCCCCCTCTGAGTCTCTCACCCCTCTAAATCAGGAGGTAGAACAGGGAGGGCAACTGACTGGGGCAGATACCAATAAATGGGTGGGGAGAAGACCAACGAGACAAGGGGGGCCCTGGAGCATCGGGGGGGGGGCTTGCCAGGAACTTTGAGGATGAAGGATTTGGGGACACAGCGGGCGTCCCTGGCTCTGAAAAGCACTGCAAAAAGGGGGGCAAAGTGCCACAGAGCCTTGAACCCCCCCACTGGTGCTCAATGGTTCCTCTTGAGTGACAGAGAAGCGTGCCCCACTTTCCCAGCCCCCCAACTAACAGGAGGCATCTCCCCCCCCAGGCCCGCCCCCCCCTCCATCCCAGAGAAGGAGACACAGGAAGCCAGGTCAGATTGCAGAGGGAGGATTTATTAAAGGTTGAGAAAGGCTGTATTAGAGGGTCAAGTGTCACATGGGGGCTGGAAGGGGTGGCCCCCACCCCACTTTGTGGGTGGCGAGACCAGCAGGAGGCAACCGCTTCTCCCTCAGTGGTACCGGCAGGCCAGCGCATGAGCCACCAACCCAACCAGCTTGTGGAAGGCAAGGTGGTAAGCAGGGATGATTTCCTTTCCGGGGGGGCAGGAGGAGGATGGGACCTCGCCCAGGAGCTGGAAGAGAAAAGAGGGGGTGAATCCTTCTGCCAGGGGGCCCATGTGTGGGTCGCCCTCTCCACACAACAGATCACACAGCGGATACAACAGATTGAGGGTGTGGGTGACTCCTGGGTCCTGAATGGGGCAACTGTGCCCCTGAAGGACCAGGTGCGCAGCCTAGGAATCGTTTTGGACTCGCAGCTGTCCATGGAGGCACATGTCAATTCTGTGTCCAGGGCAGCTGTCTACCAGCTCCATCTGGCCCGCAGGATGAGACCCTCCCTACCCACAGACTGTCTCTCCAGAGTGGTGCATGCTCTGGTTATCTCCCGCTTGGACTACTGCCATGCGCTCTATGTGGGGCTACCTTTGAAGGTGACCCGGAAACTGCAACTAATCCAGAATGCGGCAGCTAGACTGGTGACTGGGAGGGGTTGCCAAGACCACTGGACACAATTCAAAGTGTTGGTGTTGACCTTGAAAGCCCTAAAAGGCCTCAGCCCTGTATACCCGAAGGAGCGTCTCCACCCCCATCCTTTAGCCCGGACACTGAGGTCCAGCTCCGAGGGCCTTCTGGCGGTTCCCTCACTGCGAGAGGTGAGGTTACAGGGAACAGGCAGAGGGCCTTCTCGGTTGTGGCGCCCGCCCTGTGGAACGCTCTCCCACCAGATGTCAAGGAAATAAACAACTAACTAAACTCTGAAGGCAACCCTGTATCAGGAAAATTTTAATGCCTAATGTTTACCATTTTTTATGTGCTGTAAGCCACCCAGAGTGACACACACACTCTCGTACACACACACACACACACAGCACACACCCCAGCAGTCTTTTGGGGCGGGGGAGCAGCCTCACCCTGAAGCTGACGGGGTCCATGTGGAGCTTGTCGCAGTTAGTTCATCCAGCGCAGAAATCCAGGCTGATTGGCCCTTACTTGAAGATTATTGGTGGCAGAAGGGCTGGCAAGGTTTCCAAAGTGAGCGAATAAACGTTGTGTCCAGGGATAGACCACAAAAAGGCTGGAGGGGGGGGGGGAAGGAAGGAAGGAAGGAAGGAAGGAAGGAAGGAAGGAAGGAGGAAGTGAGAGGCACAGGTGGTTATTATCCAGGTGGATAGAGGAGCACCTGCCCAACCTGCTTAGTGAGGAGACCCCCCTGGACTTACCCACCAAGGGATTCCGGACCAATTTTGGCCACGCCCATTGTCATCCTGATAGTGGTGATGAGCTGCATCTCTGCGCCCATCAAGTTTGCCATGATGGCTGGCTGTGGGCTGGGAGCTTCTCTCGGCTGCTGGAGAAAACCTTCTGGGCTGAGCTGGAGCTCCTTCCAGGGCTGGAGCCTTTTATACTCTGGGCCAAAGCTCCTCCTCCTCCCGGAATTACAGAAGCCGACCTGGTTTCTGATTTGATTGTTCCGAATTTCCTTAGGACATCCCTAATATCCTCTGAGAAATCCTGGAGGGTATGGAGTAATGCCGCCCCCGAGACCAGGAGACAAGCAACTATACAGGCTTTAGAAGACACCTGAAGGCAGCCCTGGATAGGGAAGACACGAAGGAGCGTCTCCACCCCATCGCTCAGCCTGGACACTGAGGTCCTCCTCCAAGGGTCTTCTGGTGGTTCATCTACAGGGTACCAGGCAGAGGGCCTTCTTGGCAGTGGCTCCCTCCCTGTGGAAGGCCCTCCCATCAGATGTCAACTTGGGTGGCCTGAAAGACAGACTAGACAGATTCATGGAGGAGAAGCTCTCAATGGCTCCTAGCCAGGCTGGCTCTGCTCTCCCTCCCCCCTCAGAGGCAGCGATGCTTCTGGATCCCACTTGCAGGAAACCGCATCCAGGGAGAGGCTCTGGGGCTCCAATCCTGCTTGCCCATTGGGGTACCTGGTTGGCTATTGTGAGAAGAGGATCCTGTCCTCGATGGGACCCCTTTGGCCTGACCCAGAAGGCTCTGACTTTGGCCATTCCCAATCCTAAGGAACCTTGGGAAATATAGTTCCATGAGGGAGGACTAGGAATTTCCAACAGAACTTTCAGCAGACATTATAGAACTTCAAGTCCCCAGAATCCTGCAATAGTTTGTTAAACTCTTCTCAAGCCAAGAACACTTGGTTGTGTGTATTTGCCCAGACTGATTCAGGCGGCATTTCAAGGGGCGCAGAATTATCTGGGAAACGCCTGCCAAAGATTCTTGGGCTTTGGTACAGGAAGAACCAGATGCACAAATATGGGATGGGGGACACCTGGCTTGCCAGAAGGACATGTGAAAAGGATCTCAGGGTCTAGGTGGACCACAAGCTCAACATGAGTCCACACAAAAAAGCGAATGCTATTCTAGTCTGAATCCACAGAGGTCTAGTGTCCAGATGAAGGGAAGTCATAGTCCCACTCTCTTCTGCCTTGGTCACAGCACACCTGGAACACTGTGTCCAGTTCTCGGCACCACAGTTTAAGAAGGATGTGGACAACCTGGAAGGTGTGCAGAGGAGAGTGACCAGGACCATCAAGGGTCTGGGAACCAAGCCTTATGAGGAAGGGTTGAAGGAGCTGGGCATGTTCAGCCTGGGAAAGAGGAGACTGAGGAGATATGACAGCCATCTTCAAATATCTCAAGGGCTGTCCAATGGAAGAGGGAACAACCTTGTTTTCTCCTGCTCTGGGGGGTAGGACTCGAACCCATGGCTTCAAGTTGCAAGAAAGGAGATTCCGACTAAACGTTCGGAAACGCTTCCTGACAGTAAGAGCTGTTCGGCAGTGGGACGGTCTCCCTCGGGAGGTGGTGGACTGTCCTTCCTTGGAGGTATTGAAGCAGAGGTTGGTTGGACATCTCTCATGGATGCTTCAGCTGAGATTCCTGCACTGCAGGGGGTTGGACTAGATGACCCTTGGAGTCCCTTACAGCTCTATGTTTAAGTTTCTGGATCTCTTGGCTCTTGCAAACCCAACCTACTCTGCTAGTAACTAGGCACGTCAGCCTCAGTGCAAGGACAGCTGTCGTAACTTGTGTGTTGCACAAACTCTTTAGGCGTTGGCACCAGGCTGGGGAGTGGGCTGAAACAGTCGATTGGGCAGCAGTCCCTACTAATGGATGCCTCTTGGCTATTGCATCAAAGTGCAGGCTGCCCTGACATCCCTCTCCATGTTGACCTGGTGAAAATAGGGTCTTGTGCGAGATGTGAAGCTACAGGGAACCAGGCAGAGGGCCTTCTTGGCAGTGGCTCCTTCCCCGTGGAACACCCTCAAGGAGATGAGTAACTATATAACCTTTAGAAGACATCTGAAGGCAGCCCTCTATGGAGATGCTTTTCAACATGTAATGTGTTTTATGTTTTCCTATATGTTGGAAGCTGCCCAGAGTGGCTGGGGCAACCCAGTCAGATGGGCATGGTGTAAAATGGTGGCTGTTGCTGCTGAATAGGATGTCCCTCATTTCATCGGATGAATGTGGAAGGGGACGGCATGACTTCCTCTGACCACGGAGGCAGGGCAGAGCCATCCCGCCCCATTGCCATCAAGAGCCCTCTCCTCCTCCGTGAATTTGGCAGATCTTCTTTCAAGGCCATCCTAGTAGGTGGTCATTTCAGCTCTGAGAGGTGGAGGGTGTCATGCAGACCCCCCCTCAATTAAACTACCTTCCAGCCATCCTCAGTTTGGTGCTGGGAGCAGCCAGGGTCACTTGCCCTCCAACATTTCTCTGAGGAAAAGAGGGACGTCCGTCAGGCTAGCAATTCCCTCTGCCAAGAGAGGAAAGCGGCTGATTGACGAGCAGCTTTCAGGCCCTAATCCTGCACAAGACCTTTGGTGCTGTTTTCTCATAGGAAAGTGTTTCTGGTTTGGTTTTGGGACGAACTTTCCCCAGCCCTGCATCTGGGAACTGGTCAGTCAAGCAACCGGGCAGCGAGAGGACCTTTAAAACCAACTCAAGTGCTTTTCATATCAACGTTGAGGGTCTTTTTCTGCTTTGCAATGCACCAGTTTCTCCACTAATGTTTGGATTTGCTTTGGACAAGGAATTATGGACACCATAACTTAAACTTAAGTCACCTGCAAATCACTTCTGCTCCTTGCACTCAATAACCTCGGGTGCCGGAGGTTTCTTGAGGTTAGATTTCTGTTAAGAGACCGCTGACACTTTTACACGACTACACGCCCCAAGGTTGCTAGCAAGGATGACTCTTCAGTGGGAGATCTGCTCAGTTGTCTGCTGGATGCCGTCTGGGGGACAGCCTGTCCTTTGTGTTGTTGGGAAGGAATTCAGCCATGGTCGGGGGGGGGGCTGGGGATCTTTCCCCATGAGCGTGTGCTGGGTGAATCCTTTAGACTCCGTAAAGGACACCCCGGTCCATCCTTGCTTTCTCTAGCAGCACTTGTCATCGCGGACTAGCATGGCATTTGTTCATGGCGCTGCAGCTGGCAAAGCTCATCAGGAGCCTAACAGGGCAATACTGTATATTAGGCACCTCTGGGAAGCCAGGAAATGCTGCCTGATGGTTAGCAATGAGTAATCCAGCAGCACATTGGTCTAGAGTGAGGGTTGATCTGGAACTGCTGATATTAGTCTTTTGTACAACACTTTTAACATGCAAAGAGCTGGGCAGTTTCCCCTGGCATCACTTCACAGCTGCCCTTCAAAGGAGGTCAGTATTATTCCCATTTGACAGATAAGAAGATGGGTAAAGGTAAAGGTAAAGGGATCCCTGACCATTAGGTCCAGTCGTAGACAACTCTGGGGTTGCGGCGCTCATCTCGCATTATTGGACGAGGGAGCTGGTGTACAGCTTCTGGGTCATGTGGCCGGCATGACAAAGCCGCTTCTGGTGAACCAGAACAGCGCACGGAAACGCCGTTTACCTTCCCACCGGAGCGGTACCTATTTATTTACTTGCACTGTGACTTGCTTTCGAACTGCTAGGTTGGCAGGAGCTGGGACCGAGCAACAGGAACTCACCCCGTCGCGGGGATTTGAACCGCCGACCTTCTGATTGGCAAACCCTAGGCTCTGTGGTTTAACCCACAGCGCCACCCGCAACCCTTCAAGAACATGGGCGGGCAATCTGAAGCCCGGGGCCAGATGTGGCCCAATCGCCTTCTCAATTCAGCCCGCGGACGGTCCAGGAATCAGAGTGTTTTTACATAAGTAGAATGTGCCCTTTTATTTAAAACGCATGTCTGTGTTATTTGTGGGGCATAGGAATTTGTTCATATTTTTTTTCAAAATATAGTCTGGCCCTCCACAAGGTCTGAGGGACAGTGGACCGGCCCACTGCTGAAAAAGGTTGCTGACCCCTGCATAAGAACATACAGTGGAATCCAAACTAAGTTTGTTGAGCTTAGAACTCATCAAAACCAACAGGACAAGTTCATCATGGCCAATATAAATGGGATTTAAGGGCAACAAGTAACAGCGCAGGTCTCGGCGTGTCTGGCTAGAAGGGTCTCCTCTTGAATTTGATGGGTCTTACTCACAGGCAATTCCCATTAAAGAGAAATAGACATTTCTGGCAGGGTTTTAAAGCAAGTTCCTGGGAAATTCAAAACTGCCCTGTCACATTGGACCAAGATCCATTTAGCCCAGTGCTCTGTCACTGATGGTGGTCAGCCAGGGCATGAGGGTGATGGGTTTTGTCCCCACCCAAAGACTGCTGGGAACTGTAGTTTACCCCCTCAAAGAGCCACCATGCTTAACAAACTGCAGCTCCCCTGATTCAGCTGGAAGCTGAATCTGTTTCTGGAGTGCTGGAGATGGGACAATGTCCTCTCGTGCCCCTGAAGGCAGCAAGCCAGCTTGGGGGTGGCATCCTGTACTGCACACACAGCTTTCTCCTACGATGCCTCACCACTGTGTCCTCCAGCCCAGCAGCCACCTCCCTCCCAGTGACAGGGGTGGCCCTGCGCAATCCTGTCCACATGCCCTGATCTGGACCAGGGCCCAAGAATGCATTGCAATCCGAGTTGCAATCGCTTTTCTCCTGAGGACAATGGAGTCCATGGAGGATAATTAAGTGCACTTTCAGATGATGATTATTATTTTACTATTTATTCAATAAGGGCCCTTGGAATGTAGGGCAGGACTCTGCCCCAGGGAGCTTACATTCAGGTTTGACAGCGTGGGGAGAGAACAGCAGAGGGAGAGTTGGAAGTGGCAGGGGTAGGAAGACAGGGAGGTTGAACAAGGGCAGGGATTGGGAGCCCACTGCCTGCCAGCGGTCAGTGGGGATGGGAGGCAGAGTCAGACCCCATCCGGAAGACCTCAGGCTCTCCATCCCTGAGCAAGAGCTTCGTTCCAAATATGGGCTTTGAAGCAGAACAGGGGTCCAAAAGGGGGCAGGAGCGAAGAAGGATATGAAGAGTGACAAAGTGACAAAAGTCGTACAGCCAGAAAAGTTCAGGTCCCAGGCAGGCGTTTCCCAGATAATTCTGCGCCCCTTGAAATGCCGCCTGAATCAGTCTGGGCAAATACACACAACCAAGTGTTCTTGGCTTGAGAAGAGTTTAACAAACTATTGCAGGATTCTGGGGACTTGAAGTTCTATAATGTCTGCTGAAAGTTCTGTTGGAAATTCCTAGTCCTCCCTCATGGAACTATATTTCCCAAGGTTCCTTAGGATTGGGAATGGCCAAAGTCAGAGCCTTCTGGGTCAGGCCAAAGGGGTCCCATCGAGGACAGGATCCTCTTCTCACAATAGCCAACCAGGTACCCCAATGGGCAAGCAGGATTGGAGCCCCAGAGCCTCTCCCTTGATGCGCTTTCCTGCAAGTGGGATCCAGAAGCATCGCTGCCTCTGAGGGGGGAGGGAGAGCAGAGCCAGCCTGGCTAGGAGCCATTGAGAGCTTCTCCTCCATGAATCTGTCTAGTCTGTCTTTCAGGCCACCCAAGTTGACATCTGATGGGAGGGCCTTCCACAGGGAGGGAGCCACTGCCAAGAAGGCCCTCTGCCTGGTACCCTGTAGATGAACCACCAGAAGACCCTTGGAGGAGGACCTCAGTGTCCAGGCTGAGCGATGGGGTGGAGACGCTCCTTCGTGTCTTCCCTATCCAGGGCTGCCTTCAGGTGTCTTCTAAAGCCTGTATAGTTGCTTGTCTCCTGGTCTCGGGGGCGGCATTACTCCATACCCTCCAGGATTTCTCAGAGGATATTAGGGATGTCCTAAGGAAATGCGGAACATTCTTTGATCAAATCAGAAACCAGGTCTGCTTCTGTAATTCCGGGAGGAGGAGGAGCTTTGGCCCAGGGTATAAAAGGCTCCAGCCCTGGAAGGAGCTCCAGCTCAGCCCAGAAGGTTTTCTCCAGCAGCCGAGAGAAGCTCCCAGCCCACAGCCAGCCATCATGGCAAACTTGATGGCCGAAGAGATGCAGCTCATCACCACTGCCTGGATGAGAATAGACGTGGCCACCATGGGGGGGGACTCCCTTGCTGAGTAAGTTGAGGGGCTGGTAGCCTCTCTAGGCAGGCTGGGCAGGTGCTCCTCTTTCCACCTGGATAATAACCACCTGTGCCTCTCCCTTTCCCTTCCTTCCTTCCTTCCTTCCTTCCTTCCTTCCTTCCTTCCTTCCTTCCTTCCTTCTCTCCAGCCTGTTGATCGTCTTCCCCTGGCTCCGGAAAATATACAATCGCTCCAGCCCTCCCGCCATCAATGAACCTCAACAAGATCAAGGAGGCTTTTTCCGAATTGTGTGAACTGCACTGCGACAAGCTCCACATGGACCCCGTCAACTTCAGGGTGAGGCTGCTCCCCCCCAAAAGAGCTGTCAGGGGGACACTGTATTTGTGTTGTGTGTGTGTGTGCGTGCATGGGCAGGCGAGCGCGCCACTCTGGGTGACTTACAGCACATGAAAAATGGTAAAACATTAGACGTTAAAAGCTTCCCTAAACAGGGCTGCCTTCAGATGTCTTCTAAAAGTCAGATACAGTGGTACCTCTGGTTACGTACTTAATTCGTTAGGGAGGTCTGTTCTTATCTTAATCAGAAAATGTTCTTAACCTGAAGCACCACTTTAGCTAATGGGGCCTCTCGCTGCTCCTGCGCCGCCGCTGCCTGATTTCTGTTCTCATCCTGAAGCAAAGTTCTTAACCCGAGGTAATATTTCTGGGTTAGCGGAGTCTGTAACCTGAAGCGTATGTAACCCGAGGTACCACTGTAGTTGTTGTTCTCTTTGACATCTGACGGGAGGGCGTTTCACAGGGCAGGTGCCACTACTGAGAAGGCCCTCTGCCTGGTTCCCTGCAACTTGCCTTCTCACAGGGAGGGAACCGCCAAAAGGACCTTGGAGCTGGACCTCAGTGTCCGGGCAGAACGATGGGGGTGGAGACGTTCCTTCAGGTATACTGGGCTGAGGCCATTTAGGACTTGAAAGGTCAGTGCCAACACTTTCAATTGTGCTCCAAAAAGTACTGGGAGTCTGAAATATACTCGGAGTCAAGTGTGAATTTCATGCTCTTTATTCAGCTCATAGTAGCAAGGAATGAATCTTTCCCCAAAACGTCTGCTTATATATGCATTATTTACACAATGGGCCCCACGTGATTGGCTAATTCCGGGCTACTCCTCTAGGCCAATCAGGTTGCGGAGTCACTTCCTTCAGGAGCCTGATTGGCTGCTTTTGCTGGCCAATCAGGTCGCTGATTCACTTCCACCTGGAGCTGGATTGGGTGGCTCCTGCAGACCAATCAGACTGCTGCATTCTGGATCCTATTGTTCTAGGGTTCAACTCAGTACATAACATAGCCAATGTAAGTCTTTCAGGAACGGTGTTATGTGGTCTCGACGGCCACTCCCAGTCACCAGTCTAACTGCCACATTCTGGATTAGTTGCAGTTTCCGGGTCCCCTTCAAAGGTAGCTCCACGTAGAGCGCATGGCAGTGGTCCAAGCGGGAGATAACTAGAGCATGCACCACTCTGGCGAGACAAGCTGTGGGTAGGGAGGGTCTCATCCTGCGGACCAGATGGAGCTGGTAGACAGCTGCCCTGGACACAGAATTAACCTGCGCCTCCATGGACAGCAGTGTGTCCAAAATGACTCCCAGGCTGCGCTCAAGGGTAAAGGAGTCACCCACACCTTCCCACCCCCTGTCCCCCCAAAACAGTACTTCTGTCTTGTCAGGATTCAGACTCAATCTGTTGTATCCGCTGTGTGATCTGTTGTGTAGAGAGGGCGACCCACACATGGGCCCCCTGGCAGAAGGAGTGACCCCCTCTTTTCTCTTCCAGCTCCTGGGCGAGGTCCCATCACCCTCCTGCCCCCCCCCCCGGAAAGGAAATCATCCCTGCTTACCACCATGCCTTCCACAAGCTGGTCAGGGTGGTGGCTCATGCGCTGGCCTGCCAGTACCACAGAGACACCCCAGGGAGAAGCGGCACCCTCCTGCTGGTCTCGCCACCCACCCAGTGGGGTGGGGGCCACCCCTTCCAGCCCCCATGTGACGCTTGACCCTCTAATAAATCCTCCCTCTGCATCTGGCCTGGCTTCCTGTGTCTCTTTCTCTATGAAGGAGGGAGGGGACAGGCTGGGGGGGGGAAGATACTTCTGGTGAGTTGGGGGGCTGGGAAAGTGATGGAAGGGGCTTTTCTGTCACTCAAGAGGAACCATTGCACCAGTGGGGGGGGGGGGTTCAGGGCTCTGTGGAACTTTATCCCTAGCGAAACAGGGATAAATAATCCGGGCATCCTTGTCCTGCTTGCTCCGAATCTCCATGAAAACTACATTCACACTTTGGAGTGTTGCATCATCATTGTCTTATCAAGCTCAACTTTCAGTTGGAACTTTTATTTGCATTATATGGAGGACACTGAACTTGGGACTGTTAGTTGAATTTACATGGAGGACACTGGACTTGTGATACTTGCTATGTACCTCCACGTATGAACCTTTAAGCATATAGACTTTTGAAACGGATAATATTCATATGTTGTTTTTCGTGGGTTTATACCAGAGTATACACAGATTTGGGTCTTGTACATGCATGTGCTTTCATTATTTATATCTTGATTTATCAGAATTAATTTCTGCCAGCCTGTTACATTTGTTGTTTGGTGGTATAGATATACGTAACTCAGGTTTATCGTGTGTTGGAGGGAGCGGACAGGCTGGGGGGGGGGAGAGAAACCTCTGGTGAGTTGGGGGGGGCTGGGAAAGTGGGGGAGGGGCTGGGAAAGTGGGGGAGTGGGGGTGGGAGCCACCCCTTCCAGCCCCCATGTGACGCTTGACCCTCTAATAAATCCTCCCTCTGCATCTGGCCTGGCTTCCTGTGTCTCTTTCTCTATGAAGGAGGGAGGGGACAGGCTGGGGGGGGGAAGATACTTCTGGTGAGTTGGGGGGGCTGGGAAAGTGATGGAAGGGGCTTTTCTGTCACTCAAGAGGAACCATTGCACCAGTGGGGGGGGGGGGGGTTCAGGGCTCTGTGGAACTTTATCCTAGCGAAACAGGGATAAATAATCCGGGCATCCTTGTCCTGCTTGCTCCGAATCTCCATGAAAACTACATTCACACTTTGGAGTGTTGCATCATCATTGTCTTATCAAGCTCAACTTTCAGTTGGAACTTTTATTTGCATTATATGGAGGACACTGAACTTGGGACTGTTAGTTGAATTTACATGGAGGACACTGGACTTGTCGATACTTGCTATGTACCTCCACGTATGAACCTTTAAGCATATAGACTTTTGAAACGGATAATATTCATATGTTGTTTTTTCGTGGGTTTATACCAGAGTATACACAGATTTGGGTCTTGTACATGCATGTGCTTTCATTATTTATATCTTGATTTATCAGAATTAATTTCTGCAGCCTGTTACATTTGTTGTTTGGTGGTATAGATATACGTAACTCAGGTTTATCGTGTGTTGGAGGGAGCGGACAGGCTGGGGGGGGGGAGAGAAACCTCTGGTGAGTTGGGGGGGCTGGGAAAGTGGGGGAGGGGCTGGGAAAGTGGGGGAGTGGGGGTGGGAGCCACCCCTTCCAGCCCCCATGTGACGCTTGACCCTCTAATAAATCCTCCCTCTGCATCTGGCCTGGCTTCCTGTGTCTCTTTCTCTATGAAGGAGGGAGGGGACAGGCTGGGGGGGGGGAAGATACTTCTGGTGAGTTGGGGGGCTGGGAAAGTGGGGGAGGGGCTTTTCTGTCACTCAAGAGGAGCCATTGCACCAGGGGGGGTTCAGGGCTTTGTGGAACTTTGCCCCCCAAAGTGTTTATCGGAGGCAGGGACCCCCACTGTGTCCCCAAATCCTTCCTCCTTACAGCTCCTGGCAAGGTGTCGCTCCCCCCCCCCGGGTCCTCCAAGGGGCCCCCTGGTCTTGTTGGTCTTTCTTAGTATTTGCCCCAGTCAGTTGCCCTCCCTGTTTTATCTCCTGATTTGGGGGGGGGGGTGAGAGACTCAGAGGGGGAGGCAAGCCTTTCCCCTGCTCTGGATTCCATCCCTCTGAATGAGGGGTGGGGGTACCAACATGGGCAACCCAGGGAGACCCCCAAGGGCCACTCTCCCCCCCAATGCCCCTCCCTGCCTCTTTCCAGATGGTGTCGGGGATCTAGCTGCCTCTTAATCAGCAGGGAGAGGGGGGATTCATTTCGTTTCATTCATTTATTTGTTTATTACATTTGGGGGTTCACAGGATGAAATTACAATCTAAAAACACAAAACACATAATCAAATAAAAACAAAGGCAGCCCAATAAACACCTCCGCCAACATATTTCACACCCATAATCTCCTTCATTGAAACATCAAACATAGCGATCAAAAAATAAAACACCATGGGGGCAGCGAACCCGGCAAGTCGCCCTCTGAGGGGTCTCAGGCGGAGATCAATGGAGGCAAGGGGCGTGTCTCCCCCTAACCTTCCGAGGGTATCCGAAGGGCATGACCTGTGCCTGTCCATTAATGTCTTTTTGGGGTTTGTGAGCGAGGATGGAAATCCCTGTCTCCCAGACGAAAAAGAGGCGAGGTTCTTCCTCAGTCCCAGCCTTGGAATCAGCCCCCCCCCCCCGCTGTGGCTTCTGGCCTTCTCCCTGCCAGCCAGGTGTCCTAGGGGCAGAGCAAGCGCCTTCCTTACGCCATCAGGCCATTCGCTGGCCAAGAAAGCGGCCTGGCTCCTTCAGCAAAGGATTTCAACCCTGGCTGGGTCCAGGACTTAGGAGGGACTCGCGCCAGCATCCTATGGGCTCAGCCGCCCAGCCCAGACTCAGAACAATATTTCAGAATAAGACATTGCCAAGGAAGGTCTGGTATGCAGAGGACATTTAACAAAGCAACTATCTTAAACCTTTCAAAACAAAACATTACGAAAGGAAGTCAACTGTAAAACAGAGCAGAGCAGGAGGCTTGGAGCCTTTAGCGATGAACGGGGGGGGGGGGTCATAGAGTCCGAAGGGGCCTGAGGGTCATCTAGTGCAGGGGTCAGCAAAACTTTTCAGCAGAGGGCTGGTCCAGTGTCCCTCAGACCATGTGGGGGGGGGGGGCTGGACTATATTTTTGGAGGGGGGGAATGAACGAATTTCTATGCGCCACGAATAACCCAGAGATGCATTTTAAATAAAAGGACACATTCTACTCATGTGAAAACATGCTGATTCCCGGACTGTCCGAGGGCCAGATTTAGAAGGCGATTGGGCCAGATCCGGCCCCCGGGGCCTTCGTTTGCCTACCCATTATCTGGTGGTTCATCTCCTTGGCTCGGGGGCCGCATAACTCCATACTGTCCAGCATTTCTCTGAGGAAAATAGGGACGTCCTATACGCCGGCTCCCTGAGCCAATAATGCAAGATGAGTGCCGCAACCCCAGAGTCGGTCACAACTGGACCTAATGGTCAGGGGTCCCTTTACCTTTACCTTTAACTTAAAGATAAGTGTGTTGGCTTTCTTATCGCTGAATTTTTTTTGAAAATGATGAAAAATTGATGAAGATGTGGCCATTTCTTTAAACTTTTGTTGACTAGGCCAGGAATATTACTTACACCTGAGGAGTACATATAGCTCAATGAGGATAAAATTTAGTGGAAACCATGTTTTTTAAAGAAACAGTGGCTTTCTCACAAGCATACATCTTTTTTAAGAGTAGAATAAGAAGATAATAAATAATAGTCAAAGTTGTCTACTTAAAAATAGATTTTTAAATACATTTTTGAACTATTAAAAATTGTATAATACATTTTAAAATGAATAATGTATTTATTGTAAAATGTATTTAAAATTATAATACATTATAAAAAAATTTATGTTATCGGAGATCCCCAGGGTAAAAAAAAAGGGGGCCACATTATCTACCTGGCCCGGGCCTCTGCCTGGCTCTGCAAGGGCCTGCTTTGAATACCAGTTATTGGAACCAGAGGAGGGGAGGGGGCTCTGGAAGATTAGGGGGAGACATGCCCCTTGCCCCCATTGATCTCCGCCTGAGACCCCTCAGAGGGCGACTTGCCGGGTTCGTTGCCCCCATGGCGTTTTATTTTGGATCGCTATGTTTGATGTTTCAATGTAAACTCCTTTGATGTCATTATGGGTGCAAAATATGTAGACGGTGGTGTTCATTGGGTTGTCTTTGTTTTTATTCTGATTATGCATTTTGTGTTTTTATATTGTAACTGTATCCTGTGAACCCCCAAATTTGATTTAAAAAAAGATGAATGAAACGAAATGACTTCCACCCTCTCCCCGCTGATTCGGAGGCAGCTACATCCCGGACACCCATCTGGAAAGTCCGCTGTGACTCTGCACAGACCCCCAGACCTGCTGACCTAAGAAGAGCCTGTTGCATCAGGCCCCCCCCCCCTGCTTTGCCCATCATCCTGCTCCCACAGTGGCCAACCAGGTGCCCATTATGGGAAACACCCCCCCCCAGCAGGACCCGAGCAATTAATTATATGTGTGTGTGTGTGTGTGTGTGTGTGTGTGTGTACTGTATATTCCTGCGTAGAAGACTACTTTTTAACCCAGGAAAATCTTCTCAAAAGTCGGGGGTCGTCTTATACGCCGGGTCGTATTTCTTATACGGTGAGTATATCCCAAACTCTATATTTTAACTGGAAAAGTTGGGGGTCGTCTTATACGCCCAGTCGTCTTATACGCCGGAATATACGGGTATGTATGTATGTATGTACGTATAAGACCTTGATATTCTTACAACAGCATAATCTGCAGCCGTCCGTTAATTTCTTTTGGGGGTTTGAGAGAGAGGATGGAAATCCTGTCCTGAGCCACCCTGAGCCCAGTTTTGATCGGGAAGGGCGGGGTAGAAATAAAAATTTATTATTTATTATTATTTATTATTATGTATTAAAACCTTCTGGGCTGAGCTGGAGCTCCTTCCAGGGCTGGAGCCTTTTATACCCTGGGCCAAAGCTCCTCCTCCTCCTCTGGGGGCCCAGCTTGGAGGGGGGAAGAGGCTGGCTGTGGGGTGGGGCGCCCTGGGCCGAGCAGGAGGCCCCGATAGCTGCTTCTCTCGAGGAGGCATCAGGCCCCAGCTGCTCTCTTTATCAGCTCCTCGCAAGCAGCAGGACCAGGACGGAGAACACAGCCCAGGAGACTCCCTGGAAGCTCACGGTCTGAGAGCCATTTTCCAGGTGCAAAACACACCCCAGACCCCGTGGGGCATTTAGACCCATTGCGCAGATGAAGGCGCAATGGGAGCCACAAGGGAGATGTCCTGGATGACTCAAACCCAGAGCTTCCCTCAACAAGTCCCAAAAAGGGGGAGTCTAGGATTGGCAGGACGCTGGGGGAAGGGGGGCTGGAGTCTGGCTTGAAAGAGGGGGGCAGTGATTTGTGGGGAAGTGGGCCAGCCAGGAGGCAAGAGTCGGAGGCAGGGGAAGCTTCAGAGCTGGAGGAAGAGGAGGAAGAGGCAGGCCAGGGAAGGGAAGGGCCAGGGGCTTCCCCACCTCCTCCTGCCCCTCTGTCTCCCAGAACCAGGAGGGGACTGAAGAGGGAAGGGCAGAGGCAGCTTCCATGCAGGCGCAGTCTCTGGCTGTGAGGCGCATAAACGGATGGAGGGGACTGAAGAGGGAAGGGCAAAACAAGGATTATGGGGGGTAATTATCCTTGCAATTTTCACCCAGAGACAGGAGGAAAACAGCTTCCCTCGCAGTTTGTCGCAACACCTGGCTCTGGTTCTGGCATGGATTGTGGGAGGCAAGGAGGTGCTAAGTGCAAAAGCCCTTTGCCTGCCAAAAAAACCTCCTATGTCACCATTAAGAAGCAGAGCTTCTCCCGTTAATGAGTTTAAACGGACTAAAATACAGGCGCATGCTAGAAAAGATGAGATCATAAACTACCAGACCTTTAGAAGACATCTGAAGGCAGCCCTGTTTAGGGAGGCTTTTAGTGTTTAATAGATTACTGCATTTTAATGCTCTTTTGAAAGCCGCCCAGAGTGGCTGGGGAAACCCAGCCAGATGGGCGGGGTATAAATAATAAATTGTTATTATTATTATTATTATTATTATTATTATTATTATTATTATTATTAACTGCGAAACAGAACCAGCTGCAAGGTTGTTAAAGTTGGAACTTGAATCATTGGAAATTAATAAAAATTATTACCAAAAAAAGAAGAAAAAGAGGGAAGATTGCCCTGAACCCGCCCCCCCCCCACTGGTGATCAATAGTTCCTCTTGAGTGACAGAGGATAGAGAAGCGCCCCCTAGCCCCTCGCCAGCCAGCTAACAGGAGACGTCTCCCCCCCCAGGCCTGTCCCCCTCCCCTCCGTCCCAAAGAAAGAGACACAGGAAACCAGGTCAGATTGCAGAGGGAGGATTTATTAGAGGCTCAGGCGTCACATGGGGGCTGGAAGGGGTGGCCCCCACCCTACCCGGTGGGTGGTGAGACCAGCAGGAGGCTGCCGCTTCTCCCTGGGGGTGCCTCAGTGGTACCGGCGGGCCAGCGCGTGAGCCACCACCCTGACCAGCTTGTGGAAGGCATGGTGGTAAGCAGGGGTGAATTCCTTCCCAAAGTGGGCGGCCAGGAGGGTGATGAGGACCTCGCCCAGGAGCTGGAAGAGAAAAGAGGGGGTGACTCCTTCTGCCAGGGGGCCCATGTGCGGGGCGCCCTCTCCCCACAACCCCCACCCCACGCAAGCCCAAAGGCCAGCTGGGATGGATGAAGGGGTTTGGGGTCCTCTGGAAGGAGGCCGGTCCAGGAGGCAGCAGGCAGAGCCCCACACAGTCCCAGGTTGGCATTGCCATGCCAGGAGAGGTTGGGTGCCAAGAAGGAAACTGGCCCCTGCCAGGGACCTCCTGGGCTTGGCCTCTGCTAGCCAGACAGATCCTTGCTCGACCAGGGACTACTCAGGAGGAGGAAGGGAAAGGCCCACAAGCTCCATTTGAAGGGCCAGAAGGCAAGCGAGTCCATCGAGTTGCCCTTCTTTCCAAGGGAAAGGGGTGGGCTTGCTCAGGGCGTGGCTGAAGGTGCCCACGGATGAGGGGAGCCCACTCTGACTCGCCACAAGGATTTTGAAAGATAGCCAGGACCTCTCCCCTACTTGGGTATGTTGACTTAGTTAAAATTCATTGATTTATATCTCTATACCGCTGTTTCATTAAAAAATGCATCACATAAAAATATACGGTAAAATCACAAAAAGTTCAAAAGAAGTTAAAAGCATGAGAAAAGAGAAGGCTGGAACTTGCTTTCTGGTGCGCAAGAGGGCAGGACCCGAACCGATGGATTTAAATAACAAGAAAGGAGATTCCCATTAGAGATTGAGAGGACCTTTCTGAAGATTAAGAGCTGTTTGGAAGTGGAACGGACTCCCTTGGAAGGTGGGAGACTCTCCTCCATTGGAGGTTGTTAAGCAGAGGGCGAGGAGCCGCCTGACATGGGGGTTGGACTAGATGTCCCTTGGGGTCCCTTCCTAGGATTCGTGTGTGGGCCCCATCCGGAACTCTGGATGGGGATGGTGACCCTGCAGAGGGGACCTCAGGCACCCATTCCCCCCCCCCAGGCAGCCCTTTGAGGCAGGGGGGCAGGCTCACCCCGAAGTTGACGGGGTCCACGTGGAGCTTGTCGCAGTGCAGTTCGCTCAGCTTGGCAAAGGTGTCCTTGACCTTGTCCAGGTTCTTGATGGCGTCTCCGAAGGAGTTCAGGACCTTGTGGCCGTGCGCCTTGACTTTGGCGTTGGCAACGATGGCGGCAGGACTGGAGATGTCCCCAAAGTGAGTGAATAACCTCCGGGTCCAGGGGAAGACGATCAACAGGCTGGAGAGAAGGAAGGAAGGAAGGAAGGGGAAAGGGAGAGGTTATGACCCAGGTGGAAAGAGGAGCCCCTGCCCAGCCAGCCTAGAGAGGCGGCCCCCCTGGCCTTACCAGGCAAGGGAGTCCCCCCCCATGGTGGCCACGTCCACTTTGCTCCAGGCAGTGGTGATGAGCTGCTTCTCTTCGGCTGTCCAGTGCACCATGATGGCTGGCTGTGGGCTGGGAGCTTCTCTCGGCTGCTGGAGAAAACCTTCTGGGCTGAGCTGGAGCTCCTTCCAGGGCTGGAGCCTTTTATACCCTGGGCCAAAGCTCCTCCTCCTCCTCTGGGGGCCCAGCTTGGAGGGGGGGAGAGGCTGGCTGTGGGGTGGGGCGCCCTGGGCCGAGCAGGAGGCCCTGATAGCTGCTTCTCTCGAGGAGGCATCAGGCCCCAGCTGCTCTCTTTATCAGCTCCTCGCAAGCAGCAGGACCAGGACGGAGAACACAGCCCAGGAGACTCCCTGGAAGCTCACAGTCCGAGAGCCATTTCCCAGGTGCAAAACACACCCCAGACCTCATGGGGCATTTAAACCCATTGCGCAGATGAAGGCGCAATGGGAGCCACAAGGGAGATGTCCTGGATGACTCAAACCCAGAGCTTTCCTCAACAAGTCCCAAAAAGGGGGAGTCTAGGATTGGCAGGACGCTGGGGGAAGGGGGGCTGGAGTCTGGCTTGAAAGAGGGGGGCAGTGATTTGTGGGGAAGTGGGCCAGCCAGGAGGCAAGAGTCGGAGGCAGGGGAAGCTTCAGAGCTGGAGGAAGAGGAGGAAGAGGCAGGCCAGGGAAGGGAAGGGCCAGGGGCTTTCCCACTTCCTCCTGCCCCTCTGTCTCCCAGAACCAGGAGGGGACTGAAGAGGGAAGGGCAGAGGCAGCTTCCATGCAGGCGCAGTCTCTGGCTGTGAGGCCCATAAACGGAGGGAGGGACAACTGCCCCTGTTGCTGCAGCTGCTCCATAGAGCGCAGACCTGGGAATAGCTGCATGTTATATTTGGCAAGAAAGAGCTAGCCCTTTGCCATGTGCCTTCCTTGGGCTGGGAAGAGTCCTTGAAGCCAGCCATGCCAGCTCCATGGAAGGAAACAGAGCTGGGAGTGGGTGGCTTTCAAGCACCTAGAGACTAGACTCCAGAGCTGGAGAAGAACGTCTGTGAATGTTCACAGTCAGCTGTCTGCTGTGGGACTGTGAGGAGCCCTTGGAGCTTCACGGAGAGGGTGGTGCAGGGAGAGTATTTATTTATGACCCCCCCTTCCCTGCAAGGTCCCAGAAGGGGCTGCAAGCTCAGAGCGCCTTCTCAGTAGAGGCTCCCGCCCTGTGGAACGCCCTCCCATCAGATCTCAAGGAAATAAACAACTATCCGACTTTTAGAAGACATCTGAAGGCAGCCCTGTTTAGGGAAGCTTTTAATGTTTGATTGCTTTATTATTATTAATATTCTGTTGGGAGCCACCTAGAGTGGCTGGGGAAACCCAGCCAGATGGGCAGGATATAAATAAAGAAAGAAAGAAAGAAAGAAAGAAAGAAAGAAAGAAAGAAAGAAAGAAAGAAATAATAATAAACACAAGAGTTTAAAGTAACTTGCAACATTCGTCTCTGTGGCCACGCAAAGCCTCCAGCTGCAGAGGCAGTCCACCTGTCTTCTTCCCCGGGGAACCTGGGTGGGGAGAGGGCTGCAGAAGAGGCGTCTGGTTGGCCACTGCAGGGAAGAGGGTGCCAGGCAGGATGATGCCCTTCTGAGGTGGCCAGGATTCTCCCAAGGGAAGCCAGCAAGGGAGGCTCTTTCCCCCCTCCTGCGCTTCCCAGCAACTGGAGCCACAGCAGAGCCCTCCTGTCCTGATTGGCAGCCCTCTCTTCCGCCACGAATTTGTCCAATCTTCTTTTAGAGCCACCCAAGTTGGTGGCCACCTCTGCCTCCTGTGGGAGGGAGTTCCACAGATAACTCTGTGCTGCATGAAGGAGGACTTTGTAATGGGTCCTGAATCTCTTCCTGGCATGTCAGTAGTGCTAGTGTTAGGAGAGGGGGGGGGCAAAGCGTCTCTCTTCCACTTTCTCCAGGCCAGGCAAGTGTTTGCCTTTCAATCTCCCCTTTTCTCTAAACTAAAAAGAGCCCCAAATGGCAGCCTTTTATCACAGGGGAGCCGCTCCCTCCCCTGGATCATGTTGGGGTGCCCTCCTCCCCCCTTTCCTGCCAGGAGGGCTCAGGAGAGTCTCCCCTTCCCTGGGCCCCTGAGCACCCAGCTGGTCCTCTCTGACTGCCGCCTGGCCAGGCCCCACGGAGGCCCCACTGCCCCCCCCCCCCAGCACAGAGGAGCCCCTGGGCAGAGCCCCCTGCTGCATCTCCCCACAGACGCCAGCCCTCCTCCTCCTGAGGTCCGCTGGGGGTAAGTGGGGAGTAGATGCTTGGCTCTGTTCCGAGACAGAAGTTTCCTGGACTGGACTTGGGGGGGGGGGTCCCAAGGTGGGGGAGCCCTGCTGCTGCCCCCAGGGTGTGGGGGGGCATCTCTGGCCATGTTCCCAGAAGCCACCAGGGCTCTGCTCTGTCTCCACAGTCAGAGGCAGCGATGCTTCCGGATGCCAGTTTCTGGAAACCGCAGGAGGAGAGACTTGCTCTGGGGCTCGGATCCTGCGTTTGGGCTTCCCCTTGAGGCACCTGGTCGGCCGCTGGGAGAACAGGAGGCTGGACTCGATGGGCCCCTGTGGCCTGATCCAGCCTGCTCTTCTTATGTTGAGAAAGAGAGAAAGGTTACAGGTAGGAAGCCCTGCTGGTCTGCCGTAGTCGAAAGAAAATAAAACAAATCCTTCCAGCATTGGTCTCTAAGGTGCTACAGGAAGGAATTTTTTAATTTTGTTTCAAGAGAGAGGTTGCTTGTTTGTCTGTACTCTTTAGGACGGGGCGGGTCTGGCTTGAGGAGCGCATGAGGCCCCCCCAGCCCCCCCATGCAGCTCTCCAGACTGTTTTGGGCCAGCCCTGTGGGGCAGGTCCAGGTGGGGCTCAGGCAAGAGGGGGGTGGAGGCCACGCTTCCCAAGTCCTGGCAACCGGCAGACGGGCCCCTGGAGGACCTGGAGGAGAACTTCGCCCGGGCTGCGGGTGCAGCAGGAGGGTGTGTGAGAGGAGCACCCGTGGGTGCCTCTGAGGAGACCTGTCTGTGGGAGATTTGGGGGATATCAGGCAGGAGGCGCCTCCTGGCAGGCAGCTGATAAAGGCGGCCCCTCCCTCCCTCCTGACAGCTCCAGCCCAGGCTCCGTGGAGGAGACCTCAGCCCCCGGCACCAGGAGCTTCCGGGGGGGGGGCGCTCGCTGCCTAAGCAAAGGGAACGGGGGCACTAGCGGGGGGGGGGCTCTGTGTGGGTTGTGGGGCGGCAGCCTGAGAGCAGCAGCACCCAGTGGTGAGCGAAGAGTGGGGCAGGCATTTCTGCTCTCAAGATACAGCCCCCTCCCCACACCCCACAGGCCCTCGGAGGGGGGGCATGTCAGTTCCTAGCTGGGATTCCTACACTGCAGGGGGTTGGACTAGATGACCCTCGGGAGACCTGCCAACTCCACCATTCTAGGATCCCCAAAGCAAGCCCCCCCCAGATGCAGCCTCTGCCAGTCACATGATCACTTAATCCAGTGATCCAGTCTGGCATCCTCTCCTTACAGTGGCCAGTTACCCCTATGAACCTAGGAATCCAGGTAGACTGCCTCTGGACCTGGAGGTTCTATCAGGGCGAAAGAAGAGCCGGGCCAAGCGGTTGCCTGCGATGCAAGAGCAATGCTCTTCCTGGGGTCCCGGCGTCTCCCTTTCTCATTTCTGCGTTCTTAAATTGGGTTCTCCACACATCCACCTCACTTTGTGACTTTAAAACGAAACAAAACTTTTTTTTTTTTTTTAAAAAAAAAGAAGCGCCTTTTTAAAGCACTCCGGAGTTCAGCAGAGTTAGACCCGCAGCTAGAGACCCATCGGAGCCAAGGAAGCCCACCAGCCTGCCTGTGCCCCCGATCGCCTTCCACCGCCCCGCCCCCCGCGGCTCCGCTTCCCCTGCGAAGCCGCTTCGGAGTCTCCGTGTAAACGGAGGGACTCCGCCTCCGCCGCTTCTGCGAGGGGCCTTCGGGGCGCCTGGAGAGAGGGGGGGAGGGAGGGGAAATAACCTCCCTCTTCCTTCCCCCCACCAGCCCAAGAGGAGCCGGCGGCGATCGCGCGGAGGTCTCTGCCCCGAGGCGCCCGCCTTCTCCCTGCTTCCCTCGCCGCGCGGCAGCTGCGGCTCCCGACCTGGCCGCCAGAGGCGCTCTAAGCGCGCCGCCGCCCCCGCCGCGGAGGCATGCCGGGAAACGTAGTCTTCCTGCCCGGAGTCGGCGCGGCCGCTCTTCCTCCTCGCCTCCCTATTGGCCGAGCCGGGGTTCGGGCCGCGCTTATTGGCTGCGGCGTCGGAGGCGCCCAAGTTTGAACCGGGGAGGCGGCGGAGCGCAGCTCGCGGAGTTTGAACCGGTGGAGGAGAAAGAGGCAGGTAAGAGGCGGGGGAGGGGAGGGGAGCCCCCCACCTGAGCCCCCGTATATATTCCCAAAGTGGGGGGGGGGAGAGAAAATACCCCGCTCATAAAAAGTTGATTTAAAAACACCACAGAGCTAATAATAATAATATTTATAATATTTATAATAATAATATCCTGTGATTGCAGGATGCGGGGAAGGGCCTCCGAAACCCCCAGGTCCTCAGCATCCCGCCCCCGCCCCCCCCAGCTGCCCAGCCCTGACAAGGGACCAGGCCAGGGGTTGTCAGAGGGCAATGAGACCCAGGACAAGGGATGCGTGCAAATAGACACGTGTGAAGTGGGACGCGGGGCCGGAGCGTCCATTTACGCCAACTAGGCAGCTGCCCAGAGCGCCGGAATGGAGGCCAGCCTGCCCCCCGCCGCCCCAACCGCCTGCCCCCCATCTCACTGGCCAAGGGGCGCAGCTTGGGGGTCCGCCGCCGCCGCGCGCCCCTCCCGCCTTCCTGGCTCCCGGCAGCTGCAGCTCCGCGCGGGGCGGGGCGCCTCTGCCCTTCCCCTCCCGCTCCCATTCATTTGCCGCCTCGCCGCCTCTCTCGGCCGCGGGCGCTGCAATTGCCCCGCCCGGACGGGGCCGTCGGCGCTGCAGGCGAGTTGCCGCGCTCCGCCGCCGCCACCGAGGGGGAGACACCGGGCTCCGGGGCCCTCGGCTCTTCAGCCGGAGCGGGGGGGGGGAGAGAGAGAAGGAGCCCCCTCCGCCGCCGCCGCCGCCACGTCCCGGTTCCCTCGGGGCGCCTTCCTTGGGATAGCGCGCGAAGGGCTGCCCCGCTCCTGGCGCCCCTCCACGCCGGGGGCCTTTCTTTCCCCACGGCAATGGGGCTGAGCTGAAAAGCCCGGGAACCGCCCTGGACTACTCGCGGATAGCAGCAGTAGCCCTCGGGTCCTCCGCCGCCCGCCCGCCCCCTGCCCCACCTCTCTTGCTCCCGGTTCATAGGGCTGCAGGCTGAGGCGCTTGCCTTCCAACATTTCTTGTTAGTTTCCTTGCGGGGGGGGGGCAGGGAGACCCCGCCGTCTCCGCCGTTTGTGTCATGACTTTCCCTGGGTGCGTTTCCCCTCCGGTGTTCTTGGCCGAACATCCATCCATCCATCCATCCTTCCTTCCTTCTCTCTCTCTCTCTCTCTCTCTCACACCTCTTTTTCTTTCTTTCTCTTTCCTTCCTTCCTTCTCTCTCTCTCTCACCCCTTCCTTTCTTTCCTTTCTTTCCTTCCTTCTCTCTCTCTTCCCTCCCTCCCAACGAGGTGCGCGTTATGGTCCGGGGCGCATTATGGAGCAAAAAATACGGTAAAACAGAAAGCCCAAATTCCCAACTATGTTTCTTGCTGCACTCCTACTGTCTGCTCAGAAGTAAGGTCTGAGAAGTAGTTTTGATGCTGGGTACGCCCCTGGCTGTTTGGCTTCCATTTCCCTGGCTGCGGTCTCTTGCTTGGCTCTGAACCCTCAGGGAGAGACCCTTGCGAAGGTGGGGGGCAAGATTTTGTCCTCATCAATATTATCATTGCTGCTGATTGCATGTTCATCTTCCAGGGGGGAGCAGGGCTCAATAATCCCTGGCAGGTGGTCTCCCCACATCTGCTTGGGAACCTCCAAGGAAGGAGAGGAGAGTCTGCCACTTTCCAGGGTAGTTACAGGTAGATAGCTGTGTTGGTCTGTCATAGTCAAAACAAAATAGAAAATAAAAAAATTCCTTCCAGTAGCACCTTAGAGACCAACTAAGTTTGTTCTTGGTATGGGCTTTCGTGTGTATCTGAAGAAGTGTGCATGCACACGAAAGCTCATACCAAGAACAAACTTAGTTGGTCTCTAAGGTGCTACTGGAAGGATTTTTTTAATTTTTTATTTTGTTTTGGCTTTCCAGGGTAGCCCGTTCCCCAGCCATCAGAGCAGTTTCCCTCTCTCTGCTGCCCCCGATGATAAAAGGTAGGGAGCCTTACAGAAAAATATACACAAAAGCAATATTGAATCCACAAAATGGGATTCTCCGAATCCCGTGACCCCCCTCCCCCATTCCTTGAATTTCCTTTTCAACTGCATCTCATTTCTACTCCAAATTATTAAATTTACCTCAAATTTCCTGTACTATTTCTAAAATTGTAAGTGTTGTAATCCTGCCAATGTATTAACCTGCGTGGTTTTGCCCTCTTGAGCTGGGGGCTGGTTTATGCCCCTTCTATGACAACGTTTTGTTTCCCGGTCTTTCCCCCTAGAACTCATCTTGCCATGGCTCCGAAGAAGAGGTCCGCCAACAAGAACTCCACCAAAAACAAAAAGGTGGATGCCTTTCTCGCGGATTTTGACCGGGAAGGTAAACTGGGTTCTTCTTCTGCTCTGAGCTTCATGCAAATGAAACTGCCGCTCTCGTGATGCCATTATACGCATCTCTGGGGCACTGGGGGCACTTCTGGTCGCCTCACCAGATATTGGGATATTGTAGAGTTGGAAAAGGGCACCCAAAACGATGAAGGGGGAGGCAGTCTCACCCACACCCACACACCCTGCGCTACGAAGAAAAGTTCCTGAGTTTGGGACTTTTTAGTTTAGAGGAAGAGGTGATGCGATTGGAGGATGGGTGGCGGCTAACAGATTGAGGTTGAATCCAGACAAGACAGAAGCACTGTTTTTGGGGGACGGGGCGGGCAGGTGTGGGGGATTCCCTGGTCTTGAATGGGGTAACTGCCCCTGAAGGACCAGGTGCGCAGCCTGGGAGTCATTTTGGACTCACAGCTGTCCATGGAGGCGCAGGTCAATTATGTGTCCAGGGCGGCTCCATCTGGTACGCAGGATGAGACCCTCCCTGCCCGCAGACTGTCTTGCCAGAGTGGTGAATGCTCTAGTTATCTCCCGCTTGGACTACTGCCATGCGCTCTACGTGGGGCTACCTTTGAAGGTGACCCAGAAACTGCAATTAATCTAGAATGCGGCAGCTAGACTGGTGACTGGGAGCGGCTGCCGAGACCATATAACACCGGTCTTGAAAGACCTACATTGGCTCCCAGGACGTTTCTGAGCACAATTCAAAGAGTTGGTGCTGACCTTTAAAGCCATAAACTGCCCAGTATACCTGAAGGAGCGTCTCCACCTCCATCGTCCAGCCTGGACACCTGGGTCCATCTTCCAAGGGCCTTCTGGCGGTTCCCTCACTGCGAGAAGCAACGCTACAGGGAACCAGGCAGAGGGCCTTCTCGGTGGTGGCACCCGCCCTGTGGAACGCCCTCCCACCAGATGTCAAGGAAATAAACAACTATTTGATATTTAGAAGACATCTGAAGGCAGCCCTGTTTAGGGAAGCTTTTAATATTTGATGTTTTGTTTTTTGCTTTATTATTATTAATAATATTCTGTTGGGAGCCGCCCAGAGCATAATAAATTGTTGTTGCTGTTCCTAAAGTTTATAAAAATTCTGCATGGCATCCCATGGAGCTGCCATGTTGGGAGATTCAGAGAGTTAAACTGCGGAACTCCCTCCCACAGGAGACAGTGCTGGCCATCAACCTAGGTGGCTCTGAAAGAAATCCTTAGAGGAGGAGAGGACTATCGAGGGCTCTGCTCCTGAAAGCCAGTTGCCGGAAACCATGGGGCGGTGGGGGGAGAGGGCTGCGCTTGTGCTCAGATCCTGCTTGCTGGTATCCCATTAAGGGCAGCTGGCTGGCCACCGGGAGGAGGAGGCTGGACTTAGATGGGCAGGCTCCTCTTACGGATCTGGAGCCCCTATCTCCCTCGCGCCTCTTCTCTGCTTCCTCCCTAGTCAAAATGCGCATCGAACGCATCCGTACGGAAGAGGAGATTCTCCTGAAGGAAATCGACAACATGTATAACATGGAAATCCTCCGCATTCCTGTGGCCCTGAGGGACGTTAACTGGCTCACCTTCTATGGTATTTTGCTCTGACACTCGCTAGGCGTGTGAATGGGGGGGGAGCTTGGTTGGGGGGTGAATTCCTGGGGTCTTGTGGGGTGCAGGTGCTTCCAGGGGCCCCTTTTGCAGAAGATCTGGTCTGCTTAAGAGCAAAGCAAACAGTGAAGGAAGCCTTGGGGAGGCAAAGGAGGAGAAATATATTTCTGGCCCTCTTTGAATGTCTCTAAAGTTGCCACACTAATTTTCGCCCCACCCCACCCCAAGGCACACTGCTCCATTGTCTCCCCCCGAGGCCAATGAAAAGCAACTTGCCCTGATTTATTTATAAAAGTACCGGCGTTTCTGTACTGCCACATCACAACCTGCATCCAGGCCTTTGGGGCTAGAAAGCATCATTTAAAATAAAGCCAATAAATGCAGACAATCGTTCAGGCGACTGATCAAAACACAGAACAGGTGCAAAGACCTGCTGGCTCAAACAAGGAGACGCCTGGAAGTTGGTAGCGAGGGGGCCTCTGCCGAATCTCTGCTGGGAGAGAAGGCCGTGTGTCATAGTGGTTAGTGTCTAGGAGCTGGGAGAGAGCAGAGTTCAAATCCCCACCTGGGGCCTCTCGCTCAGCTGAAGCTGAGACCTCGCAGGGGCGTCGTGAGGATCAAACGCTGGAGCTGCTTGGATAAAAAGGCGGGTTATAAATGTGATGGACAGCTCCTAGCGGAGGCCACTCTACAACACTCTTATCCGGATCCCTACTGCGTGGCACCTTGCACTTAGAAATCCCTCCCCTCTCTCTGGCTGGCTGCTCACCTCCTCCTCCCCTCGCGGAGAGTAAAGCTGCAGCTGTTCTTTCTCCTTTGGTGATCACGGCACTTGCTTTCTCTCTGCTGGATCTCTCAGCGGCCTTTGACACCATCGACCATAACATCCTTCTGGACCGTCTAGAGGGGTTGGGAGCTGGGGGCACTGTTATACAGTGGTTCCGCTCCTTCCTCCTGTTCAGAAAGTGGTGGTGGGGGATGAGTGCTCAGACCCCTGGGCTCTCACTTGTGGGGTGCCTCAGGGTTCCGTCCTCTCCCCCATGCTTTTTAATATCTATATGAAGCCGCTGGGTGTCCATCAATATGCGGATGGTACCTCTCTTTCAAATCAGAACCAGTGAAGGTGGTGAAGGTCCTGTGTGAGTGTCTGGAGGAGGTTGGAGGATGGGTGGTGGCTAATGGATTGAGGTTGAATCCTGACAAGACAGAAGTACTGTTTTGGGGGGACGGGGCGGGCGGGTGTGGGGGATTCCCTGGTCCTGAATGGGGTAAGTGTGCCCCTGAAGGACCAGGTGCACAGCCTGGGAGTCATTTTGGACTCACAGCTGTCCATGGGGGCGCAGGTTAATTCTGTGTCCAGGGCGGCTGTCTACCAGCTCCATATGGTACGCAGGATGAGACCCTACCTGCCTGCGGACTGTCACCACCGGAGTGGTGCATGCTCTAGTTATCTCCCGCTTGAACTACTGCCATGCGCTCTACGGGGGGCTACCTTTGAAGGTGACCCGGAAACTGCAACTAATCCAGAATGTGGCAGCTAGACTGGTGACTGGGAGCGACCGCCGGGACCACATAACACTGGTCTTGAAAGACCTACATTGGCTCCCAGTATGTTTCCGAGCACAATTCAAAGTGTTGGTGCTGACCTTGAAAGCCCTAAACGGCCTCGGTCGAGTATTCCTGAAGGAGCGTCTCCACCCCCATCGTTCTTCCCGGACACTGAGGTCCAGTGCCGAGGGCCTTCTGGCGGTTCCCTCGCTGCGAGAAGCAAAGCTACAGGGAACCAGACAGAGGGCCTTCTCGGTAGTGGCACCCGCCCTGTGGAACACCCTCCCAGCAGAGGTCAAAGGGATCAGCAACTACATAACATTTAGGAAATATCTGAAGGCAGCCCTGTTTAGGGAAGTTTTTAATCTGTAACATGTTAATGTATTTTAATATTTGCTGGAAGCCGCCCAGAGTGGCTGGGGAGACCCAGCCAGATGGGCAGGGTACAAATAATAAATTATTATTATTATTATTATTAGGTGTCGGAGGATGCGAGCAAGTCCTGGAGGAAGCCGTCTCGGTAGGTGACCCCCCCCCCCCAAAAAAAAATTCCAGGTGGAACTTGCAATGTTTTTTCCTCCACAAAACATCCCTTCTTTCCAGTGTGCGACCCAAGTCTTCTGTCTAATTTCCCAGGTGGACTTGGACATGCTGGAGATCAACAAACTGGCCTCCGAAGCTATTCAGACCCCTCTCAAAACGGTCCGGAAGGCCAAGAGAGAGCGCCAGGCCGCGGAGAGTATCAGCGAGGAGTCGGGGCCGTCGTCTCCTCTGCCTGCGGGCAAGAGGTCCAGGCAGCAGAGCCAGGATCCTGGGGACCCCCAGCCGGGAAGTGAGGCTCTTCCCCAAAAAGAAAGGAAGGTGAGGCTCGGGGGGGGGGGGACACACCAACATACCTGCCGGCACCCGTGAGACTTTGCTTCTTTGAAAATATAATAATAATAATAATAATAATAATAATAATAATAATAATAATAATAATAAATAAATAAATAAATAATAATAATAATAATAATTAATAATAATTTATTATTTGTACCCCGCCCATCTGGCTGAGTTTCCCCAGCCACTCTGGGCGGCTCCCAATCGAATGTTAAAACAATACAGCATTAGATATTAAAAACTTCCCTAAACAGGGCTGCCTTCAGCTGTCTCTTAAAAATAGGATAGCTGCTTCAATTCCATAGAATGGGATTCTCCAAATCCTGTGACCCCCCCCCCCCCGTCCTGCCGGTTTCTTAAATATTTCTTTTCAACTGCATCTCGTTTCTACTCCAAATTATTTTTTATCTCAAATTTCCTATACTATCTCTAACATTACAAGTGTTCTTAAAATCCTGCCAATGTATTAACCTGTTTACAATACTTTTGCAAATGCATAGTAAACATTTCCCATACTTTTTAAAGTTTATTGTCATTTCATTTCTGAGCTTTCCAATTTCTTTCATTTCATTATAAATCATTCCCCAGAAATTTTTAACCATCTTACCACACATTATAAAACATACCAGGGTGTATTTGATGTAAATCAAATTGATTTAAATCACTCGTCAGTAAGATTTGATTAAATCATTTATTTGTTTTACAGAAAGACTCCTTCCTGGTATAATCGTAATATTTACAACCAGATGAATGTTTCATTTTTGGAATAATAAATTTTCAGAGTAGTTTTTACAGTTATATCAAAAATTACTGATGTGGTTATACTATTAGAAATACATAATCAGATAATTATGACATGATTCCAATGTTTAATAAGTTAACTGTTTATATTTGGACAACTTTTCTGCTGTACTTGATTGGAAGGAGAAAAATAAACCTTTCCTTAATAACAATTTAAACAATTTATTTAAGTAAAACAGTAACATTATAGCATTGTTATCCATGTTTGTTAACTGATATGGCTAAACGATTTTAAAAAAACAAAAAAACCTTAGGCTGAGTTTTAGCACACATGAAAAACTAAAAACAAATCCTTATTTCCTGATAAATAGCCTTTGTACTATAATGTAACATAAATAGAAAGCTTTCTTTAGATTTTTCCTCCAAAAGCATTTTATTTTCAAAATCCAATTTAAATTATAAAGAAATATGATTTTTTAATTTTTAAAAAATCATTGGTTTTTACCCATCCTGAAACATACCCTCATATCTCTTTGCATTTCCAACATTTACTAGATCCTCTTCTTCACATTTTTGCTAGTTTAACCGGGGTTAGATACCACCCGCACCTCCTTTTCATATAATTCTCTTTGAGTAGGGTACATGCAGTAAATTTGCGGCTTCTGCATTTCAGGCGAAGGCGTCGGCTCGAAAGCCCCGGCCTCCGTCGGCCAGGTCTACTCGATTCAGCAGAAGGTAAGGGCAGGGCGGGGTGGGGGGCAGGTGCCTCCCTCCGGCCGTGGGGTCGCTTTCAGGACCGCCGTGTGCGGAGGGGGCTCTCGAAGGCCACCAGCCACGGCGGCTCCCGGCTGGAGGCAGCGATTCTCCCGGATGCCAGTGCCTGGGAGCAGAGAGTGTTTCTCTTGCGTACCTTCCAGGGAAAGGGGGCGTTGTGTTTCCTCGCGCGAGATCACGGCGACCGGTTTGGGTGCTGCGCTCTCCCCCCCACCCAAAAAAAGCGCTCTTTCAGGGCGATGAACTCACACGGCGCCCAGAAGACGCACGTCCTGGTTTAGGGTCTGAAAAAATTGGGCAGTGGTCCATTGCCCCGATTCAGCGGTTAGTCTCCTCTTGCAATTTTACATCCCCACAGCTCTCTTCTTCTTTTTAACAGGGCAAGCAAAATGAAGTTTGCCACCCCGGCCGGACAGACAACCCAACAGGGCATGACTGTGGTGCCCACTCCCAAGTTTGACCCCAGGTGAGCCCCCTCCCTGCCCACCTGGGAACTGTGCTATTCCTTTTTCCCCTTCTCTTTTTTCTGAAGAAACCCTTCTGGGTCCCCACATTGAAATTCTTCCCTGGTCTCCCTACTGGCCTAGCAAGACTAACTTGGCCAGTTAGCCCTGGTGATCCCACGGGTGTTTGGTGTTTTTTAATGCTGTTTTTAAAGTTGTTTTTCATCATGACTGACCGAACCCAAAGGGTGCTCATCAATGGCTCCTCTTCATCCTGGAGAGAAGTGACTAGTGGGGTGCCACAGGGTTCTGTCTTGGGCCCAGTCTTAGTCAACATCTTTATCAATGACTTGGATGATGGGCTTGAGGGCATCCTGATCAAGTTTGCAGATGACACCAAATTGGGAGGGGTGGCTAATACCCCAGAGGACAGGATCACACTTCAAAATGACCTTAACAGATTAGAGAACTGGGCCAAGGCAAACAGGATGAATTTTAACAGGGAGAAATGTAAAGTACTACACTTGGGCAAAAAAAATGAAAGGCACAAATACAGGATGGGTGATACCTGGCTTGAGAGCAGTACAAGTGAAAAGGATCTAGGAGTCTGGTAGACCACAAACTGGAAAGCAGCTAAAAAAGCCAATGCAATTCTGGGCTGCATCAATAGGAGTATAGCATCTAGATCAAGGGAAGTAATAGTACCACTGTATTCCGCTCTGGTCAGACCTCACCTGGAATACTGTGTCCAGTTCTGGGCACCACAGTTCAAGAAGGATACTGACAAGCTGGAACGTGTCCAGAGGAGGGCAACCAAAATGGTCAAAGGCTTGGAAACGATGCCTTATGAGGAACGGCTTAGGGAGCTGGGTATGTTTAGCCTGGAGAAGAGAAGGTGAAGGGGTGATATGATAGCCATGTTCAAATATATAAAAGGATGTCATATAGAGGAGGGCAAAACTCATTTGTGGGCAAAACTACTCTTTCTGCTTCCAGGGCGATGGCTCTGGGTTGGGCCTTCTTGGCTTGTTTAACATTTATTTCATGAGATTTACAGGGATGTTCTTAGCGGGTGCCGGAAAAGCTAGGGGGGAGGCGCCTGCTTGATCTCAAGAGCCAGGGAGTTCCAAAGGCTCTGTGCTGCCATACTAAACAATTGAGTTCTTGCAGATTCAGAGCAGGAATTAAATGGCACCTGGAGTCGGGCCCATTCCCCGACTGAAGGGGTCGTGTGGGCGCCTGTGGGGTAGGGGGATCTCGCAGGTAAACTGGTCCCAAGCAGTTAAGGGTTTTCTATGCTAATGGGAAGACCTTGAACTTGGCCCAGTCGCAAATGGGTGTGGATCTCAGCCCCAACCAAAGAAGAGTGTATAGCCAAGGCGATGGACTAGGCCGAAATGGCAACGATGGCCGTGAAGATCAGACGCCGAGATGATAAGAAATTTAGTCAAGAGTGGGGGGGAATTATAGAATAGCTTAAGGACCACTGTAGATAACTTAAAAACGTTAGCAGGAATTATTATTATTTATTATTATTATTATTATTATTATTATTATTATTATTATTATTATTATATTTAAGGTGAAAAAGGAGATAAAATGGATTAGAAAAACGTAATTAGATGCAATAAAAATAGGGGGGAATTGGAAACGGGGGGGAGGGGGGGCGAGGGAGGGATTTAAGTAATCCCAGAAGTGTAGAAATTAAAAATGATCTGAATGTATAAGGATATTCTTTTTAAAAATGGAAATAAAACATAAAAATAAATGGTGCCGATCTCTGAGCCCAGGTGTCGTCTGCTGAAACGAGGGAGAAAGAGGAGCATACACCTGTGACGGAAGCCCTCAGTTCCATATAACACCCCCCGCCTCCAAAAAAAAAAACCTTTCAACCAATCAGATGTTACTTGCCCCAAATTTCTTGCAGGCTGTGTGGGAGAGGCAAATGCAGGTTTCCTTTCCTTTACGCAGCAGAGTCGAGAGAGGCTGCCTTGGTTTTGCCTTCCATGGCAATGGGTGCGCCAGGGGAGCTTCTCACGCAGCCTTCCGTATATCCGTTCCTCTGCAGCATCTTCAAGACGCCCGGCCTGCGGACCCCGGCGGCGCACGAGCGAGTCTTCAGCGTGTCCGCCAATGGGAGCCCCCTGGCCGACAGCAGCGACGTCTTAATCACCATTCCCTCCGGCCAAGGGGAGGTAAGGCCCGGATCCGCACCCTGCAGCAGAGGAAGCCCAGGACTAGGGGAGATGGAAGGGGGGGGGGCACAGGTGCCAGGCGTGGTCCCTAGCTACTTGGGCTGGCAAAGAGGGCTATCGGTGGCCAGCGGGGCTCTGCTCTGACTCTGCGGTCGCAGGCAGTGAATGCTATTGAATTCCAGTTGCTGGGAAACCGCAGGAGGAGGAGAGTTGCTCTTGCGCTCGGATCCCATAATGGCCATCTGACTGGCCTCTGTGGGAAGAGGGTTCTGGGCTGGATTAGCCCCCAGCAGGCTCGTCTTCTGATGTCCTGGAACCTCCAGCGCCAGAGGCAGTCTACCTGGCTTCCTAGGGGAATTTGGCCGCTGTGGGAACAGGGACACTGGGCACGATGGGCAGGGTGTATTTGATTTAAATCACTAGTCAGTAGGACTTGATTTAAATATTTTTTTACAGAAAGACTCATTCTTGCTGGTATAATCTTAATATTTACAACCATATGAAGGTTTCATTTTTGGAATAATAAATTTTCAGAGTGGTTTTTACAGTTATATCAAAAATTACTGATTTGGTTATACTACTAGAAATACATAGACAGATAATTATGAAATTATGGTGAGGTTTAATAAGTTAACTGTATATATTTGGACAACTTTTCTGCTGTACTTTATTGGAAGGAGAAAAATAATCATTTCCTTAATAACCATTTAAACAATATATTGAACTAAAACAATAACATGATAGCATATGTATCCATGTTTGTTAACTGATGTGGTTAAACATTTTTTTAAAAAAAACTTAGACTGAGTTTTAGCACACTTGATAAACTTAAAACAAATCCTTATTTCCTGATGAATAGCCTTTGGACTACAATGTAACTTAAATAGAAGACTATATTCAGAAAGATTTTCCCTCCAAAAGCATTTTATTTTTAAAAATCCAATTTAAATAAAAAAAATCCGATTTTTTTTTTATTTTATTTTTTAAAAAATCATTGATTTTTATCCACCCTGACGATGGGCCTGATCCAGCAGCCAACAGGCTCTTCTTAGGTTCATGCCCTCTTTCGGATCTGCGGAAGAGGCAGGAGGCAGAGGCCTGCGCTTCCCGCCCACTTGGAGCCCTTCCTTTCTCCGGGAGGGGGGGGGGCACCTGCCAGACTTCCTTCCAAAGCCCTTTCCCTCGAATTACAAGCGTCCGGCGGAGTGACTCCCTTCTCCTCTTGCCCTGCCCAGAGCGTCTGCATCCGAGCCAGCGAGCTCTCCAGGGTGGACCTGCGGCGCTTCGACTCGGAGGTGCTGGGGAGGGTCAGGAAAATCTCGGTAAGTCTTTGCCGCTGGCGGGTGGGCCGCCTCGCTCCTCCTGCCTGGAAGCCCCCCACCCCCTTTCCCAGGATCCTTCCTGCCTTCTCTGGAGTGGGAACAAGAGGCCTTGGAAGAGCGCAAGGGTTGGCGGGGGGTTGGATCCTGCCCTCGGCTTCCTCCCAGCCCATTCCTGATGAGGGGAGCAGTTTGGAGATTCTCCCCTGGGAGCGTTGCCTTCCTTCCCAAAGGGAGGGTGGGATTTAGGACGGAGGAGAGGGAGGACTTGTTCACACAGCACAGAGTTAAACTCTGGAACTCCCTCCTGCAGGAGGCAGTTGTGGCTGCCAAGCTAAATGGCTTTAAAAGAGGGTAAGATAGATTTGGGGAGGAGGAGAAGGCAGTTGGGTGCCACTAGCCACATTGGGAAGGGACGCGGGTGGCGCTGTGGGTTAAACCCCAGAGCCTAGGACTTGCTGATCAGAAGGTCGGCGGTTCGAATCCCTGTGACGGGGTGAGCTCCCGTTGCTCGGTCCCAGCTCCTGCCCACCTAGCAGTTCGAAAGCATGTCAAAGTGCAAGTAGATAAATAGGTACCACTCCGGCGGGAAGGTAAACGGCGTTTCCATGCGCTTCTCTGGTTCGCCGGAAGCGGTTTTGTCATGCTGGCCACATGACCTGGAAGCTGTACGCCGACTCCCTCGGCCAATAATGCAAGATGAGCGCCGCAACCCCGGAGTCGGACACGACTGGACCTAATGGTCAGGGGTCCCTTTTCCTTCGTCACAGTGGCTCTGCTCTGACTGTACAGTCAGAGGCAGTAAATGCTTCCCAATGCCACTTGCTGGAAACCACAGGGATGGAGTTGCTCTCTTTTTTAGGTTTAAAAAAAATATTTTTTATATAATTTTATTTTTTGTTTTGACAAAGCAATAAGAATAAATAAATAAGAATAAAAATATGCACCCCACCCTTGAGACCATTCCGTTGTAACTATCCAACCTCCCAAAATTTCAACGCCTCTTGCGATGGTTTGACTCTTTCCTGTTTTAACAGTACAAATTCTGCAAACAGCTTCCATATCTCCTCCAAATAATTTCTCCTGCATTTCTTACCTCAATAGCACATGTTAATTTATCATGACTAACTATATCCCACACCTCTTTGTACCGTTCTTCCGTTTTATATTCTGCTTGCCCCTTCCACTTCCTAGCTATAATAACTTGTGCAGCTGACAATGAATTTGTGAGCAAGTCCTTCATAGCCTGCCAACCTTCCACCCCATCGTAAATCGATAATAATGCTACCTCTGGACCCTTTGCCCCCCCCCAAATTGTACATATTTACACCCCCACCCCATGTGAACATGAGTCCCGGGAGAGTTGCCCTTATTGCTTGCAGCTTTCCCATAATAGTTATCTGGCTGGCCACTGTGAGGACGGGATGTGGGGCTGCAGGGGCCACTGGCCTGGTCCAGCAAGCTCCTCTTCTGGTGCCCTTATGGAACCTCCAGGTCCAGAGACAGTCTATCTGGGTCCCTAGGTTGACATGGACATTTGGCCACTGTGAGGACAGGGTGCTGGACTCGATGGGCCGTTGGCCTCCTAGTGGGCATGGATCCATCCCCTTTTGCGGGAGGGGGCTTGCCCTCCCATGCATCTGTTGTAAGAAAAATATGCCCTTATTCCCTTATGGGGTACACAAGAGCCTTCCCAGGTGAGGAGCAGCCCAGAACAATGGTGTGCAAGCTCCTATATAGACTTTGAAATTCCCCCCCTTCTGCTCAAGACCACCTCCTATACATCATGCATACATCACAAAAAGGGTGTAACCCAGGACCACCCCTCAGATACATCACAGCTACATCATAGAAAAAGGCGGTCTCCAGCAGAAATTTGAGTGCGCTGTTTACTTCCTGTCTGCCACTTCATATGATAATATCTGATTGCCTTTCCTGGGCAGTCTGGCCATTCCTTTGAGATGGTGATTACTTAATTTCTGAGACAATGGAAAGGTTCTCTCACCCCCCTCCCTTCCTCCTTGCAGAGAAACACCTGGTCAGTTTTTGAGTCAAAATGGTGTCAGGAGTCAAAATGGTTTCAGGACTGTCTGTCTGTGCTGTTTTCAGACATTCTGGGTTCAGTCACCCCTCTCTGTTCATGTCTCAAATAGTGTACTGGGGTGCTTTGAAAGGAGGCTCCCCCCCCGAAATTCTTATAACAATTCTCATCCAGGGTCCACTTTCCTTCCTGCATTGCAGGGGGCCGGGCTAGATGACCCCTGGGGGTCCCTTCCAACGACTCCGTGGTTCCTGCCTGGGGAGGGGAGGGACGTTCTGCCGCTTAACCTTCCTCTGCTTCTTCCAGACTCACCTTGCGCAGCTCTGCAGCAGCATGCAGAAGAAGTAGCGTCTGGGATTGGGAAGCTGGACGTCAGGGCTGGCTGGCAACGCCGCTCTAAAAGACACTGATATGGGATATGGGGGTCAGAGTCCCTCTTGCCGCCCCTGCCAGGGCTTCTCTGTCTCCGGTTCCTGGTGCCTCTTCCAAAGGTAGCCTGGCCCAGAGTCTTTCATCTTCTGCCACTGCCGGTCCTTTGTCTTCCTATTTGGAGCCAGAGGGTCTTCAGGCAGAGGCCATCCTCATTTCCCTGGGACGGGGAGCCGGGGGGGGGGGGTTGGATGGAGGCTGCTGTTCAGGAGCCTCCCAGGATAAAGAACAGAATTCTCATTCTGTCTTCCTACACGGTTATATTGTTTGCAACACAAGGAAAAGCACATTTTTTCTCCTTCGCAGGCTCCTGCTGAATCCCTCTGACCCATGCCCCCCTCCCCTTTTACCTTTCTGTTTAAGTGTATAGAAATATTTTACTTGTGTGGTTTTTTCCACCAGGTCTTGGCTATTATGTTAATTTAAAAGCTGTGCCTGGTTTTTATTGGCTGAATAAAGTTGTCCTGTTTTTGTTCATATTGTCCAAGTTTTTATTGAGCGAGCCCCAACCCTCTAGGCCTGGGGTGGGAGCCCCCAGCTCCCTGGGAGGGCAGGAGGATCATCTAGGGCAGGGGTAGGCAACCTAAGGCCTGTGGGCCGGATGCGGCCCAATCGCCTTCTCAATCCGGCCCGCGGATGCTTCGGGGATCAGCATGTTTTCACATGAGTAGAATGTGTCCTTTTATTTAAAATGCATCTCTGGGTTATTTGTGGGCCATGGGAATTCGTTCAAACCCCCCCCCCCAAAAAAAATAAATAAAGTCCAGCCCCCCACATGGTCTGAGGGACTGTGGACTGTCCCACAGCTGAAAAAGGTTGCTGACCCCTGATCTAGGGGGCTCTGGAGGCAGCAGTGGTGACCAGGCTTTGGAAAATAATAAAAATAATTAATTAATTTGTATCCCGGCCGAGGCCGGGCTCAGAGCAGCTAACATCATAAAAACAAAACTGGAATCACTGGATTAAACTCAATTGGTTTGTGAATGAATGGGCAACTAATCTAATTTATCAGGTGTGGGCAGCACAGTTTAGCGGTGGTTCTGGTTGGGCATGGTTCTTCAGCCCTGTGGGGCTTTCCATATGGGTCCGATTTTATCCCTCATGGACTGCATCAATAGTATAGCATCTACCGTATTTTTCGCTCCATAGCACGCTCCGGACCATAGTGCGCACCTTTTTTTTTTTAGAGGCGGAAAACAAGAAAAAAAATATTTTTCTGGTTTTCCTCCTCTAAAAGGCTGGGAGGGGCGGCGGAGGGATGCTGCTGGTTCTTCCCCGCCAACCCCGATCGCAAAAACAAGCCTGCTTTGGCGAACGGGGTTGGCGGGTGAGAGAGAGTGAAAGAAAGAAAGAAAGAGGGAGAAGGAAGGAAGGGATGAGAGAAAGAGAGAGAGAGAAGGAAGGAAGGAAGTAGAGAGAGAGAGGAAGAGAGGGAAGGGGGAGGAAAGGAAGAGAGAGAAGGAAGGAAGGAAGGAAGGAAAGAAAGAAAGAAAGGGGAGAGAGAGAGAGTGAAAGAAAGGGAGAAGGAAGGAACGGGGGAGAGAGAGTGAAAGAAAGAGGGAGGGGGAAGGAAGGGGTGAAAGAGAAGGAAAGGAAGGAAAGACAGAAAGAAAGACAGAAGGGGTGAGAGAGAAGGAAGGAAGGAAGGGGTGAGAGAGAATGGAAGAAAGAGGGAGAAGGAAGGAAGGAAGGACAGCGGAGATGCTTCACGGAGCAGGGAAGGTGGGGCTGGCGGCTGCAGGAAGGCACTGGGCGCCGCTACTGCTGCTGCCTGCCTCTGACGCCAGAGCAGGGATCAGAGCCGGGGCTGAGAGAGGTGCTGCGCTGCACTGTGCCTCTCTCAGCCCCGGCTCCGATCTCTTGCGAGCATCAGAGGCAGGCGGCCGCAGCTTCTGCTGCTGCCCATCTCAGGGGAGCGTCAGAAGCGGCCAGCAGCAGAAGCGGCGCCCAGTGCCTTCGCTCCATAATGCGCACAGACTTTTCCCCTTCCTTTTTTGGAGGAAAAAAGTGTGCGTTATGGAGCGAAAAATACGGTAGATCAAGGGAAGGAATAGTACCACTGTATTCCGCTCTGGTCAGACCTCACCTGGAATACTGTGTCCAGTTCTGGGCACCACAGTTCAAGAAGGATATTGACAAGCTGGAACGTGTCCAGAGGAGGGCAACCAAAATGGTCAAAGGCCTGGAAACGATGCCTTATGAGGAACGGCTTAGGGAGCTGGGTATGTTTAGCCTGGAGAAGAGAAGGTTCAGGGGTGATATGATAGCCATGTTCAAATATATAAAAGGATGTCCTATAGAGGAGGGAGAAAGGTTGTTTTCTGCTGCTCCAGAGAAGCGGACACGGAGCAATGGATTCAAACTACAAGAAAGAAGTTTCCACCTCAACATTAGAACTTCCTGACAGTAAGAGCTGTTTGACAGTGGAATTTGCTGCCAAGGAGTGTGGTGGAGTCTCCTTCTTTGGAGGTCTTGAAGCAGAGGCTTGACAGCCACCTGTCAGGAATGCTTTGATGGTGTTTCCTGCTTGGCAGGGGGTTGGACTGGATGGCCCTTGGGGTCTCTTCCAACTCTAGGATTCTATGATTCTAACCAGGAAAAGGAGTGTTTAGAGAGCCAAACAGGTGTCATGTTGTTTTGGCAATGATGGCTCATAACACCACTATTTTGGGGAGTAAAACCATAAAACTGTATATCAATTGAAAGATAATTTAGTGAACTTTTATGAAGGGTTATTTCTTACAAACCTAGCGAAAGGCTTCCACAATTTTGGCCACTAGTGTACGTGTAAAACTTAGCCCAGCTGTCCTTGAAAACCTGTGCTGTGATGCTTTCCTAGAATTGAAGAATTGGAAGGGGCCCCAGGGATCATCCAGCCCAGCCCCCTGCAATGCAGGACTCTTGCCCAAGGTGGGGCTCAGGTGCACAACCCTGAGATTAAGTGTCTCGTACCAACTGAGCTATCCCAAGCTCATCAGAGAGCAACTGAAATGCTAACTCATACAGCATCCTCACTTTTGTCGTAGAATCGTACAGTTGGGAGGAACCCCAGTGATCATCTAGCCCAGGGGTCAGCAAACTTCCAGCAGGGGGCCGGTCCATTGTCCCTCAGACCTTGGGGAGGGCCGGGTTAGGATTCCTGCTCCATGTTTGTAGTCATGAGATTGTTGACTATCACATGAGATTTCTCCGAATCTCAGAACTTCCCCCCACCGCCTCCCTGGAGTCCCATTTTAAACATTTAAAACTGCATCTTCTTCCAAACTCTAACTTTTATATTGATCCATATTATACATGGTAATTGTTACATTACAAGTGAAATCAAAATCCTGCCCATGTTTCCATCTGCTTACAGTGGTCTCTTAAATAACTTACAAATTTTCCCATTCTTTTGTAAAGTTTTTGTCCTCTTGGTTCCTGAGTTTCCCCGTCCGTTTTGCCATTTCGGCATGGTCTAATAACTTGATTTGCCATTCCTCTCTGATAGGAACAATTTCTTCTTTCCATCTCTGGGCTAGTAGCATCCGTTGTTGCCTACATAAAAAGTATTTTCTGTTTCTTTGGGATATCAGTACCTACAATTCCTAATTAAAAAAACTCCTTTTTTTTTTTTACAAAGGTTATTTTAAACATTTTTTTCCAGTTCATTATATATCATTTCCCAGAAAGCTTTTATTACCTTACACGACCACCACATATGGTAAAAGTACCTTCTTTTTCTTCACATTTCCAGCAGGTATTTGTACTTGTTTTATACATTCTTGGTAACTTAAAGGTAAAGGGACCCCTGACCGTTAGGTCCAGTCGTGTCCAACTCTGGGGTTGCGGCGCTCATCTCGCTTTATTGGCCGAGGGAGCCTACAGCTTCTGGGTCATGTGGCCAGCATGACTTAGCCGCTTCTGGCGAACCAGAGCAGCGCACGGAAATGCCGTATACCTTCCCGCTGCAACCATACCTATTGATCTACTTGCACTTTGACGTGCTTTCGAACTGCTAGGTTTGCAGGAGCAGGGACCGAGCAACGGGAGCTCACCCCGTTGCAGGGATTTGAACCGCTGACCTTCTGATCGGCAAGCCCTAGGCTCAGTGGTTTAACCCACAGCGCCACCCGCGTCCCATTACTTGCTAACTTACTAGGAGTCAAATACCGATACAACATTTTCATATAATTTTCTTTCAGCGTACAACATGCTGAGAATTTCAAGTCTGTTTTCCATAGCTCAGAGGGTTTGAGCCCCACATTGGGCAAAAGATTGCTGCCTTGCTGGGGGTTGGACTAGATGACCGTTGAGGTCCCTCTCAATGCTACAATTCTATGAATTAAGGGTGCCCTCCCCGCTCCACGCCATGACCAAACCCCTCTCACAGTCGGAGCCTGGCTCCGGAGCCCTTGCGGCAGAGCATCCCAAGGACCCTCCTGCGTATCTCCTTGGTCTTGACGCTGTAGATGACGGGGTTGAGGACTGGAGGGAGGAGGAAGTGCAGGTAGGACAGCAGCAGGTAGACCTGGGGAGACGCCTTCCTCTTCTTCCCAAACCTGTGGATCATGGAGAGGCTCAGGAGCGGCGTGTAGAAGAGGAGAACGGCGCAGAGGTGGGAGACGCAGGTGTTGAGGGCCTTCAGGCGCTCCTTCCAGGTGGCGATGCTCAACACGGTCCTCAGGATCAGGCCGTAGGAAAGCAGGATGAGGACGGAGTCCAGGCCCAGCGTGGAGAGGAGGACAAAGAGCCCGTAAGCGCTGTTGGGGCGAGTGTCCGAACAGGCCACCTTGAGGACGTCGGGGTGGACGCAGTAGGAGTGCGAGAGCGCCTTGACCCCGCAGTACTTGAGCCTGCGCAACATGAAGGGCAGAGGCAGGTGCAGGATCACGGCCCGGAGGACGATGGCCAGGCCCATCTTGGAGATGGTGGAGCCGGTCAGGATGGAGGCGTATCTCAGAGGGTTCCAGATGGCCACGAAGCGGTCAAAGGCCATGGCCAGCAAGATGGCGGACTCTGCGACCGAGAAGGTGTGGATGAAGAAGAGCTGGGCAAAGCAGGCCTCGGCCCTCACCGCCCCGGAGCGCAGGAGGAAGACGCTGAGCATGGAGGGCAGCGTGGAGGCCGAGAGCGCTAGGTCGGCCAGCGCCAGCATGGCCAGGAAGAGGTACATGGGGGCACAGAGGCCCTGCCCTGCGCGGCCAGCGGCCAGAATGGTAGAGTTGCCCACAAAGGAGACAAGGTACATGGCGCCCAGTGGGAGCATCAGCCAGCTGTGCGCAGGGCCCAGTCCAGGGATGTCCCTCAGGATGAAGATCTGCGGAGTCTCCTCTCCCTCCGTCCAGTTGGAGAGGGACATGGTGCCTCTCGCATCACGCCTGGGGATTTAGAGCAGAGGGGAAACATGGCGGAGCTGGAGAGCACTCCAAAGGAAATCCTGCAGGATCGGGCCAGGGCTGCATCTAGACCTAGAATCATGGAAGTGAACAATTGGAGGGGATCTCAGGGGTCCTCTAGTCCAGCCCCCTGCAAGGCAGGAAGCACAGCTTAAGCATCCAACCTCTGCTTAAAAGCCTCCCAGGAAGGAGAGTCCACCCTGCCTTCCACTGTCAAACTGCTCTTACTGTCAGGAAGTTGTTTTTTATTTCAAATGCTCAGTCAAAATCTCCATTCTTGTAACTTGATGCCATAGGTTCGAGTCCTACCCTTCAGAGAGGGGGGAAATAAGCTTGTCCCCTTCTGACAGCCCTTGAGATATTGGAAGGTGGCTATCATATCTCCTCTCAGTCTCCTTTTTTCAAGCCTCCTGTTCTCACAGGGGCCAGCCAGATGCCTATTATGGGAAACACGCCAGCAGGATTTGAGCACAAGAGCAGCTCTCCCCTCCTGCGGTTTCCTGCAACTGGGATTCAGAAGCATCGCTGCCTCCAGCTGTGCAGACGGAGCAGAGCCATCCTGGCTAGGAGCCATCGATAGCCCTCTCAACAGTGTGATGCAGCAGCTCAAAAAGCCAATGCAATTCTGGGCTGCACCAATAGGAGTATAGCATCTAGATCAAGGGAAGGAATAGTACCACTGTATTCCGCTCTGGTCAGACCTCACCTGGAATACTGTGTCCAGTTCTGGGCACCACAGTTCAAGAAGGATACTGACAAGCTGGAACGTGTCCAGAGGAGGGCAACCAAAATGGTCAAAGGCCTGGAAACGATGCCTTATGAGGAACGGCTTAGGGAGCTGGGTATGTTTAGCCTGGAGAAGAGAAGGTTAAGGGGTGATATGATAGCCATGTTCAAATATATAAAAGGATGTCATATAGAGGAGGGAGAAAGGTTGTTTTCTGCTGCTCCAGAGAAGCGGACACGGAGCAATGGATTCAAACTACAAGAAAGAAGATTCCACCTAAACATTAGGAAGAACTTCCTGACAGTAAGAGCTGTTCGACAGTGGAATTTGCTGCCAAGAAGTGGGGTGGAGTCTCCTTCTTTGGAGGTCTTTAAGCAGAGGCTTGACAGCCACCTGTCAGGAATGCTTTGATGGTGTTTCCTGCTTGGCAGGGGGTTGGACTGGATGGCCCTTGGGGTCTCTTCCAACTCTGTGATTCTATGATTCTATGATTCTATTATTCTTCCTTCCTTGGATTTTTCCAATACTCTTTTAAAAACCATCCAAATTGGTGGCCACCATCGCCTCCTGTGGGAGGGAGTCCCACAGTTTAACTCTGCGCTACATGAAGAACGACTTCCTTCTATCTCTCTGTCCTGAATTTCCCAATGTTCAGCTTCACTGGATGTCCACAAGTTCCATCAGTATGAAAACAAGAAATGCAGAGACAGGATCAATGCGTTCTACCGACTTAACTCTGCAGGTCCATTAGGAAAGGAATGGGGGGACAGGACTGGCGCTATGGCAATGCTATTTTGCAAAGCTACAGTGTGATCCATTTGGAATGCTTTGTACAGTTCTGGTCCCCTCCCCGAAGGGGACAATGACAATAAAATATATTCTATTCTATTCTAAAAAAGGAGTTGGAAAAGAGGCAGTGCCCCTTGGTCTCCCACAATGCCCCTCTTCCCTCCGGTTCGCTTGGGTAGTGTGAACCTCTAGCGTCGCCCCAGCACGGAGCAAGCCGGTCTCTGTGTGTCCAGCTCACACCCAATTCTCCAGCTATCGTTCTCCTACCTAGCGACCAGGTGAGGCAGGTGAAGGAATACGCCACCCATGAGCCTGGGTTGTCCCATCCCTTAGTTGTAGCTGCCGCAGCCCAGCTCCTTCTTTTGGGATGCTGAGGAGGACATTTCAGTGGCTAGCGAAGGTCCTTGTCTTACAAAGAGGCTTCTCTATGGCTCCCTTTAATCCTAACCCTCACTGAGGACCACAGTTCAACTATAAGAAGATGAGAAGAGCCTGATGGATCAGGCCAGATGCAGCCCATCTGGTCCAGCATTCTCTTCTCACAGTGGCTAACCAGATGGATACACTCAAGCAAGACCTGAATACCCTCTGCCCTCCTGTAGTTTCCAACAACTGGCCTTCAGAAGCATCGCTGCCTGCCTCTGGGGTGGAGGCAGAGCAGAGCCATCCTGGCCATAATAATAATAATAATTTATTATTTATACCCCACCCATCTGGCTTGGCTTCCCCAGCCACTCTGGTTGGCTTCCAACAAAATATTAAAATACAATAATCCATCAAACATTAAAAGCTTCCCTAAACAGGGCTGCCTTCAGATGTCTTTTAAAAGTCTGGTAGTTGTTGTTCTCTTTGACATCTGGTGGGAGGGCATTCCACAGGGCGGGTGCCACCACCGAGAAGACCCTCTGCCTGGTTCCCTGTAAAAGCCATATAAAGGTAAAGGTAAAGGGACCCCTGACCATTAGGTCCAGTCGCGGACGACTCTGGGGTTGCAGTGCTCATCTCGCTTTATTGGCAGAGGGAGCCGGCGTTTGTCTGCAGACAATTTTTCTGGGTCATGTGGCCAGCATGACTAAGCCGCTTCTGGCGAACCAGAGCAGCGCACGGAAACGCCGTTTACCTTCCCGCCAGAGCGGTTCCTATTTATCTACTTGCACTTTGACGTGCTTTCGAACTGCTAGGTTGGCAGGAGCAGGGACCGAGCAACGGGAGCTCACCCCGTCGTGGGGATTTGAACCGCCGACCTTCCAATCGGCAAGCCCTAGGCTCTGTGGTTTAACCCACAGCGCCACCCGCGTCCCAAAAAACCATAGCCATAGCCTTATCTTCCACAAACTTGTCCAATCCTCCTTTAAAGTCATCTAGGTTGGTGGCTTCCACAAGCAGCTGACTCCAAACTCTACATATATCAAGTAAAATAGAAACATCGCCACCCGACCCCACCCCACCCCATCTCCCCCCCCGCCCACCCCTTCCCCCCTTTTCTTGCTAATGTCTCAAGAAATGAAGCTGATTTGTAAAAATGTTACATGGAAAAAATACGATAGACATTGCACATACTTTTGTAAATTAAGAAAATCTTTAATAATAATTTTAAAGAATCTAAGTTGGTGGCCATTCCTGCCTCACCCAGGTCACCCAGACAAAGCCCCTCCACGCCCCCTCCCCTCCATGGGGGTTCTTTCCACCCCAGCCTGTGGGTGCAAGTGGCTGTTCAGCGAGCAGCCTGTGTGACTTACTCGAATCCTTGCAAGAGGATCAGGAGGAGGAGGGATCTTGTGCCAGGAGGGACGGCCTCATCTCCTGCCCCTTGCAGGGTTTATAAGCCATTGCGCCATCTCCCGGGTGGGAGCCTATAATGGGCCTGGGATTTGGAGGGGAGGCGCCTGGGCTCTTGGAGCTGCCTTTCCTGGTTTGGGGAAAAGGCAACGAGGGAGTAACAGGCTAGAACTCCTGCGCAATGTTGGGAGATGGAGGCCAGAGAAAAGAAAGTCCTACGTTGGCGCGGAGCAGATTTAAACTATGGAACTCCCTGCCACAGGAGGCAGGGATGGCCAGCGACTTGAATGGTGATACGGGTAGCTGAAGAGGGGTACCCCCCCTTCTCTAGTTTCCCCCTTCACCCCACAAGTTGTAATACAAGCACACACACAAACCCTCGCGAAACTCAGTTTCAAGTGTTTATTAATACTATTTGGATATATTGTATCAAGTTGAACTCTGAACATATACAGAGCCTTTAGACCTTTAGAAATTCATAGAAAATCGCAGCCTCCACGGATTTTCTCTCTGTTTCCGCCATTCTACTCTGGCTGCCCTTGCCCTCCAGGTCACCCCTGGTCCTCCATAATCCCCTAAGCAGTGACTTTGTCCTTTGCTCCAGTTGCTGGTTGGTTTCATCTTTAGCTCCGTAGTACCACGGACCTCCTGTCTGAAGGGCCAGGTTGCTGAGAGGACTCGTGCCTGGGATTTTTTTCCCGTAACAATGGCTTGAGAAGAGGAAGGGAGGGATTCATGGAGAACAGGGCTGGCAAGGATGGTCTGGGACATTTAGCTCCTAGAGGCGAAACCCCTGGCTCTCTTCCCTGCCACAGGTGCTGCTCCTCTGACATTGCACACCCACTCTGCTGCCATGTGTGTACAGTTGGCCCACCCCTCACATGAGGATTTTGTTTGGGGGGGTCTGCGTGCACAGAACCCCCAGAACTGCCCCTGCCCCCAGCGAGGGAGAGGGCTGCTTCCTGGGCTCTGGGAACAAGAAAAGCTCTCTGGATGGGCAGGTGGAAGCAAAATAATAAATAAACAGAAAGCAGGAGCCGTGGGCTCCCCCTGTTCTCCATTTATTCGTTTATCTCCCCCTTTGTTACGAAATGACCTGCTATCATTGCAGCCCTTCCAGGAACACTTTTCAGAAGCCAACCGCTGAAACCCAGGGCCATCCCAAGACGTTTTGGCACCTGATGTGGATGACAAAACGACACCCCCTCCTCGCTAGTGAAGAAGGGAAGGCACCTTGAACAGATGGGGTGGCCTGCCCGTTGCTCCCCACTGTAGGCGTTGTGGTGCCTTTCTCTGATTGCTGCGTCCATGGGTACAACCCTCCTCTCGTCACAGCTCTGGGATAGCTCACTTGGCAGAGCGTGAGACTCTCAATGTCAGGGTCATGGGTTCAAGCCCCACCTTGGGATGGGGGTGGGGGGAGCGGAGTATTATTTTGGTACTGTCTCTTGTTTGTTTGTTTTCCTTTTCAGAAATTAATTAAAACAATTTTAAAACAAGTTATTCCTAATGTTTTGTCACTAAGGATCTCCTTTCTCGTCATTCGAATCTATTGGTTCAGGGGAACTGCTCCATCCCTTTGATCAAACGAGAGTCTTCCTTTCTAAATTGGAAGGTATATGAACAGTACGCAGATTAGCACATGAAAACTGAATGTGTTCACACGATTCACCAACAGTAGCCAGGTTCAGTTGGTCTGACCTGTGGTTGCGCCAGAACATCCAATGATTAAAATAAAGGTAAAAGGTAAAGGGACCCCTGACCATTAGGGTCCAGTCACGGATGACTCTGGGGTTGCGGCGCTCATCTCGCTTTATTGGCTGAGAGCCGGCGTACAGTTTCCAGGTCATGTGGCCAGCAGGACTAAGCCGCTTCTGGCGAACCAGAGCAGCGCACGGAAACGCCGTTTACCTTCCCGCTGCAGCGGTTCCTATTTGCACTTTGATGTGCTTTCGAACTGCTAGGTGGGCAGGAGCTGGGACCGAGCAACGGGAGCTCACCCCGTTGCAGGGATTCGAACGGCCGACCTTCTGATCGGCAAGCCTTAGGCTCTGTGGTTTAACCCACAGTGCCACCCGTGTCCCTGTAATGATTAAAATACAAGCAGCAAATAATTTAAAATCTAAACGTATGTTTTTTAATATATGTAAATAGGTAAATAGGCCCCATCACCTCCTGGCAAATAGAAGGGGAAGAAATGGAGGCAGTGAGAGATTTTGCCTTTTTTTGGTTCCATGATCACTGCAGATGGTGACAGCAATCACGAAATTAGAAGACGCCTGCTTCTTGGGAGAAAAGCAATGACAAACCTAGACAGCATCTTAAAAAGCAGAGACATCACCTTGCTGACAAAGGTCTGTATAGTTAAAGCTATGGTTTTCCCAGTAATGAAAAAATCCTATGCCATCAACAGCAGCCCTTGGACACAGACACCAAACAACAAGCCCCAATTTTTGAGATGATTTCATAGGGAAAAAATCTCGTCTTATACATGGAAAAGTATAGTATATACAAATAATGGTTCGCTGAATGTCTAGCAAACAGGGTTGTACAATATCTTCAGCAGCTCTGAGGCTGCCCTGAACAAAAGCAGAACAAATAAACCCTATCTGTTGTTGTTTTTTGTAATAATTTTTATTTGGTTTTACAGATATTAGTTTATAACAATCCAAGTTACATATCCATATTTAGAGATTTCTGGACTTCCCACCTTCCCTTCCATGGGTCCTATTGTATACCCTCTTAACTGCATATTTTTCCACAATCCATATTTTGTATCTTTCCATCTTGTCCATCATGTTTGTTAACATTACAAGTGTTATTAGAATCCTGCTAGTGTTTTCATCTGTTTGCAGTGATCTCCTAGGTAAATTATATTTTTTAAAAATCCCCATTCTTTATTGAAGTTTAGGTCCCCAAAACCCTTTTTGCAGACCTCGAAGTTCCAAGTGGAGGTTCGGATCAAAGCAAAGCTTGCCGTTCCTTGCAGATGCTCTTCTCTCCAATGCATTCCTCAACAACACCTGATGGCAGAGCCGAGACCTGGGGAAACTCTGCAATTCTTGAAACAGTCCTGAGCTGCCCTGAAGCAGAGCATCTGGGCCTTTTCCAAACTCCTGGGGAGCAGCCTCTCCGCCGCCAATTTGGAGCTCTCCTGCAAGAGAAGAAGGTGACTGAGCCTGAACCGCTACTGAGGAGAGAAGGGGAGAAGCCGGGTCATAGGATCATAGAATTGTGGAGTTGGAAGGCACCCCATCTAGTCCAAACCCCCACAATGCAGGAATCTCAACAGAAGAGGAGGAGGAGGAGGAGGAGTTTGGATTTGATATCCCGCTTCATCACTACCCGAAGGAGTCTCAAAGTGGCTCACATTCTCCTTTCCCTTCCTCCCCCACAACAAACACTCTGTGGGGTGAGTGGGGCTGAGAGACTTCAGAGAAGTGGGACTAGCCCAAGGTCACCCAGCAGCTGCATGTGGAGGAGTGGGAAAGCGAACCCGGTTCTCCAGATTACGAGTCTACTGCTCTTAACCACTACACCACACTACACCCATCCAGCCTCTGTTTGGAAACCTCCATGGAAGGAGAGTCCACCACCTTCTAAAGGAATCCGTTCAACCATCAAACAGCTCCTACCCTCAGAAAGTCCTTCCTGACGTTTGGTTGATGGTTTTACAATAGGCAGTGGTCCCTTGGTTCTCAAACTTAATCCGTTCCGGAAGTCCGTTCCAAAACCAAGGCATTCCAAAACCAAGGTGCTAGAAAGTAATGCCAAATGGGGATGCAAAGATGTAAACAATTACTGGAATGAGATTTATGAAAAATTAAAAAAAATGTTGAAAGTTACGTTTCCTAAAAAACCAGAGGCCTTTTTGTTAAGTATGGTTCCCGAACAGATCCCAGAAAACAGAAAGAATATTTTTTTGTATGCATGTGCTGCAGCGAGATTGTTGATTGCCCAAAGGTGGAAGGAGGAAAATATACCAACTATTCAGGAATGGCAAACTAAATTAGCGGAATTTATGAATCTGGCACGAATGACGGCGTCAATTAGAAATATATCAAAAGAAAAACTTAAAGAAGAGTGGAAATATGTAGAGGAGTATTTAAAGAAAGAAGGTATTAATACAGAATTAGTGAATTGCTTGTAACGAAATACATGTGGGAGAGAAATAAGAAAATAAGGGGAATAAGTAAATAAAGAAGAAAATATATAGTCACATATAGGAGGAATGTAGAGATAAATGATAGGATAGGTAATAAATAGATAAGGAAGATTGGGAAGATAAAGGGAAATCGAAGAAGGAACTATATAAAGAAAAATGAATTAGATAAGGAATAGCTGAATTAAAAGAAAATTTTAAAAACACGGTACTCGAATGGGGAGAAGTCATGTTTTAGATAGGAATGGTATGGGATGGAAATGGATGTAGTTTTTGTAATTTTTTTGTTTATTTTGCTTTGTTTTGTTTTGCTTGTCTTTGTCTCTTTTGTGTATTTGATACGAATGAATGAGGTGTGGGATGCTTGATTTGTTGTACTATTTGTATTTTATTATAAGACATTAATAAAGTATTTTAAAAAAAAAAGTAATGCAAAATGGATTAATCCGTTCCAGACTTTTAATAACAATCCCCAAAACAGCAATTTAACATGAATTTTACTACCTGTAAATGAATTTTACTATCTGACGAGACTCTAGATCCATAAAATGAAAGCAATAAACAATGTACTGCAGTCCCACAATCAATCAGTAGCTGAACTGGGTTCCACACAGTCACACACACACACACACACACACACACACACACACACACACACACAAAAAGAGCCACAAAAACATAAAATAAATAGCAAAAACAGACAGACCTCAGCATAACACTCCAAACAGAAGAATGGCACTCACATCGGAAGCGTAACACTCAAAATGGAGCACGTTCAACTTCCAAATAAAGTTCGCAAACCGGAACACTTACTTCCGGGTTTGCAGTGTTTGGGTTCCAAGACGTTTGAGAACCAAGGGACCACTGTATTCTCCTGATGTGCAAATCCTCTTTCAACTTCTTTGACTGGTGATGCGTTCCCCCCATTTTTTGACATGGTGCAAATGCCCCCCCTCCACGGGCAGATCAACTTTACAAGCATCCCTGCATTTATTCCTGCATTGCAGGGGGTTGGACTAGATGGCCCTCGGGGTCCCTTCCAGCGCTACAATTCCATGATCCCAGAAAAGCCAGGCCAGGCAGCAGGGCAGCAGCTCAGGGCGGGAGTTGGGAGACAGCTGTGGCCAACAATCTGTCTGTGGGGCATCCCTCCCTTTGGTGGGGCATCTCTTCCCTGGGGAGCCCATGGGAGCAGGTGGCCAGGTTCCTCCTCTCCCAGCAAGGGGCCTCCTCCTCCTGCTCCTGGCCAAGGGGGAGGCTGCGGAAGCCGAGAGTCATTATCCGGATGCTGTCCCCAGATGAAGCCACAGGGGAAGAGAGCAGAAGGAGCTTCGAGAGCTGGAGAAGTGGGGGCTGAAGACTCCCTTGCTCCCTCACCACCTGGGGTGGAGGAGAGGAGAAGTCCTTTGCTCAGTTGCAGCTGAAGACGTCAAGATAAACGAGGCCCTGCCCTGCTCCCTCCCCTCCCAAGCAGAAGGGAGAAGGAGGACCTGCCTGGTGAGTCACTGCTAGCCAGTCCAACCTCACTGCTGTATCGCTTGGAGAACAAGGAGTTTCATTTTGCCCTCAAAATTGACCACTAAAACTGAACCAATGAAGGGAAGCTGATTGAACAGTTGAGGGTGGCGGGTCTGCTTGGCCGGGAGAAGGCTGAGAGATGGCATGAGAGCCATCTTCAGATATCTGAAGGTCCGTCACATGGAAGATGGAGCAAGCTTGCTTTCTTCTGTTCCGGATGGGAAGACCTAAATCAACGGATTAAAATGGCAATAAAGGAGATTTCAACTAAACTTTAGGAAGGGCAAGAGCTGTTTGCCAGTGGAACAGACTCCCTTGGAAGCTGGTGGTCTCTCCTTCCTTGGAGGTTTTTAAGCAGAGGTTGGATGGCCACAAGTCAGGGATTCTGTAGCTGTGATTCCTGCATTGCAGGTGGCTGGGCACAATGTCTCCTCGGGAGCCTTTCCATCTCTACAATTCTATGAACTCCAACTTGTGAATCGTCAGGCTGAGGACGGAACGGACTGAGGCCGCTCTTTCCATTCTGCCAACCTGCCCAGTCCCTTCCATTCTGCCTTCCTCTCTCAGAAGCTACCCTCTTCTAGACTCCACCTCGGTGGGTTGTGATCTCATGGAGACAACCAAGACACTCCAGGTTGCTGAACCCGCCTCTGCCAACCAGAGTGCCTTCCACCCGGCTTCGTTCGTCCTTCTTGGCATCCCGGGCCTGGAGGCGTACCACAGCTGGATTGCCCTCCTCTTCTGCCTGATGTACATCGTGGCCCTTTTGGGCAACTCTTGCCTGCTGTACATCATTGCCACCGAGCGTAGCCTCCACCAGCCCATGTACCTCTTCCTGGCCCTGCTGGCCCTGGCAGACCTGGCCTTGTCCTCCTCCACCGTGCCCAAAACCCTGAGCGTCCTCCTCTCCCTCTCCAAGCAGATCTCCTTCCAGGCCTGCCTGGCCCAGATGTTCTTCACTCACGTCAGCTTCATTGCAGAGTCCACCATCCTGCTCGCCATGGCCTTTGACCGCTACGTCGCCATCTGCCGGCCCCTGTGCTACGCCGCCATCCTCACCCGCCCCGCCATCGTGAGGGTCGGGCTGGCCGCTCTCGCCAGGGGCTTCTGCGTGATGCTCCCCACGGTCTTCCTCCTCCAGAGGCTGCCGTACTGTGGGCACCGGGAGATGCCTCACTCTTACTGTGAGCACATGGGCGTCGCTCGCATGGCCTGTGCAGACATCGGCGTCAACATCTGGTACGGCTTGGCCACCACCCTTTTGTCTCCCGGCCTGGACGTGGTCCTCATTGCCGTCTCCTACACCCTGATCCTCCGGGCGGTTTTCCGTCTCCCATCCAAGGATGCCCGCCTCAAGGCCATCGGGACGTGCGGCTCCCACCTGTGCGTCATAGTCTTGTTCTACACCCCTGCCTTCTTCTCTTTCTTTGCCCACCGCTTTAGCCACGGCACCATCCCTCAGCACCTTCTCATTCTCCTGGCCAACATCTACCAGCTCCTCCCTCCTGTCCTGAACCCCGTGGTCTATGCGGTCAAGACCAAACGCATCCGGGAGAGGCTGGCTCAGGCCCTTTGGAGAGCGGGGAAGGGGTGCTGAGCTTGGGGTCCCTGGAAGGGTGGGTTTCTGTTTTGCTTGTTGTTTTATTCCTTCGTTGGAAGCATTGCAGGGAGTGGACCAGGTTGAGTCCCTTCCAACTCTACAGTTGGGTGGTTCTGTGATTCAGTGCCCTGTTCTGCCCCCTAAAATGAGGGAATGGGTTTTGCCTGGAAAATAATAGGAAAGTCTGATGCAGCAGCAGAAAAAAAAACCCTAACAACCCAAAGCTATTCTAGGCTGTATCAACAGAAGTCTAGTGTCCAGATCAAGGGAAGTAATATTCCTGTTCTATTCTGCCTTGGTCAGACCACACCTGGAACAAGGTGTCCGGTTCTGGGTATCACAATTTAAGAAGGATGTTGACAAGCTGAAAGGTGTGCAGAGGAGGGTGATCACAATGATCAAGGGTCTGGAAACTAAGCCTTATGAAGAATGGTTGAAGGAGCTGGGTATGTTTAGTTTGGAAAAGAGGAAACTGAGAGGAGACACGATGGCCACCTTCAAATATCTGATGGGCTGCCATATGAAGATGAGGTGTTGGGCACTGTGTTCAGTTTAGAAAGGATGTGGACAAGCTGGAAGGTGGGCAGTGGAGGGCAACCAAGATGATTGAGGGTCTGGAAGCCAAGCCTTATGAAGAACAGTTCAAGAAGCTGTGCATGTTTTTGCATGGAACTGTTATAAGAATCATTCCCTGTGTGCAGTCATGGGCTTATTGTTATCACATAACTGTATTTATGTTTTTCATTCCACAGAGTGGAAAGAGGGAAGTGACGGCAGACAGGAAGTCTTGTCTTGCTATGTTTCCTCTAAATAGGACTCTTGTCCTTTGTTCTCTCTCTCGGCTGCCTGATGCTAGAGAGAGAGGGACCATCATGTAGAGCTCCATGTGTGTAGATATGTAATAAAGTAGTTCCAGTTACAGGTAGATAGCCGTGTTGGTCTGTCATAGTCAAAACAAAATAAAAGAATTCCTTCCAGTAGCACCCTAGAGACCAACTAAGTTTGTTCTTGGTATGAGCTTTCGTGTGCAGGCACACTTCTTCAGATACCAAAGAAGATATCTGAAGTATCTGAAGAAGTGTGCATGCACACGAAAGCTCATACCAAGAACAAACTTAGTTGGTCTCTCAGGTGCTACTGGAAGGAATTTTTTTATTATGTAATAAAGTAGTTTTAGCTACAATGCTGAGCTGCTGTGGTATGTTACGCTACTGCGCACATTTCTGCTGATTCCTGAGTGTGCTGGATGCCTGCCGACACCAGTCGCTGTGATGTTCGGGTTAAAGAAGCTGATTACCGGTAGCTCCCGGACGATCCTGGAAGGCAAGATCATGCCAGTCGGGCATGTGTCTTTGCTGTGTCTTTCCTCGTAAGTAAAGACCGTTCCATAACAGGAACATGGAGCACATTTGTGTTCTCCTTGGAGGGTAGGACTTAAACCCATGACTTCAAGTTGCAAGAAATGAGATTCTGACACCAGGAAGAACTTTCAGACGGTAAGAGTCATTTGACAGTTTAACGAATTCCCTTGGGAGGTTGTGGACTCTCCTTCCTTTGAAGTTTCTAAGCAGAGGTTGGGCGGTCATTTGTCTTGGGTGCTTTAGCTGAGATTCTTGCATTGCAGGGGGCTGGACTAGATGATCCTTGGCATCCCTTCCAACTCTAGAAACCAATGATTCTATTATTCCTTTTGCTGATTGTGTTGGGAGATGGGTATTGGGGGTGGTATCCTTGGAAATTCTGAATCAATGAAACCCCACATTTTGCCCTGGTGTAAACAAGCCCAAAGAGGAGGTCAGGGCATGGGGTGGTCCTTAGAGTGTCAGACTAGGTCCAGAGTCCCCATTCTTGAGCACCCCTCATTTCTCTCAGCTCAACCTCGCTCACCAGGTTGATGTGAGGCCAAAAGGGGGTGGGGAGAAGATGCCTGCCTGCAGCCCTGATCAATTGGGAGGAAAATGTCGCTTGTGTGTGCGAGAGAGAGATAAAAGCATTTGGGTCTGGTTCAAAGCAGAGCTTCTGGAAAGGGGGGGGAGCATTTTGGTGAATGGGAAGAACTCTTTTGTCATGAATGTGTCTGTTGTAGGGGAATTAGAGATTAAAACACATGAGGATGCTTGGCCAGAGGAAGAAATGGCCTGACTCAGCTGACGAGAGCTTGCCACGCTGCTTCTACGGGTGACTCCCAGGGCTTTCTGAAAATGCAGGGAGAGGCCATAGCCCAGGGGCAGCCGATGCTTGCTTGGTTATTCACTCCTGGCATTTATAGTCCACTCTCCGGCCAAAAGGGTCATGGAATCAGAGAAGTCCCTAATTTCACCAGATAAACTGAGAGGGATGTCAGAGCAGCCTTCACTTTGATGCAATAGCCAAGAGGCATCCATTAGTAGGGACCGCTGCCCAATCGACTGTCTCAGCCCACTCCCCAGCCTGGTGCCAACGGCATGCAGCCCAGTGTTTGTGCAACACACAAGTTACGACAGCCGTCCTTGCACTGAGTCCCACATGCCTAGTTATTAGCAGAGCAGGTGGGGTTTGCAAGAGCCAAGAGATCCAGAAACTTAATCATAGAATCTTAAGAGGTGGAAGGGACTGCCAGGGGTCATCCAGCCCAGCCCCCTGCAATGCAGGAATCTCAGCTAAAGCATCCCTGGCAGTTGGCCATCCAAACTCTGCTTAAAAACCTCTGAGGAAGGAGAGTCCACAATTTCTCGAGGGAGTCCGTTCCACTGTCAAACGGCTCTTTGTGGCTGCTTATGATGTGAAGGCCGCCATAAACAGATTTGCCCTCCATACTTCCCACCAGGCATCAGCAGAGCTGAAACGCAGCAAAGCGAGAGGAAATCAGCCCTCAGTCTTGATGAGCAACACATGATCTAGGCAGATTACTTTTTTGCCCGTCCTTAAGCTGTTTGAATCGCTGCGATGGGGTAAGCTCCCGTGGCACGGTCCCAGCTCCTGCCAACCTAGCAGTTCAAAAGCACACCAGATAAATAGGTACCTCTCCGGTGGGAAGGTAAACAGTGTTTCCGTGCGCTGCTCTGGTTCCGGTGTTCCGTTGCACCAAAAGTGGCTTAGTCATGCTGGCCACATGACCTGGAAAAACTGTCTGCGGACAAACGCCGGCTCCCTCAGCCTGTAAAGCAAGATGAGCCACGCAACCCCAGAGTCATCTGCAACTGGACTTAACTGTCAGGGGTCCTTTAAAGGTAAAGGTAAAGGGACCCCTGACCATTAGGTCCAGTCGTGTCTGACTCTGGGGTTGCGGTGCTCATCTCGCGTTACTGGCCGAGGGAGCCGGCGTACAGCTTCCGGGTCATGTGACCAGCATGACAAAGCCACTTCTGGCGAACCAGAGCAGCACACGGAAATGCCATTTACCTTCCCACCGGAGAGGTACCTATTTATCTACTTGCACTTGACATGCTTTCGAACTGCCTAGGTGGGCAGGAGCTGGGACCGAGCAACGGGAGCTCACCCCATCACGGGGATTCGAACCACTGACCTTCTGATCGGCAAGCCCTAGGCTCTGTGGTTTAACCCACAGCGCCACCCGCGTCCCTTTCAGGGGTCCTTTACCTTTTTAAGCTTGCAGGTTGCTAGTTACAGAGACTGCTGTGGGTCCCCACAGTGGCAGATCTGCTTGCATCTTCTCAGCACACCAAAACCGAAACTCACTCAAAAAAAAACGCAACCCACAATTTCACTGTCTTGTCTTTGCACCTTTGTAAGCAATGCAGCTACACGACCAGAGTTTCATGTTACATACAGAAACTTTTGTTTTAAAAACAAAAACAAATGACCAATACCCCCAACACTCTTACCATCAGAATTTTTTTTCTGATGTTTAGTTGGAATCTCCTTTCTTGTAATACAGCAACCAGGACTAGGATCAGGGCTCTTTTGTGGACCCTTAAATCTCCCCCCCCCCCGGTGATAATGGACCTCAAGTTCAACCTCTCCTGGCCACTGGCCCTGCTGTCTGGCCTGAGGGGAGCTGCATTATGAGCTAAGCATTTTCTATCCCTGATGTGGTGACATCACAGGCTTTGCAGGAGCAGGGCATCCGTAAGGACTTTGAAACGAAAACTCCCTTCAGAAATGGAGACCTTTCCCCAGCAAACCATCCGTTCGGTGACAGGTGGACTAAATCAGAATCTGGCTGCATTGGTACCAGAACAAGTTGTAGCTCATCCTAGGAAAATCCGGCACATAGGTGGATAAATAATAATAGATGGGGTGGCTGGGCATCCCCCTAAACCCTAGGAAGGAATAAATAATAGGATTGTGATTAATTGGGATCTGGCTTAAAGGGCAGAACTGTGCCAGGCAGGGAATTCAGGAAATTCCTGGTCTGGCTTAAACCTGGTCAAGCTACGGCCATTAAGGGAACAATGATGGGCCATTGAGGAGAGGAACCCTTTAGCCTGCTGGCATGATTTTGCAGCAATAAATATGATCTGTTCTTATCTGTAAGTGAAGTCACATTTGAAACAAGTCAGAAGCAGTCAAAGGGAATTTCCTAGGAAGTCTTTTATTCAGTCTCACCTGCAATCATGTTTGCTGAACACACAGAAACACATAGATGATGTGAAATTACTGGGAGTTACAGTCTCCAAATAACACTCAACGCATGTAAGCAGATTAATGGAATAGTACACATCATTTCTTTACCTCCTTTTTAAAAGAAAAAATATTGCTTTGATTTATTTTCATGGTGCAAACAATAATTCTAAAGAAAGCAATGGTTACAACAGTAAACAACAAATAACCTGTCTTGATGAAATTGCAGACTTTCATCCTGCCATGTGTTACAAGTGTCATTTGATTACTCTAAAAGATCAGGCCACCTTTTCCCATGAGTGCTGGGTGGATGCCGGCCACAGTCTTCACAATACATGTATTCAATAAACATTGGCCACATATTATAAAAGGAATATGGGTTGTGTTCCCCCACCTTCTTGATTTCCCCAGTCCAACAAAATTAAAGATATGAAAATTGTGGTGCCCAGAATTAGAATCATAGAATCATAGAATCATAGAGTTGGAAGAGACCACAAGGGCCATCCAGTCCAACCCCCTGCCAAGCAGGAAACACCATCAAAGCATTCCTGACAGGTGGCTGTCAAGCCTCTGCTTAAAGACCTCCAAAGAAGGAGACTCCACCACACTCCTTGGCAGCAAATTCCATTGTCGAACAGCTCTTACTGTCAGGAAGTTCTTCCTAATGTTTAGGTGGAATCTTCTTTCTTGTAGTTTGAATCCATTGCTCCGTGTCCGCTTCTCTGGAGCAGCAGAAAACAACCTTTCTCCCTCCTCTATATGACATCCTTTTATATATTTGAACATGGCTATCATATCACCCCTTAACCTTCTCTTCTCCAGGCTAAACATACCCAGCTCCCTAAGCCGTTCCTCATAAGGCATCGTTTCCAGGCCTTTGACCATTTTGGTTGCCCTCCTCTGGACACGTTCCAGCTTGTCAATATCCTTCTTGAACTGTGGTGCCCAGAACTGGACACAGTATTCCAGGTGAGGTCTGACCAGAGCGGAATACAGTGGTACTATTACTTCCCTTGATCTAGATGCTATACTCCTATTGATGCAGCCCAGAATTGCATTGGCTTTTTTAGCTGCTGCATCACACTGTTGACTCATGTCAAGTTTGTGGTCTACCAAGACTCCTAGATCCTTTTCACTTGTACTGCTCTCAAGCCAGGTATCACCCATCCTGTATCTGTGCCTTTCATTTTTTTTGCCCAAGTGTAGTACTTTACATTTCTCCCTGTTAAAATTCATCCTGTTTGCCTTGGCCCAGTTCTCTAATCTGTTAAGGTCATTTTGAAGTGTGATCCTGTCCTCTAGGGTATTAGCCACCCCTCCCAATTTGGTGTCATCTGCAAACTTGATCAGGATGCCCTCAAGCCCATCATCCAAGTCATTGATAAAGATGTTGAATAAGACTGGGCCCAAGACAGAACCCTGTGGCACCCCACTAGTCACTTCTCTCCAGGATGAAGAGGAGCCATTGATGAGCACCCTTTGGGTTCGGTCAGTCAGCCAGTTACAAATCCACTGAATGGTAGCGTTGTCTAGCCCGCATTTTACCAGCTTCTTTACAAGAATATCATGGGGCACCTTGTCAAAGGCCTTGCTGAAATCAAGATAGGCTACATCCACAGTGTTCCCTTCGTCTACCAGGCTTGTAATTCTGTCAAAAAATGAGATCAGATTAGTCTGACATGACTTATTTTTCAGAAACCCATGCTGACTTTTAGTGATCACAGCGTTCCTTTCTAGGTGCTCACAGACCGTTTGCTTAATGATCTGCTCTAGAATCTTTCCTGGTATTGATGTCAGGCTGACTGGGCGGTAATTGTTTGGGTCCTCTCTTTTCCCCTTTTTGAAAATAGGGACAACATTTGCCCTCCTCCAGTCTGCTGGGACTTCACCTGTTTTCCAAGAATTCTCAAAGATTACTGCCAGTGGTTCTGAAATCACCTCTGCCAGTTCTTTTAATACTCTGGGATGTAGTTCATCTGGCCCTGGAGACTTGAATACATCCAAACTAGCCAAGTGTGCTTGTACTACCTCCTTACTTATTCTGGGCTGTGTTTCCCCTGCTGAATCATCTGCTCCATATTCTTCAGGTCGGGCATTGTTTTCTTTTTTGGAGAAGACTGAGGCAAAGAAGGTATTGAGGAGTTCTGCCCTTTCTGCGTCCCCTGTTCGCATTTCACCTTCTTCTCCTCTAAGTGACCCCACTGTTTCCTTGTTCTTCCTTTTGCTACGGACATACCCATAAAAACTCTTTTTATTGCTTTTAACCTCTCTAGCAAGCCTGAGTTCATTCTGTGCTTTAGCTTTTCTGACTTTGTCTCTACATGTGCTGGCTATTTGTTTGAATTCCTCTCTGGTGGTTTCCCCCTTTTTCCATTTCTTGTACATATCCCTTTTAAATCTTAACTCAGTTAAAAGTTCATTAGATAGCCACCCTGGCTTCTTTAGGCACCTTCCATGTTTTCGTCTCATTGGTACTGCTTGAAGTTGTGCTTTTAATATCTCCCTTTTAACAAACTCCCATCCATCATGAACTCCCTTCCCTTTTAGTATTACTGACCATGGGATCACACCCAGCATTTCCCTAAGTTTTCTGAAGTCGGCTTTCTTAAAGTCTAGAATTTGAGTCTTAGTATGCTTGGTTGCTCCTTTCTGATGTATAATAAACTCCAGAAGAGCATGATCACTCCCACCTAATGATCCTACCACTTCTACCCCACTAACCAGGTCATCACTATTGGTTAGAACCAGATCTAAAATGGCTGATCCTCTTGTTGCTTCTCCCACTTTCTGGACAATGAAATTGTCTGCAAGGCCCGTGAGGAATCTGTTCGACCTTATGCTCTTGGCTGAGTTTGACATCCAACAAATATCAGGATAGTTGAAATCCCCCATTACTACTATCTCATTTCCTTTTGAATGCTTGGTCATCTGTTCCAGGAAGGCATCATCTATGTCCTCAGTTTGGCTTGGGGATCTATAGTAAACTCCCACCATGAGATCACTGTTATTTTTCTCTCCCTTAATTTTGACCCAGATACTCTCAATTTGGCTTTGGAGTTTTAAATCATGGATCTCTTCACAGGTATACACATCCCTGACATATAACGCCACTCCTCCTCCTTTCCTGTTTGGTCTATTTCTCTTAAATAGATTGTATCCCTCTATTACTACATTCCAATCATGAGACTCATCCCACCAGGTTTCAGTGATGCCTATTATGTCGTATTTAGTTTGCTGTACCAAGAGCTCAAGTTCATCTTGTTTATTTCCCATGCTCTGTGCATTTGTATACAGACATTGAAAACCATTGATCATTCCCCCTAGTCTCCTACTTAAGGATTTTTTCCTCCCACCACTAGGTCTGTGCGCTGTTTGCTCCATTTGGTCCTTGACTTTTGGATGATCATCTTCAGCCTTTGATAGACTCCTACCTTCAGGACCACTGTCTCCCTCCCCCACATAAGTCAGTTTAAAGCCCTCCTGATGAGGTTTTTGAGATTGTTGGCAAAAACATTCCTCCCAACCCTTGTGAGGTGCAGCCCATCACTTGCCAGAAGTCCATCTTCAAGAAACTGCAGACCATGATCTAAGAAACCAAACCGTTCCTGCCGGCACCATTTGCGAAGCCAGTTGTTCACTTCTCCTATTTTCCCCTCTCTTCCTGGGCCACGGCGTTCAACTGGGAGGACAGATGAGATGACAATTTGTGCATTTAATTGCTTCAGCTTCCTGCCCAGAGCCTCATAATCACTTTTGATCTTCTGGAGGCTATGGCTTGCGGTGTCATTGGTTCCCACATGGACTAAAAGGAAGGGGTTTTTATCCGTGGGTTTAATTATTCCTTGCAGCCGTTCTGTAACATCATGGATCTTGGCCCCGGGGAGACAGCATACCTCTCGAGACATCTTGTCAGGCCCACAGATCACTGCTTCCGTACCCCTCAATAGGGAATCCCCTATCACCACTACACGCCTCCTCTTAGGCTTGGTCGGGATTCTTACATGTGCTGTCCCTTCCAAGGTCGCCTGCACATTCCCAGAGGACTGACTATGTTGCTCGTCTTCATATACCTCATCAACTGTGATGAGGGAGAGATCTTCCAATGGAGTCTGTTCTTCATCTTCTAGATTTGAGAGCACTTCAAATCGATTTTGTAGTTCTAAACACTCAGAGCGATCCCTGGGCATTCTACTTCTGTGAGTCACGTTCCTCCATACATCTGGCTCCTGAGTTGGGGAACTGATCTCCTCCTCAGAGATGTGCCCTGTCTCCTGCTTGGTGGAGACAGTGTGCTCTGCTGCATCCAAGAAAAGCTCCAGCTCTTTAATTTTCTGGAGCGTAGATACACGGGCCTGAAGTTGCTGGACCTTGTCTTCGAGTAGGGCAACCAACTTGCAGTTGCTGCAGGTGTAGCTGTCTACAACCTTTGGCAAGAAGGCAAACATTGCGCAGGAATTGCAGGCGACTACAGTTGTTCCCTCCCCGTTCTGAAGTTGCCGGACCTTGTCTTCTAGTAGGGCAACCAACTTGCACTTGCTGCAGGTGTAGTTGCCTACATCCTTTGGCAAGAAGGCAAACATTGCGCAGGAATTGCAGGCGACTACAGTTGTTCCCTCACCCTCCATCTTGAAGCTTGAAGTCAGGACACTCAAAAAAGAAGCCTAGGTCTCCCCAAGTAAACGTTTGAGACTAGCTCTCCTCTATCAAAAGATAGGTCTGACGGCGCGCGCCGCTGCCCTCTAGGCACTGATTAGCTCCGCCCACAGCTCGTCACCAGACAAACACACACACACAAGCCAGAAACAAACTCTCTCACACACACAAGCCTGGGAAACACACAAACAAATAAGGAAACAAATAAGCACACAAACTTAATCACACACAGCCCCAAAAAGACAAACCCACAAAACCTACAAGCTCAGCTCACCTTGTGCTCCCTCCTCAGTCGCTGCCCTCCAGGCACTGATTAGCTCCGCCCTACAAGCTCAGCTCACCTTTTGCCTACTTCCTCAGTCGCTGCCCTCTAGGCACTGATTAGCTCCGCCCACAGCTCATCACCAGACAAACACACACACACAAGCCAGAAACAAACTCTCTCACACACACAAGCCTGGGAAACACACAAACAAATAAGGAAACAAATAAGCACACAAACTTAATCACACACAGCCCCAAAAAGACAAACCCACAAAACCTACAAGCTCAGCTCACCTTGTGCTCCCTCCTCAGTCGCTGCCCTCCAGGCACTGATTAGCTCCGCCCTACAAGCTCAGCTCACCTTTTGCCTACTTCCTCAGTCGCTGCCCTCTAGGCACTGATTAGCTCCGCCCACAGCTCAATTGAACACAGTATTCTTGGTGGGGCCTGACCAAGGCAGAATAAAGTTGTACTATTCCTGCCCTTGATCTGATTCTGCCTTGTGAAAGTGTGTGCAGTTGAGTCATAAAGCCTTTGACCCAAGTAGAGCTGCTGACTGGACCAGTAATCAATCTTCTTAACGATCCCGTTCGACATTAATGGTCGCCCCGTACACTCCCGCTGCGAGTGCTTCTTCCTCAGATTGCCGGACGTTGCAGAGTCACACAGCGACAGGATAGCAAGTTGGTCTGCTTCTTCTGTGGTGTTTTAAATAAATCAGCTTGACACCGTTGCTACTAATCTAACAGAAACTTTATTGTAGCAGTGAAAACAAAAAAGCTAGAGTCGAGCTCCATGCTTGCACACTCTCTCTCTTTCAAACAATACAAACTCAAACTACAGAACACACTGGCATCAAGGGGAATACGAAACCAAGCACTCCCCTTTTCTCCAAACGAAACGCCCGTATTCAGTGGGCGAAACACCCAGAATCAGAACGCCTCCTGGTGTACAGTTGACCAGAAACCATAACACCCCCTCTCGTTCACAATTCTGGGCACATATATACATCTTAACCAATATTTAACCCATCACAGAAATCTTCATGTTTCTGAAAACTTAAGGGTTTTGTGAAACCGTCAGCGAGATTCTTTTCGCTAGGACAATATTTCAGCCTGACCACATTTGTCCTAACATTCTCATGCACATTTTTCAACCGAATATCCAAATGTTTTGTTCGTGCATTGAATTGACCGGATTCAGCCAATTTTAGGCATGGCTGGTTATACTCCCATACGGTGATGGGCAGGTAACACTTTCCACACACATCCTCAACTAGGCACTTGCAGAATTCAAGCTCTCGGCAAAGTTCTGACAGAGCACTGAATTCTGCCTCAGTCGATGTCGAAATGAGCAACCTCAGCACCTCTTTGTGCTGCTACCGCTAGAAGTAACCTCATGGTCTCACTGTGGGACGTGGGTGCATAGACTTAGAATCACAGAATCCTAGAGTTGGAAGAGACCCCAAGGGCCATCCAGTCCAACCCCCTGCCAAGCAGGAACACCATCAAAGCATTCCTGGCAGGTGGCTGTCAAGCCTCTGCTTAAAGACCTCCAAAGAAGGAGACTCCACCACACTCCTTGGCAGCAAATTCCACTGTCGAACAGCTCTTACTGTCAAGAAATTCTTCCTAATGTTTAGGTGGAATCTTCTTTCTTGTAGTTTGAATCCATTGCTCCGTGTCCGCTTCTCTGGAGCAGCAGAAAACAACTTTTCTCCCTCCTCTATATGACATCCTTTTATATATTTGAACATGGCTATCATATCACCCCTTAACCTTCTCTTCTCCAGGCTAAACATACCCAGCTCCCTAAGCCGTTCCTCATAAGGCATCGTTTCCAAGCCTTTGACCATTTTGGTTGCCCTCCTCTGGACACGTTCCAGCTTGTCAGTATCCTTCTTGAACTGTGGTGCCCAGAACTGGACACAGTATTCCGGTGAGGTCTGACCAGAGCGGAATACAGCGGTACTATTACTTCCCTTGATCTAGATGCTATACTCCTATTGATGCAGCCCAGAATTGCATTGGCTTTTTTAGCTGCTGCATCACACTGTTGACTCATGTCAAGTTTGTGGTCTACCAAGACTCCTAGATCCTTTTCACTTGTACTGCTCTCAAGCCAGGTATCACCCATCCTGTATTTGTGCATTTCATTTTTTTTGCCCAAGTGTAGTACTTTACATTTCTCCCTGTTAAAATTCATCCTGTTTGCCTTGGCCCAGTTCTCTAATCTGTTAAGGTCATTTTGAAGTGTGATCCTGTCCTCTGGGGTATTAGCCACCCGTCCCAATTTGGTGTAATCTGCAAATTTGATCAGGATGCCCTCAAGCCCATCATCCAAGTCATTGATAAAGATGTTGAATAAGACTGGGCCCAAGACAGAACCCTGTGGCACCCCACTAGTCACTTCTCTCCAGGATGAAGAGGAGCCATTGATGAGCACCCTTTGGGCTCGGTCAGTCAGCCAGTTACAAATCCACTGAATGGTAGCATTGTCTAGCCCACATTTTACCAGCTTCTTTACAAGAATATCATGGGGCACCTTGTCAAAGGCCTTGCTGAAATCAAGATAGGCTACATCCACAGTGTTCCCTTCGTCTACCAGGCTTGTAATTCTGTCAAAAAATGAGATCAGATTAGTCTGACATGACTTATTTTTCAGAAACCCATGCTGGCTTTTAGTGATCACAGCGTTCCTTTCTAGGTGCTCACAGACCGTTTGCTTAATGATCTGCTTTCCTGGTATTGATGTCAGGCTGACTGGGCGGTAATTGTTTGGGTCCTCTCTTTCCCCCTTTTTGAAAATAGGGACAACATTTGCCCTCCTCCAGTCGGACATACCCATAAAAGCCCTTTTTATTGCTTTTAACCTCTCTAGCAAGCTTGAGTTCATTCTGTGCTTTAGCTTTTCTGACTTTGTCTCTACACGTGCTGGCTATTTGTTTGAATTCCTCTCTGGTGATTTCCCCCTTTTCCCATTTTTTGTGCATATCGCTTTTAAATCTTAACTCAGTTAAAAGTTCTTTAGATTGCCACCCTGGCTTCTTTAGGCACCTTCCATGTTTTTGTCTCATTGGTACTGCTTGAAGTTGTGCTTTTAATATCTCCCTTTTAACAAACGCCCATCCATCATGAACTCCCTTCCTTTTTAGGATTACTGACCATGGGATCACATCCAGCATTTCCCTAAGTTTTCTGAAGTTGGCTTTCTTAAAGTCTAGAATTTGGGTCTTAGTATGCTTGGTTGCTCCTTTCTGCTGTATAATAAACTCCAGAAGAGCATGATCACTCCCACCTAATGATCCTGCCACTTCTACCCCACTAACCAGGTCATCACTATTGGTTAGGACCAGATCTAAAATGGCTGATCCTCTTGTTGCTTCTCCTACTTTCTGGACAATGAAATTGTCTGCAAGGCCAGTGAGGAATCTCTTTGACCTTATGCTCTTGGCTGAGTTTGACATCCAACAAATATCAGGATAGTTGAAATCCCCCATTACTACTATCTCATTTCCTTTTGAATGCTTGGTCATCTGTACCAGGAAGGCATCATCTGTGTCCTCAGTTTGGCTTGGGGATCTATAGTAAACTCCCACAATGAGATCACTGTTATTTTTCTCTCCCTTAATTTTGACCCAGATACTCTCAATTCAGCTTTGAAGTTTAAAATCATGGATCTCTTCACAGGTATACACATCCCTGACATATGCCACTCCTCCTCATTTCCTTTTTGGTCTATTTCTCTGAAATAGATTGCATCCCTCTATTACTACATTCCAATCATGACACTCCCCACCAGGTTTCAGTGATGCCTATTATGTCATATTTAGTTTGCTGTACCAAGAACTCAAGTTCATCTTGTTTATTTCCCATGCTCTGTGCATTTGTATACAGACATTGAAGACCATTGGTCAGTAATTGAGTGAGTAATGCACTCCTGGATGCTAGCTGAAACCTCTTGCCACCAATCTTGCTTTATATTGTGGCTCTCCACTTGCAGTGGGTTTCAACCGATAGACCCAGCGACAACTCACAGCTTGCTGGTCAGCTGGCAGAGTTGTAAGTGTGAAAACTCCAAGAGATTTCATGGCACTAAGCTCTTTCTGCATAGCTTGCTGCCACTTGTTGGACTCTGCCTGAGGTAATTTCTGCACCTCAGCGAAGCTTTCCGGTTCACACAGAGCAAAACCGGCCCATACAGTAGTGGCTTTGAACCTGTCAGGAGGTTTGCTTTTCGTGGCGTGCTTGGAACGCCATGGCACCACTGGAGACTCCCCGTGACCCAGACGTGCCGGACTCAGCCTGTGAGTCCTTGGCATCTGGAGAAACACCAAGCGACTTGCTGCGCTTGCTGTGTCCTCCTGGACAGCACTTGCCTGTAGGAGAACGTGGAGACCTACTGCGCTTGCGTCTCCTAGCTCTTGTCTCCATTGGAGATGTGGGTGCACTGCTGGTTTCTGACTTCACCAGACTCTTTGGGATTGCCCCCTCTGGCACTGCACCCTGGTTGTGTTCGGGATCGCGGCCTGACCACCATCAGCACTACCACCATTTCTTGGATCGGCCTGCAGTTCCGCAACTGACTGCCAGGTGGCGCTAGATGGCTGCTGGCCCCACTGTCAATAATCCAATGCAGCTTGGGGTTGGCTACAGTCTTTCCAACAAAAGCATATGCAGCTGCTTTGTCTCCTCTGCAAGGTCCTCTTCTCCCACGACGTGGTCTCCCTTTCATCTCACGGTTGCCATGGAAACCAGCTTTGAAGTCTTCCTGAGTGCAGTCTCGGTGAAGATGCTTATCTGAGCCACAGACATAGCAACGGCTTCACTGCAAAAGCTTTAACAGAGCTCTCAGCAGCTTCTCCACCCCCACTCTTGGGCAAAGAGCAACCCCCCTTAACAGCTTTTCCTTTCTCTCTTTCCCTCCTGTCCTGTTCATCCTGCAGCCTTCCCGACACATAATCCATGCTAAGTTGCGCTGCAGGCAGGGATTCCAGAATAAGAGAAAGTGTCTCAAAGCTGGAGTCTAGCGAGCTCAATCTATATATATAAAACTAGCTGACCCGGCCATGCCTTGCTGTGGCTATGTGTGTGAATGCTGTGGTGTTGATGGCTGCGTCTGTGGGTGGTGGTAGAGGAGAGGGCTGTGGTGATGGTGTCCGGCCTGCCTTTCATGGCAGCTGCGGTGGGGAAGTGGGCAGCGGGCGGCCCAGGCTGGCTCTGATGGCGGCGGCATGAGCGGCTGTGGAGAAGGGCCGGGGCCTGCCTTTCACGGTGGCGGGGTGGCTAAGGGGCCTGGGCGGCGGTTGGGCTGGGCCTGCATTTGATGGCGTTAACGGCGACGACCCGGGCTGTGGTGACAGTGCCGGCCTAACTTTCACGGCTTTGTTCCCCTGTTCAACTTCCATCTGTCCCTTCTCTGTCCCCACCCCCGTTTTCAATTACCAGTTTGCAAGCTTGCAAATGGCCGACAGAGCTCTGAGGTTTTGCTATGATGTATAAAAGCTGCACCATTGTTTTGCTTTTGTAGCTGTAGTACCAGTATGGCCGTCACTAGAGGGCGCTGTTTTCCTAATGACATCTAATGCCTGCGACGGGTTTCTTTTGCGTTTAAACTTTATTTTAGGTATGTCCCGTTCGACATTAATGGCAGCCCCGTACACTCCCGCTGCGAGTGCTTCTTCCTCAGATTGCCGGACGTTGCAGAGTCACACAGCGACAGGATAGAGTTGGTCTGCTTCTTCTGTGGTGTCTTAAATAAATCAGCTTGACACCGTTGCTACTAATCTAACAGAAACTTTGTTGTAGCAGTAAAAACAAAAAACCTAGAGTCGAGCTCCATGCTTGCACGCTCGCTCTCTCTCTCTCATACGATACAAACTCAAACTACAGAACACACTGGCATCAAGGGGAAAACGAAACCAAACACTCCCCTTTTCTCCAGACAAACGAAATGCCCGTATTCAGTGGGCGAGACACCCAGAATCAGAATGCCTCCTGGTGTACAGTTACGGTAACTCTGTTTTGACCAGAAACCATAACATGCCTTCTGCCACATTGGCCTCCGCTCCCTGTTTGGTGTTGTCTGCAAATGTGATGAGCATCCCCTCAGTTCCTTCATCCAAGTCCTTTATAAAGACGTTGAACAACGGGCCCAGGACAGAACCCTGAAACACCCCTCTTGTCCCTTTCTCCCAGGATGATGAGGAACCAGGAAGGAGTCCTCTTTGGGTTCGGTCAGTCAAATCCACCTAACAGCCTCATTTTACCAGCTTCCTAGAATAAATATCACAGAGGACTTTGTCAAAAGCCTTACTGAAATCGAGATGATAAAAAATAAGGATATTGACAAGTTGGAACATGTGCAAAGGAAGTCAATTTATGTATTTCTTTAAATTGTAACCAACCCGACCCAATTGTGCTGACCTGAATAAAATACTGGTGGGGGGGTCAGGTGAGGTCTGCCTTGCACAATCAATCACATGATGCATACACGCCATTGGAGTGGCAATACCTAAAAACTGTGGGGTGGTGGTGGTGTCTCCAATACCCTACACTAAGGGTCAGCAAACTTACCAAGCCTGGGCCGGTTCATTCCCCCGGAGATCTCTCCGCAGGCTGGATCGCTTGCAAACTATTTCCGGCGCGGAGGAGACATCCGCCGCTTCCTTTTGGCTGCAGGAAGCTGTAGTTTCCCAACCCCTGCCCTACTCCTGTGGGTCTCAGGATGGTTACAACATAAAAGCACGATATAAAAACACAAAATACACACCTGTAACCCCACTCCCCACCACATTAGATGTCAATGACCCAAAGGCCTAGTTAAAAAGGTGTGTATTTGCCTGGCTTCTAAAGCTGTATAATGGTTTTTCCGGCCTTCGTATGGATTCTTTGATGGTCAGTGAGGTGGGAGCTCCTTCTGAAGCTCTTTCCACATTTCATACACTGGTATGGTTTCTCCCCTGTATGAATTCTTTGATGGGAAATGAGAGTGGAGTTATGACTGAAGCTCTTTCCACATTCCACACACTGATAAGGTTTCTCCCCTGTATGAATTCTCTGATGGGAAGTGAGAGAGTCACTCCGATTGAAGCTCTTTCCACATTCCACGCACTGATAAGGTTTCTCCCCTGTATGAATTCTTTGATGGGAAGTGAAATGGGAGCCATGACTGAAGCTCGTTCCACATTCCACACACTGATAGGGTTTCTCCCCTGTATGAATTCTCTGATGGGAAGTGAGATGGCCATTCTGACTAAAGCTCTTTCCGCATTCCATGCACTGATAGGGTTTCTCCCCTGTATGAATTCTTTGATGGGAATTGAGAAGGGAGCTGTTCGTGAAGCTCTTTCCACATTCCACACACTGATAGGGTTTCTCCCCTGTATGAATTACTTGATGGGAAGTGAGATTGGAGCTTGTACTGAAGCTCTTTCCACATTCCTTGCACTGATAGGGTTTCTCCCCTGTGTGAATTCTTTGATGGGAAGTGAGTTCGGAGCTCCTATAGAAGCTCTTTCCACATTCCAGACACTGGTGTGGTTTCTCCCCTGTGTGAATTCTTTGATGGTAAATGAGTTCAGAGCTCCTATTGAAGCTCTTTCCACATTCCAGACACTGATAGGGTTTCTCTTCTGTATGAATTATTTGATGGGAAGTGAGATTTGAGCTATTAGTGAAGCTCTTTCCACATTCCACACACTGATAGGGTTTCTCCCCTGTATGAATTCTCTGATGGGTAGTCAGAGAGTCGCTCCGACTGAAGTTCTTTCCACATTCCACGCACTGATAGGGTTTCTCCCCTGTATGAATTCTCTGATGGGAAGTCAGAGAGTCGCTCCGACTGAAGCTCTTTCCACATTCCACGCACTGATAGGGTTTCTCCCCTGAATGAATTCTCTGATGGAAAGTGAGAGAGGAGATCTGACTGAAGCTCTTTCCACATTCCACACACTGATAGGGTTTCTTTCCAATGAGATTTCTTTGTTGGGAATTGGAATGGGAGCTCTGACTGCAGCTCTCTCCACACTCCAAATTCTTGCATGGCTTCTCCTCTCTGGGGATTTTGTTGTGGTCTCCCTTGTTCTCGATTTCCAATTCATCACAATCTGCAATGGAGGCAAAAAGGGATTAGAGCCTGAGGAAGAAATAAAGAACTGAAGGGAGTTGGGTATGTGTTCATTACCTTTGTGGTTTGTCATTAAGCAACATATTTATTAATAAATTCTGATGGTTGTTGAATGTTGCTTTGTTTGATATACAGTAGTGGCCAAAATTGTAGAAGCGTTTTGGGGGAAAGTATTTCAGAGGTTTGATGGCTCATAACACAACTTCTTTTGGAGTAATATTGTGAAATTATTTATCAATGGAAAGCTAATTTAATCAAGAATGTAAAGCAACAAAGTTTTTTCAATTATCTGTATTCTATCAAAAGTTATAGCCAAATAACCAGTAAGAGGAAGCACAACTTGCTTAGGTTGACTTTTGCCAGTGTTACAGGTAGGTAGCCATGTTGATCAGACTCCGTCGAAACAAAATTAAAAAAATTCCTTCCAGTAGCACCTTAGAGAGCAACTAACTTTCTAATTGGTATGAGCTGATATCTGAAGAAGTGTGCATGCACACGAAAGCTCATACCAATAACAAACTTTGTTGGTCTCTAAGGTGCTACTGGCAGGAATTTTTTTATTTTGTTTGGTCAGTGTGTTATGTGATTGCTATCAAGTTGGTTGGTTTTTTGTGTTCTTTCATTTATTGAGTTTGCAGAACATAATAAAAAATGTAAAATGCAACAAAGAGTTGGCTGGTCACCCAGAAAACGATGTAAAATAGTACTATTAAGTGAACATGGCTATAGTTATGGAGTAATTAGAAGCGAGGTTGGGGGAAACTTAACCAAAGCTGGCCTTTCTATATTTTTGAAGAGGTATAAGGAGACTCAGTCACTACGAAATCAAACTGGTAAAGGCAGGAAAAGGTGCACAAAGGCGAGTGACGATCGAAGAATGGAGAGACTGTCCCTACGTGACAGAAGAAAATCATCTGGGTGTCTACAAGATGACATGGGGCAATGTAATGTGAAGTTGAGTGCAAGGACTGGTCTAAATGTTAGAATTCTAAGGAAAAAGCCATTGTTATCTCTCAAGCAAAGGTTGAAAAGATTAAACTGGGCTAAAACCCATGTTAACTGGACAGCGGAACAATGGGGCAGTGTTTTTTGGAGCGATGAGACCCAAATCTCCTTGCTTGGTAGTGATGGCAGGAAATACACAAGGAGAAGAATTGGAGATTTACATCAGGGGTCGGCAATCTGCAGCCTATGGGCCATAAGCGGCCCATGGGGGTCACTAAACTGGCCCATGAGCTGCCCCTGAACTGAGCCAACCGCTCGGAGAGTCCCCACGCGCTGCGCTAAACCGGCACAGAGCAGCACAGGGACTCGCTTCCGCAGCGCCAGAAATCGCATCTGCGTAGATGCAGACGGCGCGGAGGTCGCGCTCACAATCCAACCCACAGGAGTGAACTGGCCCAGACGGGGTAAGGCTTGCCGACCCCTGATTTACATCCTACTTGCATTACACCTACCGTGAAACACCCAGATTGTGTAATGATCTGGGGTTGTATGACAGCAAAAGGTGTGGGCAGAATTTGTGTCATCAAAGGGAATATAAATGCCCCAAAATACATAAATGAAATACTTGAGCCCAAACTGAAGCGTTCCACATGTGATCTTTTCCTAGATACTGAACTTATTTATTTATTTATTTTCTATTTCAAGAGGATTCAGCTCCGTGTCCTGTTGCTGCTGTGTGCAAAAGGTGGTTTCATGATAATCCTATTCCACTGGCCTGGGAATAGCCCAGACTTTAACCCAATCGGAAATCTATGGAGCCGACTAAAGAAACTTGTTTTTGTTTTGTTTTTTCCAAATAATTTTTATTGATTTTACAATTGATTTTACAATTTTCAATCTTAACAGGTTCCTAATTCATTATCAAATATTTCTCCTTCAAATAAAATCATTTATCATTAACTAACATCTTTAGCATACTTATATTTTACTTCAAATACATCCCTTTCTCCTCCCCACGATCCCTGGGTATGTAGCTTTGATATTAACTCCACTTATCTTTCATAATATATATAATACCTGATACACTTATCCTTCATAATACATAATGTATATTCTGCATAATATCACTTAATCAGTCCTTAGACGTGTCCATAAATCAAAACCTGGAATCCAAAAGTATAAAGTTATTTCTTTTACTATATTCATCCCACTCCTGTTGATTCCGGAATCCAATACCATAGATTTTCTTGCATATTGTCATCCAAAACAGCATCCAGCAAAGTCTTAGGACAGTCTTTCAGTTGCATATTCAGGTCGGCTCGGTTTCTTTTCCGCTGCTTGTCGTTGGTTTTTGGTTTGCTGATTTTTCTTATGATTCTTTTCTTGCTTCTTGGTTTGACAGCTCCTTTTATCCTGCGTTTAAAAAATCTCTCATTGTGGCTAGTTGTTGTAAAATTAGTCTGTTGCTGTTTGGCCTTGACAGGTGATTTCTCCTCCAGAGTTGTTTGTACATCCAGTCCAGCCAGGACATTGTTTAAACTTTGCCTTATCTCAGTCACAGAGCTTCTCATAACATAGCTCAGTTCAGCTCTTATCTCTCTCTGTTCTGCTCTGTATTCCTCCAGCATTTCCATCAATTTCCACAAGTTGGCATCCGGTTCCATCGCCATTTTTATGACACAGCGTTCCACAATTTAAAAAGTTACTTTTCCTTTTAAAACTTTTCCTTATTCTTTAAATTCAACACTTCGACGTAATCCACTCAGCTGTCACAATTGATTTTTCCCTTCTGCTACCCCCAGGACCAGGGGAGAGGGAAGGGTTAAGACTCAGTCACAAAATACAAGATTCAACTTAACTATTTCAATGCTTCTGTAACAGTTTCCTGTTACATTGTCACAATGGCAGGGGGCGGACCTCCGTGTTTTCGTCCCAAGCCAGTCCAAATTGTATCCAAATTTCTTCTTTTTGGTACTCACTTTTTTTTTCTTTCCAAATTTCAAGTCTTGGAGGAATCAACGTGCTCGATGCACACGGTCTCGCAGCTTCACCCGACGGGGGTGTGTGGACCCTGGAGCTCCACTGCCCGCTCTCGCTCGGGAGCCCTTGCTGGAGTCTCCCGGGGAGCAGGATCGGCGTCCGAGCTCAAGCGGGTCCTGAAGACCCCGGGACGCCCTTCCCGGGGGTTTTGGGGGCCGCGGCGCTGGCGCGGACTCCCCTTTTCCCGGTCGGATTGGGGAATGTCAGGAACGACATGCCCCCCTGACTGTCTGCGCCGGCACACCGACCAGAAGTTCGACTAAAGAAACTTGTTAGTCAGAAGCAACCCAGGAATAAAGTCCAGTTAATAGAGGCAATAATTCCGTCTTGGTTTCACATTATTACAGCTGCAGAACTTAAAAACTTGGTTCACTCCATGGGAAGGCATTGTAAGGCCGTAATTAAAGCTAAAGGTTACCAAACTAAGTATTAATTGACATGGTGAGAATTTCTGCATATCTCATTTTTCCTATTTGTTTCAGGTTTTTTCTTTGTGACTGCTCTTCTAATAACTACATCTTCATAAAAGTTATTACATTACATTATTCAATAAATTACATTGATAGATAATTTTTTTGGTACTAATCCCCCCCAAAGTGGTGTTTTGAACCATCAAACGTTGGAAATCCACTTGAGCAGTTCAGACAAGCACAATCTTGGTATAAAAAGGCAGAACTGGAGGAAGACTTTCCACAGGAAAAAAATATAATTTACTGTTTATTGTGGGGGATGTTAGCTTCTCAGGGGCTGTTGAGCTCTGTGAAAATCTATGAGGTTCGTCACATAGAGGTATTTTTTGAATTTCCAGACAGATATGACAATCCCACAGGGAGCCTTACCAAGAGAGGCCACGATCCCACAATTCTCCTCCATCACGTCCTTATGCAGAGCTCTCTGGTCAGGATCCAGCAACGCCCACTCCTCGTCCGTGAAACAAACAGCGACATCTTCAAAGCACACTGGGCCCTGAAAGAAAAAGGGAAATATCTTCCTCTGAGACAACACTGTTGTTCACCACCACTCCTTGAGCTATGACATTGTTCCACCCCTTGGCCTCTGTCCCCACAAGGCAGCTTCCCCTGACCTGATCTGGTTCCACAGCCACTGCTTTTCTTCTGTCCCCATGAAAAGATGGATGAAGAGGTCTAGCCACTATCACTGTGTCACCTGCAAGAGGAAAAAGGTAAGGAGGAGGCCGAGGGTGCCTGCTTCTCTCACAGGTGAATCAGCGCATCTCAAACTACAGAGGGGCCTTTGAGAAAGTCTCGCCTGCTGAGTGCATTTGGATTTTTGGGTGCATTTCAGATGTTAGTTGTGAAAAAATATATCTCCCCTCCTCTGGGCTCTTGGCCCCAATGATCTCGCCCAACAAAATATGAAAAGAATCCACAGATGAGTTGGAAAACCAACAGAATGAGATCAAACAGAGAAAAACCACCTTCCTCCTTACCCAGTGGCCTCTCTCTGGTGTCCAACGGAGGCCTCTCTGCCTCACAGGAATCCAGGTCCATTTCTGCAAAATGATCCTTTCCCTGAAAAAGAAACAAGGATTCAAAACAGAGAATGAGGAGAAATGTTGGAAAGAGAATGACAAAGACTTGAAGGGTGTGAGATCTCATTCCTTGAATGCTTTCCCAGAAAATGGATGGGCCATTATGGACCATTATGGGATGTTCTCTGTCCTGTTTGGAGCCCCTTGGGAGTATCCAGAGGAAAGTCTCTCTCACCTGCTTTCTCTCTTCCTGCTTTCTCTCCTCTGCCTGACTCAGGAGGAAACCTTCGGCCAGGGCCACCGCCTGGGAACTGGTCTCCGCTCCGCATTCCCTCACCCAGCTCTCCATCTCCGGGGGAAGGACAGCCAGGAACTGCTCCAAGATCACCAGGTCCAGCATCTCAGCTTTTGTGTGCCTTTCTGGCTGCAGCCACTGACAACAGAGGTGGTAGAGTCGGCTGCAAACCTCTCGGGGTCCTTTGGCCTCCTGGCAGCAGAACTGCCTCAACTGCTGGCTCTGCACCTCTGAGCGGAGGGCGTCCTCCTCACCCAGGATCTTCTGCACAGAGTTTCCCCAGAATCCCTCACTGCTCCAAGTTTGGATGGCATGGTCTCTTCCTGTTCCAGGGCCAGCTGAGTCTTGCTCATCCATCTGTGCTCTCAGGAAGCCCCTGAGAGATTGGAAGGAAACCCTTGGTCTTCTGACAAGTTTTGTCTGTCGTAATGAGAAGCTTTATCAAATCCTACAAAGCAAATACATTGTTCTGTTACAGAATTTGTAGGTCAGGAGAGGAAAAAGGTTCCCTGAGCAAACATTGCTAGGAACCAGGACTGGATGGCGAAACCAGAAAAGAAAGAGGAGGAGGAGGAGAAGTAAGTCACTAGCCCTCTAGCAATGCAAAATGTGGAGGCAAAGGAAGGGATTTCTGGGAGATGAATCAGTCTGGTTTCTGCTGCCTTCCAGTCAATGCATGAAGTCAGAACTGACTGACAAGGGAGTCATTTGTATCTTGTCGGAAATGGATGCTTGGCTCTGGTGGGGGTCCTCAGGAGATGCTCCCCACCCCCACTCCCCTGCTTTCCCCCGCCCCCCTCTCCCTTGCCCTGCCTGAGGTCTCCCTGAGAATACTCCGCTCCCCTTTTTGACCAGGTGAGGTGGAAGAAAGGAAAACAAGTCTCTTCCCAAAGCTCCTCTTCCTCCACTATGCCCAGACCCCCCCCCCCCTGCCAACCAGCCTGCCCGGCTTCCTCTCCTTACAACCCCTTTTCTCCCTTTTCCTCAGCCCTTTATTGAGAGTCTTTTCAAACTGGGGGGGGGGGGGAGAAGGATGGCATCCTCATAACCTGAACGGCATCCTCATAACCTTGTAGTGATGGCTAACCTTGACACTCCAGATGTTTTGGGACTACAACTCCAACTGATCCTGTTAGCTAGGGAGGATGGGAGTTGTAGTTCCAAAACATCTGGAGTGTCAAGGTTAGCCATCACAATGTATGAGGTGGAAGGATGACGGCGCTGCCTATTCATTTCCCCTCCCCTCATGCGCCTAATATATTATGTTTTACCCTCAGGTGTGGGAAACCACGCTCTTCCTCCCCCCCCCATCTGCCTCTCTTTGCATCCCCCCCAGGACCCCAAATGCGCTGGTTTTGGTCCCCCCCCCTTCTCTCTCTCTCTCTCTCTCTCTCACTCTCACTCTCACACACACACACTTTCCCGTCTTATCTGGCCACCATTGGGGGGGGGTCCTGCTTTCACCCCCACCTGTATTTGAAGAGCCATTTCCCTCCCCCTCCTGCCCCCGCGGCTCTTCCGACCTCCTTCACCTCTTCCGACGTGGGTCTTTCTCTCTTGCCCCTTGGCTCTCAAGCCTTTCGGTTGTTTTTGGGTGGGGAGGAGCTCCTTTCCGGAGGGCCCCCAAAACCAAGTCCCTCCCCTTGGTATCTAAACAAGGTACCGCGTGGGTCCCACCTCGGAAACTCCCCGACACGTGTATCGTCGTGGCATGTGAATCACTTGGGAAGGAGGGGCGAGGGGGGTTCTCCCCCCCCCTCACTGTAATTCTGGTGATTTCTCTGCCGGCCTTTTGATCTCTCGCTTCCCGGGATGGTCGTTGTCTTGCGTATGACTCGGGGCCGCCAAGCGGGAAAGCTTCCCCCACCTCGGGGTAGGCTGGGGGGGGGGGTGACACTTTTTTCTCTCCACCAGGTACCACCTGACCTTCCTACGCCCCTCCCTGGCAGGACCCTCTCCTCCCCCTGCATGAGCAGATCAGGCCCCCCAGGCATCCTCCCCCCCCTGCTGCAGCCCTGGGACCCCCACCGTCTCCCCCCTGCACCCTCTGGGGGGAGAGAGAGAGAGAGGAGACTCACCAGATCCCAGGAGGGGACAGCCATGCAGCCCTTGCAGGAAAGGACTGGGGAGGGAGGGAGGGAGGGAGGGGCCTGGGCTCTGGAGGACCTGGCCCCCCCCTTGCTTCCTGTCCTCTCTAGGAATAAAGCTCGGTTCCCTTTAACCCTTGCAAAGCCGAGCTCGTCCAGCTCTCTGCTTTTTATTCTTTTTTATGGATTTAGGGGGGCTACGCCAATGCCCAGATCTCCTTTTGGGGGTGAGGCTCTTGACTGGACTCTGAGCATCTCCCTCCCTTGGCCAGAAACCGGAGGAAGAGCTTGCAGGGAAAAGGGCTTTGCAGGAGGCAAGGAACCTCCTCCTCGGATTCAGGAGTGGAGAGAGAGGAGGGGATCCGAGGGTCATCTAGTCCAACCCCCAGCAAGGCAGGAATCTCAGCTAAAGCATCTCTGCTTAGGAACCTCCAAGGAAGGAGAGTCCCCCACCTCCCAAGGGAGACCTTTCCCCTGCCAAACTGCTCTTAGGTGTCCCTCAAGGCAGCGGGTCCTGAGTTCGAGCACTGCTGAAACAATCACACTGGATACCAAGGAGGAACCAAGCGAAGCTCATAATAAATAAATCCTATTCTCATCATGAATGAGTAATACTTTCTTATCCCTGCTTTCTATGCTAATATACAGAAGTATGCCATTTCGCCTTCCAGAAATGCTGAATTGCTAATTCAATGGACTAAAAATTGATGGTGGTTGTTGTTATTATTTATTAAGTTGATATACCGCCCTTCATCAAGAGATCTCAGGGACATTTAAAACATAGAACTCATAAAAAGTATAGGAAATGATGCATTGCCTCAATTTCTTTAATCAGGTGAGTGTTCTCCTTTCGAAAGAGGCAGGTGGAATCTCCACGGTTGCTAATAGAATAACGTTGAAATGCTAGTGAAATATGGGGAGCCCTAGAGCATCTGCTTGGCATGCAGAATGTCCCAGGGTCAGTCCCTGACATCTCCCGTAAGGGCTGGATGAGATCCCTGCCTGAAACTCTGGGGAGCTGCTGCCAGTCAGTGTGGACAATGCAGAGCTAGAGGGACCCCTTGGTCAGGCTCAGCAGAAGGCAGCTTCCAATGTTCCTTTGGAGGCTGCTTCAAAACTCCGCAAAATCAAAAGGGATAGAAATTCCTGCTTCATCTTTCCTTCTAAATAGAGACTAGGAATGGAGGCACACAGGCAGAAAGACCAAGATCTCTATATACCATATAAAAAGATGTCGCATTCCCAGAGACTGATAACTGCAATAAGAATCCAACACGTTTTCTTTCTTTACATTGCTAACATGCGTGGGCTGAATAAACACGTAGATAAAGTGAAATTAATGGGAACTACCATCTCCAAATGACATTAAACCTGTTCAAGTAGATTAATGTCTTAGAATCATAGAATCGTAGAGTTGGAAGAGACCCCAAGGGCCATCCAGTCCAACCCCCTGCCAAGCAGGAAACACCATCCAAGCATTCCTGACAGGTGGCTGTCAAGCCTCTGCTTAAAGACCTCCAAAGAAGGAGACTCCACCACACTCCTTGGCAGCAAATTCCACTGTTGAACAGCTCTTACTGTCAGGAAGTTCTTCCTAATGTTGAGGTGGAATCTTCTTTCTTGTAGTTTGAATCCATTGCTCCATGTCCGCTTCTCTGGAGCAGCAGAAAACAACCTTTCTCCCTCCTCTATATGACATCCTTTTATATATTTGAACATGGCTATCCTATCACCCCTTAACCTTCTCTTCTCCAGGCTAAACATACACAGCTCCCTAAGCCGTTCCTCATAAGGCATCGTTTCCAAGCCTTCCCCACGTCCTGGAATTCCCTAGGCAAACCAAATTTAGGATGCATGAATTGTGGCAGCCAGAATTTCACACAGGATTCCAGGTGTGGATTCTGACCAAGGCAGAAGAGAGCAGGACTCGGACTTCCCTACTTCTGGACACAATGGACTTCTGTGGATGCAGCCGAGGTGCCTTCTTTGCTGCTGCATCACACGGTGGACTCATGTGGAGGTCGGGGTGACCAAGACCCTGAGATCCTTTTCACATGTCCTGCTAGTCAGTCCGGTGTCCCCTCTGCAGCAGAGTCTCCCCGCTAATTGTCCCAAATTAAATACAGGGGACCCCCCCTCTGGGACCACGGGTGTCCTGGGAGCCTGCCCTGCCTCTCTCCACCTGGCTGAGGGCTCCATAAAGGACTGCTACTGCTGCCGGACAGAGAGGCCTCCTTTTTATAAATGTTTTTCATTTTTTATCCGTGTCATTTTAAATGGTTATTGATATTAGTGTCGTATTCTTTGCTTTAGATCTTATGATTTGTGAGGAAATTGTTTTCCAATTGGTTGTGTACCTTTCGATGTGTTTTACTTATTTTTTATTACTTTTGTTACGTTGGTAATTATGTAAATCTTGTCGTTTTGTAAGCCGCCTTGAGCATTATTTTAACCATGGAAAGGCGTGTTGAAGAAAATTCTGGGTTGAGAGACTGCTCAACAGCGCAGCTTGTTGGGGTACCAGCCCCCCGCGGGTCTATGCTGTCAGTAAAAGAAGGAAATTCCAGCCAAGCAATTTGGAGCAAAACAGCAGTCAGTAGATTTAGATCCTTTATTGTTGCGCAGCAGGTTCAGCAGCAGCGAGTGAACCCAGAGTATGGGGCGACATTGACTTTTAACACTTCCCACCACATCCCAGGATACAGTTCGCACAGCATCATAGATACATCATCTTTACATCACTGACATGTCACCAAAGGGGAGGGGTAGACAGGGGTTACACTAGTTTAACATGTCCCCAGGAGACTGTCTTCAAAGCGGAGGAGAGTCCAAGTGCAAGAAAAGGATACAGAAGCCGGGGAGAAATGTCCCCTGAAGTGGGGGTGGGATGAGAATACCTCCTGAGGACCCCCGGGTGAGGCCCTCCACTAGAGCCAAGCATCCATTTCCCACAAGATACAAATGACTCCCATGTCAGTCGGTTCTGACTTCATGCATTGACTGGAAGGCAGCAGAAACCAGGTTGATTCATCTCCTCCCAAAAAACTGCGCATTTATGTTTCACAGGGTGCAAAAGGGCTTTGCACCTTGCCCAGCAGAGAAACCATGCACTGAGTAGCAACAGGGAGTCAGTATTGGGGATGGTGAGGCAAAAGACCCTGGGCCCAAGCACACCTGCATATTGTATAAAGGTGCAAAGCCCTTCTTTCGCACCCTGTGAAACATAAATGCGCAGAGTTTTTAAAAAACTGGGCAACAGCCGCCCGCCCACGACTCCCGAGCCTCCCCTGATCAGTCAAAACAAAGGGGGAAGGGGGAAGGAGATCTGTACCGCCGGACGTCCCCGGTTCCCCTTTGGCAGTGGCGGCGGCAGCGGCAGTCGGCAGCCAGCCTGGTAGCGCAGTTGGCTCTGGCTGGCTTCAGGAGCTGCTCGCTGGTGCCTGCGATTTTTCCTCTCCAGAAGTCCCCATATGATGTGTTGCGCACAAGACACATCATATGGGGACTTCCAGAGAGGAAACATGGCGGGCGCCACAGCAGCGAGCAGCTCCTGAAGCCAGCCAGAGCCAACTGCGCTAAGGCTGGCTCCAGGCTGCCAAGACTGCCGCTGCCACGTTTCCCGGGGACAGATTTGCAAATCCGGGGACTGTCCCCGGGAACCAGGGACGCCTGGTAAACCTAGGCTAGAGGCTGCTTTCTTCTGCTTCTCCTCCTCCTCCTCCTCTTCTTCTTCAGAAGATATCTCATGGTTTGGGCTGTAGTGTCATCCAGCCCTGGTTCCCAGCAAGACTCATCCATGTTTGCTCAGGCAACCTTTTCCCTCTCCTGACCTACAAATTCTGTAATGAAACAATGTATTTGCTTTGTAGGATTTGCTAGAGCTTCTTGTTAAGACGGACAAAACTAGAGTTGAAAGGGACCCCAAGGGTCATCAAGTCCAACCCCCTGCATTGCAGGAATCTCAGCTAGATCATCCAAGACAGAGGACCATCCAACTAGGCCTATTTTATTTCTAGATTGATCACTGAATGCTAAAATAGGCTTCTAAGCAGTGGACAAACAAGATCAAATAGTGGCCAGGATTCACCTAACCAGCCCCATCCACCGCAAAATGGGGCCTGCCCCCCACTCCTCCCCCTCTCCATGTCCCCATGAACCCCTTGAATTTGGCTCTAGGGCAAGGGGAAGGATCCTCTTCAGAACAGCTCAAGAGGAGAGGAGAAAGTGGATTCTTCTATCTGGCAAACTGGAATGCTTGCAGAAGCAGAATGACTTGAAAACCACAAGGCGGAGTACCACCTATTTGCACAAAGATGAATATCCATAGTTAAAACGCAAAATAGAAGAATTCCATCAAAACATTAAAATAGTATAATATATTATAATAAAAATGTGCAGCAAAGCAATCCTATTGAAACATACTGCAATTAACAGGCAGAAAACAACAGAGCATTGTTTAGCAGATCATATTTCTGCTGTCTCAGAAGAGGACATTTCCCTTTCTCTTTTAGGGTCCAGTGTATATTCCAGCAGCCCCCAAATTATTTGTGGCAAAACTGATAGCTCAACTATTATACGGTGCACCACTTGTTCCTTTCTCCAATCTGGACCCTTATGAAAAAATCCAATCAAGATTTCTAAGATCAATCCTTCAAATACCGAAATGTGTCCCAAATGCAGCTCTACGCCTGGAAACGGGCCTCTGTAGGATTGAAGCTAAAGTGTGGCAAGCCACCTTCTACTTCCGGCTAAGATTTAATAAGACACCAGTTGGTCTGCTCCCCTTGATACATCGTGATAAATTTCAATCAACTTGGAGGAAGGGCATCCTCAGAAAAATACCCACATACGGTCTCTCTCCAGGGCATCTTTTAAGCCTGGAAATGGGAAGGGCAAAGAACCTAATCAAAGAAAGAATCATCGACATTGAACACCAAAACGACCTTAATCGACTTTCCACAATCTACAGGCCTCTCTATGATCAGCAAAGGCTCCTTTTGCAAATTATCTCAAGTCATTAGACAACCCCAAACATCGCTGGGCATTTTCCAGGGCCCATCTTAACGCTCTCCCCTCAGCACTTTTAGTGGGCAGATACATTAAGATCCCGATTGACCAAAGACTATGCCCCTATGAGGGCAATGAGATTGAATCCACTGGGCACATTCTGTTATACTGCCCACTGTATCGGGACTCAAGAAAAGAACTGATCGAACTGCTTTGGGTGAAACTTGGGTCGATCAGAGTCAGTTTACACTAGATACCTTCTAGCTGATAAAGATACAGAGACCACCAGGATTGTTGCAAAATTTTTTTATATAGTGACAAGAGTAAGACGAACAGTGATGGCAGCAAATACCAGTGACTGATATCCTAGTAGAACTACTGTAGGAATGTCGATAGGTGGCTAAGACCCATCTATAAAAAAAATTATAATATGCAATTTTAAATTGTAATTTTATTGAGTAAATAGCAATTCCATGAATTGGATTGTATAATTGTCTTGCTGGTCTTTGACCGTATTAAAGATTATTATTATTATTATTATTATTATTATTATTATTATTATTATTATTCAGCCCACATTTTACCAGCTTCCTCACATAAATATCACAGGGGACTTTGTCAAAAGCCTTACTGAAATCAAGATGCACTGTTTCCACAGCAGTCCCCTGATCAATGAAGTTTGTAACCATCCGAAAAAAAGCGGAGGAGAGATTTCTCTGGTTTTACTTGTTTCTGATAAAGTCTTGCTCTCAACCTGTATGTTTCTGTTGTGAAATCTTCAAATGAAGGGCACATACGTTTAAAAAATGGTAATAAATAAGAAGGATATTGACAAGCTGGAACATGTGCAAATGAAGACGGCCAAGATGGTCTCATTTTATTAATGCATTTATTTAATTTCTATATCGCCCTATACCAGGGGTGGCAACTTGAATAAAATATTGAGGGAGGGATGTAAGCCCCGCCTCGCATAATCAATCACATGATGTGGTGCATGCACGCCATTTGACTGACAATGCCTATCAACTGGGGAGGTGGCCACTCAAATATTTTAGGGGGGAACAAAGACCTCCTAGCCTCTAAGTATTGCCTCCTATGCCCGATACACTCAGGGCACTTTCAACATTAAATCACAATATAAAAAACTAAACAAAAAATTACCTGTAAACCCACCCACCCCAACTCACCACATTTTAGAAGGCCATTTGATGTCAATCAGGAAAAGGATTGGGTAAAGAGGTGTGTTTTTCCCTGAAGCCTAAAGCTGTATAACAAAGGTTTTTCTGCCCTTTGTATGAATTCTTTCATGAGAACTGAGGAGCTACAGTATAGCTAAAGAAATTATATGGTTTCTCCCATATAAATTCTTTGATGGAAACAGAGACTGTTGCTGTTACTGAAGCTCTTTCCACATTCCACACACTGATAGGGTTTCTCCCCTGTATGAATTCTTTGATGGGAAGTGAGATCGGAGCTCTGACTGAAGCTCTTTCCACATTCCACACACTGATAAGGTTTCTTTTTTTAAAAAAATAATTTTTATTGGTTTTTCAATTTTATAGGCATTTTACATTTCATCCAGGTCAGGTTTTCATTACCTCCTCCCCTCACCTTGAGGGACCCTTATCTAACCCCCCTCTCACAGGGATACCCGTTATTAATATTCCTGTCCTTATTTGTTGTTCCCTTAACTTTGCCGGGGCCTGGCCTTCTTCCTTGGCCAGGTCACTTTTATTATCCTAACATTATCATATGACTTCCTCACATCCTCCCCACTGTTTCCATTTTTTCTTAAATTCCAATTCTATACAGGTTCATATTTCCTCTTCTAATATTTCACCTTCCAATGTTATACTTTTACTTTTACACTAATTAATATCTCCTCAGCATACTTTTATCTTTACTTCAAATACATATTCCCCTTCCGCCTCCCCTCAATCCCTAGGTATGTAGCCTTAATATTGTCCTTAATCTTATCTTTAATAATTATAATCATAATAGTTTCTCATAATCATTCCTTTGCCGTGTCCATATTCATTATCCTGAAATCCAAAAAAAATGAGTAATTATATATCCTTCTTCAGCCCACTCCAGCCGGCACCGAAGTCCAAAACCATTGTCTCTCTTGCGAAGTATTTTTCCAAGTCCAAAGCCAAACCTCCACTTGCTCAGCCAGGCCTGTTAGTTCTTCTCTCTGCTGCTTTCTGTTGTTTTGGGTTTTGCCAGTTTTCCTTATGATCTTTGTCGTATTACATCGCTTAGCAACTCCATTCTTCCTGTATTTAGAAAGTTTTTTCTTGCAGCTGATTGTTTTTGGTTTCTGTTCTTGTTTTTTGGCCTTAACGTGATATTTCCCCTCCACCTGCAGCTGGGCATCTAGTTTGGCATGGACTTTGTTTAGACTTTGTCTCATCCTGTTTGCGTAGTCTTGGGCTTCAGCTCTGCATTCCTCCATCAGTTGCAGAATTTTCCACACAGTTAAATCATGGTTATCCGCCATATTCAAGGGCACAGCTTTCCACAGTCAAAATGAAAGTCACTTTTAAATTCTTAATCCAATATATCCAGTAAAACAAATAGGTCCACTGTATCTATCAAATTTCCACTTCCTTTCAGCTACCCCCAAGACCAGGGGTTTCAAATTGATTAAATCTCCGTAACAGGGTATACTTATGTTGCAGTTCAAATGCTTCGGTAACAGTTTCCTGTTACAATATCTCAATGGCAGGGGACAGACCTCCGTAAATTAGGTCCCAAGCCAATCTCTAATTAAGTCCAGATTAAAATCTTGGTACTCACACCTCCAGTCCGAATTCGTTGATTTCTTGGAGGAATCGGCGCGCTCAGGGAAGACGGTCTCGCAGCTTCTCCCGACGGGGTTTTTCAGATCTGTGAAGCTCCACCACCCGCTCATCCTCGGGAACCCTTACTAGGGTCTCCCGGGGAGCAGGATCGGCGTTCCGAGCTCAGCCGGACCACAGGACCCTGGGACACCTTGCCCAGGGGTTTTGGGGGCCGCGGCGCTGGCGCAGACACCCCTTTTCCCGGTCGGGTTGGGGAATGTCAAAGACTGACATGTCCCACCGACCGTCCTCTCCGGCGCGCCGACCGGAAGAGCACACACTGATAAGGTTTCTCCCCTCTGTGAATTCTCTGATGGGTCATGAAATTGGAGCTATTACTGAAGCTCTTTCCACATTCCATGCACTGATATGGCTTCTCCCCTGTATGAACAAAAGGTGAGCTGAGCTTGTAGGGCGGAGCTAATCAGTGCCTGGAGGGCAGCGACTGAGGAGGGAGCACAAGGTGAGCTGAGCTTGTAGGTTTTGAGGGTTTGTCTTTTTGGGGCTGTGTGTGATTAAGTTTGTGTGCTTATTTGTTTCCTTATTTGTTTGTGTGTTTCCCAGGCTTGTGTGTGCGAGAGAGTTTGTTTCTGGCTTGTGTGTGTGTGTTTGTCTGGTGACTAGCTGTGGGCGGAGCTAATCAGTGCCTGGAGGGCAGAGACTGAGGAAGTAGGCAAAAGGTGAGCTGAGCTTGTAGGGCGGAGCTAATCAGTGCCTGGAGGGCAGCGACTGAGGAGGGAGCACAAGGTGAGCTGAGCTTGTAGGTTTTGAGGGTTTGTCTTTTTGGGGCTGTGTGTGATTAAGTTTGTGTGCTTATTTGTTTCCTTATTTGTTTGTGTGTTTCCCAGGCTTGTGTGTGCGAGAGAGTTTGTTTCTGGCTTGTGTGTGTGTGTTTGTCTGTTGACTAGCTGTGGGCGGAGCTAATCAGTGCCTGGAGGGTAGCGGCGCGCGCCTGGCGGCGCGGGCAGTTTGACCTATCTTTTAAATTGAGGAGAGCTAGTCTCAAACGTTTACTTGGGGAGACCTAGGCTTCTTTTTTGTGTGTCCTGACTTCAAGTTTCAAGATGGAGGGTGAGGGAACAACTGTAGTCGCCTGCAATTCCTGCGCAATGTTTGCCTTCTTGCCAAAGGATGTAGGCAGCTACACCTGCAGCAAGTGCAAGTTGGTTGCCCTACTAGAAGACAAGGTCCGGCAACTTCAGGAGGGGGAAGGAACAACTGTAGTCGCCTGTAATTCCTGCGCAATGTTTGTCTTCTTGCCAAAGGTTGTAGACAGCTACACCTGCAGCAACTGCAAGTTGGTTGCCATACTCGAAGACAAGGTCCAGCAACTTCAGGCCCGTGTATCTACGCTCCAGAAAATTAAAGAGCTGGAGCTTTTCTTGGATGCAGCAGAGCACACTGTCTCCACCAAGCAGGAGACAGGGCACATCCCTGAGGAGGAGATCAGTTCCCCAACTCAGGAGCCAGATGTATGGAGGAACGTGACTCACAGAAGTAGAATGCCCAGGGATCGCTCTGAGTGTTTAGAACTACAAAATCAATTTGAAGTGCTCTCAAATCTGGAAGATGAAGACCAGACTCCATTGGAAGATCTCTCCCTCATCACAGTTGATGAGGTATATGAAGACGAGCAGCATAGTCAGTCCTCCGGGATTGTGCAGGCGACCTTGGAAGGGACAGCACGTGTAAGAATCCCGACCAAGCCTAAGAGGAGACGTGTAGTGGTGATAGGGGATTCCCTACTGAGGGGTACCGAAGCAGTGATCTGTGGGCCTGACAAGATGTCTCGAGAGGTATGCTGTCTCCCCGGGGCCAAGATCCATGATGTTACAGAACGGCTGCAAGGAATAATAAAACCTACGGATAAAAACCCCTTCCTTTTAGTCCATGTGGGAACCAATGACACCACAAGCCATAGCCTCCAGAAGATCAAAAGTGATTATGAGGCTCTGGGCAGGAAGCTGAAGCAATTAAATGCACAAATTGTCATCTCATCTGTCCTCCCAGTTGAACGCCGTGGCCCAGGAAGAGAGGGGAAAATAGGAGAAGTGAACAACTGGCTTCGCAAATGGTGCCGGCAGGAACGGTTTGGATTCTTAGATCACGGCCTGCAGTTTCTTGAAGATGGACTTCTGGCAAGTGATGGGCTGCACCTCACAAGGGTTGGGAGGAATGTTTTTGCCAACAATCTCAAAAACCTCATCAGGAGGGCTTTAAACTGACTTATGTGGGGGAGGGAGACAGTGGTCCTGAAGGTAGGAGTCTATCAAATGCTGAAGATGATCATCCAAAAGTCAAGGACCAAATGGAGCAAACAGCACACAGACCTAGTGGTGGGAGGAAAAAATCCTTAAGTAGGAGACTAGGGGGAATGATCAATGGTTTTCAATGTCTGTATACAAATGCACAGAGCATGGGAAATAAACAAGATGAACTTGAGCTCTTGATACAGCAAACTAAATACGACATAATAGGCATCACTGAAACCTGGTGGGATGAGTCTCATGATTGGAATGTAGTAATAGAGGGATACAATCTATTTCAGAGAAATAGACCAAACAGGAAAGGAGGAGGAGTGGCGTTATATGTCAGGGATGTGTATACCTGTGAAGAGATCCATGATTTAAAACTTCAAAGCCAAATTGAGAGTATCTGGGTCAAAATTAAGGGAGAGAAAAATAACAGTGATCTCATTGTGGGAGTTTACTATAGATCCCCGAGCCAAACTGAGGACATAGATGATGCCTTCCTGGAACAGATGACCAAGCATTCAAAAGGAAATGAGATAGTAGTAATGGGGGATTTCAACTATCCTGATATTTGTTGGATGTCAAACTCAGCCAAGAGCATAAGGTCGAACAGATTCCTCACTGGCCTTGCAGACAACTTCATTGTCCAGAAAGTGGTAGAAGCAACAAGAGGATCAGCCATTTTAGATCTGGTCCTAACCAATAGTGATGACCTGGTTAGTGGGGTAGAAGTGGCAGGATCATTAGGTGGGAGTGATCATGCTCTTCTGGAGTTTATTATACATCAGAAAGGAGCAACCAAGCATACTAAGACTCAAATTCTAGACTTTAAGAAAGCCGACTTCAGAAAACTTAGGGAAATGCTGGATGTGATCCCATGGTCAGTAATACTAAAAGGGATGGGAGTTCATGATGGATGGGACTTTGTTAAAAGGGAGATATTAAAAGCACAACTTCAAGCAGTACCAATGCGACGAAAACATGGAAGGTGCCTAAAGAAGCCAGGGTGGCTATCTAAAGAACTTTTAACTGAGTTAAGATTTAAAAGGGATATGTACAAGAAATGGAAAAAGGGGGAAACCACCAGAGAGGAATTCAAACAAATAGCCAGCACATGTAGAGACAAAGTCAGAAAAGCTAAAGCACAGAATGAACTCAGGCTTGCTAGAGAGGTTAAAAGCAATAAAAAGAGTTTTTATGGGTATGTCCGTAGCAAAAGGAAGAACAAGGAAACAGTGGGGTCACTTAGAGGAGAAGATGGTGAAATGCGAACAGGGGACGCAGAAAGGGCAGAACTCCTCAATACCTTCTTTGCCTCAGTCTTCTCCAAAAAAGAAAACAATGCCCGACCTGAAGAATATGGAGCAGATGATTCAGCAGGGGAAACACAGCCCAGAATAAGTAAGGAGGTAGTACAAGAACACTTGGCTAGTTTAGATGTATTCAAGTCTCCAGGGCCAGATGAACTACATCCCAGAGTATTAAAAGAACTGGCAGAGGTGATTTCAGAACCACTGGCAGTAATCTTTGAGAATTCCTGGAAAACAGGTGAAGTCCCAGCAGACTGGAGGAGGGCAAATGTTGTCCCTATTTTCAAAAAGGGGAAAAGAGAGGACCCAAACAATTACCGCCCAGTCAGCCTGACATCAATACCAGGAAAGATTCTAGAGCAGATCATTAAGCAAACGGTCTGTGAGCACCTAGAAAGGAACGCTGTGATCACTAAAAGTCAGCATGGGTTTCTGAAAAATAAGTCATGTCAGACTAATCTGATCTCATTTTTTGACAGAATTACAAGCCTGGTAGACGAAGGGAACACTGTGGATGTAGCCTATCTTGATTTCAGCAAGGCCTTTGACAAGGTGCCCCATGATATTCTTGTAAAGAAGCTGGTAAAATGCGGGCTAGACAATGCTACCATTCAGTGGATTTGTAACTGGCTGACTGACCGAACCCAAAGGGTGCTCATCAATGGCTCCTCTTCATCCTGGAGAGAAGTGACTAGTGGGGTGCCACAGGGTTCTGTCTTGGGCCCAGTCTTATTCAACATCTTTATCAATGACTTGGATGATGGGCTTGAGGGCATCCTGATCAAATTTGCAGATTATACCAAATTGGGACGGGTGGCTAATACCCCAGAGGACAGGATCACACTTCAAAATGACCTTAACAGATTAGAGAACTGGGCCAAGGCAAACAGGATGAATTTTAACAGGGAGAAATGTAAAGTACTACACTTGGGCAAAAAAAATGAAAGGCACAAATACAGGATGGGTGATACCTGGCTTGAGAGCAGTACAAGTGAAAAGGATCTAGGAGTCTTGGTAGACCACAAACTTGACATGAGTCAACAGTGTGATGCAGCAGCTAAAAAAGCCAATGCAATTCTGGGCTGCATCAATAGGAGTATAGCATCTAGATCAAGGGAAGTAATAGTACCACTGTATTCCGCTCTGGTCAGACCCCACCTGGAATACTGTGTCCAGTTCTGGGCACCACAGTTCAAGAAGGATATTGACAAGCTGGAACGTGTCCAGAGGAGGGCAACCAAAATGGTCAAAGGCCTGGAAACGATGCCTTATGAGGAACGGCTTAGGGAGCTGGGTATGTTTAGCCTGGAGAAGAGACGGTTAAGGGGTGATATGATAGCCATGTTCAAATATATAAAAGGATGTCATATAGAGGAGGGAGAAAGGTTGTTTTCTGCTGCTCCAGAGAAGCGGACACGGAGCAATGGATTCAAACTACAAGAAAGAAGATTCCACCTAAACATTAGGAAGAATTTCTTGACAGTAAGAGCTGTTCGACAATGGAATTTGCTGCCAAGGAGTGTGGTGGAGTCTCCTTCTTTGGAGGTCTTTAAGCAGAGGCTTGACAGCCACCTGTCAGGAATGCTTTGATGGTGTTTCCTGCTTGGCAGGGGGTTGGACTGGATGGCCCTTGTGGTCTCTTCCAACTCTATGATCCTGTGATCCTGTGAATTCTTCGATGGCAACTGAGAGAGGAGCTCATACTGAAGCTCTTTCCACATTCCACGCATTGATAGGGTTTCTCCCCTGTATGAATTCTTTGATGGTCAGTGAGGTGGGAGAGCCTTCTGAAGCTCTTTCCACATTCCACACACTGATAGGGCTTCTCCCCTGTATGAATTCTTTGATGGGAAGTAAGATTTGAGCTCTTACTGAAGCTCTTTCCACATTCCGCACACTGATAGGGCTTCTCCCCTGTATGAATTCTTTGATGGGAAGTGAAAGAGGAGTTGTGACTGAAGTTCTTCCCACATTCCACACACTGATATTTCTTCCCTGTATGAATTATTTGATGGGAAGTGAGCTTTGAGCTCAAACGGAAGCTCTTTCCACATTCCACACACTGATAGGGTTTCTCCCCTGTATGAATTCTTTGATGGGAAGTGAGAGCGGAGCTCCAGCTGAAGCTCTTTCCGCATTCCACACACTGATAGGGTTTCTCCCCTGTATGAATTCTTTGATGGGAAGTGAGAGCGGAGCTCCAGCTGAAGCTCTTTCCGCATTCCACACACTGATAGGGTTTCTCCCCTGTATGAATTCTTCGATGGGAAGTGAGAGAGGAACTATCAGTGAAGCTCTTTCCACATTCCACACACTGATAGGGTTTCTCCCCTGTATGAATTCTTTGATGGGTATTGAGATCGGATCTCTTACTGAAGCTCTTTCCACATTCCACACACTGATAGGGATTCTCCCCTGTATGAATTCTTTGATGGGAAGTAAGAGAGGAGCTCATACTGAAGCTCTTTCCACATTCCAAGCAATTGTATGGCTTCTCCCCTGTATGCATTCTTTGATGGGAAGTGAGAGCGGAGCTCCAGCTGAAGCTCTTTCCACATTCCACACACTGATAGGGTTTATCCCCTGTATGAATTCTTTGATGGGAAGTGAGATCGGAGCTCCTACTGAAGCTCTTTCCACATTCCACACACTGATATGGCTTCTCCTCTGTATGAATTATTTGATGGGAAGTAAGATTTGAGCTCTGACTGAAGCTCTTTCCACATTCCACACACTGATAGGGTTTCTCCCCAGTATGAATTCTTTGATGGGAACTGAGATCGGAGCTCTTCCTGAAGCCCTTTCCACATTCCACACACTGATATGGCTTCTCCCCTGTATGCATTCTTTGATGGGAACTGAGATCAGTGCTCCGACAGAAAGTCTTTCCACATTCCATGCACTGAAAGGGTTTCTCCCCTGTATGAATTCTTTGATGGTCAGTGAGGTGGTCGCTCCTTCTGAAGGTCTTTCCACATTCCACACACTGATAGGGTTTCTCCCCTGTATGAATTCTTTGATGGGAAGTGAAAGAGGAGTTGTGACTGAAGTTCTTCCCACATTCCACACACTGATATTTCTTCCCTGTATGAATTATTTGATGGGAAGTGAGCTTTGAGCTCAAACGGAAGCTCTTTCCACATTCCACACACTGATAGGGTTTCTCCACTGTATGAATTCTTTTATGGTCAGTGAGGTGGGAGCTCCTTTTGAAGCTCTTTCCACATTCCACACACTGATAGGGTTTCTCCCCTGTGTGAATTCTTTGATGGGAAGTAAGATTTGAGCTCTTACTGAAGCTCTTTCCACATTCCACACACTGATAGGGTTTCTCCCCTGTATGAATTCTTTGATGGGAAGTAAGATTTGAGCTCTGACTGAAGCTCTTTCCACATTCCATGCACTGATGCATCTTCCCAGTGGGATTTCTTTTATGGGAAGTGGAATGGAAACTTTTTTTACTTTCAAGATATTTATAAGGCTCTTCCACTGTGGGGATTTTGTCCTGGTCACCCTTGTTCTTTCTTTCCAGTTCATCACCATCTACAATGAAGAGAGAAAATGATTAGTGCCTATTGGAGAAAAATAGCCTATTGGTGAAGTGCCTATTGGAGAAAAAGAACAATTCATGGTTAACACTGGTACTAGAGGAATAACACATGGGTTAGACTGGTGGTTTTACTACAGGGTTGGATGCATATATTAACGGGGATCAACTGACATCCTTTATATTATTATTATTTTATTGGATTTTCAATTAAATGTTTACATAGACAATAAAATATAAATAATAAGAAATATAGGATTCTCTCAAACCCTTGGACTTCCCACCACCCCTCCATGGGTTCCATATTTATCTCCCCCGCCTGCATATTTTATCTTTCTCTATTATTTCATTTTTCCATAGTATCTCAAGTCCTTGTTACATTGCAAGTGTTATTTAAGTCCTGGTAAAGATTTCAATTGTTTACAGTGGTGTTCCAAATACAATGTGAATTTTCTCCATTCTTTGATGAAGTGCTGGTCTTCCTGGTTTCAGATTTCCCCAGTCATTCTTGCCATCTCAGCATAGTCCATCCATTTAGTTTGTCATTCCTCTCTGGTAGGGATCCTATCATATTACCATCTCTGGGCCACAATCATTCGCATGGCTTTCATAGCATACATAAAAGGTTTTTTCTGCTCCTTCGGTATTTTTGCACCTATAATTCCTAAGAATAAAGATTCTGTTTTTTTTTTTAACAAATGTCATTTTAAACTGTTTTTTAGTTCATTAGATATCATTTTCTGGAATTCTTTCCTTATTTTACAATTCCACCACATATGATAAAAGGTGCCTTCTTTCTCTTAACATTTCAAGCAAATGTTAGAACCTATTCTATACAGTTTTGCTAATTTACATGGAGTTAGGGGACTTCCGTATTGCCGCAGCTTGCCTCTGGACGCGCACCGCTCGAGCTCCCAATGAGCTCAGAGAAACACATTCATTTGCGAGAGAAAGAAGGGTGTAACAAGGTTTTGTGAACCCCAAAGGGTTTGGGAGGGTGTCCCAGACCTGGGGAGCATTGCTGCGGCATCAGGAGGGTCCCACAACTAGCCTGTTAGGCAAGGAGAGGAGAGACCTTCTAGGCGCTAGACCTTGGTGACTCCCCGCAGGTGAGAAAGCCTGATTCTGGAGCATGCAGGCGAAGGATCCCCCAACTAATTACGACAACTAATTACATCCAGATTGGCGTCATTTTAAATTTTAAAATTCTACTTAAAATGAATGAAAGAACTAAACAGAATTTGTATGTTATAACGTCCTGGGATGCTAAGCTAATTAGTCTGCTATCTGAAAGGAAAGGAAAGAGTGGGAAAGAACAACGTGTGTGAGGAAAGGGAAGCTTCCCCCAATGTCTGATTCTGCAAGGCACAATTTGAAAACAGAAGTCAGTAAAACAAATAATCTAAATAAAACTAATTTGTTGAGTGAAGAATCATTAAATTATGGATTTTAAAATTCTAATATGGAACGTGAACGGACTAAATGACAAGGCAAATAGAAATAAGGTGGAGCAGGTTTTAAATAAGCAAAATCTAGATTTGATATGTTTGCAAGAAACTCATGTCATACAGAAGCACAGTAGAGTTCTCTCTAAGAAGAAACTAGGTCTAGAATTTGTTTCCTCGGATAAAAAACAATAAGGGGGCATAGTGATTTATGCTAAACCACAGCTCATGCCAAATCTGTTATTTAAAGATCCAGAAGGAAGGATAGTCATTATCGAGATTTTGGCCCAAGGGGAAAAATTCTTAATTATTGGTATTTACGCCCCAAATTAAAAAAAAGTGAATTTTACCAATTACTCGTGGAAATAACAGCAGAATATTTGGGAGAAAAGATAGTTCTCCTAGGTGATTTAAATGGAGTTCCTGTCCCAGAATTGGATAGAACAAAGAGAAAAACAGAAAGCAAACAATAAAATCTACTTCTCCCCTACTTTAAACATTTACAACTCATGGAGAACAAAACACCCAACTAAAAGGGACTATACTCATTTTGCAGCCCCAATAACTCAGCGGAAAGGAGAGGTGCCATTTGGATAACTAAGGAATTAACATTAAGTGTTAGCAAAGCTGAAATAAAATCTAAAACTATTTTGGATCATAATGCGGTCTCAGTTTGGTTAAAGAGAGGGGAAATGACCAATGAGATGAAGACTAAATGAGAATATATTAATTGATGATATAAAGGAATGGACATCAAAATAGTTTGGGACAACAGTAAAGCAGTATTAAAAGGATTCTTTATTCAGCAAAATGGCATTCAAAAAAAAAGGGGGGAGAGAAAAGAAAAATGACATATGGGGAGAGATAAGTAGAAACAAAAAAGAGCTCTATAAAAACCCAACAGTGAAGCAATCAAACAAAATATTTAGATCTTACAAGTGAAATATTCAATGTTGATTAATGAAGAAATCGAGTGGAAACTTAAAATGATGAAATAAAGAAATTTTGAATTTGCCAACGAGCCAGGCAAATTATTAGCCTGACAACTAAAAAAACAAAACAAAACAAAAAAAGCAAAGCAAAAGGATAATAAATAAAATTAAAGTTGGAGACAGTTTAGTTAATGATCCATAGGAAATCGCTAAGTGCTTTGTTAATTTTTATAGAGATCTCGATAAAGAAGGAAGAGAGAACCCAGAAGAGATAAAGCAATATTTAGATTAGAACAGTCTACCAAAAATCCCTGAAGATAAAACAAAAACTCTAAATGCCCCCATCACAGCAGTAGAAGTACAAGAAGCAATAAAGAAATTCAAACCTGGAGAAACCCCTGGACCAGACGGCTTGTCAGCAATTTATTATAAAAAAATAATGTTTTATTTGAGCTGTTAGATTTCAATGAATGATATATTAGAAAATGGTAAATTGGGAACTTCCGGTTGTGCGCCATTGCAGCCAGTCGAGGGAAATCGCTGCTCCGCGATTCCCCGACACAGCAAGTAGGCGGGAGCCGTAACTGCGCTACGACCCCCCAGAAGAACCTCGGGAAGATTGTCCCGGGGGCATGGTGATCCGGCGGGTACTTCAAACGTCTTCCCTACTCCCCGGTAAGCTCTATTAAGAGCTGCTGAGAGCAAGTTAGCGGGAGACGGAGTACTGTGGATCCAGCGGTTGACTTGCTGTGTGAAGCTGTGATTGCTGGCTATTTATGAGCGCACAATTTCTCCACTAAATTTGGACTGGAAACATCGGAATCGTGAGAAAAATGTCAATTTGGATATAATTAGAAGAAGTAGGGGGCTTAAAAAACGAAGGTCGGTCCCTTGCTGTTGAAACAATGCCCCCATCACAGCATTAGAAGTACAAGCAGCAATAAAGAAATTCAAACCTGGGAAAACCCCTGGACCAGACGGCTTGTCAGCAGTTTATTATAAAAAAGAATAGAAGTTTTATTTGAGCCGTTAAATATTTCAATGAATAATATATTAGAAAATGGTAAATTGCCTGAATCCTGGCTGGTGAGCTACTTTACTGAGATAATTACTGCCGGGTGTCTCGCTTCTGTGGGAGAGCCAAGCCATTACAATTACCTTCATTCCATAACAGGGCACAGATCTAACAATGGCCTCTAATTATAGGCCGATATCACTTTTAAATAGTGATTATAAATTATATGCAGACAGCTTGGCAGAAAGAATGAAGTCCATCCTTAAAACTATTATACACAAGGACCAGGCGGGCTTTTTACCTGGCCATTCAATTTATAATAATACTAGAACCATTATTAATGTGTTAGAATACTTGGACATTTGAATTGATAAGCCCATCGTTTTGATGCTGGTCGATGCTGAGAAAGCTTTTGATAGCATTTCATGGGGATTTATAACAACTATGATGCAGCAAATGGACTTTGGGGGATCCTTTTGTAAAGAAATTAAAGCCCCCAAAGGGTAAAATTAATTATAAATATATATAACAGAGCATTGTGAAATAACAAAGGGGACTAGACAGGGCTGTCCACTGTCTCCCGTAACATTTATACTGGTTATAGAAATCCTAAACAAGAAAATAAGAGAGGTATAACATTGGGAGACAAAACATAAACTCAAGGCTTTTGCAGACAATCTAATTATTACAGCTGAAAATCCAAAAAAAGTGTAATTAAATAATTGGAAATAATCCAAAATTATGGCAAAATAGCGGGCTTTAAAGTAAATAACACCAAAACAAAACTTTTGGTTAAAAATCTTACGGTTCAAGAAAAAGAAGAACTAGAAATGTTAACCAACCTGAAAACCTCCCCAAAGGTGAAATATCTTGGAATCTGGGTAACACCAAAAAATATTACCATACCTTGTTAATTGACATCAAAGAGAGGGGGGGGATTCGGTCTACCTGATTTAAATCTTTATTATGCAGCAGCCTGTTTCACATGGATGAGGGAGTGGTGCCTGCTCCAGAATACGAACTTGTTGGATTTGGAGCGGCATGACAACTGATTCGGTTGACATGCCTACCTCAATTATGATAAGACCAAGATACACAAAGCTTCCTTAATCACATTGTAAGAAAAGCATTATATTTGGTGTGGAGTAAATATAAAGATCTAATCGAGCCTGAAAGTGTAGGGGCAGGTTAGCCTAACCTGAAATTCCTATGTTACAGTGCTACCTGAAATCCTTATTTTACAGACTCTTTTTGCATGGCAGTGTCATGAACTTTCACTCCCATTAGTTTGAGGCTGGAAGAACATAAAACCAGACACGGGATGTCAGCATGACTCTCTTATCAGCATGGCCTTGCTGTACTTGCCAAGTACACACAGGGAGTCTGTACAGGGAGTCGGGGTGCAAATATCCTTACCACCGTGACGTACAAAGGGCCCAGCCAATGAGGAAATGGCTAAACCACAGTACAAGGGCAGTTGTAAGATTACAACGCAAGGACACAGCCAGAGTGCAGGCAGGAAGGATCTCCTTATAAGGTTTACAGAGCTCTTGGGTAGAAATGTATAAAAGCTGGATGCAAACAACATTTGATGGGCTTGCTGAGGAATGATCCCACAAGTGCCCTTCTACAGTTCTAGGATGTAGAATAAACTTTTCTCTGATTCAAACCTCGGCGTCCTTTTTGACTCCTACCTCCCTCTTCCTCGGGAGCAACATTGAACCCTGCTTTTGCTCAGGCTACAAAACAACTTGGTGGATATCTCCTTTGGAAGCAAAGGCGGTTAAGAGAAAAAACATGAGTGGAGACTGGATAACATATAAATGGTTGTAGAATGACGAAGTGAATCAACTAAAGCTTAAAAATTATGGTGACATTAAGCAATACCTTGCAGGGTTGTCAATTCCATAATTTGCTTTAATTCATTTTTATCCTGTTCCATCATATTTTTCACCAACATTTTCATTTTACCCTTGTTCAATTTGAAACCTGCTATTTGCCCAATCTCATAAATCAAATTTAAGACCCTCGGTATACGAACCCTAGGGCAGGGGTCGGCAAGGTTTACCTTGCCTAGGCCGGTTCACTCCAGTGGAGACCCCTCTGTGGGCCGGATTGTGCATGCACGATTCCTGGCGCCGCGGAAGCGAATCTCCGCGCCAGTTTAGCGCAGCGTGTGGGGACTCACCAAGTGGGCGGCTCGGTTCAGGGGCGGCGCGGAGACCGGTTAAACAACCCCCATTGGCCGCTTGTTGCCCATGGGTCTTAGGTTGCCGACCCCTGCCCTAGGGTCTTCCACAGTTATCACAAGGTCATCTGCAAATGCTGTCAATTGATAAACATTACATCCCACCACTGCTGGACGCTTTCGGGGCTCAAGAAACCCTCTTGACCTTTTTTGGGGTAGATGTAACCTTCTCGCTTTCCCCCGACCCCTTGGGGTGATCCGAGTCCATTCCTAAGAACTGGGTTCGCGCCCTATTGCCATTTTTATGGCAAACTGGAAGTCTCAACTGACATCCTTAGATGAACCTGTGATTCGATAAGCCTGGCTCTTCTCTTGAATGGATTTTGTTTGGCTCCGTCATATCTTACCCTCAATTTCTAATATCAGTCTTCTCTTTGGTCAACCAAAGACTGACAGGAGGAAAACAAAAACAGAAAACCTGACAAGAGCTATTACAACTTCCCTAAAAACTCAGAGGTTTACATTTAAAATCGCCTGGCCAATTCAGACCAGCCTGATACTTGTTTAAGATTCTGCAACTGGAGGAAGAACATTAACGGGGAAAAAGAATAATTTACTGTTCAAGGTTTATTGTAGGAATATTGTATTCCAAAGTGATTTAAGGGGGCGCTGTTGAATTCTATGAAAATATATGAGGTTCGTCACAGAGAGCAGTTTTGAATTTAAAAACAGATATTATGATCCCACTGGGAGCCTTACCAAGAGAGGCCACGATGCCACAATTCTCCTCCATGACTTCTTTATGCAGAGCTCTCTGGTCTGGATCCAGCAACTCCCACTCCTCGTCCGTGAAACAAACAGCGACATCTTCAAAGCACACTGGACCCTGAAAGAAAAAGGGAAATGTCATCCTCTGAGACAACAGTGTAGTTGTCGTTCCACCTGTCGGCCTCTGTCCCCACAAGACAGCTTCCCCTGACCTGATCTGGTTCCACAGCCACTGTTTCCATTCTGCCCCCATGAAAAGATGAATGAAGAGGTCTAGCTGGTGTCATTATGCCACCTGCAAGAGAAAAAAGGTAAGTAAGACACTAGGAGTGCCTGTCTCTCTCACAGGTGAAGCAGGGAATCTCTAACTGCAGATGGACCTTTGATTTTTTTTTTTTTTTTTTTTTTTTATTAGAAAATTTTATTATATTATTGTAGATACATGGTATAACAAAAACAAAACATAAGAAAAGTCGAGAGGTAAAACACATAACAAAACATAATCTAAAACACCAATAAACAATACCAGTAACAGATCATTACTAAACAATATCACTATCAATATTCATTCCAGTTTTCATGTCTGTATTCAAACTGTATCTTCTATAGTTCTATAGTTACCACTATTAAAAAGACTTCCACTACAGTATACGATGAGACGGCTTCTAATTATTTGGTGCCTTTCCTTGTCTTTTCAACTTAATTCTCAACTTGCTTTATAAATCCTGATTATTTATGTTAATTTTATATCTAACTTTATTCCAAACATAGCCAAAATTTCCCATACAAACCTTGCTTATTCATATACTCATTCAGACAGTTCCATTGTTTTTTAACTGTATTATTAGTTTTCCCTCTTATGATTTCGGTTAGCTTTGCCAGTTCCAGATATTCTGCTACCTTACTCTGCCACTCTCTTTTGGAAGGTATATAATTCCCTTTCCAGTGCTGGGCTATAAGGTTTCTCGCGGCCGTGGTGGCATATAAAAAGATATTTATTTTTTCTTTTGGAATTTCCTCATTAACCATCCCTAATAGATATGCCTCCGCTTTTTTACTGTGTGTTGTTTGTATTAATTTCTTGATTTCCTCATGAATCATGTTCCAGAAATTCTGTATCCGGGGACAGGCCCACCACATATGAAAGAAAGATCCAGCCTTTTCATTACATCTCCAGCATTTCCCATCATTTGATTTACTTATTTTTGCAATTTTCATTGGATCCATATACCATCTATGATGGATCTTCATATAACTCTCCTTAATTTGGATTGATGCTGAAAATTTTATTGTTTCTGACCAAAATTTTTCCCATCTCTTATGTTCTATCTCATATCCCATATCCCTTTCCCATTTTATCATATTATTACTTTTCACCCCTTCCTTGGATTGATTGTCTATTAATATTTTATACATTTTAGCTAACATTTTCTGTTTACCCATTAACATCTCATCCAGTTTTGTTGGTCTAATTTGGAATCCTTTTTCTTTCAGATCTTTCTCGAATGTGGTTTTTAATTGGAGATACTCCAGCCAACTTACACCCATTGATTTTAAATTCTCTTGATCTTTCAACATGGGTCTGTCTGATCTTTCTTTTACTAAATCTTCATAAGTCAGCCATCCCCTACCTCTGTTAGCTTTCAGTGTCACATTAGCTTCTATAGGTGAGGCCCACCACGGAGTTGATTGAAACACTTTCTTATTCGTCCTCTCCCAAACTTCAAACAGGGCCTTTCTTACCAAATGGTTTTTAAATTTATTATGTAATTTAACTTTATTATATAATAGATACCCATGCCAACCGTAAGTTAAGTCCCACCCTTCTAACTCTAATATCTCTTTGTTTCTCAATTCTATCCAATCCCTAACCCAAACCCAGCACGCGGCCTCATAATATGTCTTCAAGTCTGGAACTCCAAAGCCTCCCTTCTCCTTAAAACTAATCATTGTTTCATGTTTAATCCTCGCTTTCCTTCCTTGCCAGATGAAACTGGCAAGGTCTTTCTGGCAGTCCCGTAGGTACCTTAACCCTATTATTATTGGTGCAGATTGGAACAAAAAAATTAATTTCGGCAATATTACCATTTTAATCATCGAGGTTCTCCCCAACAGCGACAAATTCAATTTTTCCCATTTCTTCAATATCATTTTAATCTCTTTCCATTTTTTGACATAGTTGTTTTTAAATAGATCCCTGTTATTATTTGTTATATACAAACCCAGGTATTTCACCTTTGATTCTATTTTCAATTTAGATTCTCCTTCCAATTTACCTTTCTCTCTTTCTGTTAAATTTTTAACCAATAATTTCGATTTTTCTTTATTTAATTTAAATCCTGAAAATCTTCCGAATTCCTTCAATCTCTCTAATACTCTATTTGTACTCTCTACCGGTTCCTCCATTGTTATTATCACAGATGGACCTTTGAGAAGCTTTACCTGCTGATTGCATTTGGAGGTTTGTGCCCATTTCATATGTTAGTTGTGCAGAATACATCTCCCCTCCTCTGAACCCTTGGTCCCAACTGTCCCCCCACAAAAAAGATGAAAAGAATGAGACCAAACGGAGAAACACCACCTTCCTCCTTACCCAGTGGCCTCTCTCTGGTGTCCAACGGAGGCCTCTCTGCCTCACAGGAATCCAGGTCCATTTCTGCAAAATGATCCTTTCCCTGAAAAAGAAACAAAGAAACAAGAAATAAGGATTCAAAACAGAGAATGAATGGCGAGAAATATTAGAAAGAGAATGATAAATACAAAAATTTTAAGGGTGTTAGATCTCATTCCATGGGTGCCTTCACAGAAAAAGGATGGGCCATCAGGAGAGCATTATGGGATGTTCTCCGTCCTGTTTGGAGCCCTTTGGGAGTATTCAGAGGAAAGTCTCTCTCACCTGCTTTCTCTCCTCTGCCTGACTCAGGAGGAAACCTTCGGCCAGGGCCACCGCCTGGGAACTGGTCTCCGCTCCACAGTCCCTCACCCAGCTCTCCATCTCCAGTGGAAGGACAGCCAGGAACTGCTCCAAGATCACCAGGTTCAGCATCTCAGCTTTCGAGTATCTTTCTGGCTTCAGCCACTGATGATCAAGATGGTAGAGTCGGGTGCAAATTTCTCGGGGTCCTTCAGCCTCCTGGCAGCAGAACTGCCTCAACTGCTGGCTCTGCACCTCTGAGCGGAGGGTGTCCTCCTCACCCAGGATCTTCTGCACTGGGTTTTCCCAGAATCCCCCACTGCTCCCAGTGTGGTTGGCATGGCCTCTTCCTGCTTCAGGGCCAGCTGAGTCTCGATCATCCATCTGTGGTCTCAGAAAGCCTCTGAGAGATCGGAAGGAACCCTTTGGTCTTCTGCCAAGTTCTGCCTATGCTAATGAGAGGTGCTAGGAAATCCTACAAAGCAAATACATTGTTCTGTTATAATGGTGATACACCATAAGGAGAAGAAAATGGTTTCCTGAGCAAGTGTGTATGAGACTTGCTAGTAATCAGCATAGGTAGGACTGTACCACAGCCCAGACTCTGTCCAGGAAAGTACCATGCCAAATCTACAGAAAACTGGAAGCAGGAGAGGGGGTTTACTGGGGTGGGATCCCTTTTATCTTGGTAATCTTGGGGTACTCCTGGATCAAACATGTTCCCTGAAGTCTCACGTGGGGGGAGAATAAAGGCCCAAGAAAATACACAAACACACACACACACTCCCCATTATCATTTGGCGCAATCTGGTTGATCTAAATATGAATTCCAACAAAAATCATTGCATTCTATTTGAACCCGTCTCCCAGGTTCCTCAACAGACGAGCACGTTATCCCGTTTCATTCGCCACCTAAGAGGAAAAATGACTTGCTCCAATTTAACCCAAGCACAGCCACAAGGGCTCTTGTTCTGTTTCCCCATTTTCTGTTTTGGTTTAAACTATATCACAAAGTAAGAAGCTATACACCGATCACTAGTAGTGAGACATATGGTGCAAATCTTGCTGCGAATTTGTTGTGCCATTTTTGTGATGTACAAACTACAAGAGAAGTCTCGGTCTATTGCTTTGTATAATTTATTATTCCTATGATTATTGGTTACAAAACCCCAGTAGAAAGTTATTCCAGAAAAGAATAAAAACACAACACACACCCAGGTCCCAACCGGTGCTGCATCTTCACATCAGGATCAGGCCACTTCAGTCTTGGCTTCCTCCAAAAAGCCTGGAACTGTACTTTGCTAAGGATGCTGGGAGTTGCTAGGAGACCCCCACCCCCAGGGATCCCTCGGAATGGGAGCTCCTCTCCTGCCTTGTGCCCCTGCAGGACTGGATTGCAAGAGCCAAGCTCTCCTCCTGGGCTTTTCCAGCAACGGGGATTCAGAGCATGGCTGCCTGGGAGGGAGAGCAGAGCCACCCATCGCCCTCTCCTCCTCCTCCTCCTCCTCCATGAACTGGCCCCATCCTCTTTCAAGCCACCCAGGTTGGTGGGCATCCCTGGCTCCTGTGGGAGGGAGTTCCACAGTTCACCTTCAACCTCCATCTTCCCAAAGGATTTATTGCGTAAGTCAGGGCTGTTCTTCTTTTCCATTTCTTGCATTGATCTATTGTTCAAACGTTTCTGTCTGGCTGCAGCCTATGCTAATAGACGTGGCGGATTCCTCAATCTGAAGGGGGTTTATTTGCGGGCCCCTTTTCCCCTGACCCACAGACACCTCCCCAAAGGGGCAAGCTGCGCATTTATACAAAGGCAGAACATACAGTACTGTAGTTGCAGACCTCGTGCCACCTCCCCCCTCCCTGACTGAAGGCTCTGCTTCCCTGTGCATGAGGTGAGCAGTCCCCCCCCAGGAACCCCCCCCTGCTGCAGCCCTGGGACCCCCACCTTCTCCCCACTGCACCTTCTGGGGGGGGAGAGAGAGAGAGAGAGGAGACTCACCAGATCCCAGGAGGGGACAGCCATGCAGCCCTTGCAGGAAAGGACTGGGGAGGGAGGGAGGGAGGGGCCTGGGCTCTGGAGGACCTGGCCCCCCCTTGCTTCCTGTCCTCTCTAGGAAGGCAGCTCGGCTCCCTTTAACCCTTGCACAGCCGAGTCCGCCCATCTGCACCCTCACACGCTGCTCCCCTGAACAGATCCCGGCTAGCGCGAGGTCTCTCTAACCGGCCTCCGTTGCTAAAGCGCAGAAAGTGGGGGGAACTGGAGGGCTTGGCCAAAGAGGGGAGCAGCTCGGGGGGGGGCAGAGGGTGGAGCATGCCCCCCTCCAACCTCCCCTTGCCCATGGGGGGGGCGCCTATGCCCCTGGTGGGAGACTTCATCTAGGGTCATCTAGTCCCACCCCCCGCAATGCAGGAATCTCAGCTCAAGCATCTCTGCTTAGAAACCTCCAAGGAAGGAGAGTCCCCCACCTCCCAAGGGAGACCTTTCCCCTGCCAAGCTGCTCTTAGATGTCCCTCAAGGCAGCGGGTCCTGAGTTTGAGCACTGTGGAAACAATCGCACTGGCTACCAAGGAGGAACCAAGCAAAGTTAAAAATAAATGACGATGATGATAATAATATTATAATAATTTATTATTCATACCCCGCCCATCTGGCTGGGTTTTCCCAGCCACTCTGGGCAGCTTCCAACCGAATATTAAAAATAAATTAAAACATCAGTCAATAAAAACTTCCCTAAACAGGGCTGCCTTCAAATGTCTTCTAAACATCAGTTAGTTTTTTATCTCTTTGACATCTGGTGGGAGGGCATTCCACAGGGCGGGTGCCACTACCGAGAAGGCCCTCTGCCTGGTTCCCTGTAACTTGGCTTCTCGCAGTGAAGAAACTGTCAGAAGGCCCTTGGTGCTGGACCCCAGCGTCCATGCTGAACGATGGGGGGGGGGGGAGACGCTCCTGCAGGTATACTGGGACGAGGCGGTTTAGGGCTTTAAAGGTCAGCACCAACACTTTGTATTGTGCTCGGAAATGTCCTGGGAGCCAATGTAGGTCTTTCAGGACCAGAGTTATATGGTCTCGGCAGTCACCAGTCTGGCTGCCGCATTCTGGATTAGTTGTAGTTTCTGGGCCACCTTCAAAGGTACGGTAGGTAACAGATTGGAATTCATTCCATACAACTTGACCAGACAGGGCTCTAGCACTCTTCCGCCCCAGTCCTGCTCCCACGGTGGAGTCAACCTCTTTCCGAATCTGAGCGACTTTATCTGCAAAAAACTATGCACACATACAAAAAAGAATGCTATAAGTCACCATTCCCTTCCTTTTACATTGTACCGTTGCATGGGTGGCAGAATTTAACCCAGGGAGAGCAAGAATGATTTTAGCCACAGGGGTTGGGCAGTGGTGAGGGAGCCAAGACGAGACCACAGAAGACTAGAGAGGGGGGAATTATAGGGTGGGTAGGTGTGGTTGTGTGTGTGTGTGTGGAGTCAACCTCTTTCCGAATCTGAGCAACTTTATCTGCAAAAAACTTTGCAAAATCATTGCAGGAGATCTTGGGGTCTTTACCAGGCTCCGATGACAAATTGTGAACCACCTGAAAGAGTCTCCTGCTGCTGTTTTTGGCAGATGACATAGAGGCAGTGAAGAAAGTCTGCTTCGCCATCGCTATCGCCACTTGGTAGGCTCGACGTTGAGCTCTAACCCGTGTCTGGTACGATTCAAAATGAGTTTTCCACCACCAGCGCTCTAGCCATCTCAGCAATAGTAGAATGCCACCCCCCCGAACTTCCCCAAGAGTTTGTTCCAATGAATCCAGCCCCACCCTCTAGGCACTACAGCTGGAGTCCTTGTGTAGCTGGGAGTGTGAGGGCCTGGGCCCCGCCCTCAAGGCCAGCTGGAAAAGGCCTTGGAAGGGAGCAGGCCCTGCAGTTCTCAGCACAGCCGATAAATCATATTCTCGTCATAAATGAGTAATACTTTGTCATGCATGTTTTTTTATGCTAATATCTAAAAGTATATCATTTCCCCTTCCAGATTAGTTAGCTGGGAGTGAGACAGTTGGCAGAGTGGCATTGGACTCTCTAAGATGCCAAATACCACAGGAATTGCTTTCTCAAGAGTTTTTTTGCACTCTAACACAATATTTTTAAATAAAAGATTGATTTTTCAGTCATGGGAGTTTGTGAGGAAATGCTCCCCATCTGCCAAGCTTTCAGAGCAGGACTAAGGGCTGAAATGAAGCCCCCCAGATCCCCAGAGTTTGAGGGAAAGGGTCTATCTATAACAACCTCTGGCCGTGAGCCGCTTTGCAAACAAGATGAATACTGCTGTCAGTTCAAGTTAGTTTTATTTACAGAATAATACATCCAGAGAGAGCTTCTCACTCCCTCTCAGTAACTATAGATGCTCTATTCTGAATCAGAGCTCCGCCCCCAACAGAAACGACGCCAGAATCTCCTACGTTTACCATTCCCCTTCCGCTCTTCTTTGAGGCGTTCCCAATGCCAGTTCAAGGACTGAGAGCCTGGATTGGCTCTTCCTCACCAAGGCTATCTGACCTGTGGGCAACCTGCCCTCGCCTTGGCTGCCTTCCACCTCTCTCTCCCCCACTGAGCTGGGAGTGTCTGGTCTGGGAAAGGAGGGCTGCGGTTGTGGGCTGTCAGCCCTGGAAATGAACTCTTCTCCCTCACCAGAAGCCTCATTCCCTTGTTCCCTTTCCGATGCTGCCTCTCCTACTGGGTCCTGGGAGGCCCCGTTCCTGACACGATCTCCCTTCTTCCTTGTCATTATCAGTCATTTCCACCTAAGAAATGGGAAGAAAGGAGCTGCTCATGTTCAGTGCAGGGTTTGTTGCGGTTGAGATTAATGAGCTGACTGTGGTATGATTTGTCAAGAGTAAATGTGGTTTGTTCTTATTTGTAAGTGAAGTCACATTTGAAACAGAAGCAGTCAAAGGGAATTTCCTAGGAAGTGTTTTATTCAGTCTCACCTGCAATCGTGTGTGCTGAACACACAGAAACACAGAGATAATGTGAAATTACTGGGAGTTACAGTCTCCAAATAACACTCAACACATGCAAGCAGATTAATGGAATAGTACACATTGTTTTTATTTATTTTCATGGTACAGAGATAAATTTTAAGAAAGTAATAGTTACAACAGTAAACAACAAATAACCTGTCTTGATGAAATTACAGACTGTATTCTTGCCATGTGTTACAAATTTCATTTGATTATTCTGAAATATTAAGCCACCTTTCCCCATGAGTGCTGGGTGTTTTCTTAACATAATACATATTCAATAAACATTGGTCACATGTTATAAAAGGAATATGGATTGTGTTCCCCCACCTTCTTCATTTCCCCATTCCAACAAAATTTAAGATACTTAAATTGTGGTGCCCAGAATTGAACACAGTATGCTAGGTGGGGTCTGACCAAGGGAGAATAAAGTGGTACTATTCCTGCGCTTGTTCTGATTCTGCCTCTGTGACATTGGCCTCCGCTCCCCGTTTGGTGTCATCTGTAAATGGGATGCGCATCCCCTCAGTTCCTTCATCCAAGTCCCTTATAAATACGTTGAACAACAACGGGCCCAGGACAGAACCCTGCAGCACCCCTCTTGTCACTTTCCCCCAGGATGATGAGGAACCATGAAGGAGTCCTCTTTGGGTTCGGTCAGTCAAATCCACCTAACAGTTACCTCATTCAGCCCACTGGTCTCCCATGATCTGATTCCCTTGATCGCTGAGTTCAGTATAATAGCAAGATCAGAAAGTGATCACCCACCCATGGCCCTTGTGTGTGATCTCCCACTCAACCAGCCAATAGCACAACACAGATATCAACCGGATCTAATGGCCGAAACCAGCCATAAGAAAGTCAAATGGAATGGACAGGTGAGCGAACTGGTCGCAAACTGGTCGTATAACTCTGCTGAGAGCCCGTGCTTGTCAAGAGCAATAGTGGATGGGTGCGCAGAAGTAGCGACGAACACCTTAAATATAATGACACTGTACGAAACACTTATAAAAAGACTCCAAGAATTTGTCATAAAACCATACTCTGAACCTCTCCATCATAGGTTACCCTCTAGGAAGTGGTTTGACCAAGAGTGTATGGCCTCTAAAAAGACACTGATCCATGCCTTCATCGGCCATAAGGAAAACCCTTCAGATGATAATAGACAATCCATGATGAATGCCAAAAAAAAGCTGATGATAAAAAAAGAAACGTTCTGCAATGAAGCTACTTTGGCAGCAACTAACTGAGGCCACCAAATTTAAAAACCCAGTACTATTTTGGAGAATAGTTGCGGACCAACCAAACACGGGCCTATCACATCTATCCTGCTGTATATCAGTGACAGCCTGGTAATCCAACTTCCATATCTTGTATGGGGAATCCACTACCGGCCCCCATATATTAGCTATTCCGGAAGAGCAACTACAGCCATGGCCACCGGTTCCGACCACAGAGATATACCTACTGATAGATCTGCTAAAGAACGGGAAAGCCCCTGGAAATGATTTCATACCAACGGAACTATTTAAAGTCAATCCCAATTGGCGGGCCCCTGTGTTAGCTTCACTGTTCTCTCATATAGATAGAACAGCTCAGATCCCAGACGACTGGGGGATATCTATCATCATCCCCATTTATAAAAAAGGCCCCAGGGATGACCCAGCCAATTACAGGCCAATAAGTCTTCTGAACATAATAAGTAAACTATACGCTAGACATCTTAGTGGAAAACTTTGTGAATGGATTGAAAAAGAGAATATACTTTTTTAAAAAAATATTTTTTATTAGATTTTAAAAAAAATATACAAAAGAAAATCACACAAAAAATAAATACAACAACCAAAAAACACACACATATATTACAACACTAACATACCTCACCAATCAGAACTACATCCTCTCTAACATACTTCATCCATACATCACCCTATCATCCATACCCTCCTCACCCATCCTCCCTTACATGCCCTTACATGCCTTATCTTATATTCCTTCATATCCTCTCTACATACTTCTTCACACAATCTTTCCATTCTCCTTCCCCTCATTCCCCCCTTTCATTACATCCATCTTTATCACATTCTATAATTTCCATACACTCCCCTATCCCCTTCTCCCTCCCTTGAAATACTTCCCTCCCCTAGCCATTCCCTCCCTTCACCCTCCTTCTCTCCTTTATTGATTCGCCCCTACAAACTACGGTTAAATACAAAATACAATTAAAACATAACATTTACCGCTTACATTTCTATGCTTTTACATTGCATACATTCATCTCCCTTCCCTTCTCCCACTCCCACTCCCACCCCTACTCCCTACCTTTTACCCTTTACTTCTCAGTACGTACTATGTTACTTATTTATCATTCTATTAAATAACTATACTCCTAATGCTTAGACTATCCTTCTATTCTTTCCTGTTGAACTTTTGCATTTTCTGGTCAGAGGGTGGTCTCTACTTTTTCAAAATATATTCCTCAAATGCTCTCCATTCCTTTCTTCTTATGTCATTGCTTTCTCCCTTTATTTCATTCTCTTTTATATCTAGATTATGATAATTTAGCATTTTGAGATGCCACTCCTCTTTCTTTGGTATATTTTGCGTTTTCCAATTAGCTGCTACCAATAATCTTGCTGCTGTTATTGCATACATCACGATATTTCTATCCTTCGGTCGTATGTCGGTATCCAATATCCCCAGTAAAAATAGCTCTGGCGTTTTTCTAAATGAATATTTCAATATCTTTTTAAGTTCATTGTATATCATGTTCCAAAAACCCTTGATTTCGCTACATTGCCACCACATGTGGTACAATGTCCCCACCTCACTGTTACATCTCCAACAATTATTACTCCCTCCTTTCTGTATTTTTGCTAATTTGATTGGAGTCATGTACCACCTGTGATGTATTTTTAATAAATTTTCCTGTACATCATAATTTGGTGAAAACTCCATATTTCTTTGCCAGGATTTTTCCCATTGGTCCGTTGTTATTATTTTCCCCAAATCCTGACTCCATTTCACCATTGCTTCTTTAACTGTTTCCTCCTCTGTTTCCCATTCCAACAATATGTTGTACAAATTCCTTATGTATTTACTTTTCCCCAATATCAATATTTCCGATAATTTTGAGTTCTCTTTTTCGAATCCCGTTCTACTATCCTCCTGAAATCTTTGATTTATCTGAAAATACTGCAGCCAGCTGGTCAAATACTGTTTGATTTCATTATAGTCCTTCAATTTTAATTTGCCTTCCTTCTCCTCCAGTAACTCTCTATAGGTAGGCCAATTGCTTGACATATTATTTCTTTTTACTGATATTATTTCCAAGGGAGACAACCACCATGGTGTCTTCATTTCAAAATACCTCTTATACTTCTGCCATACCTTCATTAAAGATTTCCTTATTATATTATTCATAAATGTGTTTTGGTCCGTTATTTTTTCCTTCGACAGATACCAGTGCCAACCATGCCCTATTTCATGACCTTCCAAGTCTAACAGATCAACATCTTTAAGCTCCATCCATTCTTTCATCCAATTCAGCGCTGCTGCGTCATGGTACAGTTGCATATCGGGCATGCCAAAACCTCCCCGTTCTCTTCTATCTATCATTATCTTATATTTTATCCTAGGTTTCTTCCCCCCCCCCCAGACGAATTTCGAAATATCTTTTTTCCATTCCCTAAAATGTTTTGTTCCTCCTAACACCGGTATATTTTGAAATAAATAATTCATCCTTGCCAGAACATTCATTTTTATAATTGAAATCCTCCCCATCAATGAAAATTTTAATTTGGTCCAGGTCTCCAGATTTTTCTTTATTTGCTTCCATGTGTTAATATAATTTTCTTGTATTAAATCGACTCCTTTATTGGTCATTACTATTCCTAAATATTTCATTCTCTTACTAATTTCCAATCCTGTTTCAATTTGTAATTTCCTCTCATCTTCCTTCTCTAAATTCCTGACTAACATCTTTGTTTTTAAATAATTAATTTTTAATCCTGCAACATTACCATATTCCTTTATTACTTGTATGGCAGCCGGTATGCTCTTTATTGGGTCTTCCGTTGTTAATATTATATCATCCACAAACGCCTTACATTTATATGATTTTTTTCCCTATCCATATTCCTTTTATTGCTTTTTCTTGTCTGATGTTATTCAATAGTATCTCTAAAGTTATTATAAATAGAATTGGCGATAGGGGACATCCCTGTCTTGTTCCTTTTGATATACTTATTCCCTCTGTTATTTTATTATTTATTATTAAATTTGCTCTTTGACTTTTGTATATTGCCCCTATCGCCATTTCCATTCTTTTCCCCAATTTCAGGCTTCTTATTGTTTTTTCCATAAAAGACCATGAAACGTTGTCGAATGCTTTTTCAGCGTCTAATGATACCACTGCCGCCTGTTTATCCCTTCTACTCTCTAAACATTCAATTACATTAATTATATTCCTGATGTTATCTTTTGCTTGCCTGCCCTTAACAAAACCCGCCTGGTCTTTATGTATAATACTCCCCAATATAATACCTAATCTTTTTGCAATTATTTTAGCAAATATCTTATAATCGCTATTTAATAGCGAAATTGGCCTGTAATTTGTAATAACTTCCAAATCCACTTCTTGTTTTGGCAGAAGTATAATTAAGGCTTCCTTCCATGTATTTGGTATGTCTCCCTTTTCTAAAATTCTGTTCATTAACTCTTTCAGTGGTGTTAATATTATGCTTTCATCCATACTCCTATAATATTCCACTGGGAGACCATCTGGGCCAGGGGCCTTACCTTTTTTAATTTCCTTTAATACTTCCCTTATTTATGATATCGTTATTTCGTCATGCATCTTCTGGCACGCTTCTTCCGGTATTTGGGGCCATTTCATCCTTTTTATATATTCGTCAATTTGTTCCTCACTTATATTTTCCTTTTGATATAATAATTTATAATATTCTATAAATGCTCTTTCAATTTCTTCCTTTTTCTCTGTTGTTTTCCCCTTAATTTTAATTCTATTTATTAATTTTTCACTTTGTTTTTTCTTGATCTGCCAAGCCACCATTTTACTCGGTTTATTAGCCCACTTGAAATTTTTGTACTTCCAAAATTGCAACATTTGTTCCATTTCCCTATCTATCATATTTTCATATTGGCTTCTCAGAACTTTTATTTCCTTTCCAATCTCTATATTACCCGTTCTATAGAAATTCTTCTCTTTACATTTAATCTCCTCTAATAATTTTTCTTTTTTATTCTCTCTTTCCTTTCTTAGTATTGAATTTTGCTGGATGAAATAGCCCCTTATTACCGCTTTTCCCGCGTCCCATGTCGTTTGTATTTCTGTTTGCCCTCTGTTATTCAGTTCAAAATATTCCCTCATTATTTTATTTGCCCCTTGTAATATTTTTTGATTATTTAATAAAAAGACATTCAATCTCCACCTTTTATCTTTTCGTTGCTCTTCCTCTTCCAGGCATAGCTCAATTGGATTATGGTCTGATAGGACCTTTGGCTTAATTTCAGCCTTTTGTATCTTAGAGACTAACTCTTTTGAGACCCAGATCGCGTCTATTCGCGACGCCGTCTGGTGTCTGTCCGAAAAATATGTAAATTCCTTATTGATTGGGTACTTGTACCTACACGCATCCTTCATATCAAACATTTCCGTTAACTCCACAAAAAATTTTGGTAGCTTTTTATACTTCTTTCCTTTTGTATCTTTTGATTTATCTAGTGAAGAGAATATACTTGATCACGCTCAGGCAGTATTCAGACAGAGGAGATCCACACTAGACCACTGGCTGATCCTGCAACATCTGGCTGAAAAATATACAATGCAACCTAACTCCCAGTTATTCGCAGCATTTGTTGATTTCAAAGAAGCCTTTGATTCCATCTCAAGAATCCGACTGTGGGACAAACTCAGCAAGTCAACTATAGACCGACGTCTGCTGCTGCTAATATATAAACTATACAGTAACAAACAACTCCGAGGAAGATGTACCGGTAACCGGGAAGGCAAACTTTCCAACGCAATTAGAACAACCAAGGGAGTCAAGCAAGGGTGTATACTGGCCCCCTACCTGTTTAACATCTATATAAACTCTCTTATTGCACCCCTTCAAGGAGCAGATACACATGCCCCCAAACTAGCAGACAAAAGGCTGCCTATCCTGCTTTATGCAGATGATGCTGTTATTCTGTCCCAGACTCAGATTGGCCTCCAAAAAGCTCTCAATAAACTTGCACAACACTGCAAGGAGGAACAAATAACAGTGAACTATCAAAAAACCAAAATTTTGTTTTCTTTCCAACAAAAGGAAAACATATAATTGGCACATAGATAAGCAAGCCATTGAACAGGTAACATGCTTCAAATACCTGGGAGTCGTTTTCAAAGCGTCCAGGAAAACGGCCCACATCAAATACATCTCCTCCATCGCACAAAGAAGCACGACAGCAATTGTAAGATTCCACCGATCAAAGGGAGGAAACTATATTCCAGCAGCCCTCAAATTATTTGTGGCAAAACCGATAGCTCAACTATTATACGGTGCACCACTTGTTCCTTTCTTCAATCTGGACCCTTATGAAAAAATCCAATCAGGATTTCTAAGATCAATCCTTCAAATACCAAAATGTGTCCCAAATGCAGCTCTACGCCTGGAAACGGGCCTCTAAAGGATTGAAGCTAAAGTGTGCCAAGCCACCTTCTACTTCTGGCTAAGATTTAATAAGACACCACTGGGTCTGCTCCCCTTGATACATTGTGATAAATTTCAATCAAGTTGGAGGAAGGGCATCCTCAGAAAACTACCCACATACGGTCTCTCTCCAGGGCATCTTTTAAGCCTGGAAATGGGAAGGGCGAAGAATCTAATCAAAGAAAGAATCATCGACATTGAACACCAAAATGACCTTAATCGACTTTCCACAATCTACAGGCCTCTCTATGATCAGCAAAGGCTCCTTTTGCAAATTATCTCAAGTCATTAGACAACCCCAAACATCGCTGGGCATTTTCCAGGGCCCGTCTTAACGCTCTCCCCTCAGCACTTTTAGTGGGCAGATACAGTAAGATCCCGATTGACCAAAGACTATGCCCCTGTGATGGCAATGAGATTGAATCCACTGGGCACATTCTGTTATACTGCCCACTGTATCGGGACTCAAGAAAAGAACTGATCAAACCACTTTTGGTGAAACTGCCCGGTCGATCAGAGTAAGTTTACACTAGATACCTTCTAGCTGATAAAGATACAGAGACCACCAGGATTGTTGCAAAATTTTGCTATATAGCGACAAGAGTAAGACGAACAGTGATGGCAGCAAATACCAGTGATTACAATAAAGAGAGGAGTTAGGCAAGGTTGTCCATTGTCACCCTTATTGTTTATTGCTGCTTTGGAAATTCTTTTGAGATTAGTAAGGAAAAACAAAGAGATTAAAGGAATTAGAATAGGGAAATTCTGCTATAAGACTAAAGCTTTTGCAGACGACATCATAATTACAACAGAGTCACCCATAAAAAGTATACAAAGATCATTGGAAATTATGAAAGAATTTGGACAAATATCAGGCTTTAAATTAAACAAAGAAAAATCTAAATTATTAACAAAAAAAATGGGGGGGGAAAGATAGGGAAAATTTGGAGATCACAGGGATTAAAATTGAAAATAAAGTAAAATATCTAGGACTGTGGATTACGAATAAAAATACAAATCTGTTTAAAGATAACTATACCAAAAAATGGAAGGAGATCAAAGAATATTTAAAGAAGTGGGAAAAATTAAATCTAACCCTAATGGGAAGAATAGCACTAATTAAAATGAAGATTTCCCCAAAAATACTGTTTCTCTTCCAAATAGCTCCAATTATAATTGGCAATAAATATTTAAAAGATTGTCAGAAAGATTTGGCAAACTTTATTTGGCAAGGGAAGAAAGCAAGAATTAAGGCGGAAATTATGATGAGACCCAAGGAGAAAGGAGGCTTTGCAGTCCCAGACTTGAGAAATATTTTGAGGCTGCATGCTGGGTATGGCTAAAGGACTGGATGACTTTGGAAAATAAAGAGATGCTGAATGTAGAGGGATGGGACAGGATATTTGGCTGGCATGGGTACCTTTGGTATGAAAAGATAAAGCTTCATAATAGATTTACAAATCATTTGGTAAGAAAGGCTTTGATGGATGTATGGGAGAGGACCAAGGATAGAATTATCCCAAAAACACCATGGTGGCTATCACCAGTGGAAGCTACTGCAACCCTGAAAAGTGAGATAAGAGAGGAATGGCCAGTATATAAAGATTTGGTGGAGGAGGTCAAAGAGAAACCCCAACTTAAGAGTTATGAAGAATTGAAAAGAAAAGGAGTTAGATGGTTAGAATATTATCAATTGAAAGTAAATTTTGAGAAAGATTTAAAAGGAAAAGGATTTGAAAACAAATTTTCAAAAATAGATACGGAATTTTTACAAAAAAATCAAAAATTAATTACTAATATATATAAATTACTGATAGAAGGGAAAGTAGAACAGGGGAAAAAAGAGAAAAACCTTGAGAAGTGGGAAAGAGACCTTGGCCATGAAATAGAATACAGTGACTGGGAGAAAATATGGATAAAAAATATTAATTTCACTGCATCTTATCAAATCAGGGAAAATATTATGAAAATGCTCCACTGTTGGTATTTATCTCCCGAAAGAATAGCGAAAATGAATAAATCAAATAATAGCAACTGTTGGAGGTGCAAGGGTACAAATGCAAGCTTTTACCACATGTGGTGGACATGCCCGAAAATAAAGAGTTTTGGGGCATGATCCACGAGGAAATTCAAAATCTGATAAAAGAAACATACACTAAAAGGCCAGAACTCTGCTTGTTAGGAATCATGAATAAATCAATCCCAAAGGATAAAATAAATTTATTTTTGTATGCATCAGCTGCAGCAAGAATGATTGTAGCCAAACATTGGAAGGAGGACTGTATACCAACTAAGGAGGAATGGTTAATGAAAACATGTGAATACTTACAACTGGCAAAATTAACAAGTTTATTAAGACACAAATTAAGGGATACAGTTCAAAACCAATGGAAAAATTTAAATGATTATTTGAACAGACGAAACTTTAAAGTTAATTTTTGGTTATGTTTGGAATGATATGATACATAGAATAAAGGATAAAGGTTATGCGATATATAAGAGATGTGATAATAGAAATTGAGTTAAATTGTAAAAAAGAATAACAGATGACTTTACTAGTTTTATATAGGAATTGTAACGAAATGTGGTGGAAGTCAAACACTTTTTCTCACTTCATTTATTCAAAGCTTTTTTATCATCGAAGCTTTTTTATCATTTTTATCATTGCCTTTTATTCACTTTTTTCATACTTTTTTCTTTTTCTTCTTTCCTTTTTCATTCCTTTCTTTTTTCTTCTTTTTGAGTATTAGTAGGCTTGTGTTAAAAGGTACAAAACAATGTTAGAAGAAGACAACAAAGTGTAGATTTGTACACGTGATTAGAGTCTGTGTATTGTGTGTATTTTGTGTATGTATAGTATTTGTTGTAGTGAGTGTATATTGTATATGTCTTTTTTTTTGCATGGTTGAAAATTTGAATATTTGAATAAATTCTTAAAAAAAAATAAAAAATACCAGTGACTGATATCCTAGTAGAACTACCGTAGGAATGTTGATAGGTGGCTAAGACCCATCTATAAAAAAATCTGCAATTTTAAATTGTAATTTTATTGAGTAAATACCAATTCTATGAATTGGATTGTATAATTTTCTTGCTGGTTTTTGACTGTATTAAAGATTATTATTATTATTCAGATCACATTTTACCAGCTTCCTCACATAAATATCACAGGGGACTTTGTCAAAAGCCTTACTAAAATCAAGATGCACTATTTCCACAGCAGTCCCCTGATCAATGAAGTTTGTAACCATAAAAAAGGGGAGGAGAGATTTCTCTGGTTTTACTTGTTTCTGAGAAAGACTTGCTCTCAACCTGTATGTTTCTGTTGTGAAATCTTCAAATGAAGGGCACATACATTTTAAAAATGGCAATAAATAAGAAGGATATTGACAAGCTGGAACATGTGCAAATGAAGACGGCCAAGATGGTCTCATTTTATTAATGCATTTATTTAATTTCTATATCGCCCTATACCAGGGGTGGCAACGTGAATAAAATATTGAGGGGTGTGTGTGTAAGCCCCACCTCGCATAATCAATCACATGATGTGGTGCATGCACGCTATTTGACTAACAATGTCTATCAACTGGGGAGGTGGCCACTCAAATATTTTAGGGGGGAACAAAGACCTCTCAGCCTCTAAGTATTGCCTCCTATGCCCGATACACTCAGGGCACTTTCAACATTAAATCACAATATAGAAAACTAAACAAAAAATTACCTGTAAACCCACCCACCCCAACTCACCACATTTTAGAAGGCCATTTGATGTCAATCACCCAAAGGCTTGGGTAAAGAAGAGTGTTTTTCCCTGAAGCCTAAAGCTGTATAACAAAGGTTTTTCTGCCCTTTGTATGAATTCTTTCATGAGAACTGAGAGAGGAGCTACAGTATAGCTGAAGCAATTATATGGTTTCTCCCATATAAATTCTATGATGGAAACTGAGACTGTCGCTGTGACTGAAGCACTTTGCACATTCTATGCACTGCTAGGATTTTACTCCTCTGTGAATTCTCTGATGCTTAGCGAGATAGGAGCTCGTACTGAAGCTCTTTCCACATTCCACACAATTATAGGGTTTCTCACCTGTATGAATTCTCTGATGCTTAGCGAGATAGGAGCTCGTATTGAAGCACTTTCCACATTCCACACAATTATAAAGTTTCTCCCCTGTATGAATTCTCTGATGCGTAGTGAGATCGGAGCTCCTCATGAAGCTCTTTCCACATTCCAAGCAATTGTATGGTTTCTCCCCTGTATGAATTCTCTGATGCGTAGTGAGATCGGAGCTCTTCCTGAAGCTCTTTCCACATTCCACACACTGATATGGCTTCTCCCCTGTATGCCTTATTCTATGGCAACTGAGAGAGGAGCTCATACTGAAGCTCTTTCCACATTCCATGCACTGAAAGGGTTTCTCCCCTGTATGAATTCTTTGATGGTCATTGAGGTGGTCGCTCCTTCTGAAGCTCTTTCCACAATCCATACACTGATACGGTTTCTCCCCTGTATGCATTCTTCGATGGGAAGTGAGAGCGGAGCTCCAGCTGAAGCTCTTTCCACATTCCACGCACTGATAGGGTTTCTCTCCTGTATGAATTCTTTGATGGGAAGTGAGAGAGAAGCTTGTAATGAAGCTCTTTCCACATTCCACACAGTGATAGGGTTTATCCCCTGTATGAATTCTCTGATGCTTAGTGAGATCGGAGCTCTTACTGAAGCTCTTTCCACATTCCACACACTGATATGGCTTCTCCCCTGTATGCATTCTTTGATGAGAACTGAGATCGGTGCTCCGACAGAATGTCTTTCCACATTCCATGCACTGAAAGGGTTTCTCCCCAATATGAATTCTTTGATGGCCAGCGAGGTGGGAGCTCCTTCTGAAGCTCTTTCCACATTCCACACACTGATAGGGTTTCTCCCCTGTATGAATTCTATGATGGGAAGTGAGACTGGAGCTGTCAGTGAAGCTCTTTCCACATTCCGCACACTGATATGGTTTCTTCCCTGTATGAATTATTTGATGGGAAGTGGAATGGAAACTTTTTCCACTTTCAAGATATTTATAAGGCTCTTCCATTGTGGGGAGTTTGTCCTGGTTACCCTTGTTCTTGATTTCCAGTTCATCACTATCTGCAATGAAGAGAGAAATTGATCAGTGCCTATTGGAGAAAAAGAGCCCACAATAAATGAAGAACACTTGTTAACACTGGTAATAGAGGAATAACACATGGGTTAGACTGGTGGTTTTACTACAGGGTTGGATGCATATATTAACAGGGATCAACTGACATCCTTTATATAATTATTATTTTATTGGATTTTCAATTATATGTTTACATAGACAATAAAATATAAATAATAAAAAATATAGGTTTCTCTCGGAACCTTGGACTTCCCACCACCCCTCCATGGGTTCCATATTTATCTTCCCCCTCCCCCTGCATATTTCATCTTTCTCTATTATTTCATTTTTCCATAGTATCTCAAGTCCTTATTACATTGTAAGTGTTATTTAAGTCCTGGTAAAGATTTCAATTGTTTACAGTGGTGTTCCAAATATAATGTGAATTTCCTCAATTCTTTAATGAAGTGTTGGTCTTCCTGGTTTCAGATTTCCCCAGTCATTCTTGCCATCTCAGCATAGTCCATCCATTTAGTTTGTCATTCCTCTCTGGTAGGGATCCTATCATATTACCATCTCTGAGCCACAATCATTCGCATGGCTTTCATTGCATACATAAAAGGTTTTTTCTGCTCCTTCGGTATTTTTGCACCTATAATTCCTAAGAATAAAGATTCTGGTTTTTAAACAAATGTCATTTTAAACTGTTTTTTAGTTCATTAGATATCATTTTCTGGAATTCTTTCCTTATTTTACAATACCACCACATATGATAAAAGGTGCCTTCTTTCTCTTAACATTTCAAGCAAATGTTAGAACCTGTTATATACATTTTTGCTAATTTACATGGAGTTAGGGGACTTCCGGATTGCCGCAGCTTGCCTCTGGATGCACACCACTCAAGCTCCCAATGAGCTCAGAGAAACACGTTCATTTGCGAGAGAAAGAAGGGGGTAACAAGGTTTTGTGAACCCCAAAGGGTTTGGGAGGGTGTCTCAGACCTGAGGAGAATTGCTGCGGCATCAGGAGAGTCCCAGAACTAGCCTGTTACGCAAGGAGAGGATAGACCTTCTAGGCGCTAGACCTTGGTGACTCCCCGTAGGTGAGAAAGCCTGATTCTGGAGCATGCAGGCGAAGGATCCCCCAACTAATTATGACAACTAATTAAACCCAGATTGGCGTCATTTTAAATTTTGAAATTCTGCTTAAAATGAAAGAAAGAACTAAACAGAAGTTGTACGTTATAACGTCCTGGGATGCTAAGCTAATCAGTCTGCTATCTGAAAGGAAAGGAAAGGAAAGAGTGGGAAAGAACAACGTGTGTGAGGAAAGGGAAGCCTCCCCCAATGTCTGATTCTGCAAGGCACAATTTGAAAACAGAAGTCAGTAAAACAAATAATCTAAATAAAACTAATTTGTTGAGTGAAGAATCATTAAATTATGGATTTAAAAATTCTAATATGGAACGTGAACGGACTAAATGACAGGGCAAAAAGAAATAAGGTGGAGCATGTTTTAAATAAGCAAAAACTAGATTTGATATGTTTGCAAGAAACTGATGTCATACAGAAGCACATTAGAGTTCTCTCTAAGAAGAAACTAGGTCTAGAATTTGTTTCCTCGGATAAAAAACAAAACAGGGGCATAGTGATTTATGCTAAACCACAGCTCGTGCCCAATCTGTTATTTAAAGATCCAGAAGGAAGGGTAGTCATTATCGAGATTTTGGCCCAAGGGGGAAAATTCATAATTATTGGTATCTATGCCCTCAATTTAAAAAAAGTGAATTTTACCAATTACTCGTGGAAATAACAGCAGAATATTTGGGAGAAAAGATAGTTCTCCTAGGTGATTTAAATGGAGTGCCTGTCCCAGAATTGGATAGAACAAAGAGAAAAACAGAAAGCAAACAATAAAATCTACTTCTCCCCTACTTTAAACATTTACAATGCATGGAGAACAAAACACCCAACTAAAAGGGACTATACTCATTTTTCAGCCCCAATAACTCAGCGGGAAGGATAGTTGCCATTTGGACAACTAAGGAATTAACATTAAGAGTTAGCAAAGCTGAAATAAAACCTAAAACTATTTTGGATCATAATGCGGTCTCAGTTTGGTTCAAGAGAAAGGGGAAATGACCAATGAGATGAAGACTAAATGAGAATCTATTAATTGATGATATAAAGGAATGGACATCAAAATAGTTTGGGACAACAGTAAAGCAGTATTAAAAGGATTCTTTATTCAGCAAAATGCCATTCAAAAGAAAAGGGGGGGGGTGAAGAAAAGAAAAATGACATATGGGGAGAGATAAGTAGAAATGAAAAAGAGCTCTGTAAAAACACAACAGTGAAGCAATCAAACAAAATATTAAGATCTTACAAGTGAAATATTCAATGTTGATTAATGAAGAAATCGAGTGGAAACTTAAAATGATGAAATAAAGAAATTTTGAATTTGCCAACGAGCCAGGCAAATTATTAGCCTGACAACTAAAAAACCAAAACAAAACAAAAAAAGCAAAGCAAAAGGATAATAAATAAAATTAAAGTTGGAGACAGTTTAGTTAATGATCCAAAGGAAATCGCTAAGTGCTTTGTTAATTTTTATAGAGATCTCTATAAAGAAGGAAGAGAGAACCCAGAAGAGATAAAGCAATATTTACCGGTAGATGAGAATAATCTACCAAAAATCCCTGAAGATAAAACAAAAACTCTAAATGCCCAATCACAGCATTAGAAGTACAACAAGCAATAAATAAATTCAAATCTGGGGAAACCCCTGGACCAGACGGCTTGTTGGCAATTTACTATAAAAAAATAGATGTTTTATTTGAGCCGTTAGATTTCAATGAATGATATATTAGAAAATGTTAAATTGGGAACTTCTGGTTGTGCGCCATTGCAGCCAGTCGAGGGAAATCGCCGCTCCGCGATTTCCCGACACAGCAAGGAGGCGGGAGGCGTAACTGCACTACGACCCCCTAGAAGAACCTCGGGAAGAGTGTCCCGGGGGCATGGTGATCCGGCGGGTACTTCAAACGTCTTCCCTACTCCCCGGTAAGCTCTATTAAGAGCTGCTGAGAGCGAGTGAGCGGGAGACGGAGTACTGTGGATCCAGCGGTTGACTTGCTGTGTGAAGCTGCAATTGCTGCCTATTTATGAGCGCACAATTTCTCCACTAAATTTGGACTGGAAACATCGGAATCTTGAGTAAAATGGATATAATTAGAAGAAGTAAGGGACTTAAAAAACGAAGGTCGGTCCCTTGCTGTTAAAACAATGCCCCCATCACAGCATTAGAAGTACAAGCAGCAATAAAGAAATTCAAACCTGGGAAAACCCTTGGACCAGACGGCTTGTCAGCAGTTTATTATAAAAAAAAAAAAGTTTTATTTGAGCCGTTAAATATTTCAATGAATAATATATTAGAAAATGGTAAATTGCCTGAATCCTGGCTGGTGAGCTACTTTACTGAGATAATTACTGCCGGGTGTCTCGCTTCTGTGTGAGAGCCAAGCCATTACAATTACCTTCGTTCCAAAACAGGACACAGATCTAACAATGGCCTCTAATTATAGGCCGATATCACTTTTAAATAGTGATTATAAATTATATGCAGACATCTTGGCAGAAAGAATGAAGTCCATCCTTAAAACTATTATACACAAAGACCAGGGGGGCTTTTTACCTGGCCATTCAATGTATAATAATATTAGAACCATTATTAATGTGTTAGAATACTTGGACATTCGAATTGATAAGTCCGTCGTTTTGATGCTGGTCAATGCTGAGAAAGCTTTTGATAGCATTTCATGGGGATTTATAACAACTATGATGCAGCAAATGGACTTTGGGGAATCCTTTTGTAAAGAAATTAAAGCTCCCAAAGGGTAAAAATAATTATAAATATATATAACAGAGCATTGTGAAATAACAAAGGGGACTAGACAGGGCTGTCCACTGTCTCCCGTAACATTTATACTGGTTATGGAAATCCTAAACAAGAAAATAAGAGAGGTATAACATTGGGAGACAAAACATAAACTCAAGGCTTTTGCAGACAATCTAATTATTACAGCTGAAAATCCAAAAGAAAGTGTAATTAAATAATTGGTAAAATAGCGGGCTGACCTTTAAAGCCCTAAACGGCTTCGGTCCAGTATACCTGAAGGAGCGTCTCCACCCCCACCGTTCAGCCCGGACACTGAGATCCAGCGCCGAGGGCCTTCTGGTGGTTTCCTTACTGTGAGAAGCAAAGCTACAGGGAACCAGGCAGAGGGCCTTCTCGGTAGTGGCACCTGCCCTGTGGAACACCCTCCCATCCCATGTCAAAGAGATAAATAACTACCTGACATTTAGAAAACACCTGAAGGCAGCCCTGTTTAGGGAAGTTTTTAATGTGTGATATTTTAATGTATTTTAGTGTTTGTTGGAGGCCGCCCAGAGTGGCTGGGGGGACCCGGTCAGATGGGCGGGGTACAAATAATAATAATTATTATATTATTATTATTATTCATTTTTATTCTGTTCCATCATATTTTTCACCAACATTTTCATTTTACCCTTGTTCAATTTGAAACCTGCTATTTGCCCAAACTCATAAATCAAATTTAAGACCCTTGGTATACGAACGCTAGGGCAGGGGTCGGCAAGGTTTACCATGCCTGGGCCAGTTCACTCCAGTGGAGACCCCTCTGTGGGCCGGATCGTGCATGCGCGATTCCCGGAGCTGTGGAAGCGAATCTCCGTGCCGCGCCAATTTAGCGCAGCGCATGGGGACTCACCAAGTGGGCGGCTCGGTTCAGGGGCGGCACGGAGACTGGTTAAACAACCCCCATGGGCCGCTTGTTGCCCATGGGTCTTAGCTTGCCGACCCCTGCCCTAGGGTCTTCCACAGTTATTACAAGGTCATCTGCAAATGCTGTCAATTGGTAAACATTACTTCCCACCACTGCTGGACGCTTTTGGGGCTCAAGAAACCCTCTTGACCTTTTTTGGGGTAGATGTAACCTTCTCGCTTTCCCCCGATCCCTTGGGGTGATCCGGGTCCATTCCTAAGAACTGGGCTCGCGCCCTATTGCCATTTTTACGGCAAACTGGAAGTCTCAACTGACATCCTTAGATGAACCTGTGATTCGATAAGCCTGGCTCTTCTCTTGAATGGATTTTGTTTGGCTCCGTCATGGCTTACCCTCCATTTCCAATATCAGTCTTCTCTTTGGTCAACCAAAGACTGACAGGAGGAAAACAAAAACAGAAAACTGACAAGAGCTATTCCAACTTCCCTAACAACTCAGAGGTTTACATTTAAAATCGCCTGGCCAATTCAGACCAGTCTGATAATTGTTTAAGATTCTGCAACTGGAGGAAGAACATTAACGGGGAAAAAGAATAATTTACTGTTCAAGGTTTATTGTAGGAATATTGTATTCCAAGGTGATTTAAGGGGGCGCTGTTGAATTCTATGAAAATATATGAGGTTCGTCACAGAGAGCAGTTTTGAATTTAAAAACAAATAATATGATCCCACTGGGAGCCTTACCAAGAGAGGCCACGATCCCACAATTCTCCTCCATGACTTCTTTATGCAGAGCTCTCTGGTCTGGATCCAGCAACTCCCACTCCTCATCCGTGAAACAAACAGCGACATCTTCAAAGCACACTAGACCCTAAAAGAAAAAGGGAAATGTCATCCTCTGAGACAACAGTGTAGTTGTCATTCCATCCCTCAGGCTCTGTCCCCACAAGACAGCTTCCCCTGACCTGATCTGGTTCCACAGCCACTGTTTCCATTTTGCCCCCATGAAAAGATGAATGAAGAGGTCTAGCTGGTGTCATTATGCCACCTGCAAGAGAAAAAAGGTAAGTAAGACGCTAGGAGTGCCTGTCTCACAGGTGAAGCAGGGCATCTCTAACTACTGATGGACCTTTGAGAAGCTTTACCTGCTGATTGCATTTGGAGGTTTGTGCCCATTTCATATGTTAGTTGTGCAGAATACATCTCCCCTCCTCTGAACCCTTGGTCCCAACTGTCCCCCCACAAAAAATATGAATAGAACCCCCAGATTAGTTGGAAAAGCAACAGAATGAGACCAAACGGAGAAACACCACCTTCCTCCTTACCCAGTGGCCTCTCTCTGGTGTCCAACGGAGGCCTCTCTGCCTCACGGGAATCCAGGTCCATTTCTGCAAAATGATCCTTTTCCTGAAAAAGAAACAAGGATTCAAAACAGAGAATGAATGGCGAGAAAGATAAGAAAGAGAATGACAAAGACAAAAAGTTTAAGGGTGTTAGATCTCATTCCATGGGTGCCTTCACATAAAAAGGATGGGCCATCAGGAGAGCATTATGGGATGTTCTCTGTCCTGTTTGGAGCCCCTTGAGAGTATCCAGAGGAAAGTCTCTCTCACCTGCTTTCTCTCCTCTGCCTGACTCAGGAGGAAACCTTCGGCCAGGGCCACCGCCTGGGAACTGGTCTCCGCTCCACAGTCCCTCACCCAGCTCTCCATCTCCGGGGGAAGGACAGCCAGGAACTGCTCCAAGATCACCAGGTCCAGCATCTCAGCTTTCATGTGTCTTTCTTGCTTCAGCCACTGATGGTCAAGGTGGTAGAGTCGGCTGCAAATCTCTCGGGGTCCTTTGGCCTCCTGGCAGCAGAACTGCCTCAACTGCTGGCTCTGCACCTCTGAGCGGAGGATGTCCTCCTCACCCAGGATCTTCTGCACTGGGTTTTCCCAGAATCCCCCACTGCTTCCAATTTGGTTGGCATGGCCTCTTCCTGCTTCAGGGCCAGCTGAGTCTCGATCATCCATCTGTGGTCTCAGAAAGCCTCTGAGAGATCGGAAGGAACCCTTTGGTCTTCTGCCAAGTTCTGCCTATGCTAATGAGAGGTGCTAGGAAATCCTACAAAGCAAATACATTGTTCTGTTATAATGGTGATACACCATAAGGAGAAGAAAATGGTTCCCTGAGCAAGTGTGTATGAGACTTGCTAGTAATCAGCATAGGTAGGACTGTACCACAGCCCAGACTCTGCCCCAGAAAGTACCATGCCAAATCTGCAGAAAACTGGAGGCGGGAGAGGGGGTTTACTGGGGTGGGGTCCCTTTTATCTTGGTAATCTTGGGGTACTCCTGGATCCAACATGTTCCCTGAAGTCTCACATGGAGGGAGAATAAAGGCCCAAGAAAACACACACACACTCCCCATTATCATTTGGCGCAATCTGGTTGATCTAAATATGAATCCCAACAAAAACCATTGCATTCTATTTGAACCCGTCTCCCAGGTTCCTCAACAGACGAGCACGTTATCCTGTTTCATTCGCCACCTAAGAGGAAAAATGACTTGCTCCATTTTAACCCAAGCACATCCACAAGGGCTCTTGTTCTGTTTCCCCTTTTTCTGTTTTGGTTTAAACTAACTCACAAAGTAAGAAGCTATACACACCGACCACTAGTAGTGAGACATATGTTACAGATCTTGCTGCGAATTTATTGTGCCATTTTTGTGATGTACAAACTACAAGAGAAGTCTCGGTCTATTGCTTTGTATAATTTATTATTCCTATGATTGTTTAGAAAACCCCAGTAGAAAGTTATTCAGAAAGAGAATAAAAGGACAACAAACACACCCAGGCCCAACCGGTGCTGAATCTTCACAGCAGGATCAGGCCACTTCCAAGAGTCCAGGCTTCCTCCAAAAAGCCTGGAGGATGCTGGGAGTTGCTAGGAGACCCCCCCCCAGGGATCCCTCGGAATGGGAGCTCAGTTGGGGGGGGCATGGAAGGAGAGGGTCTCCCAACCACTCTTAGCACTGGACGGGTTTGCTTCCTTCCCAGCAGCTCCTCTCCTGCCTTGTGCCCCTGCAGGACTGGATTGCAAGAGCCAAGCTCTCCTCCTGGGCTTTTCCAGCAACGGGGATTCAGAGCATGGCTGCCTGGGAGGGAGAGCAGAGCCACCCATCGCCCTCTCCTCCTCCTCCTCCTCCATGAACTGGCCCCATCCTCTTTCAAGCCACCCAGGTTGGTGGGCATCCCTGGCTCCTGTGGGAGGGAGTTCCACAGTTCACCTTCAACCTCCATCTTCCCAAAGGATTTATTGCGTAAGTCAGGGCTGTTCTTCTTTTCCATTTCTTGCATTGATCTATTGTTCAAACGTTTCTGTCTGGCTGCAGCCTATGCTAATAGACGTGGCGGATTCCTCAATCTGAAGGGGGTTTATTTGCGTGCCCCTTTTCCCCTGACCCACAGACACCTCCCCAAAGGGGCAAGCTGCGCATTTAGACAAAGGCAGAACATACAGTACTGTAGTTGCAGACCTCGTGCCACCTCCCCCCTCCCTGACTGAAGTCTCTGCTTCCCTGTGCATGAGGTGAGCAGCCCCCCCAGGAACCCTCCCCTGCTGCAGCCCTGGGACCCCCACCTTCTCCCCACTGCACCTTCTGGGGGGGGGGGAGAGAGAGAGAGAGGAGACTCACCAGATCCCAGGAGGGGACAGCCATGCAGCCCTTGCAGGAAAGGACTGGGGAGGGAGGGAGGGAGGGGCCTGGGCTCTGGAGGACCTGGCCCCCCCTTGCTTCCTGTCCTCTCTAGGAAGGCAGCTCGGTTCCCTTTAACCCTTGCACAGCCGAGTCCGCCCATCTCCACCCTCACACGCTGCGCCCCTGAACAGATCCCGGCTAGCGCGAGGTCTCTCTAACCGGCCTCCGTTGCTAAAGCGCAGAAAGTGGGGGGAACAGGGGGCTTGGCCAAAGAGGGGAGCATGCCTCCCTCCCCCCTCCAACCTCCTCGTGGGGCTGCCAAGAGGGGGGGCGGGGGGCTTGTGCTCGGCCAGAGCAGCTTCTCTTCGGGGGGGGGCGCCTATGCCCCTGGGGGGAGACTTCATCTCTAGGGTCATCTAGTCCAACCCCCCGCAATGCAGGAATCTCAGCTCAAGCATCTCTGCTTAGAAACCTCCAAGTAAGGAGAGTCCACCACCTCCCAAGGGAGACCTTTCCCCTGCCAAGCTGCTCTCAGGTGTCCCTCAAGGCAGCGGGTCCTGAGTTTGAGCACTGCTGAAACAATCGCACTGGAGAACAAGTATTGCACTGTGCCAGATGTACAGGACGCAGAATTGCTGGGAAATGAAAGAACAAGCCACACCACTGACTGTAAATTAAAAGAACCATCACCCTGCAGACAGAAGCATACAGTAGAGAAAAAAGTTTGATCTGCTGATAAAAAACAAACAAAAAAAACATAAGAAAAAGGACAAATCGGATGGAATTGGGATTAAAAAAGCTACAACAACTGAAAAGAAACACAACAAAAAGGAGAAAATAAATGGACTTGTGAAGAAAAAGGGAAAATCAACTAGGAGACTCCAAAAAGAAAGAATTGTGACGTATGCAGCAGGATTGGTCCGAATAAAGAAGAGTAAGAAGAGAAAGGCAAAACTGAAGAGAAAGGAGAGGCAGGACAAACATTGGGGATGGATTGCAGAAAGGGAGGGTGTGGGCTGAATAAGAAGTATATTTCAACTGGACTACTTTTCTAGCTATAAGGAGGATGATATATGGAAATGGTGTCTGGCATAGGTATTAGTAATGATGATTAATATAAAATGATTATTAAAGAAAAGAAAACATGGCTACAGACTCTGAAACCAATGGGAGGAAGGGGGGAAGTCTCAATTGGGGAAAAAATAAATGTGCATACTACAGAGTACAGATGATAAGAATTTAGGGAAGGAGCAGAAGTACCAGTAGGCTCAGGTTTAAAATTAGGATTAATAAGTAAATGTGTTTTTGTATTTTGTTTTTAGAATATGTTTACTCCTGTGAGAGGGGGGGATGAATCTTGGCTTCCCACGGTGAGAGGGGGGAAGTATGAAAATTTAACCACTATCTATGTTTTGTTCTTTTAAAATTGTAAAACCCAATAATTTTTTTTGACAAACGAAATAATCACACTGGCTACCAAGGAGGAACCAAGCAAAATTCAAAATAAATGATGATAATAATAATAATAATAATATCTGGGCAGCTTCCAACCGAATATTAAAAATATTAATATTAATATATTAGAAATATATTAAAACATCAGTCATTAAAAACTTCCCTAAACAGGGCTGCCTTCAAATGTCTTCTAAACATCAGTTAGTTGTTTATCTGTTTGACATCTGATGGGAGGGCATTCCACAGGGCGGGTGCCACTACCGAGAAGGCCCTCTGCCTGGTTCCCTGTAACTTGGCTTCTCGCAGTGAAGAAACTGTCAGAAGGCCCTTGGTGCTGGACCCCAGCGTCCATTCTGAACGATGGGTGGGGGGGAGACGCTCCTGCAGGTATACTGGGATGAGGCGGTTTAGGGCTTTAAAGGTCAGCACCAACACTTTGAATTGTGCTTGGAAATGTCCTGGGAGCCAATGTAGGTCTTTCAGGACCAGAGTTATATGGTCTTGACAGCCGCTCCCAGTCACCAGTCTCGTTGCCGCATTCTGGATTAGTTGTAGTTTCTGGGCCACCTTCAAAGGTAGGTAACAGATTGGAATTGATTCCATTCAAGGGACACTGAACGACTTTCCAGATTAGTTAGCTGGGAGTGAGACAGTTGGCAGAGTGGCATTGGACTTGCTAAGATGCCAAATACTACAGGAATTGCTTTCTCAAGAGTTTTTTTTGCACTCTTATACATTTTTTTTAAATAAAAGATTGATTTTTCAGTCATGGCAGTGTGTGAGGAAATGCTCCACATCTGCCAAGCTTTCAGGAGCAGGACTAAGGGCTGAAATGAAGCCCCCCAGATCCCCAGAGTTTGAGGGAAAGGGTCTATCTATAACACAGGTGTCAAGGACAAGGCCCGCGGGCCAAATGCGGCCCGCGAGACCTCGTCATGTGGCCCGTGAGCGTGCGCTGATTGGCGGTGGGCGGCGAAGGTCAGCGCGCGCGAGAGGAAGGGAGCAGAGGTTTTTTTTCCCGGGCCGTTTTGGCCCAGCGCGGCTTTTTGCCGCCTCGGGGGTGCCCCGCGCGGCTTTCTGCCGCCTCGCGGAAGCCCCCCGCACCATTTTTTCCTTGCCGGGAGAACCCGGCAAGGCTTTTTTTCTTCGGGCCGTTTTGGCCCAGCGCGGCTTTTTGCCGCGTCGGGGGTGCTCCGCGCGGCTTTCTGCCGCCTCAGGGAAGCCCCCCGCACCAGCCTGCTGATCCCACCACCACCCCGCGCTGCGCCAATCTCTGCGAACAGCAGGCAGCGGTGGAGGGGGGGGAGAATGAGCAGCATCTCCTCCACTACAGCGGAGACGTTTCTTGCTCCTCCCGCCCCCCCTCGCAAAAGCCTTCTTTTTCAGGTGGGGGGGGTGGAGAAGCAAGCAGCATCTTCCCTCTCTCCTCTCTCTCTTTCACTCCTTCCTTCCTTCTCTCTCTCTCTGTCTCATTCCCTTTTACCCCTCCCTCCCTCCCTCCTTCCTCCCTCCCCTCTCTCCTCTCTCTATCTTTCACCCCTTCGTTCCTTCCCTCTCCCTCTTTCTTTCACTCTCTCTCACCCCTTCCTTCCCCCCTCTCTCACCGTTTCCTTCCTTCCCCCCTCTCTCATTCCTTTCTTTCTTTCTTTCCTTCCTTCCTTCTTTCCTTCCTTCCTTCTTTCCTTCCTCCTCCCTCCCTCCCTCCCTCCCTCCCTCCCTTCTCTCTCTCTCTCTCTCCCTTTATTTTTCTTTCTTTCCTTCCTTCCTTCCTTCCATCCATCCATCCATCCATCCATCCATCTCTCTTTCTCACCCCTTCTTTTTTCCTTCTTTCCTTCCTTCCTTCTCTCTCTCTCCCCTCCCTCCCTCCCAGCCTTTTAGAGGAGGAAAACCAGAAAAAAAATTTTTTCCACACAGTGGAGAGGTGAAGGGCGGCCCTTTGAAGGTCACCGGCCCTTTGAGGGTGACCAAACTGCTGATGCGGCCCCCGATGAATTTGAGTTTGACACCCCTGATCTATAACAACCTCTGGCAGTGAGCCGCTTTGCAAACAAGATGAATACTGCTGTCAGTTCAAGTTAGTTTTATTTACAGAATAATACATCCAGAGAGAGCTTCTCACTCCCTCTCACCAACTATAGATCCTCTATTCTGAATCAGAGCTCCGCCCCCAGCAGAAACGACGCCAGAATCTCCTACGTTTACCATTCCCCTTCCGCTCTTCTTTGAGGCGTTCCCAATGCCAGTTCAAGGACTGAGAGCCTGGATTGGCTCTTCCTCACCAAGGCTATCTGACCTGTGGGCAACCTGCCCTCGCCTTGGCTGCCTTCCACCTCTCTCTCCCCCACTGAGCTGGGAGTGTCTGGTCTGGGAAAGGAGGGCTGCGGTTGTGGGCTGTCAGCCCTGGAAATGAACTCTTCTCCCTCACCAGAAGCCTCATTCCCTTGTTCCCTTTCCGATGCTGCCTCTCCTACTGGGTCCTGGGAGGCCCCGTTCCTGACACGATCTCCCTTCTTCCTTGTCATTATCAGTCATTTCCACCTAAGAAATGGGAAGAAAGGAGCTGCTCATGTTCAGTGCAGGGTTTGTTGCGGTTGAGATTAATGAGCTGACTGTGGTATGATTTGTCAAGAGTAAATGTGGTTTGTTCTTATTTGTAAGTGAAGTCACATTTGAAACAGAAGCAGTCAAAGGGAATTTCCTAGGAAGTGTTTTATTCAGTCTCACCTGCAATCGTGTGTGCTGAACACACAGAAACACAGAGATAATGTGAAATTACTGGGAGTTACAGTCTCCAAATAACACTCAACACATGCAAGCAGATTAATGGAATAGTACACATTGTTTTTATTTATTTTCATGGTACAGAGATAAATTTTAAGAAAGTAATAGTTACAACAGTAAACAACAAATAACCTGTCTTGATGAAATTACAGACTGTATTCTTGCCATGTGTTACAAATTTCATTTGATTATTCTGAAATATTAAGCCACCTTTCCCCATGAGTGCTGGGTGTTTTCTTAACATAATACATATTCAATAAACATTGGTCACATGTTATAAAAGGAATATGGATTGTGTTCCCCCACCTTCTTCATTTCCCCATTCCAACAAAATTTAAGATACTTAAATTGTGGTGCCCAGAATTGAACACAGTATGCTAGGTGGGGTCTGACCAAGGGAGAATAAAGTGGTACTATTCCTGCGCTTGTTCTGATTCTGCCTCTGTGACATTGGCCTCCGCTCCCCGTTTGGTGTCATCTGTAAATGGGATGCGCATCCCCTCAGTTCCTTCATCCAAGTCCCTTATAAATATCTTGAACAACAACGGGCCCAGGACAGAACCCTGCAGCACCCCTCTTGTCACTTTCCCCCAGGATGATGAGGAACCATGAAGGAGTCCTCTTTGGGTTCGGTCAGTCAAATCCACCTAACAGTTACCTCATTCAGCCCACTGGTCTCCCATGATCTGATTCCCTTGATCGCTGAGTTCAGTATAATAGCAAGATCAGAAAGTGATCACCCACCCATGGCCCTTGTGTGTGATCTCCCACTCAACCAGCCAATAGCACAACACAGATATCAACCGGATCTAATGGCCGAAACCAGCCATAAGAAAGTCAAATGGAATGGACAGGTGAGCGAACTGGTCGCTAACTGGTATAACTCTGCTGAGAGCCAGTGCTTGTCAAGAGCAATAGTGGATGGGTGCGCAGAAGTAGCGACGAACACCTTAAACATAATGACACTGTACGAAACCCTTATAAAAAGACTCCAATAATTTGTCATAAAACCATACTCTGAACCTCTCCATCATAGGTTACCCTCTAGGAAGTGGTTTGACCAAGAGTGTATGGCCTCTAAAAAGACACTGATCCATGCCTTCATCGGCCATAAGGAAAACCCTTCAGATGATAATAGACAATCCATGATGAATGCCAAAAAAAAGCTGATGATAAAAAAAGAAACGTTCTGCAATGAAGCTACTTTGGCAGCAACTAATTGAGGCCACCAAATTAAAAAACCCAGTACTATTTTGGAGAATAGCTGCGGACCAACCAAACACGGGCCTATCACATCTATCCTGCTGTATATCAGTGACAGCCTGGCAATCCAACTTCCATATCTTGTATGGGGAATCCACTACCAACCCTCAAATATTAGCTATTCCGGAAGAGCAACTACAGCCATGGCCACCGATTTCGACCACAGAGATACACCTACTGATAGATCTGCTAAAGAACGGGAAAGCCCCTGGAAATGATTTCATACCAACAGAACTATTTAAAATCAATCCCAATTGGTGGGCCCCTGTGTTAGCTTCACTGTTCTCTCATAGAGATAGAACAGCTCAGCTCCCAGACGACTGGGGGATATCTATCATCATCCCCATTTATAAAAAAGGCCCCAGGGATGACCCTGCCAATTACAGGCCAATAAGTCTTCTGAACATAATAAGTAAACTATACGCTAGACATCATAGTGGAATACTTTGTGAATGGATTGAAAAAAAGAGAGAATATACTTGATGACGCTCAAGCAGGATTCAGACAGAGGAGATCCACACTAGACCACTGCCTGATCCTGCAACATATGGCTGAAAAATATACAATGCAACCCAACTTCCAGTTATTCGCAGCATTTGTTATGATAGCCATGTTCAAATATATAAAAGGATGTCATATAGAGGAGGGAGAAAGGTTGTTTTCTGCTGCTCTAGAGAAGCGGACACGGAGCAATGGATTCAAACTACAAGAAAGAAGATTCCACCTAAACATTAGAAAGAACTTCCTGACAGTAAGAGCTGTTCGACAGTGGAATTTGGTCCATCATCGTTTCGATCTTAATTCTTGCCTTTTTGCCCTGCCAGATGAAATTCGCCAGATCCCTCTGGCATTCTTTTAGATATTTTGTTCCTATTATAATTGGTGCTACTTGAAATAAAAATAGGATTTTGGGGAATACCTTCATTTTAATCAACGCAATTCTACCAAGAAGGGATAGGTTTAATTTCTCCCACTTCTTCAGGCTGTCTTTGATCTCCTTCCATTGTTTTATATAATTGTCCTTAAATAAATTTGTGTTTTTATTTGTAATCCATAATCCTAAATATTTTACCTTATTTTCTATTTTTATTCCAGATAGTTCTTCCAGCAATTTCTTCTCTTTTTCTCCCATATTTTTTGTCAATAATTTGGATTTATCTTTATTTAATTTGAACCCCGACAATTGTCCAAATTTTTTCATATCTTCCAATGATTTTTGAATACTTTTTATAGGTGACTCCATAGTAATTATTATATCATCAGCGAATGCCTTGGTTTTATAGCAATATTTCCCAATCTTAATTCCTTTGATTTCTTTATCTTTTCTTAAAGCTCTCAAAAGGGTTTCTAACGTTGCTATAAATAAAAGAGGTGACAGGGGACAACCCTGTCTTACTCCTCTCTTTATTATAATCCCTTCTGCAATTTCATTATTTATTAATAATCTTGCTATTTGTTTATTGTATATTGCCTTAATTCCTGTCATTATATTGTTTCCTACTTTCATATATTCCAATGTTTTTGTCATATATTTCCAAGACAAGCTATCACAGGCTTTTTCTGCGTCTACTAAGAGCATTGCTATTTTTTACTTGGATTCATTTCTATATATTCAATTAAATCTAAGATTATTCTTGTATTATCTTTAATATGTCTTTGGGGTAAAATGCCTGCTTGGTCTTTCTCTATTATTCTGCTGAAAATACCTTTCATCCTATTAGCTATTATTCCCGTAAATATTTTGTAGTCTATATTCAACAATGCAATCGGTCTATAATTTTTTGTTAACCTCAAGTCTGCTCCTTGCTTCGGGATTAGGGTAATCAGGGATTCCTGTCATGATTCCGGTATTTTGCCTTCTTTTAATATTTCATCCATCACTTTTTAAAGTTTTGGGGCTATTAACTCTGCCAACTCTTTATAGTAAATTACTGGGATTCCGTCTGGACCTGGGGACTTTCCAACCTTCAATTTCTTTATTACTTCTATAATCTCTTCTACGTCAATATTTGAATTTAATTTTTCCCTTTCTGCCTCATCTATTTCTGGAGGCCTATTTTCCTCTAAATATTTTTCTATGTCTTTTTCCTCAATTACTTCTTCTTTATAAAGCATCTGGTAATAATTCCTGAAACTCTGTTTTATTCTTTCTGGATCTGTGATTTCCTCATTCTCCACTATTATTTTATTAACTATTTTCTCCCTCTGTCTTTCTTTCACCATCCACGTAACATTTTCCGTTTTATTCGCATTCTCAAAATATCTTTGCTTCATCCATACGATCCTTTTTTCTACCTCATTGTTAACCAAATTTGACAGGTGAAGTTGCAGAATTTTTATACTTTGGAGGGTTTCATCATTCTTGCGGTCTTTCACTAACTCCTTTTCTTTATCTCTTATTTGTTTATTTATGTCCATTATGATTTTATTTTTATCCTTCTTTATTCCTCCCATCTGTTGAATTCCCACCCCCCTCATATATGCCTTACTTGCATCCCATATTGTTTTGTTGTCTGTCTGTTGACCTTCATTAATTTCAAAAAATTCTTTCTTTCATTTTGTTTGCCCTAAATTCATCCCTCCAGATTTCATCATTCATCCACCATCTTCCCTTTGTCATTATCTTAAATTTCATTATCATTGTTACTGGGTTATGATCAGATATTGATCTATTCACAATTTCTGATTTACATACATTCAACATCAACTTTTTTGACACCCATATTGCGTCTAATCTTCCTCCAGATTTGCGTACTTCCGAAAAGTGGGTTATATCGCTTACATTTGGGTTTTTTTGTTCTCCACACATCGTAAAGATCCAGATTTTGTATTAAATTGAAGAAGGAGAGTGGGAGTTTTCCTGAATCGCCTATCTTCTCTCTCTTAGTTCTATCTAGCTCCATAGATACTACCACATTTAAATCACCCAAAATGATCATGTTTTCACTTCCATACTCCCATAACCTTTCCTCAAGTTTTTTATAGAACTCCTCTTTTTTATTGTTTGGGGCGTAGATTCCCACCAAAATTATTTTACCTTCTCTCGATTGTATTTCCACCCCTAGTATCCTCCCCTCTCCATCTTCAAATATCTTTTGTGGACTTAACTTTGGATTTATATACATCACCACTCCTCTTTTTTTCTCAGCCCCCGACGACATAAACTCTTCACCCAATCTTTTGTTTTTTAGTATCCTCGTATGTTCTTTTGAAATATGCGTTTCCTGCAAACATATAACATCCCATTTCCCCTTCTTAACAATGCATTCTATCTTATTTCTTTTAAATTTACAGTTCATACCATTTACATTCCAAGTTATACACTTTAATGACATTTCGTTTTATTTAACTCAAGAAGCAACCAAACAGTCTTAAAATCAGAGTATTTTTGCCAAAACACTTTAGTATCGTCCACTGATCTAAAAGTCCTTTTCCTTCCTCTGTAAGTAAAGGACAGTCCTTCAGGGAATTCCCATTTATACAAAATCTTGTTCCTACTCAGCGCTGGGGTCATAAATTTGTAAGCCTCTCTTTTTTTCAAAAACCTTGATGGGATTTCTTTCATAATTTCAACTCTAGTTCCATCAATCAGAAGTGGGAATGGTCTGCTTTTCAGCAAAAAATTTCCCCTCAATAGTCTTGAATTTAGGAAGACAAGGCAATCCCCTGGCCCCTTTTTGTTCTTTGCTTTATTAGTCTTTATGCTGAAAATTTTCTCTACGTCCAAAATTAATTCTTCTTCCTGTACATTCAGCCATTCCGATAGTGCTTTCATTATCATTGACGCAATATCTTCGTCTCGACTTTCTTTAATGCCCCGGAAGCGTAGAATCATCTCACGCTGCCTCATTTCCAAAAGGGCCAGAGCGTCCCATGTCTCCTCTTGGACTCTCCTTAACTCCTCCATTTCACTTCTGATTTTCTCTTGATTTCCTCTCATCTCCTTTTGTTCGTTTTGGCTTTTCTTCTGTAGATCGTCCTGTTTTTGTACTTTCATTTTTATTTCTTGAGTTGTAGTCTCTAAGTCTTTTTGTTTAGATGTTATCGAGTTGACTTGGGTCGTAAGTTGCATGATTAAACTGGAGTTTTTTTCAATTTTACTTCCCATGGTTTCCATTTTCTCATCCAGGGTCTGGATATTTTCATCCAACGTTGTAATCTTCTCACTAATGTTTTTCTCCATTTTTTCCATTGCTTTCAAAATATCGTTGAGATCAATACTTTTACTATCGTTCTCCATATTTGGGTTCTTTTTATTATGGCCATGTGGTGTTGATGAGCCATTTGCCGTCTTTTCTTTCTTACTTCCCATACTTTTATTGTTTATTGTCTGGTTTCTTTTCTTACTCTGCTTTCTTTTGTTCCAGCGTTTTCTCAATTGCTGGGATTTCCCCTTTAGCTTTTGGTCTATTCCTGTTTCATGCTTTCATTAAAAAGTCCTTTAACTCTGACCAGCATCCTCTAGGTGGAGCTATTTCAAGAATTATCTGCTGACGTTCCCTTCTACAGCTGCAGTGCAGTGCCGGGACACACGATGTCGCTATTTCTTTCCTTTCTAACTTTGGGCGTCCCTCTGCTTTTACAATCTCTGCACTCTCTTTGTCTTCTTTTCTTGCTCGGATTGTTGTCCCTCCCTCCAATGGCGGCCGTCCTCTCCCTGACTCAGCAGCCAGGAGCCCGAGGACGCCTCTCCACTCTTTTTTTTTTTTTTGTCTCGTGGAGGTACCGCTGTAGTACTTTCCCCTTTGTGGACGGTAAGCAAATTTCGCCTGCCTCTTTCACAGGCTCGTCTGTCTCTTTTACTGTCGTCCCGTCCTTTTTCCCTTTATAACTTTCCTCACCCCCCCTCTTCTGCTTCGGGGGGGTATCGTTTTTTGTCCGTTAGTTCTTTCTCGTTTCTAGCTTTAACAGGTCTCTCCTGTGTAACTCTGTGGTCCTCTTTTTTCCTACTTTCATCTCTAACTTTCTGATATATTTTAATAATGTCCACACCACACTCCCTTCTCCCCTTCTTTCTCTTTCTGGGGTCGTTCTTTCCTCCGAATTAAAGATATTAGTTTGGGAGTGAATACCTTCGATTTGGCTTTGTTACTCAATCGAAGAGCTCAGCATTTGCCTCGCCGGGTTTTTGGGGCGTTCTTGCTGGAGGGAGAATTTGCTCCTTTGCGCTGGGGTTCTCACTTTTCGTGGTTTAAATATCAGCATTCTTTTTGGAGACCCCCTTTCTAGCGCCGCCGTGGGCTTTGCCCTCAGGATCCCCCCGAGGTCGGGTTGCTTACGCCTAGCCCCCGTTCTTACTCACTCCAGCACTGGGACCGCCTCTGGTTGCAAGGAGCGCAGATCCCCACCCGACTCCTGGCGTGCTGCTCCTCTGTGAATTCTTTGATGCTTAGCGAGAGAGTAGCTCTGACTGAAGCTCTTTCCACATTCCACACAATTATACGGTTTCTCCCCTGTATGAATTCTTCGATGGCAACTGATAGCAGAGCTACAGCTGAAGCACTTTCCACATTCCATGCATTGATAGGGTTTCTCCCCTGTATGAATTCTTTGATGGGTCATGAGACTGGAGCTCGTAATGAAGCTCTTTCCACATTCCACACACTGATAGGGTTTCTCCCCTGTATGAATTCTTTGATGGTAAGTGAGATCGGAAATCTTCCTGAAGCTCTTTCCACATTCCACACACTGATATGGCTTCTCCCCTGTATGAATTCTTCGATGGGAAGTGAGAGAGGAGCTCAGACTGAAGTTCTTTCCACATTCCACACACTGATATGGCTTCTCCCCTGTATGAATTCTTCGATGGGAAGTGAGATTTGAGCTCGAACTGAAGCTCTTTCCACATTCCACACACTGATAGGGTTTCTCTCCTGTATGAATTCTTTGATGGTAACTGAGATCGGAACTCTGACTGAAGCTCTTTCCACATTCCGCGCACTGATAGGGTTTCTCCCCTGTATGAATTCTCTGGTGCTTAGTGAGATCGGAGCTCGTACGGAAGCTCTTTCCACATTCCACACACTTATGAAGTTTCTCCCCTGTATGAATTCTTTGATGGGAAGTGAGAGAGGAGCTATCAGTGAAGCTCTTTCCACATTCCAAGCAATTGTATGGTTTATCCCCTGTATGAATTCTCTGGTGCTTAGTGAGATCGGAGCTGTTACTGAAGCTCTTTCCACATTCCACACACTGATATGGCTTCTCTCCTGTATGGATTCTTTGATGCTTAGTGAGAGAGAAGCTTCTAATGAAGCTCTTTCCACATTCCACACACTGGTAGGGTTTCTCCCCTGTATGAATTCTTTGATGGGAAGTGAGAGAGGAGCTATCAGTGAAGCTCTTTCCACATTCCACACACTGATAGGGTTTCTCCCCTGTATGAATTCTTTGATGGTCAGTGAGATGGGAGCTCTGACTGAAGCTCTTTCCACATTCCACGCACTGATAGGGTTTCTCCCCTCTGTGAATTCTCTGATGGGTCATGAGATTGGAGCTATTACTGAAGCTCTTTCCACATTCCACACACTGATAGGGTTTCTCCCCTGTATGAATTCTTTGATGGGAAGTGAGATGGGAGCTACAATTGAAGCTCTTTCCACATTCCGTGCACTGATATGGCTTCTCCCCTGTATGAATTCTTTGATGGCAAGTGAGACTGGAGCTGTCAGTGAAGCTCTTTCCACATTCCACACACTGATAGGGTTTCTCCCCTGTATGAATTCTTTGATGGGAAGTGAGAGCGTAGCTACTAGTGAAGCTCTTTCCACATTCCACACACTGATAGGGTTTCTCCCCTGTATGAATTCGCTGATGGGAAGTGAGGTCGGAGCTCTTCCTGAAACTCTTTCCACATTCCACACACTGATATGGCTTCTCTCCTGTATGCATTCTTCGATGGCAATTGAGAGCGGAGCTCCAGCTGAAGCTTTTTCCACATTCCACACATTGATAGGGTTTCTCTCCTGTATGAATTCTTTGATGGGAAGTGAGATAGGAACTATCAGTGAAGCTCTTTCCACATTCCACACACTGATAGGGTTTCTCCCCTGTATGAATTCTCTGATGCCTAGTGAGATCGGAGCTCTTACTGAAGCTCTTTCCACATTCCAAGCAATTGTATGGCTTCTCCCCTGTATGAATTCTTCGATGGGAAGTGAGAGAGGCGCTCTGACTGAAGCTCTTTCCACATTCCAAGCAATTGTATGGCTTCTCCCCTGTATGAATTATTTGATGGGTATTGAGATGGGAGATCTGACTGAAGCTCTTTCCACATTCCACACATTGATAGGGTTTCTCTCCTGTATGTATTCTTTGATGGGAAGTGAGAGAGGAACTATCAGTGAAGCTCTTTCCACATTCCACACACTGATAGGGTTTCTCACCTGTATGAATTCTTCGATGGGTATTGAGATCGGATCTCTTACTGAAGCTCTTTCCACATTCCAAGCAATTGTATGGCTTCTCCCCTGTATGAATTCTTTGATGGGAAGTGAGAGAGAAGCTTGTAATGAAGCTCTTTCCACATTCCACACACTGATAGGGTTTCTCCCCTGTATGAATTCTTTGATGGGAAGTAAGATTTGAGCTCTTACTGAAGCTCTTTCCACATTCCCCACACTGATAGGGTTTCTTCCCAATGGGATTTCTTTGATGGGAAGTGGAACGGAAACCTTTTCCACTTTCAAGATATTTATAAGGCTCTTCCATTGTGGGGACTTTGTCCTGGTCACCCTTGTTCTTGATTTCCAGTTCATCACTATCTGCAATGAAGAGAGAAATTGATTAGTGCCTATTGGAGAAAAAGAGCCCACAATTCATGAAGAATACTTGTTAACACTGGTACTAGAGGAATAACACATGGGTTAGACTGGTGGTTTTACTACAGAGTTGGATGCATATATTAATGGGGATCAACTGACATCCTTTATATAATTATTTTTTATTGGATTTTCAATTAAATGTTTACATAGACAATAAAATATAAATTATAATAAATATAGGATTTTCTCGAACCCTTGGACTTCCCACCACCCCTCCATGGGTTCCATATTTATCTCCCCCCCTGCATATTTTATCTTTCTCTATTATTTCATTTTTCCATAGTATCTCAAGTCCTTACATTGCAAGTGTTATTTAAGTCCTGGTAAAGATTTGAATTGTTTACAGTGGTGTTCCAAATACAATGTGAATTTCCCCCATTCTTTGATGAAGTGCTGGTCTTCCTGGTTTCAGATTTCCCCAGACATCTTGTTTGTCATTCCTCTCTGGTAGGGATCCTATCATATTACCATCTCTGGGCCACAATCATTCGCATGGCTTTCATTGCATACATAAAAGTTTTTTTCTGCTCCTTCGGTATTTTTGCACCCATAATTCCTAAGAATAAAGATTCTGTTTTTTTTAACAAATGTCATTTTAAACTGTTTTTTAGTTCATTAGATATCATTTTCTGGAATTCTTTCCTTATTTTACAATTCCACCACATATGATAAAAGGTGCCTTCTTTCTCTTAACATTTCAAGCAAATGTTAGCACCTATTCTATACATTTTTGCTAATTTACATGGAGTTAGGGGACTTCCGTATTGCCGCAGCTTGCCTCTGGACGCGCACCGCTCGAGCTCCCAATGAGCTCAGAGAAACACGTTCATTTGCGAGAGAAAGAAGGGGGTAACAAGGTTTTGTGTACCCCAAATAGTTTGGGAGGGTGTCCCAGACCTGGGGAGCATTGCTGCGGCATCAGGAGGGTCCCACAACTAGCCTGTTAGGCAAGGAGAGGAGAGACCTTCTAGGCGGTAGACCTTGGTGACTCCCCGCAGGTGAGAAAGCCTGATTCTGGAGCATGCAGGCGAAGGATCCCCCAACTAATTACGACAACTAATTACATCCAGATTGGCGTCATTTTAAATTTTAAAATTCTACTTAAAATGAATGAAAGAACTAAACAGAATTTGTATGTTATAACGTCCTGGGATGCTAAGCTAATTAGTCTGCTATCTGAAAGGAAAGGAAAGAGTGGGAAAGAACAACGTGTGTGAGGAAAGGGAAGCTTCCCCCAATGTCTGATTCTGCAAGGCACAATTTGAAAACAGAAGTCAGTAAAACAAATAATCTAAATAAAACTAATTTGTTGAGTGAAGAATCATTAAATTATGGATTTAAAAATTCTAATGCGGAACGTGAACGGACTAAATGATAAGGCAAAAAGAAATAAGGTAGAGTATGTTTTGAATAAGCAAAAACTAGATTTGATATGTTTGCAAGAAACTCATGTCATACAGAAGCACAGTAGAGTTCTTTCTAATAAGAAACTAGGTCTAGAATTTGTTTCATCGGATAAAAAACAAAAAGGGGGCATAGTGATTTATGCTAAACCACAGCTCATGCCAAATCTGTTATTTAAAGATCCAGAAGGAAGGATAGTTATTATCGAGATTTTGGCCCAAGGGGATAAATTCATAATTATTGGTATCTACGCCCCAAATTTTAAAAAAGTGATTTTTACCAATTACTCGAGAAAACAACAGCAGAATATGTGGGCGAAAAGATAGTTCTCCTAGGTGATTTAAATGGAGTGCCTGTCCCAGAATTGGGTAGAACAAAGAGAAAAACAGAAAGCAAACGATAAAAACTACTCCCCTACTTTAAACATTTACAACGCATGGAGAACAAAACACCCAACTAAAAGGGAATAAACTCATTTTTCAGACCCAAATAACGCAGCGGGAAGGATAGTTGCCATTTGGATAATTAAGGAATTAACATTAAGAGTTAGCAAAGCTGAAATAAAACCTAAAACTATTTTGGATCATAATGCGGTCTCAGTTTGGTTAAAGAGAGAGGGGAAATGACCAATGAGATGAAGACTAAATGAGATTCTATTAATTAATGATATAAAGGAATGGACATCAAAATAGTTTTGGACAACAGTAAAGCAGTATTAAAAGGATTTTTTATTCAGCAAAATGCCATTCAAAAGAAAAAGGGGAAAAAAGAAAAGAAAAATGGCATATGGGGAGAGATAAGTAGAAACGAAAAAGAGCTCTATAAAAACCCAACAGTGAAGCAATCAAACAAAATATTTAGATCTTACAAGTGAAATATTCAATGTTGATTAATGAAGAAATCGAGTGGAAACTTAAAATGATGAAATAAAGAAATTTTGAATTTGCCAACGAGCCAGGCAAATTATTAGCCTGACAACTAAAAAACAAAACAAAACAAAAAAGCAAAGCAAAAGGATAATAAATAAAATTAAAGTTGGAGACAGTTTAGTTAATGATCCAAAGGAAATCGCTAAGTGCTTTGTTAATTTTTATAGAGATCTCTATAAAGATGGAAGAGAGAACCCAGAAGAGATAAAGCAATATTTAGATGAGAACAATCTACCAAAAATCCCTGAAGATAAAACAAAAACTCTAAATGCCCCCATCACAGCATTAGAAGTACAACAAGCAATAAATAAATTCAAACCTGGGGAAACCCCTGGACCAGACGGTTTGTCGGCAGTTGATTATAAAAAAAATAGAAGTTTTATTTGATGGTTTTTTAAGAAGCGGTTTAATAACCGCCTCTTTTAGCGGGTCTGGGAAGGCTCCCTCGCAAAGAGAAGCATTCACCACCCCGCAAAGCCCATCGCCCAGCCCTTCCCGGCTAGCATTTATAAGCCAGGATGGGCAAGGATCAAGGAGACAGGTTGTTGGTTTCACTCGTCCAAGCAGCCTGTCCACATCCTCGGAGGTAACAGATTGTATATATAATATTCAATGTATAATAATATTAGAACCATTATTAATGTGCTAGAATACTTGGACATTCGAATCGATAAGCCTGCCGTTTTGATGCTGGTCGATGCTGAGAAAGCTTTTGATAGCATTTCATGGGGATTTATAACAACTATGATGCAGCAAATGGACTTTGGGGGATCCTTTTGTAAAGAAATTAAACTCATCTATACAAACCAAAGGGCAAAAATAATTATAAATATATATAACAGAGCATTGTGAAATAACAAAGGGGACTAGACAGGGCTGTCCACTTTCTCCCGTAACATTTATACTGGTTATGGAAGTTCTAAACATTGGGAGACAAAACATAAACTCAAGGCTTTTGTAGACGATCTAATTATTACAGCTGAATATCCAAAAGAAAGTTTAATTAAATAATTGGAAGTAATCCAAAATTATGGTAAAATAGCAGGCTTTAAAGTAAATAACACCAAAACAAAACTTTTGGTTAAAAATCTTACGGTTCAAGAAAAAGAACTAGAAATGTTAACCAACCTGAAAACTTCCCCAAAGGTGAAATATCTTGGAATCTGGGTAACACCAAAAAATATTACCATACCTTGTTAATTGACATCAAAGAGAGGGGGGGGGATTCGGTCTACCTGATTAAAATCTTTATTATGCAGCAGCCTGTTTCACATGGATGAGGGAGTGGTGCCTGCTCCAGAATACGAACTTGTTGGATTTGGAGGGGCATGACAACTGATTCGGTTGACATGCCTACCTCAATTATGATAAGACCAAGATACACAAAGCGTCCTCAATCACATTGTAAGAAAAGCATTATATTTGGTGTGGAGTAAATATAAAGATCTAATCGAGCCTGAAACACCTTGGTGGATATCTCCTTTGGAAGCAAAGGCGGTTAAGAGAAAAAACATGAGTGGAGGCTGGTTAACATATAAATGGTTGTAGAAAGAAGAAGAGAATCAACTAAAGCTTGAAAATTATGATGACATTAAGCAATAAATTGCAGGGTTGTCAATTCCATAATTTGCTTTAATTCATTTTTATGCTGTTCCATCATATTTTTCACCAACATTTTCATTTTACCCTTGTTCAATTTGAAACCTGCTATTTGCCCAATCTCATAAAACTAATTTAAGACCCTCGGTATACTAACCCTAGGGCAGGGGTTACCCTCCATTTCTAATATCAGTCTTCTCCTTGGTCAACCAAAGACTGACAGGAGGAAAACAAAAACAGAAAACCTGACAAGAGCTATTACAACTTCCCTAACAACTCAGAGGTTTACATTTAAAATCACCTGGCCAATTCAGACCAGTCTGATACTTGTTTAAGATTCTGCAACTGGAGGAAGAACATTAACGGGGGCAAAGAATAATTCACTGTTTAAGGTTTATTGTGGGAATATTGTATTCCAAGGTGATTTAAGGGGGCGCTGTTGAATTCTATGAAAATATATGAAGTTCGTCACAGAGAGCAGTTTTGAATTTAAAAACAGATATTATGCTTCCACTGGGAGCCTTACCAAGAGAGGCAACGATCCCACAATTCTCCTCCATAACTTCTTTATGCAGAGCTCTCTGGTCTGGATCCAGCAACTCCCACTCCTCATCCGTGAAACAAACAGCGACATCTTCAAAGCACACTGGACCCTGAAAGAAAAAGGGAATTGTCCCCCTCTGAGACAACAGTGTAGTTGTCGTTCCACCCGTCGGCCACAAGACAGCTTCCCCTGACCTGATCTGGTTTCACAGCCACTGTTTCCATTCTGCCCCCATGAAAAGATGGATCAGGAGGTCTTGCCGGCATCATTATGCCACCTGCAAGAGGAAACCTTACCCAGAGGCCACCTTACCCAGTGGCCTCTCTCTGGTGTCCAACGGAGGCCTCTCTGCCTCACGGGAATCCAGGTCCATTTCTGCAAAATGATCCTTTCCCTGAAAAAGAAACAAGGATTCAAAACAGAGAATGAATGGCGAGAAATATTAGAAAGAGAATGACAAATACAAAAAGTTTAAGGGTGTTAGATCTCATTCCATGGGTGCCTTCCCAGAAAAAGGATGGGCCATCAGGAGAGCATTATGGGATGTTCTCCGTCCTGTTTGGAGCCCCTTTGGAGTATCCAAAGGAAAGTCTCTCTCACCTGCTTTCTCTCCTCTGCCTGACTCAGGAGGAAACCTTCGGCCAGGGCCACCGCCTGGGAACTGGTCTCCGCTCCGCATTCCCTCACCCAGTTCTCCATCTCCGGTGGAAGGACAGCCAGGAACTGCTCCAAGATCACCAGGTCCAGCATCTTAGCTTTCGTGTGCCTTTCTGGTTTCAGCCACTGATGGTCAAGGTGGTAGAGTCGGCTGCAAATCTCTCGGGGTCCTTTGGCCTCCTGGCAGCAGAACTGCCTCAACTGCTGGCTCTGCACCTCTGAGTGGAGGGTGTCCTCCTCACCCAGGATCTTCTGCACAGAGTTTTCCCATAATCCCCCACTGCTCCCAGTTTGCATGACATGGCCTCTTCCTGTTCCAGGGCCAGCTGAATCTTGCTCATCCATCTGTGCTCTCGGGAAGCCTCTGAGAGATCGGAAGGAACCCTTTGGTCTTCTGCCAAGTTCTGCCTATGCTAATGAGAGGTGCTAGGAAATCCTACAAAGCAAATACATTGTTCTGTTATAATGGTGATACACCATAAGGAGAAGAAAATGGTTCCCTGAGCAAGTTTGTATGAGACTTGCTAGTAATCAGCATAGGTAGGACTGTACCAGAGCCCAGACTCTGCCCAGGAAAGTACCAGGCCAAATCTGCAGAAAACTGGAGGCAGGAGAGGGGGTTTACTGAATCCCAACAAAAATCATTACATTCTATTTGAACCTGTCTCCCAGGTTCCTCAACAGACGAGCACATTATCCCATTTCATTCGCCACCTAAGAGGAAAAATGACTTGCTCCAATTTAAGCCAAGCACATCCACAAGGGCTCTTGTTCTGTTTCCCCTTTTTCTGTTTTGGTTTAAACTAACTCACAAAGTTGGCCAAACTGCGAGAGGCAGTGAAGGATAGGCGTGCCTGGCGTGCTCTGGTCCATGGGGTCACAAAGAGTCGGACACGACTGAACGACTGAACAACAACAACAACTCACAAAGTAAGAAGCTATACACCGACCACTAGTAGTGAGACATATGTTGCAGATCTTGCTGCGAATTTGTGCTGCCATTTTTGTGATATACAAAACCCCAATACAAAGTTATTCCAGAAAGAGAATAAAAAGACAACAAACACACCCAGGCCCAACCGGTGCTGCATCTTCACAGCAGGATCAGGCCACTTCCAAGAGTCCTGGCTTCCTCCAAAAAGCCTGGAGGATGCTGGGAGTTGCTAGGAGACCCCCACCCCCAGGGATCCCTCGGAATGGGAGCTGGGGTTTGCTTCCTTCCCAGCAGCTCCTCTCCTGCCTTGTGCCCCTGCAGGACTGGATTGCAAGAGCCAAGCTCTCCTCCTGGGCTTTTCCAGCAACGGGGATTCAGAGCATGGCTGCCTGGGAGGGAGAGCAGAGCCACCCATCGCCCTCTCCTCCTCCTCCTCCTCCATGAACTGGCCCCATCCTCTTTCAAGCCACCCCGGTTGGTGGGCATCCCTGGCTCCTGTGGGAGGGAGTTCCACAGTTCACCTTCAACCTCCATCTTCCCAAAGGATTATCATGATTTATTGCGTAAGTCAGGGCTGTTCTTGTTTTCCATTTCTTGCATTGATCTATTTGTTATGTATTGGTTTAATATGTATGCATGAGTTTCACTGTTGGTTCTGTAACTGCCTTTCCCGTTGCAGGGTGATTCAAACCGGAGCGGGAACAGTTGCTATTGGTTAACTTGTTAGCACAATTTGGATCCTTACTCTGATTGGGTCCCGCCAAAATATAAATGTATCCTTTCCCCTACACCTGCTCCTGAGAGTATAAAAGGAGCTCGCCCTTTCCCTCCAGTCAGTCATGTTCCTACCGCAATAAAGAAGATTATTCTTGGTAGACTTGACTCCTAGCATATCCTTGCTAGCATGCTGAATCACTACTCAGAGCTGATTACAAGAAGAGCTGAAATCACATAGATACTGCACCCACGACAGAACACTATTGTTCAAACGTTTCTGTCTGGCTGCAGCCTATGCTAATAGACGTGGCGGATTCCTCAATCTGAAGGGGGTTTATTTGCGGGCCCCTTTTCCCCTGACCCACAGACACCTCCCCAAAGGGGCAAGCTGCGCATTTATACAAAGGCAGAACATACAGTACTGTAGTTGCAGACCTCGTGCCACCTCCCCCCTCCCTGACTGAAGTCTCTGCTTCCCTGTGCATGAGGTGAGCAGCCCCCCCAGGAACCCTCCCCTGCTGCAGCCCTGGGACCCCCACCTTCTCCCCACTGCACCTTCTGGGGGGGGGGAGAGAGAGAGAGAGAGGAGACTCACCAGATCCCAGGAGGGGACAGCCATGCAGCCCTTGCAGGAAAGGACTGGGGAGGGAGGGAGGGGCCTGGGCTCTGGAGGACCTGGCCCCCTCTTGCTTCCTGTCCTCTCTAGGAAGGCAGCTCGGCTCCCTTTAACCCTTGCACAGCCGAGTCCGCCCATCTCCACCCTCACACGCTGCGCCCCTGAACAGATCCCGGCTAGCGCGAGGTCTCTCTAACCGGCCTCCGTTGCTAAAGCGCAGAAAGTGGGGGGCGGGGACTGGAGGGCTTGGCCAAAGAGGGGAGCATGCCTCCCTCCCCCCTCCAACCTCCCCTTGCCCTCCTCGTGGGGCTGCCAAGGGGGGGGACGGGACGGTGGGTTAATTAGTTTATTACGGCCATAGGTCCATTTCAAAACAATAAAATGCTTCATGCATCGTACTTCGTACATCTACCATCACGACAGAATAACTAAATTGAACAACAGTAAAATGTGATTGGTTTAGTTAAAACATACTCTAAACAAAATCTTAATCGGTCTAAAATCATAGCTTAAAATTCCGTCATATAAAATTACTATTATACATCACAGACTGATCCCTTTAACAATTTGTATGTTTAGATGAACTATCAAAGTCAAGCAGTGTTCCATTTCTCTTCTTATAAAATATAACTGTAATCAAGTATCTAGCAACCGTGAGGGTTCTACTCGGATCATCATCATTCAGTAAGTATGTTAACTGGGCTTCTTGTGATTCACCCGTATTTACCGATAATAAGGAGGACAAAAATCTGGTCCGAGCAGCTGAGTATAATGGGCAACAAAAAATTATGTGTTGCAGAGATTCTATAGAGCTATTGTCGCAAGAGGACGGTGGGCTTGTGCTTGGCCAGAGCAGCTTCTCTTCGGGGGGGGGACGCCCCCTCTGCACCCCCGCCCCCTATAGATTCATTGACATATTTATGGAAGCGTTTTAAAGCCGATTTTGGGGGGGGGGCGCCTATGCCCCTGGTGGGAGACTTCCTCAACACCCGCTAGATAGGTGTCATCTAGGGTCATCTAGTCCCACCACCCGCAATGCAGGAATCTCAGCTCAAGCATCCCTGGCAGATGGCCGTCCGATCTCTGCGTAGAAACCTCCGAGGAAGGAAAGTTCATCACCAAGAGTATTTTTGCACTGCAACACCATTTTTTCATTATTATTATTTTTATAAAAGATTGATTTTTCAGTCATGGCAGTGTGTGAGGAAATGCTCCCCATCTGCCAAGCTTTCAGGAGCAGGACTAAGGGCTGAAATGAAGCCCCCCCCTCCTATCCCCAGAGGGTGAGGGAAAGGGTCTATCTATAACGACCTCTGGCAGTGAGCCGCTTTGCAAACAAGATGAATACTGCTGTCAGTTCAAGTTAGTTTTATTTACAGAATAATACATCCAGAGAGAGCTCCTCACTCCCTCTCAGTAACTATAGATCCTCTATTCTGAATCAGAGCTCCGCCCCCAGCAGAAACGACGCCAGAATCTCCTACGTTTACCATTCCCCTTCCGCTCTTCTTTGAGGCGTTCCCAATGCCAGTTCAAGGACTGAGAGCCTGGATTGGCTCTTCCTCACCAAGGCTATCTGACCTGTGGGCAACCTGCCCTCGCCTTGGCTGCCTTCCACCTCTCTCTCCCCCACTGAGCTGGGAGTGTCTGGTCTGGGAAAGGAGGGCTGCGGTTGTGGGCTGTCAGCCCTGGAAATGAACTCTTCTCCCTCACCAGAAGCCTCATTCCCTTGTTTCCTTTCCAATGCTGCCTCTCCTACTGGGTCCTAGGAGGCCCCGTTCCTGACACTATCTCCCTTCTTCCTTGTCATTATAAGTCATTTCCACCTAAGAAATGGGAAGAAAGCAGCTGCTCATGTTCAGTGCAGGGTTTGTTGGGGTTGAGATTAATGAGCTGGCTGTGGTATGATTTGTCAACAATAAATGTGGTTTGTTCTTATTTGTAAGTGAAGTCACATTTGAAACAGAAGCAGTCAAAGGGAATTTCCTAGGAAGTGTTTTATTCAGTCTCACCTGCAATCATGAGTGCTGAACACACAGAAACACATAGATAATGTGAAATTACTGGGAGTTACAGTCTCCAAATAACACTCAACACATGCAAGCAGATAAATGGAATAGTACACATTGTTTTTATTTATTTTCATGGTACAGAGATAAATTTTAAGAAAGTAATAGTTACAACATTAAACAACAAATAACTTGTCCTGATGAAATTACAGACTGTATTCTTGTCATGTGTTACAAATTTCATTTGATTATTCTGAAATATTACGCCACCTTTCCCCATGAGTGCTGGGTGTTTTCTTAACATAATACATATTCAATAAACATTGGTCACATGTTATAAAAGGAATATGGATTGTGTTCCCCCACCTTCTTCATTTCCCCATTCCAACAAAATTTAAGATACTTAAATTGTGGTGCCCAGAATTGAACACAGTATGCTAGGTGGGGTCTGACCAAGGGAGAATAAAGTGGTACTATTCCTGCGCTTGTTCTGATTCTGCCTCTGTGACATTGGCCTCCGCTCCCCGTTTGGTGTCATCTGTAAATGGGATGCGCATCCCCTCAGTTCCTTCATCCAAGTCCCTTATAAATACGTTGAACAACAACGGGCCCAGGACAGAACCCTGCAGCACCCCTCTTGTCACTTTCCCCCAGGATGATGAGGAACCATGAAGGAGTCCTCTTTGGGTTCGGTCAGTCAAATCCACCTAACAGTTACCTCATTCAGCCCACTGGTCTCCCATGATCTGATTCCCTTGATCGCTGAGTTCAGTATAATAGCAAGATCAGAAAGTGATCACCCACCCATGGCCCTTGTGTGTGATCTCCCACTCAACCAGCCAATAGCACAACACAGATATCAACCGGATCTAATGGCCGAAACCAGCCGTAAGAAAGTCAAATGGAATGGACAGGTGAGCGAACTGGTCGCAAACTGGTCGTATAACTCTGCTGAGAGCCCGTGCTTGTCAAGAGCAATAGTGGATGGGTGCGCAGAAGTAGCGACGAACACCTTAAATATAATGACACTGTACGAAACACTTATAAAAAGACTCCAAGAATTTGTCATAAAACCATACTCTGAACCTCTCCATCATAGGTTACCCTCTAGGAAGTGGTTTGACCAAGAGTGTATGGCCTCTAAAAAGACACTGATCCATGCCTTCATCGGCCATAAGGAAAACCCTTCAGATGATAATAGACAATCCATGATGAATGCCAAAAAAAAGCTGATGATAAAAAAAGAAACGTTCTGCAATGAAGCTACTTTGGCAGCAACTAATTGAGGCCACCAAATTAAAAAACCCAGTACTATTTTGGAGAATAGCTGCGGACCAACCAAACACGGGCCTATCACATCTATCCTGCTGTATATCAGTGACAGCCTGGCAATCCAACTTCCATATCTTGTATGGGGAATCCACTACCGGCCCCCAAATATTAGCTATTCCGGAAGAGTAACTACAGCTATGGCTGTGGGAGATGAGAGGGAATGTGGATGAGGGAATATTGATTAATATTTCCTATCCCAGCTTGTGCTAACAAGCTCCAAACTAGCAGAGTTTCTCATCCCCAATAAAGCGCAGCAAAGCGTGGCGTTTAAGTTCCTATGAACTTCTAGAATAAGGCAGATCCTGGCACATATTTCCCCTGGTTCCCTCTTAAAAGAAAATACACGACACATAAGCTTATAAAAGTATAAAGGTTTTACTCACAGTCATTTCAAGCTTCTACAGTCTCAGAAAGGCAGGCTAGCTTAGATTAAATGTATTTACATGTGGAGATTCTCCTTAAGGGAGAAAGGCTCCATGTGGGCCTCTCTTGGCTGGAAGCCAAGAGAGCATTTCCTGAGATGTTGCATCCTCGGAGTCCTGGTGGGAAGAGAGAGAGAGTAGCAGCTCACCTGTATCTTTGAATAGCTACAGGTAAGGCCACTCCCACTTCTGGTCACACAAAGGAAGTGATTTCAGTCTTGGCACAGGAAACTCTACCTGGAGGACCAAGTCCCCTTTGTGTACACTCTAGGAATGTTGTGATTGACTGCACCAGTGTTATACATCCCACAAACCCCTTCTCAGTCTGAACAACATTTAACAAACATAAAACAACTTTATTCAACCACCCAGAGTCCCAGCTTGACACGCAGGTTCTGGAAACTCTCTCGTGGCAAGGGTTTCGTGAGAATGTCCGCAGTCATCTCCTGAGTATTACAGTAGGACATTTCTACTAGTCCATCTTGGATCATCTGGCGAATGAAGTGATACCTGACCCCAATGTGTTTTGAACGTGCAAGGAACTTCTCGGTTTGCGCTAGCTGCAGGCAGCCTTGATTGTCCTCCATCAAGCTGACAGGTCCTTTTCTCGGCAAACCAAAGTCTGTCAGGAGTTGATCCAGCCAGATGATCTCTCTGCATGCTTCCAAAGCTGAAATATATTCACTCTCTGTGGACGATAAGGCTACACATTTCTGTTTATAACTGCCCCATATGATAGGTGCATTTCCAAACATAAAAACATAACCACTTGTGGATTTGTAATCCGCCTTATCCCCAGCCCAGTCTGCATCACTGTACCCAACCAACTTAGGGTCCCTTACAGCTGGCAATTTTAATTTACAATTCATTGTACCCTTGAGGTAACGCACCACCCTCTTGACCCCACCCAAGTCATGTTCAGTGGGAGAACTCACTTTTCTGCTTAGGATCCCCACTGCACTTGCTATGTCAGGTCTACTGGTGGTAACCAAATACAAAAGTTTACCAATCGCTGACCTGTATTCGCTGTTGTCTGGCAGCAGCTTCGAATCTTGTTGATTCTTTAGAAAATCTGTGGCCATGGGTGTCGCAACAGGGTGTGCACCTTGCATCTGCATGCTTTCTATCAGTTCTATTATCTTCTGCTTCTGGTTGAGAAGAAATGAGCCGTCCTCTTCTCTCTCAATTTGAATTCCCAAGTAATACTGGACAAGTCCCAATTCCTTTACTTCCACCTCTTTGTTGAGATGTCTGACTATGTCTTTATAGTCTCTGTCATTGGACGTTGATATTAATAAATCATCGACAAAAGTCAGAATGTAAGAGAATTGTCCATTTCTGTTCTTAGTGTACAGGCACTTGTCAGCTGTTGACTGCTTGTACCCAAGCTGAACCAGCATTTCATGTAATCTCTGGTTCCATGCTCTTGCAGCTTGTTTCAAACCGTAAATTCCTTTCTGAAGTTTACATACAAGATGTGCCTCATTTTGCTTGATAAAGCCTTTGGGCTGCTTCATATAAATCTGTTCAGAAATCGTCCCATGAAGAAAAGCTGTTGCTATGTCGACATGACGGACTGATAGGCCTTTAGATGCTGCAATACTTAGAAGTAATCTAACACTGCTGTATCGCACTGTAGGCGCAAATACTTGATCATAGTCTTCGCCATACTGTTGTGGAAATCCTTGTGCTACAAGCCTAGCTTTGTAGCGTTGCACCTCCCCTTCTGACCCCTTCTTAAGCTTGAACACCCACTTGGACCCAATTGCCTTCTTACCAGGAGGTAGCTCTGTCAGGGTCCAGGTCTTGTTGCGATGCAGTGCATCCATCTCTTCCTGCGCGGCTTGCTTCCAGAGACTGGCCTCAGCAGCTGGCAACCGTTGAACCTGTTCCCACGTGGAAGGTTCCTGTGGTGGCGCCGACCCTGCAAAGTAGGACAGTCGTAGTGGTGGAACGCCTTTGTTGGACCTGGAGGAACGTCTGACCTCTGGCTCTTGTTGAACCGCATCAGCTTCCTCATCTCCTTCCAATGGCGGCATCCCTGCATACGGGTCCTCTTCGTCTCTGGAGCCTTCTGACATCTGGTGCTCCGCGTCTTCTGGGGTGTCATCTGTAGGGGGTGCTACAACACTAGGAGGTACAATACTAGGAGGTGGATTAGTTTCTGGTATGGCTTCAAAAGGAAAACTTACAAACTCCTCTGTTGCTGGCTCATTGGAACAGTCAATTGCTGTGTTCCTTGTGTCAGCCTTTTCATACTCCTCAAAATGAATCACGTGATGTGAACTTGTTTTCCCTGTTTGTAAGTCCACAACTCTGTAGCCTTTTCCTCCAGAAGCATATCCAACTAGGATACCAGGCTTTGCTCTGGAGTCAAGTTTGTGTCTGTGCTCCTTGGGCACGTGGTAATAGCACAAACTTCCAAATACACGTATGTGTGACAAATTTGGGGCTCTTCCATGCCAAAGTTCAAATGGCGTGCGCTCTGTGCCTTTTGTTGGCAGTCTATTCTGTATATAAATCGCAGTATTTGCTGCCTCGCCCCAAAGTTTCTTCGACAAGTTGGATCCTTTTAGCATACACCTTGTCATCTCTAGGATGGACCTAAATTTCCTCTCAGCAATAGAGTTCTGTTGAGGTGTGTAGCTAACTGTGGTCACATGTGCTATGCCTTCCTGAGCCATGAAGGCTTCCATTTCACGTGAGCAAAACTCCCCACCATTATCAGACATTAGGGTGGTGGGTGCTCGCCGGAATTTGTTCTTGACCATGCTTACGTATTGCTTGAACAATTCCACTGTTTCACTCTTCTCTTTGAGAAGGTATCCCACACAAAACTTTGAATAATCATCCAAAAAGATAAGAATATACCTATTTCCTCCTAAAGAAGGTATATTCATAGGTCCAGCTAAATCAGTGTACACAATGTCCAGAACTTTTGTGCTTCTCTTTTCTGCACAACGTGGGAAAGAAGGTTTGACTCCTTTTTCACTTACACAAGTTATACATTTTGGTGTGGGTGTGTTACTTTTGTTTACCTGTAGACCTCTCACAAGATCTCCATTCTGCAGTTCCTGGATGGCTCTGATATCCCTGTGACCCAGTCTTCGATGCCAGAGCTCCAGATCTGCTTCATGCTTCTGCTTGGATTGGGCGACTTGTGCTGATTGGTTTTCTGAAACGTTAATCTCATAAACACCATTGATTAGTTTCCCTTGAGCATAAACCTCATCATTTTTCGTTACATTGCATTCTCCATTGGCAAATGTAACCTTGAAACCTTTCTTGTCTAAAGCAGACACACTAAGCAAGTTACAATTCAATTCTGGGACATATTGAACATTAGGCACAGTTGTTTCAAGAGATTCATTGTTCACCTTGAATTTCAAACGCATTGAACCTGCACCTTGTGATTTTAGAACATTTCCATCAGCAATCTGGATTTCAGTCCATTCACTATCATTAATTTCTCTGAAATATTCTCTTTTATGTGCAAAATGGCTTGTAGCTCCCGAATCTAAAATAAATTGGTGACTTTTCCTTTCATTTCTTTGCACATTTAAACTCTTTTCTTGCAGTAGAAATGTACGCTCGTGACCCCCCTTCTTTTCACCTTTTGGTTGAAAGGGGCGGGACTTATTCTTGGGCTTCTGGCAACTCCTTGCAATGTGCCCTTTTAAATTGCAGTTATGGCATATTAATTCTTTGGACACTTCCTTAGACTTGGGAAATTGCTTAGAAACATAACTTGTGTCCATTTTCCTTGGATTTCTTTGTGGAGAATCAAGGTAAGCTCTGCATTCCTCTCTTAAGTGATTTGCTAGTTCATTAAAAGTCAAATCTCTTGTGTGATCCATTATACTCTTAAATGAAGCAAATTCTGGTCCCAATGATGCTAGCATAAAAGTCACTTTGGTTGCATCATCAAAAGCTCTGGGAGTTAGGGCAATCCTTTGAACAATTTCATTAAAGTCCTTAAAATGCCCTGTAAATTGTTCTCTAGAATTCATCTTTAACTTCAGCAGTTTATCCAATAAATGTCTATAAGAGTTCTCTGATGATTGTGCATAAACCCTCTCAATATCCTTTAGAATCTGAGATGCATCACTTTCATAGTCAATCAGAGATAAATGCTCATCTTTCAAACTGCTCAAAATTATGTGTTTAGCTTCTGCATCTTGCCTTTCCCAATCTGCTTTCTTGGTTAAATCAGCAAAATCAGGTTTGGGATCTTTCACCGCTTTAAGCACTTGTTTTGCACCAAGATGCACTAAAAGGCGCTGCTTCCATTGCACAAAGTTACGATCATTCAGCAGCATAAAGCTTGATCTTGCTTCACTATCAAATCCTGAGCTTGCCATCTTAATCCTCAAAAATTTAAAAAATTTCCAAAATTTCAAAAATTCCCAAAAATGGTTAAAATTCAAAAATCAAAAACTTAAAAATCTCAAAATGCAAACTAATCTTCACTGCCTCTGAGGTCTGTGAGCTCTGAGGGAGGGGAGGGGTCGCTAATCCCCCTTTCACAGCACAATGGAGAACAAAAGACCATGTGCTTACCAGGAAGTACAAACAGAAAAATTCTACTCTGCCAAAAATCACAATCCAAAGCAATCCTTTAAAAAATACACAAAATACGCAGTTCTGGGCCTCAAAACCCTTTGTGGGAGATGAGAGGGAATGTGGATGAGGGAATATTGATTAATATTTCCTATCCCAGCTTGTGCTAACAAGCTCCAAACTAGCAGAGTTTCTCATCCCCAATAAAGCGCAGCAAAGCGTGGCGTTTAAGTTCCTATGAACTTCTAGAATAAGGCAGATCCTGGCACATATTTCCCCTGGTTCCCTCTTAAAAGAAAATACACGACACATAAGCTTATAAAAGTATAAAGGTTTTACTCACAGTCATTTCAAGCTTCTACAGTCTCAGAAAGGCAGGCTAGCTTAGATTAAATGTATTTACATGTGGAGATTCTCCTTAAGGGAGAAAGGCTCCATGTGGGCCTCTCTTGGCTGGAAGCCAAGAGAGCATTTCCTGAGATGTTGCATCCTCGGAGTCCTGGTGGGAAGAGAGAGAGAGTAGCAGCTCACCTGTATCTTTGAATAGCTACAGGTAAGGCCACTCCCACTTCTGGTCACACAAAGGAAGTGATTTCAGTCTTGGCACAGGAAACTCTACCTGGAGGACCAAGTCCCCTTTGTGTACACTCTAGGAATGTTGTGATTGACTGCACCAGTGTTATACATCCCACAATGGCCACCGGTTTCGACCACAGAGATACACCTACTGATAGATCTGCTAAAGAACAGGAAAGCCCCTGGAAATGATTTCATACCAATGGAACTATTTAAAATTAATCCCAATTGGTGTTAGCTTCACTGTTCTCTCATATAGATAGAACAGCTCAGATCCCAGACGACGGGAATATCTATCATCATCCCCATTTATAAAAAAGGCCCCAGGGATGACCCTGCCAATTATAGGCCAATAAGTCTTCTGAACATAATAAGTAAACTATACACTAGACATCTTAGTGGAAAAGTTTCTGAATGCATTGAAAAAGAGAATATACTTGATGACGCTCAGGCAGGATTCAGACAGAGGAGATCCACACTAGACCACTGCCTGATCCTGCAACATCTGGCTGAAAAATATAAAATGCAACAAAACTCCCAGTTATACGCAGCATTTGTTGATTTCAAAGCAGCCTTTGATTCCATCTCAAGAATCTGACTATGGGACAAACTCAGCAAGTCAACTATAGACCGACGTCTGCTGCTGCTAATATATAAACTATACAGTAGCACACGACTCCGAGTAAGATGTAACCGGGAAGGCCAACTTTCCAACGCAATTAGAACAACCAAGGGAGTCAAGCAAGGGTGTATACTGGCCCCCTACCTGTTTAACATCTATATAAACTCTCTTATTGCACACCTTCAAGGAGCAGATACACATGCCCCAAAACTAGCAGACAAAAGGCTACCTATCCTGCTTTATGGAGATGATGCTGTTATTCTGTCCCAGACTCAGATTGGCCTCCAAAGAGCTCTCAATAAACTTGCACAACACTGCAAGGAGGAACAACTAACAGTGAACTGTTCCAACAAAAGGAAAACATATAATTGGCGCATAGATAAGCAAGCCATTGAACAGGTAACATGCTTCAAATACCTGGGAGCCATTTTCCAAGGGTCCAGGAATAAAACGGCCCACATCAAATACATCTCCATCGCACAAAGAAGCACGACAGCAATTGTAAGATTCCATCAAAGGGAGGAAACAATATTCCAGCAGCCCTCAAATTATTCGTGGCAAAACCGATAGCTCAACTATTATACGGTGCACCACTTGTTCCTTTCTCCAATCTGGACCCTTATGAAAAAATCCAATCAGGATTTCTAAGACCAATCCTTCAAATACCGAAATGTGTCCCAAATGCAGCTCTATGCCTGGAAACGGGCCTCTATAGGATTGAAGCTAGACAACCCCAAACATCGCTGGGCATTTTCCACAGCCCGTCTTAACGCTCTCCCCTCAGCACTTTTAGTGGGCAGATATAATAAGACCCCGATTGACCAAAGACTATGCCCCTATGAGGGCAATGAGATTGAATCCACTGGGCATGTTCTGTTATACTGCCCACTGTATCGGGACTCAAGAAAAGAACTGATCGAACCGCTTTGGGTGAAACTTGGGTCGATCAGAGGAAGTTTACACTAGATACCTTCTAGCTGATAAAGATACAGAGACCACCAGGATTGTTGCAAAATTTTGCTATCTAGTGACAAGAGTAAGACGAACAGTGATGGCAGCAAATACCAGTGACTGATATCCTAGTAGAACTACCGTAGGAATGTCGATAGGTGGCTAAGACCCATCTATAAAAAAATTTATAATCTGCAATTTAAAATTGTAATTTTATTAAGTAAATAGCAATTCCATGAAATGGATTGTCTTGCTGGTCTTTGACCGTATTAAAGATTATTATTATTATTATTATTATTATTATTATTATTCAGCCCACATTTTACCAGCTTCCTCACATAAATATCACAGGGGACTCTGTCAAAAGCCTTACTCAAATCAAGATGCACTATTTCCACAGCAGTCCCCTGATCAATGAAGTTTGTAACCATCCAAAAAAATAGGGGAGGAGAGATTTCTCTGGTTTTACTAGTTTCTGAGAAAGTCTTGCTCTCAACCTGTATGTTTCTGTTGTGAAATCTTCAAATGAATGGCACATACATTTAAAAATGGTAATAAATAAGAAGGATATTGACAAGCTGGAACATGTGCAAATGCAGACGGCCAAGATGGTCTCATTTTATTAATGCATTTATTTTATTTCCATATCGCCCTATACCAGGGGTGGCAACTTGAATTAAATATTGAGGGGGGGATGTAAGCCCCGGCTCGCATAATCAATCACATGATGTGGTGCATGCACGCCATTTGACTGACAATGCCTATCAATCGGGGAGGTGGCCACTCAAATATTTTAGGGGGGAACAAAGACCTCTCAGCCTCTAAGTATTGCCTCCTATGCCCGATACACTCAGGGCACTTTCAACATTAAATCACAATATAAAAAACTAAACAAAAATTACCTGTAAACCCACCCACCCCAACTCACCACATTTTAGAAGGCCATTTGATGTCAATCAGGAAAAGGCTTGGGTAAAGAAGTGTTTTTCCCTGAAGCCTAAAGCTGTATAACAAAGGTTTTTTCTGCCCTTTGTATGAATTCTTTCATGAGAACTGAGAGAGGAGCTACAGTACAGCTGAAGCAATTCTTTGATGGAAACTGAGACTGTCGCAGTGACTGAAGCACTTTGTACATTCCATGCATTGCTAGGATTTTACTCCTCTGTGAATTCTCTGATGCTTAGCGAGATAGGAGCTCGTACTGAAGCTCTTTCCACATTCCACACAATTATAGGGTTTCTCCCCTGTATGAATTCTCTGATGCTTAGTGAGACTGGAGCTCGTACTGAAGCTCTTTCCACATTCCACACAATTATAAAGTTTCTCCCCTGTATGAATTCTCTGATGCGTAGTGAGATCGGAGCTCCTCCTGAAGCTCTTTCCACATTCCAAGCAATTGTATGGTTTATCCCCTGTATGAATTCTCCGATGCGTAGTGAGATCGGAGCTCTTCGTGAAGCTCTTTCCACATTCCGCACACTGATATGGCTTCTCCCCTGTATGCATTCTTCGATGGGAAGTGAGAGCGGAGCTCCAGCTGAAGCTCTTTCCACATTCCACGCATTGATAGGGTTTCTCTCCTGTATGAATTCTTTGATGGGAAGTGAGAGAGAAGCTTGTAATGAAGCTCTTTCCACATTCCACACAGTGATAGGGTTTATCCCCTGTATGAATTCTCTGATGCTTAGTGAGATCAGAGCTCTTACTGAAGCTCTTTCCACATTCCACACACTTATAAAGTTTTTCCCCTGTATGAATCTTTTGATGGGAAGTGAGAGAGGCCTTTTGACTGAAGCTCTTTCCACATTCCAAGCAATTGTATGGTTTCTCCCCTGTATGAATTCTCTGATGCGTAGTGAGATCGGTGCTCGTACTGAAGCTCTTTCCACATTCCAGACACTGATATGGCTTCTCCCCTGTATGCATTCTTTGATGGGAAGTGAGATTAGTGCTCTGGCAGAATGTCTTTCCACATTCCACGCACTGATAGGGTTTCTCCCCTGTATGAATTCTTTGATGGGAAGTGAGATTGCAGCTCTTACTGAAGCTCTTTCCACATTCCACACACTGATATGGCTTCTCCCCTGTATGCATTCTTTGATGGGAACTGAGATCGGTGTTCCGACAGAATGTCTTTCCACATTCCATGCACTGAAAGGGTTTCTCCCCTGTATGAATTCTTTGATGGTCAGTGAGGTGGGAGCTCCTTCTGAAGCTCTTTCCACATTGCACACACTGATAGGGTTTCTCCCCTGTATGAATTATTTGATGGGAATTGAGATTCGAGCTCATACTGAAGCTCTTTCCACACTCCACACACTGATATGGCTTCTCCCCTGTATGAATTTTTTGATGGGAAGTGAGACTGGAGCTGTCAGTGAAGCTCTTTTCACATTCCAGGCACTGATAGGGTTTCTCCCCTGTATGAATACTTTGATGGGAAGTGAGATTGCAGCTCTGACTGAAACTCTTTCCACATTCCATACACTGAAAGGGTTTCTCCCCTGTATGGATTCTTTGATGGGAACTGAGATCGGTGCTCCGACAGAATGTCTTTCCACATTCCATGCACTGAAAGGGTTTCTCCCCTGTATGAATTCTATGATGGGAAGAGAGGTCGGAGCTCTTACTGAAGCTCTTTCCACATTCCACACACTGATAGGGTTTCTCCCCTGTATGAATTCTTTGATGGGAAGTGAAAGGGGAGTTGTGACTGAAGCTCTTTCCACATTCCGTGCACTGGTAGGGTTTCTTCCCCGTGGGATTTCTTTGATGGGAAGTGGAATGGAAACTTTTTCCATTTTCAAGATATTTATAAGGCTCTTTGTCCTGGTCACCCGTGTTCTTCATTTCCAGTTCATCACTATCTGCAATGAAGAGAGAAATTGATTAGTGCCTATTGGAGAAAAAGAGCCCACAATTCATGGAGAATACTAGTTAACACTGGTACTAGAGGAATAACACATGGGTTAGACTGGTGGTCTTACTACAGGGTTGGATGCAAATATTAACGGGGATCAACTGACATCCTTTATACAATTATTATTTTATTGGATTTTCAATTAAATGTTTACATGGACAATAAAATATAAATAATAAGAAATATAGGATTCTCTTTGAAGTTCTTCTTGGGCCAAGCGACTCTTGGCAGAAAAAACCTCCTTCTTGCCAACGTGGAAGGATCCATAACCTTTGAAGTTGTCTTTAGGCCCGGAAAGCCTTCAAAGTAACAGTCACGGTACCTCTGGCTTCGGTCCAGCAGGCTTCCCTCTTGGCCTCGCACCCGAGCAGAGTGTGTGATGTACCCGGCCCATACCTACCATACCCTACCTCCGGAGCTTTCCTCCATGGCTCCTTCTCCGGTCAAAACCGAAACTGACTCTGTACAATACAATGCATATAGCGAACAAAGGAAAAACTCCGGCTGTAACCTCCCAGTGGGGCGGGACGTTCTCCTGCAGCTACTTTAACCCTGTAAACTCAGGATCCACTCACACCCCCTCTCGTCCCATACCACTGGGGTGCGTAAGCATTACCACTTACCCAATACACAAACCTTCACAGAACTCCCCATGACGCTGGAAGCTCAATGGTTTAGTGAACCCATCTGCCAGGTTCAACTGACTCGGACAGTATTTCAGCTTCACCACACCTGTCTGGATGCTCTGACATACATTTCGGAAGCGTATGTCCAGATGTTTAGTTCTGGCCTTGAACTGTCCAGATTCTGCCAGCTTCAAGCATGGCTGGTTGTCCTCCCAAACCGTGATGGGTAAGCAACATTGTCCGCAGATTTCTTGGACCAAACACCTATAGTATTCCAACTCTCTACAGAGCTCTGACAGCGCACTGAATTCGGCCTCTGTAGACGACAACGCAATGAGGCTTTGCTTTCAGGACTTGCACCCGATGAGCGACTCACCGAACTTCACTACCATTCCAGACACTGACTTTCTGTCCCCAAGATTTGCCCAATCTCAGTCCGTCCAGCACGTGAGCTGGGGCTCTCGGACAGCTAACTCCAGGCAAAACTCCTTTGTCTCCTGCAAATACCTCAGTACTCTCTTGATGCCATTCCAGGCATGTACACTGGGTTGTGTAGCCTCCTGGCTGAGCAGATTTACAGCAAATGCTATATCTGGTCGGCTCCACTGAGAGAGATACAAAAGACTCCCGAGAGCTGACTGGTAGACCTGGGGATTCTCAAACTCAGAGTGCTCCCCGGACTGACTGTCCTTCACAAAACAAGTCTCCATGGGCGTTCTGACACCTGCACACTCAGACATTCTGAACTTCTCCAACAACTGCTCTATCTTGCCTGTCTGACTGAGCAAGAAACTTCCGTCCTCGGTTCTATCTATCTGAACACCTAGCTAAACACTCACAGGACCTAAATTCTTGAGCTTAAAGAACTCACCAAGCTCCTCTGCAAACTTCTGCACCTGTTCTCTGGTCTTTGACAGATAAATGATGTCATCCACAAACACGAGAACTAACTCCTGCCCCTGGCCTGCTCCTGCCAGGTAAAGACAACTGTCAGCCTGACTCTGGCTGAATCCAAGCTCTTCCAAAGCTTCATGCAAACACAAATTCCAGTTCCTAGCGGTCTGTTTAAGACCGTAGATGGATTTGTGTAGCTTCCACACTTGATCCGGCCTATCCCCTTCGAACCCTGGCGGAGGTTGGTATGTACAGCTCCTCCTCGAGATCAGAGTTCAGATAGGCGACATCAACATCAAAATGATTCACTTGGAGACCTCTCTGGGCAGCAGTTGCTAACAGCAAACACATGGTTTCGCTTCTGGAAGTGGGTGCATATACCTCGGTGTAGTGCAGACCCTTCCTCTGCATGAACCCTCTGGCTACCAACCTAGCCTTGTACTGCACGTCTCCAGATGCTGTAGGCTTGAGTCTGTATACCCAACAACAGCTTACTGCCTGCTTGCCCGCAGGTAGCGTCGTGGGACTATACACACCCAAAGACCTCATTGAGTCCAACTCTTTACCCATTGCCTCCCACCACTTCTCGGCTTCCTCCTGAGGCAACTGTTGAACTTCCTCAAAGCTTTCTGGTTCACACTGAGCCAGACAAGCCCACACACTAGTGGCTGTGAACCTTACCGGTGGAACCCCTTTCGTGGTCCTGGCAGACCGCCTAGGTCCGGGTTCCCCCTCTGAACTTGTCGCTCTGGCCTCGGCCTGCGTGTCTCCGCCCTCAGGCTCCTCACCAACTGACCTACTGCGCCTCTTGACCCTCACTGAACTGCCTGTGGGTGATGTTGGCGCACTTCTGGGCTCCTGCTTCACCTTTGGTGAACCCCCCTCTAACACTGGGATTTGGCCCTGGTCAGGTCCTCCAGCTGGTACTGCTGGTCCTATCACCTCATAATCAAAATCGAGAACTTCCCTCGTTGACACATCAGGGTTTCCGTGAATGCGTGACCATCCACTCTGTTCACAAAACTCAGCGCTCTTGCTTACCAGAATCTTGGACTGGTCTCCACTAGGAAACGCGAATCTCCATCCTTTCGTTCCTACCTCGTATCCACAGAAAATCATCCTCTGCGACCTAGCACTACCTTTCCTTCTCTTGGCTCTGGGTACCAGGACCCACGCTTCTGAGCCGAACACCCGAAAGTAGTGAACTTTTGGCTTCTTGCCATTCAACAGAAAATAGGGCATCTACCCTACCACAGAACTGTGAATCCTGTTCTGGACAAAATTGGCAGTTCGCCAAGCTTCCCCCAAAAATTTCCTGGGGAGACCGGAATCAAACAACATGGCTTCAGTAGCCTCTTGAAGTGTTCTGTTGTGTCTCTCTGCGATTCCATTCTCCTGGGGAGAATAAGGGTTAGTCAGTCTCTGCACCACCCCCTCTCACGGAAAAAGGCTTTCAGGGATGACCCAAGGAACTCCCTGCCTCGATCGCTTTGAAAGCAACACGGCTGGAGTACTGCAACTCCACCTGTATTACCCACTCTTTAATCAGATCTGCTGCTTCACTCTTCTCCTTCAGCAAAAATGACCAACTATTCCTCAAATAGTCATCAATCAGGGCATAACGAGATCCACCCAGACTGGACTCTCTCATTGGACCTGTGATGTCCATGTGGACTATCTCAAATGGTTGAGTGGTAACCCTATCAGACCTGGGGTATGAGCAAGATTTCACTTTCGCTTTCTTGCATGCTCTAGTCAAGGTATGTGTCACATGACTTCATCTTGCACCCCTCAGCAACTTCTGGTTGCTTCTGCACCTTCCCCCAATGGCTGTGAGCCATCCTACGGTGCCACAAATGTGCACACTGGTTGTGAGGTGGCACATTTGCACACTGAGCTTCAACTGCACCAGTGTTACCTCCACCTGTACCTGGGGTTTGCATCTCAACAGCAAACAGCCTGTCTTCTCCACATTCCACACTGACAAGCTTCTTCCCACCCCTGTAAATAGAACAGGTGTTATTCTCAAAACAGACTTTAAAGCCATCAGACAAAAGTGTTGACACAGACAAAAGACACACTTGCATGCCAGGCAGAACATAAGTCTCAAGTTCTGTCTCTAGAAAGTCAGCGTAGACCTTTCCAACAGTTGTCAACTGTTTCTGTGAGCCGTCTGCCATTCTCACAAACTGCTGTGAAAAAACTTCCCTGCAGTTCCTCACTTGGCCACCAGGGGGCGCGATGTGATGCGAGGCACCACTGTCTATGACCCAGCGTAGTCTTCCGGCGTCCTTCACTGTTGCCATGGAAGCTGAAAGCTGATACGTGGTGTTATCTCCCCGGCCTCTGGAACTGCATTCCTGCCGTTTCCCACGCTTTCCAGCCTTTCCGCTGCTCCTAATCATGTTGCCAACAGCAACCTTGGCAGTAGCTCCTTGCCCTATCTCGTCTCCAGGGGCAACGGCCTTGAGGACGTCTCTGGCCGGACATCTCCATAGCAGATGGTCTGGACTTCTGCAACCATAACAAAGCTTTGCTGCGTAGGCCTTGGTGGGGACTTTAGACTCACAAGCTCCCCCTCTGCCACCCGCAGCTGCCAGCTGGCCCCCCTTCTCTTCCTGTCACCATGGCTTTACAACTGCCAAACAGACCGACACGTCTCTGTGCTGATCTGGGGGCTGCTCTTCTGGAGCTTCTCCTGGCCATTCACCATGACCGTGAACCCGGGCCAGTGCTTCCCACATCTCTAGGGCACTTCCCACATCCTCAATGTGGTGGAACTGGGATGCATCAATGCTTTGGGCCAGCAACACCCTAGCCTTCTGCTCTCTGCATTGTGCTTCTGCTGCTTTCTCTGCTTCTGGATCTGTGCCAGCAAGCTGTGGGGATGTTGTGGTTCTCACGCTGCACCACAAGCCTTTCCTCCCTCAGTGTTGTGCAGCATCTGCAACAGCCTGTTCTGCAGCAGTGGCTAGGGGCATTTCTACACAGTCCCAAAGCCCCATGGCTTTAAGACAGACTTTTGCACGCAAAGCCCATTCTTCATAGTTGAACCCATTTAACCGCTCAAAGGGGACACTAACTCTCATGGGCTGGTTCCGCCATCTCGCCCCAGGGTAGCTTTACTCACACTTTCCGTGGCTCCTCTGGCTCCCGAGATGCGGCTCCTTTCACCAGGAGGTTCAAACTGGTTTCCCAGGACCTCAACTGGACTTTGTTGCTTGCTTTAGGCTTCAGCTGCTGTCTGCAAAACAGCCAAGCCTTTTCAGCAAGCTGCTGGTAGCTCTTTGCATTCTCCGGCAAGAGCTTTTGGGCATTGTTTCTGAGCTGCCAAACCACGACTTCAAACAGCTCCTTTCTTCTTGGGCAAAGCAACTCTTGGCAGAAAAACACCTTCTTCTTGCTAACGTGGAAGGATCCATAACATTTGAAGTTGGCTTTTGGCCCGGAAAGCCTTCAAAGTAACACTCACGGTACCTCTGGCTTCGGTCCAGCAGGCTTCCCTCTTGGCCTCACACCCTAGCAGAGTGTGTGATGTACCCGGCCCATAATTAGGTACACAAACAGCGCAGTGTCTTCAGGTTGCCCTTGCCCAGGAGCTTTAGCAATTAATCCACACTGAGTCCATCGCTTCTAATCTAAAAGCGTTTATTTACAAGCTGATAAACAGACTACCTCTGGAGCTTTCCTCCATGGCTCATTCTCTGGTCAAAACCGAAACTGACTCTGTACAATACAATGCATACAGCGAACAAAGGAAAAACCCCGATTGTAACCTCCCAGTGGGGCAGGACGTTCTCCTGCAGCTACTTTAACCCTGTAAGCTTAGGATCCACTCACATTCTCTCGAACCCTTGGTCCCACCACCCCTCCATGGGCTCCATATTTATCTCCCCCCCCCCCTGCATATTTTATCTTTCTCTATTATTTCATTTTTCCATAGTATCTCAAGTCCTTGTTACATTGTAAGTGTTATTTAAGTCCTGGTAAAGATTTCAATTGTTTACAGTGGTGTTCCAAATACAATGTGAATTTCCTCCATTCTTTAATGAAGTGTTGGTCTTCCTGGTTTCAGATTTCCCCCAGTCATTCTTGCCAACTCAGCATAGTCCATCCATTTAGTTTTTCATTCCTCTCTGGTAGGGATCCTATCATATTACCATCTCTGGGCCACAGTCATTCGCATTGCTTTCATTGCATACATAAAAGGTTTTTTTTAAACAAATGTCATTTTAAACTGTTTTTTGAGTTCATTAGATATCATTTTCCGGAATTCTTTCCTTATTTTACAATTCCACCACATATGATAAAAGGTGCTGTCAGGGTCTGTTTCCCCCATCCAGCCCAGCGTTAAGTGCTTATAGAGAGCAGGTGCCGATTCTAATAACGGACTCCTCTTCTGCCTCTGGGAGCAGCAGTGAGCAAGGGGAGGAGGTGTTGCCAGGGCTTGTGTTAAGCAGGGAGAGACCTGGGAGGTTCCAGGGAGGACCTCCGGGGGAATGGGGGAGGCAAAGGAAAAGACGCTTCCGCTTTCCCCGATGGGCTTGTTGGCGGGAAAATTGTAGTTCCCCACTTTCGGAATCTTCGAGTGATTGATGAGACATGACTAGCTCTGCATTGTAAAGTAATTAGCTTAGATAAAAACTTCAAAACCAGATGACGCAGTCTCTTGATTGAACGTCTGACGAAGGGGGGCAGCCTTGACATCATTCTGAAAGTCTTTACCAGGTCGTTCATTGGCAGAAACCCCCCACCCTACCCCCTCCGTGCTGGCAGAAGAGAAAGGCCTCAGCATGACGGAGCAAGAAAGAATCCTCGCAGCTGTGGAGGAGCAGATTGGCAAGGTAACAGCTGAACTTAAGGCTCAAGCAGAGGAGCAAGTGATTGCTCACCGACAAGCGGTGCAGGCTGAGCTGACTGAACTACGGTTTAATGTGGAACAGCTGACAGGGAGGAACACATTGCTAGAGAGCCATGCCAAAGAAATGGAAATTAGGCTGGAGGAGAGAAGAAGGGGGGAGAAAGGTGAGGGCAGAGTCCCTTTAGGAAGAAAACTGCAGACGCTGATCACCAAGTTCGCAGGCAACCCACGTGATTATGCTGGCTTCAGAACAGACCTCCAGTATGCCTTAGCTATGCAGGAGGAGGACTTTTCCACTGATGCTGAGAGGGTGGCCTTTGTAGTGGCGCACTTGGAGGGGGCAGTGAAGGACTGGGCACGCCCACTCATGGCAGCCAGGGGGAGGGAGATGAGCAGTCTGAGAGACTTCACCGCCGCCATGGACGCCATGTTTGCCAATGAGGCGGAATCGAATGCCACGCGCCAGGAGTTCCTGAGGCTTAGGCAGGGAGGAGGCCCAGTGCGCACGTATTTTTCCTGATTCACGATGCTGGCGCATAAATTGAAATGGGACTTGTAGGCAGAGACCATGCAGGCGCTGTTCCACGAGGGGTTGGACCCTGAGATCAAGGATGAACTGAGCAGGGCACCCCGAGCCAAAAACATGGATGAGCTGGTGAAGGTGGCACTTGCAATAGGACTGCGGGCTGAGCAGAGGGGTTGGGAAAAGAGACAAGCCAAGGCAGAGAGGTTCCCAGGGAGTTGCTACCAGGGAAGGACGGCTGGCAGCACACCCACAATGGGCGAAGCGTTGGTTCTCCCGGCTGAGGAGCCAATGGAGCTCGGGGCAGTGCATGCTAAGCAACCCAGAGGTGCAGGCATGCCCAAGGGGGCGGAGGGGAGAGAAAGCAAGGGCACACGGAGGTGCTACGTCTGCGACAGCCTGGGGCGCGTCGCCAAATTCTGCCCGCAGCGCCGCGTTTGGCAAGGCAGGGGAGCAATGGTGCCTGAACAGGAAGAGAAGGGTGGTTCACAGCCGGGAAACGAGGATGCCTGGGTGCAGCAGATGCTGAGCGGGGCAAGCGCCCAGGCAAGGAGGCAGTGAAGACCCCGGAAAAGAACCCCGTTCCCCCCTCCAAGGTAGGAATGAGAGTGGTGCTCGACCTTCCCAATGGAACCCCCTAGAGGTATAAGCGTTGATTGACTCAGGGGCCTCAGCAAACTTCATGAGCAGGGAATTTGCTTTGGAGCATCAGCTATACCTGCTGCCGCTGGACTTCCCGCTGCTGGTGATCACCATCAATGGGAGGGAGCAGCTGGGAGGGGAGGTGGCGCAACAACCCCCCCCATGAGAATACGCATCTCCAGCCACTCTGAGGTCATCACGTTCAACGTGACCACTCTGGCGGGGAATCCCATCGTCTTAGGGATGAGCTGGCTAGACCTACATGACCCAGTGGTGGCTTGGCATCAACGCTCGCTCACGTTCGGATCGGGACACTGGGTGGAGAACTGTCTGCAGGAAATGAGTCCATCGGGCAGTGACGCGCAGGCGGCAACAGTGCGATTGGAAGCCACCAGGGGAATCCCACCTCAATATGAGGACTACAAGGATGTTTTCTGCGAAAAAGCTTACAAGCTCCCGCCGCATCGCACCTTTGACTGCCAGATCAACCTGGTGCCAGGGGCCCAGTTGCCTGCGGGGAAGCTCTACTCCATGTCCGAGCAGGAACTCCAGGAGCTTAAGGAGTTCATAGACAAGAATCTGCAACGGGGATTTCTTCGGCTCAGTTCAGGGGTGGCGTGGAGACCGGTTAAACACCCCCATGGGCCGCTTGTGGCCCATGGGTCTTAGGTTGCCGACCCCTGCCCTAGGGTCTTCCACAGTTATCACAAGGTCATCTGCAAATGGTGTCAATTGATAAACATTACTTCCCACCACTGCTGGACGCTTTCGGGGCACAAGAAATCCTCTTGAGCTTTTTGGGGGTAGATGTAACCTTTTCGCTTTCCCCCGACCTCTTGGGGTGATCCGAGTCCATTCCTAAGAACTGGGCTCGCGCCCTATTGCCATTTTTACGGCAAACTGGAAGTCTCAACTGACATCCTTAGATGAACCTGTGATTCGATAAGCCTGGCTCTTCTCTTGAATGGATTTTGTTTGGCTCCGTCATGGCTTACCCTCAATTTCTAATATCAGTCTTCTCTTTGGTCAACCAAAGACTGACAGGAGGAAAACAAAAACAGAAAACCTGACAAGAGCTATTACAACTTCCCTAACAACTCAGAGGTTTACATTTAAAATCGCCTGGCCAATTCAGACCAAGAAGAAGAAGAATAGTAGTTTGGATTTGATATCCCGCTTTATCACTACCCGAAGGAGTCTCAAAGCGGCTCAAATTCTCCTTTCCCTTCCTCCCCCACAACAAACACTCTGTGAGGTGAGTGGGGCTCAGAGACTTCAGAGAAGTGTGACTAGCCCAAGGTCACCCAGCAGCTGCATGTGGAGGAGCAGGGAATCGAACCCAGTTCACCAGATTACGAGGCCACCACTCTTAACCACTACACCACACTGGCCAGTCTGATAATTGTTTAAGATTCTGCAACTGGAGGAAGAACATTAACGGTGAAAAGAATAATTTACTGTTCAAGGTTTATTGTAGGAATATTGTATTCCAAGGTGATTTAAGGGGGCGCTGTTGAATTCTATGAAAATATATGAGGTTCATCAGAGAGCAGTTTTGAATTTAAAAACAGATATTATGATCCCACTGGGAGCCTTACCAAGAGAGGCCACGATCCCACAATTCTCCTCCATGACTTCTTTATGCAGAGCTCTCTGATCTGGATCCAGCAACTCCCACTCCTCGTCCGTGAAACAAACAGCGACATCTTCAAAGCACACTGGACCCTAAAAGAAAAAGGGAAATGTCCTCCTCTGAGACAACAGTGTAGTTGTCGTTCCAACCGTCGGCCTCTGTCCCCACAAGACAGCTTCCCCTGACCTGATCTGGTTCCACAGCCGCTGCTTCCCTTCTGCCCCCATGAAAAGACAGATCAGGAGGTCTTTCCGGCATCATTCTGACACCTGCAAGAGAGAAAAGGTAAACAGGACGCCAGGAGTGCCTGCTTCTCTCACAGGTGACACAGGGCATCTCTAACTACAGATGGGCCTTTGAGAAAGCCTTACCTGCTGAGAGCATTTGGAGGTTTGTGCCCATTTCATATGTTAGTTGTGCAGAATACATCTCCCCTCCTCTGAACCCTTGGTCCCAACTGTCCCCCCACAAAAAAGATGAAAAGAACCCCCAAATTAGTTGGAAAAGCAACAGAATGAGATCAAACGGAGAAACACCACCTTCCTCCTTACCCAGTGGCCTCTCTCTGGTGTCCAACGGAGGCCTCTCTGCCTCACAGGAATCCAGGTCCATTTCTGCAAAATGATCCTTTCCCTGAAAAAGAAACAAGGATTCAAAACAGAGAATGAATGGCAAGAAATATTAGAAAGAAAATGACAAATTGTATAAATTTGTAAAAACAAAAGTTTAAGGGTGTTAGATCTCATTCCATGGGTGCCTTCACAGAAAAAGGATGGGCCATCAGGAGAGCATTATGGGATGTTCTCCGTCCTGTTTGGAGCCCCATGGGAGTATCCAGAGGAAAGTCTCTCTCACCTGCTTTCTCTCCTCTGCCTGACTCAGGAGGAAACCTTCGGCCAGGGCCACCGCCTGGGAACTGGTCTCCGCTCCACATTCCCTCACCCAGCTCTCCATCTCCGGGGGAAGGACAGCCAGGAACTGCTCCAAGATCACCAGGTCCAGCATCTCAGCTTTCGTGTGTCTTTCTGGCTTCAGCCACTGACGGTCAAGATGGTAGAGTCGGCTGCAAACTTCTCGGGGTCCTTTGGCCTCCTGGCAGCAGAACTGCCTCAACTGCTGGCTCTGCACCTCTGAGTGGAGGGTGTCCTCCTCACCCAGGATCTTCTGCACAGAGTTTTCCCATAATCCCCCACTGCTCCCAGTTTGGATGGCATGGCCTCTTCCTGCTTCAGGGTCAGATGAATCTTGCTCATCCATCTGTGGTCTCAGGAAGCCTCTGAGAGATCGGAAGGAACCCTTTCGTCTTCTGCCAAGTTCTGCCTATGCTAATGAGAGGTGCTAGCAAATCCTACAAAGCAAATACATTGTTCTGTTATAATGGTGATACACCATAAGGAGAAGAAAATGGTTCCCTGAGCAGGTTTGTATGAGACTTGCTAGTAACCAGCGTAGGTAGGACTGTACCACAGCCCAGACTCTGCCCCAGAAAGTACCATGCCAAATCTGCAGAAAACTGGAGGCGGGAGAGGGGGTTTACTGGGGTGGGGTCCCTTTTATCTTGGTAATCTTGGGGTACTCCTGGATCCAACATGTTCCCTGAAGTCTCACATGGGGGGACAATAAAGGCCCAAGAAAATACACACACACACACACACACACACTCCAGCATTATAATTCAGTGCAATCTAGTTAATCTAAATATGAATTGAAACAAAAATCATTGCATTCTATTTGAACCCGTCTCCCAGGTTCCTCAACAGACGAGCACGTTATCCCGTTTCATTCGCCACCTAAGAGCAAAAATGACTTGCTCCAATTTAACCCAAGCACATCCACAAGGACTCTTGTTCTGTTCCCCCTTTTTCTGTTTTGGTTTAAACTAACTCACAAAGTAAGAAGCTATACACGGACCACTAGTAGTGAGACATATGGTGCAGATCTTGCTGCGAATTTGTTGTGAAATTTTTGTGATATACAAAACCCCAGTAAAAAGTTATTTCAGAAGAGAATAAAAAGACAACACACACCCAGGTCCCAACCGGTGCTGCATCTTCACAGCAGGATCAGGCCACTTCCAAGAGTCTTGGCTTCCTCCAAAAAGCCTGGAACTGTACTTTGCTAAGGATGCTGGGAGTTGCTAGGAGACCCCCACCCCCAGGGATCCCTCGGAATGGGAGCTCAGTTGGGGGGGGCATGGAAGGAGAGGGTCTCCCAACCACTCTTAGCACTGGGCGGGTTTGCTTCCTTCCCAGCAGCTCCTCTCCTGCCTTGTGCCCCTGCAGGACTGGATTGCAAGAGCCAAGCTCTCCTCCTGGGCTTTTCCAGCAACGGGGATTCAGAGCATGGCTGCCTGGGAGGGAGAGCAGAGCCACCCATCACCCTCTCCTCCTTCTCCATGAACTGGCCCCATCCTCTCTCAAGCCACCCAGGTTGGTGGGCATCCCTGGCTCCTGTGGGAGGGAGTTCCACAGTTCACCTTCAACCTCCATCTTCCCAAAGGATTTATTGCGTAAGTCAGGGCTGTTGCTGTTTTCCATTTCTTGCGAGACACTCCCTGAAGTCTCACATGGGGGGAGAATAAAGGCCCAAGAAAATACACACACACACACACACACACTCCCCATTATCATTTGGCGCAATCTGGTTGATCTAAATATGAATTCCAACAAAAATCATTGCATTCTATTTGAACCCGTCTCCCAGGTTCCTCAACAGACGAGCACGTTATCCCGTTTCATTCGCCACCTAAGAGGAAAAATGACTTGCTCCAATTTAACCCAAGCACAGCCACAAGGGCTCTTGTTCTGTTTCCCCTTTTTCTGTTTTGGTTTAAACTATATCACAAAGTAAGAAGCTATACACCAACCACTAGTAATGAGACATATGTTACAGATCTTGCTGCGAATTTGTTGTGCCATTTTTGTGATGTACAAACTACAAGAGAAGTCTCGGTCTATTGCTTTGTATAATTTATTATTCCTATGATTATTGGTTACAAAACCCCAGTAGAAAGTTATTCCAGAAAAGAATAAAAACACAACACACACCCAGGTCCCAACCGGTGCTGCATCTTCACAGCAGGATCAGGCCACTTCCAAGAGTCTTGGCTTCCTCCAAAAAGCCTGGAGCTGTACTTTGCTAAGGATGCTGGGAGTTGCTAGGAGACCCCCACCCCCAGGGATCCCTTGGAATGGGAGCTGGGGTTTGCTTCCTTCCCAGCAGCTCCTCTCCTGCCTTGTGCCCCTGCAGGACTGGATTGCAAGAGCCAAGCTCTCCTCCTGGGCTTTTCCAGCAACGGGGATTCAGAGCATGGCTGCCTGGGAGGGAGAGCAGAGCCACCCATCGCCCTCTCCTCCTCCATGAACTGGCCCCCTCCTCTCTCAAGCCACCCAGGTTGGTGGGCATCCAGGGGCGTAGCCAGGATCAAAACTAGGGGGGGGCAAGCCATGGTCGTTCAGGTTGTGACATTTCAGCATGGAAAAGGCGAATGAAACCAAAATTTTAAGAAAATTATATATAATTATAGCAGTGCTTTATTACGGTAGTTATTACAATTATTTGCTTGAATTTTTTTTAAATTTTTAATTTTAATTTTTATTCTAGTTACATGTCTTATGCTAATATCATTTTTATTGGGTTTGAAGAAAACTTGTTCAAAACTTTCGTTTCAATCCCCGAGGAGTCGGTGCAGGTGTTTCCAAAGGCGAAGCAAACGGACCCCCTAAAAAAAAATAGGGGCGCAGCCTCACCCCCCAAAATAGGGGCGCATCTCTCCCGATCCCTGGGAAGCCTTTTCCCCGGGCAAGCCTGGGCGGGCGCAAGGGCAACTTTATGCACGGCGGCGCCTTTCACTCCAAGCAGTGCGCAAAGCTCCCCCGGGCACCGTGCTCCGCTCGGCACAGAGGCGTAGGAAGGTCAGGTGGTACCCGGTGCAGAAATTTCTTGTCATCCCCCCAACATTGTGTGTTGTTGTTTTTTGCCTGCAAAAAAGGTTTTACATTATTTCATATTTTCTTACAAACAAATGTGGATTCTGGGACTCTGATAACAAGTAGGTGACTATGGACAGAAACTTAAATCTACAGGATGGACTGTTTTGGCTTATGTTATTTTATTTATATTTACAGTGGTACCTCGGGTTACATACGCATCAGGTTACATACTCCGCTAACCCAGAAATAACGCTTCAGGTTAAGAACTTTGCTTCAGGATAAGAACAGAAATTCTGCTCTGGCGGCACAGCGGCAGGGGGAGGCCCCATTAGCTAAAGTGGTACCTCAGGTTAAGAACGGACCTCTGGAACGGATTAAGTACGTAACCAGAGGTACCACTGTATTGTTTATTTATTTAATAAAATTATTTTTTAAAACCTGCAAAGTGGTTTACCAAAATAAAAAACAAAACAAAAAAACACCACAGCAGCTATTTATTTATTCAGCTCCATTGAATTGATATTTCAGCCAGGCATGTCCAAAATCCATTTCGGCCCACCAGTTGGTTTAATCCAGCCCCTGTGGCAGTTATTTCCTGGGGTAAAATCCTTAAATAAAACCTCAACAACTTCAACCCTAAAAAAAAAGGTTAACAACTTTGGTCAGCCCTCACGGCCCTTCGCTTCATCAAATCTGGCCCTCTTTGAAAAGTTTGGACACCACTGGCTTACACCATACTAAATTTGTTAGCCTTTTAAGGTAACTCTTATTTAAAGCAGGCCCCCACCCACCCAAAAAAATATTTTTGGTCTCACAAGCAGCAGCACATTCCACCTCAAAACAAAATATCAAACAGTAAAAAAATTATAACTCCTGTTAGGATAATTAAACCAATCTTTATCCACACAAGCTTTTCCTATGAGGTTTTGACAATTTCAGAACTCAAGCAGTGAAATTACTAGGAACAATAATATAAGTTTCACAGGTGCAGTCTGCACAGATGTTGGTCACATAAGTTGGCATCTCTTTAATATTCCTTTACTTCTCAACCGCTTTATAAGAATCTGAAAGCAAGGAGACATGGCAACTCACACCTCTTCCATGCAGCAGCATATCAGAACACTAACACTTTATGGCTAAATAGCTTATAATTTACTTTAATTACTTGCAAGCAAGTTACAGGTAGATAGCTGTGTTGGTCTGCAATAGTCAAAACAAAACAAACAAATAAATAAAATTCCTTCCAGTAGCACCCTAGAGACCAAATAAGTTTGTTCTTGGTATGAGCTTTCATGTGCATGCACACTTCTTCAGCACACGAAAGATTTGAAAAATCACCCAAGCAAACACTTTTTTTAGGGGTTAAAAAAAGGCTGGGGGGGGGGTTTAAAGGCAAAGGACAAAGGGGTAAAGTCACTCACAAAAAGATCGCTGTGGATCAAAACAGCAGCAGAGAAAGCTCGTTCTTCCCTTCCAGAGATCATACAATGAAAGGTGGGACGAGGGGGAGGGGCAGGAGGCAGTTTTAGCGACCAAAACCTCGGGAGGATCAACTGGGATTAGGCGTTAATAGTTCACAGAGTAGCCTGCTTCTTATCAAGGACTGATAAGGAAACTTGGGGGGGGGGGTAAATCAAGGAGATCTCAATGTCTCCTCTCCAGGCGTTTTTACCCAGCAAACTCCCTCTTCGCTCAGTCTTAGCAACGGTAGCAGCGCTGCTTTTGCAGCCAGACCCAGGAGAGGGGCAAGCTGTGCGGGAGGGGACGCTTTTCCCCGTCAGCCTCCAGCCTCACGGTAAAAAGCTTCACCTCCTCGCTTGCTCGCTCGGCCGCCGCGTGCACTCCTCCTTCTTTCTTCCGGCTGCTGGGCGGAGCTCCGCCCAGAAGGAAGGAATAGGCTTTTGGGAACAGCGCACGGGGTGGTGGGGGCAGCTAGGGGTGGGGGCAGCTGCCTTCTAGGGGGGGCAATTGCCCCCGTCTGCCCCCCCCCTGGCTACGCCCATGTGGGCATCCCTGGCTCCTGTGGGAGGGAGTTCCACAGTTCAACTTCCCAAAGGATTGTCATGATTTATTGCGTAAGTCAGGGCTGTTGCTGTTTTCCATTTCTTGCATTGATCTATTGTTCAAACGTTTCTGTCTGGCTGCAGCCTATGCTAATAGACGTGGCGGATTCCTCAATCTGAAGGGATTTTATTTGCGTGCCCCTTTTCCCCTGACCCACAGACACCTCCCCAAAGGGGCAAGCTGCGCATTTATACAAAGGCAGAACATACAGTACTGTAGTTGCAGACCTCGTGCCACCTCCCCCCTCCCTGACTGAAGGCTCTGCTTCCCTGTGCATGAGGTGAGCAGCCCCCCCAGGAACCCTCCCCTGCTGCAGCCCTGGGACCCCCACCTTCTCCCCACTGCACCCTCTGGGGGGAGAAGAGACTCACCAGATCCCCATGCAGGATTGCAATGCCGCATTTGCAGGAGAGGAAAGCACCCCCGCCCCCCCCTTGCAGGAAGAGGAGGGAGGGGCTTCTGCTCTGGAGGACCTGGCCCCCCTTGACTTCCTGTCCTCTCTAGGAAGGCAGCTCAGTTCCCTTTAACCCTTGCAAATCCGGGTCCACCCTGCTCAGCCCTCTCTGTCTCTCCACAATCCCAGAGGTGCTTTTTTTGAGGGGACCCTCTTGCTTGGTCTCTGATCTGCTCCCTCCCTCTGCCAGAAACTGGAGGAAGAGGTGGCAGGGAAAGGGGGTTTGCAGGAAGCAATGAGAATGAGAGGGATAGAAGGGAACCCTAAGGGTCATCTGTTCCAACCCCCTGCAAGGCAGGAATCTCAGCTCAAGCATCTCCCAAAGGATTCTGCTGCTCTTCCTGTCAGAATGTTCTTCCTGCTGTTGAAGCAGAAGCTGCTCTCTGGTCCTCTGGCTCTGGATCCATTATTTCGGGTGCCCCCTCTAGAGCAGGAGAAAACAAGCTGGCTCCCTCTTCCATGGGTCAGATATTGAGAGGTGGCTCTCATGTCTCCATCCAGCCAGATCTCAGCTGAGGGAGGAACAGGGAGACACACTGTTCCTGCCTCTCCTGGGACGGGAGATAGGAGGCCCCACATCCACCCCAGTAATTATTCCTGCGGGGTTTTAGCTGCCTTTCAGTTCCTTACACCTCCTAGTCCAGAACAACGTGGCCACAATAAGGAAATTTTGCCTATCGTACGACTATTTTGCACTCACCCTTTTCGAATCTCTAACACCCAAGCTGCATAACTTAGCAATTCCAAAATATAGACACGCTTTTACTCTCGCAAGATAGAATCCCGAAGTATCCCTCCGGGACTTACGCCCATGCCTCCGTGATCTGCGCAACCTCTTCTTCCTACGTCGTGTTCTGCGCGAATCAGGGCTGGAGGAGCTGCAGGATGAACTTGAAACAGGGGACCTATGCCTGCGCCTACCCTCCCGCGAGCGCCGACGAGGGGACTTAGACTTATCTGGACGCTCCTTAGCTCGAGCCAGGCGACGCTGCAGGGTGCGAACTAATTCCTGCCCCTCGTCTTCGCTGGACGGGGAAGCATCGCTCTCCAAAGCGGGCTCCTCTGGGGAAGCGCGCTTAGGCTTTTTATGTTGGCCCTCTAGGGCCTGGCATCAGAAGTGGAGGGGCCGTCAACATGATTGTCGCTCGCTTTTTTCCTGGTTATTACCAACTTCATAGGTGGGACCTTCCTGCCTGATGACAAGGCCCTTTTAAAAATCCTGTTAGCTGCTTTTACAGCATTGCTCGCGGTGCCCTTTGCTTGTGGCATGTTGCACTTTGAAGCAAGCAAACCGAACAGGCACCAGCAAGGCCTCTTTTATTTATTTATTTCTTATCTATTTATTTATTTATTTCTTAAGGCTACTATGCTGCTATTTACTACAAGTTTGAGTTTCGATTGAAGATTGGGTGGGGGGGGAATGACAGAACCAACCAACCTAACTGAGCACAGACGCTAAAACTGTGAGAAAGGAAAGAACAGGTTAACTCGCATCCCTGTGCATCCTATAGCGTGGACCCTCTTATGATTTGGACCACCATAAGGCCCGTAGCCAACGCAGGCCGCGGAAGGCGGTGGCAACAAATTGAATTAAATGAATGCCAAGCGGCCAGCACCTAGGTGCCCTCTGGCCGCCCTGCGAATGGATTCCAATGCTGGCTGTGGGTGCCATATCCCCCCCCCCAGAAGTGTGGCGCCCCCCCGAGCCAAGGCCGCAACATGCAGGCTAGATAAAGGCAGACTAAGAGGCCCAGCCGGGGTGTAAAGTCTGCTGCCAAGGTGGCGGGGGGGCCCCGCGACGAACGGAGCACCCCCCAAAGCCGCTGGCAAAAAAGAGGGGCGCCATGTTTCCACACACCCCTGTACCGCCACCGGAAAAAAGAGGCCGCCATGCAGCCTAGTCCCAGGGCTCCCACTGGCCTCTCGGGCCCAGTGGGACACCCCACAGCGATCCGCAGCGGCGGAGAGGGCTTCAACCCCCCCCCCCCGCACTGCCACCAGAAAAAGACCGGTTAAAGAAAAGGTTCCATTTAAATAAAAGGCTTAAAGAGAGAGAGAGAGAATAAGACTCAACTACTTGCCAGTAAATAATTCCACAGGGGAGAGGGCAGATACTGCTCTCAGTACTGGAATCTGACTTAACAGGGCACTTAGGAACCAATCTGTCCTGCCAGGAGGGCACTAGGATGGGCACAAGCAGGCAAAGAAGAATGGAGCAGGGGCAACAAGACTTTGGCTTAAAAAATAAAATAAAATACGTAAAATAGGAAAACTGACAACCCTAGCTCTCATCATACTTTTTCGGCTTATGAAAGAGGGTTTTTCCTCTCCAGTGTGTTCTCCAGTAGCTTATTTGACTATGGGCAAAGTCTATGCAGGTTCTGGGCTCCCAGGATCTATCAAGTGTATCATTCTTGGAGACCACATTTAAACACAAAGACACACATGCCTAGGCCAACTCCTGAGCCTCCTACCTCCAGTCCCCGTATAAGCCAAACATAAGGATACATTTCTCCAGCTCCCCAACACGCTCCTGGATCCTGAACCTAGAAGGAAAAGAACTAAAGAGGCCTGGCTGAAGGCCTCAGCCCCCTTTACAAGCCCCTTGACCCCACCCCGGCCGACTGTCCATTGTCCACCTGGCCAATGGCGGGTCGAAGGGGGCAGCCTATGCAGGTGGGGCAGCTCCTGCCCAGGGTTCCCCCGCTCAGTGCCGCAAACCCCGCCCACCTGAGATGGGAGGGTGGAAATTGCCCTCGTCTGGACTTGGGGACGATTCCTGCAGATTCCACACGGAAAATGCTTATGTCCCCGTGGAGACGGTAGTACCAAATCGGTTTAACAGTAGTGGGTAGTAATTCAACAAAATTATGCCAGTGGAAAGATTAGCACTTGTGCAAGGCGCTCCCCCTCCTTCCTCCAGATGCACCATGTGCCAGCCAACCTCCGTTCAGTTCTTAAGGACTCTATTCTGGTTTTGATCTTTTTTGTGGTGGTTGCTGCTTTTAAAATCAAGCAGTGTATGAATTTTATGAACTAAAGTAATAGACAATGTTGATGATGCCTGCGTGACCCCAGTACACATTGCTGAGCTGGGGAACTGTGTTGCAAAATGCAGGGAAGCGCACATTTTGAAGGCTTTGGGTACATTTGCATTCAAATGCCTGGCTATACCCCTTGGCCCCGTCCTCCAAACTTAGCTGGGTGGCTGTGCTCTCTCACCCCAAACACCAAGGAGATGGGATAGGTTAGGGGAAACCCTGCTTTTTGGGCCGAGGTCCTGACTCCCCACCCAAATTCTTCCATGCCAACTCAGCTAGATTGGTAAAGAAAAAGCGATTGATACGCATTGTATGTGTGATATAGTATTGGGGCACTGGATGGCACTGTGGTGTCCAGTTTTTCTCTACTGTTTTCCCTGTTTGAATTTACAACGCCTTTAACTGAAGCGCTTCTTTGATGTATCTAGATCCTCTGTCAACCCCTCTTCTCATCCCTATCTTCTCTCAACCATCCCTTTCTCCCATCTCAAATCCAGCCCCTTCTAAAAATTTCCACAGAAATGGCTCCTTTTATGTTCCCCCCAAAAGTGCTGGCTCCACCCTCCTCTGGTTAGCCAATCAAAGAGAGGCTCCAAACCTCTGGTGGAATTCTCAGGCACTGCAGCCCCAGCTCTGCTGTCCATCAAACCCCCGTCTTATATTGGTGCATCTGGTTCTTCCTGAGTGCAAAACTTTACTTTTCTCCCTATTGAAATTCATTTTCTGAGCTTGGGCCCAGTTCTCCAATTCATTAAGGTCGTTTTGAATCCCAATTCTGTCTTTTGTGGCATTAGCTTCCCTTCCCAGTTTGTCATTTATTGATTTATTTATTAATTTATTGATCGAATTTGTATAACGCTCTATACTCACAAGTCTCAGGGCAGTCACAACATACAAGCACAATATAAAAACACAACATACAGACTTCCGGTTTGCCACGAAGGGGAAGGAGCCGGTGACTTTCTTCAGGGAGTGCCGGGGGCTCCACGGATGCTTTGTGTCCCCAAACCTCCTTGGGGGAAGCCAGGGAGACTGGAGAGGACCCGCTGAAACGAACTCCATTCTAGCCCCCAAAGTGGCAGCTCTTCACCGGAAGGTCAAGCACTGGGTCATATTGCCTCAATGGCAAAAAGCCTTGTAACCCTCGTTGGAGCTGCAAGCTTTCCCAAAAAGGAGAAAAGCCAAAGAAAAGGTAGAATGCAAGAAAATATTAAAGAACCTATTCGGCAAAGTTATGGAGAGAAAAAGGGAAGTCCTCTCCAGAATTGGGAAAAGAAGCATGTGCCAAAAATCTGGCAGAAAAAAACCAAGGTAAAGCATAGCATCTTGCGAAGACATTGAGGAGAGAAAACAGAGACGGGAGAACAAAATCATTACAATTGTTACAATTTAAAAATTAGAGATAAATACCCACCCTGAACTATATATCCAGTCGAGAGGATACAAAATTGCCAGAAGGAGAGAAAGCAAGCAGTTATGGAGGATTCTGCGAATCTTTAATTATAGAGATAGGGGAAAAACACGAAAAGACTGTATGTTAATAGAGGATGCCTCACTTAATGGAATTGAAACCTTGCTCCTTCAAAGTATTAGAGTTCAAAGACTGTGATAAAGAGGGGTGAAAGAGCAAAGGGAGAACAATATTGTGGTTCTCAAATGATGGATAATAGAGGTTCCTACAGGAGAAAGAAAAGAAAATAATATTTCCCAAGACAATAGTGGGAGAGACACCCAGTGGAGACATTTGGAATAACACACACACAAAAATTAATTGGAAAGAAAAATAGTCTAACAGAAAAAAACATGGCTGCACAAAAGAACCCACCCACACCAGGACAAACTAGAAGGGGGACCACCTAAGGAGATGCCAATATAGCGTAGATCCTGGTGGAAATAGGAAAAGATTTGCAAAATAACACCAAAAAGATGGACAAAACACAGAAATCAAACAGAAATCAAAACACTATCCAGGAAAACTAATGGTTTGGAAAAACCAGTCCAAGCTTTGGAGTTGGCAGTTAAGGGAAAGAAAGAAGATAACTGAGAGATTAAAGGGGATCAAGAAAGAAAGAAATAGAATATATACCCAAAATAAATAATAAAAACAAAAACAATAGAAGATGGAGCAAGCTTGTTTTTTCCTGCTCCAAAGGGTAGGAAACGAACCAGTGGCTTCAAGTGAACAGAAATGAGATTCATACTACACATTTTTGCAATATATTTTTATTCTGTTTTCCAGTATAACATAACAAAACACTTATAAGACATTCTTATTAAGGTCAACACATATATATACCATACAACTTGGGACCATTGCCTTGTACTCCAACACCTCTTTGAGAAATATGCAGCTGGTAAATCCTCCTCTCTCTATGCGGCCTTTATAGACTTAAAAACTGCCTTTGATTCCGTCTCGCGAAACAAGCTTTGGGAGAAGATGGAATCTTCAACTATTGATCCTCGCCTTTATCTTCTTATACGAACATTATATGCAAACACAAGCCTCATGGTCCGCTGCTCTCATCAGGGTCATCTGACACGTCGGGTGCCTATCCAGTTCGGTGTTAAGCAGGGATGCGTACTAGCCCCCCTGCTTTTCTTTCTTTTTTTTTTTTAAATGCTTTTTATTGATTTTCATGTTACATTGATTCTTAGTGTTATGTTACATTCATAATTACATCATTGTTTCTCTGCCGAGATGTGACCTCCTTCCCTCCCTTCAGCGGTTTTCATATCATTTTTTCATTCGGCGTCTTTATTTATTACCACCCCTGATCCCTTCATCGTTTTCCTTTCCTTTACTTAGATCAGGTGCTATTAGTTACTCGCATTGTAGGAATTATGCAAGTCCCGTCAGTGTTTTTAAGCCTATACAATTTTCTTTTAAGTAATTCCTATATTTACTCCATTCCATTATGAACTTCTGTTCGTCCAGGTTTCTAACCTTTCCCGTCATCTTTGCCAACTCGGCAAAATTCATCAATTTTTGCTGCCAGTCCTCAATTGTCGGTACATCCTGTACTTTCCATTTTTGAGCTATCAATAATCTAGCCGCGGTGGTCGCGTACATAAACAGTCTCTGGTCTGTCTTTTGGATTTCCCCTCCCATCAATCCTATCAGAAACGCCTCCGGTTTCTTAGGAAACGTATACTTCAACATCTTTTTCAACTCATTGTAAATTGCTTCCCAAAAGATCTTAATTCTATCGCAGGTCCACCACATATGAAAAAATTCTCCATCCTTCTCCTTGCATCTCCAACATAACTTATTTTTTGTCTTATACATTTTTGCAATTTTAACTGGTGTCATGTACCAACGATACATCATCTTCATTACATTTTCTTTTAAGATGGTACATGCCGTGAATTTAAGGTCCTGATTCCACAATTTTATCCAAGCATCTAGTTCAATATTGTAACCAAAATCAATAGCCCATTTGATCATTACTTCTTTTACCTCTTCATCCTTTGTGTACCATTCTAATAGATAATTATACATTTTTGACAGCAATTTTTTTCCATCCCCCTCCACCAGTTTTATTTGAAACTCAGATTTTTTACTTTCAAAGCCATTCTTTTTTTTATCTGATTTTAACATATCATTAACCTGATGGTACTGCAACCAGCTCGTGAAGCAATTTTTAATTTCCTCATATGGTTTAAGTTTTACTCCCTCTTCCGTTTCAATCAATATTTCTTCATAGGTGACCCATCTTGTTTCCATGTTAGTTTTTTTAATAGTTATAGCCTCAATAGGTGAGAGCCATTTAGGGGTCTTTCTTTCCAAAAGGTCCTTATATCTCTCCCACACTTCAAAAATCGGTTTTCTTATAATATGACTTAAAAAGTCTTTATGGACTTTCACTTTCTCGTACCAGATATAAGAGTGCCATCCGAATCGGTTATTAAAACCTTCAAGATCTAACAGGTCACTATTGTCTAATCTCAACCACTCCCTCAGCCAACACAGACAAGACGCTTCGTAATACAGCTTTATGTCTGGCAAGGAGAATCCCCCTCTTTCCTTTCTGTCAATCATCAATTTATGCTTTATTCTAGGGGTTTTTCCCTGCCAGACAAATTTTGTAAAAGTCCTTTGCCATTCCTTAAGTTGACTTGTACCTTTTATAATAGGTATCATTTGAAAAAGGAATAACAACTTAGGTAAAGCGTTCATCTTGATGGCGGCAACTCTACCCATTAGCGACATACTCAACTTATTCCACCTTTCCAGATCTTTCTTCACTTCTGTCCACATTGGTAAGTAGTTATCTGTAAATAGATTAATATTTTTTGGGGTAAGCCAAATTCCTAAATACTTAATCTTTTTTGCAGCAATAATACCAGAGTTTTGTTGTAAATCCTCAATTTCTTCTTTCTTCATATTCTTAATCAGCATTTTCGTTTTATTCTTATTTAACTTTAGTCCCGCTAATTTCCCAAATTCTTCAATTTCTCTTAAGGCTTCTTTTACACTTGTTTGAGGTTCTTCTAGCGTTAACACTAGATCATCAGCAAAAGCCTTCAATTTGTGTTCTTTTACTCCTACTTTTACCCCTTTTACTGATTCGGCTTTTCTTAATTTCGTTGTTAATACCTCTAACATTGTAATAAATAATAACGGGGATAACGGGCAACCCTGTCTCGTACCTTTCTGGATATTAAAGTATTCTGACAAATTATTATTTACAATCAATTTAGCCTTTTGGTTCGAATAAATTGCATTAATACCTTTTCCAAATTTACCGTCTAATCCCATCACCTCTAGATTTTTTTTCATAAATGACCAAGATACCTTGTCAAATGCTTTCTCAGCATCGATAAATACCAGGGCTGCTTTTTTATCTATCCTTAAATCTAAGTACTCAATAATATCTATTATATTTCGCACATTTTCTTTCATTTGTCTCCCCGGTAAAAATCCATTTTGGTCCTTGTGAATTGTTTCCTTTAGAATTTCTTTCAACCTATTTGCCAACACATCTGCAAACAACTTATAATCATTATTCAATAATGAAATAGGTCTGTAGTTCTTTACATCCAATTGGTCCGAATCTGGTTTAGGGATTAGTGTGATATAAGCTTCTTTCCACGAGTTTGGTACTTGACTTTCCTCTAAAATATTATTCATTACTTTCACTAATATTGGTGCCACTTGATCTTTTAATACTTTATAATACTTTGATGACAATCCGTCTGGCCCTGGTGTTTTCCCTGTTTTCATTCTCTTTATTGCCATTTGAATTTCTAATAGTGTTATTGGTTCATTTAATTGATCTTGCATTTCCTTGGTAATTCTTTTCAGCCCATACTTTTTTAAATATACTTCTATCTCTTCTTCCTCTTCTTGTTCTTTCTGATATAATTCTTTATAAAATTTATGAAAAATTTTCCTGATTTCTTTGGGGTCTTCTGTCACTTCATCTTCTTTCCTTATTTTGGTTATTAGACTTTGCATTTGCCTTTTTTTCAGCTGCCACGCTAAAAGTTTTCCTGTTTTATTTGCATATTCAAAATTTCGTTGTTTCGCCCATTTTATCTTCCACTCAATTTCCTGATTTACTATCATTGAAAATTGAGATTGTAACATCTTAATATTATTTTTGATCTCTTTGCATCCTGGTTTCAATGTCAATTGTTTCTCACATTCTTTCAGATGTTTCAAGATTTCTTCTTTTTTCCTTTCTCTTTCTTTTTTTTTATAAGTATTTTGCTGTATCATAAAACCCCGCATGACAGCCTTGCTGGCATCCCAGACTGTATTCAAGTCCGTTTCTCCGTTCAAGTTCAGATTGAAGTATTCTTCAATCACTTCCTTTGCTTTCTCCGTTATTCTCTGATCATCCAATAACCCTTCATTCATTCTCCAGCGAAATGATGATTGTTCACCACTCATTTCCATATATAATGCATTGTGATCTGACAATGTTCTTGGTAAAATTTCCACCTTTCTTGCTCTTGTCACTAGTTCTTTTGTCAACCATATATAGTCAATCCTTCCCGAGCTCTGATTTGGCTCAGAGAAGAATGTAAATTGTTTAACCGTCGGATGTTTAAATCTCCAAATGTCTGTTAGCTCAAAATTTTCTATCATGCTCATAAAAGACTTGGGGAGTTTACCTTCAAAGGTATCTTTTTTCCTTGCTGATCTATCCATCTCAGGTTCCATTACCCCATTCAGGTCTCCCATCAGTATTATCTTTTGATCTACATAATCCATCAAACTGTCATTTAACTTTTTATAAAAATCAGCCTTTTTCTCATTTGGCGCATATACTCCAATTACCAATAATTTCTGACCTTGTACCGTTATTTGAGCAGCCACCACCCTTCCTTCCTCATCTTTATAGACTAGTTCTGGTTCATATTTTTCTTTTATATATAAGACCACCCCTCTTTTTTTGCTCTCTCCTGCTGATACAAAATCCACTCCTAATCTTTTATTTGTCAAAATTCTTTCATGTTTTTTTGTAATGTGTGTCTCTTGTAAACATATAACATCTAATTTTTGTTTATTTAAAATATGTTGTACTTTATTTCGTTTAATCTTACAATTTAATCCGTTAATGTTCCATGATAACAGTTTCAATGTCATTTCGTTAATTGTTCAAATTCCAATCCTTCTTTATTCTTCAGTTACTCTATTCTGGTCTTCTTCTTGTTCTTCTGTTTCTTCCTTTTCTTCCTCTTCTTCCTCTTCTTCCTCCTCTTCTTCCCCTCCTGTTGCTCCTCCTCCAACTTCTTCTTTCTTTTTGATCAAGCCCAACTCTTTAGGGTATCTCCTCTTGAACTTCTTCAATTCTTGTGGATTTGTTATTTTAAATCTCTTTTCCTTAAAATAAAATGATAGGCCTTCGGGGAACTCCCAACGATACTGCACTCTTATTTTGCTCAGGGCTCCTGCCAGTTGTTTGTATTCTCCCCTCTTGTTCAAAAATCTCGTTGGAATTTCCTTATAAATTGTGATTTCTCTCCCATCTATAAATAATTTTCGTTCATGATTTAATTTCAAAATCTCATTTCTTATTTCCATATTACTAAACATCACTAAACAATCACCTGGGAGTTTTTTTGCTCTTGCTTTAGCAGATTTCACCCTTATTCTGAAAGCACTCACAATCGCATAACCTATCTCCTCACTTTTGACATTTAACCATTTTGCCAGTTCCTCTGTCAGTTTTGCTCTAATATTTTCATTCCCCTCTTCCGGGATTCCCCTAAATTTAAGATTTTTCTGCCGTTGTCTCATTTCTAGGAGAGCAATACTGTCCAGAATGTCTTCCTGGATTTTATTTAACTCAGCTATATCTCCCTTTACCTTTTCTGTCTCTTTCTTAACTTCCTTCAATTCTTTCTGAGTTTTTTTCACTGCATCTTCTGTTGTTTTATATTTACCTGCCAGATCTTTTATTTGCTCTGATAACTCTCCCACCACTTTTTCCACTTTTTGATCAATGGATCCCTGTAGATCTGTTATTTTCTTTTCTATATTTTGTTCACTCTGTCTGATTTCCTTCCTAATCTCCGACAAAAGCCCTTCCCATTCTTTCATCTCTTCCTGTTTTGAACCCCTTTTGTCTCCTGGTGTTCCTGCTGCCTTTGAACTTTTCATGTTTTTATGTTGATCTCCTGTCCTGCCTCTTTCTTACCACTTGGAGTCACCACAGGCTACAAAGTTACAATTCATGCACACTTATACTTGCTCCCCCTAGATGGCAGCCTCCCCCTCTTACTCAATGTAGCGTTTTATCACAGTCACTTTCTCTTTCTTTACTGTTGCTTTTCACTTTCTTAGCTGCTACTTTTCGCTATTTTCCGCTACAGATTTTCCCTGCACTAATGCTCACCAATTCAATATTCTCTTAAATCGCTCTGCATTAGGAAGACCAATCTCCAAAATCTTATTTATCAGCCCCCCACAAGATTAAAGTCATTCGAGAGTCCACAATATTCCCACTAAGTTAGAGTCTTTCAAGATTCTCACAATATTCCAAAGAGGGATACGGAGAGAAAGAGAAAAGAAAAATTTCTGAGTCAGTATCTGAGTCGTTTAAACCCCCCAACAATAAAGTTCTCGTAATTTCCACAGTCTCACGCTCTATTGAAGATCACAAAAAAGTCTCCAAAGAAGAGAAAAGAAAGTCCGATATTTATAATCCCAAGGGAGCTACTTCCCTCTTTTTTGTTGTGTAGACCTTCGGCCACTTGTTGGCTTAATCCTGCTCCCTAGAGGAGCTCCGAAAAAGAAATGGCGAGAAGAGAGCCTCAGAGAAGGGGGAGTAAAACATTCCCTAGCGCCACCATCTTCTCTCCTTTACGTGCCTTGCAAGCCTCTTCCAAATGGAGATCGCGTCTTCCAAATGGAGTCCGAGTCTTGCCGCCTTCCCCTTCAAAATTGGTATCTCCTTCACTTTCTAAAGGTGTTTCTTTTCCTCTCATTCACTCTAACACTCTCCCCTTCTTCTCTGTCCATATGCCTTTCACACAGTCCATACAATTCACACCCGGGGGGAATTGGATATCAAATATTGACTATAAATAAGGGTCTCTTTAACTCCAGCGTCTCGCCACCCAGGACATCGGGAAGTTCCGCTGTGACTTCTAACCACTTATGGCCACACATAAAATATAATTTGACCCCTTGCCTCGCCTTAATGGGGTTGGCAGGGTCTCTCCAGTTTCTACTCACACTGCAGGTTCTTCGTATTTTTTTTCTCCTACTGCCGTTCTGCCAGCGCCATCTTCCACGCCATTGTCGGGACGGACTCCCTTTTTTCGCCCCGCACTGTCTTCAAGTTCTCAAATTAACCAAATTCTTTTCTTTAGTGTCGGTATCCTGTTCATCCGATACCTCCACTTTAAATTCCAATTTATTAAAAATTTCTTGGAAACGGGCTGCTTTTCATCTGGTGCTCGAGGCTGCACAGCACAGTGGTCGGGATGAACCCCACGCGCATCCTCCGCTCTTCCTTCCCCGAGCCCTTAAAAGACCGAGGAGCCTTCAAAAGACCGAGGAGTCCGGAGAGCAGAAACGGACACTGCCAGGTACCCAGACCCTCGAGGTAAACCCCCTCGAGGTTACGAGGTCCGCATAGCCTTTGCGAGACCTCTACTCCCCTGTGCTGCCCGAAACCTCCAAGTTGAGATTTCGCGCACCCAGCGATGGCCGCAGCGCCGCCGGAAGTCCTAGCCCCCCTGCTTTTCAACTATTACATAAATGATATTATATTAAAACTAGCAAACCCTGATTTCCATTCACCCAAACTGGCAGATAGGAATATTTCTATTCTTTTATATGCGGACGATGCCCTGATTTTATCTAGGACTCCAGTTGGTCTAAGAAGGGCACTCTGTACTCTTGCTCAATATTGTAAAGAGGCCCGTCTTGTTATTAACTACCAGAAGACAAAAATTTGCAAAACGTCCGAAGATACGTCCTTGGAGTATCACAGGACGGAAAATCGAGCAAATCCATTGATTTAAATACTTAGGTATAGTCTTTCATGACAGAGGATCGAGAAAAGCACATTTGACACACATTGCGGCAGCAGCTCAAAAGTCTTCATCTGTAATTTTAGGGTTTTTGGGATCCAAGGGTGCAAACTACATACCTCCGGCCCTAAAACTTTTCGATGCTAAGGTGCTACCCCAACTGCTTTATGGGACTCAACTCTGTGCTCCTCTGCCAAATTTGACCCTGCTTGAAAGGGTTCAGGCAAAATTTATCAGAGCAGCCCTTCAGGTGCCTACATGTGTGTCAAATGCCGCACTTCGTCTTGAAACAGGAATGGTCTCCGTTGAGGCAGGACTCTGGATGCAAGCCTGTAACCTCTGGTTGAAAGTTCATCTTAATCCGCAAGGCCTTACCCCGTTGATTTTAAAAGATAAACTTTGCCCAACTTGGAGCAAATCCATAGAAAACAAGATGAAAAGTATAGGTCTATATCCAGCCTACCTAAGTACTCAGACCTATAACATGGCAAGAGCATTAATCAAGCAGAGGATTAAGGACATCGAACGGCAAAACGACCTATGTAAAGTCCCTTACTTTTTATCATCAGAAGAGCGGAGATATGCACTGCTTCCAGCTAGGTATCTAACCCAGCTCGAAGTCCCATCCCATAGAAGGGTGTTCACTTTGGCCCGTCATCATGTGTTGCCATCCGCCGTTTTGGATGGGAAGTATAGGTGGGTTCCACTGGGCGACAGACTCTGCCCATGCAACGCCGATGATGTCGAGACAATAGAACACGTGCTTCTCCATTGCCGTTTTTATAGGATTTTACGGAATGAACTTATCTCCCCCCTATTAAGGGAGTACCCGGGATGGCCTGAAGACTACTATATGTTCTGGATACTCTCTGATTCTATAGGGGCAGGTTATACAACCTGAATTATACTATTCTGTATAAAGAAACACTTTCTATACAATTCCTCTCTCTCTTGCCGAGGCCCCAGATTCTCTTCGGAGAGAGGAGAGGAAGAAGAATCCAACCTTTGTTTTGACTGCAAAATCTCCTTCCATAAGCCTAAGTTACACTAGCCAGATGCAGGGTGAAAGGGATGATCCCCCTCTTATCATTTACCCTGGCATGATGTATGGCCTTGCCAGGCGCCAAGCGGAGACAGAATGCCTGAAGGTCTCAATAAGCCTAAAGACACTGACACAGCTTCTTTCCTGCTTGCGTGACACCCCTTTAGCTTAGTAACCCCCTTACCTCGAGATAGAATGTGCTTGAACAGGGTTGTGTTTACCTTTCTCCAAGGATGTGTCGGCTACACTGACGCAGGAAGCTGAGGGCTACATTCTCTGAAAGGGAGAAGGGGGGTCTGGAAAAAGAGGATAAATACTCCATATATGCTATTGGGATTTGCGCTCTTTGCTGTGAACTATACACAGCAGTGCCTTTTCCTGCTGTCCCCAGACACAGGAAAATAAAGACACATTCTCTGCAAAACCTCGGAGTCGTTTTGATCCTTTCTTCCCTCTAAGATCTTCAATCTTTGGATAGCCAGTTTCAGTTCTTCTGTTGTTATCAGTGCATTTAATCTCTCTTGATCCTCTTTTGTAATTTTATTTGGTTTATTTCCCCCCAGAAATGACTCCATTTCTATCTCATCTTCTTGACTTCTTTGATATAATTTTTTATACAAATCCTCAAATACTTCATTAATTTCCTTTGGTTTCTCTGTTATCTTGTCATTTTTTATTATTTTATTTATTGTTTTTTGGTTTTGTCGTTTCTTCAGTTGCCACGCAAGCAATCTCCCTGCTTTATTTGCGTGCTCAAAATTTCTTTGCTTACTCCACTTTAACTTCCATTCTATTTCTTGATTTATTATCATGGAGAATTGGGTTTGCAATATTTTAATACTTTGTTTTAAATCTTTGTTTCCTGGTTTCAAGTTTAATTGTCTTTCCTTTTCCATAAGCAAATTCAATATTTCCTCCTTTTCCCTTCTTTTTGATACTGTTTTGCATGATCAAGAAGCCCCTTAACAGCACTTTACTGGCATCCCACACTACATTAAGTTCTCTCCCTTTGTTAAGATTGAATTGAAATACTTTTCTAGTGTCTTTTTTGCCTTCTCCACTACCTTTTGATCATTGAGTAAACTTTCATTCATCCGCCATCTTGTTGGTGATTTATTTCCTTTTAGTTCCAAATGAACTGGATTGTGATCTGTTAGTGTCCTTGGGCAGATCTCTACTTTATTTGCCCTTACAATCAAATCCTTTGATAACCAAATATAATCAATTCTCCCGGAACTCTGGTTTGGTTCTGAGAAATGGGTATACTGTCTTACCATCAAATATTTGTATCTCCAGGCATCTACCAATCCAAAATTTTCTATTAATGTAAAAAAAGATTTGGGGAGTTTGCCCCCTGCAGTGTCCCCCTTTCTCGCTGATCTATCAATTATCAGGTTCACTACCCCATTCAAATCTCCCATCATAATTAGTCTCTGATCCATGTACTCAAACAGAGTCTCTTCCAGTTTTTTTTTTATTATATAAAATTCAGCTTTTTTACTATTCGGAACATATATTCCCACAATCAACAGTTTCTCCCCTTGAAAAGTCATTTGAACTATTATTACTCTTCCCTCCTCATCTTTATACATTAATTTTGGTTCATATCATTCTTTAATATAGATTACCACCCCTCACTTTTTCCTTCGATCTGCAGTTACAAAGTCCACACCTAATCTCTTATTTGATAATACTTTTATGTTTTTTCGAGACGTGTCTCTTGCAAGCAGACGACATCCAGATTTTGTTTAATCAAAACATGTTCCACTTTATTTCTCTTAATTTTATTGTTTAATCCGTTCACATTCCACGATTGCAGTCTCAAAGTCATAATTTGACTTGATTTCCTTTAATCATACAAAATTACTTATGAAATTTGCTCTAGGATTCAAGATTATCTTTCCCTTGTTCTTCTTCCTCTTCATCTTCTCCCCTTTCTTCATTCTCCTCTTCTTCTTCTTCCTCCTCACCTTCTTCCTCCTCTCCTCCTTATTTCTTCTGTTGTATCTTTCTTTTTCTTCACTTCCAATCCAAGCTCTTTCGGATATCTTCTAGTAAATTTCTTCAGTTCTGGGGCACTCTTTATTTTAAATGCTTTGTTTTGAAATAAAAGGACATATCTTCTGGGAATTCCCAGCGAAATTGGATTCCCTTTTTAGCTAATATCCCCGCCAATTTTCAGTATGGGTCTCTTTTTTGCAAAAATCTTGTCAGGATTTCTTTAAAAATTATTATATCTCTTCCTCCAATCACTAATTTCTGGATATGATTGAGTTTTAAAATTTCATTTCTAATATCCATAGAGTTAAACATAACCAAATAGTCACCCGGGGGTCTCTTTGCCTTAGACTTTGTTGATTTAACTCTTATTCTAAAGGCATTTATACCGGTAATTGAATACTCTATTTCTTCCTGTTTCATATTCATCCATCTTGCCAGTTCCACCACTAATTTTTCTCTAATATTTTCTTTCGCCTCCTCTAGGATGCCCCTAAATTTCAAATTCAATTGTCTTTGCCTTAATTCTAAAAGAGCAAGGTTATCTAAAACATCTTCTAGTATTTTATTAAGTTCTACCACTTCCTCTTTCACTTTCTCCATTTCCTTCCTAGATTGTCTTATTTCCTTCTGAGCTTTTTTAACAGAATCCTCCATTGTTTTAGATTTCACCACCAAGTCTTTTACTTGCTCTCTTAACTCCCCCCCCCCACCTCCTCAAATTTCTGGTCAATTGCTTCCTTTACGTCCACCAACTTTCCTTCTATATTCTTCTCTATATTCTGTTCACTTTGTCTAATCTCCTTTTTAATTTCTGCAAGCAGACCCTCCCATTCCTTGCCTTCCTCCTGCTTTGAGGCTCTTCTCTCTCCTGGAGTCACTGTCCCCTTTGCTCCTTTCATTTTGACAGATCTAAAATATGTTATTACCTTATCCACCACTAGGAGCCCCAGTTTGTCCCACAATACAATATAATAGTCACTTTTCCCAAGAGCCCCTAGATGGCACTCCTAATCTCAATATAAGTCCACGTTTAACAGTCTCTCCAAGTTACTTTCGTTCTCTTTGTTACCAGCATTACATTCGATTTCTTTGCACCGCGTTGAAATTTTGTAACCGCTTTTCGTCCTCAACTCCCAAATCACGATAAGCACAGTCACAGTTTGCAGTAGATACAGTCACTTATATTCCACCGTCTGCAAAGGGTACCTGTAAAAGGAAAAGCCCCTCTCCCCCTCTTCAGGAAAATAAGAAATAAAAATAAAAACCCCCAGCAGATCTCAACAGCCACAAAGCTCCGAAGAGATGATGGTCGTTAGGAGAGAAGCAGCGATCAGCGGGCAAAAATTCCTCTGAAGGTAGTGGCAACGCTATCTGCCAAATCTTCTTATTCTTTTTTCCAACACAATTCCAAACAATCCGAAGAGTAATTTATAATCCTTGAGGGCTAATATTCCCTCTTCTGCCCCTTCCAGTTTAGCAAGGGGTTTCTCTATCAAAGGTGTTTAAAATAATCCAAATAAAATGAGAGAAGAATGGAGCGGGGAGATTACGTTTTACCCTCAGCCCTCCATACTTCTTGCTGCTCATAAAAAGAAATGTTTCCAAAGTCCTTCGTTTCTTTCAATTTCCGTGTGAGTAGGAAGAAGAGTAGCCCCCCTCCGTATCTCACTTTCTTTTGCGAAATAAAAAATCGCTCCTCTCAAAGTGCCACAAAGTTTCTTTCAATAACTCTGAAAGTTTCTTTTGTGAGTCCAGTCCTTTCCCCCCACTTGCGGGGACTAAATACAGTCTTCCACACTTCACAGATACGACACAGTCCTTTTGTCTTGCAATGACTCGGCAAGTGCCATTTTTACATCGGAGTGGGAAGGGACTCCCTTTTTGCGTTCCCACTCATGTCCAGATCTTTTTTATGCCAAATACAAATTTTACGGGTAGGTGAGTAAACTCCTCTTACCCCTAATTGCCCAAATTGTTCTTTTTTCTTCAAAGCGGGCTGCTTTGCATCCGGAGCCTGAGATTTCGCGTCGTCAAGGGTTTGCGATGTACCCCTTGCATCCGCCGCGCTCTCTCCTTTCTCGAGCCTTTTTGTTAAAGTTCTTGTCCAGAGAGAGCCGAAAAGGACGCCGCTGGGTACCGTGTGCTTCAAGGTAGCCCCCCTTGAAGAGATTGGGTCCGCAAAGCCTTTTCGCAACCCCTTAAATCCCCTGAGATGCTCGGGACCCACCCCCCCAGAGAGGGTTCTCCGCACTCCTTTCGATGGCCGCAGCTCCACCGGAAGTCTGTCAGGAATAAGTTTTTGACAGCAAGAGCTGTTAGTGGAATGTGATGGAATCTCCATTCTTTGAGGTTTTATGAGAGAAGCTGAATGGCCATTTGTCATGGATGCTTTAGTTGCGATTCCTGCTTTGCATGGAGTGGACTAGATGACACCAGGGATCACTTTCAACTCCACAATTGTATGATTCTGTGATCCTGTGATTCACAATTCTGTGAGTTTTTGGGTGAAAAGTGAGCTTCGCCTTCTGACAGAAGCTTTTTCCACATTCCATGCATTGATATGGTTTCTCCCCTGTATGAATTTGTTGATGGGTATTGAGATGGGAGCTCTTACTGAAGCTCTTTCCACATTCCACGCACTGATAGGGTTTCTCCCCTGTATGAATTATTTGATGGGAAGTGAGATTGGAACTCTGACTGAAGCTCTTTCCACATTCCACACACTGATAGGGTTTCTCCCCTGTATGAATTCTTTGATGGAAAGTGAGATGGGAAATTGTACTGAAGCTTTTTCCACACTCCATGCACTGATAGGGTTTCGCCCCCGTATGAATTCTGTGATGGTCTGTGAGATGGGAGCTCTTACTGAAGCTCTTTCCACATTCCACACACTGATAGGGTTTCTCCCCTGTATGAATTCTTTGATGAGAAGTGAGATCGGTGCTGCGACGGAATCTCTTTCCACATTCCACGCACTGATAGGGTTTCTCCCCTGTATGAATTATTTGATGTGAAGTGAGATGGTGGCTATGACTGAAGCTTTTTCCACACTCCATGCACAGATAAGGTTTCTCCCCCGTATGAATTCTTTGATGGGAAGTGAGACTGTGACTTTGACTGAAGCTCTTTCCACATTCCCAGCAATGATAGCGTTTCTCCCCTGTATGAATTCTTTGATGGTCTGTGAGATGGGAGCTTGTACTGAAGCTCCTTTCACATTCCACACACTGATGTGATTTCTCCCCTCTATGAATTCTTTGATGGGTATTGAGATGGGAGCTAGTACTGAAGCTCTTTTCACATTCCACACACTGATAAATTTTATCCCTTGCATGAATTCGTTGATGAGAAGAGAGAGTCCTCTTGTCACGGAAGTTCTTTCCACATTCCACACACTGATAGGGTTTCTCTCCTGTATGAATTTTCTGATGGGATGTGAGATAGGAGCTGGTAGTGAAGCTCTTTCCACATTTCACACACTGATAGGGTTTCTCTCCTGTATGAATTCTTTGATGGGAAGTGAGATTGGAGTTATTAGTGAAGCTCTTTCCACATTCCACACACTGATAGGGTTTTTCTCCTGTATGAATTCTTTGATGGGAAGTGAGACAGAAGCTCTGACTAAAGCTCTTTCCACATTCCTTGCACTGATATGGTTTCTCCCCTGTATGAATTCTCTGATGGGAAGTGAGTTTGGAGCTGTCCCTGAACCGCTTTCCACATTCCTTGCACAGATAGGGTTTCTCCCCTGTGTGAATTCTTTGATGGGAAGTGAGATTGCGGCTGTCGCTGAAGCTCTTTCCACATTCCACACACTGATAGCGTTTCTCCCCTGTATGAATTCTTTGATGGGAAGTGAGATTGGAGTTATTAGTGAAGCTCTTTCCACATTCCCCACACTGATAGCGTTTCTCCCCTGTATGAATTCTTTTATGGGAAGTGAGAGAGGAGCTATCAGTGAAGCTCTTTCCACATTCCACACACTGATAGGGTTTCTCCCCTGTATGAATTCTTTTATGGGAAGTGAGACTCTGGCTTTGACTGAAGCTCTTTCCACATTCCACACACTGATAGGGTTTCTCCCCTGTATGAATTCTTTTATGGGAAGTGAGACTCTGGCTTTGACTGAAGCTCTTTCCACATTCCACACACTGATAGGGTTTCTCTCCTGTATGAATTCTTTGATGGGAAGTGAGAGAGGAGCTCATACTGAAGCTCTTTCCACATTCCACACACTGATAGGGTTTCTCTCCTGTATGAATTCTCTGATGCTTAGTGAGAGCGGAGCTCCTACTGAAGCACTTTCCACATTCCACGCACTGATAGGGTTTCTTTCCAATGAGAATTCTTTCCTGGGAAGTGGAATGGGAGCTCTGACTGCAGCTCTCTCCACACACGAAATTTTTACATGACTTTTCCACCCTGCAGATTTTGTCGTGGTCACTCTTGTTATTGATTTCCAATTCTTCAGAATCTGAAATTGAGTCAAATAGGGATTAGAGTCTCAGGAAGAAATGGAGCCCCCAATTATGGAATAATGCTAATTAAATTTGTGGTAGAGGAAGAACTGAATGGAGTTGGGTGTGTGTTCATTACCTTTGTTTTTTTCCATTAGCCAGCGTATTTATTATTAGATTCTGATGGGTTTTTGAATGTTGCTTTGTTTTATATAAGTTGTTTATTTTAAAGTTATTGTACTTTTCATATTGGATCAGATTGCTATTATTATTATTATTGCTTTATTGATTTTAAAAACATAACAACACAAAGCAATCAACAGAGAAAACAAAAAAATCAATACAAAATTGATACTTGTTACAGTTAACAAAATTGTGATTATTTTCCACATGACTTCCAGCCCTCCCAATGTGGTTCCCAAGTTACATTTATTAACTACACACTTAACTTTGTCTCTCCTTAGTTTTTTCAGTTATATTAATGTTATAAAAGTCTCTTATTTCATGCAGAAAGTCAATCCAGGCCTGCCAATGGATTTATGTTTTTACAACGTTCTTTTAGATAGACTCTGTATATGTCCCATTCTCTATTAAATATCAGTGTCATCTCGGAATCTTGCTGATAATCTCACTAATTCTGCGTATTCCCGCATTTTGTTCTGCCAATCTAATTTGGATGGAATGGAGTCTCCTTTCCAACCCTTTGCAAGATTCTAGCTGCTGCCATTGCATACATAAAGATTCTCCTAAATTTCTTTGGAATGTCATTGCTCATTATGCCTAGCAGGAAGGCTTCAGGCTTCTTAGAAAAGGAACATGTAAACTTTATTTTTTAAAAAAAGTTTGTTGTATATTTCCCCCCAAAATTCCCTGATTTTTTTGCAGTTCCACCACATGTGGATCATCGTGCCCTCCACATTCCTACATTTCCAACAAATGTTTGACCTAGATTTATACATTTGGGCCAGTTTTACAGATGTTAAGTACCACCTGTAGACCATTTTCATGAAATTCTCTTTTAAATCATAACATGCGGTGAATTTCAAATCCTCCCTCCATAGCCTCTCCCATGATTCCATATCGATGTTCTAACCGAAATCCCTGGCCCATTGTACCATTACTGATTTTACTTCCTCCTTGACCTGCCAGTCAAGGAGAAGCCTGTACATTTTAGAGAGTGGTTTATTTTTTGTTTGAATCAAATCTTTTTCAAGTCTCGAGTGTTCTGTGGGAAAGCTGTTCTTTTTGTCCTTTTGGAATGTCTCATTCAGTGGAAAATATTGCAACCAATCTGTCAGGTTGCCCAATTACCTCTCATATTTTTCTTTTTAACCAAGAATGCTTCTGTCGGGAAAAGCCACCATGGCATTTTGGGTTCTAGTAATGCCTTATATTAAGCCCACATAGTATATAGTGATTTCCTGACCACATGATTCTAGAAGCCCTTATGAACTCTGACATTCTCCAAATCAATCTTGATATGTCCTTCTGCCAATCTTTGAAGCAGCTCGCTGCTCCTTTCACCGGGATAGATTCAAACAAAGAAATCATTTTCGGAAGCATGCTCATTTTTATTGTAGAAATTCTTCCCCAAAAGGAGATGTTTAGCCTACTCCAAATTGCCAAATTCTTTTTTAAAATCTCCTTCCAGGTCCTAATTGTCTTGGAATAAATTGATATTCTTTGCTGTGAGCCATATACCCAGATATTTAACTTTTTAAATAATTTCCAAACTACAAATTTCTTGTATTTTGCTTTTGTCCTGGACCTCCATATTTTAAACCAGTAGTTCAGTTTTTTTGCTGTTGAGTTTGAATCCCGCCACCTGTCCAAATTCATTTATCAGTTCTAAAGTTCTTATTAGGATTTCTTTTGGGTTCTCTGTTGTTATTATTAGGTCACCCGCAAAGGCTTTTAATTTGTAATATTTTCCACGTACTACTATACCTTGTATCCTCTCATCTCTTATTTTCCTGTTCAAGATTTCCAATACTAAGATAAACAGCAGTGGGGACAGAAGGCACCCTTGCCTAGTCCCCTTCATTATGTTACAGCTCTCCGTGTTGTTGCTGTTTATAATAAGTTTTGCTCTCTGTTTCAAATAGATTGCCTCTATTCCTCTGCAGAAAGTATCTCCAGATCCCATTAAGTTATTTTGTGTTTTCATAAAGCTCCACAAGATATTATCATCTACTAACATGAGAACTGCTGGTTTGTCATTTCTGGTTTCTAGGTGTTCCAATATATTGATAATGTTTCTTATATTGCTGTTTATTTGTCATCCAGGGAGAAAGCCCGCCTGGTCTTCACGGATTATTCTCTCAGGGTCTTTTTTAATCTTTCCTCTAATATGGATGCGAAAAGTTTGTAATCATTATTGAGTAATGAAATTGGTATGTCGTTTGAAATAAGTGTTAGATCTGTCCCGTTTGGGAATGAGTGTTACAAACGCTTCCTTCCATGTCTCTGGTGTTTTCCCTTTGGCTAGTATATCATTCATTACATCTCTAAAGGTTGTGATAGGACTTCTTCCAGCTTCTTATAACTGCAGGCTGACAGTCCATCTGGACCAGGTGACTTCCCTGATTTCGCATTCGTAATTGCTAGTTGGATTTCCATGGCTGTAATTGGTGCGTTGAGATGTTTGATTTTTTCCACTCAGAATTACTGGCAGGTTATTATGTTTTAAAAATTCTTCATCCCCTGCCCCTGCCCCGGTTTTCCGTTTCTTTTTGGTATAATTCTCTGTAGTAACTTTTTTTTTTACCTATTTCATTCGCTTCATCTATTATTTTGTTTCCCACTTTCAGTTTGTTTATAAGCCTATCACTCTGCCTTTTCTTGAGTTTCCAAGCCAGTAGTTTCCTGGCCTGTTGGAAAACTCAAAATTTCTATGTTTTAATATTTTAATATTCCATTCCACTTCTTGATTTATTAGCGTAGCAAATTTGGTTTGTAGCAGTTTGATATTTTGTTTGATTGTTTCATTGCCTGGGTTTTTAAATACCTCTTTTTCCTTGTTGCTTATCTCCACCAATATGTCTGTTTCTTTTCTTTTCTTTTATTCCTTTTTGGATCACATTTTGTTATTTCATGTTTTTATATGTGTTGGAAGCCACCCAGAGTAGCAGGGGAAACCCAGCCAGATGGGCAGGGTATAAATAAATATTATTACTATTACTATTTCCTGCCCACCTAGCAGTTCGAAAGCACGTCAAAGTGCAAGTAGATAAATAGGAACCGCTCTGGCGGGAAGGTAAACGGCGTTTCCGTGCGCTGTTCTGGTTCGCCAGAAGCGGCTTTGTCATGCTGGCCACATGACCCAGAAGCTGTAGGCTCCCTCGGCCAATAAAGCGAGATGAGTATCGCAACCCCAGAGGAAGACGGTTCACAGAAAAATAAGTAATTTTCTGTTCAAGGTTTATTGTGGGGAGAGTTAGGTTCCCAGGTGTTGTAGGGGGCGCTGTTGAGCTTTGTGAAAATATATGAGGTTTGTCACATAGAGGTATTTTTTTAATTTCCAGGCAGATATTAAGATCCCACAGGGAGCCTTACCAAGAGAGGCCACGATCCCACGATTCTCCTCCATGACGTCCTTATGCAGAGCTCTCTGGTCAGGATCCAGCAATGCCCACTCCTCGTCCGTGAAACGAACAGTGACATCTTCAAAGCACACTGGACCCTAAAAGAAAAAGGGAAATGTCCTCCTCTGAGACAGCAGAAATATGATCTGTTACACAATGCTCTGTTCTTTCCTTCCTGTTAATTACCGTGTGTTTCAATAGGATTGCTTTGCTGCACATTTTTATTACAGATACCTATTTTAATGTTTTAATGGAATTCTTTTATTTTGCGTTTTAATTATGGGTGTTCATCTTTGTGCAAATAGGTGGTTCTCCACCTTGTGGTTTTCAAGTCATTCTGCCTACGCAAGCATTCCAGTTTCCCTGATGGAAGGATCCACTTTCTCCTCTCCTCCTGTGCTGTTCTGAGAAGGTTCCCTCCCAATGCCTTATAGCCAAATTCAAGGGGTTCATGGGGACGTGGAGAGGGGGAGGAGTGGGGGGCAGGCCCCATTTTGCAGAGGATGGGGCTGGCTAGGTGAATCTTATCTCCAAAGCTTAGAAACCAATTTTTGTATTCAATGGTTAATACAGATAGCAAACAAGCCTAGTCTGGATGGCCCTCTGTCTTGGATGATCTAGCTGAGATTCCTGCAATGCAGGGGGTTGGGCTTGATGACCCTTGGGGTCTCTTTCAACTCTGGGATTCCATGAAAATTGCAACTATGGATGAATCCTACTGGCGACATTCAGAAGGCTGGTGTCACAGAGTTAGATGTGCAGGAAATCCCACAGTTCACAACTGGTGGCTTCTGGCAGAAGGAGAGGGAGCCTCCATTGGCTCCTTCTTCTCCTGACTCGCCTCTGCCTCTCGACCTCCCTCCTCCCACTCGCCTCCTTCCTCTTCTGCCTCTGATTCTGGACTGCATTCTGCCACAGAGTCTCCCAGCTCACTAAGCCCTGTTAGCCCTTCAGCTTCTGACACCTCCTCTTCCCAGTCTTCTCCCTCTCCTCCCTCTGACCGCTCATCCTTCTTCCACCTCCACTCCTTGGGCTCTGAGCCATCTTCCCTTCCTGGTTCCCCGGCTGCTTCCTCCCACCGTTCCTCTGTGCCCAACCAGTCCATGACATTCCTCCATCCCTCAGCCTCTGTCCCCACAAGGCAGCTTCCCCTGACCTGATCTGCTTCCACAGCTACCGCTTCCCTTCTGCCCCCATGAAAAGACGGATCAGGAGGTCTTGCCGGCATCATTCTGTCACCTGCAAGAGAAAAAAGGTAAGCAGGACGCCAGGAGTGCCTGCTTCTCTCACAGGTGAAGCAGGGCATCTCTAACCACAGATGGGCCTTTGAGAAAGCCTGACCTGCTGAGAGCATTTGGACGTTTGTGCCCATTTCATATGTTAGTTGTGCTGAAATACATCTCCCACCCACCTCTGGACCCTTGGTCCCAACAGTCCCCCCACCAAAAGATGAAAACCCCCCCCAGATTAGTTGGGAAAGCAACAGAATGAGACCAAACGGAGAAAAACCACCTTCCTCCTCACCCAGTGGCCTCTCTCTGGTGTCCAACGGAGGCCTCTCTGCCTCACAGGAATCCAGGTCCATTTCTGCAAAATGATCCTTTTCCTGAAAAAGAAACAAGGATTCAAAATAGAGAATGAGGAGAAATATTTGAAAGAGAATGACAAAGACAGAAGCTTTAATGGTGTTAGATCTCATTCTGTGGATGCCTTCCCAGAAAAAGGATGGGTCATCAGTAGAGCATTATGGGATGTTCTCCATTCTGTTTGGAGCCCCTTGGGAGCATCCAAACGAACGTCTCTCTCACCTGCTTTCTCTCCTCTGCCTGACTCAGGAGGAAACCTTCGGCCAGGGCCATCGCCTGGGAACTGGTCTCCGCTCCGCATTCCCTCACCCAGCTCTCCATCTCCGGTGGAAGGACAGCCAGGAACTGCTCCAAGATCACCAGGTCCAGCATCTCAGCTTTCGTGTGTCTTTCTGGCTTCAGCCACTGATGGTCAAGGTGGTAGAGTTGGCTGCAAATCTCTCGGGGTCCTTTGGCCTCCTGGCAGCAGAACTGCCTCAACTGCTGGCTCTGCACCTCTGAGCGGAGCGTGTCCTCACCCAGGGTCTTCTGCACAGAGTTTTCCCAGAATCCCCCACTGCTCCCAGTTTGGATGGCATGGCCTCTTCCTGCTTCAGGGCCAGCTGAGTCTCGTTCATCCATCTGTGGCCTCAGGAAGCCTCTAAGAGATTGGAAGGAACTATTTGGTCTTCTGCCAAGTTCTGGCTGTCTTAATGACATGCTCTAGGAAATCCTACAAAGCAAATACATTGTTACAGAATTATTATTATTATGTTTTTCTTTAGTGATTTTGTTTAGTCGATCTTACAAGGGGCCACTCAGGACTTGGTGGAAAGCATGGCCTCCATGGGGCTGTCCCTGAATAAGTTTGGCCCAACTCATAGTCACGGAAATGCCTTAGACCTGGTGTTCAACTCTATGAATGTGGGTGATCTGACACTAAGTGAAACAGAAACAAAAGAACCCTGTTTCCCCTATTTTAAGACGTAGTCATAAAATAAGCCATAGCAGGCTTTTTTCGCATTTGCGAAATATAAGCCGTACCCCAAAAATAAGCCATAGTGATAGACGCAGTTCTGGAGGGCGCCAAGGAAGAGGTGGGGCTTGGCATCCAGTCCTGCCACCAAAACCAGTCAGCCCCATAAGCAGCACTCAGGAACTTGCCAAAGCAGGGCATGCAGGAAGGGGTAGCGGGCGCGACAAAGGCACTCCGAAGGTCTCTTCGCCAGCGTGCTTGCCCAACTCCGCTCGGTGCAGAGCGCACGGAGCGGCCGCTGTGGTGGAGAGGGAAGGCAGCACGGGCTTTCCCTGCTCGCCGCCATGATGAAATCCCCCGAACCGCCCCACGCGTTGCCCAAGAGGCCCCTTGGAAAACAAGGCGCCATGCTTCTGTCAAGTTTTTCGAAGAGGGCAGGCGGCGGAGGAGCAGGAGCGCCCAGCGAAAGCGGGTCTCTGGTGCCCGTTTTCTCAAAGCTCAGCTTGGATTCTCCCCCCGCCGCCAGCAAGCAAACAAAGAGCTCCGCGCCCGTCCTGTCCTTCGCAGCCCCAGAACTAGAGCATGGCCTTGCCAAGGAGCCATTGTGGCCGCTTGGCCAGGTGGCCGGAGTGCAGTCCAAATGGATCTCAGCCCGAGGGGAAGGAGGCCAACAGAGGAGGCACAGCCGGAGCGCACAGCGTGGCGACGATGAGCCACCTGCGGCCGGGCTGAGCTGGAGGGGGGAAAGCCACAACTCTCTGTTGGCTGTTGCTCCCCCTAAGGGGGGACGGGACGAATAAAATCCCTCCAGCCTTCAGGGACAAGGCGGACTAACCGGTTCACAATGAGCCTTGCAGCAGTGCCGTCACTTGGTAAGTTTCTAGCGCCGTCGTTCTGTGCGTGATTACGTAATAAAAATAAGACATCCCCTCAAAATAAGCCATAGTGCGTTTTCTAGAGGGGGGAAAAATGTAAGATGGTGTCTTAAAATAGGGGAAACACGGAAGTGCCTAAGTTGAATCACTTCCTGGTGCAACTGGACTTCTCCGCAACCCTTCCCCTCTGCAGGGAGGTGAGACCGATTCGGATGGTCCACCCCCACCACTTAATGGATCAAAATGGTTTCCAGAGAGTGGTAGGGGATGCTTTATCCCATGCTGATGGCCTTTCAGCAGATTCCCTTGTGGCCCGCTAGAATGTGGAGTTAACCAGAGCTATCGTTGGCCTGGTTCCGAAGCACCCTCTCCGATTGCATGGAGCCCAGACAACCCTGTGGTTTCCCCCAGAGCTGAGGGCGATGAAACAATCACTGAGACGGCTAGAGCGCTGGTGGTGGAAAACTCACTCTGAATCTGACCGGATACTGGTCTTAGGAGTTCAGGTTCCCGGCTTGACAACACAGTAAGCGTACGTAATTAAAAAGGAGGATTTATTGCAAAAAAAAAAAACCCCAAGCAATTATCTCCGGACGGCTCTAGCAAGCTCCGACCCCCATCACTCAGTTGATCCTTCTGAGGAGTTCTTCCTGTGTTGATAGAAAATATTGAACCTTCGAACTGTACGTTTCTTATTTTGCTTTCTGTCTAGCAGCCTTCCTATATGTCAGGGGTAGGCAACCTACGGCCCGTAGACCGGATGCGGCCCAATCGCCTTCTCAATCGCCTTCTCATGGACAGTCCGGGAATCAGCGTATTTTTACATGAGTAGAATGTGTCCTTTTATTTAAAATGCATCTCTGGGTTATTTGTGGGGCCTGCCCGGTGTTTTTACATGAGTAGAATGTGTGCTTTTATTTAAAATGCATCTCTGGGTTATTTGTGGGGCATAGGAATTTGTTCATTTTTTCCTTCAAAATATAGTCCGGCCCACCACATGGTCTGAAGGACGGTGGACCGGCCCACAGCTGAAAAAGGTTGCTGACTCTTGCTATACGCCTACGCCTCAGACTTATTTGGTCAGCTGCAGCCCCTTCCTGTTCCGAAAAGCTGTCTCTGTGGCTTTTTGCGCCTGTTTGGGCTGCCAGGGCGCTTTGGCTGTGTTCCAGCCTGATCTACATTCCTCCCTTATTAGCCGGCCATCCAAGGTCAGGGGGAGTCGACGCTGGCCGCTGCGGGCTCTCATGTGAAGGTGTGAAAGCCCAGCCTCCCTGTTCCTGACTGCATTCTGCAGCCATCTGCAAGATTAAACTTGGAGCTGGTGTGTTCATGAAAACAGGTTAGAGCTCAATGTCGAGCCTACCAAGTGGCGATAGCGATGGCCTTCAGCGCCTCTGTTGCATCTGAAGAAAACAGCAGCAGGAGACTCTTTCAGGTGGTTCACAATTTAGTGGAAACACCTGTGTCATTGGGGCCTGGTAAGGACCCCAAGATCTCCTGCAATGATTTTGCAAAGTTTTTTGCAGATAAAGTTGCTCAGATTTGGAAAGAGGTTGACTCCACCGTGGGAGCAGGGCCGGGGCGGGAGAGTGCTAGAGTCCTGTCTAGTCCAGTTGTGTGGGATCAATTCCAATCTGTTACCTCTGAGGATGTGGACAGGCTGCTTGGACGAGTGAAACCAACCACCTGTCTCCTTGATCCTTGCCCATCCAGGCTAATAAAAGCTAGCACGGAAGGGCTGGGCGATGGGCTCTGTGGGGTGGTGAACGCTTCCCTCTGTGAGGGAGCCTTCCCAGCCCCGCTGAAAGAGGCAGTCATTAAGCCACTTCTAAAAAAACCCACATCTTTGGACCCCTGATTTCTCACTTGTGGGGTGCCTCAGGGTTCCGTCCTCTCCCCCATGCTTTTTAACATCCACATGAAGCCATTGGGAGAGATGATGAGGGAGTTTGGTCTGGGTGTCCATCAGTATGCGGATGATACCCAGCTCTACCTCTCTTTCAAATCAGAACCAGTGAAGGTCCTGTGTGAGTGTCTGGAGGCGGCTGGTGGATGGATGACGGCTAACTGATTGAGGTTGAATCCTGACAAGACAGAAGTACTGTTTTGGGGAGACAGGGTCGGGCGGGTGTGGAGGACTCACTGGTCCTGATTAGGGTAACTGTGCCCCTGAAGGACCAGGGGCGCAGCCTGGAAGTCATTTTGAACTCACAGCTGTCCATGGAGGCGCAGGTCAAGTCTGTGTCCAGGGCAGCTGTCTACCAGCTCATCTGCTACGCAGGCTGAGACCCTACCTGCCCGCGGACTGTCTCGCCAGAGTGGTGCATGCTCTAGTTATCTATTATTATTATTGCTATTATTCTGTTAGATACCTTAATGCACACACAGCCATTGATGCCAAGGTCCCTGGAGGCTCAGTGAGTAGCAGCACCCATTTCCAGCTGCTTTTCCAGCAACAATCCCTTTGGGACAGAGAGGATGTGGTCCTGGGATGCCCTGCTCTGGGTGCGAGGGGATTGCTGCAGTGGCCTCCGTGTGGAGCTGCCCTGGGAGACACTGGGAAACTGGTCTGCAATGCAGCAGCCAGACTATGGGCTGGGATCCCTCTCTTCATTCCTGGCCTTTCTCTCCCATATTTCCATCCTTCCTCCCCATGGGGTTTGGGGGAAGGCTAGTCCCCCTCCTCGTCCAGCTTTGGAGAACCATCTGCACGTTTCCTGTGTTGTGCAATGACGCTGAGCGACGTCACACAGAGTCAAAGTCCTAGGGACTCCTCTGTTGAAAGAAGGGAGAAATGAGTTTGGGATCCTCTGATCTCCCGGAAGGAGAGCGTTGCAGACCTCGCCCCTCCCTGGCAGGACCCTCTCCTCCCCCTGCATGAGCAGATCAGGCCCCCCAGGCATCCTCCCCCCCCTGCTGCAGCCCTGGGACCCCCACCGTCTCCCCACTGCACCCTCTGGGGGGGGAGAGAGAGAGGAGACTCACCAGATCCCAGGAGGGGACAGCCATGCAGCCCTTGCAGGAAAGGACTGGGGAGGGAGGGAGGGAGGGAGGGAGGGGCCTGGGCTCTGGAGGACCTGACCCCCCCCTTGCTTCTTGTCCTCTCTAGGAAGGCAGCTCGGTTCCCTTTAACCCTTGCAAAGCCGAAGGACCCAGCTCCGCCATCTCTCAGCTGGATCTAAGGGGCAGCTGCCCCCCTGGCTCCGCCTATGGGAAGGGATGCTTTTTTGGGGGGGGATTCTGGCTCTCGTTTGGGCTCTGAGCATCTCCCTCCCTTGGCCAGAAACTGGAGAAACAGCTTGCAGGGAAAAGGGCTTTGCAGGAAGCAAGATCCCTCATCTCTGAATTCAGGAGTGGTAAAATAGGAGGGGATCCTAGGATCATCTAGTCCAGGGATGGCCAACTCCAAAGAGACTGTGATCTACTCACAGAGTTAAAAACTGGCAGTGATCTACCCCCTTTTGGGGGGGGTTCGGGTCAAAGTTGTTGAGATTTTTTTAGGAAGGAGGAAGGCCCATTTTTTAGGGGTTCAGGTCAGAGTTGTTGAGCTTTTCTGAGGCAGGAGGAAAGCCCTGTTTTGGGGAGCGAAGGGCTAAAATGTTGAGCATTTTTAGGGGAGCCAAAGTTGTTGAGCTTCTTTGGGGGGAGCCAGTGATCTACCAGTGATCTACCACAGATGTCCAGTGATCTACTGGTAGATCACGATCTACCTGTTGGACGTGCCTGATCTAGTCCAACCCCCTGCAATGCAGGAATCTCAGCTCAAGCATCTCAGCTCAGGAATCTAGAAACCTCCCAGGAAGGAGAGTCCACCACCTCCCAAGGGAGACCTTTCCTCTGCCAAACTACTCTTGGATGCCCCTCAAGGCAGCGGGTCCTGAGTTCTAGTTCTGCCGAAACAATCACACTGGCTACCAAGGAGGAACCAAACCAAGTTCAAAATAAATAAATTAATGGATTGAGGATAACTTCAGTAGTAACAACATGAGGCAGGTGTGGCAGGGGATTCAGCATATTATCAACTACAATCTGAACCTTGGTGCTGTGGATCCATCGCTGGCGGAGGAGCTTAATCTCCTTTGCTCGCTTCAAGAGGGGGCCACCGGAGACGGCTGTATTACAGCCACCAGCCCATAACGACCCCTCATTCACTGTAGAGGAGCATGAGGTGAGACAGGTATTGAGGATAGTGAATCCGAGGAAGGCCGCTGGACCTGATGGCATCACTGGAAGGGTTTTGAGGGGCTGTGCGGATCAGCTGGTGAGGGTCTTTACTAAGATGTTCCACAAGTCTTTACACCAGTCTATTGTCCCACCCTGTCTGAAGTCGTCAACTATTGTCCCTCTGCCTAAAAAATTCACAGTTAGTAGTTTGAATGACTAAAGATCAGTTGCACTGACTCCGATTATCATGAAGTGTTTTGAGAAACTGGTACGCAGTCACATTATTTCCTGTCTTCCATCGACCTTTGACAACTACCAGTTTGCATACAGGGCAAACAGATCCACGGAAGATGCCATCACCACCACTCTCCATGCTGCTCTGTCCCATCTGGAGCAGACGGGGAGTTATGCGAGGCTGCTGTTCGTGGATTTCAGCTCTGCTTTCAACACAATCCTCCCCCATAGACTGGTGTCCAAGCTAGAGGCGATTGGACTTTCTAACTCCATTTGTCTCTGGGTTTTGAACTTTTTGTCAGATCGTGCTCAGAGGGTTAGTGTGGGGTCACATATGTCCACAGCCCTTAGCCTTAACACCGGCTCACCACAGGGTTGTGTGTTGAGTCCCCTGCTCTATACCCTCTATACGTATGACTGCACAGCCATCTATTCCAGCAACAAAATCATCAAGTTTGCTGATGACACTACTGTGGTGGGGCTCATTTCAGGAGGGGATGAGTCCGCCTATCGGGACGAGGTGGAGCGGCTCTGTGTTTGGTGTAGAGAAAATAATCTGGTTCTTAATACTGCCAAGACCAAGGAACTGGTGGTGGATTACAGGGGGTGAAAGGCGGATATATCACCCTGTATATCTATGGGGACCGGGTGGAGAGGGTGGCTGTATTCAAGCTTTTGGGAGTGATTATCGAGCAGGGTATGATACGGGAACTTCGGTGATCGCCTTCCCTGCCTGCCGCCTGCTTTCGGAAGACTCCCGCCAAGAAGGACGTCTCCGAGTGCGGGACCCCCCCCCTCCTTGTAGTTGCCCAACTGTCCCCACACAGTCGCACAATCACCCACATAACACCCTCGCGATGAAGGGTTCCCCCCCTTTGCGCCCTTTCCCGTTATTTAGAACCGGAATTATGGAGGGTCTATGTCCCTTTAAACCCTCGTTTTCCGTCCCGGTCTACTGCTGTTAAAGGCGCTATTTTCCTTCTGTATTTTCTGTTTCGTCCCGGGCAACCTCCATTACTTCCTATGGCCAATGCTTTCCTATGGGTGCGTCTTGGCCAATCAGAACCATGCATTTCTTCTGCAGAGCGGAGCTCAATCAGAACTCTGTGCACGCTCCAGTAACCACTGACGAGGTGTTGACAAGGTTAACAAGGTGATGACAGATTCCCCGCTGTTAGAACAATGCTTTCGAAACTATGAAACCCCGCAAATGGAAAGTTATTAATTAAAGCTGCTACATTTTACTCAAGCAGAGTCTAGACACGGAAGAATCCTTTTCTCAGTTTATTGTGCCCTGACGAACCGCGTACCTTTGTAAAATCATAACAAATCACTACCTTAATGGATTTCTCTCATCTTGGTGTCATTCTAAAGCTTATGAAGAGGGCTTCCAAACCTCTTGGCCTCCGCCATTGCCCAGGCATCAGGAATTGTCTTCTGATGCCTTTCTCGTCATCCGCCATTGGTCAGAGGGAAAAGGGAAGCTTCTCTCCAACCCCTCCATAATCCTCCAAGCGTAAAGTCACGTACACATACCTAGGGCCTCAGGAAATACCCCCCACCTGAATATTTCCCTCAAGCACCCATCTCAGGGTTTCCATGGTGCCAGACAGCCTCCAAGATGTTTCCCATTGTTCTACCCCAACAGATACTCTTGATGAATAGCAGACCCACCCAAAGACCATTTACCGGTTCCTGCAACCCATCACCCATATGCTAATCTTGTTTACCCTTATGCTGATCATGTCGTATCCTCCTACTCTCCACCCCTTCCTTGACGTTTTGCTCGTGTAATAATGATGTATGGTGAAATGTATTCTGGGTTGTAGCGGGAAGTTTTAAAAGTCTCTGTCACCCTTTGTTCAGGGTTCAGTCTCTGTTACTCGAACCTGTTGCGCAATAAAGGATCTTGTCCTTGCTCCAACTGCTGGTCGCTGTCGTCTTTAGCTCCGTAGTACCACGGACCTCCTGTCCGAAGGGCCAGGTTGCTGAGAGGACTCGTGCCTGGAATTTGCCGTATCAGGTATGACTTGGAGCGCAAATACTACTGCTCTGGTAAAGAAGGCCCAGCAGAGAATTTATTTCCTCAGACTTTTAAAGAAGAACGATCTGAGTGAGAGACTGCTGGTGTCCTTCTACCGAGGCTCCATAGAGAGCATTCTCACATATTGTATTTGTGCTTGGTTCTCTAGTTGCGCAGCCATGGAGAGGAAGGTACTCCAGAAGGTCATAACCACAGCCCAAAATATTATTGGTCACCCTCTCCCATTTTTGGAAGAACTATACAGTTCCCGTTGCCTTAAAAAAGTAAACAATATTTTACAGGATCCATCTCATCCGGGATATAGTCTTTTTGCACCACTGCCTTCGGGCAAGAGATATAGAACAATTAGATCAAGAACAAATAGATTGAAGAATAGCTTCTACCCAAGAGCTTTAACCATCTTAAATGCTGTAACTAGATCAGTGTTTTTCAACCACTAGTGTGCCGCGAGATGTTGCCTGGTGTGCCGTGAGAAAAATTGAAAAATTCGAAAGGTTGTGCTTTTTGCTTTTTCCCTAGGGATTTGGGGTGTGTGTGTGGAAATGACCCTCCAGGCGCTGAAACTACAACTCCGCGCCGTTGGCCATGCCATGTGGGGCCGATGGGAATTGCAGTCCGACGGGAATGCCTGGAAGCCCCCGACGTCTGGAGGACTGCACTTCCCGTCATGCCGCGCGGCAGCCGTTCCCTTTCCCACGTCCTCCTCCCTGTTGCTGCTACTGCCGCCGCCGCCCCCTCCCATCTCGCTTCCGATACGGAAGCCGAGAGGCGTCGAAGCAGCAGCCGCTGCTGCTGCTGCTGCTGCTGCTTTTCCAAAGCAGATTCTATATTTTTATTTTATTTATTTATTAAAATTATGTACCATCCTTCATCCAAAGATCTCCAACGCTTTGACCTCACCTCCAAAGGTGCCCTCCTCCGTTGTCTCCCGAGAGACGGATGCCAGCAGCAGCAGCAGCAATGGGCACAGAAGTCTATTTCCTCCAGAAGGGGTTGAGGCTTCCTCCACCATAGTTCCTGGTGAGAAGGTCCCAGGCAAATGCAGCCGTGACTGTTGACTTTGACGACAGCTGGATAACTTTATTAACTTGGATAACTTTATTCAACCAGATCAAGAGAAGTCATTGTCCCACTCTATTTTGCCTTAGTCAGACCCTGTCTGGAATCCTGTCTCCAGTTCTGGGCACCAAAATTGAAGAAGGATGTTGACAAGCTGGAAGGTGAGCAGAGGAGGGCGACCAAGATGATCAAGGGTCTGGAAACCAAGCCTGATGAGGAACGGTTGAAGGAGCTGGGCATGTTTAGCCTGGGAAAAAGGAAACTGAGAGGAGATCCATCTTCACGTATCCCAAGCGCCATCACGTGGAGGAGGGAACAAGCTTGTTTCCCCCTGCTCTGGAGGGTAGGACTCGTACCAATGGCTTCAAGCTACAAGAATGGAGATTCCAACTAAACTTTGGGAAGAACTTTCTGATGGGAAGAGCCATTTGACAGTGGAACAGACTCCCACAAGAGGTGGTGGACTCTCCTTCCATGGAGGTTCTTAAGCTGAGGTTATTGGCCATCTGCCATGGATTCTTTAGTTAAGTTTCCTGCATTGCAGGCGGTTGGACTAGATGACCCTTGGGGTCCCTTCCAAATCTAAGCGCCTATGATTCTAGGTAGGTTTGGGAATGCAGGTGAGTGGGGCCCCTTCCCTCCTGTGGTTTTCTGCATCTGGTATTCAGAAGCATGGCTGCCTCCAGCCAAGCCTGGGGGGAGGAGTTTGGATTTGATATCCCGCTTTATCACTCCCCTTCAGGAGTCTCAATGCGGCTCACATTCTCCTTTCCCTTCCTCCCCCACAACAAACACTCTGTGAGCTGAGTGGGGCTGGGAGACTTCAAAGAAGTGGGACTAGCCCAAGGTCACCCAGCAGCTGCATGTGGAGGAGCGGAGACACGAACCCGGTTCACCAGATTACGAGACTACCACTCTTAACCACTACACCACACTGGGAGCCCCTGGCAGCCCTCTCCTCCTCCATGAACCTGTTTGATCCTCTTCGGAAGCCATCCACTGCCTCCGGGGTGGGGTGGGGAGAGAGATAGCTCCACAGTTCAGCGCTGTGCTGTGTGGAGAAGGGCTTTCATTTGTCCCTCCGGAGTCTGCCAATGTCCAGCTTTGTTGCAGGATGGATCCAGCACCTGCTCCTGGGTCCAGAGGCTGCTCCCCTCCCCGAGGAAGCCACACACTTGAACTGCAATTACGCACAAAAGGGAGAAGGAGGCATCGCCAGCGGCACAGACACCCTAGGGAGGATCTGGGCCAGTATATAAGGGGTGCCAGGGGGACCCCAAGAGCAACCGATGCCACGGACCCGCATGACAGACACTCCAGGCCACAATGGCAGTAAGTGACCCTGGAGACCCCCCCTTCTCTCTCTCTTCCTTCCTGCCTTCCTACAGCTGCGCTTCCTTCTGCCTGGGCTTCTCTTTCACCTGCTTGTGTGCTGGATCAGCTCTTGCAGACCCTCTTTTCCAAGGACACTCCTGAATGTGCAGAAGCCGCCCCAGATTCTGATTTGATCCTGGGATGTCCCGGTATTCCTTCAGACATCCCTATGTTCATCAGAGAAATGTTGGAGGATTTTGGCCCTGCAGGGAGCCGAGGAATTTTGGGTGGGGGACCAAAAATAGGGCAGCGGAGTTCCTCCCTATGGAAACATCCATGTTCTACTTGGATGTTTCCATAGGGAGTGATCTTGGGTGATCTTTATTCCAGACCCAGCAGCAGCAGGACGGCAGGTTGGAGGGGAGCCATTTCTGGGGCTGCCAGAGCACAGCCTCCGGCTCGTCCTGCCTGTCACAGAATCATAGGGTTGGAAGGGACCCCCAAAGATCATCTAGTCCAAGTCGCTGCAATGCAGGGATGGCAGCTAATCCCTCTTTCCTGTTTGCTGCCATCCTCCACCCACCCACCCACCCACCAGTCCTCCTCCATCTGCCCCCCCGTCCCCCCTTCCCCTTTCGGAGCTCCCTTCACTTCCTTGCTCCCTCCAGCTCATCCCTACTTTGTATCTTCTCACAATTCTGATTTCCCTCTCCCCCCTTCCCTCTTCCTTCTTTCCAACCTTCTCCTCCACCTCTCCCTTGCCCCACTTCTTTCTTTCCTCCTGGGCCCACACTTCCTGGCCTCCTCCAACCAAGGCTCTCCTCTCCCCCCTCCCCAGTAAGCCTCGTGCATTTGCAGGGTCGATTCCTTGTCCGTGATCCCTGCATTGTAGAGGGTTGGACTCACTAGATGGTTCTTTGGATCCCCTCCAAGTCTACAATCCTGTCATTCTATGATTTTAAATTTCTCCCTCCAAGGGGACCCATGTTGCGGCTCTCCTGGCTTATTCCTCCCTTTCCAGGGATGAAGTGAGGGTTAAAATGCTTCCTTTTCCCGTCAGTGGTGCAATACACAGAACAAAAATCTTCCTGCCTCAGAACAAGGGAGACTGCGAAGGTTCTTGGAGCAATGAGTTGCCTTTGCAGGTAAGCAAAAACAAAAATAAGCTGCATTTTAACAGAAGCCTCACAAATTCTCGCCCTTGGAAGTTTTTCTTCCAGCCCCAGTCCTGACTGGGAAACAGAGGCCCCCAAGAGGAGAGAAGGGAGCTGTGATTCAAGCATTACAGAGGGTTGGGCTAGATGACTCTTTGGGGCCCCTTCCAATTCTATCATTCTATGCTTCTATCATCATCAACAGCTCTCCACCCCTGGAGGTCTTGGGCAGAGGTTGGGTGACCACCTGCCAGTGATTCCCTAGCCGTGGTTCCTGCACTGCAGGGGCCAAACGACACTCTGGGGTTCTTCTTCGGTTCTTCTTCTTCTTCTTCTTCAGAGGGTAGCCTTCAGTGACCTGGTCAAGGGAAGCCACAGCATCGCAAGGGTCTGAAGGGATCGTGATGGAGCCAAGGCAGTGATGTGACTTGTGGCTGGAAAAGGTGAACAATAATTGCTGCACTATCCCAAAAAGTCTGTGTTTTGGAATAGAACAGGCACAGGACCATGGACATAGCCAGTATTTATTTTTTATTTTGGGGGGAGGGTGCGGGGTTTGTGTTGGGTGAGGGGCAGAACTATGATGCAATTGGTCAGTTAGTTAAATGTTTCCTATCTGGTTACTTGATTTAGGGGGCAGCTGCTCCCTGCACACACACACACACACACACACACACACACACACACACACCCTGGCTATGCACACACACAAAAGAGAATGGTAAAAGTCACCATTCCTGCTATTTTACATTGTACCGTTAGCATGGGTGGCATTTTGCAAAGTAATAAAGGACAGGTCCCTGCCGAGGCAGAATTTAACCCAGGGAGAACAGGAATGATTTTGGCCACAGGGGTTGGGCAGTGGTGAGGGAGCCAAGATGAGACCACAGAAGACCAGAGAGGGGGGAATTATAGGGTGGGTAGGTGCGTTTGTGTGTGTGTGTTTCTACACACACAAACATATATTGTAGATCATTAAGAACTGCAGAACATTGGTGTGGCTGTTCTTCATCGACCAGAAAGTAAGTTTAGGCTCATGTCAGCTTGAGACCCTAGGGCTGCCATATTTCAAAAAAGTTAAAACCAGTAGACCCCAAACGTTGTTGGACAATTCCACCTTGTGCTCGGATCCTGCTTGTGGGTTTCCTACTGGGGCATCTGATCAGCCACTGTGAGAACAGGAGGTCTGGCTAGATGGGCCCTTTGATTTTAGCAGCAGCCGGGCAACAGTCCTTTCTGGGCTCCTGAAAGGGTGCAGGAGGGAGCCAGGTGAGCCCAGCGTTTCCTCCAGGTGCCACCCTTCTCTCTCTCTCTCTCTCTGCCAGCCGTGTGACTTTCTCCAGGTCTCAGAAGCTCCGCCAGGGTGGGTCTCTCTCGTGACTCCTTTCTGCAACGCTGGAGGCCCTCAACAGCACGGCCGGCTTACTGGGCCAGTTCTCCTTCATCCTGGTGGGCATTCCTGGTCTGGAAGCCTTCCACACCTGGATTGGGACCCCCCTCTTCCTCATGTACGTCCTGACTGTGCTGGGGAACGTCACCATCCTCTTCGTCATCAAGACGGAGCCCAGTCTCCACCAGCCCATGTACCTCTTCCTCTCCATGCTGGCCGCCAACGACCTGGTCATCAGCACCTCCACCTTGCCCAAGATGCTGGCCATCATGTGGTCGGGCGCCAGGGAGATCAGCTTCCACGCCTGCCTGGCGCAGATGTACTTCATCCACACCTTCTCCATCGTGGAGTCCGCCATCTTGCTGGCCATGGCCTTTGACCGCTACGTCGCCATCTGCCACCCTCTCCACTATGCGGCCATCCTTAGCAACACGGTGGTGGCCAGGATGGGGCTGGCGGCGGCTGCCCGGGGCGTGATCCTGGTCCTGCCCTGCCCCCTCCTCCTCCTCAAGAGGCTGCCCGGTGGCTTCCGAACGGTCATCCAGCACACCTACTGCGAGCACATGGCGGTGGTCAAGCAGGCCTGCAGCGACACGACCATCAACCGGGTGTATGGCATCTGCGTGGCCCTCTCAGTGGTGGTGCTGGACCTGGGACTCATTGCCGCCTCCTACACCATGATCCTCCGGGCCGTCTTCCGGCTCTCGTCATGGGACGCTCGCGCCAAGGCCCTGGGCACCTGTGCGGCCCACACCTGCACCATCTTGGTCTCCTATGTGCCCGCCCTCTTCACCTTCCTGACCCACCGGATTGGCCGCCACGTGCCTCCCTATATCCACATTCTGCTAGCCTGCCTCTACCTCCTCCTGCCGCCCATGGTGAACCCCCTCGTCTATGGGGTGAAGACCCAGCAGATCCGCCAGAGGGTGCTTGGCCTTTTGGGCCAAGGGCGAAAGGGGCCTGCAAACCACTAGACACCTCCTTGCCCTCCTGGGTGCCAAGCCGGGCCCTGCCAGGCACGGTGCCTCTCCCACAATGCTGGCATTTGGGCGGAAACCACGAGAGGCGGCCACAAATGTTTGCTTGCGTTTTATTTATCTCATGTCTCTTTCCAGTTATTTTTATTAGTAAATAAGGTAAGCCAAAGGTTCTCTCCATGTGAACCTCGTGGGACTTTGGGCTGCTTCTGGATCCAGCCAAGACTCAGTGGCTGGAAGTGCCTTTGAGCAACTGCAGATGGTTCGACATTCCTGGACCGGGAGAGCCTGGCCACAGCAGCTCACGCCTTCGTTTCTTCAAGGCTGGATGACCACAGTGCCCTCCATGTGGGGCATCCCTTGCGCTTGATCAGGAACCTGCAGCTGGTGCAGAATGCTGCAGCACGATTGCTGTCGGGAGCGAGGCCTTCTCGGCTTATTACCCTTTGGCTCAGAGGGCTTCACTGGTTGCCCATCAGCTACCAGGACCAGTTCAAGGCCTTTCCGTTAGCATAGGGACCAGTTTGGGACCAGTTTGCTCCTTACCCCACAGGCAGACACTCAACAGCCTCAACTACAGGTGCCACGCAAGACCTCAATTGTTTAGTATGGCAGCATATTGATTAGGCATATTAGAAAAAGATATTCGTCCAACAGATAGAAATATAATAATGTATGCAGCAGCAGCAGCAGCCAGGCTCCCGATAGCTAGCAATTGGAAAACACAAATTATTCCGAGTAAGGAAGATTGGCAATTCAAAATGATAAATTTCTATAATCTAGCAATAAAAGACAGTGAAATTAAGGGAATAAAAGAAGAGATAAGAAATAAAGAATGGGAAGCATTCGAGGTATATATTGAAAGACAAGTAGAAAAAACAATCTTTCGGCAGTAAATCAAAGGTTCAATAGGGATAATAATGGGACAGAGAAGCGAAAGGAGGAAGACAAATTGCAGCCAGACAAGGTTAAAAAGAGAACAATATAGTACGAGCTGAGAAGCTAAGGGGAGAAGGGGGGTGGGGAAGAGGGAGGCAGGAGGGAATTGGGAGGGAATATTAGGTGGTGAATGAATTTTATTTTGGAGTGTAATTATATAATGCAAAGAAGTGTTATAAAACTGTTTAATGATACAAAGTTGGATTATGGGAGGGGCGAGTAGGGGGTCGGGGAGGGAGGGGAGGGGAGGGTTAAGGAATTTATGTACAGTAGAAGAATGCCATTTTGACTATGTAATGTCAGCTAAAAATTTATTAAAATAAAATAACATTTAAAAAAAATTGTTTAGTATGGCAGCACAGAGCCTTTGGAACTCCCTGCCTCTTGAGATCAAACAGGCGCCTCCCTCCCACCTTTTGGGGGAACCTGCTAAAAACAGGCGTTTAGAAAGTTGCGGTGAATATTAGCCTTTAAACTTTTTGCATGTTTTAAAGTACTGCTGTACATTTTTCATGATTTCAGTGTATCTTTTTGTAAACTGCCTTGAGAGTTTTGTTTTGTTTACAATCAAGCGGTATATACATTTTAGGAAATAAATAAATAAATAAATGATCACTAAACTTACTTTTTCCAAAGATCCCCCAAAATACCCATTTCCCCATGAGTCTGTTAGGCCGGTTTAGATACATTCTTTTGCAATGTTAGCTTAATCATAGTTACTGAAAACCAGACTTTCTCAATCCATTCGGATATACATAGGAGATTGGCTTCTCTCTCCTCAACTTCTAGCTATCACAAACTCAGCAGCGGTAACAAGGTTGAATGCTGCAAAGTGGACCGCGAAGCCTGCTGCCTGGTGTCAAGTGGCAGGGAGTTCCAAAGTACACTTGCTGCCACACCAAAACACCCATGTTTTACGTTGGAGGTTCCTACAGGGCAGGGCGGGCAGGTTGCAAATTCCGTGGTCCAGTATTAGTGCTTCTTAAATAAATATTACTTGCATTCAAGGAGGAAACTGAGTTTTATTTAAACTATGGCAAGCCAGGAATATAGATATATACAGGAATATATATAGGTGACCATCTAGCAAGGACTGGGATGGCTTCTAAGTGGCAAGTCTTTCTCCTGAAAAGGATGAGCAGAGATGATCAGGGGCCCCTTATTGATGGTGAAGCTTACTCTTTGGGGGAGATGTAAGGAAGGCGAAGAAGGAGTTCTTCCATGGAGTAGAAGGTACCATCTTGGTTGGGCCAGGGAGGGAGGAGATGGGGAAGGGCCATATCATGACAGATAAGGATGCCGTTGCCTAGACGATGTCTTGATACGTGAACGGAGCTACTCCCTACCAAAAAACTAATTAGTGCTCCGTTCACGTATCAAGGCGTCGTCTAGGCAACGGCATCCTTATCTGTCATGATTTACAACTGAGAATGAAACTGCCGCTCCTTCTCTAGACAATTTTCAGATGTGATATACTCATTAAGACAACGACCTTACATTTTTTGGATCAGTATATCTACAACTACTTTCATATGTAGTACGATCTGCCTTGGGACTTTAACCGCAGTGTTGTACTAAGGATTTGATTTATTATTTGGATTGTTTGATTATTGGACTGATTTATTGCTGTATTGACTTCTATATTATTTTGTATGCTTGATAGTCAGTTCTACTATGATTGAATACACAAATTGAGATAAATAATGAAAAGTGGATAGTGATTTCAGCCTGTTACGTTTGTGGTGTATGATATATGTATGATACGTAACATTTGGTTTATTGATGTGTTGATATTGCTTATTCAAGGGACACTGAATGACTTTCCAGATTAGTTAGCTGGGAGTGAGACAGTTGGCAGAGTGGCATTGGGCTCGCTTAGATGCCAAATACTACAGGAATTGCTTTCTCAAGAGTTCTTTTGCACTGCAACACTATTTTTTCATTATTATTATTTTTATACAAGATTGATTTTTCAGTCATGGCAGTGTGTGAGGAAATGCTCCACATCTGCCAAGCTTTCAGGAGCAGGACTAAGGGCTGAAATGAAGCCCCCCCGATCCCCAGAGGTTGAGGGAAAGGGTCTATCTATAACGACCTCTGGCCGTGAGCCGCTTTGCAAACAAGATGAATACTGCTGTCAGTTCAAGTTAGTTTTATTTACAGAATAATACATCCAGAGTGAGCTTCTCACTCCCTCTCACCAACTATAGATCCTCTATTCTGAATCAGAGCTCCGCCCCCAGCAGAAACGTGTTGAGTTGTTTACTTAAAGGTTCATTACTTTTCCACCAGTGTATATCCATTTAAGAGGTAGAATGTAACTCTGTGATCAGATTTGGCAGCTGTGGAGCTGCGCAACAGGTGTTGCTGCATTTGTACTGATTGTATAATGATGTACTGTATAAAGGGGGTGTTATGTATCTCCCCAGTACCCCTGGTGGGCAGGCTTTTGAATGGGGTCATGTTTCTGTAATCTTCTTAAGATGCAGTATGCTTTCTGTTACTTTATTTTTCCTTTAATTAAAACAAACTTATGTGCAGTTTTGTCCTCATAGTGTTTCCGCTTGAAACTCCAACAAAACGACGCCAGAATCTCCTACGTCTACCCTTCCCCTTCCGCTCTTCTTTGAGGCGTTCCCAACACTGAGTTCAAGGACTGAGAGCCTGGATTGGCTCTTCCTCACCAAGGCTATCTGACCTGTTGGCAGCCTGCCCTCGCCTTGGCTGCCTTCCATCTCTCCCCCCCCCCTGAGCTGGGAGTGTCTGGTCTGGGAAAGGAGGGCTGCGATTGTGGGCTGTCATCTCCTACTGGGTCCTGGGAGGCCCTGTTCCTGACACTATCTCCCTTCTTCCTTGTCATTATCAGTCATTTCCACCTAAGAAATGGGAAGAAAGCAGCTGCTCATGTTCAGTGCAGGGTTTGTTGGGGTTGAGATTAATGAGCTGGCTGTGGTATTATTTGTCAACAATAAATATGGTACTTATTTGTAAGTGAAGTCACATTTGAAACAATACAGAAGCAGTCAAAGGGAATTTCCTAGGAAGTGATTTATTCAGTCTCACCTGCAATTGTGTGTGCTGAACACACAGAAACACAGAGATAATGTGAAATTACTGGGAGTTACAGTCTCCAAATAACACTCAACACATGCAAGCAGATTAATGGAATAGTACACATTGTTTTTATTTATTTTCATGATATAGAGATAAATTTTAAGAAAGTAATAGTTACAACATTAAACAACAAATAACTTGTCCTGATGAAATTACAGACTTTATTCTTGTCATGTGTTACAAATTTCATTTGTTTATTCTGAAATATTACGCCACCTTTCCCCATGAGTGCTGGGTATATTCTTAACATAATACATATTCAATAAACATTGGCCACGTGTTATAAAAGGAATATGGATTGTGTTCCCCCACCTTCTTCATTTCCCCATTCCAACAAAATTTAAGATAAATTATGGTGCCCAGAATTGAACCCTTTTTTTTAGCTTTTACTGCTGTTATTCGTGTTGAGTACACTTTTTGGTTGGGGGAAACAATTGTTTAAATGAAAAATGAATTTTTTAACATTATTATTTTTATTATTTTATCCAATTTCATTGTACTTGTACAATGACAATCAAGAAATCTTGAATCTTGTATCTTGAATTTAATTTCTATATCGCCCAATACCAGGTGTGGCAACTTGAATAAAATATTGTGGGAGGGATGTAAGCCCCGGCTCGCATAATCAATCACATGATGTGGTGCATGCACGCCATTTGACTGACAATGCCTATCAACTGGGGAGGTGGCCACTCAAATATTTTAGGGGGGAACAAAGACCTCTCAGCCTCTAAGTAATGCCTCCAATGCCTGATACACTCAGGGCACTTTCAACATTAAATCACAAGATAAAAAACTAAACAAAAAATTACCTTTAAACCCACCCACCCCAACTCACCACATTTTAGAAGGCCATTTGATGTCAATCAGGAAAAGGATTGGGTAAAGAAGTGTGTTTTTCCCTGAAGCCTAAAGCTGTATAACAAAGGTTTTTCTGCCCTTTGTATGAATTCTTTCATGAGAACTGAGAGAGGAGCTACAGTCTAGCTGAAGCAATTCTATGGTTTCTCCCATATAAATTCTTTGATGGAAACAGAGACTGTCGCTGTGACTGAAGCACTTTGCACATTCCATGCACTGCTAGGATTTTACTCCTCTGTGAATTCTCTGATGCTTAGCGAGATAGTAGCTCTGACTGAAGCTCTTTCCACATTCCACACACTGATAGGGTTTCTCCCCTTTATGAATTCTTTGATGGGAAGTGAGATGGGAGCTCTGACTGAAGCTCTTTCCACATTCCACACACTGATATGGCTTCTCCCCCGTATGAATTCTTCGATGGGAAGTGAGATGGGAGCTCAAACTGAAGCTCTTTCCACATTCCACGCATTGATAGGGTTTCTCTCCTGTATGAATTCTTTGATGGGAAGTGAGATCGGAACTCTGACTGAAGCTCTTTCCACATTCCACACACTTATGAAGTTTCTCTCCTGTATGAATTCTTTGATGCTTACCGAGATTGGAGCTATTATTGAAGCTCTTTCCACATTCCACACACTGATAGGGTTTCTCCCCTGTATGAATTCTTTGATGGGAAGTGAGATGGGAGCTATGACTGAAGCTCTTTCCACATTCCACACACTGATAGGGTTTCTCCCCTGTATGCATTCTTTGATGGAAAGTGAGAGAGGAGCTATTAGTGAAGTTCTTTCCACATTCCACACACTGATAGGGTTTCTCCCCTGTATGAATTCTTCGATGGGAAGTAAGAGAGGAGCTATTATTGAAGCTCTTTTCACATTCCACACACTGATAGGGTTTCTCCCCTGTATGAATTCTTTGATGGGAAGTGAGAGAGGAGCTATTAGTGAAGTTCTTTCCACATTCCACACACTGATAGGGTTTCTCCCCTGTATGAATTCTTCGATGGGAAGTAAGAGAGGAGCTATTCCTGAAGCTCTTTCCACATTCCACACACTGATATGGCTTCTCCCCTGTATGCATTCTTTGATGGGAAGTGAGAGCGGAGCTCCAGCTGAAGCTTTTTCCACATTCCACGCATTGATAGGGTTTCTCTCCTGTATGAATCCTTTGATGGGAAGTGAGAGAGGAACTATCAGTGAAGCTCTTTCCACATTCCACACACTGATAGGGTTTCTCCCCTGTATGAATTCTGTGATGGTCTGTGAGATGGGAGCTATTACTGAAGCTCTTTCCACATTCCATGCACTTATAGGGCTTCTCCCCTGTATGAATTCTTTGATGGGAAGTGAGAGAGGAGATATGACTGAAGCTCTTTCCACATTCCAAGCAATTGTATGGCTTCTCTCCTGTATGAATTTTTTGATGGGAAGTGAGAGAGGAGATCTGACTGAAGCTTTTTCCACATTCCACACACTGGTAGGGTTTCTCCCCTATATGAATTATCTGATGCCTAGTGAGATCGGAGCTCTGACTGAAGCTCTTTCCACATTCCAAGCAATTGTATGGCTTCTCCCCTGTATGAATTCTTTGATGGGAAGTGAGAGAGAAGCTTGTAATGAAGCTCTTTCCACATTCCACACACTGGTAGGGTTTCTTCACTGTATGAATTCTTTTATGGTCAGTGAGGTGAGAGCTCCTTCTGAAGCTCTTTCCACATTCCACACACTGATAAGATTTCTCTCCTGTATGAATTCTTTGATGGGAAGTAAGATATGAGCTCTTACTGAAGCTCTTTCCACATTCCACACACTGATAGGGTTTCGCCCCTGTATGAATTCTTTGATGGTCAGTGAGGTGAGAGCTCCTTCTAAAGCTCTTTCCACATTCCACACACTGATAAGGTTTCTCTCCTGTATGAATTCTTTGATGGGAAGTGAGATTTGAGCTGTGACTGAAGCTCTTTCCACATTCCATGCACTGATAGGGTTTCTTCCCAATGGGATTTCTTTGATGGGAAGTTGAATGGAAATTTTGTCCACTTTCAATATATTTATAAGGCTCTCGCATTGTGGGGACTTTGTCCTGTTCACCCTTGTTCTTTCTTTCCAGTTCATCACTATCTGCAATGAAGAGAGAAATTGATTAGTGCCTATTGGAGCCCACAATTCATGAAGAATACTTGTTAACACTGGTACTAGAGGAATAACACATGGGTTAGACTGGTGGTTTTACTACAGGGTTGGATGCATATATTAACGGGGATCAACTGACATCCTTTATATAATTATTATTTTATTGGATTTTCAATTAAATGTTTACAAAGACAATAAGATATAAATAATAAAAAATATAGAATTCTCTCGAAGCCTTGGACTTCCCCCACCCCTCCATCGATTCCATATTTATCTTTCCCCCCCTGCATATTTTATCCTTCTCTATTATTTCATTTTTCCATAGTATCTCAAGTCCTTGTTACATTGCAAGTGTTATTTAAGTCCTGGTAAAGATTTCAATTGTTTACAGTGGTGTTCCAAATACAATGTGAATTTCCTCCATTCTTTAATGAAGTCTTGGTCTTCCTGGTTTCAGATTTCCCCAGTCATTCTTGCCATCTCAGCATACTCCATCCATTTAGTTTGTCATTCCTCTCTGGCAGGGATCCTATCATATTACCATCTCTGGGCCACAATCATTCGCATGGCTTTCATTGCATACATAAAAGGGTTTTTCTGCTTCTTCGGTATTTTTGCACCTATAATTCCTAAGAATTAAGATTCTTTTTTTAAAAACAAATGTCATTTTAAACTGTTTTTTAGTTCATTAGATATCATTTTCCGGAATTCTTTCATTATTTTACAATTCCACCACATATGATAAAAGGTGCCTTCTTTCTCTTAACATTTCCAGCAAATGTTAGAACCTGTTCTATACATTTTTGCTAATTTACATGGAGTTAGGGGACTTCCAGATTGCCGCAGCTTGCCTCTGGACGCTCACCGCTCGAGCTCCAAATGAGCTCAGAGAAACACATTCATTTGCGAGAGAAATAACCGGGTAACAAGGTTTTGTGAACCCCAAAGGGTTTGGGAGGATGTCCCAGACCTGAGAATTGCTGCGGCATCAGGAGGGTCCCACAACTAGCCTGTTAGGCAAGGAGAAGAGAGACCTTCTAGGCGCTAGACCTTGGTGACTCCCCGCAGGTGAGAAAGCCTGATTCTGGAGCATGCAGGCGAAGGATCCCCCAACTAATTACGACAACTAATTACATCCAGATTGGCATCATTTTAAATTTTAAAATTCTTCTTAAAATGAATGAAAGGACTAAACAGAATTAGTACGTTATAACATCCTGGGATGCTAAGCTAATTAGTCTGCTATATGAAAGGAAAGAGTGGGAAAGAACAACGTGTGTGAGGAAAGGGAAGCTTCCCCCAATGTCTGATTCTGCAAGGCACAATTTGAAAACAGAAGTCAGTAAAACAAATAATCTAAATAAAACTAATTTGTTGAGTGAAGAATCATTAAATTATGGATTTTAAAATTCTAATATGGAACGTGAACGGACTAAATGACAAGACAAATAGAAAGAAGGTGGAGCAGGTTTTAAATAAGCAAAAACTAGATTTGATATGTTTGCAAGAAACTCATGTCATACAGAAGCACAGTAGAGTTCTCTCTAAGAAGAAACTAGGTCTAGAATTGTTTCATCGGATAAAAAACAAAAAGGGGGCATAGTGATTTATGCTAAACCACAGCTCATGCCAAATCTGTTATTTAAAGATCCAGAAGGAAGGATACTCATTATCGATATTTTGGCCCAAGGGAAAAAATTCATAATTATTGGTATCTACACCCCAAATTTTTAAAAAGTGAATTTTACCAATTACTCGAGGAAACAACAGCAGAATATGTGGGAGAGAAGATAGTTCTCCTAGGTGATTTAAATGGAGAAAAACAAAGAGAACAAAGAGAAAAACAGAAAGCATACAATAAAATCTACTTCTCCCCTACTTTAAACATTTACAATGCATGGAGAACAAAACACCCAACTAAAAGGGACTATACTCATTTTTCATATTTTTTTTATGATAATATTTATTAAGTTTTCAACAAAAATAAAACATAACAAAACATCACAAACAAATACAAACTAAAACAGTAATCAAACTTGTACTTAATTTCAAAACTGTCTAATCATGGTAAAGAGGGGACTTCCTCACGTCACCCTCACTGCGCTTCACTGTCTTATTTCTTTTTAGTAATTTCTTCTCATTGGTAAATTTTACTTATTATACTTGTTGAACTAGTTTTCTTTTCTAGTCTATTCCTTCCATTATATCATTCATATTTCCCTTAATCAATGTTACATATTCTGTAGGCTATCGTTCCATTCCAAAACTTTTCCTAATTCAAACCTTACAATAAATTTTTAAATAGTCTTTAAATTTTTTACATTCTTGCTCCGCTGCTTCTTCCCTCTGGTCGTGTACTCTCCGGGTCATTTCTGCGAGTTCCATATAGTCCATCATTTTCATCTGCCAGTCTTCCTTAACAGATTAGAGAACTGGGCCAAGGCAAACAGGATGAATTTTAACAGGGAGAAATGTAAAGTACTACACTTGGGCAAAAAAAATGAAAGGCACAAATACAGGATGGGTGATACCTGGCTTGAGAGCAGTACAAGTGAAAAGGATCTAGGAGTCTTGGTAGACCACAAACTTGACATGAGTCAACAGTGTGATGCAGCAGCTAAAAAAGCCAATGCAATTCTGGGCTGCATCAATAGGAGTATAGCATCTAGATCAAGGGAAGTAATAGTACCACTGTATTCCGCTCTGGTCAGACCCCACCTGGAATACTGTGTCCAGTTCTGGGCACCACAGTTCAAGAAGGATATTGACAAGCTGGAACGTGTCCAGAGGAGGGCAACCAAAATGGTCAAAGGCCTGGAAACGATGCCTTATGAGGAACGGCTTAGGGAGCTGGGTATGTTTAGCCTGGAGAAGAGACGGTTAAGGGGTGATATGATAGCCATGTTCAAATATATAAAAGGATGTCATATAGAGGAGGGAGAAAGGTTGTTTTCTGCTGCTCCAGAGAAGCGGACACGGAGCAATGGATTCAAACTACAAGAAAGAAGATTCCACCTAAACATTAGGAAGAATTTCTTGACAGTAAGAGCTGTTCGACAATGGAATTTGCTGCCAAGGAGTGTGGTGGAGTCTCCTTCTTTGGAGGTCTTTAAGCAGAGGCTTGACAGCCACCTGTCAGGAATGCTTTGATGGTGTTTCCTGCTTGGCAGGGGGTTGGACTGGATGGCCCTTGTGGTCTCTTCCAACTCTATGATTCTGTGATTCTGTGATTCTGTGATTCTGTGATTCTTCCACTGTCGGTAATTCCTGTGTCTTCCAGTTCTTAGCAATTAACATCCTAGCTGCTGTTGTGGCATACATAAAAAAAGTTTTGTCCTCCTTGGTGATCTCCTTGTTAACTATTCCAAGTAAAAAAGCCTCTGGTTTTTTAACAAATGTGTTTTTCAACACTTTTTTCATTTCATTATATATCGTCTCCCAGAAGGCTTTGATTCTTGGGCAAGTCCACCATAGGTGATAAAACGTTCCTTCTGTGTTTTTGCATTTCCAACATTTGTTATCCTGCAAGTGATAGATTTTAGCCAGTTTGACCGGGGTTAGGTACCATCTATAAATCATTTTCATTATATTCTCTCTAAGTGCATTACATGCTGTGAATTTAATGTCTTTTTTCCATAACCTTTCCCAGTCCTCCATCATTATGTTATGACCAATGTCCTTGGCCCAATCTATCATTGCAGATTTAACTAATTCATCTTGTGTATGCCATTCTAGCAAAACATTATACATTCTGGAAAGATTTTTCATTTTTGGTTCTATTAATTCAGTTTCCAACTTAGACCTCTCATTTTGAAAGCCAATCTTTTTGTCATTTTTGAAAGCTTCATTAATTTGGTGATAATGTAACCAATCTGTTACTTGTGCTTTCACCTGATCATATGGTTTCAACCTGACATCATCACCTTCCTGTACTAACAAGTCATAGTAGGTAGGCCATTTCAATTCCATGTTTGGTTTCTTATGTGCTTTCGCTTCTGAGGGTGACAGTCATCTAGGTGTTTTTCTTTCTAGCAAATCTTTATATTTCATCCAGACCTTAAACAGTGTTTTCCTAATAATATGCGTTTTAAAACCTCTATGAGCTTTGATCTTGTCATACCATAAATAAGCATGCCAACCAAATACATTGTCATGTCCTTCCAAATCTAAAACCTCTGCATTTTCCAAAGTGAACCAGTCCTTCAGCCAGCAAAAGGCTGCAGCCTCAAAATATATACTTAATTCTGGCAGGGAGAATCCCCCTCTTTCTTTCGTATCCATAAGTATCTTAAATTTAATTCTGGGTTTTTTCCCCTGCCAGACAAACCTTGAAATATCCTTTTGCCACTTTTTAAAACATTCAGCTTTTTCTACAATCGGCAATGCTTGAAAAAGGTATAGCATTTTCGGTAGTACATTCATTTTTATCACAGCAATTCTGCCCATAAGGGTTAGCTTAAGGTTATTCCATGAATCTAAGTCTCTTTTTACTTCATTCCAAACTTTTTCATAATTATCTTTATACAGGTTTAAATTTTTAGATGTTATAAACACTCCTAAGTATTTAACTTTCTTAACAAATTTCAATTCTGTCACACCTTCAATTCTATTGGCCTCTTCTGGTGTCAGGTTTTTACCTATCAACTTCGTTTTGGCTTTATTTAGTTTAAAACCTGCTACTTGCCCAAATTCTGCTATTGTCTCCAGTGCCTTAACCGCACTGGTTTCAGGTTCTTGTAGGGTCAATACTAAGTCATCTGCAAAGATTCTGCACCCAAATTTGCAGACACAGACTTTCTTCCCAGCCCGTTTAAATGTTTTTCCCCAATGGAACCTCGAGCGAGCTAGGCACAGTTTTCCGCAGCCACTATTTCAAGAGTTAAACTTTTAACATTGTTATGTAATTAATAACTCTTTTTTAAATCTAGTTCAATGCGTTTTATACATGTCCCATTCCCGGAAACAGTCTCATTTAAGGGACTTATTGTTTTTATTTCTACTTTACTTTTAAGAGCTGGTCCTCGACCGTAATAAAAATTTATTATTATTATTATCATCTGCAAAGGCTTTAAGTTTGTATTGTCTTTTCCCCACCTCCACACCTTGTATGTCGTTATTCTTTCTTATCATGTTCAGCAGTACCTCCAGGACCGTTATAAACAGTAACGGGGAAAGTGGGCACCCTTGTCTTGTACCTTTTTCAATTTTAATGTCCTCGGAAACCACGTTATTAACTATCAGTTTCGCCTTTTGCTCAGAATATATTGCCGTCAACCCATTCATAAAGAACCTCCCCAATCCCAACTTATCAAACGTTCTCTTCATAAAACTCCAGGTTGTTGTTGTTCAGTCGTTCAGTCGTGTCCGACTCTTCGTGACCCCATGGACCAGAGCACGCCAGGCACGCCTATCCTTCACTGCCTCTCGCAGTTTGGCCAAACTCATGTTAGTAGCTTTGAGAACACTGTCCAACCATCTCATCTTCTGTCGTCCCCTTCTCCTTGTGCCCTCAATCCTTCCCAACATCAGTCTTTTCTAGGGAGTCTTCTCTTCTCATGAGGTGGCCAAAGTACTGGAGCCTCAACTTCAGGATCTGTCCTTCTAGTGAGCATTCAGGGCTGATTTCTTTAAGAATGGATAGGTTTGATCTTCTTGCAGTCCATGGGACTCTCAAGAGTCTCCTCCAGCACCATAATTCAAAAGCATCAATTCTTCGGCGATCAGCCTTCTTTATGGTCCAGCTCTCACTTCCGTACATTACTACTGGGAAAACCATAGCTTTGACTATACGGACCTTTGTTGGCAAGGTGATGTCTTTGCTAAAAAAAAACTCCAGGAGATGTTGTCAAAAGCTTTCTCCGCGTCTATAAACATCAAAATCGCTTTTGTGTTCCTTTTAACCTCTAACCTCTCCAAAATGTCCACAACATTCCTGATGTTTCCATTTATCTGTCTTCCGGGTAAAAACCCGGCCTGGTCCTTGTGGATCACTTCATTCAGTATAACTTTGAGTCTTGTAGCCAAAATATTGGCAAAATTTTTATAATCCACGTTGAGTAGGGAGATTGGTCTATAGTTTTTCATCTGAGTTTTATCAGCGTCTGGTTTAGGAATCAAAGTGATGTAGGCTTCCTTCCATGTTTCTGGTGCTCGGCTTCCCCTCAAAATGTCATTGCAAAGATCTGTCATTGGTTGGATCAACCAGTTTTTTAGTGTTTTATAGTACTTTGCTGAAAGTCCATCAGGGTCCTGGGGCCTTGCCTAGCTTCATTTGTTCTATTGCTTTTTCCACTTCAATGTTAGTAATCAGGTGTTGGAGGGGGGCTTTTTTATCCAACGGGATTTTATGCAGTCCATTTTCTCCAAAAACTGTTCTATTTTGTTGTTATTTAATGTTTCTTTTTTGTACAGTTGTTTGTAGAATTTCTGGAATTTTTTCCTAATTTCCAATGGATTCTCTATGTTGACACCGTCCACCACAATGTTCGTTACTGTATTCTGCTTCTGCCGTCTCTTCAATTGCCAAGCAAGCAACTTGCCACATTTGTTCGCCGAGTCAAATGTCTTTTGTCTCATCTGCTTAATTTTCCATTCTATTTCCTGGTTAATCAATTGAGAGTATTGTACTTGTAAGAGTTTTATCTCTTTTTGTAGTTGCAAATTCTTTGTTTTTCCTCTCAATTTTTTTTCCTTGTCCTTCAGCTGTGTTAGAATCTCTTCTTTCTTAACATTCTGACTTTTCTTCCTGATGGCATTTTGTTGGATAAAAAACCTCTCATGACGGCTTTGCTTGTGTTCCAGATGACCCTTTTCTCAACTGATGTTGCCAAATTTATTTCAAAAAAATCCTTAATGGTCTTCTGGGCCTTTCCACATATAGTTCCATTGCAGAGGAGGGAGTCGTTCATTCTCCATCTATATGTTCCTTGTATATGTAATTTAAGGTCCAACTGTACCGCATTATGGTCAGAACACGTTTTTGGATGAATTTCTGCCTTAAGTATTCTTGGGGAGAGCTCTCTGGTGACCCAGATATAGTCCAGCCTACTCCAGGATTGTGAAGAATGGGAGAAAAAAGTTTCCTCTTTGTCCATAGGATTTTTCAGTCTCCACGTGTCAATCAAATCTAGGTTATCTACCATGTCAAAGAAGGTTTTTGGCAGTCTTCCTTCGTTTGTGTGTTTTCCTCTTTGAGATCTGTCCATTAAGGTGGAGACAGCTCCATTCAAGTCTCCCATCACGATCATTTTGTAATCCAAATAGTCCAGTAGGGTGTCATGTAACTTCTTGTATAATTCCCCTTTGCCTTCATTAGGTGCATAAATTCCCAAAACCAATTTTTTTTCGCCTTGCAGAGTTATCTGTATTGCTACAAATCTTCCTTCTTCATCTTTAAACATCAATTTGGGATCATATTTTTCCTTAGCGTATATTACTACTCCTCTTTTCTTGACCTTAGCCGATGATATAAACTTTTGGCCTAATTTTTTATTTTGTAGAATTCTTCTGGGCCAAGGCAAACAGGATGAATTTTAACAGGGAGAAATGTAAAGTACTACACTTGGGCAAAAAAAATGAAAGGCACAAATACAGGATGGGTGATACCTGGCTTGAGAGCAGTACAAGTGAAAAGGATCTAGGAGTCTTGGTAGACCACAAACTTGACATGAGTCAACAGTGTGATGCAGCAGCTAAAAAAGCCAATGCAATTCTGGGCTGCATCAATAGGAGTATAGCATCTAGATCAAGGGAAGTAATAGTACCACTGTATTCCGCTCTGGTCAGACCCCACCTGGAATACTGTGTCCAGTTCTGGGCACCACAGTTCAAGAAGGATATTGACAAGCTGGAACGTGTCCAGAGGAGGGCAACCAAAATGGTCAAAGGCCTGGAAACGATGCCTTATGAGGAACGGCTTAGGGAGCTGGGTATGTTTAGCTTGGAGAAGAGACGGTTAAGGGGTGATATGATAGCCATGTTCAAATATATAAAAGGATGTCATATAGAGGAGGGAGAAAGGTTGTTTTCTGCTGCTCCAGAGAAGCGGACACGGAGCAATGGATTCAAACTACAAGAAAGAAGATTCCACCTAAACATTAGGAAGAATTTCTTGACAGTAAGAGCTGTTCGACAATGGAATTTGCTGCCAAGGAGTGTGGTGGAGTCTCCTTCTTTGGAGGTCTTTAAGCAGAGGCTTGACAGCCACCTGTCAGGAATGCTTTGATGGTGTTTCCTGCTTGGCAGGGGGTTGGACTGGATGGCCCTTGTGGTCTCTTCCAACTCTATGATTCTGTGATTCTGTGATTCTGTGATTCTATGAATCCTGAGAACGTGAGTCTCTTGCAAGCATATCAAGTCCAAATTAAGCTTTGTCAAAATATGATTTAATTGGTTGCGTTTAGCTTTAACGTTCAACCCATGAACGTTCCAGGAAAGTACCTTCAGGGCCATCTTGTTAGTTGGGGTCTGCTGCCGCGGCCGCTCCTAGGTCGTCTCCACTTCCTTGTCCTGCTTCCGCACCCTGGGTCTTCCCCAGGGGTCCCAGAAAGGGTGTTGCACCTGGTAGGCCTGGTCCTGACTGCTCTTGAAAGTCCTCTGCAAATTTTTCTAGGAACCTTCTCTTGTCTTCCACTGATTTTATTCTAATTTTCCTTTCTTTATATCTGAAAGAAAGGCCTTGTGGATATTCCCAACGAAAGTTGATTGCTCTCCTTCTTAAAGTTGCAGCCAGATCGTTGTAATTTCCTCTCTTATCCAAGAAGTATTTTGGGATGTCCTTGAAAATAACCACTTTGTGCTGGTGTACCTCTAAATTCTTCTTGTAGTGATGACCCAGTATCTCGTCTCACTGTTCCTTGTTTTGGAGTTCCACAATGCAGTCGTTGATTGTTTTTGAATCTTTCCTTCCTTTCCCTCCAAATCTGTAGGCCTTCACTATCATTGACTCGACCTCTCCCTCGTCGAGGTCCCAGCAGGCCACAAATTCTTGGACAAGGAAGTGCTTAAGATCGTCTTGTTCCAATTCCGGAAGGCTCCCTCAGACGTAGATTTTGTTGTCTCTCCTTCATCTGCAGAAAAGCAATAGCAATTTTGGCCGCCTCTTGTCTTGTCGTATCCTGGGTTCGATTTGACTCCAAATTTGTCACCCTTGTCTCTACCTCTGTGACTTTTGTTTTGGTTTCACTGACTTCTTTCTTCAGAGCACCCAACTCCCTAATTCCTTGGGTGTTCTCTTGCACTTGGCTGTGTAGGGCCTTCAGTTGGCTAGTATTTATTTTCAATTCCTCTGTATTCTTATTTAAGTTTTATCGCTCTGGCACAATCTTTCAAATCTGTATTTGTTACAGTGTATGTGGAGGGATGATTTCCATAGCCCATGGGCAAAAGCACTACATCTGAAAATTATGGATATGGGAATCCCCCCATCTAAATTATTGGAGTTGGATATAGTCTCAGCCAAAAGAACAGTAATCTGTAAATTAGAAGAGTTGGACTTGCAGCAGAAGATGTTAGTGGGTAATGGTACTTGTTCACCTCTAAACCTTGGTCTATTACCTCCTCTAAAACTCCCTCATTATTTGGACTCTCTAACTGTCTCAGCACATAGATATGCCTTTATTAAGGCAAGATTCAACGCCTTCCCATCCAACGTGATGGAAAATAGACTTTCCAACGGTCAGATATCACTTTTATGTGATTGTAACTGCGGATCATCTGAATCGTTGCATCACATATTCTTTAGTTGTGCTATTTACTCATCGCTTAGGAGTAAGCTTCTTGCTCCACATTTAATGGGGATTGCTGATGAGCCCAATGAAGCCAAATTGAGATTTCTATTAAATGATGAAGACCCTTCCAGAACACTCACCGTCGCTAGATATCTGATCAGCGTCTTGTCTATAAAGAAGAAAAAAGGATTTCTGTATGGCCTGGAGAACCCTTTTAAACCATGAATCATGGCGCGATAGTGGACCTGCTGACATTTTGGACAATCTACCCAGTAACTGATCAGAGGGTGACGTTTTATGTTAGCTTCTGTCGGAAGTCACAAATACTTATATGCTGTTTTGGGAATGTGATTTTTATGTGTTGTGATCTTTTATGTGATTTTTATGTGTTGGGCCAATGGCCGTAATAAATTTATCTATCTATTTAAGTCTCTTTTAATTTCAGCTAACGATGTCAGAAGTTGCTCCCCTATTGCTCCACTGAGGCCACTTGGGGAGTCTTTTCTAGGGTTTTTTTAAACTCTGCCTGCAGGGGTGTCATCTTGCCCTGACATTCTAGCCAAAAGATTTTATTTTATGTGCAGCTGTAGCTCAAGGTCAGTGTCAGAATCCAGAATTTACAATAGGAACCCTTGGATAGTTTCCCAGGCAGCACAGGCAGGCATAGATAACAGTTCTCAAAACAATTCTTTCTCCGCAGAGACAGTTCCCAAGGCAGCCACAGCCAGCAGAATTCCCAAACAATGTTCCCTCTATGGCTGGGCAATTTAAAAAGTTGATACTTTTGAAGAAGTGAAGTTATAGTCTTTTAGGATACTTTAAAACCCTTTTGCAACAATTTCCAGGCTTGTAGCAGTTCTAAAAGGTCACAAACTCCAAGTCGGAAACAATCAATCAGACTCTATTGTGACCTCACAATGGCTCCCCGCGCTCTGGCCCGGCTTTCCGCATTCCTGAGGGTGAGCAGCGGCTTTGAAGATTTTAGTAAGTCTATCAAGCAGGGTAAATTTTAGTTCTCAAACCCTTTTTCTTCCCTGCCTAGAAAAAGGGGTAGTTAGCAAATAAAGTCCTGGAAGTTAGGTCGGAAGCAATCCGTTTAGCGGCCACAGTGATTTTTTCTTTACTTTCAATTTTGCCGCAGTGGGGAGAGACAGACCTCCTTTTGATATCTCTCCCGCAAGTCAAATTTTGTCCATTAAAATCCAATTGGTTCTTTGCCGCTGTACTCACGGTTCCATTGTTAAATTTGTCCTTTAATTTGGAGGAATCCACCACTCGCTACTCCTGGCTCATGCAGCTTCGCGGCGCCGGGTGAGTTGCTGCCGCTGCAGCGCTCCGGTCTTCCACCCGCTCCGCTCTCGGCGACCCTTACTAGGGTTGCCGGAGGACCAGAGAGACCGTCCGAGGGCCAGCCAGCTCCACATCCACAGACCGCTCTGTCTGTGGTTCTTTGTGGGGGTCCGTAGCGTGGTTATGGCACCCCCGAACCCAACACCGCTGGTCTACTTGCAGTGTGAAGTAGACCCAGCTGGTCAGTATGGCGGATAGACCGGAAGTCCCATATACTCATTTTTCAGACCCCAATAACTCAGCGGGAAGGATAGTTGCCATTTGGATAACTAAGGAATTAACATTAAGAGTTAGCAAAGCTGAAATAAAACCTAAAACTATTTTGGATCATAATGTGCTCTCAGTTTGGTTAAAGAGAGAGGGGAAATGACCAATGAGATGGAGACTAAATGAGAATCTATTAATTGATGATATAAAGGAATGGGCATCCAAATAGTTTGGGACAACACTAAAGCAGTATTAAGAGGATTTTTTATTCAGCAAAATGCCATTCAAAAAGAAAGGGGGGAAAAGAAAAGAAAAATGACATATGGGGAGAGATAAGTAGAAACGAAAAAGAGTTCTATAAAAACCCAACAGTGAAGCGATCAAACAACATATTAATATCTTACAAGTGAAATATTCAATGTTGATTAATGAAGAAATCGAGAGGAAACTTAAAATGATGAAATTAAGAAATTTTGAATTTGCCAACGAGCCAGGCAAATTATTAGCCTGACAACTAAAAAAACAAAACAAAAAAGCAAAGCAAAAGGACAATAAATAAAATTTAAGTTGGAGACAGTTTAGTTAATGATCCAAAGGAAATCGCTAAGTGCATTGTTAATTTTTATAGAGATCTCTATAAAGAAGAGAGAACCCAGAAGAGATAAAGCAATATTTAGATGAGAACAATCTATCAAAAATCCCTGAAGATAAAACAAAAACTCTAAATGCCCCCATCACAGCATTAGAAGTACAACAAGCAATAAAGAAATTCAAACCTGGAGAAACCCCTGGACCAGACGGCTTGTCAGCAGAAAATAGAAGTTTTATTTGAGCCGTTAAAGATTTCAATGAATAATATATTAGAAAATGGTAAATTGCCTGAATCCTGGCTGCTGAGCTACTTTACTGAGATAATTACTGCCGGGTGTCTCGCTTCTGTGGGAGAGCCAAGCCATTACAATTACCTTTGTTCCAAAACAGGGCACAGATCTAACAAAGGCCTTTAATTATAGGCCGATATCACTTTTAAATAGTGATTATAAATTATATGCAGACATCTTGGCAGAACGAATGAAGTCCATCCTTAAAACTATTATACACAAAGACCAGGGGGGCTTTTTACCTGGCCATTCAATGTATAATAATATTAGAACCATTCTTAATGTGTTAGAATACTTGGACATTCGAATTGATAATCCCGTCTTTTTGATTCTGGTCAATGCTGAGAAAGCTTTTGATAGCATTTCATGGGGATTTATAACAACTGTGATGCAACAAATGGACTTTGGGGAATTCTTTTGTAAAGAAATTAAAGTCATCTATACAAACCATTATAAAAAAGCATTATAAAAGCATTATATTTGGTGTGGAGTAAATATAAAGATCTAATCAACCCTGAAACACCTTCGTGGATATCTCCTTTGGAAGCAAAGGCGGTTAAGAGAAAAAACATGAGTGGAGGCTGGTTAACATATAAATGGTTGTTGAAAGAGGAAGAGAATCAACTAAAGCTTAAAAATTATGGTGACATTAAGCAATACTTTGCAGGATTGTCAATTCCATAATTTGCTTTAATTCATTTTTATGCTGTTCCATCATATTTTTCACCTGCTATTTGCCCAATCTCATAAATCTAATTTAAGACCCTCGGTATACTAACCCTAGGGCAGAGGTCGGCAAGGTTTACCTTGACTTGGCCGGTTCACTCCAGTGGAGACCCCTCTGTGGGTCGGATCGTGTATGTGCGATTCCTGGCGCCGCGGAAGCAAATCTCTGCGCCGCGCCAGTTTAGCGCAGCGCGTGGGGACTCACGAAGTGGGCTGCTCGGTTCAGGGGCGGCGCGGAGAACGGTTAAACAACCCCCATGGGCCGCTTGTGGCCCATGGATCTTAGGTTGCCGACCCCTGCCCTAGGGTCTTCCACAGTTATCAGAAGGTCATCTGCAAATGCTGTCAAATGATAAACATTACTTCCCACCACTGCTGGACGCTTTCGGGGCTCAAGAAACCCTCTTGAGCTTTTTTGGGGTAGATGTAACCTTCTCGCTTTCCCCCGACCCCTTGGGGTGATGTGAGTCCATTCTTAAGAACTGGGCTCGCGCCCTATTGCCATTTTTACGGCAAACTGGAAGTCTCAACTGACGTCCTTCGATGAACCTGTGATTCGATAAGCCTGGCTCTTCTTGGGAATGGATTTTGTTTGGCTCCGTCATGGCTTACCCTCCATTTCTAATATCAGTCTTCTCTTTGGTCAACCAAAGACTGACAGGAGGAAAACAAAAACAGAAAACCTGACAAGAGCTATTACAATTTCCCTAACAACTCAGAGGTTTACATTTAAAATCGCCTGGTCAATTCAGACCAGTCTGATAATTGTTTAAGATTCTGCAACTGGAGGAAGAACAGTAATGGGGAAAAAGAATAATTCACTGTTCAACTATCTGAAGAAGTGTTCATGCACATGAAAGCTCATACCAAGAAAAAACTTAGTTGGTCTCTAAGGTGCTACTGGAAGGAATTTATTTTTTATTTTGTTTTCACTGTTCAAGGTTTATTGTAGGAATATTGTATTCCAAGGTGATTTAAGGGGGCGCTGTTGAATTATATGAAAATATATGAGTTTTGTCACAGAGAGCAGTTTTGAATTTAAAAACAGATATTATTGTGAGGGGGATGTGTGTCCTCCTCAAGAGTAAGCGACTCGACAGTCTGTTTAACTTATGTACAAGTTTATTTCACCGACAAGCTTTACAGTTCATCATCCTCCTCCGACGAACCAGATTCTCCAAGTAAGGGTTTCCGCTTTTCCCCCCAGCATAAAAGCCTCTTAAAACTCCAACGCCTCCTCTCACTCCTCCTTTTCCGCTTCTTGACTCTGCCGGCCCCTGCGTTGCCCTCATCCCTTTCACTTTCATCCTCCCTGGAAGTTGTTGCAGAGGCTCCGGCTACATCCTCGACCCCTTGCTCTCCCTCCGTCTCCATGTTCTCCTCTCCTCCCATAGGCTCCCACGCCACCCGCTCTTCCTCCATCAGCACAGGTGGCGACACCTCTTCACTCCCACTTCTCCACACCTCCTTCCCTGTCTCTGGCGACAGCCTAGGTGCTGCCTCTTCCTGCTCCCATGCTCGCAATACCTCCTCTGGCGTCCATGGGTGACCTCCGGATGCCTCTGTCCCTTGCGCCACCCCTCCTGGCTCGGGCCAGTCCCTGACAATTATGATCCCACTGGGAGCCTTACCAAGAGAGGCCACGATCCCACAATTCTCCTCCATGACTTCTTTATGCAGAGCTCTCTGGTCTGGATCCAGCAACTCCCATTCCTCATCCGAGAAACAAACAGCGACATCTTCAAAGCACACTGGACCCTGAAAGAAAAAGGGAAATGTCCTCCTCTGAGACAACAGTGTAGTTGTAGTCGGCCTCTGTCCCCACAAGACAGCTTCCCCTGACCTGATCTGGTTCCACAGCCCCTGTTTCCATTCTGCCCCCATGAAAAGATGAATGAAGAGGTCTAGCTGGTGTCATTATGCCACCTGCAAGAGAAAAAAGGTAAGTAAGACACTAGGAGTGCCTGTCTCTCTCACAGGTGAAGCAGGGCATCTCTAACTACAGATGGGCCTTTGAGAAGCTTTACCTACTGAGAGCATTTGGAGGTTTGTGCCCATTTCATATGTTAGTTGTGCAGAATACGTCTCCCCTCCGCTCAACCCTTGGTCCCAACTGTCCCCCCACAAAAAAGATGAATAGAACCCCCAGATTAGTTGGAAAAGCAACAGAATGAGACCAAACGGAGAAACACCACCTTCCTCCTTACCCAGTGGCCTCTCTCTGGTGTCCAACGGAGGCCTCTCTGCCTCACGGGAATCCAGGTCCATTTCTGCAAAATGATCCTTTCCCTGAAAAAGAAATAAGGATTCAAAACAGAGAATGAATGGCGAGAAATATTAGAAAGAGAATGACAAAGACTTGAAGGGTGTCAGATCTCATTCCATGGGTGCCTTCACATAAAAAGGATGGGCCATCAGGAGAGCATTATGGGATGTTCTCCGTCCTGTTTGGAGCCCCTTGGGAGTATCCAGAGGAAAGTCACTCTCACCTGCTTTCTCTCCTCTGCCTGACTCAGGAGGAAACCTTCGGCCAGGGCCACCGCCTGGGAACTGGTCTCCGCTCCACAGTCCCTCACCCAGCTCTCCATCTCCGGGGGAAGGACAGCCAGGAACTGCTCCAAGATCACCAGGTCCAGCATCTCAGCTTTCGTGTGTCTTTCTGGCTTCAGCCACTGATGGTCAAGGTGGTAGAGTCGGCTGCAAACCTCTCGGGGTCCTTTGGCCTCCTGGCAGCAGAACTGCCTCAACTGCTGGCTCTGCACCTCTGAGCGGAGGATGTCCTCCTCACCCAGGATCTTCTGCACAGAGTTTTCCCATAATCCCCCACTGCTCCCAGTTTGGATGGCATGGCCTCTTCCTGCTTCAGGGTCAGATGAATCTTGCTCATCCATCTGTGGTCTCAGGAAGCCTCTGAGAGATCGGAAGGAACCCTTTGGTCTTCTGCCAAGTTCTGCCTATGCTAATGAGAGGTGCTAGGAAATCCTACAAAGCAAATACATTGTTCTGTTATAATGGTGATACACCATAAGGAGAAGAAAATGGTTCCCTGAGCAAGTGTGTATGAGACTTGCTAGTAATCAGCATAGGTAGGACTGTACCACAGCCCAGACTCTGCCCCAGAAAGTACCATGCCAAATCTGCAGAAAACTGGAGGTGGGAGAGGGGGTTTACTGGGGTGGGGTCCCTTTTATCTTGGTAATCTTGGGGTACTCCTGGATCCAACATGTTCCCTGAAGTCTCACATGGGGGGAGAATAAAGGCCCAAGAAAATACACACACACACACACAAGCTATACACCAACCACTAGTAGTGAGACAAATGTTGCAGATCTTGCTGCGAATTTGTTGTGCCATTTTTGTGATATACAATAATAATACAACAACAACAGCAATAATAATTTATTATTTGTACCCCGCCCATCTGGCTAGGTCTCCCCAGCCACTCTGGGTGGCTTCCAGCAAATATTAAAATACATTAACATGTTGCAGATTAAAAACTTCCCTAAACAGGGCTGCCTTCAGGTATTTCCTAAATGTTATGTAGTTGTTGATTCCTTTGACCTCTGATGGGAGGGCATTCCACAGGGCAGCCCCACTACCGAGAAGTCCCTCTGCATGGTTCCCTGTAGCTTTGCTTCTCGCAGTGAGGGAACCACCAGAAGGCCCTCGGCACTGGACCTCATATACTGGGCCTTTGAGGCCGTTTAGGGCTTTAAAGGTCAGCACCAACACTTTGAATTGTGCTCGGAAACGTACTGGGAGTCAATGTAGCTCTCTCAGGACCGGTGTTATGTGGTCCCAGCGGCCACTCCCAGTCACCAGTCTAGCTGCCGCATTCTGGATTAAATGCAGTTTCCGAGTCACCTTCAAAGGTAGCCCCATGTAGAGCGCATTGCAGTAGTCCAAGCGGGAGATAACTAGAGCATGCACCACTCTGGTGAGACAGTCCGTGGGCAGGGAGGGTGTCAGTCTGCATACCAGATGGAGCTGGTAGACAGCCGCCCTGGACACAGAGTTAACCTGGGCCTCCATGGACAGCTGTGAGTCCAGAATGACACCCAGGTTGTGCACCTGGTCCTTCAGGGGCACAGTTACCCCATTCAAGACCAGGGAGTCCCCCACACCCGCACGCCCCCTGTCCCCCCAAAAAAGTACTTCTGTCTTGTCAGGATTCAACCTCAATCAAAACCCCAGTAGAAAGTACTGGCCAGGAGCCACCCATCGCCCTCTCCTCCTCCTCCTCCATGAACTGGCCCCATCCTCTCTCAAGCCACCCAGGTTGGTGGGCATCCCTGGCTCCTGTGGGAGGGAGTTCCACAGTTCAACTTCCCAAAGGATTGTCATGATTTATTGCGTAAGTCAGGGCTGTTGCTGTTTTCCATTTCTTGCATTGATCTATTGTTCAAACGTTTCTGTCTGGCTGCAGCCTATGCTAATAGACGTGGCGGATTCCTCAATCTGAAGGGGGTTTATTTGCGTGCCCCTTTTCCCCTGACCCACAGACACCTCCCCAAAGGGGCAAGCTGCGCATTTATACAAAGGCAGAACATACAGTACTGTAGTTGCAGACCTCGTGCCACCTCCCCCCTCCCTGACTGAAGGCTCTGCTTCCCTGTGCACGAGGTGAGCAGCCCCCCCCCCCAGGAACCCTCCCCTGAAGCCCTGGGACCCCCACCTTCTCCCCACTGCACCCTCTGGGGGGAGAAGAGACTCACCCCATCCCAAGAGACGACTGCCCTTCCCAAAGGGGTAAGCAGTGTCATTATACAAATGCAGAATATATTGCAACCTCGCCCCGCCTTGGCAGGACGCCCTGCTCCCGGGGTCCGCCCTCCCCGGATGAGCCATCCTCTCCTGGAGCCCTGGGACCCCCACCTTCTCCCCACTGCACCCTCTGGGGGGGGGGAGAAAAAGGAGACTCACCAGATCCCCATGCAGGATTGCAATGCCGCATTTGCAGGAGAGGAAAGCACCCCCGCCCCACCTTGCAGGAAGAGGAGGGAGGGGCTTCTGCTCTGGAGGACCTGGCCCCCCTTGACTTCCTGTCCTCTCTAGGAAGGCAGCTCAGTTCCCTTTAACCCTTGCAAATCCGGGTCCACCCTGCTCAGCCCTCTCTGTCTCTCCACAATCCCAGAGGTGCTTTTTTTGAGGGGACCCTCTTGCTTGGTCTCTGATCTGCTCCCTCCCTCTGCCAGAAACTGGAGGAAGAGGTGGCAGGGAAAAGGGGTTTGCAGGAAGCAATGAGAATGAGAGGGATAGAAGGGAACCCTAAGGGTCATCTGTTCCAACCCCCTGCAAGGCAGGAATCTCAGCTCAAGCATCTCCCAAAGGATTCTGCTGCTCTTCCTGTCAGAATGTTCTTCCTGCTGTTGAAGCAGAAGCTGCTCTCTGGTCCTCTGGCTCTGGATCCATTATTTCGGGTGCCCCCTCTAGAGCAGGAGAAAACAAGCTGGCTCCCTCTTCCATGGGTCAGATATTGAGAGGTGGCTCTCATGTCTCCATCCAGCCAGATCTCAGCTGAGGGAGGAACAGGGAGACACACTGTTCCTGCCTCTCCTGGGACGGGAGATAGGAGGCCCCACATCCACCCCAGTAATTATTCCTGCGGGGTTTTAGCTGCCTTTCAGTTCCTTACACCTCCTAGTCCAGAACAACGTGGCCACAATAAGGAAATTTTGCCTATGGTACGACTATTTTGCACTCACCCTTTTCGAATCTCTAACACCCAAGCTGCATAACTTAGCAATTCCAAAATATAGACACACTTTTACTCTCGCAAGACAGAATGTATTGCCCTCGTCTGGACTTGAGGGACGATTCCTGCAGATTCCATACGGAAAATGCTTATGTCCCCGTGGAGATGGTAGTACCAAATCGGTGGCGCATGTCCTTTTGGCTTGTGCTTTTTATAAAGAGGAATGAGGTTATCACCCCTTTTATTGTCCATTCCGGGTCGCCCAACCACAGTCACAGTGTCCTTTCTCTTGGCAGATCCAGATGAGCAGGTGACAGCAAAGGTTACAAGGTTTTTAGCCGGGGCAATTAGAATAAGATCCATATATTTTATATAATTGACTGTTTTATCTATATTCATTGTAAATCCCATTGTTGTTTTATTGCTATGGCCGATGGCTGACGGAAATAAAGATTCCTTCCACCTCTGTGCAGATGTGGGCCAGGGCGCGCTAGGGCAGAGAGGTCTGTGAAGAGGGCAGGGAGGGCGGCTGGGCTCTCTTCTTCCAGGGGAGGTTTCGAACTCCTCTCCTCACTGGCCCCATTGGCCAACTCTCCCTTTTATGAGCCTGCCATTCAGGGAGGGGGGGTCTGGACTGCTGCTCTTCTTGCCCTTCTGCTTCTTGGAAGCAACTGGTTCTGTGTGGGAAGGGAAACTAGACATCTCATAAAACAGTTAAAGGTAAAGGGACCCCTGACCATTAGGTTCAGTCGTGACTGACTCTGGGGTCTGGCGCTTATCTCACTTTATTGGCCGAGGGAGCCGGCGTACAGCTTCCGGGTCATGTGGCCAGCATGACTAAGCCACTTCTGGCGAACCAGAGCAGCGCACGGAAACACCTTTACCTTCCCGCTGCTGTGGTACCTATTTATCTACTTTGACGTGCTTTCGAACTGCTAGGTTGGCAGGAGCTGGGACCAAGCAATGGGAGCTCACCCCATTGTGGGGATTCAAACCGCAGACCTTCTGATCGGCAAGCCCTAGGCTCTGTGGTTTAACAGTAGTGGGTAGTAATTCAACAAAATTATGCCAGTGGAAAGATTAGCACTTGTGCAAGGCGCTCCCCCTCCTTCCTCCAGATGCACCATGTGCCAGCCAACCTCCGTTCAGTTCTTAAGGACTCTATTCTGGTTTTGATCTTTTTTGTGGTGGTTGCTGCTTTTAAAATCAAGCAGTGTATGAATTTTATGAACTAAAGTAATAGACAATGTTGATGATGCCTGTGTGACCCCAGTACACATTGCTGAGCTGGGGAACTGTGTTGCAAAATGCAGGGAAGCGCACATTTTGAAGGCTTTGGGTACATTTGCATTCAAATGCCTGGCTATACCCCTTGGCCCCGTCCTCCAAACTTAGCTGGGTGGCTGTGCTCTCCCACCCCACACACCAAGGAGATGGGATAGGTTAGGGGAAACCCTGCTTTTGGGGCCGAGGTCCTGACTCCCCACCCAAATTCTTCCATGCCAACTCAGCTAGATTGGTAAAGAAAAAGCGATTGATACGCATTGTATGTGTGATATAGTATTGGGGCACTGGATGGCACTGTGGTGTCCAGTTTTTCTCTACCTGTTTTCCCTGTTTGAATTTACAACGCCTTTAACTGAAGCGCTTCTTTGATGTATCTAGATCCTCTGTCAACCCCTCTTCTCATCCCTATCTTCTCTCAACCATCCCTTTCTCCCATCTCAAATCCAGCCCCTTCTAAAAATTTCCACAGAAATGGCTCCTTTTATGTTCCCCCCAAAAGTGCTGGCTCCACCCTCCTCTGGTTAGCCAATCAAAGAGAGGCTCCAAACCTCTGGTGGAATTCTCAGGCACTGCAGACCCAGCTCTGCTGTCCATCAAACCCCCGTCTTATATTGGTGCATCTGGTTCTTCCTAAGTGCAAAACTTTACTTTTCTCCCTATTGAAATTCATTTTCTGAGCTTGGGCCCAGTTCTCCAATTCATTAAGGTCGTTTTGAATCCCAATTCTGTCTTTTGTGGCATTAGCTTCCCCTCCCAGTTTGTCATTTATTGATTTATTTATTAATTTATTGATTGAATTTGTATAACGCTCTATACTCACAAGTCTCAGGGTGGTCACAACATACAAGCACAATATAAAAACACAATATACAGACTTCCGGCTTGCCACGAAGGGGAAGGAGCCGGTGACTTTCTTCAGGGAGTGCCGGGGGCTCCACGGATGCTTTGTGTCCCCAAACCTCCTTGGGGGAAGCCAGGGAGACTGGAGAGGACCCGCTGAAACGAACTCCATTCTAGCCCCCAAAGTGGCAGCTCTTCACCGGAAGGTCAAGCACTGGGTCATATTGCCTCAACGGCAAAAAGCCTTGTAACCCTCGTTGGAGTGGCAAGCTCTCCCAAAAAGGAGAAAAGCCAAAGAAAAGGTAGAATGGAAGAAAAGATTAAAGAACCTATTCGGCAAAGTTATGGAGAGAAAAAGGGAAGTCCTCTCCAGAATTGGGAAAAGAAGCATGTGCCAAAAATCTAGCAGAAAAAAGCCAAGGTAAAGCAGAGCATCTTCATAGAATCATAGAATCCTAGAGTTGGAAGAGACCCCAAGGGCCATCCAGTCCAACCCCCTGCCAAGCAGGAAACACCACCAAAGCATTCCTGACAGGTGGCTGTCAAGCCTCTGCTTAAAGACCTCCAAAGAAGGAGACTCCACCACACTCCTTGGCAGCAAATTCCACTGTCGAACAGCTCTTACTGTCAGGAAATTCTTCCTAATGTTTAGGTGGAATCTTCTTTCTTGTAGTTTGAATCCATTGCTCCGTGTCCGCTTCTCTGGAGCAGCAGAAAACAACCTTTCTCCCTCCTCATGTTCCAGCTTGTCAGTATCCTTCTTGAACTGTGGTGCCCAGAACTGGACACAGTATTCCAGGTGAGGTCTGACCAGAGCGTAATACAGTGGTACTATTACTTCCCTTGATCTAGATGCTATACTCCTATTGATGCAGCCCAGAATTGCATTGGCTTTTTTAGCTGCTGCATCACACTGTTGACTCATGTCAAGTTTGTGGTCTACCAAGACTCCTGGATCCTTTTCACTTGTACTGCTCTCAAGCCAGGTGTCACCCATCCTGTATTTGTGCCTTTCATTTTTTTTGCCCAAGTGTAGTACATTACATTTCTCCCTGTTAAAATTCATCCTGTTTGCCTTGGCCCAGTTCTCCCATCTGTCAAGGTCACCTTGAAGTGTGATCCTGTCCTCTGGGGTATTAGCCACCCCTCCCAATTTGGTGTCATCTGCAAACTTGATCAGGATGCCCTCAAGCCCATCATCCAAGTCATTGATAAAGATGTTGAATAAGACTGGACCCAAGACAGAACCCTGTGGCATCCTACTAGTCACTTCTCTCCAGGATGAAGAGGAGCCATTGATGAGCACCCTTTGGGTTCGGTCAGTCAGCCAGTTACAAATCCACTGAATGGTAGCATTGTCTAGCCCACATTTTACCAGCTTCTTTACAAGAATATCATGGGGCACCTTGTCAAAGGCCTTGCTGAAATCAAGATAGGCTACATCCACAGTGTTCCCTTCGTCTACCAGGCTTGTAATTCTGTCAAAAAATGAGATCAGATTAGTCTGACATGACTTATTTTTCAGAAACCCATGCTGACTTTTAGTGATCACAGCGTTCCTTTCTAGGTGCTCACAGACCGTTTGCTTAATGATCTACTCTAGAATATTTCCTGGAATTGATGTCAGGCTGACTGGGCGGTAATTGTTTGGGTCCTCTCTTTCCCCCTTTTTGAAAATAGGGACAACATTTGCCCTCCTCCAGTCTGCTGGGACTTCGCCTGTTTTCCAGGAATTCTCAAAGATTACTGCCAGTGGTTCTGAAATCACCTCTGCCAGTTCTTTTAATACTCTGGGATGTAGTTCATCTGTCCTCCCAGTTGAACGACGTGGCCCAGGAAGAGAGGGAAAAATAGGGGAAGTGAACAAATGGCTTCGCAAATGGTGCCAGCAGGAACGGTTTGGATTCTTAGATCACAGTCTGCAGTTTCTTGAAGATGGACTTCTGGCAAGTGATGGGCTGCACCTCACGAGGGTTGGGAGGAATGTTTTTGCCAACAATCTCAAAAACCTCATCAGGAGGGCGTTAAACTGACTTATGTGGGGGAGAGAGACAGTGGTCCTGAAGGTAGGAGTCTATCAAATGCTGAAGATGATCATCCAAATGTCAAGGACCAAATGGAGCAATCAGCACACAGACCTAGTGGTGGGAGGAAAAAATCCTTAAGTAGGAGACTAGGGGGAATGATCAATGGTCTTCAATGTCTGTATACAAATGCACAGAGCATGGGAAATAAACAAGATGAACTTGAGCTCTTGGTACAGCAAACTAAATACGACATAATAGGCATCACTGAAACCTGGTGGGATGAGTCTCATGATTGGAATGTAGTAATAGAGGGATACAATCTATTTCAGAGAAATAGACCAAACAGGAAAGGAGGAGGAGTGGCGTTATATGTCAGGGATGTGTATACCTGTGAAGAGATCCATGATTTAAAACTTCAAAGCCAAATTGAGAGTATCTGGGTCAAAATTAAGGGAGAGAAAAATAACAGTGATCTCATTGTGGGAGTTTACTATAGACCCCCCAGCCAAACTGAGGAAACAGATGACGCCTTCCTGGAACAGATGACCAAGCATTCGAAAGAACGTGAGATAGTAGTAATGGGGGATTTCAACTATTCTGATATTTGTTGGATGTCAAACTCAGCCGAAAGCATAAGGTCGAACAGATTCATCACTGGCCTTGCAGACAATTTCATTGTCCAGAAAGTGGGAGAAGCAACAAGAGGATCAGCCATTTTAGATCTGGTCCTAACCAATAGTGATGACCTGGTTAGTAGGGTAGAAGTGGCAGGATCATTAGGTGGGAGTGATCATGCTCTTCTGGAGTTTATTATACAGCGGAAAGGAGCAAACAAGCATACTAAGTCTTGGTACACCATAAACTTGACATGAGTCAACAGTGTGATGCAGCAGCTAAAAAAGCCAATGCAATTCTGGGTTGCATCAATAGGAGTATAACAACTAGATCAAGGGAAGTAATAGTACCACTGTATTCCGCTCTGGTCAGACCCCACCTGGAATACTGTGTCCAATTCTGGGCACCACAGTTCAAGAAGGATACTGACAAGCTGGAACATGTCCAGAGGAGGGCAACCAAAATAGTCCAAGGCCTGGAAATGATGCCTTATGAGGAATGGCTTAGGGAGCTGGGTATGTTTAGCCTGGAGAAGAGAAGGTTAAGGGTTGATATGATAGCCATGTTCATGGGCGTACCCGGGGGGGGCAGGTGCCCCCCCCCAGAAGGCAGCTGCCTCCCCTAGAAGCAAAAATGATCAGCGTCCGTTCAAAGCATTTTCCCCCAGAAGCATTTTTTTCCGGCACAATTTCCCCCCTCTCCCTCTGCATCCTCCCTCCTCCCTCCCTCCTCCCAGTGCAGCCATAGGCTAATATCGCTGAGGCACAGGCCAATGGGCAGGCAGCTCATGGCTGAGAGCAGGAAGAGGGCTGGGCTGAGCTGGCTCTGCTGCCAGCTGTTTCCTCTCCTGCCGGCTCAGCACGTGTCCAAAATAAAGCATTCATTTATTTTGCTCACAAACTAGAGGAAAAGAAACTTGCTCAGCCATGTAGGTGGGTCTCCTCCCCATCTCCCCCCTCTTTCTCTGCCTTCCAGCCTGCTCAGAGCAGAAAGGCACCTTTCCTCCTGGCCATCCCTTTCCAAGAATGCCAGGGAAGGGTTAAAAAGGCAATGCATTGGGGGAAACACCCCCCCTCCCAGCAACCTGGAATCAAAGAGGGAGGGGAAGGAGGGAAGTAAACTCCATCTCATCCCTCCCAGCCCAGGTCAATGCCAGGTGGGGAAACAAAAGAAGACTAGATGAGCAAACTTTGCTCTGTTGGAAGAGGGTGCCGACCTCTGTCGCATCCCCCCTTGGCAGAGCGGAACCCACTCCCCAGTCAGCCTGGTAGGGAACGGGGAATTGGGTTAGGTGGGTAGAGGGGCAAATGGCTCTAAGGATGGCTGGAGTGCCCCTGACCAGCAGCTAGTGGTGTTTCATTTTTTTCTAATTCCCAACATTCCAGTTATTTATTTAATCTGCAAATAAAGCATGACTCTGCCCCCTGCTTTATTTGCAGATTAAATAAATAATTGGAATGTTTGAGACTCCTTCGGGTAGTGATAAAGTGGGATATCAAATCCAATCTCTTCTTCTTCTTCTTCCTCCTCTACTACTGAAAACCAGACTTTCTCAATCCATTCGGATATACATAGGAGATTGGCTTCTCTCTCCTCAACTTGTAGCTATCACAAACTCAGCAGCGGTAACAAGGTTGAATGCTGCAAAGTGGACCGCGAAGCCTGCTGCCTGGTGTCAAGTGGCAGGGAGTTCCAAAGTACACTTGCTGCCACACCAAAACACCCATGTTTTACGTTGGAGGTTCCTACAGGGCAGGGCTGGCAGGTTGCAAATTCCGTGGTCCAGTATTAGTGCTTCTTAAATCAATATTACTTGCATTCAAGGAGGAAACTGAGTTTTATTTAAACTATGGCAAGCCAGGAATATAGATATATACAGGAATATATATAGGTGACCATCTAGCAAGGACTGGGATGGCTTCTAAGTGGCAAGTCTTTCTCCTGAAAAGGATGAGCAGAGATGATCAGGGGCCCCTTATTGATGGTGAAGCTTACTCTTTGGGGGAGATGTAAGGAAGGCGAAGAAGGAGTTCTTCCATGGAGTAGAAGGTACCATCTTGGTTGGGCCAGGGAAGGAGGAGATGGGGAAGGGCCACATCTCAGGGGCAGAAGCTCTCAGGTTCAACCCAGAGCCGTCTTTCCCATGGGGCTTAGTGGTGCATCGCGCCAGGGCGCCGGCCTCTCAGGGGCTCCCCAGCCAGTGAGGGAGCTGCGCGGCTTTGCCGGTGGCCTCCCCTTTCCCTGCACACCTGCCAGCTACGCCCTGCCAACCATATGGCTGGCGGGTGCGCAACTTCCCTCCCAAGCCTCTGCGAGGATTGCTCTCCTCCAGCGGCATGGGAGAGAGTTGCGCCCCCGATGGCTGGCAGTGTGCAGCTTCGCCCCCACCCCACTATTTAGTTTATTGATTTATTTAGTTTAATGGACGGATTCCCATGGCAATTTCTCCATGAGAAAGAGAGGCTCTCCAAGCTTCTTCTCCATCTGGACCTCACCGATATTCCACCAGAAATTTAGAAATGGACTTGCAGGGCAGGGGTGGTGTCAGGAGCAGGGCAGCAATAACTCACACGGCGTCAGTGAAGTTAACTACTTATTCAAAGGAACAAGACAGCTCAAGAGAACAGGCCAAGCGAGCACAGCAACTCACATCTGTAGCTCTTGCCCCATGAGGCAGTTGTGGGGACTGAAGGTCTCCACCTTCCCACACTTCCCTAAGTCTCCTCCTCCCCCTTCCTAAGCAATCTAAGGTTCCTCCGTATTGTCCATCTTTGCTTCTCCCGCTTCATCCCTCTCCTGGTCCTGGGGAAACCAGCAGGGAGGGGAGCTTGTTGCAGCAGGAGGGGAAGACAACCTGGCTTCCTTGCCAGCCTGGCTGATCTCTGCCTCTTGGCTCCCCCTCCTCTCCAGCCTCTGCTTCTGCCTCTGCTTCTGGACTGCTCTCTGTCGCAGCCTCTCTCTGCTCACTAAACCCTGTTGCCTCTTCTGCTTCTGACACCTCCTCCTCCTAGTCTTCTCCCGCTCCTCCCTCTGACCACTCATTATTGTACCACCACTGATCCCTGGGCTCTGAGCCTTCTTCCCTTGGGGGCTCCCCAGCTGGTGCCCCCACCCCACCCCTCCTCTGCATCCAGCCAATCCATGACAGACTAGGTCAAGGCCATTAAAAATTGTAAGTTTGGGTTTCATCCTGGCTCAAAGGGCGGGGGGGGGGAAGCGGCGCTGACAGAAGATTCTCACTGAGCTCCTGGGCATCGTCATCAGTTTGTGGGGTTCTAGTCTGTGTTCAGGATTTCAAGTCCCCAAAAATGCAGTAGCCTTCAAAGACACTCCCAGTAGAAAATGGGAAAGCAATGCCTTCCTGGTATGGTTCTTCCCCTGCAAGAGTTGCTCTGCGACTTCATAGAATTGTAGAATTCAAAGGGGTCCCCAAGGGACATCTAGTCCAACCGTCTGCAATGCAGGAAGCGCAACTACGCCGTGAGCTGCTTGGGTGCCATCCTCACCTCTTCCTGCACAGGACAGCCTGCAGCACCCGGTCCCGGATCTTCTTCGTCCGCACCCCATAGATGATGGGGTTCAGGGTGGGTGGCACCACCAGGTAGACGTTGGCGATGAAGATGTGCACGGCGTGAGGGACTTTGTGGCCGAAGCGGTGGGTGAGGAAGGAGAAGACGGCTGTGGTATAGAAGATAAGGATGACGCAGATGTGGGAGCTGCAGGTGCCCAGTGCCTTGAGACCGGCCTCCTTGGAGGGCAGGCGGCAGACCGTGCGCAGGATCAGGGCATAGGACAGGCTGATGAAGCACACGTCGAAGCCCCCAATGAGGAAGGCCAGGCTCAGGCTGTAGCCCCTGCTGGCCGCTGTGTCCGCGCACGCCAGCTTGACCAGGGCCATGAACTCGCAGTAGCTGTGGGCAATGACCCTGGACTTGCAGAAAGGCAGGCGGCCCACCAGGAAGGGGTGCGGGAAGAAGAGGACCACCCCCCGGACCACGACAGCCAGCCCAATCTTGGCCACCACGGCGTTGGTGAGGACGGTGGCGTGGCGCAGAGGGTTGCAGATGGCCACGTAGCGGTCATAGGCCATGGCCAGGAAGAAGCCGGACTCCATGGCCGTGAAGGAGTGGATGAAGAACATCTGGGCCAGGCAGGAGCTGAAGCCAATGGGCTGCCTGCCAAACCAGAAGATGGCCAGCAGCTTGGGCAGGGTGGAGGAGGAGAGGACCAGGTCAGTGAGGGACAGCATGCAGAGGAAGAGGTACATGGGCTCATGCAGGCTGGGCTCCGTCTTGACCATCAAGAGGAGGGACAAGTTCCCCAGCAAGGCCACGAAGTACATGGAGCAGAAGGGGATGGAGAGCCAGGCCTGCAGGGACTCCAGCCCTGGGATGCCCAGGAGGGTGAAGGGGCCTGGAGCGCTGGCGGTGGCATTGCGAGAAGTGCCTGGCAGCATCATGGATCAGGGCCAGGGGCATCTTTGGGCGGCACGGCTGGGTTGGCCAAGGAGGAGACCCTGGGAAGAAAGAAAACACAGGGCAGCCTCTGGTTAGAGAGCGTTGCTAGTATTTGTACCGTATTTGTAAAATTTATTATTTTACAAAAAATAAATTTTAGTAGTGGGGGAAGAAAACCTATATACTAATGTAATGTAACAGCTGCAAAATCTCGTGACTCCAACTGAAACACTGAATCATTGCCTTGTTGATTTGTTAGCTCCCTTTAAAATTGAGCATGTCTGTGTCTTAAGTAGTGGGGGGGGGGTTGGGGGGGGAGTTTGTTTCACTGTTGCTTTGCTACGTGTGGAGACTCCAAGAACACGCTGCCTGGAGGAGTTTGTGAGGAGAGACAAACCGATAACTTATGTGCTGCTGCAAAGGAGTTTTGAAAGCAAGAAGCAAGAAGATCCTCTCTTGGGCTCAAGGGAGACAAACGCAGTGCATTGGACTTGATATGCATAAATACTACGACTGCTTGTTAATAATTGCCATCCTACAAAAAAAGAGTCCTATTCAAAATCTCCTGTGTTGTGTCTGCTTCATCACAAGGATGTCGAAGGTGAAACTGCTGCACCACTCTGCATGTTTCTTTTTTCCAAAAAAAGATTCCCCCCCCCATTTTTTTAATTGATTTTTAAGCACATAACATATCGGTTAATTTTCCATACTTCCCCCCTCTCACTGTAGGAAGCAACATTCATCCCCCTCTCTCACAAGGGTAGACATAATCATTATACATTTAACCTTACTAACAGTGTTTAATATCATTGCTTGGGCCTGGCCCAATTCTGCGGGCCAGGTATTCCTTCTTTCCTCAATTTCATATTTCGGTTGACTTCCTCAAGTCCCCCCTCTGTTGAATTCATTCTCATTCCTCTCTAACAGGTTTCACTGAATTCAACAGACACCTGAGTGATCTGCCTTCCTCTGAATGCCAGGAGAGCTGCTGGAGATCTGGCTCACCAGCATCTGCATAAGCAGCAAATGTGATTCCCATCAGCACGAGCAGCTGATATGCAGGGTCTGGGCTGCTAGTGGCTGACCAGGAGGAAGACCCTGGGGTCGTAGGGAGAGCTCGATGAAAATGCGGAAAAGACAAATCCCATGGAAAGTCACGGGAAATACAACATCTGATATCCTAATGCCATTATACTGCTAGAGGATTGGGAGGCTGGTCTGTAAGATCTCTGTGGGTCCCTTCCAAGTTTGTGACTTTGTATCTCTGCGCTTAGAATCGAGTAGAAGGAACCTGCTGAGCTGCTCCCACCTGTCTCTTTGCAAGATAATGGCTTTAGCTGGCCCAGCTACCTACTGATAAGGGAAAATCCTGGGGTGAGGGTTTTCTCTGCTGCCCAGCTCATTGGGGTGCCACTCCCTGCGAGTCTGTCCTGGTCAGCAAAAGAAGGAGTCTCCAGCCAAGTTAAAGAAGCAAAGAGTGGTCAGTAGACCTGATCTTTATTTGTTGCAACAAGGTTCAAACACACAAAGAGTAGGAACCCTGAGCATGGAGTTGCATGAACTTTTAAGACTCCCCCCCTTCCCCATAATACATTTCCAACAGCATCATCAATACATCACAAATATGTCACAAAGTAGGAGTGTTTGGCAAGCGGAAACATCAGCCCATCACCCACCTCTGTCTATAACCCCAGTTCCTGACCTCTTTTAACTACCCTCTTCTCTAAAGACCAATGAGAGTATTTATACATCCCCCTTTCTTGGGAGAAAAGCAATGACAAACCTAGACAGTATCTTAAAAAGCAGAGACATCACCTTGCCGACAAAGGTCCGTATAGTTAAAGCTATGGTTTTCCCAGTTGTAATGTACGGAAGTGAGAGCTGGAGCATAAAGAAGGCTGATCGCCGAAGAATTGATGCTTTTGAATTATGGTGCTGGAGGAGACTCTTGAGAGTCCCATGGACTGCAAGAAGATCAAACCTATCCATTCTTAAAGAAATCAGCCCTGAATGCTCACTAGAAGGACAGATCCTGAAGTTGAGGCTCCAGTACTTTGGCCACCTCATGAGAAGAGAAGACTCCCTAGAAAAAACCCTGATGTTGGGAAAGATGGAGGGCACAAGGAGAAGGGGGTGACAGAGGACGAGATGGTTGGACAGTGTTCTCGAAGCTACCAACATGAGTCTGACCAAACTGCGGGAGGCAATGGAAGACAGGAGTGCCTGGCGTGCTCTGGTCCATGGGGTCACGAAGAGTCGGACACGACTAAACAACAACAAAGCTGCAGGGCTTCCCTGTGTTTCCCCTTTGAAAATATCAGGATCCAATCCACCATCCCAATGGGTTTCTGTCTGTGGTATGTGCTGCCCTTGATCGCCTCCTGCCTCCTATTGTGAGGCTAAGTTCACACCTAATGGAGGGGCAAGGAGTACGTGACCTTATGCTTCAGGGATGAAGGAGAAGAAGAAGAGTTTGGATTTGATATCCCACTTTATCACAAAGCAGCTAACATTCTCCTTTCCTTTCCTCCCCCACAACAAACACTCTGTGAGGTGAGTGGGGCTGAGAGACTTCAAAGAAGTGTGACTAGCCCAAGGTCACCCAGCAGCTGCATGTGGAGGAGCGGAGACGCGAACCCGGTTCCCCAGATTACGAGTCTACTGCTCTTAACCACTACACCACACTGGATCTCCAGGCAGAGGGAGCCTAGGAATCCCCTCTTCCAGAGGGGTCATTAGCAATTATTTGATTCTATATTGGATAGTCAGAGAAAACACTAAGCTACATGGAATCAGCTTATTGCTACAATTTTATAGACTGCTTTTCTGAGCTTCTTTGCTGTTGTGGATGTCTGGTGCCTGTGTCAACGGTCATTGTTCTGGCCTTAGTTTCAGGCTGTGGTGGGGACTTGGGATTTTGGGAAACTCATTTAACTGCCCCCTCCTTCCTGGTTTTAACACTACCCACATAAGCATCCGCAGAACACAACATGCATCAGGAGACTTGGTTTGGTCAGAATCAAGTATACTCTTCTACGTCTGGAAAATGAGCCACCATAGCTGCTAGAGGGCTTTGAAAATTTGTGTCTGGGGCTTTTTAGACTCGTCTACCCATTTATTATGGGACACAGGTGGCACTAAACCACAAAGCCTAGGGCTTGCTGATCGGAAGGTTGGCGGTTTGAATCCCTGCAACGGGGTGAGCTCCTGTTGCTCGGTCCCTGCTTCTGCCAACCTAGCAGTTTGAAAGCACGTTAAAGTGCAAGTAGATAAATAGGTACCGGTCCGTCGGGAAGGTAAACGGCGTTTCCGTGCGCTGCTCTGGTTCACCAGAAGCAGCTTAGTCATGCTGGCCACATGACCCGGAAGCTGTACACTGGCTCCCTCAGCCAGTAAAGCGAGATGAGCGCCGCAACCCCAGAGTTGTCCGCGACTGGACCTAACGGTCAGGGGTCCCTTTACCTTTACCTTTTACCCATTTATTATCTGAAACCAAAGGAGCATATTGGTTGCCAGATAATATTTATTTCCAGCCTTCCTACCCCACTGCTCGATTCTAAACCCTCCCTGGTTGCAGAGGCCCCCCAAAATTAGCAGGGACTCACCCAGACAGATCCTCCAAACCCACAACATTATTTGGGCAGCCACTGTCCCTGCCAGGCTCTTGAACCCTCCTCACAATAGCAAGATGTGACCAGTTCTGCCCGCAGACTTACCCAGGGGTGGAGCCGGTGAGGCAGGAGGATTGCTTCCCCATCGCAGGTGCTCTGTGCCAGGGATCCCCTCTTGCAAAAGTGTGCCAGGGTCAAGAGGCATGTCGTTTATAGCCCATCCTGCCTACCACCCCACCTGATCCTACAGGTCCACAGCCCGTCTGTGGCCTCGTGGGACTCGCTTGGGGGGGGAGCATTTGAGCAAAAGACCTCACAGCTTGCTTGCTTCCCCATGCCATCCCCCCAGGGGGCCGGATGCCAAGCAATAGGGAGGCAGCACTGGGTATGCATGTTGTTTAAGTGCTCTTGTCAGTGCTTTTTTTTTCCTTTTAAAAAAAGGGGTACTTTCATTTTGACTCAAGAAAATCACCATTTTATAGCTCAAATCGGGGAAAATAAATACAGTAAATGGACAAAAGTACAAAGATTCCCAAAATGTTGAGGGGTATGCATACCCCTGCTTCCCCCCAGAAAAAAGCACTGGATCTTGTTATATTTACAGTATTGAAACATGGTTTGTTGTGTATTGTTATATCCACTGTTGTTTTCCTATGCTATTATGAAATTGTTACAATGTGATTGTTTTGCTATATTATCATGAAATTGTTTTTGTAGCGTTTGTTTGCAATGTGTTCCTGCTTTCTTTGTTGTAAGCTGCTTTGAGCATGATTTTCGTGTGTGGAAAAGTGGCATGCAAATAAAATGAATGAACGAATGTGTTGTCTTGGGGAAGCAGAGAAACAGGCGCAGAAGAAAACTCAAGCCTTCTCACAGTGATTAGGTTAAAAGTCTGTTCCAGACTCTGTTTCTTAAGGCAAAGCCTTTGCATTGGACAAGATCCTCAACAGCCAGACTCTCGCCTGAGCTGACCGAGAGGCTGCTCTGCTGAAAGCAATTCCTACGTTCTCATGTTCAGAACAGCTGAGAGGCACAGAACAGACCTTGCGGCTGCCTGGTGTCCCATGCTGCGGAGGGCTGCACTGAGGAGGAATGGTGGGAGCCTCCCCCTGCTCTGGATCCGAATCCTGCATCTCCCCAGGAGCAGGAGGACAGTGTAGATTTGGAACAGTGGTTTGCAGAGGGACATAGTTCAGAAGGCAGAAGCTGGGAAATACTGGATGGGGAACACCTAGGAGAAGAAACAATGGGAGAGAGGGCTTAACAGATTCCCAGTCTCTGGAAAGCAATCCTGCGCTCAGTCCAAGGTCAAGAAAAGCTCAGAAAGTGGCAGAACAGAAAGCATTCAAAGCACAGCAGGTACAAGATCAGATTATAAGATGTGGATTAATAGGGACTGAAGGGGGTGGAATCCTTAATTGGGAGCACCACCATTTCTAGGAGATGGGTTCTTTGTTCTCTTGCTGTGATTATTAAAGTTTCTAACTGGTAAGAAGACCCCCTTTCCTTTGTTCTGCTTATCTGCTGCCACAGGGGGGGGGGAGGAAGCCGATTCCCTGAAGCCTGACACCTGGTGACCCTTTTGTTCATCAGGAAGTTATTATTTATTACTATTGTTTATTAAATTTGTATACCGCCTGTCATCTGAAGACTGCAGGGTGGTTTACAGCATAAAAATACAGAATGAAAACACAAAATACACATCATAACAGCAGCAGCAGCAGCAAGCACCACCAATAACCCGCTCTCACACTTTGCAGGGTTCACTCCTGAATGATCTGGTGGTGATGCCCTCCAGGACACCTTCTTTGCCAAGTGAGCCAGCAAACGTGGCACAATGAGGAGGAGGAGGAGGAGGAGCCCCCCCATTGCAGGCTTGAGGAACAGTCCTGAGCTGGAGATCTGCCTGCTGCCAGTCATTCCCCACAAACATTGCAGGGGTTCCACTAGATGACCCTTTGGGACCCCTTCAAACTCTACAAGTCTAGGATTATTGGATCCCAAATCCTTTGCCTGCTGCCCTTCTCTGGCCACCTTTGCCTGCCATTTGAGCCCAGGTGCCCTCAGAGCAGCACCTTCTTCCAGGCCCATTCCTGGGGTTACTCTGGGGCAGGGGTAGGCAACCTTCGGCTCCCAGATGTTTTGGGACTACAACTCCCATGATCCCTAGCTAACAGGACCAGTGGTCAGGGATGATGGGAGTTGTAGTCCCAAAACATCTGGGAGCCGAAGGTTGCCTACCCCTGCTCTGGGGGGTCAGAAGCAGCAACACAGCCTCCCTCCTCCCAGCACCCAAAGTCTAGAAGTCAGGATGTTTCCCTTCCTGGTTCTGGTTCGTGGGACCACTGTAAGCTTTCCCGTCATCATTTTGTGGGGGAAATATCACGTCACCTGAATAACACGATGGCTTTCCCCAACATGCGGCAGTCAAGATGTTTTGGACTACAACTCCCATGAGCCTCTGCTAGCGCAGTCATGCATCATGGCACTATTAGATTTTAGCTTCTAATAGGAATTTCTAAAGTCTGGTTCAGATTGTCCCCAGCAAGACAGAGCAGGCCGTAGCTCCAGGGCTCCCATACTTTCCATCGTGTGTTATTTTGCCCCTTGCCATTTGTTTGAGCTTCTCTGACAGCTCTCAGCTGTGTCCTTCTCTTTGTCCCAGCCTTTGGCTACCCAGTACAGATCTGGCGGTTAAAGGCTCAGAACCCCCATGGGTTGCCCTGCTACGGCCAGCCCCACATCAAAATGCTGTGGGTCAAAAGAACATGAGGAGACCCTGCTGGATCAGGCCAATGACCCATCTAGCCTTGCATCCCGTTCTCACAGTGGTCACCCAGATGCCGATTTGCAGGATTAACTGGGACCCAGGAGCATCGCTGCCTCCAAATGTGAGGGCAGAGCAGAGCCCTCCTGGCTCGAAGAAGAAGAAGAAGAGTTTGGATTTGATATCCCGCTTTATCACTACCCGAAGGAGTCTCAAAGCGGCTCACATTCTCCTTCCCTTCCTCCCCCACAACAAACACTCTGTGAGGTGAGTGAGGCTGAGAGACTTCAGAGAAGTGGGACTAGCCCAAGGTCACCCAGCAGCTGCATGTGTAGGAGCAGGGAAGCGAACCCGGTTCCCCAGATTACGAGACTACCTCTCTTAACCACTACACTACACTGGCTCCGAGTAGCCGTTGATAGCCCTCTCCTCCTCCTCCTCCATGAATTCGCCCATATACGTTGGTGGCCATCACTGCCTCCTGTGGGAGGGAGTTCCGCAGTTTAACCCTGTGCTCTGTGAAGAAAGACTTCCTTTTATCTGTCCTGAATCTTCCAGCGTCCAGCTTCATTGTCTGCCCACGAGTTCCAGTGCTGGGAGAGAAGGAGGGAAACTTTTCTCTGCCTCTTTTCTCCATGCCAGGCATCCTTTGATAGGCTTCTGTCATGTCACCTCTTCCCACCCTGGGGCCCTCCTGTAAGAGCTAATCTTCTGCTCCCAGCCCAGCCCAGGGACAGACTCCTGGTGCTCTGCACCCCAGGGGCTTCTGACGCTGGTCGAGAGGCTCTGTGGAGCTGAATATAAGCCAGGCCGACTGGCTGCCCCTGTCACTTGGCTGCTGGTCGAATCATGAGGCGACTACCTGATGCAGGTTGCACCCCCTTCTGCATGCTGCAGAGTGAGGTCACTGGGTTGGCTGAGATTCCTGCACTGCAGGGGGTTGGAGTGGATGACCCTTGGGCTCCCTGCCAATTCTGTGATTCCACGAGAAAGGGTCTGGCTGCCTGCCGGGGGGGGGGATGGGACTAGACCACCTTCTCCAGAAGTTAAAGTGGACCAAGGAGAGGTCCCAGGCGTGAAAGTCCAAGGAAGTGGCCTCAAAGGCCTCCTACATCCTCAGAGGAGCAAACACAACATCCGTTCACATCCGTCTCGCCTGCAAAATCTACAGGGGAGCAACTGGAAGCTGCCACAAATTATCTCAGAGTGGGCTGAAAATTCTTCCATGGACAGTGACACATAGGTGAGAACCGTCACGCTCTGCAATGGGTGGGGGGGGTGTCTTTACCTAACAGAAGCTGGCGGGCAAGGATTTGAGTAGCAGCTGCCCACCAGGACATCACAGACGTGCCAAAGCGTCTTCATGTTCAGATCAGTGGTTCCCAAAATGGGGGGGGGGTGCTAGGAGGCGACGGGGCGGCAGGGGGCTCTGGAGGGGTAAATGACTTATCAGGCTTTGAAAAGCTGGAATCGCTGCATCAAGCAGTCTCAACTGGATTTTGAATACACCCACAATTAATTGTTACTGGTTTGAATTTTATTGTGTTATTTTCTTCCTTAGTGGGATGTGCAAACCACTATTCTGAATAATGCTTTTAATAGGGTGTCAAGGGGCCCCCTGGAGATGAGTTTATGGAACCGAGAGGGCGGTGGCAATAACAATTTTGGGAACTGCTGCACCAGGTGATTTTTGCAGAAAGAGAAAGGGTTGTATCCTAATACCCAGATGGCATTTGCCATTTTTATGCATCTTCCTGAACCTTATTTCCTTTGTGATGAGGACACGCTTGACATAAGCACCTTCAATCTGGTTTTCACCGCGAGTCTCCTACCCTTCCACCCTCATGACCATCTTGGGGTGTCAGTGAGATGGTGGGGAAGAACCTTAACTAAGGCCACCATCCGCAGCAGGACACACACCTGGCTAGTGGCCAGTGGCAGCCTTCTCCTCCATGAAGAACCAAGGAGACAGGGGGACCTTGGGCCAGACAGTCCCTGCTCCTCTCCTCCCTCGCAGGGAGAACCTGCATGCTCCCCAGAGCTTCTTTTGAGAAAGGTTGTAACTGAGCTTCTTTCCTCTTTGGAGATCCCTTGTAGCCGAGTAAGATTGTCTTCCATGAACATGGTCTTAGCGGTGTGTCCGTAGGTGACTGTGGAGGCCAATTCTGGAACCACACGTCCTTTTCCAGACAGAAGTTGATCATGGTGGGGGGGGGGCGGCAATGAACTCTAACAATGAAACCCTCCCCTTCAGATCCTGCTGCCTCTCTTGAGGCCTCAGCCATGTTGCAAGCGATTCCTCTTCATGCCTTCACTTCCTCCCGTTTCTCCCTTGCAGCTTCTCCTTGCCATCACAGATGCTGCCACCGCACTGCCTTGCTTCTGCCGCCACCCCAGGCGGGAGCAGAGAGTAGCGGCAAGAGCCCCTGGGCCAGCATGCAGCCTCCTGCCTCCAACCTCTCCCTCTCCAGTCCGTCCACCTTCCTCCTGCTGGGCATCCCTGGACTGCAGTCGCTCCACACCTGGCTGGCTCTGCCCTTCTTCTCCATGTACCTGATGGCCGTCCTCGGGAACTGCAGCATCCTCTTGCTCATCAAGACTGACCCGAGGCTCCACCAGCCCATGTACTTCTTCCTCTGCATGCTGTCCTTCACCGATCTGGTCCTCTCCACCTCCGCCCTGCCCAAGATGTTGGCCATCTTCTGGTTTGGGGCTGGACACATCGGCTTCAGCGCCTGCCTGGCCCAGATGTTCTTCATCCACTCCTTCACGGCCATGGAGTCCGGCTTCTTCCTGGCCATGGCCTTTGACCGCTACGTGGCCATTTGTAAACCACTGAGGCACACCAGCATCCTCACCGATGCCCGCATTGCCACGATCGGTGGGGCGGTGGTGGCCCGGGGGGTGGTGTTCTTCTCTCCACACCCCTTCCTGGTGGGGCAGCTGCCTTTCTGTAAGAGCAAAGTCATTGCCCACAGTTACTGCGAGTTCATGGCTGTGGTCAAGCTGGCCTGCGCGGACACGGCAGTCACAAAAGCATACAGCCTGACGGTGGCCTCCCTTATCGGAGCCCTGGATGTCCTCTTCATTGCGCTGTCCTATGGCCTGATCCTGCGCACTGTCTGCCACCTGCCCTCCAAACAGGCCGGCCTCAAGGCGCTGGGCACCTGTGGCTCCCACATCTGCGTCATCCTTGTTTTTTACACCACAGCTGTCTTCACGTTCCTCACCCATCGCTTCAGTCATGGCAGCATCCCCCGTCATGTCCACATCATCATCGCCAACATCTACCTTCTGGTGCCCCCGACACTGAACCCCATCATCTATGGAGTGAGGACCAAGCAGATCCGCGAGCGGGTGCTGCAGGGGCTCCACTTTCGGGAAAGTGATGATGACCCTGTCCCCAGCCAGGCCCCCTGGATGTCCAGCTGCTGCAAACAGGGTGCCTTTGACTGCTGACAACTCTGTGAGCTATTTGCATAAATATTCGTAAGACAAGGGAAGCATCGCAGGGAGAGTGAGGTGTGGACTATGTCTGAATCACAAGGTTCCCTGTAGCCATTGTTCATGGCCACTATAACGATCTCTGGCAGGCAAGCAGCCTGATAAGCAGCACAGACTCTCCATCAGTTTTATATAAGTTTATTTACAATAAAAAACACATCCAAAGGATGGCATTCTGCCAGCTCTCTTTAACAGTAGTTGCTCAGTCTGACTTACCATCCCTCCCACAACAGGAAGAAGGCCAAAATCCTGCTTTTATTCTCCTTCCCTTCCATTGCTCTCTGAGCTTCTCCAGTCTCCTCATTCAGGAACTGAATGGCTGGCCTCTCTCTTCCCCAGAAGACAAAGCCTCAGACTCTGGCTTATCTGATGGTTGCCTGGCAACACTTTGGCAGACTTCCAACTCTTCCTCTCCTTGGGAGCAAACAGCTTCTTCCCTGGGAAGGAGCAGGGCCGGGCTGTCCTCTCTGAACTCAGACAGATGGTGCTCATCTGCAGAGTCGGCCCCTTGCTCGCTCAGCTCAATTTCTGAGGCTGACACTTCTGCTGCGCTCTGGGGGGGGGCACGTTCCTGACAGACACCGATTTGCCCAATCCCCTGTGATAAATGTGAGAGTGTAGCCATAGTGGAGTCTTTCTTCTTCGTTGGACTGCTACACGGAGCAGCCATAAATCGCCTTAACGAGCCCTGGCTCCGCAATGGTGTCCAGCCACGCTTCCGTTGTGCCGGCTCTCTCTCTCACTCAGCAGAATCGCGCAGCGCCTTGTGTTGGCAATTTTAGGTCTGCTTCACTGTGTCTGGAATAACTGAGGTCCAGAAAGTTGCTTCTAAACTACATATTTATTGACTCGCAAACAAAAGAAAACCTGAGGAGTCAAGCTCCATAGCTACGATACACACACTACAGCATACACTACTCGGGAAGGCAAAAGTGAAACCAACTTCGCCTTCTCTCAGACAAATGATAGTTGCCTGGATACCTTGGCAGAGTTCCCAGAATCAGAACGATGGTGTTAACTGCTTGCTGTCCAGGAAACACAACACCCCCTCTCGTTCGCAATTCTGGGTATACATATATACATCTCAACCCATGTTCAATCCCTCACAGAAACCTTCATGTTTCTGGAAACTTAGGGGTTTGGTGAAACCGTCTGCGAGATTCTTTTCACTAGGACAATATTTCAGCCTGACCACATTTGTCCTAACACTCTCATGCACATTTTTGAACCGAATATCCAAGTGTTTCGTTCGTGCATTGAATTGACCGGATTCCGCCAATTTCAGGCATGGTTGGTTATCCTCCCATATGGTGATGGGCAGGTAACACTTCTCACACACATCCTCGACTAGGCACTTGTAGAATTCAAGCTCACGACACAGTTCTGACAGAGCACTGAATTCTGCCTCAGTCGATGACAGTGCAATCAGACTTTGCTTTTTGGACCTCCAGCCAATTACAGAATCTCCAAACATTATGACCATCCCAGATATTGACTTTCTGTCTGAGTCGCTAGCCCAATCAGCGTCAGCCCAACATTGAAGCTGTTCATTGCCCTGGGCTGTCAGTGTGAGGCTAAACTCTCTGGTTTCTTGCAGATACTTAAGAACTCTCTTAATCCCGTTCCAGGCCATCACACTGGGCTTGGCTGCTTCTCGACTCAGCAGATTGACTGCAAATGCAATATCGGGTCTACTCCATTGAGACAAATAGAGCAGGCTGCCCAGAGCAGATTGATACACCTCCTTGTGCTCAAACTCTTTCTTTTCATCAGACTGATTGTCTTTAACAAAGCATGTCTCCATTGGTGTCCTCACACCCTTACAGTCTGCCATGTTGAATTTATTGAGCAACTGATCAATCTTTGAGCTCTGGTTAAGTACAAAACTGCCATCTTGGTCTCTGTGAATGTGAACCCCTAGATACATGCTCACAGGACCCAACTCCTTGAGTTTGAAGTGCTGCCTCAGCTTACTTGCAAACTCCTGCACCTGTTTGTTTGTACTAGCAACAAGGACAATGTCGTCGACAAAAATTAATGCCAATTCTTGTTGCTGACCTGAACCCTTTAGGTACAAACAACTGTCTGCACGACTCTTCCTGAAGCCTAGCTTCTCCAGAGCCTGGTTGAGACAAATGTTCCAGTTTCTGGCTGATTGTTTCAAGCCATAAATGGAACGGTGTAGTCTCCAAACCAAATTTGGACTATCGCCTTCAAACCCTGGAGGAGGTAGCATGTAAATTTCCTCCTGCAGCGGTGAGTTCAGGTAGGCGACGTCGATGTCGAAATGTGCAACCTCAGCACCTCTCTGTGCTGCTACTGCTAGCAGTAACCTCATGGTCTCACTGCGGGATGTGGGTGCATAAACTTGGGAGTAATGCACTCCTGGTCTCTGGCTGAACCCTCTGGCCACCAATCTCGCTTTGTATTGTGGCTCTCCACTTGCAGTGGGTTTCAACCTATAGACCCAGCGACAACTCACAGCTTGCTGGTCAGCTGGCAGAGTTGTAAGTGTGAACACTCCAAGCGATTTCATGGCGCTAAGCTCTTTCTCCATCGCTTGTTTCCACTTGCTGGACTCTGCTTGAGGTAACTTCTGCACCTCAGCGAAGCTCTCCGGTTCGCACAGAGCAACATGGGCCCAAACCGTGGTGGCTTTGAACCTGTCAGGAGGTTTGCCTTTCGTGGTGCGCTTGGAACGCCATGGCACCACTGGAGACTCCCCCTCTGACCCAGACGTGCCGGACTCAGTCTGTGAGTCCCTGGCATCTGGAGAACCGCCAAGCGATTTGCTGCGCTTGCTGTGCCCTCCTGGACTGAACTTGCCTGAAGGTGAGCGTGGAGACCTACTGCGCTTCTGTCTCCTAGCTCTTGTCTCCCCTGGAGACGTTGGTGCGCTGCTGGGTTCAGACTTCACCTGAGTCTTAGGGATTGCCCCCTCTGGCACTGCACCCTGGTCGTATTTGGGATCGTGGCCCGAAACACCAGCAGGTTGACCACCATCAGCACCACCAGTGGGTGTGCCTGACTGATCCTGGTAGTCAAGACCGCTGAATAAGTCTGTGAGCACTTCAGGATTGCCATGAATCCTCTTCCAGCCATCTTGCTCACAAAACTCTGCGCTGCGGCTGATCACCACCCGAGAACGATTTCCACTCGGATGAGCAAATCTCCAGGCTTTCGACCCTGTGTCATAGCCGCAGAAAATAAGTTTCTGTGACCTCGGGCTGCCCTTCCTACGTAACTGCCGGGGTATCAGGACCCAGGCCTCTGCCCCGAAGGTACGGAAGTAGTGCACCTTGGGCTTCTTTCCGTAGAGAAGAAAATAGGGCGTGGTCCCTACCACAGAGTTGTATGTTCTGTTCAAAGTGTGACATACAGTTTTCCATGCTTCGGCCCAGAAGAATTTTGGCAGACCCGAATCAAACAAAATAGCATCAACTGCCTCCTGCAGGGTTCTGTTCCTGCGCTCTGCAACTCCATTTTCCTGAGGAGCGTAAGGAGAAGTTTTTCTATGCTTAATGCCTTTGGCACGAAAGAAATCCTGCAACTTTGCACAAGTAAACTCAGTGCCTCGGTCGGTCTGAAAAGATTTCACTTTGGTGCCAAATTCCACCTCTACTGCCTCCACCCATTCCTTAATCTCTTTCGCCGCTTGCCCCTTGTCCCTGAGCGGGAAAATCCAGCCGGCGCGAGAATAATCATCGATCAGACATAGAACAAAGCGGGCATGGCCTATGCTGTGAACCTGCATTGGTCCACACAGATCGGCGTGAATCAACTCAAACGCCTGCTTGGCCACCCTGTCTGACCTTGGGTAACTGCAAGAATGCACCTTCGATCTCTTGCAAGCTCGGCAGTCTAGGAATTTAGTGCACTCCTTCATTTTACAACCCTCAGTGCACTCTACCTGCTTGCGCACGTACCCCCAATTGGCGTGCGAAAACCTGCGATGCCACAAGTGTAAACACTGATCGTGGGTGGGTTTGTTGGCACAATGCGCGTGTGCCGTCTCAAAACTGTTTTTACCTGTTTCAGCACCCTGCGCCCTCGCTGCGGCGCTGTTGTCAGTTTCCAGTATGTACACCCCATCATGGCCTCTCACCTGGACCAACTGCTTTCCACCTTTGGAGATGGTGCATACCTGGTTACCAAAACTGACCATGTAACCTGCAAGGTCTAAAGCTGAAACAGAAAGTAAGCCATACTTCATGCCATCTAAAACAAACACATCAATGTCATCATTCAGACAAGGCATATAAAAAACACCAGCTTTGGTGACAGATTTAGTGGTTGCATCTGCCAAAGTGACTGTGGTAGCATCTTGGATTGACCTGCAGTTCCGCAACTGACTGCCAGGTGGTGCTAGATGCCTACTGGCTCCACTGTCCACAATCCAACGTAGCTTGGGGCTGGCAACAGTCTTTCCAACGAAAGCGTATGCAGCTGCTTTATCTTCTCTGCCTTCTCTGGACGATGCTTTCCTTCCACGACGTGGTCTCCCTTTCCTCTGGCGGTTGCCATGGAAACCAGCTTTGAAGTTTTCTTGGCTGCAGTCCCGGATTAGATGCTTATCTGACCCACAGCCAAAACATTTCTTCACTGCAAGAGCTTTAACAGAGCTCTCAGCAGCCTCTGCACCCCCACTCCTGGACAAAGAGCAACCCCCCTTAACAGCTTTTCCTTTCTCTCTTTCTCTCCTATCCTGTTCATCCTGCAGCCTCCCCGATACATAATCAATGCTCAGTTGTGCTGCTGGCAAGGCTTCCAGAGTGAGAGAAAGCGTCTCAAAACTGGGGTCTAACGAACTAAGCAAAATGTAAACTTTCTGTTCCTCCGTAAATGGAACCTGCAGCTGTCTCAAACGGTTGAAGATTGCCAACATCTTGTTGGTGTGCTCACGCACACAGCCTCCAGGTTGCAAACGTAGCTCAAACAGCTGCCTGGTGGTGTGAATGCGTGCACCCGCTGTATCTCTCTGGAACACACGTTGGAGAGCCCCCCAAATCTCGTGGGCGTTGGTGGCAGCGTCTATGTGCACCATCTGCTCTTCCTCAATGCCCATGACTAAGTGAGCAGTAGCTCTCTCATCTTTCTTCTTGGCCTCAGCTGCTTCAGCAGCAGGGGCTTGCACTGGTGGGGCCTCAGTACAAGTCCACAAATCTTTAGCAGTTAAGAGGACCTTCATTTTTCGCGACCAGTCAGCCCAATTCCTCCCATTTAGCCTGGGGAAGGGCGGTGTAAAGTTCTCATGGGATTCTGCCATCTCCCCCCTGGGGCTTGAGGTAACTCACGTGGCTGCAAACTCAGCACTTGCCTCTCAGCTCCCAGCTCCAGGAAACGGCTCCTCTTCACCAGCGAGGTTTCCCTGCTTTATGCCTCAAAGCTTGCACAAAGCAGTCCTCCAGCTGGGCTTTCATGCTGCCGGCTGCAGCAGACACACAGACCTCCCGTCCTGGCCATAAATCACTTCAGGACGCTTTGCCAACAAAGCCGTGCTATCTCTTAATGGCGCATCCATAACCTGTGATAAATGTGAGAGTGTAGCCATAGTGGAGTCTTTCTTCTTCGTTGGACTGCTACACGGAGCAGCCATAAATCGCCTTAACGAGCCCTGGCTCCGCAATGGTGTCCAGCCACGCTTCCGTTGTGCCGGCTCTCTCTCTCACTCAGCAGAATCGCGCAGCGCCTTGTGTTGGCAATTTTAGGTCTGCTTCACTGTGTCTGGAATAACTGAGGTCCAGAAAGTTGCTTCTAAACTACATATTTATTGACTCGCAAACAAAAGAAAACCTGAGGAGTCAAGCTCCATAGCTACGATACACACACTACAGCATACACTACTCGGGAAGGCAAAAGTGAAACCAACTTCGCCTTCTCTCAGACAAATGATAGTTGCCTGGATACCTTGGCAGAGTTCCCAGAATCAGAACGATGGTGTTAACTGCTTGCTGTCCAGGAAACACAACATCCCCTAAGTCACAGGTGTCAAGGACAAGGCCCGCGGGCCAAATGTGGCCCGCGAGACCTCGTCATGTGGCCCGTGAGCGTGCGCTGATTGGCGGTGGGCGGCGAAGGTCAGCGCGCGCGAGAGGAAGGGAGCAGAGGTTTTTTTTCCCCGGGCCGTTTTGGCCCAGCGCGGCTTTTTGCCGCCTCGGGGGTGCCCCGCGCGGCTTTCTGCCGCCTCGCGGAAGCCCCCCGCACCATTTTTTCCTTGCCGGGAGATCCCGGCAAGGCTTTTTTTCTTCGGGCCGTTTTGGCCCAGGGCGGCTTTTTGCCGCGTCGGGGGTGCTCCGCGCGGCTTTCTGCCGCCTCAGGGAAGCCCCCCGCACCATTTTTTGGCTTTTTTTCTTCGGGCCGTTTTGGCCCAGGGCAGCTTTTTGCCGTGTCGGGGGTGCTCCGCGCGGCTTTCTGCCGCCTCAGGGAAGCCCCCCGCACCATTTTTTGGCTTTTTTTCTTCGGGCCGTTTTGGCCCAGGGCGGCTTTTTGCCGCGTCAGGGGTGCTCCGCGCGGCTTTCTGCCGCCTCAGGGAAGCCCCCCGCACTAGCCTGCTGATCCCACCACCACCCCGCGCTGCGCCAATCCCTGCGAACAGCAGGCAGCGGTGGAGGGGGGGGAGAATGAGCAGCATCTCCTCCGCTACAGCGGAGACGTTTCTTGCTCCTCCCGCCCCCCCCCTCGCAAAAGCCTTCTTTTTCGGGTGGGGGGGTGGAGAAGCAAGCAGCATCTTCCCTCTCTCCTCTCTCTCTTTCACTCCTTCCTTCCTTCCTTCTCTCTCTCTCTGTCTCATTCCCTTTTACCCCTCCCTCCCTCCTTCCTCCCTCCCCTCTCTCCTCTCTCTATCTTTCACTCCTTCGTTCCCTTCTTTTTCGGGTGGGGGGGTGGAGAAGCAGGCAGCATCTTCCCTCTCTCCTCTCTCTCTTTCACTCCTTCCTTCCTTCCTTCTCTCTCTCTCTGTCTCATTCCCTTTTACCCCTCCCTCCCTCCTTCCTCCCTCCCCTCTCTCTATCTTTCACTTCTTCGTTCCCTTCTTTTTCGGGTGGGGGGGTGGAGAAGCAGGCAGCATCTTCCCTCTCTCCTCTCTCTCTTTCACTCCTTCCTTCCTTCCTTCTCTCTCTCTCTGTCTCATTCCCTTTTACCCCTCCCTCCCTCCTTCCTCCCTCCCCTCTCTCTATCTTTCACTCCTTCGTTCCCTTCTTTTTCGGGTGGGGGGGTGGAGAAGCAAGCAGCATCTTCCCTCTCTCCTCTCTCTCTTTCACTCCTTCCTTCCTTCCTTCTCTCTCTCTCTGTCTCATTCCCTTTTACCCCTCCCTCCCTCCTTCCTCCCTCCCCTCTCTCCTCTCTCTATCTTTCACTCCTTCGTTCCCTTCTTTTTCGGGTGGGGGGGTGGAGAAGCAAGCAGCATCTTCCCTCTCTCCTCTCTCTCTTTCACTCCTTCCTTCCTTCCTTCTCTCTCTCTCTGTCTCATTCCCTTTTACCCCTCCCTCCCTCCTTCCTCCCTCCCCTCTCTCCTCTCTCTATCTTTCACTCCTTCGTTCCCTTCTTTTTCGGGTGGGGGGGGTGGAGAAGCAAGCAGCATCTTCCCTCTCTCCTCTCTCTCTTTCACTCCTTCCTTCCTTCCTTCTCTCTCTCTCTGTCTCATTCCCTTTTACCCCTCCCTCCCTCCTTCCTCCCTCCCCTCTCTCCTCTCTCTATCTTTCACTCCTTCGTTCCCTTCTTTTTCGGGTGGGGGGGGGGGTGGAGAAGCAAGCAGCATCTTCCCTCTCTCCTCTCTCTCTTTCACTCCTTCCTTCCTTCCTTCTCTCTCTCTCTGTCTCATTCCCTTTTACCCCTCCCTCCCTCCTTCCTCCCTCCCCTCTCTCCTCTCTCTATCTTTCACCCCTTCGTTCCTTCCCTCTCCCTCTTTCTTTCACTCTCTCTCACCCCTCCCTTCCCCCCTCTCTCACCCTTTCCTTCCTTCCCCCCTCTCTCATTCCTTTCCTTCCTTCCTTCCTTCCTTCCTTCCTTCCTTCCTTCCTTCTTTCCTTCCTTTCTTCTTTCCTTCCTCCTCCCTCCCTCCCTCCCTCCCTCCCTTCCTTCTCTCTCTCTCTCTCTCCCTTTATTTTTCTTTCTTTCTTTCTTTCCTTCCTTCCTTCCATCCATCCATCCATCCATCTCTCTTTCTCACCCCTTCTTTTTTCCTTCTTTCCTTCCTTCCTTCTCTCTCTCTTCCCTCCCTCCCTCCCAGCCTTTTAGAGGAGGAAAACCAGAAAAAAAATTTTTTCCACACAGTGGAGAGGGGAAGGGCGGCCCTTTGAGGGTCACCGTCCCTTTGAGGGTGACCAAACTGCTGATGCGGCCCCCGATGAATTTGAGTTTGACACCCCTGCCCTAAGTCAATGGCCACTGGCAAATCCTGTGGCAGCAAATGCTCCCAATAACTTGTGATGTGGCATGTGAAGAAGTCATTCTTTTAGATATGAGTGCATCTGTCCAGTCTCTCTTATGTTATGGCGCCAACAGGATGACGTGCCAAAGCCAGCCGCCGGATGCAGCCGGAGCCTAGGTTTAATGGACCGACAGGAACAGCCAAAGTCAGGTATCAGTACCGGGGTCAAGAGAAGTCGAAGTCAGGAGCAGTCCGAGTCAGGAACCAGCCAAAGTCAGGTACACGGGATCAGGAGCAGGATGAGCAGGCACAACCACGTGCTTCAGCACAGCAGTTGCAGGTGCTGGTGAGGGAAGCAGCTGGCCTTCCTTAAGTAGCCAGCTCGTCACCACGCCTTTTACGAGCTGCAACTGCCTCCAATTGCTCCCTCCGTTTCTCAGCTCTGCGCTCTACAGCTGAGATGGGGGGAGGGGAGGGGGCCCGCCGGCTCCTCTCCTCACAAGGGCCTGATTCTGGCTCAACTTCTTCCTCCTCCTGTTCTGGCCTTCCCTTTTCCCCATCTGCTTCTTCCTCTTCTGAGGCATGTCGCCACCAGTCTTCTTCAGGTAAGAATCCCCCCATTTCTCTGGACTCTTCCGTGGTTGCCGCTTCGCCTAGGGGGGCTTGCCACCACTCCTGCTCGTCTGGTGCAACCCTGACATCTTAGCGGGCAGCCTTGTTGCATCCAGTGGGCCATTGGGTGGTCAACACAGCAGGGGGGCTTCTTACATTCAGCTTCTCTGAGAGCTTTTAGCTTCCACTGATTTGGCTTCCAGATGGGAGCTCAAAGGAAATAATACTTTGTGGCTAGCCCCCCTGGGTGCAGTTGCTGTGATCACCACCAGGAGCTGGACCTGGGTTCAAATCCCAGCTCAGCCATAAGAGTCAGTCATTCCTTGAGGCAGGGAGCCCAGGACTTGCATCTTCTCACTTCCTGCAGACTTCCCGCTTCTGTGTGGTGGTTAGCAGACTGGGTGTCCCCCACCCCAAGGAAGGAGGCTGTGCTCCTGGCCATCCTCACAGAGGGCAGATTCCACCAGCCAGTGGATCTGCTCCTAGCCACACTTCCTCCGTGACAGACATGGGTCTTTCTGGCTCCACCATCCCTAAGATCTTCTGGCTTTGCCACCTAGGCTTGCTGATCAACGATAAGGTTACCAGATTTTTTTCAATGAATCCAGGGACACTTTTCAACTTCAATGGCTTTTGTATGGGGACTGATTTGTAAATCCGGGGACTGTCCCTGGGAAATGGGGACACCTGGTAAACGGGGAGCAGGCAGCCTGAACACATAACTCTAGTTCTGGCCTGCATGCTCTGGCTGCCAATTTGTTTCCATCGTGAATATGTACACAGGTCAACAAATACCTCCACCATGGCCCTCCGGTTTCTGAGACTTAGGGCGGGTGGGAAGGGCCAACTGAGGGCAGGGAAGAGCAACACTCGGTGCAAATGTATCCCACCAATTTCAGCCCACTAGAGTGGATGGGAAACATCGAGACAGATTTGATGAGAGGCATCACAAGGAGAGCGCCTGTGTTTGAGCAAAGGCTCTCAAATGTGAACAAAGAAGCAACAACCCACAGATGCAGGATTAGTTCCCCAGTGTGGGCACAGCTGTGCACTGATGGGGGCAGAACTGGCATGACCAGCCAGCAAAGGAATCTACAGGCTGCCATGAACAGTTCCATGGAAAGCTTATCTGTTTTATTTCACTTTATTTATTAAATTTGTAAACTTTCATGTTGTGAACCACCCTGAGATCTATGGGTATAAAGCGGTATACAAATGAAACCAATAAGTACACTGCCCCTTATCCAAATATCTCAGGGCAATTAGCCACATGAAATGGAAGTCCATCAACCTTCTGTTAAGGGAAGAGTTTAATTCTTGCAGAAGGCACAGGCTTCGGGTCCCTGGCATGCTGCTCCACGAGGCTCCAAGATCAGGCACGCTCCGCCCTTTCTTTTCATCTCCTCTTTTTAGTGTTGGTTCTGTGGCAAATGATCACGCTCTCTCTCAAGGTTACTTTTTACACCATAAGTGTTAGGACACCATCAAGTTGGTGCACTGAAGAGCAGCAGTCAGTCTGATAAAGCTGAGGTTAAACAGTCCGGGTCAGAAGCCAGCCAAAGTCAGTCCAAGCCAGAAGTCAGGAAGCCAAGGTCAGGATTAAACCAGGAGTCAGAAAGCCAAAGTCACAAAGCCGAGGTCAGGATTAAGCCAGGAGTCAGAAAGCCGAAGTCACGAAGCCAAGGTCAGGATTAAGCCAAGAGTCAGAAGCCGAAGTCACAAAGCCGAGGTCAGGAGGAAGCCAGGAGTCAGGAACACAGGAACCAGGAACAGGATGAGCAGGTGCAGGTGCTAGTGAGGGAAGCAGCCGGCCTTCCTTAAGTAGCCAGCTCATCACCACGCCTTTTACGAGCTGCAACTGCCTCCAATTGCTCCCTCCGTTTCTCAGCTCTATGCTCTACAGCTGAGATTGGAGGAGGGGAGGGGGCCCTCCGGCTCCTCTCCTCACAAGGGCCTGATTCTGGCTCAACTTCTTCCTCCTCCTGTTCTGGCCTTCCCTCTTCCCCATCTGCTTCTTCCTCTTCTGAGGAGTGTTGCCACCAGTCTTTTTCAGGTAAGAATCCCTCCATTTCTCTGGACTCTTCCGTGGTTGCCGCTTCGCCTAGGGGGGGGGGGCTTGCCACCACTCCTGCTCATCTGGTGCAACCCTGACAATAAGTTCAAGGCGTGTTTGTGTTGTATGATTTGCCGCCCACTTTCATTGTAACTTGGCTATCTGTAAACAGTATGCCTGTACTCTGCTACTTTCATTCCAAGTAATAAACCAACCTTCCTTTAATTCCTGGTGCGTGTAACTTAATTAATGGTGCAAAGGGTAAAGGATAAGCACATATTCCTAATATGTGCATGTTTAACTCCAGCGGAAGATCTGAAACCTCTTGGGCGTGTGTGGGGGTCATATGCCCACCTTGCAACAATGTTCCATTTCAGGCGTTCATGGTTGGTGGAGGGGGCTCCTCCCTTTCCACTGAGGAAGCCAATGGATTTGGCAGGACCTTAAAAGCACCATGTCTCTTTTCATAGAATCATAGAATCATAGAGTTGGAAGAGACCACAAGGGCCATCCAGTCCAACCTCCTGCCTCTACATAAAATATTGAGCCTAAGAGAGAAAAGGGGTGCAATGCAGCACCTCTTACAAACAATAAAAGAGGTGACCCTCAAAATGTGGCAGGAATTTCTGGCGCTGCTTTTTTGAATGAGAATCCAAAGGTGCTGCACAAAAACACCCATTTGGAGAGCCAGACCTGCAGGATCCTCCTGCGCACGTCCCGGGTCCGGATGCCGTACGTGCCGGGGTTGAGCACCGGGCGCAAAGTGACGTAGAGCCTCTCTCTCAGCTTTGGCCTTGGTCCTCCCCACTTCCAGCCAAGGCAAAGGGGGGATCCCTGGAGCAGATCCCACCGCAAACCACCCATTAATAAGGAGAGGACTCTCCCTGCTAACGGCCTGAATTAAATATGGCGGATCCACTTCAGAGGACGCCCAGTCAACAAAAGTCTATCACGGAGCCCCGACTATGTGGCTTGTGGGGTCTTGCGTGAGGGAAAACGTAGTGATGTAGAATCTCAGACAGGAGTTCATCCAACGAGAAAAGTTTTAGTAACAAAAAGAAGTTTGTGAGACAATGTTGGGTCAGGAGATGCATTCTTTCAGGTAAAAGACAACTTATTACTTAAACACGGTATTACAGGCACAGCTTCTCTTAAACTTCAGTTGCTAAAAATCAGGTGTTACACTTCAGGTTTCTAGAATAGGTGGTAAAACAGCTTAACTCTGTTTCTGTCACTTCACTCTCATTCCTTAGTTATCACAGTGAAACACTTTTGACACAGCCCAGCTTCCTTCACGGCTTAATACTTTGGTTTGTGAGCGAGGGGCCACTTTTCCTCTGTTCCCCCCTCTCCCCCCAAAAAATTATTTTTATGAATTTTCCAAATTATTACAAATCAAACCAAATTAAATTAATACAATTTCTTAAAATCAGGTTTCCTGCTTAAACAGCACAGCTTCCTTCACGGCTTAATATTTTGGAGACCCAAGAGGAAAAGCGTCTTCCCACATCTTCTCCCTCCAGCTTCACTCCCGTCTGAATACTCTCTCCAGACCCTCAACATGGTCTCCCCATCTAAGCTGTGAGGCTCCTTCCTCTGGCTAGATAGATATTCTCCCCCGAGAGGATGTTCCTCTCAAATCAGGGCTTTGCACCAGATGAGCCATGGGGTCCCTTCCAACTCTCCAATTCTCTGTTTCTGTGAAGGAGGGACTCCTCCTGCTCATCCTTCAGGCATGGTCATGCTGAAGAAGATCTCTCCTGGGACCTTGTGCCAGGGAGCCCTGACCCTCCTGCACCTGCGAAATCTGCCTGCTTCTGCAGCTTCCTTCTGAGGCGACTCCTTCCCTCAGGCCGGTGACATCGATCCCCTGAGTGATCCCTGATCCCTCACACAACTCTCTCACGCAAGGGAGTTCCAGTGGAGAGCAGCTGGCAGAGTCTGGGAGGAGGGCGTCCTTGGAGATGCCAGGGCAGAGGGCACACGGGCACTTAAAGTCACCCCAGCAGCAGCAGCAGAGTCGGGCAGTCTGACCAAGGTTGAGACACTGAGCGGGAGCCTCAGAGCTGGCTGGGATGTGGTGGTGGCCTATGGGCGACAGGTAAGCCTAGGAGGGAGGCTGGAAGGGCCGGGGGAAGGCTCACGTCTCAGAGAAAGAGGCCAATGAAGAACAGAATCACAGAATGGGAGAACTGGAGGGGATCCCCCAGTGTCATCTAGACCAGCCCCTACCATGCAGCGATCACAGCTAAACGCTCCCTGGCAGGTGGCCACCCATCTTCCCCTTAAAGGCCTCCAAGGAAGGAAAGCCCATCCCCTTCCGAGAGAGTCTGTTCCAACACCCAACAGCTCCTATCTTCAGAAAGTGATGCGTAATGTTCAGTCAGAATCTCCTTTCTGGTAGATGGAAGCCATCAATTTGAGTCCTCCCCTCTAGAGCAGCAGATGACAAGCTTGCTCCATCTTCCGGGCTCTTCAGATACTTGAAGACGGCTCTCGGGTCACCCCATCTTCTCTGTTCCGGGCATCCCCAACTCCCGCCCCGCTTCGTCACAAGGATTGGTTTCCAGGCCCCTGACCACCCTTCCCACAAACCTTCCAGTAGTTGCTCAATATCTTCCTTAAACTGGACACAGGACTCCAGGTGGAGTAAAATACCTAAACACTTCTGAGCCCTCAACCTTAAACGAAATCAAGCTCAGGGCAGGGTGGAAGCACAATAAGATACCCCACTTGAAACCGTCAAGATCTCAACATGGGCGTAAACCAGGATTTAGGTTAGGGGGAGAGGACACCCACCTGCCATCACCCTCTGTCTGGCTGCATCCAGCAGATTCAGAATGAAATGTCTCAACAACAGTTGTTTTAAATTGATTTATTTTCGCCCCAAGTGCTCAGAGAATCCTGTCAAAACCTGTGTAGTGGTTAAGAGCGGTAGACTCGTAATCTGGTGAACCGGGTTGGCGTCTCCACTCCTCCACATGCAGCTGCTGGGTGACCTTGGGCTAGTCCCACTTCTCTGAAGTCTCTCAGCCCCACTCACCTCACAGAGTGTTTGTTGTGGGGGAGGAAGGGAAAGGAGAATGTTAGCCGCTTTGAGACTCCTTCGGGTAGTGATAAAGCGGGATATCAAATCCAAACTCTTCTTCTTCTTCTTTCTACAATTTCTCCTTTGTACTTGATTTAGGGGGGAGCAGCTGCCCCCTGGCAATGCCCATGGATCTCAATCCCATGCCCACCCACCCCCGAATCAGAACTGGTACGTAGTCACATTATTTCCTGTCTTCCATCGACCTTTGACAACTACCAGTTTGCATACAGGGCAAACAGATCCACGGAAGATGCCATCACCACCACTCTCCATGCTGCTCTGTCCCATCTGGAGCAGACGGGGAGTTATGCGAGGCTGCTGTTCGTGGATTTCAGCTCTGCTTTCAACACGATCCTCCCCCATAGACTGGTGTCCAAGCTAGAGGCAATTGGACTTTCTAACTCCATTTGTCTCTGGGTTTTGAACTTTTTGTCAGATCGTGCTCAGAGGGTTAGTGTGGGGTCACATATGTCCACAGCCCTTAGCCTTAACACCGGCTCACCACAGGGTTGTGTGTTGAGTCCCCTGCTCTATACCCTCTATACGTATGACTGCACAGCCATCTATTCCAGCAACAAAATCATCAAGTTTGCTGATGACACTACGGTGGTGGGGCTCATCTCAGGAGGGGATGAGTCTGCCTATCGGGATGAGGTGGAACAGTTTTGTGCTTGGTGTGGTGATAACAATCTGGCTCTAAACACTGCCAAGACCAAAGAACTGGTGGTGGATTATAGGGGGGAAAAGGTGGACATTCAGCCCCTGTATATCGGCGGGGACCAGGTGGAGAGGGTGGCTGTGTTCAAGTTTTTGGGAGTGCTTATAGAGCAGGGTATGACTTGGAGCGCAAATACTACTGCTCTGGTAAAGAAGGGCCAGCAGAGAATTTATTTCCTCAGACTTTTAAAGAAGAACAATCTGTGTGAGAGACTGCTGGTGTCCTTCTACTGAGGCTCCATAGAGAACATTCTTACGTACTGTATTTGTGCTTGGTTCTCCAGCTGCACAGCCAGGGAGAAGAAGATACTTCAAAAAGTCATAACCACAGCCCAATATATTATTGGTCATCCTCTCCCATCTCTGGAAGAACTATACAGTTCCCGTTGCCTTAAAAAAGTTAACAATATTTTAAAGGATCCATCTCATCCAGGACATAGCCTCTTTGCACCACTGCCTTCGGGTAGAAGATATAGAACAATTAGATCAAGAACAAATAGATTGAAGAACAGTTTCTACCCAAGAGCTACAACCATCTTAAACGCTGTAACCAGATAATATGACCTTGGAGAGCTGTGATGGGTGTATGTGTGTGTATGTGTGGCTTTCTTTGGTGGGTGGGTGTGTTTTGTGCTTTTTGTTTTGTTTTTTCTTTCTTTTGTTTTTATGGGGGGCGTGCAATTTCGTTGCACTTGTATAGCGTTGTGCTTGTACTTGTGCAATGACAATAAATTATCTTATCTTATCTTATCTTGATAGTTGCTAGCCAGGATGATGGCTCTTCTCTGACTCCAACCAGGAAGTCAGAGGCAGCCATGCTTCTGAAGGCCAGTGGCTAGAAGCCACAGAAGGAGAGAGTTGTTCTGGTGCTCGGATCCTGCCTGCGGGTTCCCAGCAACGGGCATCTGGGTGCTGCTGTGAGAACAGAATGCTGGGCAAGATGGGTCCCCTTTGGCCTGATCTGGCAGCCTCTCCCAGCTTCTGTCACCATCCATTCTCCGATTTGCTTCTCCCAGGTGTCTGGAGCTGCCGTGGCGATGACGACCGTGGGCAACATCAGCCTCCGGCCCCTCACCTTCCTCCTGACCGGCATCCCTGGGCTGGAGGCCTCCCAGCACTGGCTCTCCATCCCTCTCTGCTCCATGTATGTCCTGGCTCTGCTGGGGAACGCCTTGCTCCTCGGGGTCATCAGGCTGGAGCCCAGCCTCCACGAGCCCATGTACCTCTTCTTGGCTGCCTTGGCCGTCACCGACCTGGTCCTCTCCACCACCACCCTGCCCCAGATGCTGGCCATCCTGTGGCTAGGGCCCTGCACAATCAGCTTCCACACCTGCCTGGCCCAGATGTTCCTCATCCATGCCTTCTCCTCTGTGGAGTCGGGCATCCTGGTAGCCATGGCCCTGGACCGCTACGTGGCCATCTGCCTTCCCCTGAGGCACTCGGCCATCTTGCGGACGTCCACTGTGGCCAAGGCGGTGCTGCTGATCTTCCTCCGGGGCCTGATCCTCATTGCTCCCTTTGGCCTGCTCCTCCAGAGGCTGCCTTTCTGTGGCCACAGGGTCGTCCTCCATGCCTACTGCGAGCACATGGCGGTGGTCAAGCTGGCCTGCGCAGACACCACCGTGAACAGGATGTATGGCCTCTTTGTGGCCCTCTTTGTGGTGGGCATGGACGTCCTCTCCATCGCTCTCTCCTACACCCTGATCCTGCGAGCTGTCTTCCGCCTGCCCTCCACTCAGGAGAGGCTGAAGGCCCTCAGCACCTGCGCTTCCCACAGCTGCGTGATCCTCATCTTTTACGTCCCGGGGCTCTTCTCCTTCCTCACCCACCGCTTTGGCCACAGGGTCCCCCACCAGGTCCACATCCTCCTGGCCACCCTGTACCTCTTGGTGCCGCCCATGCTCAACCCCATCGTGTACGGGGTGAAAACGAAGCCAATCCGAAGCAGGGTGGCCAGGGTCTTCTACAGGAGGGTGGCGTGAGGTCTAGGGGGAACGATCCAGGGGTGTGTGCTGCCCCAAGTAGTCTTTACAGCATATGTAGGCCGTTACTGAACCACACTGGGTAATAAGACTCTGTCCCCCCACCCACAGCCTCCGGAAAAGGGCAGGCAGAGGCACTTTCTCAGTCTTAGTGTCCCGGGAAAAGGTAGAGTCTCTTGGTCAGGATGGTTCGGTCCTTGGAGAACATCTGACATGGTGGTTCCCCCCCCCCAAAGGACTGCATGACCTGCAATGCGGAGGAGGAGAGAGTTCAGAGCAGGTCATCCCTCCAAAAATTGGGGAAATGGGGATACTGGTCCAGCTGGGCAAAGGAGGACCACCTCCTAGAACTTCCATGAATCTTTGCAAAAGACTTCTTGTTCGTTTCCCATTAAATAAGGATTTTGAAAGGCTGACACACCACCAGAGCTGTGCTCTCCAGACTGAGCCCTTTGCCTCGCCTGGGTCAGAGCAGGATGCGGCCTGAGGAGGACATCCCTTTCGGAAGAGCTCCTCCAGGTTGCACTTCCAGGCATGGATTCCTAGAGTCTTAGAATTGAAGAGTTGGAAAGGACCCTGAGGGTCATCTAGTCCAAACCCCTGCAATGCAGGAGTCACAGGCGAAGAACCCCTCGCAGGTGGCCAACCAAGCTCTGCTTAAAAACCTCCAAGGAAGGAGAGTCCACCACCGTCCCAGAGAGTCTGGCCATCAGAAAGTTCGTCCTAATGTTTAGTCCGAATCTCCTTTCCTGCCCTCCCCTCTGGAGCAAGAGAAAACAAGCTTGCTCCCTCTGACAGCCCTTGACGTATTGGAAGATGGCTCTCCTCTCAGTCTCCTCTTCTCTAGGCCAAACATACCCAACTGCCTCAACCGTTCCTCATCAGGCTTGGTCTCCAGACCTTTGATCCTCCTGGCCATCCTCTGCTCACCTTCCAGCTGCTCAATATCCTTCTTGAACTAGACAAAGGTCTCTCTGATCTCAAAAGGGTATTAGATCAATTCAAGGAGGAGGAGCCAGTGTAATGGCTGGACTGGGACCTGGGTTCAAATCCCCACTCAGCCATGAAGCTCACTGGGTGCCCTTGGAGTCAGCCTCACCTCCCTTGCAGGGTCATTGTGAGGAGGAAATGGGGAGGAGGAAAACCATGTAAGGCACCTGGAGATCCTTGGAAGATCAAGGTGGTATATAAATATAATAAAAAAATAAATTAAAAAATAAAATGGAGAACTTCCATATTCAGGGTGTGTGTACCTCTGAATGCTCCTTGCTGTGTCTCTCTGTGTGGGGGAACAACAGGAGAGGGGCTGCAGCCTGAATAGGTGAGCCGAGTGTGGTGTAGGGGTTAAGAGCGGTGGACTCGTAATCCGGTGAACCGGGTTCGCGTCTCCGCTCCTCCACCTGCAGCTGCTGGGTGACCTTGGGCTAGTCCCACTTCTCTGAAGTCTCTCAGCCCCACTCACCTCACAGAGTGTTTGTTGTGGGGGAGGAAGGGAAAGGAGAATGCTAGCCGCTTTGAGACTAACAAAGCGGTACATCAACAATAAATAATAATAACAACCGCCATGTATTTTTTGTCCATTGAATCAGCAATTCAGCATTTCTGGAAGGGGAAATGGAATACTATTATATATTAGCATTAAAAGCATGCGTAATGAAAGTATTACTAATTCATGGTGAGAATATGATTTATTTATTTGGAACTTTGCTTGGTTCCTCCTTGGTAGCCAGTGCGATTATTTCAGCAGGGCTAGAACTCAGGACCCGCTGCCTTGAGGGACATCTAAGAGGAGTTTGGCAGGGGAAAGGTCTCCCTTGGGAGGTGGTGGACTCTCCTTCCTTGGAGGTTTCTAAGCAGAGATTGGACAGCCATCTGCCAGGGATGCTTTAGCTGAGATTCCTGCATGGCAGGGGGTTGGACTAGATGACCCTAGGATCCCCTCCTATCCCTCCCACTCCTGAATTCTAGGATGAAGTTCCTTGCTTCCTACTGATGTAAACGGACCTGGGATGTGTGTTCCTCATCACAGTCCTGTAACCTCCTGTTAATAAAGTGTGTGCCCAAAGACTGGCAGAATCATGTACGACCTCGAAGCTGAAATAATGGTGTAAAACATGAGACTGTACTCTACAAATGTCTCTGGAAGAAATGCCCTCTGAAATGAGGCAACCACAAAGTGACTGTCTCTGAAGGAAGACCTCGTGTGTCTCCATGCCCGATGGTTGCCCTCAGGACCTGTCCGATGGAGACCCAGGAACCACCCAAGCAGTCAGGACCGGAGGCTTCACGAAGAGAGCCATTCCCAGCCTCCAGGTCCGAGCCCCAAAGTGCCTGCCAAGCTCGGGGCTTGGATGCTTCCCCTGAAGACCCAAGGCGACCCTCTCTCTCCTTGCCCCCCATCCTGACCTCTCCCAGGGCGGCTTCTCTCCTGCTGCAGCCAGCAGGGCTCTCTCTCTCGGCCGCTTCGCTCCAGCATGGGCTGGGCTTGGCTCCCGTCCCTTGCTCCGCTCCTTCTCCCTGCAAGCTGGCCAAGGGAGGGAGATGCTCAGAGCCAGAATCTCCCCCCAAAAGCATCCCTTCCCATAGGCGGAGCCAGGGGGGCAGCTGCCCCCCATATCCATAAAAATAAGGAAAAGCTGATGTTCCTCAAAGTGAGAGAGGGTTGAGTTGAATGGACCCAGCTTTGCAAGGGTTAAAGGGAACAGAGCTGCCTTCCTAGAGAGGACAGGAAGCAAGGGGGGGCAGGTCCTCCAGAGCCCAGGCCCCTCCCTCCCTCCCTCCCTCCCCAGTCCTTTCCTGCAAGGGCTGCATGGCTGTCCCCTCCTGGGATCTGGTGAGTCTCCTCTCTCTCTCTCTCTCTCTCTCTCCCCAGAGGGTGCAGGGGGGAGACGGTGGGGGTCCCAGGGCTGCAGCAGGGGGGGGGGGAGGATGCCTGGGGGGCCTGATCTGCTCATGCAGGGGGAGGAGAGGGTCCTGCCAGGGAGGGGCGAGGTCTGCAACGCTCTCCTTCCTGGAGATCAGAGGATCCCAAACTCATTTCTCCCTTCTTTCAACAAAGGAGTCCTAGGACTTTGACTCTGTGTGACGTCGCTCAGCGTCATTGCACAACAGAGGAAACATGTGCAGATGGTTCTCCAAAACTGGACCAGGAGGGGGACTAGCCCCCCCCCAAACCCCATGGAGAGTAAGGATGGAAAGAGGGGAGAGAAAGGCCAGGAATGAAGAGAGGGATCCCAGCCCATAGTCTGGCTGCTGCAATGCAGACCAGTTTCCCAGTCCTCTCCAAGGGCAGCTCCACACGGAGGCCACTGCAGCAATCCCCTCGCACCCAGAGCAGGGCATCCCAGGACCACATCCTCTCTGTCCCAAAGGGATTGTTGCTGGAAAACCAGCCGGAAATGGGCGCTGCTACTCACTGAGCCTCCAGGGACCTTGGCATCAATGGCTGTGTGTGTGTTAAGCTATCTAACAGAATAATAATAATAATAATAATAGGTAACCAGAGCATGCACCACTCTGGAGAGACAGTCTGCGGGCAGGTACCGGTAGGGTAACACCCTGCATACCAAATGAGTTGGTAGACAGCTGCCCTGGACACAGACTTGACCTGCGCCTCCATGGACAGCTGTGAGTCCAAAATGACTCCCAGACTGCGCACCTGGTCCTTCAGGGGTATAGTTAACCTATTCAGGACCAGTGAGTCCTCCACACCCACCTGACCCTATCTCCCCAAAACAGTACTTCTGTCTTGTCAGGATTCAACCTCAATCAGTTAGCCGTCATCCATCCACCAACTGCCTCCAGACACTCACACAGGACCTTCACTGCCCTCACTGGTTCCGATTTAAAAGAGAGGTAGAGCTGGGTATCATCCGCATACTGATGAACACCCAGCCCAAACCCCCTGATGATCTCTCCCAGCGGCTTCATATAGATATTAAAATGCATGGGGGAGAGGATGGAACCCTGAGGCACCCCACAAGTGAGAGCCCAGGGGTCTGAACACTCATCCCCCACCACCACTTTCTGAACACGGCCCAGGAGGAAGGAACGGAACCACTGTATAACTGTGCCCCCAGCTCCCAGCCAGTCCTGAAGGATGTCGTGGTTGATGGTATCAAAGGCCGCTGAGAAATCCAGCAGAACTAGGAAACAGCTCTCACCTTTGTCCCTAGCCCGCCGGACATCATCAACCAGTGAGACCAAGGATGTTTCAGTTCCATGATGAGGCCTGAATCTCGATTGGAAGGGATCCAAATGGTCTGCATCCTCCAGCGTGCCTGGAGTTGTTCAGCAACCACCCACTCAATTACCATGCCCAAAAATGGAAGATTTGAGACTGGGCAATAGTTGGCCATACTGGCCGGGTCCAAAGATGTGTTTTTTTTAGAAGTGGCTTAATGACTGCCTCTTTCAGCGGGGCTGGGAAGACTCCCTCACAGAGGGAAGCATTCACCACCCCACAGAGCCCATCGCCCAGTTTAATCTTGCAGATGGCTGCAGAATGCAGTCAGGAACAGGGAGGCTGGGCTTTCACACCTTCACATGAGAGCCCGCAGCGGCCAGCGTCGACTCCCCCTGACCTTGGATGGCCGGCTGATAAGGGAGGAATGTAGATCAGGCCGGAACACAGCCAAAGCTCCCTGGCAGCCCAAACAGGCGCAAAAAGCCACAGAGACAGCTTTTCGGAACAGGAAGGAGCTGCAGCTGACCAAATAAGTCTGAGGGCGTAAACAAACAACAAACTTTATTTGCGTAGCCTACAGGCCATTGCATCAAAAGACACATATTACAGATGCTGGTAAAAAGCCCTATATAAACAAATAAAATGAGCTGAATCAAGATCCAAACAAACCTATGGCTAATCCACATTTCATCCCCACCGCCAATCTGGGTCAACTTGCACCAAGAAGAATTAAATGGACTCCCATTCTCAACACTGAGCTAACCCACCTTCTTCACTCGGAAGAAGTGAAGACTATCCATTCGGCCATCGTATCAGCTAATGCTGCCAGTTTGGCCTTGGACCTATTTAAAGAGCTATCAGAGAGGCTGAGCTATCAGAGAGTTTCGCGCCAGCAAAGCATATTAGGATAACGAAAACCCCTTTTCCTCCTACGTAATCTCTGTGCCGGAACTGTGTGCTGGGCGGCACCAGGTCTCTCCCTGCATCTCTCGAGCCCTGGCCCCCCTCTCCCGAGGAGCTACTGCTTTCACTTGCAGAAGAGTCCGTCGTAAGAACAGGCGGTTGTTCTCTATAAACACTCAGAGCTGGACTGGAAGGGGGAGGCAGATCCCTGACACCGTCTTACATTTCCCCCCCCTCTAGAAAACGCACTATGGCTTATTTTGAGGGGATGTCTTTTTTTTATTACGTAAGTACACAGAGAATGACGGCGCTAGAAACTTACCAAGTGACGGCACTGCTGCGAGGCTCCTTGTGAACCGGTTAGTCCGCCTTGTCCCTGAAGGCTGGAGGGATTTTATCTGTCCCATCCCCCCTTAGGGGGAGCAACAGCCAACAGAGTGTTGTGGCTTCCCCCCCTCCAGCTCAGCCCGGCCGCAGGTGGCTCATCGTCGCCACGCTGTGCGCTCCGGCTGCACCTCCTCCGTTGGCCTCCTTCCCCTCGGGCCGAGATCCGTTTGGAGCACGCTCTGGCCACCTGGCCAAGCGGCCGCAATGGTTCCTTGGCAAGGCCATGCTCGAGATCTGGGGCTACGAAGGACGGAACGGGCACAGAACTCTTTGTTTGCTTGCTGGCAGCGGGGGGAGAATCCAAGCTGAGCTTTGAGAAAACGGGCACCAGAGACCCGCTTTCGCTGGGCGCTCCTGCTCCTCCGCCGCCTTCCCTCTTCGAAAAACTTGACAGAAGCACGGCGCCTTGTTTTCCAAGGGGCCTCTTGGGCGACGCGCGGGGCGGTTCGGGGGATTTCATCATGGCGGCGAGCAGGGAAAGCCCGTGCTGCCTTCCCTCTCCACCACAGCGGCCGCTCCATGCGCTCTGCACCGAGCGGACTTGGGCGAGCACACTGGCAAAGAGACCTTCGGAGTGCCTTTGTCACTCCCGCTGCCCCTTCCTGCACACCCTGCTTTGGCAAGGTCCTGAGCGCTGCTTATGTGGCTGACTAGTTTTGGTGGCAGGACTGGATGCCCACCCCCGCCTCTTCCTTGGTGCCCTCCAGAACTGTGCCTATCACTATGGCTTATTTTCAGGGTACAGCTTATATTTCGCAAATGTGAAAAAAGCCTGCTATGGCTTATTTTATGACTATGTCTTAAAATAGGGGAAACAGGGTTCTTTTGTTTCTGTTTCACTTAGTGTCAGATCACCCACATTCATAGAGTTGAACACCAGGTCTAAGGCATTTCCGTGACTATGAGTTGGGCCAAACTTATTCAGGGACAGCCCCATGGAGGCCATGCTTTCCACCAAGTCCTGAGTGGCCCCTTGTAAGGTCGACTAAACAAAATGACTAAACAAAAACATAATAATAATAATAATAATAATAATAATAATAATAATAATAATAATAGTTACAGGTAGGTAGCTGTGTTGGTCTGTCATAGTCAAAACAAAGTAAAAAAAATAAAATTCTTCCAGTAGTACCTTAGAGACCAACTCAGTTTGTTCTTGGTATGAGCTTTCATGTGTATGCACACTTCTTCAGATACCTTATTCCTCCTTTATTAGCTTCTGTTTGGAATAGAGAATGCCAATGAGATGTTTAAGCAGCTTCTTAGAGAAACTGTGGCATAGTTTCCTTGAATAATTACTGGGATACGTGGATTGCAGAGGGTTCTTAATTCTAAGACCCTTGGGGATAATGTCCAGGTTCTTGCATTTAGTCAGAAAGAAGATGTTGGTCTGTACCTGTGCAAGTATCTTGGTGAGGTTGATGGACTTCCATTTCATGCGGCTCAATGTGGTGCCTTCCATAGTTCCAGTTACAGGTAGGTAGCCGTGTAGGTCTGTCATAGTCAAAACAAAATAAAAAAATTCCTTCCAGTAGCACCTTAGAGACCAACTAAGTTTGTTATTGGTATGAGCTTTCGTGTGCATGCATCTGAAGAAGTGTGCATGCACACGAAAGCTCATACCAAGAACAAACTTAGTTGGTCTCTAAGGTGCTACTGGAAGGAATTTTTTTATTTTTTACTTTGTTTTTAATAACAATAACAATAATAATAATAATAATAATAATAATAAAAACAATTCTGTAACAATGTATTTGGTTTGTAGGATTTGCTAGAGCATCTCATTAAGACAGACAGAACTTGGCAGAAAACCAAAGGGTTCCTTCCGATCTCTTAGAGGCTTCCTGAGACCACAGATGGATGAACAAGACTCATCTGGCCCTGAAGCAGGAAGACATCATGCCAACGAAACTGGGAGCAGTGGGGGATTCTGGGAAAACTCTGTGCAGAAGACCCTGGGTGAGGAGGACACCCCCCGCTCAGAGGTGCAGAGCCAGCAGTTGAGGCATTTCTGCTGCCAAGAGACCAAAGGACCCCGAGAGATTTGCAGCCAACTCTACCACCTTGACCATCAGTGGCTGAAGCCAGAAAGACACACGAAAGCTGAGATGCTGGACCTGGTGATTCTGGAGCAGTTTCTGGCTGTCCTTCCCCTGGAGATGGAGAGCTGGGTGAGGGACTGTGGAGCGGAGACCAGTTCCCAGGCGGTGGCCCTGGCCGAAGGTTTTCTCCTGAGTCAGGCAGAGGAGAGAAAGCAGGCAGAACAGCAGGTGAGAGAGACTTTCCTCTGGATACTCCCAAGGGGCTCCAAAAAGGACGGAGAACATCCCATAAAGGCAGCCCTTTTCAGGGAAGTTTTTAATCTGTGATATTTTAATGTATTTTTTTATTTGTTGGAAGCCGACCAGAGTGGCTGGGGAGACCCGGCCAGATGGGCGGGGTACAAATAATAAGTTATTATTATTATTATTATTATTATTATTATTATTATTATTATTGTTATAATGCTCTATTGATGGCCCACCTTTTTTCTGGGAAGGCATCCACAGAATGAGATCTAACACCCTTAAAGCTTCTGTCTTTGTCTTTGTCATTCTCTTTCTTATCTTTCTCACCATTCATTCTCTGTTTTGAATCCTTATTTCTTTTTCAGGAAAAGGATCATTTCGCAGAAACGGACCTGGATTCCCGTGAGGCAGAGAGGCCTCCGTTGGACACCAGAGAGAGGCCACTGGGTAAGGAAGAAGGTGATGTTTCTCCGTTTGGTCTCATTCTGTTGCTTTTTCAACTAATCTGTGTGTGGGGGGGTTCTTCTTGTTTTGGGGGGGGCACAGTTGGGACCAAGGGTCCAGAGGAGGGGAGATGTATTTCAGCACAACTAACATATGAAATGGGCACAAACCTCCAAATGCTCTCAGCAGGTCAGGCTTTCTCAAAGTCCCATCTGTAGTTAGAGATGCCCTGTGTCACCTGTGAGAGAAGCAGGCACTCCTGACATCCTGTTTACCTTTTTTCTCTTGCAGGTGACAGAATGATGCCGGCAAGACCTCCTGATCCGTCTTTTCATGGGGGCAGAAGGGAAACAGCGGCTGTGGAACCAGATCAGGTCAGGGGAAGCTGCCTTGTGGGGACAGAGGCTGAGGGATGGAGCAATGTCATGGACTGGTTGGGCACAGGGGAATGGAGGGAGGAAGCAGCCGGGGAACCAGGAAAGGAAGATGGCTCAGAGCCCAAGATGTGGAGGTAGAAGAAGGATGAGCAGTCAGAGGGAGAAGCCTGGGAAGAGGAGGTGTCAGAAGCTGAAGGGCTAACAGGGCTTAGTGAGCTGGGAGACTCTGTGGCAGATTGCAGTCCAGAATAAGAGGCAGAAGAGGAAGGAGGTGAGTGGGAGGAGGGAGGTTGAGAGGCAGAGGTGAGTCAGGAGAAGGAGGAGCCACCGGTGGCTCCCTCTCCTTTTACCAGAAGCCACCATCCCTGCTCGTCACTCAGAGCCAGGAGACGTCTGACAATGGAGGAGCAAAGGCAGGCTGCATACTGGCGCACTGTTGGATTGTTTGCCAGAAACCCCAGAGAGGAGGGGACTTGGAAAGCTGTGGGGTGCCAGGGGCCTTCACTCTCAACAAACTTTGCACTATATAATCTCACTTTTCATATATATCCACACTAAAGAAACTTCCACCTAGACAACTACTCCATTAATTGATTGACAATGCAAACTGACAGACCCTCAGGGAAGGAGCTGCTGTTCTCATTAGGCCTGAAACTCAGCCAAGTCTGTGAATATCGTGTTCTTGCTAAGAAAGAGTTAACTCCAGTTGTGATCTGTGGGATTTCCTGCACATCTAACTCTGTGACACCAGCCTTCTGAATGTCGCCAGTAGGATTCATCCGTAGTTGCAGTTTTCATGGAATCCTAGAGTTGAAAGGGACCCCAAGGGTCATCAAGTCCAACCCCCTGCATTGCAGGAGTCTCAGCTAGATCATCCAAGACAGATGGCCATCCAGACTAGGCTTATTTACTATCTATATTAACCATGGAATACAAAAATTGGCTTCTAAGCTTTGGAGATAACATAACCAAGAGTGTCCAGGATTCACCTAGCCAGCCCCATCCGCTGCAAAATGGGACCTGCCCCCCACTCCTCCCCCTCTCCATGCCCCCATGAAGCCCTTGAATTTGGGTATAAGGCACTGGGAAGGAATCCTCCCCAGAACAGCTCAAGAGGAGAGGAGAAAGTGGATCCTTCCACCTGGGAAACTGGAATGCTTCCGTAGGCAGAATGACTTGAAAACCACAAGGAGTATCACCTATTTGTACAAAGATAAATACCCATAGTTAAAAAGCAAAATAAAAGAATTCCATTAAAACATTAAAATAGGTATCTATAATAAAAATGTGCAGCAAAGCAATCCTATTGAAACAACGCAGCAATTAACAGGAAGGAAAGAACAGAGCATTGTGTAGCAGATCATATTTCTGCTGCCTCAGAGGAGGACATTTCCCTTTTTCTTTCAGGGTCCAGTGTGCTTTGAAGATGTCGCTGTTCGTTTCTCAGACGAGGAGTGGGCGTTGCTGGATCCTGACCAGAGAGCTCTGCATAAGGACGTCATGGAGGAGAATCATGGGATCGTGGCCTCTCTTGGTAAGGATCCCTGTGGGATCTTAATATCTGCCTGGAAATTCAAAAAATATCTCTATGTGAGGAACCTCCTATATTTTCACAGAGCTCAACAGCGCCCCCTACAACACCTGGGAACCTAACTCTCCCCACAATAAACCTTGAGCAGCAAATTACTTATTTTTCTGTGAACCGTCTTCCTCCAGTTCTGCCTTTTTATACCACAGTTGGGCTGGTCTGAGCTGCCCAGGCCATCTTAAATGTCAGCTTCAGAGTTGTTAGGAAAGATAGGTAGCTTCTGTCAGCTTTTCTGGTTTTGGTTTTGTTGCTGTCAGTCTTGGGTTGACCAAAGCGACTACTGACATTTGAGAATCTCAGGTATTAGTAGCAGTGATAATAGTAATAGTAATAATATTTATTTATACCGTGCCCATCTGGCTGGGTTTCCCCTGCTACTCTGGGTGGCTTCCAACACATATAAAAACATGAAATAACAAAATGTGATCCAAAAAGGAATAAAAGAAAAGAAAAGAAACAGACATATTGGTGGAGATAAGCAACAAGGAAAAAGAGGTATTTAAAAACCCAGGCAATGAAACAATCAAACAAAATATCAAACTGCTACAAACCAAATTTGCTACGCTAATAAATCAAGAAGTGGAATGGAATATTAAAATATTAAAACATAGAAATTTTGAGTTTTCCAACAGGCCAGGAAACTACTGGCTTGGAAACTCAAGAAAAGGCAGAGTGATAGGCTTATAAACAAACTGAAAGTGGGAAACAAAATAATAGATGAAGCGAATGAAATAGGTAAAAAAAAAAGTTACTACAGAGAATTATACCAAAAAGAAACGGAAAACCGGGGCAGGGGCAGGGGATGAAGAATTTTTAAAACATAATAACCTGCCAGTAATTCTGAGTGGAAAAAATCAAACATCTCAACGCACCAATTACAGCCATGGAAATCCAACTAGCAATTACGAATGCGAAATCAGGGAAGTCACCTGGTCCAGATGGACTGTCAGCCTGCAGTTATAAGAAGCTGGAAGAAGTCCTATCACAACCTTTAGAGATGTAATGAATGATATACTAGCCAAAGGGAAAACACCAGAGACATGGAAGGAAGCGTTTGTAACACTCATTCCCAAACGGGACAGATCTAACACTTATTTCAAACGACATACCAATTTCATTACTCAATAATGATTACAAACTTTTCGCATCCATATTAGAGGAAAGATTAAAAAAGACCCTGAGAGAATAATCCGTGAAGACCAGGCGGGCTTTCTCCCTGGATGACAAATAAACAGCAATATAAGAAACATTATCAATATATTGGAACACCTAGAAACCAGAAATGACAAACCAGCAGTTCTCATGTTAGTAGATGATAATATCTTGTGGAGCTTTATGAAAACACAAAATAACTTAATGGGATCTGGAGATACTTTCTGCAGAGGAATAGAGGCAATCTATTTGAAACAGAGAGCAAAACTTATTATAAACAGCAACAACACGGAGAGCTGTAACATAATGAAGGGGACTAGGCAAGGGTGCCTTCTGTCCCCACTGCTGTTTATCTTAGTATTGGAAATCTTGAACAGGAAAATAAGAGATGAGAGGATACAAGGTATAGTAGTACGTGGAAAATATTACAAATTAAAAGCCTTTGCGGGTGACCTAATAATAACAACAGAGAACCCAAAAGAAATCCTAATAAGAACTTTAGAACTGATAAATGAATTTGGACAGGTGGCGGGATTCAAACTCAACAGCAAAAAAACTGAACTACTGGTTTAAAATATGGAGGTCCAGGACAAAAGCAAAATACAAGAAATTTGTAGTTTGGAAATTATTTAAAAAGTTAAATATCTGGGTATATGGCTCACAGCAAAGAATATCAATTTATTCCAAGACAATTAGGACCTGGAAGGAGATTTTAAAAAAGAATTTGGCAATTTGGAGTAGGCTAAACATCTCCTTTTGGGGAAGAATTTCTACAATAAAAATGAGCATGCTTCCGAAAATGATTTCTTTGTTTGAATCTATCCCGGTGAAAGGAGCAGCGAGCTGTTTCAAAGATTGGCAGAAGGACATATCAAGATTGATTTGGAATGGTAAGAAACCTAGGATCAAGCACAAATTATTAATCGATATAAAAGAGAGGGGAGGTTTCTCATTACCAGATCTGAAATTGTATCATGAATCAGCTTGTCTTTCCTGGATCCAGGAGTGGTTGACACTACAAAACACTGATCTGCTGGACCTAGAAGGATTCGATAATAAATACGGCTGGCATAACTACGGTATCTAAGATATGAGAAGGTCAAAGTTCATAAGGGCTTCTAGAACCATGTGGTCAGGAAATCACTATATACCGTGTGGGCTTAATATAAGGCATTACTACCGTGTTTCCCCTATTTTAAGACACCGTCTATAATTTTTTCCCCTCAAGAAAATGCACTATGGCTTATTTTGAGGGGATGTCTTATTTTTATTACGTAAGCCCAGCCCCACGTTTTCCTTGGCGCCCTCCTATCACTATGGCTTATTTTCGGGGTATGGCTTATATTTCACAAATGCGAAAAAATCCTGCTATGGCTTATTTTATGACTATGTCTTAAAATAGGGGAAACAGGGTAGAACCCAAAACGCCATGGTGGCTTTTCCCCACAGAAGCATTCTTGGTTAAAAAGAAAAATATGAGAGGTAATTGGGCAACTTGACAGATTGGTTGCAATATTTTCAACTGAATGAGACATTCCAAAAGGACAAAAAGGACAGCTTTTTCACAGAACACTTTCTGGCCGATGCGGAGTTGAAGCAGACGTCATTAATCTGTCCAGTGCGTTTCCTGCTGCGACACTCCTTGCTATCTTACCCCAGCTTGCAGAGTAGAAAAACACAGCGGTGCAGTTTTGTGTCTGAGTGTGGAATCTGTAGCAATAAATCTCTCTCAGAGTCGGCTTCTGTTCTAATCTAAAAGCGTTTATTACAGCATAATTTACAAGCAGTTTCCCAGAGAAAAACTTTCCATGTCTTCCCCAGTATACAGCAGAAGTGAAAGTAAAGAGAACAATAGGCAGCAGCCCTATGTAAGGGCAATTCGTTCCCCCCTCGTGTTAGTACGCACATCCTGTGTGAAGTTAACCCTGTGTTAACTCAAATCCTCACACCCCCTCTCGTACACAACACTGGGGTGAGCGTCAGCAAACAAAACACTCAACCCATACCCAGACCACCACAGAACTCCTCATGCCTTTGGAAACTCAGAGGTTTCATAAACCCATCTGCAAGGTTCTCCTGACTGGGACAGTACTTTAGCTTGACTAAGCCTGTCCTGGCACTCTCGCATACGTTCTGAAAGCGAATGTCCAGGTGTTTGGTTCGGGACTTAAACTGCCTGGACTCTGCCAGCTTCAGGCATGGCTGATTGTCTTCCCAAACCGTGATGGGCAAGTAACAATCACCACAAATCTCCTGAACCAGACATCTGTAGAATTCCAGCTCTCTGACTGTCTCTGACAGAGCTGCAAATTCCACTTCTGTGGAAGAAAGTGCAATGAGACTTTGCTTCCTGCTTCTCCAACCAATCAAACTCTGTCCAAACTTGACAACCATTCCGTACAGTGACTGCCTGTCCGCCAAGTTGGCCCAATCACTATCAGCCCAGCATGTAAGCTGTGAGTCACCTTCAGCTGACAGTGTGAGGCAAAACTCCTTGGTAGCCTGCAAATACCTAAGTACTCTCTTGATGCCACTCCAGGTGTGCACACTGGGTTTTGCAGCTTCCCTACTGAGCAGATTCACAGCAAACGCTATGTCTGGTCTACTCCACTGTGAGAGGTACAACAGAGACCCGAGTGCTGACTGAAAGACCTCAGGGTTCTCGAACTCAGAGCTTTCCCCAGACTGACTGTCTTTCACAAAGCACATCTCCATGGGTGTTCTGGTACCTGCACATTCAGACATTCTGAACTTCTCAAGCAACTGCTCTATCTTGCCTTTCTGGCTGAGCAAAAAACTTCCATCCTGGGTTTTGTGAACCTGGACACCTAGGTACATACTCACAGGACCTGGCTCCTTGAGCTTGAAGTGCTTCCCAAGCTCCTTAGCAAACTGTTGTACCTGTTCCTGAGTCTTTCCAGCGTGGATCAGATCATCAACAAATATCAACACCTGTTCCTGTTGCTCACCTGTACCCTTCAGGTAGAGGCAGCTGTCAGCTAGACTCTTCCTGAAGCCCATGCTCTCCAGAGCATTATTTAAGCACGTATTCCAATTTCTGGCAGACTGTCTCAGTCCATAGATGGATTTGTGCAATCTCCAGACTAAACCTGGCTCGTTGCCCTCGAACCCTGGCGGAGGAAGCATGTACAGTTCCTCTCGAATATCTGAGTTGAGATATGCAACATCCACATCAACATGATATACCTGAAAATCTCGCTGTGCAGCAACAGCCAAAAGCATGTGCAGAGTTCCACACCTGGAAGTGGGCGAATAAACCTTTGTATAATGAAGCCCCTTCCTTTGCGTGAACCCTCTGGCCACTAACCTAGCCTTATACTGAACCTCTCCAGTGGTTGTGGGTATCAGCCTGTAAACCCAGCGACAATAATAATAATAAGAATTTATTATTTGTACCCCACCCATCTGGCCGGGTCTCCCCAGCCACTCTGGGCAGCTTCCAACAAATATCAAAATACATTAAAATATCACAGATTAAAAACTTCCCTAAACAGGGCTGCCTTCAAGTATTTTCTAAAGGTCATGTGGTTGTTTATCGCTTTGACCTCTGAAGGGAGGGCGTTCCACAGGGTGGTGCCACTACCGAGAAGGCCCTCTGCCTGGTTCCCTGTAGCTTTGCTTCTCGCAGTGAGGGAACTGCCAGAAGGCCCTCGGCGCTGGATCTCAGTGTCCGGGCTGAACGGTGGGGGTGGAGATGCTCCTTCCAGTATACAGGACCGAGGCCGTTTAGGGCTTTAAAGGTCAGCACCAACACTTTGAATTGTGCTGGGAGGTCAAGGAGGAAGTAAAATCAGTAATGGTACAATGGGCCAGGGATTTCAGTTCGAACATCGATATGGAATCATGGGAGAGGCTATGGAGGGAGGATTTGAAATTCACCGCATGTATGATTTAAAAGAGAATTTCACGAAAATGGTCTACAGGTGGTACTTAACATTTGTAAAACTGGCCCAAATGTATAAATCTAGGTCAAACATTTGTTGGAAATGTAGGAATGCGAAGGGCACGATGATCCACATGTGGTGGAACTGCAAAAAAATCAGGGAATTTTGGGGGGAAATATACAACAAACTTTAAAAAATGTTTAAATGTTCCTTTTCTAAGAAGCCTGAAGCCTTCCTGCTAGGCATAATGAGCAATGACATTAATGCTGCTAGGCATAATGAGCAATGAAATTTAGGAGAATCTTTATGTATGCAATGGCAGCAGCTAGAATCTTGCAAAGGGTTGGAAAGGAGACTCCATTCCATCCAAATTAGATTGGCAGAACAAAATGCGGGAATACGCAGAATTAGCGAGATTATCAGCAAGATTCCGAGATGACACTGATATTTAATAGAGAATGGGACATATACAGAGTCTATCTAAAAGAACGTTGTAAAAACATAAATCCATTGGCAGGCCTGGATTGACTTTCTGCATGAAATAAGAGACTTTTATAACAATATAACAAAAAACTAAAGAGAGAAAAAGTTAAGTGTGTAGTTAATAGATGTAACTTGGGAACCACATTGGGAGGGCTGGAAGTCATGTGGAAAATAATCACAATTTTGTTAACTGTAACAAGTATCAATTTTGTATTGATTTTTTTCTTTTCTCTGTTGATTGCTTTGTATTGTTATGTTTTTAAAATCAATAAAGCAATAATAATAATAATAATAATAATAGCAATCTGATCTAATACAAAAAGTACAATAACTTTAAAATAAACAACTTATATAAAACAAAGCAACATTCAAAAACCCATCAGAATCTAATAATAAATATGCTGGCTAATGGGGAAAAAACAAAGGTAATGAACACACACCCAACTCCCTTCAGTTCTTCCTCTACCACAAATTTAATTAGCATTATTCCATAATTGGGGGCTCCATTTCTTCCTGAGGCTCTAATCCCTATTTGACTCAATTTCAGATTCTGAAGAATTGGAAATCAAGCACAAGAGTGACCATGACAAAATCTGCAGAGTGGAGAAGTCATGTAAAAATTTGGTGTGTGGAGAGAGCTGCAGTCAGAACTCCCATTCCACTTCCCAGCAAAGAATTCTCATTGGAAAGAAACCCTATCAGTGCGTGGAATGTGGAAAGAACTTCACGAACAGCTATCACCTGATTTCACATCAAAGAATTCACACAGGGGAGAAACCCTATCAGTGCAAGGAATGTGGAAAGCGCTTCAGAAGGACCTCTGATCTCACTAAGCATCAGAGAATTCATACAGGGGAGAAACCCTATCAGTGTGTGGAATGTGGAAAGAGCTTCAGTATGAGCTCCTCTCTCACTTCCCACCAAAGAATTCATACAATAGAGAAATCCTATCAGTGCGTGGAATGTGGAAAGAACTTCACGAACAGCTATCACCTGACTTCCCATCAAAGAATTCACACAGGGGAGAAACCCTATCAGTGCAAGGAATGTGGAAAGTGCTTCAGTAGGAGTTCCGATCTCACTAAGCATCAGAGAATTCATACAGGGGAGAAACCCTATCAATGTGTGGAATGTGGAAAGAGCTTCAGTCACAGCTCCTCTCTCACTTCCCATCAGAGAATTCATACAGGGGAGAAGCCCTATCAGTGTGGGGAATGTGGAAAGAGCTTCCGTGACAAGAGGACTCCCTCTTCTCATCAACGAATTCATGCAAGGGAGAAAACTTATCAGTGTGTGGAATGTGAAAAGAGCTTCAGTACAATTTCCCATCTCACAGACCATCAAAGAATTCATACAGGAGAGAAACCCTATCAGTGCATAGAATGTGGAAAGAGCTTCAGTCGCAGTGACTCTCTCACTTCCCATCAGAGAATTCATACGGGGGAGAAACCCTATCAGTGCGAGGAATGTGGAAAAAGCTTCAGTACAATTTCCCATCTCAATACCCATCAAAGAATTCACAGAGGAGAGAAACCATATCAGTGTGTGGAATGTGGAAAGAGCTTCAGTCACAGCCATAGTCTCACTTCTCATAAAAGAATTCATACAGGGGAGAAACCCTATCAGTGTGTGGAATGTGGAAAGAGCTTCACTAATAAGTCCAATCTCACTTCCCATCAAAGAATTCATACAGGAGAGAAACCCCATCAGTGTGTGGAATGTGGAAAGAGCTTCAGTAGGAGCTCCTCTCTCATTTCCCATCAAAGAATTCATACAGGGGAGAAACCATATCAATGAATGGAATGTGGAAAAAGCTTCTGTCAGAAGGCGAAGCTCACTTTTCACCAAAAAAACTCACAAAATTGTGAATCACAGGATCACAGAATCATAGAATTGTGGAGTTGAAAGTGATCCCTGGTGTCATCTAGTCCACCCCATGCAAAGCAGGAATCGCAACTAAAGCATCCATGACAAATGGCCATTCAACTTCTCTCGTAAAACCTCAAAGAATGGAGATTCCAGCACCTTCCAAGGGATTTCATTCCACTAACAGCTCTTGCTGTCAAAAACTTATTCCTGATGTGTAGTATGAATCTCATTTCTGTTCACTTGAAGCCACTGGTTCGTTTCCTACCCTTTGGAGCAGGAAAAATAAAGCTTGCTCCATCTTCTATTGTTTTTGTTTTTATTATTTATTTTGGGTATATATTCTATTTATTTCCTTTTCTGACAACATTCCACATCAAGAAAGCATAAACAAAAGCAATACAACAAAGAATAATCTTTCCATTCAAACAGTTTAAATCGACAAAAAATCAGAAATCTCTTTTCCTGGTTCCTTTTAACTCTGATTTGTTCATTCCGATGCTCTGGAATGCCTCTCAGATGTAGTGTTGTGTCATTTTGTTTTAATTCCAGAAGTGCAATATTATTTACTGTATCCCCCTGAATTTCTCGTACTGTCGCTATCTCTGTTTTCATTCTTTCTTGATCCCTTTGAATCTCTCAGTTATCTTCTTTCTTTCTCTTAACTGCCTCCTCCAAAGCTTGGACTGGTTTTCCCAAACCAATAGTTTTCCTGGATAGTGTTTTGATTTCTGTTGTCAATTTGTCCATCTTTTTGGTGTTATTTTGCAAATCTTTTCCTATTTCCACCAGGATCTACGCTATATTGGCATCTCCTTAGGTGGTCCCCCTTCTAGTTTGTCCTGGTGTGGGTGGGTTCTTTTGTGCAGCCATGTTTTTTTCTGTTAGACTATTTTTCTTTCCAATTAATTTTTGTGTGTGTGTTATTCCAAATGTCTCCACTGGGTGTCTCTCCCACTGTTGTCTTGGGAAATATTATTTTCTTTTCTTTCTCCTGTAGGAACCTCTATTATCCATCATTTGAGAACCACAATATTGTTCTCCCTTTGCTCTTTCACCCCTCTTTATCACAGTCTTTGAACTCTAATACTTTGAAGGAGCAAGGTTTCAATTCCATTAAGTGAGGCATCCTCTATTAACATACAGTCTTTTAGTGTTTTTCCCCTATCTCTATAATTAAAGATTCGCAGAATCCTCCATAACTGCTTGCTTTCTCTCCTTCTGGCAATTTTGTATCCTCTCGACTGGATATATAGTTCAGGGTGGGTATTTATCTCTAATTTTTAAATTGTAACAATTGTAATGATTTTGTTCTCCCGTCTCTGTTTTCTCTCCTCAATGTCTTCGCAAGATGCTATGCTTTACCTTGGTTTTTTTCTGCCAGATTTTTGGCACATGCTTCTTTTCCCAATTCTGGAGAGGACTTCCCTTTTTCTCTCCATAACTTTGCCGAATAGGTTCTTTAATATTTTCTTGCATTCTACCTTTTCTTTGGCTTTTCTCCTTTTTGGGAAAGCTTGCAGCTCCAACGAGGGTTACAAGGCTTTTTGCCGTTGAGGCAATATGACCCAGTGCTTGACCTTCCGGTGCAGAGCTGCCACTTTGGGGGCTAGAATGGAGTTCGTTTCAGCGGGTCCTCTCCAGTCTCCCTGGCTTCCCCCAAGGAGGTTTGGGGACACAAAGCATCCGTGGAGCCCCCGGCACTCCCTGAAGAAAGTCACCGGCTCCTTCCCCTTCGTGGCAAACCGGAAGTCTGTATATTGTGTTTTTATATTGTGCTTGTATGTTGTGACCGCCCTGAGACTTGTGAGTATAGAGCGTTATACAAATTCAATCAATAAATTAATAAATAAATCAATAAATGACAAACTGGGAGGGGAAGCTAATGCCACAAAAGACAGAATTGGGATTCAAAACGACCTTAATGAATTGGAGAACTGGGCCCAAGCTCAGAAAATGAATTTCAATAGGGAGAAAAGTAAAGTTTTGCACTTAGGAAGAACCAGATGCACCAATATAAGACGGGGGTTTGATGGACAGCAGAGCTGGGTCTGCAGTGCCTGAGAATTCCACCAGAGGTTTGGAGCCTCTCTTTGATTGGCTAACCAGAGGAGGGTGGAGCCAGCACTTTTGGGGGGAACATAAAAGGAGCCATTTCTGTGGAAATTTTTAGAAGGGGCTGGATTTGAGATGGGAGAAAGGGATGGTTGAGAGAAGATAGGGATGAGAAGAGGGGTTGACAGAGGATCTAGATACATCAAAGAAGCGCTTCAGTTAAAGGTGTTGTAAATTCAAACAGGGAAAACAGGTAGAGAAAAACTGGACACCACAGTGCCATCCAGTGCCCCAATACTATATCACACATACAATGCGTATCAATCACTTTTTCTTTACCAATCTAGCTGAGTTGGCATGGAAGAATTTGGGTGGGGAGTCAGGACCTCGGCCCAAAAAGCAGGGTTTCCCCTAACCTATCCCATCTCCTTGGTGTGTGGGGTGGGAGAGCACAGCCACCCAGCTAAGTTTGGAGGACGGGGCCAAGGGGTATAGCCAGGCATTTGAATGCAAATGTACCCAAAGCCTTCAAAATGTGCGCTTCCCTGCATTTTGCAACACAGTTCCCCAGCTCAGCAATGTGTACTGGGGTCACACAGGCATCATCAACATTGTCTATTACTTTAGTTCATAAAATTCATACACTGCTTGATTTTAAAAGCAGCAACCACCACAAAAAAGATCAAAACCAGAATAGAGTCCTTAAGAACTGAACGGAGGTTGGCTGGCACATGGTGCATCTGGAGGAAGGAGGGGGAGCGCCTTGCACAAGTGCTAATCTTTCCACTGGCATAATTTTGTTGAATTACTACCCACTACTGTTAAACCACAGAGCCTAGGGCTTGCCGATCAGAAGGTCTGCGGTTTGAATCCCCACAATGGGGTGAGCTCCCATTGCTTGGTCCCAGCTCCTGCCAACCTAGCAGTTCGAAAGCACGTCAAAGTAGATAAATAGGTACCACAGCAGCGGGAAGGTAAAGGTGTTTCCGTGCGCTGCTCTGGTTCGCCAGAAGTGGCTTAGTCATGCTGGCCACATGACCCGGAAGCTGTACGCCGGCTCCCTCGGCCAATAAAGTGAGATAAGCGCCAGACCCCAGAGTCAGTCACGACTGAACCTAATGGTCAGGGGTCCCTTTACCTTTAACTGTTTTATGAGATGTCTAGTTTCCCTTCCCACACAGAACCAGTTGCTTCCAAGAAGCAGAAGGGCAAGAAGAGCAGCAGTCCAGACCCCCCCTCCCTGAATGGCAGGCTCATAAAAGGGAGAGTTGGCCAATGGGGCCAGTGAGGAGAGGAGTTCGAAACCTCCCCTGGAAGAAGAGAGCCCAGCCGCCCTCCCTGCCCTCTTCACAGACCTCTCTGCCCTAGCGCGCCCTGGCCCACATCTGCACAGAGGTGGAAGGAATCTTTATTTCCGTCAGCCATCGGCCATAGCAATAAAACAACAATGGGATTTACAATGAATATAGATAAAACAGTCAATTATATAAAATATATGGATCTTATTCTAATTGCCCCGGCTAAAAACCTTGTAACCTTTGCTGTCACCTGCTCATCTGGATCTGCCAAGAGAAAGGACACTGTGACAGTGGTTGGGCGACCCGGAATGGACAATAAAAGGGGTGATAACCTCATTCCTCTTTATAAAAAGCACAAGCCAAAAGGACATGCGCCACCGATTTGGTACTACCATCTCCACGGGGACATAAGCATTTTCCGTATAGAATCTGCAGGAATCGTCCCTCAAGTCCAGACGAGGGCAATACATTCTGTCTTGCGAGAGTAAAAGTGTGTCTATATTTTGGAATTGCTAAGTTATGCAGCTTGGGTGTTAGAGATTCGAAAAGGGTGAGTGCAAAATAGTCGTACCATAGGCAAAATTTCCTTATTGTGGCCACGTTGTTCTGGACTAGGAGGTGTAAGGAACTGAAAGGCAGCTAAAACCCCGCAGGAATAATTACTGGGGTGGATGTGGGGCCTCCTATCTCCCGTCCCAGGAGAGGCAGGAACAGTGTGTCTCCCTGTTCCTCCCTCAGCTGAGATCTGGCTGGATGGAGACATGAGAGCCACCTCTCAATATCTGACCCATGGAAGAGGGAGCCAGCTTGTTTTCTCCTGCTCTAGAGGGGGCACCCGAAATAATGGATCCAGAGCCAGAGGACCAGAGAGCAGCTTCTGCTTCAACAGCAGGAAGAACATTCTGACAGGAAGAGCAGCAGAATCCTTTGGGAGATGCTTGAGCTGAGATTCCTGCCTTGCAGGGGGTTGGAACAGATGACCCTTAGGGTTCCCTTCTATCCCTCTCATTCTCATTGCTTCCTGCAAACCCCTTTTCCCTGCCACCTCTTCCTCCAGTTTCTGGCAGAGGGAGGGAGCAGATCAGAGACCAAGCAAGAGGGTCCCCTCAAAAAAAGCACCTCTGGGATTGTGGAGAGACAGAGAGGGCTGAGCAGGGTGGACCCGGATTTGCAAGGGTTAAAGGGAACTGAGCTGCCTTCCTAGAGAGGACAGGAAGTCAAGGGGGGCCAGGTCCTCCAGAGCAGAAGCCCCTCCCTCCTCTTCCTGCAAGGGGGGGGGCGGGGGTGCTTTCCTCTCCTGCAAATGCGGCATTGCAATCCTGCATGGGGATCTGGTGAGTCTCCTTTTTCTCCCCCCCCCCCAGAGGGTGCAGTGGGGAGAAGGTGGGGGTCCCAGGGCTCCAGGAGAGGATGGCTCATCCGGGGAGGGCGGACCCCGGGAGCAGGGCGTCCTGCCAAGGCGGGGCGAGGTTGCAATATATTCTGCATTTGTATAATGACACTGCTTACCCCTTTGGGAAGGGCAGTCGTCTCTTGGGATGGGGTGAGTCTCTTCTCCCCCCAGAGGGTGCAGTGGGGAGAAGGTGGGGGTCCCAGGGCTTCAGGGGAGGGTTCCTGGGGGGGGGGCTGCTCACCTCGTGCACAGGGAAGCAGAGCCTTCAGTCAGGGAGGGGGGAGGTGGCACGAGGTCTGCAACTACAGTACTGTATGTTCTGCCTTTGTCTAAATGCGCAGCTTGCCCCTTTGGGGAGGTGTCTGTGGGTCAGGGGAAAAGGGGCACGCAAATAAACCCCCTTCAGATTGAGGAATCCGCCACGTCTATTAGCATAGGCTGCAGCCAGACAGAAACGTTTGAACAATAGATCAATGCAAGAAATGGAAAACAGCAACAGCCCTGACTTACGCAATAAATCATGACAATCCTTTGGGAAGTTGAACTGTGGAACTCCCTCCCACAGGAGCCAGGGATGCCCACCAACCTGGGTGGCTTGAGAGAGGATGGGGCCAGTTCATGGAGGAGGAGGAGGAGAGGGCGATGGGTGGCTCCTGGCCAGTACTTTCTACTGGGGTTTTGATTGAGGTTGAATCCTGACAAGACAGAAGTACTTTTTTGGGGGGACAGGGGGCGTGCGGGTGTGGGGGACTCCCTGGTCTTGAATGGGGTAACTGTGCCCCTGAAGGACCAGGTGCACAACCTGGGTGTCATTCTGGACTCACAGCTGTCCATGGAGGCCCAGGTTAACTCTGTGTCCAGGGCGGCTGTCTACCAGCTCCATCTGGTATGCAGACTGACACCCTCCCTGCCCACGGACTGTCTCACCAGAGTGGTGCATGCTCTAGTTATCTCCCGCTTGGACTACTGCAATGCGCTCTACATGGGGCTACCTTTGAAGGTGACTCGGAAACTGCATTTAATCCAGAATGCGGCAGCTAGACTGGTGACTGGGAGTGGCCGCTGGGACCACATAACACCGGTCCTGAGAGAGCTACATTGACTCCCAGTACGTTTCCGAGCACAATTCAAAGTGTTGGTGCTGACCTTTAAAGCCCTAAACGGCCTCAAAGGCCCAGTATATGAGGTCCAGTGCCGAGGGCCTTCTGGTGGTTCCCTCACTGCGAGAAGCAAAGCTACAGGGAACCATGCAGAGGGACTTCTCGGTAGTGGGGCTGCCCTGTGGAATGCCCTCCCATCAGAGGTCAAAGGAATCAACAACTACATAACATTTAGGAAATACCTGAAGGCAGCCCTGTTTAGGGAAGTTTTTAATCTGCAACATGTTAATGTATTTTAATATTTGCTGGAAGCCACCCAGAGTGGCTGGGGAGACCTAGCCAGATGGGCGGGGTACAAATAATAAATTATTATTGCTGTTGTTGTTGTATTATTATTGTATATCACAAAAATGGCACAACAAATTCGCAGCAAGATCTGCAACATTTGTCTCACTACTAGTGGTTGGTGTATAGCTTGTGTGTGTGTGTGTGTGTGTGTGTGTGTGTGTGTGTGTGTGTATTTTCTTGGGCCTTTATTCTCCCCCCATGTGAGACTTCAGGGAACATGTTGGATCCAGGAGTACCCCAAGATTACCAAGATAAAAGGGACCCCACCCCAGTAAACCCCCTCTCCCACCTCCAGTTTTCTGCAGATTTGGCATGGTACTTTTCTGGGGCAGAGTCTCGGCTGTGGTACAGTCCTACCTATGCTGATTACTAGCAAGTCTCATACAAACTTGCTCAGGGAACTGATTTTCTTCTTCTTATGGTGTATCACCATTATAACAGAACAATGTATTTGCTTTGTAGGATTTCCTAGCACCTCTCATTAGCATAGGCAGAACTTGGCAGAAGACCAAAGGGTTTCTTCCGATCTCTCAGAAGCTTTCTGAGAGCACAGATGGATGAACAAGATTCAGCTGACCCTGAAGCAGGAAGAGGCCATGCCATCCAAACTGGGAGCAGTGGGGGATTATGGGAAAACTCTGTGCAGAAGATCCTGGGTGAGGAGGACATCCTCCGCTCAGAGGTGCAGAGCCAGCAGTTGAGGCAGTTCTGCTGCCAGGAGGCCAAAGGACCCCGAGAGGTTTGCAGCCGACTCTACCACCTTGACCATCAGTGGCTGAAGCCAGAAAGACACACGAAAGCTGAGATGCTGGACCTGGTGATCTTGGAGCAGTTCCTGGCTGTCCTTCCCCCGGAGATGGAGAGCTGGGTGAGGGACTGTGGAGCGGAGACCAGTTCCCAGGCGGTGGCCCTGGCCGAAGGTTTCCTCCTGAGTCAGGCAGAGGAGAGAAAGCAGGTGAGAGTGACTTTCCTTTCCCCCCCAATTTTTTTTATTGATTTTTAAAAATTTTAAGCACATCACATATTGGTTAAGTTTTCCACACTTCCCCCCTCTCACTGTGGGAAGCAACTTATATCCCCCTCTCTCACAAGGGTGGTCATAATCATTGTACATTTAACCTTGCTAACCATATTTAATATCATTGCTTGTGCCTGTCCCAATTCTGCGGGCCAAGAGTTCCATTAATCCTCAATTTCATATTTCAGTTGACTTCAAGTCCCCCTCTATTGAATTCATTATCATTCTGTTGGAGTTTCAAGCAGAAACACGCTGAGGACGGTACTGCACATAAATTAGTTTTAATTAAAGGAAAAATAAAGTAACAAAGCATACCTCATCTTAAGAAGCTTACATAAACATGACCCCATTCAAAAGCCCTCCCGCCAGGGGTACTGGGTGGATACATCACACTCCTTTTATACAGTACATCATTATACAATCAGTACAAATGCAGCAACACCTGTTGCACAGCTCCACAGCTGCCAAATCAGATCACAGTTACATTCTACCTCTTAAAGGGATATACACTGGTGGAACAGTAATGAACCTTTAAGTAAACAACTCAACATATCCCCTGCGGTTCATTATTGTGGAACAACATTAAGCATATTTTGCACATGTCTTTCATTTATCAGTTTCGGAAGTGCTTTTGTACAAATGTCTGCAATTTGTCTGCCACTTGGTACATACTCAAAAACAACTGTTTTGTCAGCAATCAAATCCTTTATAAATTGTAAACGTAACCTTAACACTCTGGTGCGCTGCGTATTAGTCTCTGAACATAGAATAGTGAGTCCACTCTGGGAATCCAAATATACTTTCACTGGGAGTGTTACTTGCATTTGTAAATCTGCAAATAGTTGTAAGTACCATTCCACATTATGGATGGCCTGAATGCATGCGCATAATTCACTCTCTGTCGTGGAGAGACAAACAATTGATTGGCTCTGAGACTTCCATTCAAATGGACATCCATTGTAACTGAAAACTATACCAGATACACCTCTGTAATTATTTTGTTCTACTGCATGAGATGCATCACAATATATTTCAAAACCTTTGCCAGCAGATGGTGTAAACTGCAACCTGTAATTTTTGGTATTTTTGAGATACATGACTATTCTTTTAAGAGCATTGAAACATTGTACAGTAGGCTCTTCTACAAATTTTGCCAGAAAATGAAAAGCATACGTTACATCTGGCCTTGAAATTCTTTGAATGAAATTAAGCTTGCCTATGGCAGAACGATACAAGGTCTTGTTAAGAAATGGCTTATCTTCATCTGTAAAAGTAAACCCACACACCATAGGTGTTTCTTTTCCATTTGCATTTTCTAAACATAACATTTCAACAAGATCATCAATTTTCAGAGTTTGATGAATCAGAAAAGAATCATCTTTGCCTTCTTCAATCTGCATGGATAGGTAATTTTTAGCTTTGCCTAATTCTACCACATCAAATTTCTTCTTTAACTGTGACACTATTTGTTTATACTCATGTTTAGTTTTAGTAGATATTAATGCATCATCTACAAACACACATATTTTTGTCACAGAATTTGCACTTTTCTTAATAAACACAGTTATCTGCCTTTCCTTGCGAAAAACCAATATCCAGCAATTCTTTTGCTAATGTTTGATGCTAGTTCCTTCCGCTCTGGTGTAAACCATAGAGAAATTTATTTAATTTGCATACGAGTCCTTCAGTGGCTTCTACGCCATCAGAAACATGCATAAAAATTTGTTCTTTTAAATCTGCAAACAAATAGGCAGTTTTTATATCTAAATGATAAACAGAATGTCCACGTTGGGATGCATCTTTTAACAAAAGTTTAACAGTTTCATACTTTACACTTGGTGAATAACACAAATCATAATCTTCACCTGGAATTTGCTGAAAGCCCCTAGCTACTAATCTAGCCTTGTACCTTACCACTTCATTCTTGTCATTCATTTTAACTTTATAAACCCATTTTGAATCAATAACTCTCATATCTGGGGTTTGTGGTACAAGAGACCAAGTGTTATGCTCTCTTAAAGAAGCCAGCTCAGATTCCATTGCCCCAAACCAACTTACAGCTTCATGTCTCGGCAGATTTTTAACATCATTGTAGCTTTTTGGCTCAAACACTGCCTTATTGGCATACACAGTGTTAAACTGTTCTTTTGGAAATCGTCTTGGTTCCTGCCTCTTTCTGTTTGAACGTCTCAGTCCAGAAGGAGAGCTAGTCCCTTCAGAATCAGTAGAGCTAATTGGACTTCTAGCTTCAGACTTTAAATTATTATTGTCAGACTGCGGGCTTTTCTTACGATCAGAAAACTCAAAAGAACTTAACTTCTCCTCAGGTGTCTTTGACTTTAAATTTTCAAACAAATCATCAGACTTAACAGGTTTTTCCTCTTCAGCTTCACTACTATCATCTGCTCCTTCTACTTCTACTTATTCCTCCTCCTCCTCAACATTATCTAGACCATCATTATCTTGAAAAACAGCAACTCTATTCCATTTTACAGTTTCAATCATTCTCCTGGTAATCTGAATTTTGCCAGTTGTTGGTATATAAACTCTGTACGCCCCCTGCTGGTAGCCCATGAATTTTCCTTGAACACTGCGCTCATCCAATTTATGTCTAGCAGGATAATGCATAATAACATCTGAACCCTAAATTCGTAGGTATTTCAGATTAGGGCGTTTTTCTAAACAACATTTCATAGGGGGTGACATCTAAACCAGAATGACAACTGCGATTCTTGACATGGCAATAAGCATGAAGAGCTTCCGCCCAATAAGGTTTTGCCAAATTAGAATCATGCAGATAAGTTTTAACACCTGCCTGCAAATCACGTTGTACAACTTCCACAAGCCCATTTTGCCAGGGACTGCGGGGGCAAGATAACTCATGAGTAGTCCCCTGCGCTTCCAGGAAATTCTCAAAATCTTCAGAAATAAATTCCCCTCCCCTGTCAGAAAACAGGTTTTTTATAGGTTTGCCAAAATGCGTTTTTACCCAGTTGCAAAAAACTTTGTACTTCTCAAATGCTTGTGACTTTTCAGCAATTGTATAAACCCAGCAATAGTTGCTATATTGGTCTATCAAAGTGAGCCAGTAATTTGAATGGCCTAAGGAAGAAGGGAGTGGCCCTACTAAATCACAATGCACACATTGAAACGGTTCAGTTACTTTTCTGTCTGAGCATTTACCCTTGCGTGCAACCTTTATCTTGTTTTTACAGCAGGAAATACATTGCATGAAATATTTACATGGTATTAAATTTAGTCCATCAACAATGTTCTTTGTCTTAATCACGTCAGTAAAGTTCAGATGGCCTAGAAGTCTATGGGCTTCATGAATACATCCAGAATGTGGTTTTACATTTTTCAACCCCTGCCTTGGCTGCATGACTCTGCAATTTACAGGTGGTTGTGAGTATTTTCGAAAATACAGTCTATATAAACCCCCAAACTCCCGGGCATACAACACACATTCATTCCCTTTGAAAAACTCACAAAGTGACTCAGTGAAACTCAAATTTATTCCTTGACAAGCAAAGCAACTTACTGATAATAAGTTTTCCACTGACGGGCAGTAAGTGCAATTTGCTATAGTTATGTTTAAGGAGTCAAGTTTAATAGTACCTTTGCCAAGTGACTGCAAGACATCAGAATTAGCTAAGTGAATGTTGCCAAGCTCCTCTTCAAAAGAAATAAACAGGCTCCGGTCATTGCACAGGTGCGTCGTGGCTGCAGAGTCGATAATAAAGAAATTTGGACTATTAAGTCTTTTACGACCTTTTGTCTGAGCATGAAAAGCTTGCGGCTCGTGTTCATCTTTACGATGTGCTGTCGACTGCTGGGCTGGTGCACGTGACTGATGACCTGGAACAGATCTGGGAGCATCTTGCTTCCTTTTAGCTTTGCATTGGTGTGCAAAATGCCCCTGCTTATTGCAAATTCAGCAACGCTTAGCAGTTTTAAATGCAGCTGTGTCACCACAAGCTTGCAGACGGCATTCCTCATTAGCTCTAGAAATATGAGTGCTTATCTCACAAGCCTCCCTTTTGTCCAGCTCGCCCATTAATCTTGCCATTACTCCCTCCACAGTTAATTGTGCTGGTGGGACGGCAGATATCTGGCTAGCTACAGCGTCAAAGTCCTTATTAAGAGAACAAAGAATAATAAACACATACTGAATGTCAGATATGAGCATGTCTCTTTGAATTAATTTGCCACGTATGGCCTGCAGATGCCTCAAATGTGCTGCCAAATCACCACCAGGCTGCAACTTCGTCTGGTACAGCTGTTTAAAGAAAGTTAAGGCAGACACTGACTCTTTTCTAACATGCACTGCAGCAAGGCAGTTCCACATCTCCTTAGCAGTTCTCTTGTTTCTTATATATACAACCTGCTGGTCACTTACAGCCAAATTAATCAACGCCCTGGCTTTTGCATCACCCTTCGCCCAAGCATCAGGCACAGGGTCAGGAGGGTCTTCAGTTACATACTTCCACACATCACGTGAAGTCAGAAGCGCCTCCATTCGAAAGGACCACAAGCTATAGTTCTCGTCTGTTAGCTGCGGGAAGGTTAAAGCTTTTTCAGCCTCCGAAACATGGTCAGCCATCCTGGAACTCCCCCAGACCACAGGACCGTACCAACAGGAGAAAACAAAACCTCTCAAACTTTTCTCCAAACACTAAATTGTGCAGATGTCAACTCAGCGACTGGGCCCATAACCAGATGTTGGAGTTTCAAGCAGAAACACGCTGAGGACAGTACTGCACATAAATTAGTTTTAATTAAAGGAAAAATAAAGTAACATAAAGCATACCTCATCTTAAGAAGCTTACATAAAAATGACCCCATTCAAAAGCCCTCCCGCCAGGGGTACTGGGTGGATACATCACACTCCTTTTATACAGTACATCATTATACAATCAGTACAAATGCAGCAACACCTGTTGCACAGCTCCACAGCTGCCAAATCAGATTACAGAGTTACATTCTACCTCTTAAAGGAATATACATCGGTGGAACAGTAATGAACCTTTAAGTAAACAACTCAACACATTCCTCTCTAACAGTTTCATACTCCTAAATATAAATCATCATAAAATACAAAAGTCATTTTACTTAACACATTCCTATTTCTAAACCTCAGCATCATGGTACTTCTGCTCTTTTCCTAAAGTCTTGTCCACTTTCCATACAAGATTTAACCTAATTTCAAAAGGAAAAAGGGTAACTTTTTTTCCAATTCAATGTTTATAGCAATTATTCCACCCATGAACTGTTACAGTTTCTTTTTTCACTTTCACTTTGGCAGTAGCCTTGGTAACAAAGTTCCACTGCTCCCTTTTGTTTCAACGACAAGAGACCGACCTCCGTTTTTTTTTAATCCCTTGTGATTTCTAATTAGGTCCAAATTATCTTTTTACTCACTTTTTCGATGTTTCTAATCCTTCTTTTGCAGATAAATTAAGCGCTCAGAACGGTCAGTGCATGCGGCTTTGCACTGCAGAGGAAGTCGATGGATCCATAGGGCTCCGTCTCAACCCCGCTCTTTCTAGAGCTTACCAAGGAGCAGGGGAGACGTCTGGAGCCCACGCCGGATCACCATGCCCCCGGGACGCTCTTCCCGGTGTTTAACAGGGTCCGCAATGCAGTTGCGGGATCCCCCCCCTGCCGTGCCGAGGAATCTCGGAGCGAGATTTCCCCCAACCAACCGCTCCGGCACTTAACCGGAAGTCGAGAGAGACTTTCCTCTGAGTACTCCCAAAGGGCTCCAAACAGGACAGAGAACATCCCATAATGCTCTCCTGATGGCCCATCCTTTTTCTGTGAAAGCACCCATGGAATGAGATCTAACACCCTTAAACTTTTTGTATTTGTCATTCTCTTTCTAATATTTCTCGCCATTCATTCTCTGTTTTGAATCCTTGTTTCTTTTTCAGGGAAAGGATCATTTTGCAGAAATGGACCTGGATTCCCGTGAGGCAGAGAGGCCTCCGTTGGACACCAGAGAGAGGCCACTGGGTAAGGAGGAAGGTGGTGTTTCTCCTTTTGGTCTCATTCTTTTCATCTTTTTTGTGGGGGGACAGTTGGGACCAAGGGTTCAGAGGAGGGGAGATATATTCTGCACAACTAACATATGAAATGGGCACAAACTTCCAAATGCAATCAGCAGGTAAAGCTTATCAAAGGTCCATCTGTAGTTAGAGATGCCCTGCTTCACCTGTGAGACATGCACTCCTAGCGTCTTACTTACCTTTTTTCTCTTGCAGGTGGCATAATGATACCAGCTAGACCTCTTCATTCATCTTTTCATGGGGGCAGAATGAAAACAGTGGCTGTGGAACCAGATCAGGTCAGGGGAAGCTGTCTTGTGGGGACAGAGGCCGACGGGTGGAACTACAACTACACTGTTGTCTCAGAGGGGGACATTTCCCTTTTTCTTTCAGGGTCCAGTGTGCTTTGAAGATGTCGCTGTTTGTTTCACGGATGAGGAATGGGAGTTGCTCGATCCAGACCAGAGAGCTCTGCATAAAGAAGTCATGGAGGAGAATTGTGGGATCGTGGCCTCTCTTGGTAAGGCTCCCAGTGGAATCATAATATCTGTTTTTAAATTCAAAACTGCTCTCTGTGACAAACTTCATATATTTTCATAGAATTCAACAGCACCCCCTTAAATCACCTTGGAATACAATATTCCCACAATAAACCTTGAACAGTGAATTATTCTTTTCCCCCGTTAATGTTCTTCCTCCAGTTGCAGAATCTTAATCAATTATCAGACTGGTCTGAATTGGCCAGGCGATTTTAAATGTAAACCTCTGAGTTGTTAGGGAAGTTGTAATAGTTCTTGTCATGTTTTCTGTTTTTGTTTTCCTCCTGTCAATCTTTGGTTGACCAAAGAGAAGACTGATATTAGAAATTGAGGGTAAGCCATGACGGAGCCAAACAAAATCCATTCAAGAGAAGAGCCAGGATTATTGAATCAGGTTCATCTAAGGATGTCAGTTGAGACTTCCAGTTTGGCGTAAAAATGGCAATAGGGCACGAGCCCAGTTCTTAGGAATGGACTCAGATCACCCCAAGGGATCGGGGAAAAGCGAGAAGGTTACATCTACCCCTAAAAAGCTCAAGAGGGTTTCTTGAGCCCCGAAAGCGTCCAGCAGTGGTGGGAAATAATGTTTATCAATTGACAGCATTTGCAGATGACCTTGTGATAACTGTGGAAGACCCTAGGGCAGGGGTCGGCAAGCTAAGACCCATGGGCAACAAGCGGCCAATGGGGGTTGTTTAACCGGTCTCCGCGCCACCCCTGAACCGAGCCGCCCACTTGGTGAGTCCCCACACGCTGCGCTAAACTGGCGCGGCGCGGAGATTTGCTTCTGCGGCGCCAGGAATCGTGCATGCACAATCCGGCCCACAGAGGGGTCTCCACTGGAGTGAACCGGCCCAGGCAAGGTAAACCTTGCCGACCCCTGACCTAGGGTTCGTATACCGAGGGTCTTAAATTAGATTTATGAGATTGGGCATATAGCAGGTTTCAAATTGAACAAGGGTAAAATGAAAATGTTGGTGAAAAATAGGATGGAACAGCATAAAAATGAATTAAAGCAAATTATGGAATTGACAATCCTGCAAGGTATTGCTTAATGTCATCATAATTTTTAAGCTTTAGTTGATTCTCTTCCTCTTTCAACAACCATTTATATGTTAACCAGCCTCCACTCATGTTTTTTCTCTTAACCGTCTTTGCTTCCAAAGGAGATATCCACCAAGGTGTTTCAGGCTCGATTAGATCTTTATATTTACTCCACACCAAATATAATGCTTTTCTTACAATGTGATTGAGGAAGCTTTGTGTATCTTGGTCTTATCATAATTGAGATAGGCATGTCAACCGAATCAGTTGTCATGCCCCTCCAAATCCAACAAGTTCGTATTCTGGAGCAGGCACCACTCCCTCATCCATGTGAAACAGGCTGCTGCATAATAAAGATTTAAATCAGGTAGACCGAATCCCCCCCTCTCTTTGATGTCAATTAACAGGGTATGGTAATATTTTTTGGTGTTACCCAGATTCCAAGATATTTCACCTTTGGGGAGGTTTTCAGGTTGGTTAACAATTCTAGTTCTTCTTTTTCTTGAACCATAAGATTTTTAACCAAAAGTTTTGTTTTGGTGTTATTTACTTTACAGCCCGCTATTTTACCAAATTATTTAATTAAACCTTTTTTTGGATTTTCAGCTGTAATAATTAGATCGTCTGCAAAAGCCTTGAGTTTATGTTTTGTCTCCCAATGTTATACCTCTCTTATTTTCTTGTTTAGGACTTCTATAACCAGTATAAATGTTACGGGAGACAGTGGACAGCCCTTTCTAGTCCCCTTTGTTATTTCACAATGCTCTGTTATATATATATTTATAATTATGTTTGCCCTTTGGTTTGTATAGATGACTTTAATTTCTTTACAAAAGGATCCCCCAAAGTCCATTTGCTGCATCATAGTTGTTATAAATCCCCATGAAATGCTATCAAAAGCTTTCTCAGCATTGACCAGCATCAAAACGACGGGCTTATCAATTCAAATGTCCAAGTATTCTAATACATTAATAATGGTTCTAATATTATATTATATGTCTGCATATAATTTATAATCACTATTTAAAAGTGATATCGGCCTATAATTAGACACCATTGTTAGATCTGTGCCCTGTTTTGGAACGAAGGTAATTGTAATGGCTTGGCTCTCCCACAGAAGCGAGACACCCGGCAGTAATTATCTTAGAAAATAGCTCAGCAGCCCTGATTCAGGCAATTTATCATTTTCTAATATATTATTCATTGAAATCTTTAACGGCTCAAATAAAACTTCTTCTATTTTTTTATAATAAACTGCCGACAAGCCGTCTGGTCCAGGGGTTTTCCCAGGTTTGAATTTCTTTATTGCTTGGTGTACTTCTAATGCTGTGATGGGGGCATTTATAATTTTTGTTTTATCTTCAGGGATTTTTGGTATATTGTTCTCATCTAAATATTGCTTTATCTCTTCTGGGTTCTCTCTTCCATCTTTATCGAGATCTCTATAAAAATTAACGAAGCACTTAGCAATTTCCTTTGGATCATTAACTAAACTGTCTCCAACTTTAATTTTATTTATTATCCTTTTGCTTTGCCTTTTTTTTTTTTTAGTTTCCAGGCTAATAATTTGCCTGGCTTGTTGGCAAATTCAAAATTTCTTTATTTCCACTCGATTTCTTCATTAATCAACATTCAATATTTCACTTGTAAGATCTTAATATTTTGTTTAATATTTTGTTTGATTGCTTCACTGTTGGGTTTTTATAGAGCTCTTTTTCATTTCTACTTACCGGTATCTCTCCTCATATGTCATTTTTCTTTTCTTTTCCCCCCTTTTCTTTTGAATGGCATTTTGCTGAATAAAAAATCCTCTTAATACTGCTTTACTGTTGTCCCAAACTATTTTGATGCCCATTCCTTTATATCATCAATTAATAGATTCTCATTTAGTCTTCATCTCTCTTTAACCAAATTGAGACTGCATTATGATCCAAAATAGTTTTAGGTTTTATTTCAGCTTTGCTAACTCTTAATGTTAATTCCTTAGTTATCCAAATGGCAACTGAAATATACTCGGAGTCGAGTGTGGATTTCATGCTCTTTATTCAGCTCATAGTAGCAAGGAATGAGAGTTCCCCCAGAACGTCTGCTTTATATACATTATTTACACAATGGGCCCCACGTGATTGGCTAATTCCAGGATACTTCTGTAAGCCAATCAGGTTGCGGATTCACTTCCACCTGGAGCTGGATTGGGTGGCTCCTGCAGACCCATCAAACTGCTGCATTCTGGATCCTATTGTTTCTAGGACCAATCAGACTGCTGCATTCTGAATCCTATTGTTCTAGGACCAATCAGACTGCTGCATTCTGAAGCCTATTGTTCTAGGACCAATCAGACTGCTGCATTTTGGATCCTATTCAACTCAGTACATAACAGCAACTATCCTTCCCGCTGAGTTATTGGGGTCTGAAAAATGAGTATAGTCCCTTTTAGTTGGGTGTTTTGTTCTCCATGCGTTGTAAATGTTTAAAGTAGGGGAGAAGTAGATTTTATTGTATGCTTTCTGTTTTTCTCTTTGTTCTATCCAATTCTGGGACAGGCACTCCATTTAAATCACCCAGGAGAACTGTCTTTTCTCCCACATATTCTGCTGTTGTTTCCTCGAGTAATTGGTAAAATTCACTTTTTTAAAAATTTGGGGCGTAGATACCAATAATTATGAATTTTTCCCCTTGGGCCAAAATCTCGATAATGACTATCCTTCCTTCTGGATCTTTAAATAACAGATTTGGCATGAGTTGTGGTTTAGCATAAATCACTATGCCCCTTTTTTGTTTTTTATCTGAGGAAACAAATTCTAGACCTAGTTTCTTCTTAGAGAGAACTCTACTGTGCTTCTGTATGACATGAGTTTCTTGCAAACATATCAAATCTAGTTTTTGCTTATTTAAAACATGTTTTGTTGTTGTTCAGTTGTTCAGTCGTGTCCGACTCTTCATGACCCTATGGACCAGAGCACGCCAGGCACGCCTTTCCTTCACTGCCTCTCGCAGTTTGGCCAAACTCATGTTAGTAGCTTCGAGAACACTGTCCAACCATCTCATCCTCTGTCGTCCCCTTCTCCTTGTGCCCTCAATCTTTCCCAACATCAGGGTCTTTTCTAGGGAGTCTTCTCTTCTCATGAGGTGGCCAAAGTACTGGAGCCTCAACTTCAGGATCTGTCCTTCTAGTGAGCACTCAGGGCTGATTTCTTTGATAGGGTTGATCTTCTTGCAGTCCATGGGACTCTCAAGAGTCTCCTCTAGCACCATAATTCAAAAGCATCAATTCTTCGGCAATCAGCCTTCTTTATGGTCCAGCTCTCACTTCCGTACATTACTACTGGGAAAACCATAGCTTTAACTATACGGACCTTTGTTGGCAAGGTGATGTCTTTGCTTTTTAAGATGCTGTCTAGGTTTGTCATTGCTTTTCTCCCAAGAATCAGGCGTCTTCTAATTTCGTGACTGCTGTCACCATCGGCAGTGATCATGGAACCCAAGAAAGTGAAATCTCTAACTGCCTCCATTTCTTCCCCTTCTATTTGCCAGGAGGTGATGGGACCCGTGGCCATGATCTTAGTTTTTTTTATGTTGAGCTGCAGACCATATTTTGCGCTCTCCTCTTTCGCCCTCATTAAAAGGTTCTTTAATTCCTCCTCACTTTCTGCCACCAAGGTTGTATCATCAGCATATCTGAGGTTGTTGATATTTCTTCCGGCAATCTGAATTCCGGTTTGGGATTCATCCAGTCCAGCCTTTCACATGATGAATTCTGCATATATTTAAAACATACTCAACCTTATTTCTTTTTGCCTTATCGTTTAGTCTGTTCACGTTCCATATTAGAATTTTTAAATCCATAATTTAATGATTCTTCACTCAACAAATTACTTTTATTTAGATTATTTGTTTTACTGACTTCTGTTTTCAAATTGTGCCTTGCAGAATCAGACATTGGGGGAGGCTTCCCTTTCCTCACACACGTTGTTCTTTCCCACTCTTTCCTTTCCTTTCAGATAGCAAAGTAATTAGCTTAGCGTCCCAGGATGTTATAACGTACTAATTCTGTTTAGTCCTTTCATTCATTTTAAGAAGAATTTTAAAATTTAAAATGACGCCAATCTGGATGTAATTAGTTGGGGGATCCTTCACCTGCATGCTCCAGAATCAGGCTTTCTCACCTGCTGGGAGTCACCAAGGTCTAGCGCCTAGAAGGTCTCTCCTCTTCTTGCCTAACAGGCTAGTTGTGGGACCCTCCTGATGCCGCAGCAATGCTCCTCAGGTCTGGGACACCCTCCCAAACTATTTGGGGTTCACAAAACCTTGTTACCCCCTTCTTTCTCTCGCAAATGAATGTGTTTCTCTGAGCTCATTGGGAGCTCGAGCGGTGTGCGTCCAGAGGCAAGCTGCGGAATCCGGAAGTCCCCTAACTTCATGTAAATTATCAAAGATGTATAGAACAGGTTCTAACATTTGCTGGAAAAGTTAAGAGAAAGAAGGCACCTTTTATCATATGTGGTGGAATTGTAAAATAATGAAAGAATTCCGGAAAATGATATCTAATGAACTAAAAAACAGTTTAAAATGACATTTGTTAAAAAAACAGAATCTTTATTCTTAGGAATTATGGGTGCAAAAATACCAAAGGAACAGGAAAAACCTTTTATGTATGCAATGAAAGCCATGCGAATGATTGTGGCCCAGAGAAGGTAATATGATAGGTTCCCTACAAGAGAGGAATGGCAAACTAAATGGATGGGCTATGCTGAGATGGCAAGAATGACTGGGGAAATCTGAAACCAGGAAGACCAACACTTCATTAAAGAATGGAGGAAATTCATATTGTATTTGGAACACCACTGTAAACAATTGAAATCTTTACCAGGACTTGAATAACACTTGCAATGTAACAAGGACTTGAGATACTATGGAAAAATGAAATAATAGAGAAAGATAAAATATGCAGGGGGGGAAAGATAAATATGGAACCCATGGAGGGTGGTGGGAAGTCCAAGGGTCCGAGAGAATCCTATATTTCTTATTTATATTTTATTGTCTATGTAAACATATAATTGAAAATCCAATAAATTAATAATTATATAAAGGATGTCAGTTGATCCCCGTTAATATATGCATCCAACCCTGTAGTAAAACCACCAGTCTAACCCATGTGTTATTCCTCTAGTACCAGTGTTAACAAGTATTCCTCATGAATTGTGGGCTTTTTCTCCAATAGGCACTAATCAATTTCTCTCTTCATTGCAGATAGTGATGAACTGGAAAGAAAGAACAAGGGTGACCAGGACAAAATGCCCACAATGGAAGAACCTTATAAATATCTTGAAAGTGGAAAAAGTTTCCATTCCACTTCCCATCAAAGAAATCCCACTGGGAAGAAACCCTATCAGTGCATGGAATGTGGAAAGAGCTTCAGTTTGAGCTCAAATCTCACTTCCCATCAAATAATTCATACAGGGAAGAAAACATATCAGTGTGGGGAATGTGGAAAGAGCTTCAGAAAGATCTCCAACCTCTCTTCCCATCATAGAATTCATACAGGGGAGAAACCTTATCAGTGTGTGGAATGTGGGAAAAGCTTCAGTCACAACTCCTCTTGCACTTCCCATCAAAGAATTCATACAGGGGAGAAACCCTATCAGTGTGTGGAATGTGGAAAGAGCTTCAGTACAAGCTCCCATCTCACTTCCCATCAAAGTATTCATAAAGGGGAGAAACCCTATCAGTGTGTGGAATGTGGAAAGAGCTTCAGAAGGAGCGACCACCTCACTGACCATCAAAGAATTCATTCTGGGGAGAAACCATATCAGTGCATGGAATGTGGGAAGAGCTTCAGTCACAACTCCTCTTTCACTTCCCATCAAATAATTCATACAGGGGAGAAACCCTATCAGTGTGCGGAATGTGGAAAGAGCTTCAGAAGGAGCTCCCACCTCACTGGCCATCAAAGAATTCATACAGGGGAGAAACCCTATCAGTGTGGGGAATGTGGAAAGAGCTTCAGTACGAGCTCCTATCTCATATCCCATCAAAGGATTCATACAGGGGAGAAACCCTATCAGTGTGTTGAATGTGGAAAGAGCTTCAGTACGAGCACCGATTTCACTAAGCACCAGAGAATTCATACAGGGGAGAAACCCTATCAATGTGTGGAATGTGGAAAGAACTTCAGTAACAGCTCCGATCTCACTAAGCACCAGAGAATTCATACAGGGGATAAACCATACAATTGCTTGGAATGTGGAAAGAGCTTCAGTCACAACTCCTATCTCACTTGCCATCAAAGAATTCATACAGGGGAGAAACCCTATCAGTGTGCGGAATGTGGAAAGAGCTTCAGTACGAGCACCGATCTCACTAAGCACCAGAGAATTCATACAGGGGAGAAACCCTATCAATGTGTGGAATGTGGAAAGAGTTTCAGTACGAGCACCGATCTCACTAAGCACCAGAGAATTCATACAGGGGAGAAACCCTATCAGTGTGTGGAATGTGGAAAGAGCTTCAGCTATAGCTCTGCTCTCAGTTACCATCAAAGAATTCATACAGGGGAGAAACCCTATCAGTGTGTAGAATGTGGAAAAAGCTTCAGCTGTAGCTCCACTCTCAGTTACCATCAAAGAATTCATACAGGGGAGAAACCCTATCATTGTGTGGAATGTGGAAAGAGCTTCAGCTATAGCTCCGCTCTCAGTTACCATCAAAGAATTCATACAGGGGAGAAACCCTATCAGTGTGTGGAATGTGGAAAAAGCTTCAGCTGTAGCTCCACTCTCAGTTACCATCAAAGAATTCATACAGGGGAGAAACCCTATCAGTGTGTGGAATGTGGAAAGAGCTTCAGCTATAGCTCCGCTCTCAGTTACCACCAAAGAATTCATACAGGGAAGAAACGCTATCAGTGCGGGGAATGTGGAAGGAACTTCTGTACGAGCTCCTATCTCGCTAAGCATCAGAGAATTCACAGAGGAGTAAAATCCTAGCAGTGCATGGAATGTGCAAAGTGCTTCTGTCACAGTGACAGTCTCAGTTTCCATCAAAGAATTTATATGGGAGAAACCATATAATTGCTTCAGCTATACTGTAGCTCCTCTCTCAGTTCTCATGAAAGAATTCATACAAAGGGCAGTAAAACCTTTTTTAAAAAAAGTAATTTTTATTGGGTTTTACACAATACTTACATATTATCACATTACAAAAAAGCAGACTTTATTTTGGAGACTGGTTTCTTCTGGCTCCCACAGGGGCGCATCTCCTTCGTCCTCAACCATCCCACCTGACTGTTGGGTCACCTATTTCCAATCCATGTATGAGGACGTCGAACACCCCACTACGGACCTTGAAATGGAACAGCTGGACAAATGGCCGGAAGTTTCCATAATAGAAGTGAAATCACATATAAACCAATTGAAAATGGCTAAAGCCCCTGGCCCTGACGGTATTCTCCCCGAAATGTTAAAATCTCAGGTGGATTGGTGGGCACCTTTCCTTGCCCATTTCACCCATATAGACGATACTGGCCGTATCCCAAGGGACTGGGGAACAGCTATAGTGGTGCCATTCTTTAAAAAGGGCAATAGAGGGGACCCATCAAACTACAGGCCGATCAGCCTACTAAGCGTGATCAGTAAGCTTTATGCAAAGCACTTGTAAAGTTCTCAGAGTGGATAGAAAATGAAGACATCCTAGCAATAGAACAAGCAGGCTTCAGATCTGGCAGGTCCACGACAGATCACTGTCTAACATTACAACACTTAAGAGAAAAATACAACTCAGGGGGGCAGGCCTCACTTTACGCCGCCTTTGTAGATTTTAAAGCAGCCTTCGACACAGTCCCCAGAACCAGACTTTGGGACAGACTTTGTGCCACCACTATTGACAGAAGGCTATTATACTTACTACAGGCAATTCATTCAAATACGGCCCTAAGAGTTAGATGTAGCCGTCTAGGGCATCTAACAGATCCCATCAGAACCTATAAGTGTGTCAGGCAGGGGTACCTTCTGGCCCCTTTACTATTTAATTTCTATCTAAATAACTTAGTGGACACTCTCAACAACCTCGACTTGCATCCTCCGAAGATAGCAAATCGGCATATCTCGGTTCTATTATACGCCGACGATGCAGTAATTCTCTCCAGAACCCCCATAGGGCTAAGAAGAGCCTTAAGGAAACTAGCAGCCTACTGTGATATAGAACGCCTCACAATAAATTACCAGAAGACAAAGATTCTTGCCTTTGGGAAGAAACCAAGGATCAGAAACTGGGAACTCCAAGGCCATAAATTACAACAAGTCTCAAATTATAAGTACTTGGGAATGGTGGTCCAAGCTTCAGGATCCAACAAAATCCATATAACATCCACCGGGAGCGCTGGAGAAAGATCTGCAAATTCCATCCTTAAATTCTTCAGATCCAAAGGGGGCTTTTATGTCCCCGCGGCCTTAAAACTATACAAGGCCAAAACACTGTCCCAGCTCATTTACGGATACTTCTTGGGCCCACCATCCCCTTCCTTCACCCCTCTCGAGAGAGTGCAATCTAAACTCCTCAGAGCCCTCCTGCAGGTCCCCAGGTGCGTTTCTAATGCCTGGATTAGATTAGAAACAGGGCTAATGAGAGTCGAGGTTTACATTAGGCTAACTTCAATTTATAAATGGCTGATCCTACAATTACACCCCCGAGGCTTGGCCCCACTGATCCTTCGTGACCAGTTCCAGTCTGGCTGGCAGTTGGAGGTCCAGGCCAGCCTCCAGAGACTGGGCTTCGCACCCCAAGCCCTCTTGGATCTGGGCCTGGACCAAGCAAGATCCGAGGTCAGACAAAGAATTGTGGACTCTGAGAGACAGCTGGACTGCTTGAGGTCCCCTGATTTCATTATAGCAGAAAACGAGAAATACGTTGCTGCCCCGGCAGCGTATCTCTTCTTCCTGGAATCCAGAAACTCAAGAAGAGCCTTTACGCTTGTCCGAAGCTCGGCGCTGCCCTCGCTAGTTCTGCTAGGGTCCTTTGGAAAGATCCCATACGACCAGAGACTCTGCTCCTGCTCACTGGGGGAAGTAGGTAGCCCCGAGCATCTATTTTTTAGATGCCTTTTGTATGACAAGGCCCGCAGAGACATCATTGCCCCCCTATTGGAGAGGTTAGCTGACCTTCCAGATAAGACCAAACTAAATGCCCTTTTATTAGGCAAAGAGCAAAAGATAACTCGGATGGTAGCTAGATTCTGCATGCAGATCTGCAGGAACAGTCTACCCTCCCAGAACAAACCAGTCAGCGGAGTATCGAACTTGGTGTTGGGCTGTGGGTAGCAACTCTTCTGTTCGGTAATGGAATGAAGACCTAGAGCAGAAGCTGGGAAAAGGCAAGCTGGACCCTCCTCCTGGATATTTTTAGCCCCTTTAAATTTTTAGACTTCTATATTCATTCTGAGTTTTTATTTCTTTTAGCTCTGTAAAGCACTTTTCAGATTTTAAATGCTGGTCTATGACCGTAATAAAATTTGATTTGATTTGATTTGATCACATTACAATAACACACAAACTACATAAAAAGACAAAGTATACAAACACAAATTACACACAAAACTCTTACTTTCCCTTTCTTCTTCCCTTAACATTTTGGTTTGACTTCCTCCTATCTTTCCTTCTGCGTTTCATTGTATATCATCTTTAGCAATTTCTTCTCAGCATCTAATGTTATGTTCTAAATACAAATGTTACTTATAATACCATATCTCCTATATCTCCTTACATCTTCTATTATTACTATCTTAAACAAAACTATTTACTGTCTTCTCAAACCTTATCACTTATATCTCCCTTACTCAAGTTCTATCTTATCTTATCATACATCATATTTTCACTTACTCATTCTATGTACTATTCTGTAAATTACCCTTTCTTCCAGCATTGTCTTATCTCTAAATCTTGCGATATTTTTTAAGATATTCCCTAAATTTCTTCCATTCTTTTTCCACCGCTTCTTCCCTCTGGTCGCGGAGTCTCGCAGTCAGCTCAGCAAGTTCCATATAGTCCATCATCTTCATCTGCCATTCTTCTATGGTTGGTAAGTCCTTTGTCTTCCAATATCTTGCAATCAATATCCTTGCTGCTGTTGTGGCATACATAAAAAAGGTGTGATCTTCCTTTGGTATTTCTTGGTTGACCATTCCAAGTAAGAAGGCCTCTGGTTTTTTTAACAAATGTGTTTTTCAACACTCTTTTCATCTCATTGTATATCATTTCCCAGAAGGCCTTCATCCTTGGGCAGGTCCACCACATAAGGTAAAATGTCCCTTCAACATTTTCACACTTCCAACATTTATTGTCCTGCAAGTGATAGATTTTAGCAAGTTTGACTGGGGTCAAATACCATCTGTATATCATTTTCATAATGTTTTCTCTTAACATATTACAAGCAGTAAATTTTATTCCTTTCCTCCATAGTCTCTCCCAGTCAACCATCATGATGTTATGTCCAACGTCCTTAGCCCAATCTATCATTGCAGATTTGACAAATTCATCCTGTGCATGCCATTCTAACAGCAAATTGTACATTCTAGACAAATTTTTCAATTTTGGTTCTAATAATTCCATTTCCAGTTTCAACTTTTCCATTTGAAAGCCAAGTTTTTTGTCCATTTCATATGCTTCATTAATCTGATGATAATGTAACCAATCCCTCACCTCCCCCTTCATTTGTTCATAGGGTTTCAACCTGACACTTTCTCCTTCTTGTGTCAAAATGTCATAGTATTTTGGCCATTTACTTTCCATATTTAACTTTTTAATGGGCCTTCGCTTCTAATGGTGAAATCCATCTGGGTGTTTTTCTTTCTAACAAATCCTTATACTTCAACCAGACTCTGAACAAAGCTTTCCTAATTATGTGTGTTTTGAATCCTTTATGAGCCTTGATTTTATCATACCACAAATATGCATGCCAACCAAATACATTATCCCATCCTTCCAGGTCAAAAACATCTGTATTTTCTAACAAAAACCAATCTTTCAACCAACAGAAGGCCGCCGCCTCAAAATAGATGTTCAAGTCTGGCAGGGAGAATCCCCCTCTTTTCTTATCATCTGTTAAAATCTTATATTTAATTCTGGGTTTTTCCCCCTGCCAGACAAATCTCGATAAATCCTTCGGCCACTTTTTAAACGGTTCCATTTTATCCACAATCGGTAGTGCCTGAAATAAAAACAGCAATTTAGGCAGCACATTCATCTTGATAACAGCTATTCGGCCCAACAAAGACAGTTTCAAATTGTTCCAGATCTCAAGATCTTTCTTAATTTCCTTCCACACTTTTTCATAATTGTCTTTAAACAAGTTCTGGTTTTTGGAAGTCATGTTTACACCCAGATATTTGACCTTTTTTGCAAATTTGAGGCCAGTTTTCACCTCTATTCTATCTTTCTCCTCCAGTGTCAGGTTTTTCCCTAATACTTTAGTCTTGGCCTTATTCAATTTGAATCCTGCTACCTGCCCAAAGTCTTGCATCCTCTCCAGTGCCTTAACTGCACTGGATTCAGGTTCTTGTAGGGTTAGTACCAAGTCATCTGCAAAGGCTTTTAATTTATACTCTTTGGCCCCCACCCCCACTCCCTTTATCTCATTGTCTTTCCTTATCATATTCAACAGGACCTCCAAGACCGCTATAAAAAGTAATGGGGATAGTGGGCACCCTTGTCTTGTTCCCTTCTCAATTCTTATATCTTCTGACACCACGTTGTTTACTATTATTTTTGCTTTTTGCTCTGTACATATTGCTTCCAGACCGTTCATGAAACCCCCTCCCACCTCCATTTTCTCAAAATTCCCTTTCATAAATTTCCAAGAAATGATGTCAAAGGGCTTCTCCGCATCCACGAACATCAGAATCGCTTTACAGTTCTTCTTTTGTTCCAGCCTTTCAAGGATATCCACAATATTCCTTATATTTCCATTTAATTGTCTTTCCGGTAGAAACCCGGCCTGGTCCTTGTGGATAACCTCCATCAATACTTTCTTAAGTCTGTTCGCCACCTTTGTTATACAGCTTAAGGGAAAAACACACTTCTTTACCCAAGCCTTTTCCTGATTGACATCAAATGGCCTTCTAAAATGTGGTGAGTTGGGGTGGGTGGGTTTACAGGTAATTTTTTGTTTAGTTTTTTATATTGTGATTTAATGTTGAAAGTGCCCTGAGTGTATCGGGCATAGGAGGCAATACTTAGAGGCTGAGAGGTCTTTGTTCCCCCCTAAAATATTTGAGTGGCCACCTCCCCAGTTGATAGGCATTGTCAGTCAAATGGCATGCATGCACCACATCATGTGATTGATTATGCGAGGCAGGGCTTACATTCCCCCCCCCCACACACAATATTTTATTCAAGTTGCCACCCCTGGTATAAGGTGATATAGAAATTAAATAAATGCATTAATGAAATGAGACCATCTTGGCCGTCTTCATTTGCACATGTTCCAACTTGTCAATATCCTTATTTATTACCATTTTTAAAATTTATGTGCCCTTAATTTGAAGATTTCACAACAGAAACATACAGGTTGAGAGCAAGACTTTCTCAGAAACAAGTAAAATCAGAGCAATCTCTCCCCCCCCTTTTTTTTTTGGATGGTTACAAACTTCATTGATCAGGGGACTGCTGTGGAAATAGTGCATCTTGATTTCAGTAAGGCTTTTGACAAAGTCCCCTGTGATATTTATGTGAGGAAGCTGGTAAAATGTGGGCTGAATGAGGTATAACTGTTAGGTGGATTTGACTGACGGAACCCAAAGAGGACTCCTTCCTGGTTCCTCCTCCTCCTGGGGGAAAGTGACAAGAGGGGTGCTGCAGGGCTCTGTCCTGGGCCCGTTGTTGTTCAACGTCTTTCTAAATGACTTGGATGAAGGAACTGAGGGGATGCTCTTCCCATTTGCAGATGACATCAAACGGGGAGCGGAGGCCAATGTCGCAGAGGCAGAATCAGATCAAGGGCAGGAATAGTACCACTTTATTCTGCCTTGGTCAGACCCCACCTAGAATACTGTGTTCAATTCTGGGCACCACAATTTATCTTACATTTTGTTTGCCTGGGGAAATGAAGAAGGTGGGGGAACAGAATCCATATTCCTTTTATAACACGTGGCCAATGTTTATTGAATATGTATTATGTTAAGAATACACCCAGCACTCGTGGGGAAAGGTGGCGTAATATTTCAGAATAATCAAATGAAATTTGTAACACATGACAAGAATAAAGTCTGTAATTTCATCAGGACAAGTTATTTGTTGTTTAATGTTGTAACTATTACTTTCTTAAAATTTATCTCTGTACCATGAAAATAAATAAAAACAATGTGTACTATTCCATTAATCTGCTTGCATGTGTTGAGTGTTATTTGGAGACTGTAACTCCCAGTAGTTTCACGTTATCTCTGTGTTTCTGTGTGTTCAGCACACACGATTGCAGGTGAGACTGAATAAAACACTTCCTAGGAAATTCCCTTTGACTGCTTCTGTTTCAAATGTGACTTCACTTACATAGAATCATAGAATCATAGAGTTGGAAGAGACCACAAGGGCCATCCAGTCCAACCCCCTGCCAAGCAGGAAACACCATCAAAGCATTCCTGACAGGTGGCTGTCAAGCCTCTGCTTAAAGACCTCCAAAGAAGGAGACTCCACCACACTCCTTGGCAGCAAATTCCACTGTCGAACAGCTCTTACTGTCAGGAAGTTCTTCCTAATGTTTAGGTGGAATCTTCTTTCTTGTAGTTTGAATCCATTGCTCCGTGTCCGCTTCTCTGGAGCAGCAGAAAACAACCTTTCTCCCTCCTCTATATGACATCCTTTTATATATTTGAACATGGCTATCATATCACCCCTTAACCTTCTCTTCTCCAGGCTAAACATACCCAGCTCCCTAAGCCGTTCCTCATAAGGCATCGTTTCCAGGCCTTTGACCATTTTGGTTGCCCTCCTCTGGACACGTTCCAGCTTGTCAATATCCTTCTTGAACTGTGGTGCCCAGAACTGGACACAGTATTCCAGGTGAGGTCTGACCAGAGCGGAATACAGTGGTACTATTACTTCCCTTGATCTAGATGCTATACTCCTATTGATGCAGCCCAGAATTGCATTGGCTTTTTTAGCTGCTGCATCACACTGTTGACTCATGTCAAGTTTGTGGTCTACCAAGACTCCTAGATCCTTTTCACTTGTACTGCTCTCAAGCCAGGTATCACCCATCCTGTATCTGTGCCTTTCATTTTTTTTGCCCAAGTGTAGTACTTTACATTTCTCCCTGTTAAAATTCATCCTGTTTGCCTTGGCCCAGTTCTCTAATCTGTTAAGGTCATTTTGAAGTGTGATCCTGTCCTCTAGGGTATTAGCCACCCCTCCCAATTTGGTGTCATCTGCAAACTTGATCAGGATGCCCTCAAGCCCATCATCCAAGTCATTGATAAAGATGTTGAATAAGACTGGGCCCAAGACAGAACCCTGTGGCACCCCACTAGTCACTTCTCTCCAGGATGAAGAGGAGCCATTGATGAGCACCCTTTGGGTTCGGTCAGTCAGCCAGTTACAAATCCACTGAATGGTAGCATTGTCTAGCCCGCATTTTACCAGCTTCTTTACAAGAATATCATGGGGCACCTTGTCAAAGGCCTTGCTGAAATCAAGATAGGCTACATCCACAGTGTTCCCTTCGTCTACCAGGCTTGTAATTCTGTCAAAAAATGAGATCAGATTAGTCTGACATGACTTATTTTTCAGAAACCCATGCTGACTTTTAGTGATCACAGCGTTCCTTTCTAGGTGCTCACAGACCGTTTGCTTAATGATCTGCTCTAGAATCTTTCCTGGTATTGATGTCAGGCTGACTGGGCGGTAATTGTTTGGGTCCTCTCTTTTCCCCTTTTTGAAAATAGGGACAACATTTGCCCTCCTCCAGTCTGCTGGGACTTCACCTGTTTTCCAAGAATTCTCAAAGATTACTGCCAGTGGTTCTGAAATCACCTCTGCCAGTTCTTTTAATACTCTGGGATGTAGTTCATCTGGCCCTGGAGACTTGAATACATCTAAACTAGCCAAGTGTGCTTGTACTACCTCCTTACTTATTCTGGGCTGTGTTTCCCCTGCTGAATCATCTGCTCCATATTCTTCAGGTCGGGCATTGTTTTCTTTTTTGGAGAAGACTGAGGCAAAGAAGGTATTGAGGAGTTCTGCCCTTTCTGCGTCCCCTGTTCGCATTTCACCTTCTTCTCCTCTAAGTGACCCCACTGTTTCCTTGTTCTTCCTTTTGCTACGGACATACCCATAAAAACTCTTTTTATTGCTTTTAACCTCTCTAGCAAGCCTGAGTTCATTCTGTGCTTTAGCTTTTCTGACTTTGTCTCTACATGTGCTGGCTATTTGTTTGAATTCCTCTCTGGTGGTTTCCCCCTTTTTCCATTTCTTGTACATATCCCTTTTAAATCTTAACTCAGTTAAAAGTTCATTAGATAGCCACCCTGGCTTCTTTAGGCACCTTCCATGTTTTCGTCTCATTGGTACTGCTTGAAGTTGTGCTTTTAATATCTCCCTTTTAACAAACTCCCATCCATCATGAACTCCCTTCCCTTTTAGTATTACTGACCATGGGATCACACCCAGCATTTCCCTAAGTTTTCTGAAGTCGGCTTTCTTAAAGTCTAGAATTTGAGTCTTAGTATGCTTGGTTGCTCCTTTCTGATGTATAATAAACTCCAGAAGAGCATGATCACTCCCACCTAATGATCCTACCACTTCTACCCCACTAACCAGGTCATCACTATTGGTTAGAACCAGATCTAAAATGGCTGATCCTCTTGTTGCTTCTCCCACTTTCTGGACAATGAAATTGTCTGCAAGGCCCGTGAGGAATCTGTTCGACCTTATGCTCTTGGCTGAGTTTGACATCCAACAAATATCAGGATAGTTGAAATCCCCCATTACTACTATCTCATTTCCTTTTGAATGCTTGGTCATCTGTTCCAGGAAGGCATCATCTATGTCCTCAGTTTGGCTTGGGGATCTATAGTAAACTCCCACCATGAGATCACTGTTATTTTTCTCTCCCTTAATTTTGACCCAGATACTCTCAATTTGGCTTTGGAGTTTTAAATCATGGATCTCTTCACAGGTATACACATCCCTGACATATAACGCCACTCCTCCTCCTTTCCTGTTTGGTCTATTTCTCTTAAATAGATTGTATCCCTCTATTACTACATTCCAATCATGAGACTCATCCCACCAGGTTTCAGTGATGCCTATTATGTCGTATTTAGTTTGCTGTACCAAGAGCTCAAGTTCATCTTGTTTATTTCCCATGCTCTGTGCATTTGTATACAGACATTGAAAACCATTGATCATTCCCCCTAGTCTCCTACTTAAGGATTTTTTCCTCCCACCACTAGGTCTGTGCGCTGTTTGCTCCATTTGGTCCTTGACTTTTGGATGATCATCTTCAGCCTTTGATAGACTCCTACCTTCAGGACCACTGTCTCCCTCCCCCACATAAGTCAGTTTAAAGCCCTCCTGATGAGGTTTTTGAGATTGTTGGCAAAAACATTCCTCCCAACCCTTGTGAGGTGCAGCCCATCACTTGCCAGAAGTCCATCTTCAAGAAACTGCAGACCATGATCTAAGAAACCAAACCGTTCCTGCCGGCACCATTTGCGAAGCCAGTTGTTCACTTCTCCTATTTTCCCCTCTCTTCCTGGGCCACGGCGTTCAACTGGGAGGACAGATGAGATGACAATTTGTGCATTTAATTGCTTCAGCTTCCTGCCCAGAGCCTCATAATCACTTTTGATCTTCTGGAGGCTATGGCTTGCGGTGTCATTGGTTCCCACATGGACTAAAAGGAAGGGGTTTTTATCCGTGGGTTTAATTATTCCTTGCAGCCGTTCTGTAACATCATGGATCTTGGCCCCGGGGAGACAAATTACAAATAAGAACAAACCACATTTATTGTTGACAAATCATACCACAGCCAGCTCATTAATCTCAACCCCAACAAACCCTGCACTGAACATGAGCAGCTGCTTTCTTCCCATTTCTTAGGTGGAAATGACTTATAATGACAAGGAAGAAGGGAGATAGTGTCAGGAATGGGGCCTCCCAGGACCCAGTAGGAGAGGCAGGATCGGAAAGGAAACAAGGGAATGAGGCTTCTGGTGAGGGAGAAGAGTTCATTTTCAGGGCTGACAGCCCACAACCGCAGCCCTCCTTTCCCAGACCAGACACTCCCAGCTCAGTGGGGGAGAGAGAGGTGGAAGGCAGCCAAGGCGAGGGCAGGCTGCCAACAGGTCAGATAGCCTTGGTGAGGAAGAGCCAATCCAGGCTCTTTTTTTTTTTCTTTTTCCAAATCATTTTTATTAAGGTTTCCAATACAACATAATCACATTGAAACATTCCAGATTACATTTCAAATTATTTATCCAATTATCAATAATAATAATAAAAGAAAAGTTCCAATTCTGCCAGATTATTATTTAAATTTATTTTGATTTTGAGGTTTCCCATGCTTCAAACTCCGGAGTTTCCTAATCAACTATTTGTTGTTGTTTTTTAAATTAATTTTTATTGGTTTTACAATATTTGTCTGGCCCCGATTCAGGCCAGCTCACATAAATTACATTGAATATCGTATACCTTCCTCACGTCCACTCCATTATTTTTCATCTATTTGCAAATAACAATTTTTAACAGGTTCCTAATTTCATAATCAAATAATTAGTTTTCTAATATCAATCTTCAATCTTCTCACATCCTAGCACACTTATATATCTTCATCTGCGTCCCTCTTGCCTCCCCCGGTCCCTGGGTACACAGCTTTTATTTGCAATATTAACTACTTATCATACTTGGCATATTTAAAATAAAAAATACTTATCCTTCACTATGTTTAATAGTACTTAATCAGTCCATGGCGTGTCCATAAATCAAAAACCATAAGTCCAAAAACCAGGCAGCACTTTAACTGTTCTTATCCTACACCTGCTGGTTCTGAAATCCAGAACCAGAGTGAGTCCTGCAAAACATCCTCCAAAGCGACATTCTCCAAGATCTGTGGCCAGCCTTCCCATTTCATGCTCAGATCGTCTCGGCTTGTCTTCCGCTGCTTGTCAATAGGTGTCAGTTTGCTGGTTTTCCTTATATTCCTTCTCTTGCTTCTTGAAATGACAGCTCCTTTTTTTACGATTAAAGGGTCTCTTCTTGCAGCTGGTGTTTACCAAAGTAAACTTTCGTTGTCCGGCCTTGACAAGTCCTGTCACTTCCTTGGTTATTTGTACATCTGGTTCAGCCGGCACAGTGTTTAGATTTTGCCTTATCTCATCCGCCGCGTTTCCCATAGCATTCATCTCTCTCAGTTCTGCTATATATTCCTTCATCTTTTCCAGCACAATTTGCCAACTAACATCCGGTTTCATCGCCATTTTTTTTTTTATCACAGTTCAGGAGATTTTTTTAACTTTTAAAACTTTTAAAACTTTTCACAACTTTTTCCTCATAAAAAACTTCACAAACTTTAGACTTGAAAATAATCCATAAATCTATCACAATTCCTTCTGCTTCCCCCAGGACCAGGGGAGGCTCAGGGGTTAATTTAAAGCCATATAACAAAGAGTTCAATTTAGTCCTTTTCAATGCATCTGTAGCGGTTTCCTGTTTCACTGTATCAATGGAAAGGAACGGACCTCCGTGTTTTCGTTCCAAACCGATCCAAATTTAGTCCAAATTTCAATTTTGTTGCGTTTTACTCACAGTTCCAAATTGCAGGTCTTGGAGGAATCAGCGCGCTCCGAGAAGACGGTCTTGCAGCTTCGCCCGACGGGGAGTTTAGCGGACCCTGAGGCTCCGCCGCCCGCTCGCGCTCGGGAGCCCTTGCTATGGTCTCCCGGGGAGCAGGACCAGCGTCCGAGCCTATGCAGGTCCTTTAGACCCCGGGACGCCCTTCCCGGGGGTTTTGGGGGTCGCGGCGCTGGCGCGATCTCCCCTTTTCCCAGTCGGACGGGGGAATGTCAAGAGCGACATGTCCCCCCGACCGTCCTCTCCGGCGCGCCGACCGGAAGTCCTTCCTAATCAACTATTTGTCCTTGCTTTTTACCCTTCCTATATTTTCTCAGCCTCTGATGAATTCCTGCAAGCAAAACAAACAATGTCCCTGTGTGGATTTAAGTCCATATTTCGTCTCCATACGATCGCCTTGCTCCTTGATACTCGGATTCCAAAAGCCAAATCACGGACAGTCGCCATCTTCATTCAGCCCCGATAACATCCACTCTTTTTCCACAGCTGTTGTTCACCCGTCTGCTTATCACTTAAACCTTTCCTGGAGGGTTTGCCGAGTTATTTTTAAAGTTCGCATATTGTGGTTATGAAGGCTTGCCACTCCCCATGGTATCTTGTTAAAACAGACCGGGTTTCTCTTTCAAGATGGCACGGTGTTTTTTTTATAAACTGTGTCATTTCTAGGAAACTGTCCAAATTCCTCCAATTAAGATCAGTCAGTGTCCAAGGGGTTCTCTCTTTGCCAAAATCAACATATAGAAACGCTTTTTATCCTCTTCCAAGTATTAGCAAAAAAGTACGTCATTAAACATTATTTTCGTTCCACACGGTTTATATTTATAATATCGAATCTTCTCAACCGAAATCAAACTATCAGTCTTTCAAATCTTATTTGTAATACATAGTGAAATTGGTCCTTCTGGGGGGGGGGGTTGCCCGTTATTTATATAATAATAAAGCAAAACACAATCACAGAGTCCGAGGCTCCCCCCCCTTTCCGTCCCGCTTCCACATACCGATACGATGATAAAATCTTCTTTCTTTTCTTTTTCTTCTTAGCTGTTCAGTGGCTGATTGATTAGCAAAATGCTTTTTCCTCCTTTGTTTGAAGCATGCCCAAGACTTTTCACTAATTTGTATTTTAAAGCATTGGGACTCGTGCACGAACAGGGTGGCTTCTAGGAGTTCCGGCCCCCACGGTTGCTATAAGCCCAGGCCCCCCCGCTCCCCCCGAAGGGTCGGAATGGGTTAAGGGGCATCTGCGGGCCAGCGGCCCCTCCCGTCATCCCGGGAGGGTTAGGGAGGCTGCATACTCCCATAGCAGCCGCCGAAGTTCCCGTGGGGGTCGGGAGTGATGTTATAAATCAGCCATTCTCCTGACGTGCACGAGCGGAAACCGAGCCAATCCAGGCTCTCAGTCCTTGAACTCGGCGTTGGGAACGCCTCAAAGAAGAGCAGAAGAGGAAGGGTAGACGTAGGAGATTCTGGCGTCGTTTCTGTTGGGGGCGGAGCTCTGATTCAGAATAGAGGATCTATAGTTGGTGAGAGGGAGTGAGGAGCTCTCTCTGGATGTATTATTCTGTAAATAAAACTAACTTGAACTGACAGCAGTATTCATCTTGTTTGCAAAGCGGCTCACGGCCAGAGGTTGTTATAGATAGACCCTTTCCTTCAAACTCTGGGGATCTGGGGGGCTTCATTTCAGCCCTTAGTCCTGCTCCTGAAAGCTTGGCAGATGGGGAGCATTTCCTCACACACTACCATGACTGAAAAATCAATCTTCTATAAAAAAATTAATAATGAAAAAATGGTGTTGCAGTGCAAAAAAACTCAATTCAAAAAAAGCAATTCCTGTAGTATTTGGCATCTTAGCAAGTCCAATGCCACTCTGCCAACTGTCTCACTCCCAGCTAACTAATCTGGAAAGTCGTTCAGTGTCCCTTGAATGGAATCAATTCCAATCTGTTACCTACCTTTGAAGGTGGCCCAGAAACTACAACTAATCCAGAATGCGGCAGCCAGACTGGTGACTGGGAGCGGCTGCCGAGACCATATAACTCTGGTCCTGAAAGACCTACATTGGCTCCCAGGACATTTCCGAGCACAATTCAAAGTGTTGGTGCTGACCTTTAAAGCCCTAAACCGCCTCGTCCCAGTATACCTGAAGGAGCGTTCCCCCCCCCCCATCGTTCAGAATGGACGCTGGGGTCCAGCACCAAGGGCCTTCTGAAGTTTCTTCACTGAGAGAAGCCAAGTTACAGGGAACCAGGCAGAGGGCCTTCTCGGTAGTGGCACCCGCCCTGTGGAATGCCCTCCCATCAGATGTCAAACAGATAAACAACTAACTGATGTTTAGAAGACATTTGAAGGCAGCCCTGTTTAGAGAAGTTTTTAATGACTGATGTTTTAATATATTTTCAATATTCGGTTGGAAGCTGCCCAGAGTGGCTGGGGAAACCCAGCCAGATGGGCGGGGTATAAATAATAAATTATTATAATATTATTATTATCATCGTCATTTATTTGGAACTTTCCTTGGTTCCTCCTTGGTAGCCAGTGCGATGGTTTCAGCAGTGCTAGAACTCAGGACCTGCTGCCTTGAGGGACACCTAAGAGCAGCTTGGCAGGGGAAAGGTCTCCCTTGGGAGGTGGGGGACTCTCCTTCCTTGGAGGTTTCTAAGCAGAGATGCTTGAGCTGAGATTCCTGCATTGCGGGGGTGGGACTAGATGACCCTAGATGAAGTCTCCCACCAGGGGCATAGGCGCCCCCCCAAATCGGCTTCCATAAATATGTCAATCAACCTATTGGGGGGGTGCAGAGGGGGCGTGGCCCCCGAAGAGAAGCTGCTCTGGCCGAGCACAAGCCCCCCGCCCCCACCCTCTTGGCAGCCCCACGAGGAGGGCAAGGGGAGGGGGGAGGGGGAGGGAGACCTCGCGCTAGCCGGGATCTGTTCAGGGGCGCACCGTGGTGCAAGGGTTAAAGGGAACCGAGCTGCCTTCCTAGAGAGGACAAGAAGCAAGGGGGGGCCAGGTCCTCCAGAGCACAGGCCCCTCCCTCCCTCCCTCCCTCCCCAGTCCTTTCCTGCAAGGGCTGCATGGCTGTCCCCTCCTGGGATCTGGTGAGTCTCTCCTCTCTCTCTCTCTCCCTCCCCAGAGGCTGCAGTGGGGAGACGGTGGGGGTCCCAGGGCTGCAGGGGGGGAAGGATGCCTGGGGGGGGGCTGCTCACCTCATGCACAGGGAAGCAGAGCCTTCAGTCAGGGAGGGGGGAGGTGGCACGAGGTTTGCAACTACAGTAGGGGAAAGTGGGGCACGTTGAGCCATTTTTTACTTTAAGCTCTACACACCTCAAAATAATGCACATAACAGAAAACCTTTGCATTTAATATTTATTAGGTACTATTCCAAGCAAAATCAAATGGTTAATGTTTCACATTTGATGGAATAAAATGACAAAAAATCACATTTAAATTTTTCAAAATAATGGATCAATGTGCCCCAGTAGTGGGGCACATTGATCCTTCATTTGGGGCACATTGAGCCATTCCAATTTAAGAGCAAAGAAGGCATTTTTACTACACAGTATAAACTTCCAAAAGAGTTTCAAAAATATCTCAAAGTTCTTAAGAGTCAGCATCACTTCAACTTTTACTCATTAAGTAAACATGGAAATGTTACCATCTTAGAAGCGCGAGCAGTTCCTCTGAAGCAGAGTGGTTTAGGCAACAATTTTACAATAGCCTCAAAAGGAATCAAAGCTTCTGGTTCAGAAGAGGGAGTGAACTTGGGCTGGTCATTCACTTTGGACAGAACATGTTTTAGAAATTTTACAATGAAGTCCCCATATTCATCAGTTCCGGTAACTTCAGCAACATAATGGGAAATAGGCTCAATGTACCCCATTCCCAATTGGATCAATGTGCCCCACATCACCATTTCAGACATAAATCTGTTTTACGCAAAACAGGCTGACAGCCATGACAAATATTTTAGTACATACTGCAGCTATGTTAACTATGATCACATAAATGAAAAGATATTTCAGCTACCTTTACAACTTTTAGAGCTACATGGTTCACAATACATATAAAATAATTTACTAAAGCTTACCTAATTTAAGAAATCTGGATTTTTTTTTAAACTTCTTTGAAAACCCAAACCCAAACACAATAACAGTATGTAGTATCACTGTTGTTGTTGTTGTGTTGCCACAAACTTTGTATAAAAGCTAAAGTACAGTTTTAAAATGGAAAGGATCAATGTGCCCCATGGCTCAACTTGCCCCACTTTCCCCTACTGTATGTTCTGCCTTTTTATAAATGCGCAGCTTGCCCCTTTGGGGAGGTGTCTGTGGGTCAGGGGAAAAGGGGCCCGCAAATAAACCCCCTTCAGATTGAGGAATCCGCCACGTCTATTAGCATAGGCTGCAGCCAGACAGAAACGTTTGAACAATAGTGTTCTGTCGTGGGTGCAGTATCTATGTGATTTCAGCTCTTCTTGTAATCAGCTCTGAGTAGTGATTCAGCATGCTAGCAAGGATATGCTAGGAGTCAAGTCTACCAAGAATAATCTTCTTTATTGCGGTAGGAACATGACTGACTGGAGGGAAAGGGCGAGCTCCTTTTATACTCTCAGGAGCAGGTGTAGGGGAAAGGATACATTTATATTTTGGCGGGACCCAATCAGAGTAAGGATCCAAATTGTGCTAACAAGTTAACCAATAGCAACTGTTCCCGCTCCGGTTTGAATCACCCTGCAACGGGAAAGGCAGTTACAGAACCAACAGTGAAACTCATGCATACATATTAAACCAATACATAACAAATAGATCAATGCAAGAAATGGAAAACAAGAACAGCCCTGACTTACGCAATAAATCATGATAATCCTTTGGGAAGATGGAGGTTGAAGGTGAACTGTGGAACTCCCTCCCACAGGAGCCAGGGACGCCCACCAACCTGGGTGGCTTGAAAGAGGATGGGGCCAGTTCATGGAGGAGGAGGAGGAGGAGGAGAGGGCGATGGGTGGCTCTGCTCTCCCTCCCAGGCAGCCATGCTCTGAATCCCCGTTGCTGGAAAAGCCCAGGAGGAGAGCTTGGCTCTTGCAATCCAGTCCTGCAGGGGCACAAGGCAGGAGAGGAGCTGCTGGGAAGGAAGCAAACCCCAGCTCCCATTCCGAGGGATCCCTGGGGGGGGGGTGTCTCCTAGCAACTCCCAGCATCCTTAGCAAAGTACAGTTCCAGGCTTTTTGGAGGAAGCCAAGACTCTTGGAAGTGGCCTGATCCTGCTGTGAAGATGCAGCACCGGGTGTTTTTGTTGTCTTTTTATTCTCTTCAGGAATAACTTTCTAGTCGGGTTTTGTACATCACAAAAATGGCACAACAAATTCGCAGCAAGATCTGTAACATATGTCTCACTACTAGTGGTCGGTGTATAGCTTCTTACTTTTTGATATAGTTTAAACCAAAACAGAAAAAGGGGAAACAGAACAAGAGCCCTTGTGGATGTGCTGGGGTTAAATTGGAGCAGGTCATTTTTCCTCTTAGGTGGCGAATGAAACGGGATAACGTGCTCGTCTGTTGAGGAACCTGGGAGACGGGTTCAAATAGAATGCAATGATTTTTGTTTCAATTCATATTTAGATCAACTAGATTGCGCCAAATGATAATGCTGGAGTGTGTGTGTGTGTGTGTGTGTGTATTTTCTTGGGCCTTTATTCTCCCCCCATGTGAGACTTCAGGGAACATGTTGGATCCAGGAGTACCCCAAGATTACCAAGATAAAAGGGATCCCACCCCAGTAAACCCCCTCTCCCGCCTCCAGTTTTCTGCAGATTTGGCATGGTACTTTCCTGGGCAGAGTCTGGGCTGTGGTACAGTCCTACCTATGCTGGTTACTAGCAAGTCTCATACAAACCTGCTCAGGGAACCAATTTCTTCTCCTTATGGTGTATCACCATTATAACAGAACAATGTATTTGCTTTGTAGGATTTGCTAGCACCTCTCATTAGCATAGGCAGAACTTGGCAGAAGACGAAAGGGTTCCTTCCGATCTCTCAGAGGCTTTCTGAGAGCACAGATGGATGAGGGAGACTCAGCTGGCCCTGAAGCAGGAAGAGGCCATGCCAACCAAACGGGAAGCAGTGGGGGATTCTGGGAAAACCCAGTGCAGAAGATCCTGGGTGAGGAGGACACCCTCTGCTCAGAAGTGCAGAGCCAGCAGTTGAGGCAGTTCTGCTGCCAGGAGGCCAAAGGACCCCGAGAAATTTGCAGCCGACTCTACCATCTTGATCATCAGTGGCTGAAGCCAGAAAGGCATACGAAAGCTGAGATGCTGGACCTGGTGATCTTGGAGCAGTTCCTGGCTGTCCTTCCACTGGAGATGGAGAGCTGGGTGAGGGACTGTGGAGCGGAGACCAGTTCCCAGGCGGTGGCCCTGGCCGAAGGTTTCCTCCTGAGTCAGGCAGAGGAGAGAAAGCAGGTGAGAGAGACTTTCCTCTGGATACTCCCAAGGGGCTCCAAAAAGGACGGAGAACATCCCATAATGCTCTCCTGATGGCCCATCCTTTTTCTGGGAAGGCACCCATGGAATGAGATCTAACACCCTTAAACTTTTTGTATTTGTCATTCTCTTTCTAATATTTCTCTCCATTCATTCTCTGTTTTGAATCCTTATTTCTTTTTCAGGGAAAGGATCATTTTGCAGAAATGGACCTGGATTCCTGTGAGGCAGAGAGGCCTCCGTTGGACACCAGAGAGAGGCCACTGGGTAAGGAGGAAGGTGGTGTTTCTCCGTTTGGTCTCATTCTGTTGCTTTTCCAACTAATCTGGGGGTTCTTTTCATCTTTTTGGTGGGGGAAAGTTGGGACCAAGGGTTCAGAGGAGGAGAGATGTATTCTGCACAACTAACATATGAAATGGGCACAAACCTCCAAATGCAATCAGCAGGTAAAGCTTCTCAAAGGTCCATCTGTAGTTAGAGATGCCCTACTTCACCTGTGAGAGAGACAGGCACTCCTAGTGTCTTACCTACCTTTTTTCTCCTCCAGGTGGCATAATGATACCGGCTAGACCTCTTCATTCATCTTTTCATGGGGGCAGAATGGAAACAGCGGCTGTGGAACCAGATCAGGTCAGGGGAAGCTGTCTTGTGGGGACAGAGGCTGAGGGGTGGAATGACAACTGCACTGTTGTCTCAGAGGAGGACATTTCCCTTTTTCTTTTAGGGTCCAGTGTGCTTTGAAGATGTCGCTGTTTGTTTCACGGATGAGGAGTGGGAGTTGCTGGATCCAGACCAGAGAGCTCTGCATAAAGAAGTCATGGAGGAGAATTGTGGGATCGTGGCCTCTCTTGGTAAGGCTCCCAGTGGAATCATAATATCTGTTTTTAAATTCAAAACTGCTCTCTGTGACGAACTTCATATATTTTCATATAATTCAACAGCGCCCCCTTAAATCACCTTGGAATACAATATTCCCACAATAAACCTTGAACAGTGAATTATTCTTTTCCCCCGCTAATGTTCTTCCTCCAGTTGCAGAATCTTAAACAATTATCAGACTGGTCTGAATGGGCCAGGCGATTTTTAATGTAAAGCTCTGAGTTGTTAGGGAAGTTGTAATAGCTCTTGTCAGGTTTTCTGTTTTTGTTTTCCTCCTGTCAGTCTTTGGTTGACCAAAGAGAAGACTGATATTAGAAATTGAGGGTAAGCCATGACGGAGCCAAACAAATTCCATTCAAGAGAAGACCCAGGCTTATCGAATCACAGGTTCATCTAAGGATGTCAGTTGAGACTTCCAGTTTGCCGTAAAAATGGCAATAGGGTGCGAGCCCAGTTCTTAGGAATGGACTCTGATCACCCCAAGGGGTCGGGGGAAGCGAGAAGGTTACATCTACCCCAAAAAAGCTCAAGAGGGTTTCTTGAGCCCCGAAAGCATCTAGCAGTGGTGGGAAGTAATGTTTATCAATTGACAGCATTTGCAGATGACCTTGTGATAACTGTGGAAGACCCTAGGGCAGGGGTCGGCAACCTAAGACCCATGGGCAACAAGCGGCCAATGGGGGTTGTTTAACTGGTCTCCGCGCCGCCCCTGAACCGAGTCTGCAAGGTATTGCTTAATGTCATCATAATTTTTAAGCTTTAGTTGATTCTCTTCCTCTTTCAAACAACCATTTATATGTTATCCAGTCTCCACTCATGTTTTTTCTCTTAACCGCCTTTGCTTCCAAAGGAGATATCCACCAAGGTGTTTCAGGCTCGATTAGATCTTTATATTTACTCCACACCAAATATAATGCTTTTCTTACAATGTGATTGAGGAAGCTTTGTGTATCTTGGTCTTATCATAATTGAGGTAGGCTTGTCAACCGAATCAGTTGTCATGCCCCTCCAAATCCAACAAGTTCGTATTCTGGAGCAGGCACCACTCCCTCATCCATGTGAAACAGGCTGCTGCATAATAAGGATTTAAATCAGGTAGACCGAATCCCCCCTCTCTTTGATGTCAGTTAACAAGGTATGGTAATATTTTTGGGTGTTATCCAGATTCCAAGATATTTCACCTTTGGGGAAGTTTTCAGGTTGGTTAACATTTCTAGTTCTTCTTTTTCTTGAACCGTAAGATTTTTAACAAAAAATTTGTTTTGGTGTTATTTACTTTAAAGCCCGCTATTTTACCAATTATTTAATTAATCTTTCTTTTGGATTTTCAGCTGTAATAATTAGATCGTCTGCAAAAGCCTTGAGTTTATGTTTTGTCTCCCAATGTTATACCTCTCTTATTTTCTTGTTTAGGACTTCCATAACCAGTATAAATGTTACGGGAGACAGTGGACAGCCCTGTCTAGTCCCTTTTGTTATTTCACAATGCTCTGTTATATATATTTATAATTATTTTTGCCCCTTGGCGGCTTTAATTTCTTTACAAAAGGATCCCCCAAAGTCCATTTGCTGCCTCATAGTTGTTATAAATCCCCATGAAATGCTATCAAAAGCTTTCTCAGCATTGACCAGCATCAAAACGACGGGATTATGAATTCGAATGTCCAAGTATTCTAACACATTAATAATGGTTCTAATATTATTATACATTGAATGGCCAGGTAAAAAGCCCCCCTGGTCTTCCTGTATAATAGTTTTAAGGATGGACTTCATTCTTTCTGCCAAGATGTCTGCATATAATTTATAATCACTATTTAAAAGTGATATTGGCCTATAATTAGAGGCCTTTGTTAGATCTGTGCCCTGTTATGGAACGAAGGTAATTGTAATGGCTTGGCTCTCCCACAGAAGCGAGACACCCGGCAGTAATTAGCTCAGTAAACTAGCTCACCAGCCAGGATTCAGGCAATTTACCATTTTCTAATGTATTATTCATTGAAATATTTAACAGCTCAAATAAAACTTCTTCTATTTTTTTATAATAAACTGCTGAGAAGCCGTCTGGTCCAGAGGTTTCCCCAGGTTTGAATTTATTTATGGCTTGTTGTACTACTAATGCTGTGAAGGGGGCATTTAGATTTTTTGTTTTATCTTCAGGGATTTTTGGTAGATTGTTCTCATTTAAATATTGCTTTATCTCTTCTGGGTTCTCTCTTCCTTCTTTATAGAGATCTCTATAAAAATTAACAAAGCACTTAGTGATTTCCTTTGGATCATTAACTAAACTGTCTCCAACTTTAATTTTATTTATTATCCTTTTGCTTTGCTTTTTTGTTTTGTTTTCTTTTTTAGTTGTCAGGCTAATAATTTGCCTGGCTCGTTGGCAAATTCAAAATTTCTTTATTTCATCATTTTAAGTTTCCACTCGATTTCTCTTTTGAATGGCATTTTGCTGAATAAAAAATCCTTTTAATACTGCTTTACTGTTGTCCCAAACTATTTTGATGTCCATTCCTTTATATCATCAATTAATAGATTCTCATTTAGTCTGCATCTCTTTCCCCCCCCAAATCATATTTATTTAAGTTTCCAATACAATCAAATTACATTGAAACATCATTTAGTTTGCATCTCATTGGTCATTTTCCCTCTCTCTTTAACCAAACTGAGACCGCATTATGATCCAAAATAGTTTTAGGTTTTATTTCAGCTTTGCTAACTCTTAATGTTAATTCCTTAGTTATCCAAATGGCAACTATCCTTCCCGCTGAGTTATTGGGTTCTGAAAAATGAGTATAGTCCCTTTTAGTTGGGTGTTTTGTTCTCCATGCGTTGTAAATGTTTAAAGTAGGGGAGAAGTAGATTTTATTGTTTGCTTTCTGTTTGTCTCTTCTATCCAATTCTGGGTCAGGCACTCCATTTAAATCACCTAGGAGAACTATCTTTTCTCCCACATATTCTGCTGTTGTTTCCTCGAGTAATGGGTAAAATTCACTTTTTTTAAATTTGGGGCGTAGATACCAATAATTATGAATTTTTCCCCTTGGGCCAAAATCTCGATAATGACTATCCTTCCTTCTGGATCTTTAAATAACAGATTTGGCATGAGCTGTGGTTTAGCATAAATCGCTATGCCCCTGTCAGGGACCTGACCTCACGCAAGGCACTTGAGACGGGGGGAAGGAGGGAAGCGCAGTCTCTCCTGAGAAGGAGCTCGGAGTTCAGCGGGGATAGTAAGGACAGCCCGTGGTGAGGAGCAGGAACTGTCAGGCAGTGCAGTGGAGCTGAGGGTCAGAGATGCTGACAGAGCCCTAGATCGACCTGAGGGGGTTGTGGAGCAAAGCGGTCAGCTACTTCCGTCGCTCCAGCTGCGTAGAGGGAAAAAGATAAGGAAAGGAGGAGATGTTTTGGAATTCCCAAGCTTCTATGTTGGGGGAGGAACCGGCAAAAGCCACTCCCGGATTCTGGAACCGACTGAAGCGGACATGAATCATAGACGTGCCGATGTACATAGTCTGTAAATAAAGTATTAGCTTTAGAAGAATGGATGTTTCTGCCTCTTTACTCTCAAGGAGACAACCCCGAGCCCTTACAGTAATCCGGGAGTCACTGAAGTCTCCGCGAGGGTTGTGAGAGCGACTGCAAGATGAGCAACACCGGGTAAGGTGCGGGAGCAGCGGCTCCAGCTGGGCAAGGAGGTGCAGAGCAGAACATGGCGCTTCTGGAGCAGAGGGCTGCGGACCTGGCACAAGTGCTCCGAGAGACCCAGGCCAAGATAGAGGAAGCTCGTCTGCACAGAGGAGTGGGATGGCCGGCTGCCATTGGAAAGAAAATGCCTACCCTGGTGAGCAAATTTAATGGGAACCCTCAGGAATATCTGGGGTTTAAGACTGAGATAAGTTATGCCCTGAAACTGCAGGACACAGACTTTGCCAACGATGCAGTGAGGGTGGCTTTTGTCATTTTGCATCTAGAGGGTCCTGCCAGAGACTGGGTCAGACCCCTCATTGCTGGAATGCATGAATCCCTGTCAAACGTAAAGGCTTTCTTTGAGGGGATGGATGCGATGTTTATCAGCGAGGTGAAGGAAATTGATGCCCAGCAGCTACTGTTGCTCAGGCAGGGGTCTATGACAGTCCGAGCCTACTGGTCGCGTTTCGCGGTGCTAGTTCACCGTCTGCGGTGGGATATCGGGTCAGAACCCATGCAAGCACTGTTCAAATTGGGGCTGAGTGACGAAGTCAAGGACGCGCTGTCGAGGGCGGGAAAAATCGACAACATGGAACCCCGTGGCCCTGGCCATAGGGGTGCGTCTGGAAATCAGAGGAAAGGACAAGAGGGAGGCAAAAGGAGAGCGTTGGCACAACTTTCGTTTTCCCAGAGTGACAGACAAGCCTGCTGGCAGTCTGCCAAGGCCTCAGGAGGAAACGCCCATGGAGATCGGAGGAGCGCACGCGCGGGGATTTTCAAATAGCCCGCCTCCCAAAGGCAGAGAAGCTCAAGGCGGGAAAGCAACGAAACGGTGCTTCCTCTGTAACCAGATAGGCCATTTCGCCAAGGTGTGTACACAGAGGAGGGCGTGGCAAGGCATGACATGCACGGTGGCCAGGGAGGAGGGAACCGAAGCTGCGGTGCTGGGAAACGACAGCACCTGGCTGCACAGCACGGGGGCAGGCAGCTAGGCGGAGAAGCGGTGAGCCATCCCCCACCCAACCCGCCCAAGCCAGGGGTCATGCTGGGGGTCACCCTGGAGCTCCCCAATGGATTCCCCCTGGAGGTCCAAGCCTTAGTCGACTCGGGAGCGAGCGCAGACTTTCTGGATATGGACTTTGCTTTAGAACACCAGCTGCATCTGCGGCCTCTGGATTTCCCTTTGCAGGTCACCACCATAGATGGGAGGGAGTTGCGGGGGGAGCAGTTACGCATTGCACTCCACCCATGTGAATGAAGGTGGGAAGGCACTCTGAGATAATGGCGTTCCACGTGACCACCCTGGCAGGACCCCCTCTCATTCTGGGTATGGGGTGGCTGGATCGCCATGATCCAGTGGTGGGATGACACCAGCGCTCCCTCACCTTTGGATCTGCCTACTGCATGGAGCACTGCCTGGGGGGGAGCGCCTGAAGGGACCAGCTGCGGCAGCAACGATGCAGGTGGGGAAAGTGATGCTCCCAGAGCAATATGCTGATTTCATGGGAGTTTTCAATGAGAAAGAGGCGGATAAGCTGCCCCCACCGCCCCTACGGCTGCCAAATAAACCTAGTCCCGGGACCTCAGTTGCCTGCTGGCAAGCTCCATTCCATGTCAGATCAGGAACTGGCTGATTTGAAGGACTTTATTGACAAGAATCTGGCCAGCGAAAGCAAGGCAGGTGGGGGGCAGTCCCGTGTTCTATGTAGACAAGAACACGCAACAATGCCGGCTGGTATGTGACTATCGACACGTGAATTCTGTGTTGCAGCCCATCACGTTTCCCATGCCCCGGATTGATGACCTGCTGGCCACAGTGCGTAAAGGCAGGTTGTTCACCAAGCTGGATTTAAGGGGGGCTTACAACTTAATCAGAGTCCATGAGGGGGATGAGTGGAAGATCACCATGTTCACCCCACTGGGGGCTTATGAGTACCTCGTTATGCCTTTTGGTCTGCAAGTGAGCAGCCAATGTTTCCAGGCCTTCATGCATCACGTGTTGGGACCCCTGCTGTTCAAGACCTGTGTAGTCTTTTTCTTTTTCTAAATTATATTTATTAGGTTTTCAACAAAACATAATATAACAAAAACAAGACATCATAAAACAAAACATAATACACTACAAAATACATGAACACATACACAAATCTTAGTTAACCATCTTGCCTAAACATATTGTGGGGACTTCCTCACGCCCCCCGCTGCACTTCATTGTCAATCATCTTTGGTAATTTCCTCTCATCGTTATCTCATTTTACTTATGCATATCTTATTTTCTTATAGTTGTCTTAACATAACTTCATTGTCCTCTTAATTAATCTTAATTTCTGATCCGTAAGCTATCATTTCTTCCAACTTTTATTTCTAACTTTGAATCTTACAATAGTTCTTTAGGTAAACTTTAAATTTCTTCCACTCTTGTTCTGCCGTCTCCTCCCTCTGGTCGCGTAGTTTCCGGATCATTTCTGCGAGTTCCATATATTCCATCATTTTCATCTGCCAATCTTCTATCGTCGGTATGTCCTGTGTTTTCCAGTTCCTTGCAATCAGTTCCTAGCTGCTGTTGTGGCATACATAAAGAATGTTTTGTCTTCCTTGGTGACCTCCTGGTTGACAATTCCAAGTAAGAAAGCCTCTGGTTTCTTAACCAAGGTGTTTTTCAACACTTTTTTCATTTCATTATATATCATTTCCCAGAAGGCTTTAATTCTTGGGCAGAAGACCTGTGTAGTCTTTTTAGATGACATACTTATCTTCTCCAGTTACAGGTAGATAGCCGTGTTGGTCTGTCATAGTCAAAACAAAATAATTATAATTATAAAAAAAAATTCTTCCAGTAGCACCTTAGAGACCAACTAAGTTTGTTCTTGGTATGAGCTTTCGTGTGCATGCACACACCAGACCCTTATATATAGTGAGAGGGTGGGGAGGGGTATTACTCAGAGGGGTGGTGGGAATGGGTGATAGGCTGATAGCTGTGGTAAACCTGTTGACGACTGTTAACAACTGCAATTAGTCTTACAGGAAAAAGCAAGGGGTGAGAAGGTTAAAAAAGCTTTGTCATGTATAATGAGATAAGAATCCAATGTCTTTGTTCAGACCAGGTCTCTCCATGATTTTAAGCTTGGTAATGAGTTGCAATTCAGCAACTTCAGCAGCTCATCCTCTTCCAGGTACTGTGGCTTTCTGGACAGAGCGTCTGCCCACACGTTCTGCTCCCCCGGCACGTAGTGGATCCGGAAATTGAAGTCCGCGAAGAATTCTGCCCATCGGATCTGTCTCTGGTTGAGCACTCTGGCGGTTCTCCAGTACTCCAAGTTCTTATGGTCCGTGTGCACCTGGATCTGGTGCTGCGCCCCAATCAGGAAATGGCGCCATTTCTTGAAAGCCACCAAGATGGCCAACAGTTCCTTGTCCCAGATGGTGTAGTTTTTCTCAGATTTGCTGAGCTTGCGCGAAAAAAAGGCGCATGGCCTCCAGTCCCCGTCGTTGTCCTGTTGCAAAAGCACTGCCCCCACGGCTCGATCTGATGCATCGGTCTCCAGTTTGATCGGCCGCTCCGGGTTGACGTGCAGGAGGTGCTCCTCTGATGCGAAAGCTCTCTTTAGGGCCTCGAACGCCCGCTGGGCTTCCGGTGTCCAGACGAATTTCGCCTTGCCACTCAAACAGTCCGTGATAGGCGCTGTTAGCTTCGCAAAGCCCCTGATAAACTTGCGATAGAAGTTGGCCAAACCCAGAAACCTCTGTGCGTCCTTGGTTCGGGGGCTCTTCCAGTCCAACACCGCCTTCACCTTCTCCCCATCCATGGCCAACCCTCTGTCTGACACTCGGTAGCCAAGGAACTCCACCTGCTTGACGTAGAATTGGCACTTCTCTAATTTGGCGTACAGCTGGTGCTCTCTCAGTCTGTTCAGCACCTGCCTGACGTGTTGCTCGTGCTGGGCCTCGTTCTCCGAGAACACTAACAAATCATCGAGGAAGCACACTATGTTCTTGTACAGCAGGGGTCCCAGCACGTGATGCATGAAGGACTGGAAGGCCGGGGAGCCCCCTACAGACCAAACGGCATGACGAGATACTCAAATGCTCCCAGAGGGGTTAACATGGCCGTCTTCCACTCATCTCCTTCACACATCCGTATGAGGTTGTACGCCCCCCCGAGGTCCAGCTTGGTAAAGATTTCCCCCCTGCGCACTATCGCCAGCAGATCGTCGATCCTGGGCATGGAAAAGGCGATCGGTTGACTCACGCTGTTCAGGGCCCTGAAATCAATGATAAGTCTCTTCTGGGAGGTCCCCTTCTTGTCCACGAAACACCGGGCTCCCTCGGGAACTTTTGGACTCTCGCAAAAATCCCCACTGAAGGTTCTTATCTATAAACTGTTTGAGCTCCTGGAGCTCCTGCTCAGACATGGAATAGAGTTTCCCTGCAGGCAACTGGGCCCCTGGCACCAGGTTGATCTGGCAATCAAAGGGGCGATGTGGTGGGAGCTTGTCTGCTTCCTTCTCGCTGAACACGTCACTAGTCCTCATATTGGGGCGGGATCCTCCTTGTGGCCTCCAATCGCATGGTTGCCGCCTGCGTGTTGCTGCCTGAGGTCCTCATGTCCTGCAGGCAGTTCTCCATGCAGTGCCCCGATCCAAATGTGAGTGATCATTGATGCCAAGGCACCACTGGGTCATGTAGGTCAAGCCAGCTCATTCCCAGGACGATGGGACACCCTGCCAGCTTGGTGACGTTGAACACAATGACTTCAGAGTGCTTGGAGATGCGCATCCTCATGGGGGGTGTTTGCTGCACCACCTCCCCTCCCAACAGCTTCCTTCCGTCAATGGTAGTGACCAGCAGCGGGAACTCTAGTGGGAGCAGATGTAGCTGATGCTCCAACACAAATTCCCTGCTCATGAAATTTACTGAGGCCCCTGAGTCAATTAACGCTTCAACCTCCAGGGGGTGCCCATTGGGGAGCTCCAGCACTACTCTTACAACGATTCCTACCATGGGCGGGTGAGGGGGGTGAATGGAGTTCTCTTGCGGGGCCTTCACTGCTTGCTCACCTGGATGCTTGCCCCTCTCGACATCTCTGGCACCCAGGCGCTCTCGTTTTCCGGCTGCGCCCCACGCTGCTCTTCCTGTTCCGGCGCTGTCGCCCCCTGGCTTGCCAAACACGACGTTGCGGGCAGAACTTGGCGAAATGGCCTGGCCTGTCGCACACGTAGCATCTCCTCGCTTCCTTGCCTCCTCTTCCCTCCGCCACCTTGAAGGTAATTCTGCCTGACGGCTTAGCACGCTCTGCCCCGATCTCCATGGGCTGCTCAGCTGGCAGAGTCGAAGGAAGTGTCCCTGCAGGGTTTCTGCCATCCGCCCTCCCCGGGTAGCGATTCCCTGGGGTCTCCTCTGCCTTGGGGTATCTCCTCTCCCAGCTTCTATCCTCCGCTCGCATTCCCACCACGAGTGCAGCTTCTGCTAGTTCCTGCATGCTCCGCATCCTGGGCGCCCTGCTGAGCTCATCATTGACCTCTAGATTCAAGCCCTCCTTAAAAACCGTCTGCATGATTTCGGACTCCAAATTCCAATTCAGTTTGTGCGCGAGCATCGCAAAACGGGCATAATATGAGCGCACCGTGCCTCCTTCCTGTCTGAGTCTCAGAAATTCCCACCGAATCGCCTCCTCTTCCCCTTCATTCGCAAACATCCCGTCCATTGCAGTCATAAATTCCTTGAGGCTCCTCATTTCCCGCCCCCCGGCGGCCATGAGTGGGCGTGCCCAGTCTTTCGCAGCATCCTCCAAATGCGCAATGACGAATGCTACTTCCTCCTCCTCCTTGGAGAACTCCCCCTCCTGCATCTTCAGGCAGTAATTAATGTCAGTCTTGAACCCTGGGTAATCCCTTGGGTTCCCTGAAAATTTATTGATGAGAGTCTGTAGCTTCCTCCCCAAAGGGACTCTGCCCCCCCTTCCATTCTCCGCTCCTCCAGACTCCCCTGAAGTTCCCTGGCGTGATTAGCAAGCTCAGCATTTCTGGTCGCCATTTCCTGCACCTCGAGGGTTAATTTGCCCATTTGCGCCTCCATCTCTCGGCTATGCTTCATTAATTCCTCCTGAGCTTGCTTCTGCAATTGAGCACTAACCTCTTGCACCCTCGTTTTGACTGCAGCTTTTAATCTTTCTTCCTCCGTCATCTTTTGCAGCTTCTGTTTCCTGGCTGGCTCCCGGCAGGGTGTGTGTGGGGGGGGTTTCCTTTGATGAACGCCCAGCAAACGAGTCAGTTGAAGCAAGCTGTCACAGCCGCGCTGGGCTCCTTTTCAGCTAAGCATTCAAACAGACTCCGGGTAATGAGCCATCAAAGCTTTATTACTAACTAATTGGTTTACAACTCCAGCACATCGTAAATGCGTCACATTCCCTAGCTATCAGTTGCTTCAACTGACGGATGTTTGGTCTTCCCGGGCTTTCTAAAGCATCTCGGAAAACGGAAACACCTGGTGCTGTTCCCTTTCTTTTCCCCTGGTGCACAGCGATGGCTCTGAGATGCTGTTGAAAGCCCTCTCACCGCTTCCTCTTCCTCGGAGCTCCCTCCAGGCGTTCCGCTGGAATCATTGTCCAGAATGGGTGGCTGTTCACGATATTCGCTCAAAGCTGGAGAGGCAGGATGGCTCTGCTGTCTCCTGACAGGCACTAATCAATTTCTCTCTTCATTGCAGATAGTGATGAACTGGAAAGAAAGAACAAGGGTGACCAGGACAAAATCCCCACAATGGAAGAGCCTTATAAATATCTTGAAAGTGGAAAAAGTTTCCATTCCACTTCCCATCAAAGAAATCCCATTGGGAAGAAACCCTATCAGTGCATGGAATGTGGAAAGAGCTTCAGTCATAGCTCCCATCTCACTTCCCATCAAAGAATTCATACAGGGGAGAAACCCTATCAGTGTGTGGAATGTGGAAAGAGCTTCAGGAGGAGCTCCGACCTCTCTTCCCATCATAGAATTCATACAGGGGAGAAACCCTTTCAGTGCATAGAATGTGGAAAGTCATTCTGTCGGAGCACCGATCTCAGTTCCCATCAAAGAATTCATACAGGAGAGAAACCCTATCAGTGTATGGAATGTGGGAAGAGCTTCAGGAAGAGCTCCGACCTCTCTTCCCATCATAGAATTCATACAGGGGAGAAACCCTTTCAGTGTATGGAATGTGGAAAGGGTTTCAGTCAGAGCTGCAATCTCACTCATCATCAAAGAATTCATACAGGGGAGAAACCCTATCAGTGCGTGGAATGTGGAAAGAGCTTCACTGACACCTCCAGTCTCACTTCCCATCAAAGAATTCATACAGGGGAGAAGCCATATCAGTGTGTGGAATGTGGAAAGAGCTTCAGAATGAGCTCGAATCTCACTTTCCATCAAAGAATTCATACAGGGGAGAAACCCTATCAGTGTGTGGAATGTGGAAAGAGCTTCAGAAGGAGCGACCACCTCACTAGCCATCAAAGAATTCACACAGGGGAGAAACCCTTTCAGTGCAAGGAATGTGCAAAGAGCTTCAGTCACAGCCACAGTCTCACTTCCCATCAAAGAATTCATACACTGGAGAAACCCTATCAGTGTGTGGAATGTGGAAAGAGCTTCAGTACAAGCTCCCATCTCAATACCCATCAAAGAATGCATACAGGGGAGAAGCCATATCAGTGTGTGGAATGTGGAAAGAGCTTCAGTCAGATCTCCTCTCTCACTTCCCATCAAAGAATTCATACAGGGGGAAAACCATACAATTGCTTGGAATGTGGAAAGAGCTTCAGTCAGATCTCCTCTCTCACTTCCCATCAAAGAATTCATTCAGGGGAAAAACCATACAATTGCTTGGAATGTGGAAAGAGCTTCAGTCAGATCTCCTCTCTCACTTCCCATCGAAGAATTCATACAGGGGAGAAACCCTATCAGTGTGTGGAATGTGGAAAGAGCTTCACTGATAGTTCCTCTCTCACTTCCCATCAAAGAATTCATACAGGAGAGAAGCCATATCAGTGTGTGGAATGTGGAAAGAGCTTCAGGAAGAGCTCCGACCTCTCTTCCCATCAAAGAATTCATAAAGGGGAGAAACCCTATCAATGCGTGGAATGTGGAAAGAGCTTCAGCTGGAGCTCCACTCTCACTTCCCATCGAAGAATTCATACAGGGGAGAAGCCATATCAGTGTGTGGAATGTGGTAAGAGCTTCAGGAAGAGCTCCGATCTCAGTTCCCATCAAAGAATTCATACAGGGGAGAAACCCTATCAATGCGTGGAATGTGGAAAGAGCTTCAGGATGAGCTCCGCTCTCACTTCCCATCGAAGAATTCATACAGGGGAGAAGCCATATCAGTGTGTGGAATGTGGAAAGAGCTTCAGGAAGAGCTCCTCTCTCTGTTGCCATCGAAGAATGCATACAGGGGAGAAGCCATATCAGTGTGTGGATTGTGGAAAGAGCTTCAGTCATAGCTCCTATCTCACTTCCCATCAAAGAATTCATACAGGGGAGAAACCCTATCAGTGTGTGGAATGTGGAAAAAGCTTCAGTAAGAGCTCCAATCTCATGACCCATCAGAGAATTCACAGAGGGGAGAAACCCTTTCAGTGTGTGGAATGTGGAAAGAGCTTCAGACGGAGCTCCGACCTCTCTTCCCATCATAGAATTCATACAGGGGAGAAACCCTATCAGTGTATGGAATGTGGAAAGAGCTTCACTGATAGCTCCTCTCTCACTTCCCATCAAAGAATTCATACAGGGGAGAAACCCTATCCATGTGTGGAATGTGGAAAGAGCTTCAGTCAGAGCTCCCATCTCACTTCCCATCGAAGAATTCATACAGGGGAGAAACCCTATCAGTGTGGGGAATGTGGAAAGAGCTACAGTAAGAGCTCCTATCTCGCTAAGCATCAGAGAATTCACAGAGGAGTAAAATCCTAGCAGTGCATGGAATGTGTAAAGTGCTTCAGTCATAGCGACAGTCTCAGTTTCCATCAAAGAATTTATATGGGAGAAACCATATAATTGCTTTAGCTATACTGTAGCTCCTCTCTCAGTTCTCATGAAAGAATTCATACAAAGGGCATTAAAACCTTTGTTATACAGCTTCAGGCTTCAGGGAAAAACACACTTTAATTTTTTTAAAATATATATATATATATAACCCCCCCTTTCCCCCTCCCCCTCCTCCCCCCTCTCCTCCTTAAAATTTTGTTTGTCTATTTGCTGGTTTAATCTCCCCCCCCTCCTTCTTTATTCTCTATATATTTCCTATATTCCTCTTCTATTCTAAATACAAAAAGAAAGCTTAAAAAAAATACTTTTTCTCCGTCTAAAGTAAAATCAGTTGTTGCTGTTTTTTATTATTATTTTTACTCCTTATTTTTTAAATAAAAATTGAGTATCTCTTTTCTCCCTCCTTTCCACCTCCTTAAGTAAAGGAAAACAAATAAGTAAAGCAAAACAACTCCCCCCTCCTCCCCCCCAATTTCACCTTTGCTCTTATTGCTTGTTTGTCTATTTGCCCGCTTGACCCCTGCCTTCTCTCTTCTCTGCCCCCTCTCTCCCCTTTCCCTTCAACTAAAGGACCATTTCATTTCTTCCTTCCTCTCCTCTCTCTTTCCCCTCCCCTCTCCTCTTCCTTCTAGTTCTTTCTCCCAACCCCACATTTGTTTTCTAGCCTCATCTCTACCCCATCTCCTTTCCTCCCCCTCTTCTCCCCCCCAAATCAACCCCCCTTTCAGCCTCACTGCCAACCTGTCACTGAAGGGGGAGTCCCCCCCACTTTAAAACAAAACTGCCCCTCAATAATAGCTATAGCTCCCCTACATCCCTGCCTATCGAAACCCCACCCCCACCCCTCTGTAAACTGTCTGTCTGTTGGTCTATCCATTTACCTATTTTCCTGCTTCCTAAACTGACGTCACTGCCGAGGCGAAAACAAAAACCCGCTGAGGTATATTAATAAAACACAACCAAGGAACGACACAAATGGCCGCCTAATCCGCTCGCTCTTTTGAAGCCACCAACCAACATCGCCTGACCAGTTCAACAACACCCAAGAACCACCAACGCCACAATTCCAAATCGCAACACATCATTCCCCAAAAGGACACCAAGCAGACCTCAAACCATAATCAATAAAGAGACGGAGATGATACCAATCAAGGAAATGGCAGAACAAACCGAAACCATCACCCCCCCCCCAAGATATCGACCGCCCACTAACTATGGGATATGATGGAAATAGAAGTGAGACTGAAAGCAGCACTAGAGACAACAGTGGAGTCTGCAGTGGAGTTCACAGTGACTCCCCTAAAGGTACTACTCAACGATCTAACCACCAAAGTAGTAGCTCTAGAACAAAATAATCATACGCAACAAAGAATCATAGAACAATACCAAGAGGAAAACACGCATAAACAAGGAAATGGAGAAACTAACAAAACACTTGGAAACTGAAATCACAGAAATGAAAATCAAACAAGCAGACCTCGAAGACCGAAGCAGACGCTGCAACATTCGCTTCCGCATTTTCCCTGAAAACGCACAGGAAAAAAGTCCAGCAGATCTAATTGTAAACTGGCTGAAAAATATAATCCCAGACCTGATACTCGAGACAGATGACCTGGAGAGGGCTCACAGAGCCCTGAGAGCTAAGCCGAAACCCGACGCTCCCCCAGGGACATCATCGTGTGCTTTGCACGCTACAAGAAGAAGGAAGAGATATGGAACATCCTCAGAAACTCAACCAACCTTCGGTACAAAAGCAATCAAGTCTTGGCCTTCCAGGATTTATCCCAAGACACCCTAAATCGAAGGAAAAGCCTACGCCCATGCACCCAGCGTCTCCAACAAGCACAGATCAATTACCGATGGGGCTTCCCCTTCCGCCTCATCGTGACAACCAAAACAACACAACACATGGCTACCAACATACCTGAAGCCCAACAACTACTGGAAGACTTCGGACTCGACTCTCCACTGGAATGGCAACAGAAAGATACACCAAGCGACAGCCAAGGCCACAACGGTGAAACAACAACTGACGGCTGGACAACAGTGCAAAGGAAAGAGAGAAAACAGAAGCGGCACCCCAACGACTACCGATACAACCAACTACCGTCATGCACAGAATCATCCTACCGAAGAACCAGCACGTGAATCCAGTCCAAGAGCAACCGAGTCAACGCTTCACAGAGGAACGACCCTACAACAACCATGACTGAATGAAACAGCCGGAAAACATCCCAAACTGCAGGACTGGTGACCCTCCTCCCTCCCCCTATCCCTCCTCCCCCTAAGCCATAAAAGTAGCTAACATCAACAACACCCCCCCAACACCACACCCCCACAAAATCCCCCAACCCAACACCAGTCTAGACAACATCAACCTCGTTTCCCAAAACTCAACAACCCGCATCTTCAACACCCCCTTCACTTCACACTAAAAGAAAACAACCCCCCCAACCTTCATAACACTGCCCACAACACTGCCCAACACAATGGTGGCACCAGAGCATACCAATACACACACACTCACTAAACACACCAACGATGTTGCTACTTACATTGGCAACATTGCTTCTAAACGTTATAAACAACATTAGCATCACAAAGATGCATCATACCGTCTCACTGGACACCCCCTATCGCAAATGACAAGGGGAACGGCCTGCCCCTGAGCATGGCCCTCCACACCAGCTGAGACCCTGGACCAAACGGCTAACTGCCAAGGGGTCCAAAATAACCCAAACTAACACCCATATAACTATATATGGGAAATCCTTCAAAACCTACCCCCCAATTTTTAACCCAAATCTAACTCCAACCTCACCACTAACCCCCTACCCACCACACCCTAGGTCAGCGCAACTCCACTGGTTCACTAAGCAACACGAAGTGAGAGATACAGGACAGCCCGGACGGGTTGGAAAGGAAGCGCCCTATACAACAAGGAAGCATGATGACTGACTTAAAAGCAATCACACTAAATGTGAGAGGGTTGGGAAACCCCATCAAAAGAAAATGCATCACTTCTTACATACATAAAATGAAACCACACATCACCTTCCTACAAGAAATACATAATCCACCCAAAGAGAGAAAACTGCATCCCGAAACCACTGAAAGACGGTCTCAAAGTAGAATCATACCGTCCGATCTCATTAATAAACCAGGACTATAAGATATTCACATCAATCTTGGCCAACCGCCTGAAAATATTCTTGTCCAAATTAATTGCCCCAGATCAGACTGGCTTCGTCCATGGCCGTAATATAACAGACCCCATCAGGAAACTACTGAACTTAATCGAACACAGTAAGACAGCTTAGCTCCCATTGACAATTATGTCCCTAGACATCCTCAAAGCTTTTGATTGCTTAGAGTGGAAATATCTATTAGCAGTACTAACCAGCATGAAATTCGGTCCCAACTTCCTACAAATCCTCTAACAAATATACTCACAATCCTCAGCAAAATGCAGAATCAATAATCTGGACTCAAATACCATAGCAATCCAAAGAGGCACGAAACAAGGATGCCCACTGTCTCCTTTCTTATTTATCCTGGCTCTGGAACCCCTAGCAATCCGAATCCGAGCAACAACAAGCATCAAAGGAGTGGAAATAAAAGGTAAAACCTATAAATTAGGGCTTTTTGCAGATGATCTAATGATCACGACACCTGATCCCTTAAACACAGCGCCCTCTCTAATTAGAGAACTCAACACACTTGCAACGGTGTCGGGCCTACAAGTAAATTTTGCAAAATCAGAAGCCATGTGCTTCCACACCCCTCCTCATATTCAAAGAGAACTCACTAACATCACCAAGATAAAACTCTGTCATACTAAATTCAGATATCTAGGGGTACAAATAACCAAAAACCTCAATAAATTATACCTCCACAACTACAAGCCCCTGTGGCAACAAATAAACAAAGACTTAAAAAGATGGAACAACATGAACTTCACTCTCTCGGACAAAATAGCCATGATCAAAATGATCACCCTTCCTAAACTAACCTATCTCTTCCAAACCCTCCCAATCTGGATTCCTCCAACCCAACTCCACAAGTGGCAGAGAAGGCTACACTCTTTTATCTTTTCACACAAAAAACCAAGAATAAGCATCAAATACCTACACCTCCCCACCTCAGAAGGAGGATGGGGAATCCCCAACATAGAAACATACTACAATGCCAACCAAATACACCATATAATACCATACATACTAGAAGATGAGACAAAACAGTGGATACACTTGGAGAGAGACACAATTGATAATATCTGTACTACAGCATACCCACTCCTCCCAAACAAACTAAGAAAAATCCCCACAACACTTAGTAGGTACACACAAACCATGTTCAAAACGTGGAAAACAGAAACAAGCAAACTACCCTCAACCCCATCCCCACTAATTCCCCTGGCCCATCACCCATTATTCCACCATGCAGCACAGAACCTCCAAATAAAAACCTGGCAAACAAAAGGCCTATATCGCTTAACTGACTTCTACAAAAATAACAAACCCTTGTCGATACAGGAAATACAGGACAAATTAGAAGACACCCAAATGCCCTGGTTAGCACAACATCAAATACACGCCTTCTTAAACAATCCAGCAGTAAAATCAGCAGCAACTAGACCTTTGATGGCCCTCGAAAATCTCATCCTAACGACAAAGGGACAAGGCAAAGGAATGGTATCCGCAATATATAAAATACTGCACAAAGATCCTACAAACTCCCTAGAAGCAATCAAAAAACAATGGGAGGCCGACATAGGCTATGAAATAAACCCCACCCAATGGACCAGAATGTGGTTTAAACCACCCTTTAAATCCATATCAATGAAAAGAAAAGAACTCGCCCTAAAACTAACCTACAGATGGTACCTGACACCAAGGAAATTAGCGTTGATATGCCCATGAACCTCACCAAAATGTTGGAGAGGATGCATCTCCACAGGTACATACCTTCATATGTGGTGGGAATGCCCCGAAATTCAACGATTCTGGACAACAATCATGCAAGAAATAGCTAAAATAACCAAACAAGTTCTAGAAATCACCCCCGAATTGGTCTTGCTAAACATCTTCCAAGACAACAACGCCCACTCACAACACAAAGAACTCATCACCCATCTACTCTCAGCAGCCAGAAACATCATTACCAGGCACTGGAAAGACCTGTCAGGAGCAAACATGGACCAATGGTACCAAGTAGTATGGGAAACAGCCCTTCTAGAAAAACTAACCAATAAGCTGAAACTGACACGGGGACAAACAGAAGAAGACACCTTCATCCTGGTATGGCTCCCCTTCATCACACACACAGCCCAAATAGACAATGACAGAAATCTACCGGCAGCATACAAATCAATTTGGCTAACCTAACCAAAAACACTCACCCACCCCTCTCACACAGGAAACCAAAGATCACCACAGCCTACCACAAATGAACAATCACATCCTACACCAACCCTGACCTCTCTCACCACTAAAAGAGCATAAGCAAAAAACAGAGAACCTACACAAAAGACGCTGACACTCAACTCTGCATATATTAAGTAAAATAGAAATACCGCCACCCCATCCTACCCATCTCCCCATCCTACCCACACCTCTCCCCCTTCTCTCCCTAATCTCTCAACAAACGAAACTGCTGTATAAAAATGTTACATGGATAGAACAAGAAAGAAACAATGCATATACCTTTACAAATCAAGAATATCCTTAATTTAAAAAGTAAATAAATGAATGATTAAATATATGGAAGATAACTATAAAGCTGAAAACACTGTCAGCACCATGATAATTTCAACAGAGTAAATAATTTTTGATGGCTGTAAAAGTGGAAAACTGATTTGCATTGAAAATATGCGGGAATGATATGTAAAATGAAGGAGAAGAAGGAAAGTCATTGGTTTTTTTAAAGTTTGTAAAATGTTTATTTTGAAATGTAAAATAGAAAAATTTAATAAAAAATATTATTAAAAAAAAAATTCTGGGTACCACAATTTATCTCAAATTTTGTTTCCCTGGGGAAATCAAGAAGATGGGGGAACACAATCCATATTCCTTTTATAACACGTGACCAATGTTTATTGAATACATAAATTGTTAAGAATGGGGAAAGGTGGCGTAATATTTCAGAATAACCAAATGAAATTTGTAACACATGACAAGAATAAAGTCTGTAATTTCATCAGGACAAGTTATTTGTTGTTTAATGTTGTAACTATTACTTTCTTAAAATTTATCTCTGTACCATGAAAATAAATAAAAAACATGTGTACTATTCCATTAATCTCCTTGCATGTGTTGAGTGTTATTTGGAGACTGTAACTCCCAGTAATTTCACATTATCTATTTGTTTCTGTGTGTTCAGCACACACGATTGCAGGTGAGACTGAATAAAACACTTCCTAGGAAATTCCCTTTGACTGCTTCTGTATTGTTTCAAATGTGACTTCACTTACAAATAAGAACAAACCACATTTATTGTTGACAAATCATACCACAGTCAGCTCATTAATCTCAACCCCAACAAACCCTGAGCTTAACATTAGCAGCTGCTTTCTTCCCATTTCTTAGGTGGAAATGACTGATAATGACAAGGAAGAAGGGAGATCGTGTCAGGAACGGGACCTCCCAGGACCCAGTAGGAGAGGCAGCATTGGAAAGGGAACAAGGGAATGAGGCTTCTGGTGAGGGAGAAGAGTTCATTTCCAGGGCAGACAGCCCACAACCGCAGCCCTCCTTTCCCAGACCAGACACTCCCAGCTCAGTGGGGGAGAGAGAGGTGGAAGGCTATTCTGATAATGTTCTTGTCCACGTTATCAAACGCAGCGAGCTGGGGTGTGAGTTATTGAACTCCCGACACCCACAGCCTATAACTTCAGCTGCGTTGTTTACCTGCCCACACGCTTCTTCTGCGTGGACACTGCTTTCAAAGCCTTTCTCCTTCTTCTTAGCAGAGCTTCTGGCAAACGGAAGAAGATTAATGGTCCTGGCCAATAAACCACAGCACAGTCCAGCTGATTATTAAGATTTATTGGTTTAAGGGCTTTGAGCCCAGAAGGATGACACCCATCCACTGGAAAGCCTAGGACGAACTGCCACTGCGTCAGATAACAGTCCGATTATACACATATCATATATACACTGATACAAGATATCACATTACACAGGAACGTCCGGTTAAAGGCCCACCCGGAAGTTGTGCAATGTCATCACTCTGTGGGCTGGGCGAACTGTGTGAGCTTGTTAACCCTGTAAGCTCAAAATCCTCACAAAGGCAGCCAAGGCGAGGGCAGGCTGCCAACAGGTCAGATAGCCTTCGTGAGGAAGAGCCAATCCAGGCTCTCAGTCCTTGAACTGGCATTGGGAACGCCTCAAAGAAGAACGGAAGAGGAAGGGTAAACGTAGGAGATTCTGGCATCGTTTCTGTTGGGGGCGGAGCTCTGATTCAGAATAGAGGATCTATAGTTGGTGAGAGGGAGTGAGGAGCTCTCTCTGGATGTATTATTCTGTAAATAAAACTAACTTGAACTGACAGCAGTATTCATCTTGTTTGCAAAGCGGCTCACGGCCAGAGGTTGTTATAGATAGACCCTTTCCCTCAAACTCTGGGGATCTGGGGGGCTTCATTTCAGCCCTTAGTCCTGCTCCTGAAAGCTTGGCAGATGTGGAGCATTTCCTCACACACTGCCATGACTGAAAAATCAATATTTTATAAAAAAAAAATGAAAAATATTGTGTTAGAGTGCAAAAAAACTCTTGAGAAAGCAATTCCTGTAGTATTTGGCATCTTAGCAAGTCCAATGCCACTCTGCCAACTGTCTCACTCCCAGCTAACTAATCTGGAAAGTCGTTCAGTGTCCCTTGAATGGAATCAATTCCAATCTGTTACCTACCTTTGAAGGTGGCCCAGAAACTACAACTAATCCAGAATGCGGCAGCCAGACTGGTGACTGGGAGCGGCTGTCAAGACCATATAACTCTGGTCCTGAAAGACCTACATTGGCTCCCAGGACATTTCCGAGCACAATTCAAAGTGTTGGTGCTGACCTTTAAAGCACTAAACCGCCTCGTCCCAGTATACCTGAAGGAGCGTCTCCACCCCCATCGCTCAGCATGGACGCTGGGGTCCAGCACCAAGGGCCTTCTGACAGTTTCTTCACTGCGAGAAGCCAAGTTACAGGGAACCAGGCAGAGGGCCTTCTTGGTAGTGGCACCCGCCCTGTGGAACGCCCTCCCATCAGATGTCAAACAGATAAACCACTAACTGATGTTTAGAAGACACTTGAAGGCAGCCCTGTTTAGGGAAGTTCTTAATGACTGATGTTTCAATATATTTTTAATATTCGGTTGGAAGCTGCCCAGAGTGGCTGGGGAAACCCAGCCAGATGGGCGGGGTATAAATAATAAATTATTATAATATTATTATTATCATCGTCATTTATTTGGAACTTTGCTTGGTTCCTCCTTGGTAGCCAGTGCGATGGTTTCAGCAGTGCTAGAACTCAGGACCCGCTGCCTTGAGGGACACCTGAGAGCAGCTTGGCAGGGGAAAGGTCTCCCTTGGGAGGTGGGGGACTCTCCTTCCTTGGAGGTTTCTAAGCAGAGATGCTTGAGCTGAGATTCCTGCATTGCGGGGGGTGGGACTAGATGACCCTAGATGAAGTCTCCCACCAGGGGCATAGGCGCCCCCCCCATGGGCAAGGGGAGGTTGGAGGGGGGCATGCTCCACCCTCTGCCCCCCCCCGAGCTGCTCCCCTCTTTGGCCAAGCCCTCCAGTTCCCCCCACTTTCTGCGCTTTAGCAACGGAGGCCGGTTAGAGAGACCTCGCGCTAGCCGGGATCTGTTCAGGGGAGCAGCGTGTGAGGGTGCAGATGGGCGGACTCGGCTGTGCAAGGGTTAAAGGGAGCCGAGCTGCCTTCCTAGAGAGGACAGGAAGCAAGGGGGGGCCAGGTCCTCCAGAGCCCAGGCCCCTCCCTCCCTCCCTCCCTCCCTCCCCAGTCCTTTCCTGCAAGGGCTGCATGGCTGTCCCCTCCTGGGATCTGGTGAGTCTCCTCTCTCTCTCTCTCTCTCCCCCCAGAGGGTGCAGTGGGGAGACGGGGGGGGTCCCAGGGCTGCAGCAGGGGAGGGTTCCTGGGGGGGGGGCTGCTCACCTCATGCACAGGGAAGCAGAGCCTTCAGTCAGGGAGGGGGGAGGTGGCACGAGGTCTGCAACTACAGTACTGTATGTTCTGCCTTTGTATAAATGCGCAGCTTGCCCCTTTGGGGAGGTGTCTGTGGGTCAGGGGAAAAGGGGCACGCAAATAAACCCCCTTCAGATTGAGGAATCCGCCACGTCTATTAGCATAGGCTGCAGCCAGACAGAAACGTTTGAACAATAGATCAATGCAAGAAATGGAAAACAGCAACAGCCCTGACTTACGCAATAAATCATGACAATCCTTTGGGAAGATGGAGGTTGAAGGTGAACTGTGGAACTCCCTCCCACAGGAGCCAGGGATGCCCACCAACCTGGGTGGCTTGAAAGAGGATGGGGCCAGTTCATGGAGGAGGAGGAGGAGGAGAGGGCGATGGGTGGCTCTGCTCTCCCTCCCAGGCAGCCATGCTCTGAATCCCCGTTGCTGGAAAAGCCCAGGAGGAGAGCTTGGCTCTTGCAATCCAGTCCTGCAGGGGCACAAGGCAGGAGAGGAGCTGCTGGGAAGGAAGCAAACCCGCCCAGTGCTGAGAGTGGTTGGGAGACCCTCTCCTTCCATGTCCCCCCCAACTGAGCTCCCATTCCGAGGGATCCCTGGGGGGGGTGTCTCCTAGCAACTCCCAGCATCCTCCAGGCTTTTTGGAGGAAGCCAGGACTCTTGGAAGTGGCCTGATCCTGCTGTGAAGATGCAGCACCGGTTGGGCCTGGGTGTGTTTGTTGTCTTTTTATTCTCTTTCTGGAATAACTTTCTACTGGGGTTTTGTAAACAATAATCATAGGAATAATAAATTATACAAAGCAATAGACCGAGACTTCTCTTGTAGTTTGTACATCACAAAAATGGCACAACAAATTCGCAGCAAGATCTGTAACATATGTCTCACTACTAGTGGTCGGTGTATAGCTTCTTACTTTGTGATATAGTTTAAACCAAAACAGAAAAAGGGGAAACAGAACAAGAGCCCTTGTGGATGTGCTGGGGTTAAATTGGAGCAAGTCATTTTTCCTCTTAGGTGGCGAATGAAACTGGATAACGTGCCCGTCTGTTGAGGAACCTGGGAGACGGGTTCAAATAGAATGCAATGATTTTTGTTTGAATTCATATTTAGATCAACCAGATTGCGCCAAATGATAATGCTGGAGTGTGTGTGTGTGTGTGTGTGTGTGTGTGTTTTCTTGGGCCTTTATTCTCCCCCACGTGAGACTTCAGGGAACATGTTGGATCCAGGAGTACCCCAAGATTACCAAGATAAAAGGGACCCCACCCCAGTAAACCCCCTCTCCCGCCTCCAGTTTTCTGCAGATTTGGCATGGTACTTTCCTGGGCAGAGTCTGGGCTGTGGTACAGTCCTACCTATGCTGGTTACTAGCAAGTCTCATACAAACCTGCTCAGGGAACCAATTTCTTCTCCTTATGGTGTATCACCATTATAACAGAACAATGTATTTGCTTTGTAGGATTTGCTAGCACCTCTCATTAGCATAGGCAGAACTTGGCAGAAGACGAAAGGGTTCCTTCCGATCTCTCAGAGGCTTTCTGAGAGCACAGATGGATGAGCAAGATTCATCTGACCCTGAAGCAGGAAGAGGCCATGCCAACCAAACTGGGAGCAGTGGGGGATCATGGGAAAACTCTGTGCAGAAGATCCTGGGTGAGGAGGACACCCTCCGCTCAGAGGTGCAGAGCCACCAGTTGAGGCAGTTCTGCTGCCAGGAGGCCAAAGGACCCCGAGAAATTTGTAGCCGACTCTACCACCTTGACCATCAGTGGCTGAAGCCAGAAAGACACACGAAAGCTGAGATGCTGGACCTGGTGATCTTGGAGCAGTTCCTGGCTGTCCTTCCCACGGAGATGGAGAGCTGGGTGAGGGACTGTGGAGCGGAGACCAGTTCCCAGGCGGTGGCCCTGGCCGAAGGTTTCCTCCTGAGTCAGGCAGAGGAGAGAAAGCAGGTAAGAGAGACTTTCCTCTGGATACTCCCAAGGGGCTCCAAACAGGACAGAGAACATCCCATAATGCTCTCCTGATGGCCCATCTTTTTTCTGTGAAGGCACCCATGGAATGAGATCTAACACCCTTAAACTTTTTGTATTTGTCATTCTCTTTCTTATCTTTCTCGCCATTCATTCTCTGTTTTGAATCCTTGTTTCTTTTTCAGGGAAAGGGTCATTTTGCAGAAATGGACCTGGATTCCTGTGAGGCAGAGAGGCCTCCGTTGGACACCAGAGAGAGGCCACTGGGTAAGGAGGAAGGTGGTGTTTCTCCGTTTGGTCTCATTCTGTTGCTTTCCCAACTAATCTGGGGGTTCTATTCATCTTTTTTGTGGGGGGACAGTTGGGACCAAGGGTTGAGCGGAGGGGAGATGTATTCTGCACAACTAACATATGAAATGGGCACAAACCTCCAAATGCTCTCAGCAGGTAAAGCTTCTCAAAGGCCCATCTGTAGTTAGAGATGCCCTGCTTCACCTGTGAGAGAGACATGCACTCCTAGCGTCTTACTTACCTTTTTTCTCTTGCAGGTGGCATAATGACACCAGCTAGACCTCTTCATTCATCTTTTCATGGGGGCAGAATGGAAACAGTGGCTGTGGAACCAGATCAGGTCAGGGGAAGCTGTCTTGTGGGGACAGAGGCCGACGGGTGGAACGACAACTACACTGTTGTCTCAGAGGGGGACATTTCCCTTTTTCTTTTAGGGTCCAGTGTGCTTTGAAGATGTCGCTGTTTGTTTCTCGGATGAGGAATGGGAGTTGCTGGATCCAGACCAGAGAGCTCTGCATAAAGAAGTCATGGAGGAGAATTGTGGCATCGTGGCCTCTCTTGGTAAGGCTCCCAGTGGGATCATAATATCTGTTTTTAAATTCAAAACTGCTCTCTGTGACGAACCTCATATATTTTCATAGAATTCAACAGCGCCCCCTTAAATCACCTTGGAATACAATATTCCCATAATAAACCTTGAACAGTGAATTATTCTTCCCCCCCGTTAATGTTCTTCCTCCAGTTGCAGAATCTTAAACAATTATCAGACTGGTCTGAATTGGCCAGGTGATATTAAATGTAAACCTCTGAGTTGTTAGGGAAGTTGTAATAGCTCTTGTCAGGTTTTCTGTTTTTGTTTTCCTCCTGTCAGTCTTTGGTTGACCAAAGAGAAGACTGATATTGGAAATGGAGGGTAAGCCATGACGGAGCCAAACAAAATCCATTCAAGAGAAGAGCCAGGCTTATCGAATCACAGGTTCATCTAAGGATGTCAGTTGAGACTTCCAGTTTGCTGTAAAAATGGCAATAGGGCGCGAACCCAGTTCTTAGGAATGGACTCGGATCACCCCAAGGGGTCGGGGGAAAGCGAGAAGGTTACATCTACCCCTAAAAAGCTCAAGATTGTTTCTTGAGCCCCGAAAGCGTCCAGCAGTGGTGGGAAGTAATGTTTATCAATTTACAGCATTTGCAGATGACCTTGTGATAACTGTGGAAGACCCTAGGGCAGGGGTCGGCAAGCTAAGACCCATGGGCAACAAGCGGCCCATGGGGGTTGTTTAACCGGTCTCCGCGCCGCCCCAGAACCGAGCCGCCCACTTGGTGAGTCCCCACGCGCTGCGCTAAACTGGCGCGGTGCGGAGATTTGCTTCTGCGGCGCCAGGAATCGCGTATGCACAATCCGGGCCACAGAGGGGTCTCCACTGGAGTGAACCGGCCCAGGCAAGGTAAACCTTGCCGACCCCTGACCTAGGGTTAGTATACCGAGGGTCTTAAATTAGATTTATGAGATTGGGCAAATAGCAGGTTTCAAATTGAACAAGGGTAAAATGAAAATGTTGGTGAAAAATATGATGGAACAGCATAAAAATGAATTAAAGCAAATTATGGAATTGACAATCCTGCAAGGTATTGCTTAATGTCACCATAATTTTTAAGCTTTAGTTGATTCTCTTCCTCTTTCAACAACCATTGATATGTTAACCAGCCTCCACTCATGTTTTTTCTCTTAACCGCCTTTGCTTCCAAAGGAGATATCCACCAAGGTGTTTCAGGCTCGATTAGATCTTTATATTTACTCCACACCAAATATAATGCTTTTCTTACAATGTGATTGAGGAAGCTTTGTGTATCTTGCTTATCATAATTGAGGTAGGCATGTCAAGTGAATCAGTTGTCATGCCCCTCCAAATCCAACAAGTTCGTATTCTGGAGCAGGCACCACTCCCTCATCCATGCGAAACAGGCTGCTGCATAATAAAGATTTAAATCAGGTAGACCGAATCCCCCCCTCTCTTTGATGTCAATTAACAAGGTATGGTAATATTTTTTGGTGTTACCCAGATTCCAAGATATTTCACCTTTGGGGAGGTTTTCAGGTTGGTTAACAATTCTAGTTCTTCTTTTTCTTGAACCATAAGATTTTTAACCAAAAGTTTTGTTTTGGTGTTATTTACTTTAAAGCTCACTATTTTACCATAATTTTGGATTATTTCCAATTATTTAATTAAACTTTCTTTTGGATTTTCAGCTGTAATAATTAGATTGTCTGCAAAAGCCTTGAGTTTATGTTTTGTCTCTCAATGTTATACCTCTCTTATTTTCTTGTTTAGGACTTACCAGTATAAATGTTACGGGAGACAGTGGACAGCCCTGTCTAGTCCCTTTTGTTATTTCACAATGCTCTGTTATATATATTTATAATTATTTATAATTATAAAAGACCATGAGGCTTCTGTGTTGTAATATGAAGAGGAACCGACCAGCCCTGACAGAATAACTTCTGCTCTGTGCCTCTTCACATTAAGTAGAGAAGGAGAAACAAAATGGATAGAGCTACAACACAAGGTGGACAAAGAGAAACCCCAACAATTCAGCTAACCTTACAGAACTTATGGCAACAGAATTTACAGTTGAAAAGTCAACATACTGTCAGCAGCCTTGGGAGAACACAGAACCATGCTGCAAGCGATGTGTGGAAATAAAGTGAGTAAAACATTTACTGTACATCCACATAGTTTCGAGGGAGAAAGTTCAGAATACATGGCTTTCAAGACAGAAATTTCTTATCTCATAGAGATAAAGGATAAGGAATTTCAATCGGAGCAAGAGAAGGTTGCCTATGTAATCAGTTTCCTAGAAGGGAGGGCTAAGGACTATGTTATACCCCTGATAGCTCGAAGGGATGCGGCCCTGGGAAATCTACAAACTTTCCTGAGGTACTTAGACACAATTTTCTTAGACCCTACGCATGAAACAGCCACAGGTAGACAGCTGTTGAGAATGAAACAAGGAAAGGACACTGTGGGAGTTTATTGGTCTAACTTCAGTTTGCTGGTGCAGAAATTAAAATGGGACCTGAATTCCCCAATGGTTGCAGCCCTTTTCAGGGAAGGACTGAATAATGAGATTTTAGACCAGCTGGCCCAAATGCCGGAACCTGATTCCTTGGACTCCCTGGTCCGAACGTGCCTGCAATCAAGTCTACGTGTTGAAGGGAGGGCTATTGAAAAGAAGGAAAAATGGAGACTGCGGTGACGGGAAAGCACCATTACAGAAATTACACAGAGCAGAGCTGGCAACCTGCCTGGATGAGAGAGGCCAGAACCCATGGAGTTAGGAGCGGCCAGACCCCTCCCAATGACTGCAGCTTCCATGGGAAGAGGAAACAAAGGGAGGGGGAGAGACCCAAGACATTGCTTTGTCTGTGGAAGACCAGGGCATCTGGCACGACAATGTCACAATCGTAAAGGATGGGAGTCTCTGTCTGGAGCAGACACGGAAGGAGAGGCTTGCCCAAAGGAACTGCATCAGGGAAACCAATATCCCCAGCTGGAAATGGGAGCCTGCAGCTGGGTGGAGGAGCAATAGAAGACTCTCACGCAGAACCACCTGTCCCAGGACTAACGGTGAAGGTGCAACTACAGCTACCGAATGTGCACAGGATCAAAGTAGAGGCGCTGTTGGACTCAGGAGCATCAGCTGACTTCCTAGACCAGAAATTGGTACAGGAACACAGAATTGCCTTGTTACCTTTAAAGTTTCCATTGCGAGTGAAGACAATCGATGGCAGACCGCTACTGTCAGGAGAAGTGGCTTATGAGACTCCACCAATGAGGATAGACATGGCCCATCACTCAGAGACCAGGGCCTTTTATGTGACTAAACTAGCTGGACACCCAATGGTGCTGGGCATGAGTTGGCTCAATCGTCACAATCCGGCGATTGCTTGGAATCAAAGGTCTTTGGTTTTTGGTTCATTCTATTGCATGACACATTGTTTGGGGGAAAGGGGGGAAACCTCAGTGGAAGTGATGGGAACAGAGGTGGAAGGGAAGTTGATGGAGAATGAAAGTGAGGTCCCTTCACAGTATGTTACTTACCGGGATGTTTTTTGTGAAAAAGAAGCGGATAAGCTTCCACCACATAGGCCTTATGATTGCAAGACAGACCTAATCCCTGGCGCACAATTGCCCCCTAGTAAGATATATGCCATGTTGGAAGTAGAATCCGCAGCACTGAGGGAGTTCCTGCAAAAAAAAATTGCAGAGGTTTTATTAGAGAGTCCACAGCATCAGGGGGAGCTCCCATCTTTTTTGTCAAAAAGAAAGGGGAGGAAAGGGCGCCGAGATTGGTATGTGACTTCAGAATCCTTAACAGCCAAATGAAGCCTCGTGCGTGTCCCCTGCCACGTATAGCTGACCTCTTAGAGAGAGTGAGGTCAGCCAAGGTCTTTACCAAGCTTGATCTACGAGGAGCATATAATCTGATAAGGATCCAAGAAGGGGATGAGTGGAAAACCAGTTTTTGTACTAAGTATGGTGTGTTTGAATTCTTGGTAATGCCGTTTGGTCTGCAAAATGGCTCAGGCGTATTTCAAACTTTCATCAACCACGTCCTAACAGGTATACAGGATCAGTTCTGTATCGCTTATTTAGATGATCTTTTAATATATAGTGAAAGTATCGAAGAACACGTAAAACATGTCACACAGGTGTTAGAAAGGTTGAGGGCCAACAGGTTATATGTGAAGTTAGAGAAGTGTAAATTCCACACTCAAAAGGTAGAATTCCTTGGGTATTGCATTTCTCACGAAGGAGTACACATAGACCCTAGTAAGGTTCGGGCAGTAGTGGAATGGGAGGCACCTACAACCAAGAAAGATCTGCAGAGGTTTTTGGGATTTGCCAATTACTATCGTAAGTTCATAGGTAATTACTCCAAAATCACAACGCCACTAACAGATTGTCTGAGAGGCAAGGAACCGTTCAGATGGTCTGGGGAAGCTCAAGAGGCTTTTGATAAATTAAAGGCGGTGTTTGCTTCAGAAAACTATCTTATGCACCTAGACACAAGTAGACATATGAAGATAGAAACTGGCGCCAACTGGCTATTGGAGCAATTCTGCTGCAACGGGACAAGGAAGGGGACTGGAGACCCTGTGCATTCTACTCTAGAAAACTAAGTCAATCAGAACAGAACTACACCATATTTGATACAGAACTTTTAGCTGTGTATGCAGCTTTTAAAGTGTGGAGACATTTTTTGGAAGGGGTGTCACATCAGGTGGTGGTACAAACGGATCACAAGAATTTAGAATATTGGAGAACTGCTAGACAGCTAAATCAAAGACAAATTAGGTGGGCGAAGTTTTTTGCTGGGTTTTAGGATAGAGTATGTACCTGGGCATCAGAATGTTAGGGCAGATGCACTATCGTGCAAACCTGAGTATATGGTAGAGGAAGCAACTCCCAAGTTCAGTGGAAGTGTGCAGCCATAGTAATGGACGGCAGGGAATTCCAGCGGTTGACAGTAACAGATGAATTTGCACAAAGGAAGATAGAGGAACTGAGACAAGGTGGAGGGGAAGAGGAAGGTTTTGAGGGAAAAGGTGGATTGTTGTATAGGAGAGGGGTGCTATATGTACCTGAAGGTGAATTAAGAGGTAAGGCAATGAGGCAACACCATGACATCCCGACTGCAGGACATTTTGGGAGAGACAAAACATTATATCAGATCACACGGCAGTTCTGGTGGCCGAAGTTGAAGGAGGATGTAAGACAATATGTAAGGGCTTGTGAGGTATGTCAACGAGCAAAAGCACCCAGAGCAGCTCCTCCCAGGTTGTTGCAACCTATGCCCACACCGGGAAGGCCTTGGGAGGTGGTGTCTATGGACTTTGTAACAGATCTACCGGCATCGCACAGACAAACCGTGATCTTTGTGGTGGTTGACATGCTAACCAAGATGGCGCATTTCATACCCTGTGCCAAAATTCCAACCGCACAGGAAACCGCAAAGATGTTTTTAGATAATATTTTTAGGTTGCATGGTATGGCATCACAAATTATTTCAGATAGAGGGGCCCAATTTACATCACAATTTTGGAGGAGATTAATGCAGTTGCTAGATGTAGAGCTGAGCCTCACGTCGGCGAGACACCCGTAAACCAATGGGGAAGCGGAAAGAACGAATGCAACCCTACAACAATATCTGAGGTGTTATACGGGCTGTCAGCAAAGCGGGTGGATAGAGAGACAGTCTAGCAGAGTTTGCGTATAATAATGCACTGCATGTGTTTACGGGCAGAGTGCCATTTGTGGCAAACTATGGCTTGCACCCAAGGGCATTCCCAGGACAAGAGGAGCAGCTAGCAGTACCAGCAGCAGAGCAAATGGTAGAGGAGTTGAGATGCATTCATGAATTATTGAAGGAGGATTTGGAAGAAGCTAAGGAGACTTACAAGATAACTGCAGACAGACACCGGCGGGTTAGGGAAGAAATCCAAGTAGGGAGTTGGGTATGGCTGTCTACCAAGGGACTACCACTGCGAGGGAGGTGTAAAAAGCTAGAACCAAGAAGACTGGGGCCTTTCCAAGTAACAGCTCAAATTAACCCAGTCGCTTTCAAGCTTCAGTTACCTGAAAATTTGAGAGTACACCCTGTATTTCATAGGTTTTTATTGTCAGTGTTTGTACCAGCTCATAAATACCAAGTGGCAAGGGAACCACCTCCTTTCCCCACAATGATGGAGGAAGAAGAGAACGAAGTGAAAGAGATATTAGATTCGATGATAAGCAGGAGGAAATTACAGTATTTGGTTGCATGGAAAGGGTTAGATGCATCTGAGAATCCATGGGAACTAGCAGAAGAAATAAATGTCCCGGAACTGCAGAGATAGTTTCACTGAAAATATCCCCACAAACCTAAGCCCCATAACTGGCATCTTCAAGAAATTTTCGAAGAGACAGATAGTGATGAAGATGAGTTCATAGGGTTCAGCCCTTCAGAAACAGAGGAGAGCGAGGAGGAGGGAGGGGGGCTTAGGGGAGGGGTGATGTCAGGGAAGAGTTAGAGTTAGAATGTTCAGGAAAGGCAAGGGTTAAGTTTTGGCTCAAACTCGGAGGAGGGGAGGTACAAGCCAGCCCTCAGTAGAAGGTTAAAAAAAGAGCGGGAAAACAAAAGGAGCCTTGTGTTTGCCTTTTTGAGAGTTGCTGGTCAGGGAGAAGCAGAGCTCAGAAGTTATCTGAATTGAATGACTCTGAGGAGTGATAGTGTTGAAGTTAAGCACTATTTATAAGTACTGTTTGTGAATTCTTAATAAAAAATACAAAAGACCAAGAGGCTTCTGTGTTGTAATATGAAGAGGAACCGACCAGCCCTGACAGATTGCTTCACTGTTGGGGTTTTATAGAGCTCTTTTTCATTTCTACTTATCTCTCCCCATATGTCATTTTTCTTTCCCCCCCCCTTTTCTTTTGAACGGCATTTTGCTGAATAAAGAATCCTTTTAATACTGCTTTACTGTTGTCCCAAACTATTTTGATGTCCATTCCTTTACATCATCAATTAATATATTCTCATTTAGTCTTCATCTCATTGGTCATTTCCCCTCTCTCTTTAACCAAACTGAGACCGCATTAGGATCCAAAATAGTTTTGGGTTTTATTTCATATTTTCCCCCAAAGTTTTTTATTGATTTTACAATTTTAAGCACATAACATAACATCGGTTAAATTTCCATACTTCCCCCCTCTCACTGTGGGAAGCAACATTCATCCCCCTCTCTCACAGGGGTAGGTAAATCATACATGTAACCTTAATAACAGTATTAATATCGCTTGGGCCTGGCCCTATTCCATGGGCCAGGCATTCCTTCATCCTCAATTTCATATTTCAGTTGACTTCCTCAAGTCCCCCTCTGTTGAATTCATTATCATTCCTTTCTAACAGTTTTCATACTCATAAATTTTAAATCACCATATAGCACAAAACATTTTAAATCATCATAAAATACAAAATCAATTTGCTAAGTCTAATCCTTTTTCCAAACCTCAGCCTCTTGGTACTTCTGCTCCTTGCCTTAAATCTTATCCCTTTGCCTACTTCAAGCTAATTTCCACTCCAAATTTATATTTTTTGCACCCTTACCTCCCTCTGGTCTTGGGAATTTTAGCTAAATTTCCCCCTCTTAATTCCTAATTTAAACCTCTAATCATTTAAGCCAATAACCATATCCACACATCAAAATCCATAAGCCGGAAAAATAAAAACCAAATTCAAATAAATCCTTTTCAGCCCACCCCCACCCTCACCTCAGCCCAACTCCAGCAGTCACTTAAACCTGTATGACATTTCTTTTCTTTCTCTGCAGCTTGGTGTCCTTCTTAGCATAGTCCATGTCCAAATGGAATCCTGGTACAGTGGAACCTCGACTTACGAATTTAATGCGTTCCGAATGCACATTCGGAAGTCGAAAAACTCGTAAGTCAAAACGCGATTTCCCATAGGAATGCATTAAAAACGGATTAATGCGCTCCTATGGGAAGAGAAATCGGGGGTCACTTACCTTTTTGATGTGGACGGCCAGGCTCCCGCAGCTCTCCTTCTCTTGCAGGCGGCTCTGAGGGGTGCTCGCCGCCGCCATGGCACGGCAAAAAGCCGCACTGGGCCGTTTCGGCCTGAAAAAAACAAACCTTGCCGGGCTCCCCCGGCATGAAAAAAAAGGTGCGCCGGGCATCCCCGACGCAGAAAAAAGCCGCGCCGGGCATTCCCGACGCGGCAAAAAGCTGCGCTGGGACGTTTCGGCCCGAAAAAAACCAAACCTTGCCGGGCTCCCCCGGCATGAAAAAAAGGTGCACCGGGCATCCCCGACGCAGCACTGGTGCGGTCCCCCCCCTTTACCAAGCCGGGGAACTCAGAGCGAGATTCCCCCCGACCGGCCACTCCGGCGCTTAACCGGAAGTCAGCTTTGCTAACTCTTAATGTTAATTCCTTAGTTATCCAAATGGCAACTATCCTTCCCGCTGAGTTATTGGGGCTGAAAAATGAGTATAGTCCCTTTTAGTTGGGTGTTTTGTTCTCCATGCGTTGTAAATGTTTAAAGTAGGGGCGAAGTAGATTTTATTGTTTGCTTTCTGTTTTTTTTCTTTGTTCTATCCAATTCTGGGACAGGCGCTCCATTTAAATCACCTAGGAGAACTATCTTTTCTCCCACATATTCTGTTGTTGTTTCCTCAAGTACGGTAATTGGTAAAATTCACTTTTTTTAAATTGAGGGCGTAGATACCAATAATTATGAATTTTCCCCCTTGGGCCAAAATCTCGATAATGACTATCCTTCCTTCTGGATCTTTAAATCAGTGTTTTTCAACCTTTTTTGGGCAAAGGCACACTTGTTTCATGAAAAAAATCACGAGGCACACCACCATTAGAAAATGTTAAAAAATTTAACTCTGTGCCTATATTGACTATATATAAAGTAATTCTCTTAAATAGGAATCAAATAAACACAAAGAAAGCATTTTATAATTACTTTATTATGAAATAGTAAGTAAACAGAAATATGAAAAATTATAAAATACTTTATTCAGTATTTTTCAATTTTTCCCACGGCACACCAGGCAACATCTCGCGGCACACTAGTGTGCCACGGAACAGTGGTTGAAAAACACTGCTTTAAATAACAGATTGGGCATGAGCTGTGGTTTAGCATAAATCACTATGCCCCTGTTTTGTTTTTTATCCGAGGAAACAAATTCTAGACCTAGTTTCTTCTTAGAGAGAACTCTAATGTGCTTCTGTATGACATCAGTTTCTTGCAAACATATCAAATCTAGTTTTTGCTTATTTAAAACATACTCCACCTTATTTCTTTTTGCCTTATCATTTAGTCTGTTCACGTTCCATATTAGAATTTTTAAATCCATAATTTAATAATTCTTCACTCAACAAATTAGTTTTATTTAGATTATTTGTTTTACTGACTTCTGTTTTCAAATTGTGCCTTGCAGAATCAGACATTGGGGGAGGCTTCCCTTTCCCACTCGTTCCTAATTAGCTTAGCGCCCCAGGACGTTATAACGTACAAATTCTGTTTAGTTCTTTCATTCATTTTAAGCAGAATTTTAAAATTTAAAATGACGCCAATCTGGATGTAATTAGTTGGGGGATCCTTCGCCTGCATGCTCCAGAATCAGGCTTTCTCACCTACGGGGAGTCACCAAGGTCTAGCGCCTAGAAGGTCTCTCCTCTTCTTGCCTAACAAGCTAGTTGTGGGACCCTCCTGATGCCGCAGCAATTCTCTTCAGGTCTGGGACACCCTCCCAAACCCTTTGGGGTTCACAAAACCTTGTTACCCCCTTCTTTCTCTCGCAAATGAATGTGTTTCTCTGAGCTCATTGGGAGCTCGAGCAGTGAGTGTTCAGAGGCAAGCTGCAGCAATCTGGAAGTCCCCTAACTCCATGTAAATTAGCAAAAATGTATAGAACAGGTTCTAACATTTGCTGGAAATGTTAAGAGAAAGAACGCACCTTTTATCATATGTGATGGAATTGTAAAATAATGAAAGAATTCTGGAAAATGATATCTAATGAACTAAAAACAGTTTAAAATGACCTTTGTTAAAAAAACAGAATCTTTATTCTTAGGAATTATAGGTGCAAAAATACCGAAGGAGCAGAAAAACCCTTTTATGTATGCAATGAGAGCCATGCGAATGATTGTGGCCCAGAGATGGTAATATGATAGGATCCCTACCAGAGAGGAATGACAAACTAAATGGATGGACTATGCTGAGATGGCAAGAATGACTGGGGAAATCTGAAACCAGGAAGACCAACACTTCATTAAAGAATGGAGGAAATTCACATTGTATTTGGAACACCACTGTAAACAATTGAAATCTTTACATGGACTTAAATAACACTTGCAATGTAACAAGGACTTGAGATACTATGGAAAAATGAAATAATAGAGAAAGATAAAATATGCAGGGGGGGGAAGATAACTATGGAACCCATGGGGGGGGGGTAGGAAGTCCAAGGGTTCGAGAGAATTCTATATTTTTTATTATTTATATCTTATTGTCTATGTAAACATTTAATTGAAAATCCAATAAAATAATAATTATATAAAGGATGTCAGTTGATCCCTGTTAATATATGCATCTAACCCTGTAGTAAAACCACCAGTCTAACCCATGTGTTATTCCTCTAGTACCAGTGATAACAAGTATTCTTCATGAATTGTGGGCTCTTTTTCTCCAATAGGCACTAATCAATTTCTCTCTTCATTGCAGATAGTGATGAACTAGAAAGAAAGAACAAGGGTGACCAGGACAAATTCCCCACAGTGGAAGAGCCTTATGAATATCTTGAAAGTGGAAAAAGTTTCCATTTCACTTCCCATCAAAGAAATCCCATTGGGAAGAAACCCTATCAGTGCATGGAATGTGGAAAGAGCTTCAGTAATAGCTCAAATCTTACTTCCCATCAAAGAATTCATACAGGGGAGAAACCCTATCAGTGTGTGGAATGTGGAAAGAGCTTCTCTAGAAGCTCCTATCTCAATACCCATCAAAGAATTCATACAGGGGAGAAGCCCTATCAATGTGCGGAATGTGGAAAGAGCTTCAGTCATAGCTCCACTCTCACTTCCCATCAAAGAATCCATACAGGGGAGAAGCCCTATCAGTGTATGGAATGTGGAAAGAGCTTCAGTAAGAGCTCCAATCTCATGAAACATCAGAGAATTCATACAGGGGAGAAACCCTATCAGTGTGTGGAATGTGGAAAGAGCTTCACTGATAGCTACTCTCTCACTTCCCATCAAAGAATTGATACAGGAGAGAAACCCTATAAGTGTGTGGAATGTGGAAAGAGCTTTAGGAAGAGCAGTCATCTTGCTTCCCATCAAAGAATGCATACAGGGGAGAAGCCATATCAGTGTGTGGAATGTGGAAAAAGATTCAGTCATAGCTCCCATCTCACTTCCCATCAAAGAATTCATACAGGGGAGAAACTTTATAAGTGTGTGGAATGTGGAAAGAGCTTCAGAAAGAGCTCCCACCTCTCTCTGCATCAGAGAATTCATACAGGAGAGAAACCCTATCAGTGCCTGGAATGTGGAAAGAACTTCACTGATAGCTTCTCTCTCACTTCCCATCAAAGAATTCATACAGGAGAGAAACCCTATCAATGCGTGGAATGTGGAAAGAGCTTCAGCTGGAGCTCCTCTCTCACTTTCCATCAAAGAATTCATACAGGGGAGAAGCCATATAAGTGTGTGGAATGTGGAAAGAGCTTCAGAAAGAGCTCCCACCTCTCTCAGCATCAGAGAATTCATACAGGAGAGAAACCCTATCAGTGTGTGGAATGTGGAAAGAGCTTCAATGATAGCTGCTCTCTCACTTCCCATCAGAGAATTCATACAGGAGAGAAACCCTATCAATGCGTGGAATGTGGAAAGAGCTTCAGTCGGAGCTCTGCTCTCACTAGGCATCAGAGAATTCATACAGGGGATAAACCATACAATTGCTTGGAATGTGGAAAGAGCTTCAGTGAGATCCCCGCTCTCACTTCCCATCAAAGAATTCATACAGGGGATAAACCATACAATTGCTTGGAATGTGGAAAGAGCTTCAGTCGGAGCTCCTCTCTCACTTCCCATCAAAGAATTCATACAGGGGAGAAACCCTATCAGTGCCTGGAATGTGGAAAGAACTTCAGTACACGCTCTGATCTCACTAAGCATCAGAGAATTCATACAGGGGAGAAACCCTATAATTGTGTGGAATGTGGAAAGAGCTTCAGTCACAGCGACAGTCTCAGTTTACATCAAAGAATATATATGGGAGAAACGATATAATTGCTTTAGCTATACTGTAGCTCCTCTCTCAGTTCTCATGAAAGAATTCATACAAAGGGCAGAAAAACCTTTGTTATACAGCTTTAGGCTTCAGGGAAAAACACACTTCTTTATCCAAGCCTTTTCCTGATTGACATCAAATGGCCTTCTAAAATGTGGTGAGTTGGGGTGGGTGGGTTTACAGGTAATTTTTTGTTTAGTTTTTTATATTGTGATTTAATGTTGAAAGTGCCCTGAGTGTATCGGGCATAGGAGGCAATACTTAGAGGCTGAGAGGTCTTTGTTCCCCCCTAAAATATTTGAGTGGCCACCTCCCCAATTTATAGGCATTGTCAGTCAAATGGCGTGCATGCACCACATCATGTGATTGATTATGCGAGGCGGGGCTTACACCCCCCCTAAATCATAGAATCATAGAGTTGGAAGAGACCACAAGGGCCATCCAGTCCAACCCCCTGCCAAGCAGGAACACCATCAAAGCATTCTTGACAGATGGCTGTCAAGCCTCTGCTTAAAGACCTCCAAAGAAGGAGACTCCACCACACTCCTTGGCAGCAAATTCCACTGTCGAACAGCTCTTACTGTCAGGAAGTTCTTCCTAATGTTTAGGTGGAATCTTCTTTCTTGTAGTTTGAATCCATTGCTCCGTGTCCGCTTCACTGGAGCAGCAGAAAACAACCTTTCTCCCTCCTCTAGATGACATCCTTTTATATATTTGAACATGGCTATCATATCACCCCTTAACCGTCTCTTCTCCAGGCTAAACATACCCAGCTCCCTAAACCGTTCCTCATAAGGCATCGTTTCCAAGCCTTTGACCATTTTGGTTGCCCTCTTCTGGACACGTTCCAGCTTGTCAGTATCCTTCTTGAACTGTGGTGCCCAGAATTGGACACAGTATTCCAGGTGGGGTCTGACCAGAGCGGAATACAGTGGTACTACCGTGTTTCTCCTAAAATAAGACACCGTCTTATAATCTTTTTATCCTCCAAAAAACACAGTATGGCTTATTTTCGGGGGATGTCTTATTTTTATTAAGTGTGGTACAGCAATCTACATATATTCCATTATAATTACCGTATTTTTTGCTCCATAGGATGCTCCATAGGGCGCACCTTGTTTTTAGAGGAGGAAAACAAGAAAAAAATTTTTTTTTCTGGTTTTCCTCCTCTAAAAGGCTGGGAGGGGCAGCAGAGGGGTGCTGCTGGTTCTTCCCCGCCAAGATCGCAAAAACAAGCCTGCTTTGGCGAATGGGGTTGGTGAGTGAGAGAGAGTGAAAGAAAGAAAGAGGGAGAAGGAAGGAAGGGATGAGAGAGAGAGAGAGAGAGAGAGAGAGAGAGAGAGTGAAGGAGGGAGGGAAGAGAGAGAGGGAAGGAAGGAAGGAAGGAAGACAGAAGGGGTGAGTGAGAGAGAAGGAAGGAAGAAAGGAAAAGGTGAGAGAGAGAGAGAGAGAGAAGGAGTGAGAAAGAGTGAAAGAAAGAGGGAGAAGGAAGGAAGGCTTTTGCAAGGACGACGGGGGACAATGGAGATGCTTCACGTTGCTGCCACCTGCTCTGTGCAACATCTCCCCCCCCCCACCGAGGCTTTTTAAAAGCAGGCTTTTGGAAGCTGCCACGGCGGGGAACAGCGGAGATGCTTCACGGAGCTGGGAAGGGGTGGCGGGTGGCGGGGGACAAGCAAAGTCAACACTCCTCTCTCTCTCTCTCTCTCTCTCTCTCTCTCTCTCTCCCCCCCCCCCGTGTGTGTGTGTGTAGCAAAGGAGGGCAGAGAGAAAAAGGATGCAATGAGGATGGGGGGAGAGAAGAAAAGGAAGAACCAGTGAGGAGAAAACTGAAAATCCTAAAAGGAATTTGGGGAGAGGAGGATGGTGGTGGAGAGAATTGCAAGTGCACGGATAGGGGAAGAAAATAATAGTCCATGGCCGAAGAAGACACGAAAAGAAAGAGGAAAGCATGGGGAAAGTTGAGGAGAGGGAGAGGGAGGGAGGGGGAGAGAGAGAGAGAGAAAGAGAAAAGCCACAATCAGGTTTGGATTGCAGCAGGAGAGCAATGAAGGAGCCGAATGAAACGGAGAGGTGGGGGGGGAGGAGACAGCCCTTACACACCCGACTGAGGGAGGGGGAAGCCCCTCTCTCTGCGAGGGCGGGAAACGCCCTGAGGTGAAGTGTGCAGGATTGAGGAGGTGCCGTCCGTCTGCCGGCTCTCCCTCCTGCGTGCCTAAGTGGCAGCGTCCAGGAGGAGGAGGACGCTGGAGGGCGAGGGCTGCGTGAGGGCCCCTTAGGGCGGTGAGGGCGAAGGCGAGGCTAGGGGTGGCGAGGAGGAGGAGGGCTTGGAGGGGCTGCTGCTGCTGTTGTTGCCGCCGCCTCTCCCGCTTGTCCCCCCCCCGCCTCCGATCACTGCTCTTGCGAGGCGGGCAGCAGCAGAAGCCTGCTTTTGGGATCTGCGGGCTGCGCGGGGTTTGGTGGAGGAGCTAGCGAGGATGCTGCTACTTCCTCTAGCGGCTTCCAGCGGTTGCGGCTGGGTCCGGGTCCCGGCCACTCAGGGCTTCACTCAGCGCGCTGCTGCTGCGCCCGGTGGATCGGGGATCCACTGGCGCGCTGCGGCTGAGTCCCGCTGGATCGGATCCAAGCGGTGCCCGCTGCTGCTGCTGGCTGTGCTGGGGGAGAGAGCTGGCGGGAGCTGGATTGGGGCCCCACGTGGTGCGCGCTGCTGGGTGTTTAGGAGGGGCTGCACCTCACCAGGTACCCGATATCACTACCGGAACCCGGTACGTCTTATTTTCGGGGTATGCCTTATATTTTGCGACCCCGTTATAATCCTTCTATGCCTTATATTTTAGGCATGTCTTATATTATGAGAAACACGGTATTACTTCCCTTGATCTAGATGCTATACTCCTATTGATGCAGCCCAGAATTGCATTGGCTTTTTTAGCTGCTGCATCACACTGTTGACTCATGTCAAGTTTATGGTCTACCAAGACTCCTAGATCCTTTTCACATATACTGTTCTCAAGCCAGGTGTCACCCATCCTGCATTTGTGCCTTTCATTTTTTTTGCCCAAGTGTAGTACTTTACATTTCTCCCTGTTAAAATTCATCCTGTTTGCCTTGGCCCAGTTCTCTACTCTGTTAAGTTCATTTTGAAGTGTGATCCTGTCCTCTGGGGTATTAGCCACCCCTCCCAATTTGGTGTCATCTGCAAACTTGATCAGGATACCCTCAAGCCCATCATCCAAGTCATTGATAAAGATGTTGAATAAGACTGGGCCCAAGACAGAACCCTGTGGCACCCCACTAGTCACTTCTCTCCAGGATGAAGGGGATCCATTAATGAACACCCTTTGGGTTCGGTCAGTCAGCCAGTTACAAATCCACTGAATGGTAGCATTGTCTAGCCCACATTTTACCAGCTTCTTTAAAAGAATATCATGGGGCACCTTGTCAAAGGCCTTGCTGAAATCAAGATAGGCTACATCCACGGCGTTCCCTTCATCTACCAGGCTTGTAATTCTGTCAAAAAATGAGATCAGATTGGTCAGACATGACTTATTTTTCAGAAACCCATGCTGACTTTTATTGATCACAGCGTTCCTTTCTAGGTGCTCACAGACCGTTTGCTTAATGATCTGCTCTAGAATCTTTCCTGGTATTGATGTCAGGCTGACTGGGCGGTAATTGTTTGGGTCCTCTCTTTCCCCCTTTTTGAAAATAGGGACAACATTTGCCCTCCTCCAGTCTGCTGGGACTTCGCCTGTTCTCCAGGAATTCTCAAAGATTACTGCCAGTGGTTCTGAAATCACCTCTGCCAGTTCTTTTAATACTCTTGGATGTAGTTCATCTGGCCCTGGAGACTTGAATACATCTAAACTAGCCAAGTGTTCTTGTACTACCTCCTTACTTATTCTGGGCTGTGTTTCCCCTGCTGTATCATCTGCTCCATATTCTTCAGGTCTGGCATTGTTTTCTTTTTTGGAGAAGACTGAGGCAAAGAAGGCATTGAGGAGTTCTGCCCTTTCTCTGTCCCCTGTTTGCATTTCACCATCTTCTCCTCTAAGTGACCCCACTGTTTCCTTGTTCTTCCTTTTGCTACGGACATACCCATAAAAGCCCTTTTTATTGCTTTTAACCTCTCTAGCAAGCCTGAGTTCATTCTGTGCTCTAGCTTTTCTGACTTTGTCTCTACACGTGATGGCTATTTGTTTTAATTCCTCGCTAAAGATTTTATTCAAGTTGCCACCCCTGGTATAGGGCGATATAGAAATTAAATAAATGCATTAATGAAATGAGACCATCTTGGCTGTCTTCATTTGCACATGTTCCAGCTTGTCAATATCCTTATTTATGTGCCCTTCATTTGAAGATTTCACAACAGAAACATACAGGTTGAGAGTAAGACTTTCTCAGAAACAAGTAAAACCAGAGAAATCTCTTCTCCCCTTTTTTTGGGATGGTTACAAACTTCATTGATCAGGGTACTGCTGTGGAAATAGTGTATCTTGATTTCAGTAAGGCTTTTGACAAAGTCCCCTGTGATATTTATTTGAGGAAGCTGGTGAAATGTGGGCTGAATAATAATAATAATCTTTAATATGGTTAAATTCCAGCAAGAAAATTATACAATCCAATTCATGGAATTGGTATTTACTCAATAAAATTACAATTTAAAATTGCAGATTACAATTTTTTTCATAGATGGGTCTTAGCCACCTATCGACATTCCTACAGTAGTTCTACTAGGATATCAGTCACTGGCATTTGCTGCCATCACTGTTTGTCTTACTCTTGTTAAAGGTAGATAGCCGTGTTGGTCTGTCATAGTCAAAACAAAATAAAATAAAAATAAAAAATTCCTTCCAATAGCACCTTAGAGACCAACTAAGTTTGTTCTTGCTATGAGCTTTCGTGTGCATGCACACTTCAGGGTCTGGTGACTTCTGTTTCAGTGTATCTGAAGAAGTGTGCATGCACACGAAAGCTCATACCAAGAACAAACTTAGTTGGTCTCTAAGGTGCTATTGGAAGGATTTTTTTTTTTTTTTTTTGTCGTACTCTTGTCACTATATAGCAAAATTTTGCAACAATCCTGGTGGTCTCTGTATCTTTATCAGCTAGAAGGTATCTAGTGTAAACTGACTCTGATCGACCCAAGTTTCACCCAAAGCGGTTCGATCAGTTCTTTTCTTGAGTCCCGATACAGTGGGCAGTATAACAGAATGTGCCCAGTGGATTCAATCTCATTGCCATCACAGGGGCATAGTCTTTGGTCAATCGGGGTCTTATTATATCTGCCCACTAAAAGTGCTGAGGGGAGAGCGTTAAGACGGGCCCTGGAAAATGCCCAGCGATGTTTGGGGTTGTCTAATGACTTGAGAAAATTTGCTAAATGGAGCCTTTGCTGATCATAGAGAGGCCTGTAGATTATGGAAAGTCGATTAAGGTCATTTTGGTGTTCAATGTCGATGATTCTTTCTTTGATTAGATTCTTCGCCCTTCCCATTTCCAGGCTTAAAAGATGCCCTGGAGAGAGACCGTATGTGGGTAGTTTTCTGAGAATGCCCTTCCTCCAACTTGATTGAAATTTATCACGATGTATCAAGGGGAGCAGACCCACTGGTGTCTTATTAAATCTTAGCCAGAAGTAGAAGGTGGCTTGCCACACTTTAGTTTCAATCCTATAGAGGCCCCTTTCCAGGTGTAGAGCTGCATTTGGGACACATTTCGGTATTTGCGGGGTGGGCTTTGCGGGGTGGTGAATGCTTCTCTTTGCGAGGGAGCCTTCCTAGACCCGCTAAAAGAGGCGGTTATTAAACCGCTTCTTAAAAAACCATCTTTGGATGCGGCCAATATGGCCAACTATCGCCCAGTCTCAAATCTTCCATTCTTTGGCAAGGTGATTGAGCGAGTGGTTGCTGAACAACTCCAGGCACGCCTGGAAGAAGCGGACCATTTGGATCCCTTCCAATCTGGATTCAGACCTCATCATGGGACTGAAACTGCCTTGATCGCACTGGTCGATGATCTCCGACGGGCTAGGGACAAAGGTGAGAGCGGTTTCCTAGTTCTGCTGGATCTCTCAGCGGCTTTTGACACCATCAACCATAACATCCTTCTGGACCGTCTAGAGGGTTTGGGAGCTGGGGGCACTGTTATACAGTGGTTCCGCTCCTTCCTCCTGGGCCGTGTTCAGAAAGTGGTGGTGGGGGATGAGTGTTCAGAACCCTGGGCTCTCACTTGTGGGGTACCTCAGGGTTCTGTCCTCTCCCCCATGCTTTTTAACATCTATATGCAGCCGCTGGGAGAGATCATCAGGGGGTTTGGACTGGGTGTTCATCAGTATGCAGATGATACCCAGCTCTACCTCTCTTTCAAATCAGAACCAGTGAAGGCGGTGAAGGTCCTGTGTGAGTGTCTGGAGGCGGTTGGAGGATGGATGGCGGTTAACAGATTGAGGTTGAATCCTGACAAGACAGATGTGCTGTTTTGGGGGGACAGGAGGCGGGCAGGTGTGGAGGACTCCCTGGTCCTGAATGGGGTAACTGTGCCCCTGAAGGACCAGGTGCGCAGCCTGGGAGTCATTTTGGACTCACAGCTGTCCATGGGGGCGCAGGTTAATTCTGTATCCAGGGCAGCTGTCTACCAGCTCCATCTGGTACGCAGGCTGAGACCCTACCTGCCTGTGGACTGTCTCGCCAGAGTGGTGCATGCTCTAGTTCAGTGTTTTTCAACCTTTTTTGGGCAAAGGCACACTTGTTTCATGAAAAAAATCACGAGGCACACCACCATTAGAAAATGTTAAAAAAATTAACTCTGTGCCTATATTGACTATATATAAAGTAATTCTCTTGAATAGGAATCAAATAAACACAAAGAAAGTATTTTATAATTACTTTATTATGAAATAGTAAGTAAACAGAAATATGAAAAATTATAAAATACTTTATTCAGTATTTTTCAATTTTTCCCACGGCACACCAGGCAACATCTCGCGGCACACTAGTGTGCCACGGAACAGTGGTTGAAAAACACTGCTCTAGTTATCTCCCGCTTGGATTACTGCAATGCGCTCTACGTGGGGGTACCTCTGAAGGTGACGCGGAAACTACAACTAATCCAGAATGCAGCAGCTAGACTGGTGACTGGGAGCGGCCGCCGAGACCACATAACACCGGTCTTGAAAGACCTACACTGGCTCCCAGTACGTTTCCGAGCACAATTCAAAGTGTTGGTGCTGACCTTTAAAGCCCTAAATGGCTTCGGTCCAGTATACCTGAAGGAGCGTCTCCACCCCCATCGGTCAGCCCGGACACTGAGGTCCAGTGCCGAGGGCCTTCTGGCGGTTCCCTCACTACGAGAAGCCAAGTTACAGGGAACCAGGCAGAGGGCCTTCTCGGTAGTGGCACCCGCCCTGTGGAATGCCCTCCCTTCAGATGTCAAAGAGAACAACAATTACCAGACCTTTAGAAGACATCTGAAGGCAGCCCTGTTTAGGGAGGCTTTTAATGTTTTATAGATTATTGTATTTTAATGCTCTGTTGAAAGCCGCCCAGAGTGGCTGGGGAAACCCAGCCAGATGAGCGGGGTATAAATAATAAATTATTATTATTATTATTATTATTATTATTATTATTATTATTATTATTTGAAGGATTGGTCCTAGAAATCCTGATTGGATTTTTTCATAAGGGTCCAGATTGGAGAAAGGAACAAGTGGTGCACCGTTTAATAGTTGAGCTATCGGTTTTGCCACGAATAATTTGAGGGCTGCTGGAATATAGTTTCCTCCCTTTGATCGGTGGAATCTTACAATTGCTGTCGTGCTTCTTTGTGCGATGGAGGAGATGTATTTGATGTGGGCCGTTTTCTTCCTGGATGCTTGGAAAACGGCTTCCAGGTATTTGAAGCATGTTACCTGTTCAATGGCTTGCTTATCTATGCGCCAATTATATGTTTTCCTTTTGTTGGAAAAAAACATAATTTTGGTTTTTTGATAGTTCACTGTTAGTTGTTCCTCCTTGCAGTGTTGTGCAAGTTTATTGAGAGCTCTTTGGAGGCCAATCTGAGTCTGGGACAGAATAACAGCATCATCTGCATAAAGGAGGATAGGCAGCCTTTTGTCTGCTAGTTCTGGGGCATGTGTATCTGCTCCTTGAAGGTGTGCAATAAGAGAGTTTATATAGATGTTAAACAGGTAGGGGGCCAGTATGCACCTTTGCTTGACTCCCTTGGTTGTTCTAATTGCGTTGGAAAGTTGGCCTTCCCGGTTACATCTTACTCGGAGTCGTGTGTTACTGTATAGTTTATATATTAGCAGCAGCAGACGTCGTTCTATAGTTGACTTTCTGAGTTTGTCCCACAGTCGGATTCTTGAGATGGAATCAAAGGCTGCTTTGAAATCAACAAATGCTGCGAATAACTGGAAGTTGTTGTTTTTTTTCCCCAAAATTTTTTTTATTGGGTTTTACAATTTTTTAAAAGCACAAAACATACATATTGGTTAAATTTATACTTCCCCCCTCTCACCATGGGAAGCCAAAATCCATCCCCCCCTCTCACAGGGGTAAACATATTCATTGTACATTTAACCTTGCTATTATTGTTAGTAACATTGCTTAGTCCTGGCCCAATTCCTGGGCCAGATTCTAACTTCCACCTTTACATATTTCGGTTGACTTCCTCAAGTCCCCCTCTATTGACTTCATTTTAAATCCTCATTTACAGATTAATACAGCTATTTTTATAACATCCTATACTACAAAGATATGTTTCCTTGTTGTTGTTGTTGTTCAGTCGTAAAGTCGTGTCCGACTCTTCGTGACCCCATGGACCAGAGCACGCCAGGCACGCCTATCCTTCACTGCCTCTCGCAGTTTGGCCAAACTCATGTTAGTAGCTTCGAGAACACTGTCCAACCATCTCATCCTCTGTCGTCCCCTTCTCCTTGTGCCCTCAATCTATCCCAGCATCAGGGTCTTTTCTAGGGAGTCTTCTCATGAGGTGGCCAAAGTACTGGAGCCTCAACTTCAGGATCTGTCCTTCTAGTGAGCACTCAGGGCTGATTTCTTTAAGAATGGAAAGGTTTGATCTTCTTGCAGTCCATGGGACTCTCAAGAGTCTCCTCCAGCACCATAATTCAAAAGCATCAATTCTTCGGCGATCAGCCTTCTTTATGGTCCAGCTCTCACTTCCGTACATTACTACTGGGAAAACCATAGCTTTAACTATACGGACCTTTGTTGGCAAGGTGATGTCTTTGCTTTTTAAGATGCTGTCTAGGTTTGTCATTGCTGTCTAGGTTTGTCATTGCTTTTGTCCCAATTAGAAAATGTTAGTAATGTTTCCTTACTAATTCTAAATTCAAACCTAGGCATTCTAATACTTCCGCTCTTTCCCTAAATTCTTATCATCTGTCTATAGTCCATTATTATTTTTTTAAAGAAAATTCCAAATAACACTCCCCCTCCCTCCCATTGGTCTCAGAGTTTTTAGCCATATTCTCTTATTTTTTCTAATCATTTTAATTTCTTAATTATTTATAATCACTATGCCAGTCACCATTTCCATATAACATTATTCTTAAAGCCAGAATACTAATCCAAGTCAAATATAATTCTTATTCACCCCACTCCCTCCCTTGAGGCAGTCCAACCCCACAGGTTTTCCCGCCCCACCAGGCCCAGTCTCTTCGTATTCTGCAATTTTGCTTTCTTCTTCTTGCTCTTCTTTCCACGGACCCATCCTGTTGTGTTGGTTATCACTCTTTCTTTTTGGATTCTGATGATTGACTTTCCCTTCTTCTTGACAAGTCTATTTATTCTCTTCCTTTTCTTATATTTCTTCTCAATTGTTGCAGCCTTTTTAATCACCGATCCATCCACTTTGCCTTTTTTCTTATGCTTCTTATGCTTCATTTCAACCGGTCCGACTTTCCCCTCTGATATGTCCTTCTGATCGCGGCATGATGTTTCATCTAATTTACAGTCTACGGGGTGACGTAGTCCTTTGTTTTCCAGTAACTCTATTTCCTGTACATCTGGCGTAGCATCCTTATTCACAAAGCTGCTTGATCTTTGGCTTGGTGCTCTGAGCGTATCTAAGATCTCATGCATTAGTTCCAACAATTTTCTCATAGTCTGCTCAGACAGCTCCTCCGCCATTTCAAGGTCAAAAAACAGCCTTATCTAGCTCTGTCTTAGAGTGCTTGTATTCCCATAGTTTTCAATGTATTTCCTTTGCTAAATTCCCCCAAAACCAAGGGAAGGAGAGTAACCTTTTACTTAAAGTCACAATTTGTAGCAAACATTCCTTCTAGGCTCTGTTGCAGAAGTTTCCTTACTGCTTCCACTTTCAATTAGCTTAGGTATTTAACTTTCCCTGTGTCCTTTTGTATCAACGTCAAGGGACCGACTTCCATTTTTTAAAGTCCCTTGCGGCTTCTAATTCAGTCCAAATATCTTTTTACTCACAATTGGAGCTTCTGATTCAATGTTCCAAATCCTTTTCTTTAGAAGAATTGATCACAGATGCCACCCAGTCCCACAGCTACGCACTTCAAAGCTAGTGATCTTATGTTCGTGTGCCGCAGCTCCACCCCCTCACTCTCGGGGGCTCAAAACAGAGCCTTACCGGGGAGGGGGGAGTCCGCTTTTGGCACCCGCCAGACGACGAGCCCCCAAAACACTCAATTTGGGGTTCTTCACAGGAGTCCTCTGCGCTGGAGAGGAATCTCCCTCCTTTGAAGTGCCGAGGTCTGCTCCGCTGAGCGGACCTCCGCTGAGATGGCGTCGCGACCAACCAGAAGTCCTCGAATAACTGGGAGTTGGGTTGCATTGTATATTTTTCAGCCAGATGTTGCAGGATCAGGCAGTGGTCTAGTGTGGATCTCCTCTGTCTGAATCCTGCCTGAGCGTCATCAAGTATATTCTCTTTTTCAATCCATTCACAAAGTTTTCCACTAAGATGTCTAGCGTATAGTTTACTTATTATGTTCAGAAGACTTATTGGCCTGTAATTGGCAGGGTCATCCCTGGGGCCTTTTTTATAAATGGGGATGATGATAGATATCCCCCAGTCGTCTGGGATCTGAGCTGTTCTATCTATATGAGAGAACAGTGAAGCTAACACAGGGGCCCGCCAATTGGGATTGATTTTAAATAGTTCCATTGGTATGAAATCTGTCAGAGAGCCAGGGGTGCTCTCCTTATCTGGTCGCACGAAAAGAAAGACCGATCCATGTGTCTTTTCAAAGCTTTAATCTAACTAATTGCTTTATAAGTGGAGCAGGTCGTAAACTCACTCATCCATCATAGTCATCAGATTCCCAGACTGCCCTCCTATTTGCGCTCCCGGAAAGACAGCGGGGGAACCGGAAACACTTTGTCCTCCGACTCTTTCTTTCCTCCTCCTTGTAACGAGATCTCTGAGACCTTGGCTAGAGCCTCTGTGCCACCCCCCCTCTCCTCGCTGCTTGTGCTTGAACAGGAACTTGATGGATCTGTTAGGAGGGGGGGCTGCTCCCGATATCTGTTCAAAGCCGGACTGGAGGAGGAAAGCAGCTCCCTGACAGAAATCATTTCCAGGGGCTTTCCCGTTCTTTAGCAGATCTATCAGTAGGTGTATCTCTGTGGTCGAAACCGGTGGCCATGGCTGTAGTTGCTCTTCCGGAATAGCTAATATTTGGGGGTCGGTAGTGGATTCCGCATACAAGATATGAAAGTTGGATTGCCAGGCTGTCACTGATATACAGCAGGATAGATGTGATAGGCCCATGTTTGGTTGGTCCGCAGCTATTCTCTAAAATAGTACTGGGTTTTTAAATTTGGTGGCCTCAATTAGTTGCTGCCAAAGTAGCTTCATTGCAGAACGTTTCTTTTTTATCAGCAGTTTTTTGTAGCTTTTTTTGGCATTCATCATGGATTGTCTATTATCATCTGAAGGGTTTTCCTTATGGTCGATGAAGGCATGGATCAGTGTCTTTTTAGAGGCCATACACTCTTGGTCAAACCACTTCCTAGAGGGTAACCTATGATGGAGAGGTTCAGAGTATGGTTTTATGACAAATTCTTGGAGTCTTTTTATAAGTGTTTCATACAGTGTCATTATATTTAAGGTGTTCGTCGCTACTTCTGCGCACCCATCCACTATTGCTCTTGACAAGCACTGGCTCTCAGCAGAGTTATACCAGTTAGCGACCAGTTTGCTCACCTGTCCATTCCATTTGACTTTCTTATGGCTGGTTTCGGCCATTAGATCCGGTTGATATCTGTGTTGTGCTATTGGCTGGTTGAGTGGGAGATCACACACAAGGGCCATGGGTGGGTGATCACTTTCTGATCTTGCTATTATACTGAACTCAGTGATCAAGGGAATCAGATCATGGGAGACGAGTGGGCTGAATGAGGTATAACTGTTAGGTGGATTTGACCGACCAAACCCAAAGAGGACTCCTTCATGGTTCCTCATCATCCTGGGGGAAAGTGACAAGAGGGGTGCTGCTGGGTTCTGTCCTGGGCCCGTTGTTGTTCAAGATATTTATAAGTGACTTGGATGAAGGAACTGAGGGGATGCGCATCCCATTTACAGATGACACCAAACGGGGAGCGGAGGCCAATGTCACAGAGGCAGAATCAGAACAAGCGCAGGAATAGTACCACTTTATTCTCCCTTGGTCAGACCCCACCTAGCATACTGTGTTCAATTCTGGGCACCACAATTTAAGTATCTTAAATTTTGTTTGCCTGGAGAAATGAAGAAGGTGGGGGAACACAATCTATATTCCTTTAGGCTTGATTATTGTAACTCGCTCTACGCGGGGCTGCCCTTGAAGCTGACCCAGAAACTCCAGCGGGTGCAGAATGCCGCGGGGAGGCTCCTTACGGGGTCCTTACCGCGGGACCACATTCATCCAGTGCTTTACCAGCTTCACTGGCTCCCGGTGGAGTACAGGATCAGGTTTAAGGTGCTGGTTTTGACCGCCTCTCCCGGTATGCCCCGCAAAGGACCTTAAGGTCCACGAATAACAACTTTTTGGAGGTCCCGAGCCACAAGGCTGTTAGACTGGTGTCAACTAGGGCCAGGGCCTTTTCAGTACTGGCCCCAACTTGGTGGAACAATCTGTCACAAGAGACCAGGGCCCGCCGGGATTTGACATCTTTCCGCAGGGCCTGCAAGACAGAGCTGTTCCGCCTGGCCTTCGGGTTGGACTCAGTCTGATGTTTTCCTCCCCTTGGTTTTGATTTTGGGCGATAAATGAAGCGGCATTTTAAATTTTAAATTGTCTTTTTAACCTGTATTTTAATTAACGGTTTTTCTTTTATATTTCATTGTAATTTTACGGATGTTAGCCGCCCTGAGCCTGGTTTCGGCTGGGAAGGGCGGGGTATAAATAAAATTTATTATTATTATTATTATAACACGTGGCCAATGTTTATTGAATATGTATTATGTTAAGAATACACCCAGCACTCATGGGGAAAGGTGGCGTAATATTTCAGAATAATCAAATGAAATTTGTAACACATGACAAGAATACAGTCTGTAATTTCATCAAGACAGGTTATTTGTTGTTTAATGTTGTAACTAGTACTTTCTTAAAAATTTATCTCTGTACCATGAAAATAAATAAAAACAATGTGTACTATTCCATTAATCTGCTTGCATGTGTTGAGTGTTATTTGGAGACTGTAACTCCCAGTGATTTCACATTATCTCTGTGTTTCTGTGTGTTCAGCACACACGATTGCAGGTGAGACTGAATAAAACACTTCCTAGGAAATTCCCTTTGACTGCTTCTGTATTGTTTCAAATGTGACTTCACTTACAAATAAGAACAAACCACATTTATTGTTGACAAATCATACCACAGTCAGCTCATTAATCTCAACCCCAACAAACCCTGCACTGAACATGAGCAGCTGCTTTCTTCCCATTTCTTAGGTGGAAATGACTGATAATGACAAGGAAGAAGGGAGATCGTGTCAGGAACGGGGCCTCCTAGGACCCAGTAGGAGAGGCAGCATCAGAAAGGGAACAAGGGAATGAGGCTTCTGGTGAGGGAGAAGAGTTCATTTCCAGGGCTGACAGCCCACAACCGCAGCCCTCCTTTCCCAGACCAGACACTCCCAGCTCAGTGGGGGAGAGAGAGGTGGAAGGCAGCCAAGGCGAGGGCAGGCTGCCAACAGGTCAGATAGCCTTGGAAGCGTCCACAGACGGTGAGGAAGAGCCAATCCAGGCTCTCAGTCATTGAACTCGGTGTTAGGAACGCCTCAAAGAAGAGTGAAAGCGGAAGGGTAGACGTAGGAGATTCTGGCGTCGTTTTGTTGGAGTTTCAAGCGGAAACACGCTGAGGACAAAACTGCACATAAGTTTGTTTTAATTAAAGGGGGAAACAAGTAACAGAAAGCATACTGCATCTTAAGAAGATTACAGAAACATGACCCCATTCAAAAGCCCACCCACCAGGGGTACTGGGGAGATACATAACACCCCTTTTATACAGTACATCATTATACAATCAGTACAAATGCAGCAACACCTGTTGCACAGCTCCACAGCTGCCAAATCAGATCACAGAGTTACATTCTACCTCTTAAAGGGATATACACCGGTGGAACAGTAATGAACCTTTAAGTTAACAATTCCCCTGCGTTTCATTATTGTGGAATGTATATTCTTCGGAAGTGCTTTTGTACAAATGTCTGCAATTAGTCTGCCACCTGGTACATACTCAAAAACAACTGTTTTGTCAGCAATCAAATCTTTTTAAGTATTGTAAACGTAACCTTAACCCTTTTGTGTGCTGTGTATTAGTTTCTGAGCACAGAATAGCAATTCCACTCTGCGAATCCAGATATACTTTCACTGGGAGTGTTACTTGCATTTGTAAATCTGCAAATAGTTGTAAGTACCATTCCACATTATGGGTGGCCTGAATGCATGCGCATAATTCACTCTTTGTCGTGGAGAGACAAACAATTGATTGGCTCTGCGACTTCCATTCGAATGGACATCCATTGTAACTGAAAACTATACCAGATACACCTCTGTAATTATTTTGTTCTACTGCATGAGATGCATCGCAAAATATTTCAAAACCTTTGTCAGTAGATGGTGTAAACTGCAACCTGTAATGTTTGGTATTTTTGAGATACATGACTATTCTTTTAAGAGCATTGAAACATTGTGTGGTAGGTTCTTCTACAAATTTTGCCAGAAAATGAAAAGCATACGTTACATCTGGCCTTGAAATTCTTTGAATGAAATTAAGCTTGCCTATGGCAGAATGATACAAAGTCTTATTAAGAAAAGGCTTATCTTCATCTGTAAAAGTGAAACCACACACCATAGGTGTTTCTTTTCCATTTGCATTTTCTAAACATAACATTTCAACAAGACCATCAATTTTCACTGTTCGATGAATCAGAAAAGAACCATTTTCGCCTTCCTCAATTTGCATGGATAGGTAATTTTTGTTGTTGTTGTTCAGTCGTTCAGTCGTGTCCGACTCTTCGTGACCCCATGGACCAGAGCACGCCAGGCACGCCTATCCTTCACTGCCTCTCACAGTTTGGCCAAACTCATGTTAGTAGCTTCAATAACACTGTCCAACCATCTCATCCTCTGTCATCCCCTTCTCCTTGTGCCCTCCATCTTTCCCAAGGGATTCTAGGGATTCTTCTCTTCTCATGAGGTGGCCAAAGTACTGGAGCCTCAACTTCAGGATCTGTCCTTCTAGTGAGCATTCAGGGCTGATTTCTTTAAGAATGGATAGGGTTCATCTTCTTGCAGTCCATGGGACTCTCAAGAGTCTCTTCCAGCACCATAATTCAAAAGCATCAATTATTTGGCAATCAGCCTTCTTTATGGTCCAGCTCTAACTTCCGTACATCACTACTGGGAAAACCATAGCTTTAACTATAGGGACCTTTGTCGGCAAGGTGATGTCTTTGCTTTTTAAGATGCTGTCTAGGTTTGTAGTTGGTAATATGCTGAATCCCCTGCCATACCTGCCTCATGTTGTTACTACTGAAGTTATCCTCAATCCATTAATTTATTTATTTTGAACTTTGTTTGGTTCCTCCTTGATAGCCAGTGTGATTGTTTCGGCAGAACTAGAACTCAGGACCCGCTGCCTTGAGGGGCATCCAAGAGTAGTTTGGCAGAGGAAAGGTCTCCCTTGGGAGGTGGTGGACTCTCCTTCCTTGGAGGTTTCTAAGCAGAGATCGGATGGCCATCTGCCAGGGATGCTTGAGCTGAGATTCCTGCATTGCAGGGGGTTGGACTAGATGATCCTAGGATCCCCTCCTATCTTACCACTCCTGAATTCAGAGATGAGGGATCTTGCTTCCTGCAAAGCCCTTTTCCCTGCAAGCTGTTTCTCCAGTTTCTGGCCAAGGGAGGGAGATGCTCACAGCCCAGCCAAGAGCCAGAATCCCCCCAAAAGCATCCCTTCCCATAGGCGTAGCCAGGGGGGCAGCTGCCCCTTAGATCCAGGAAAAATAATAAACAGCTGAGGTTCTGCCAAGCGAGAGAGGGATGAGGTGGGTGGACTCGGCTTTGCAAGGGTTAAAGGGAACCGAGCTGCCTTCCTAGAGAGGACAGGAAGGAAGAGGGGGGGCCAGGTCCTCCAGAGCCCAGGCCCCTCCCCAGTCCTTTCCTGCAAGGGCTGCATGGCTGTCCCCTCCTGGGATCTGGTGAGTCTCCTCTCTCTCTCTCTCCCCCCAGAGGGTGCAGTGGGGAGACGGTGGGGGTCCCAGGGCTGCAGCAGGGGGGGAGGATGCCTGGGGGGGCTGATCTGCTCATGCAGGGGGAGGAGAGGGTCCTGCCAGGGAGGGGCGAGGTCTGCAACGCTCTCCTTCCGGGAGATCAGAGGATCCCAAACTCATTTCTCCCTTCTTTCAACAAAGGAGTCCCTAGGACTTTAACTCTGTGACGTCACTCAGCGTCATTGCACAACAGAGGAAACATGTGCAGATGGTTCTCCAAAACTGGACGAGGAGGGGGACTAGCCCCCCCCAACCCCATGGGGAGGAAGGATGGAAATGCGGGAGAGAAAGGCCAGGAATAAAGAGAGTGTGCTGGTCCCAAGGGATATCCGATAGGCGAGGTCTAGTCCAGTCCAAGGTCAGTCCAAGCCAGAAGTCACAAAGCCGAAGTCAGGAAGCCGAAGTCAGGAAGCCGAGGTCAGGAAGCCAAAGTAACAAAGCTGAGGTCAGGAACGCAGGAACCAGGAACAGGAACTGGGCAGCAACGATGTTGCTCCTGCAACTTGGGACTGGGACTGGCTGGCTTTTATCTGCCCCGAGGCACAGGGCGGCTCCGATCCTGAGGTGACTCGCCTCTCCTGGCTTGGAGGCGAGCACTCCTCCTGCGGGAACTTAGTTCCCTTCGCCTCTCTGCCCTGAACCTCTGCAGCTCAGGAGAAGCTGGAGGGTTACCGGACCCAGAGGCAACCTCAGCTTCTCCTGACTGGGTGGGGAGTGGAGCACCTGCAGGCAATGAGTCCTCCACCCCATCAGAAGCCAGATCAAACTCAGCCGATGCCTGCACCTGAGGATCTAGCACAGGTGAGTCCCCTTCAGACTCAGGCCCCAGCCCTGGCTCTGCTGGTTCTGGAGGCAGGGAATCCTGTGCAGGCTGGGATCCCTCAGGTTCAGCGTCTGAGTCTGAATCCCAGGCCATCACACCATCCCCCCTCCCAGGCCCCCCCCTCAACCGAGGGGCCGGACCAGGCTTGCTGGGGTAAGTTGCATGGAAATCACGGAGGCAGGCAGGCGCGTGGACGTTTTCCGCCGGTTCCCACGAACGATCCTCGGGCCCATACCCCTTCCAGTCAATGAGGTATTGGAGCTTCCCCCTGCGGTATCGTGAGTCGAGAATGTGCTCCACCTCGTACTCGGGCTCCCCCTGAACCAAAACTGGCTGCGGACGTGGACGGTCTGGGTGGAACTCGTCGGGCGGGGCAACCGGACTGAGGAGGGACCGGTGGAATACTGGGTGGACCTTCAGGGTCGAGGGTAACCGGAGACGGAATGCCACAGGCGAGACCTGGTCCACGATTGGAAAGGGGCCGGTGAAGCGAGCATCCAGCTTCCGCGAAGGCCGAGAGGGGTGCAGGTGGCGAGTGGAGAGCCATACCAGGTCGCCGACACGGAGTTCCGGCCCCACCTGGCGGTGGCGGTCGGCCTGGGCCTTGTAAGTGTCCTTGGCCTGGCGCAGTTGTTCCATCAATAGCTGTTGCTGAGACTGGAGCTCCTGGAGCCAGTCGGTCACTGCGGGGACAGCGGATGCCGGCAGCACGTCCGGGAACAACCGTGGATGGTAACCGTAAGTGGCCTGGAACGGGGTCTGTTGGGTGGAGGCGTTCACCGCGTTGTTGTAAGCGAACTCTGCCAACGCCAAGTGGTCGACCCAGTCGTCCTGCTGGAAGCTGCAATAACACCGGAGGTACTGCTCCAGAACTGCATTCGCTCGTTCCGTCTGGCCGTCAGTCTGCGGGTGGTGAGCTGAAGATAGACAGACCTCTGTCCCGAGGGCCTGATGTAAGGCTCGCCAGAAGCGGGATGTGAACTGGACGCCCCGGTCGGACACCAGACGCTCGGGCAGGCCATGCAGGCGGAAGACATGCTGAAGGTACAGTTGAGCCGTTTCCTTAGCTGTGGGTACAGATGGGCAGGGGGCACAGTGCACCATCTTAGTGAAATGGTCTGTGAAAACCAGGAGGCAGGTACAGTGACGAGACGAGGGTAAGTCCACCACAAAGTCCAGCGAGACCGTGTGCCAGGGACGTGGTGGGACTGGCAACGGCTGGAGCAGGCCAGGGGGTCGCCCAGTAGGACCCTTGGCCCGCCGGCAGACATCACAACCAGCAACGTAGCGTGCCACGTCAGCCTTCAGGCGGGGCCACCAAAACTCACGGCATACCAGATGGGTGGTCCGGTACCGCCCGAAGTCCGGTACTGCTGGGGCATCGTGGGACATCCGAAGAACCTCGGCCCGCAACGGTCCTGGCGGGATGTACAGACGACCCTGGTGCAACAGTAGGCCCTGGTGCAGGGCCAGCCCCGGATATCGAGGGCATGACCCGTCGGACAGTTCCTGGAGCCGTTCTTGTGCCCAAGCATCGACCCGTTGCTGTTCCCGCACCCGAGCCCGCAGTGGCTCAGCCTCCCGAGTGGCCAGGAATGCGGCCGGTGGTAAGATCGTCGTTGGTACTGCCTGCTGTACCGTGTCTGCGACGTCCTCGGGTTTCCGGGACAAGGCGTCCGCCTTCCGGTTCTGGGAGCTAGGGATGTAGCGGATCCGGAACTGGAACCGGGAGAAGAACAGCGCCCACCGGATCTGCCTTTGGTTCAATTTGCGGGTGGTCTGGAGGTACTCCAGATTCCGGTGGTCAGTTCTCACTTCCACTGGGTGTCGTGCCCCCTCAAGATGATGGCGCCAGACCTCAAAGGCCACCTTGATGGCCAGTAGTTCCCGCTCCCACACGGTATAGTTCCGCTCCGCCGGAAGGAGCTGCCGGGAGTAGTAGGCACAGGGTAAGAGTGGCGCATCAGGTCCGTGTTGCTGGGACAAGACGGCACCGAGAGCCGTACTGGAGGCATCAGTCTCCACCACGAAGGGACGAGAGGGATCAGGATGCTGCAAAATCGGTGCCTTCTGGAAACAGGCTTTCAACCCCTGGAATGCCACCTCAGCCTCCTCATCCCAGGAGAAGGGAGTCTTGGGGCGCAGCAGGCGGGTCAACGGGGTGGTGCGATGAGCGTAGTCTGCAATGAATGTCCGGTAATAGTTGGCGAACCCCAAGAACCGCTGTAGGTCCTTGCGGTTCCGCGGCGCCGCCCACTCTCTAACCGCAGACAACTTCCCGGGGTCCATCTGCACGCCGTCAGGGGAGAGTCGGTGTCCAAGGAAGTCCACTGACCGCTGGTGGAACTCGCACTTGCTGAGCTTAGCATACAGGCGGTGCTCCCGCAAGCGCTGCAACACGGACCGGACATGACTCTCGTGGCGAGCCGGGTCACGGGAATAAACCAAAATGTCATCTAGGTACACCACCACGTACTTGTCTAACAAGTCCTGGAACACGTGGTTGATGTACCGTTGGAACACGGCGGGCGCATTGCATAATCCGAACGGCATGACCAGATATTCGAACTGCCCATAACGGGTCCCGAATGCTGTCTTCCACTCATCTCCGGCACGGATTCGAATCAAGTTGTAGGCCCCCCGGAGGTCCAGTTTGGTGAACATCTGCGCCCCCTGTACCCGCTCCAGCAACTCTGCAATTAGAGGCAAGGGATACCGGTCTGGGATGGTGATCTTATTCAAGGCCCGGTAATCATGGCAGAGGCGAAGCTCCCCACACTTCTTCTTAACGAAGAGTACTGGAGCGGCGGTAGGAGACGTAGAGGGCCTAATGAACCCACGCTCCAGGTTCTTGTGAAGGAAGTCCTGCAAGGCTTCACGTTCTGGCTCCGAAAGAGAGTATAGGCGGCTCACAGGCAGGGGCGCCCCGGGCTGGAGGTCTATGCTGCAGTCGAAGGACCGATGTGGAGGCAGCTGGTCTGCTCCCTGTTCCTCAAACACGTCTAGGTAGTCCTGGTACACGGCGGGGAGCATTGACGCAGCCTCCCCCATGGAGGTGGCCAATAGCATCTTGGACCGGGCATGGGAACCCGGGTCTGGGAAGCATACAGTCCGATTGACCCAATCGATCTGAACATTGTGAGACTCCAGCCAGTCCATCCCAAGCACCAGGGGAAACCGGGGCATGGTGGCAATGTCCAGGGTACGCACCTCCCGGTGCTGCTGGTGGCACAGGACCAAGGGCTGGGTCTCCCGAGTAACGGCGCCCGACCGCAGGAGCCGTCCGTCAATTGCTTCCACCTGTACCGGTTCTAGCTTGTTCTGGAGCGGCACCCGATGCTGAGCGGCGAAGGCAGAGTCCATATAGGAGCGGGTTGCCCCCGAATCCACTAGAGCGTGGGTGAGGATCCAGGGCCCGCCGGGGGGGTATAGACGCACCGGGATCATGAGGTGTTGCAATTCCACCGGTGAGGGCCCATCATGTGACGCTTGGGACCCCAGGTAGCCTGGGTCATTGGCTACTGGGGTTGGTGTGGTTCCCTGTGGCTGGCATTTCTCGGGGCAGGTTCGGGCGTAGTGTCCACTCCCACCGCAGTAGAGACACAGGTTCCCCTCACGACGCCGAGTCTTCTCCGAGGGGGAGAGGCAAGGTCGCGCTGCCCCGAGCTGCATCGGCTGCTCCGGTAACTCGGCTCTGGCCGTGGAACTGCTGGGAAGCACCGGAGCCGGGAGCCCAGAGTGCCGGTGGCCCCGGGCCTGGCGACGGTCCTCCAACCGATCGTCTATCTGCAGACTCCGTTGGATGAGGGCATCCAGTGTGGCGGGGCGGTCCAACGTGGCCAGCTGGTCCAGTATCTCATCCGAGAGCCCCTCGAGATACTGGTCCCGAAGTGCGGAGTCGTTCCAGGTCAAGTCCTGCGCCAACAGCCGAAATTCCGTGGCGTAGGCAGCCACTGTGGACTTGCCCTGTTTCAACCGCCGAATCGTCCGATTGGCTTGACTCCCCTTCTGAGGGTTGGCGAACGCGGTTTCCAAATGGTTGCAAAACCCCGTATAGTCTGTCAGTAAGGGGGAGTCTTGCTGGAGCAGCGGCAACGCCCACTTGGCCGCCTGGTCCTTCAGCAAGCTGATCAGGAAGTGCACCTTGGTGCGGTCGTCGGGGAAATCCCGGGCTCGCCCCTGAATATACAGCTTGGCCTGGGCGAGAAACATGGGAAAGCTGGTTGGGGACCCATCGAATTTCTCTGGCAGGGCCACTGGGTACTTGCCTGGAGCTGGGGCGTCGGCACCAGGAGCCGGCAAGGCGTCCAAACGCTGCTGAAGCGCCGTAACCGCATTGCTTAGCTGCTGCACTGTGTGGGTCAAGACCTGGTTCTCCTGGGCCAATGCCGCCAGCGCAGCCGCCTGGTCAGCCATGGCTTATAGGTTCCTCCCGAACGCACCCCAACGAAGGGGGGAGTGCGGGTGTGGCAGGAGCAAACTGTGCTGGTCCCAAGGGATATCCGATAGGCGAGGTCTAGTCCAGTCCAAGGTCAGTCCAAGCCAGAAGTCACAAAGCCGAAGTCAGGAAGCCGAAGTCAGGAAGCCGAGGTCAGGAAGCCAAAGTAACAAAGCTGAGGTCAGGAACGCAGGAACCAGGAACAGGAACTGGGCAGCAACGATGTTGCTCCTGCAACTTGGGACTGGGACTGGCTGGCTTTTATCTGCCCCGAGGCACAGGGCGGCTCCGATCCTGAGGTGACTCGCCTCTCCTGGCTTGGAGGCGAGCACTCCTCCTGCGGGAACTTAGTTCCCTTCGCCTCTCTGCCCTGAACCTCTGCAGCTCAGGAGAAGCTGGAGGGTTACCGGACCCAGAGGCAACCTCAGCTTCTCCTGACTGGGTGGGGAGTGGAGCACCTGCAGGCAATGAGTCCTCCACCCCATCAGAAGCCAGATCAAACTCAGCCGATGCCTGCACCTGAGGATCTAGCACAGGTGAGTCCCCTTCAGACTCAGGCCCCAGCCCTGGCTCTGCTGGTTCTGGAGGCAGGGAATCCTGTGCAGGCTGGGATCCCTCAGGTTCAGCGTCTGAGTCTGAATCCCAGGCCATCACAGAGAGGGATCCCAGCCCATAGTCTGGCTGCTGCATTGCGGACCAGTTTCCCAGTGTCTCCCAGGGCAGCTCCACACGGAGGCCACTGCAGCAATCCCCTCGCACCCAGAGCAGGGCATCCCAGGACCACATCCTCTCTGTCCCAAAGGGATTGTTGTTGGAAAACCAGCCGGAAATGGGCGCTGCTAATCACTGAGCCTCCAGGGACCTTGGCATCAATGGCTGTGTGTGTCTTCAGCTGTCTAAGAGAATAATAATAAATTACGCGCCTAAATTTCAATTACATTTGGCCCCGCCCACTTGGTCCTCAGGGGGTTGGCCAGATATATACCTGGCCCTCAGAGCAAAGAAAAAGGGACCCCACCCCAGGAGTCTATCTTGAGAGTGGCAGAGAATCCAAGTGCAAGAAAAGGAGACAGAAGCAGGGGGGTGGGGGTGGGGAGCAACTCCTGAGGACCCCCGGGTGAGGACCCCCACTAGAGCCAAGCATCCATTTTTCCCAAGATACAAAGGATTCCCTTGTCAGTCGGTTCTGACTTCATGCATTGGAAACTCTTTTTGGGCAGAGATCTCTGTCTTGCCCAACGAGCTACATTTTAGCAGTGTGGAACTTCTTCTCCACTTCCAGAGGGAAGTATCTACTACTCACTATCAAGATAGTTAACTCGTCTTCTCGTTATGTGTTTTTATGTTGTGAACCGCTGTGTGATATTGGGATGAAGGGAGGTATATAAAAAAAATTATACAGTGGTATACATTTATGATTGCTTTCATTTTATGGATCAACGGTCTTGTTAGATACTAAAATTCATAGTAAATCACTGTTTCAGGGGTTGTTTTTAAAAGTGGAACGGATTAATCCGATTTCCATTACTTTCCATGGGAAAGCACGCCTTGGTTTAAGAACGCTTTGAACTTCCGGAATGGATTAAGTTTGTAAACCAAGGTACCACTGTATTGCTGGGTTGCTATTGACTAAAGGTTCTTTAGTCTGCTCCATAGATTATTGATTGGGTAATGGGTTAAGGTCTGGGCTATTCCCAGGCCATTCCAGCAGTGGAATAGGATTATATTGAAAACACCTTTTGCACACAGCAGCAACAAGACATGGAGCCAAATCCTGTTGAAATATAAAATAAATGAATGAATAAAAACGCTTCAGTGTCTGGGAAAAGATCATATGCGGAACCCTTCAGTTCGGGCTCAAGTATTTGATTTATGTCTTTGGGGATCTTACATTCCCATTAATGAAGCAAATTCTGCCCACACCTTTTGCTATCATACGACCCCAGGGAATAACACTAACTGGGTGTTTCACGGAAGGTGTAATGCAAGTAGGATGTAAATCTTCTCTGATTTTTTTCACACATATTTTTCTTTCATTTTATTATGTTCTTTAAACTCACGAAATGAAATTCCTGATTAAATTATATTTCCATTGATACATAATTTTATGAAATTACTCCAAAAGAAGTAGTGTTATGAACCATCAAACCTCTGAAATATACTTTTTTCCCAAAAGGCTTCCACAATTTTGACCACGACTGTATATCAAACTAAGCAACATTCAACAACCCATCAGAATCTAATCATAAATATGTTGGTTAATGACAAACCACAAAGGTAACGAACACACACCCAACTCCCTTCAGTTCCTGAGGCTCTAATCCCTTTTTGTCTCCATTGCAGATTTTGATGAATTGGAATTCAAGAACAAGGGTGAACATGACAAAATCCTCAGAGAGGAGAAGCCATGCAAAAATTTCGAGTGTGGAGAGAGCTGCAGTCAGAGCTCCCATTCCACTTCCCAACAAAGAATTCTCATTGGAAAGAAACCCTATCAGTGCGTGGAATGTGGAAAGAGATTCAGCAAGAGTTTCGATCTCACTTCCCATCAAAGAATTCATACAGGGGAGAAACCGTATCAGTGTGTGGAATGTGGAAAGAAATTCAGTACGAGCTCCAATCTCACTAAACACCAGAGTATTCATACAGGGGAGAAACCCTATCAGTGCTTGGAATGTGGAAAGAGCTTCAGGACGAGCTCTGAGCTCACTAGGCATCGGAGAATTCATACAGGGGAGAAACCCTATCAGTGCGTGAAATGTGGAAAGAGCTTCAATCAGATCTCCTCTCTCACTTCCCATCAAAGAATTCATACAGGGGAGAAACCCTATCAGTGCATGGAATGTGGGAAGAGCTTCAGTACGAGCTCCGATCTCACTAAGCATCAGAGAATTCATACAGGGGAGAAACCCTATCAGTGTGTGGAATGTGGAAAGAGCTTCAGGAATAGCCCTGATGTCACTAAGCATCACAGAATTCATACAGGGGAGTCAACTCTCCAAAGCTGTAGCCATGAGCGGAGGACACCTGTTTTTAAAGATGAAATTTGGACTTAATTAACAGGCATGCTTTGAACTAGGGGAGATAAAATTACCGGTATCTACTAATTGAATCAGCCAAGAGAGGAGGCTTTGCACTCCTGGATTTATAGTTATATCATGCAGTTGCATGACTACTGTGGTTAAAAGACTGGATAATATTAAAAGATACTGATATACTGGAGTTAGAGGGGTATGATAATCGGTATGGGTGGCACTCCTACTTAATTTATGATAAGGTAAAGTTCCACAGGGTTTTTTTGAAACCTTTAATAAAGAAATCACTATATAAAGTCTGGTTTAAGTATAAAGGAATACTAGAACCCAACCCCCCCCCCTGTGGACCTCACCAGCAGAAGCAACAGCAATTAAGAGAATAAGTATGGAACAGAATTGGCCCACATACCAATTATTAATAGAGGAAAATCAGGATGAAGTACAGTTGAAAAAATATGAAAAAGTAAAGGGGTTTCTGACAGATTGGTTTCAATATTTTCAGATATACCAAAGATTTACCAGTGACAAAAAATTACATCATGCAAAGGAAATGTCAAAGTTTGAAAAAGAATTATTATTAAGTAAAGGAAGATATATCTCACGGATTTATAGCCTTTTACTAGAATGGGAGGTCAAAGAGGAACAAGTGAAAACAACAATGGTAAAATGGGCACAAGATTTGGTCTAAAACATTTTAATGGAATAATGGGGAAATTATGGCAAGTGGATATAAAATTTACAGCCTGTTACAATCTCAGGGAAAATATATCAAAGATGATTATGAGGAACGGCTTAGGGAGCTGGGTATGTTTAGCCTGGAGAAGAGAAGGTTAAGGGGTGATATGATAGCCATGTTCAAATATATAAAAGGATGTCATATAGAGGAGGGAGAAAGGTTGTTTTCTGCTGCTCCAGAGAAGCGGACACGGAGCAATGGATTCAAACTACAAGAAAGAAGATTCCACCTAAACATTAGGAAGAATTTCTTGACAGTAAGAGCTGTTCGACAGTGGAATTTGCTGCCAAGGAGTGTGGTGGAGTCTCCTTCTTTGGAGGTCTTTAAGCAGAGGCTTGACAGCCACCTGTCAGGAATGCTTTGATGGTGTTTCCTGCTTGGCAGGGGGTTGGACTGGATGGCCCTTGTGGTCTCTTCCAACTCTATGATTCTATGATTCTATGATTCTATGATTCTATGATGTATAGGTGGCATCAAACGCCAGAAAAACTCGCTAAAATGTATAAGAATGGATCACCCATATGCTGGGTGTAACAGAGAAAAGGGGTCTTACATGCATATGTGGTGGAATTGTGTAGATATATGTGTATTTTAGGGACACGAGTGGCACTGTGGGTTAAACCACAGAGCCTAGGGCTTGCTGATCAGAAGGTCGGCGGTTCAAATCCCCGTGACGGGGTGAGCTCCCGTTGTTCGGTCGCAGCTCCTGCCAACCTAGCAGTTCGAAAGCACGCAGTGCAGGTAGATCAGGCATCCCCAAACTGCGGCCCTCCAGATGTTTTGGCCTACAACTCCCATGATCCCTAGCTAACAGGACCAGTGGTAAGGGATGATGGGAATTGTAGTCCAAAACATCTGGAGGGCCGAAGTTTTGGGGATGCCTGAAGTAGATAAATACATCCTTGGTAGCCTGCAAATACCTGAGCACTCTCTTGATTCCATTCCAGGCAGCCTTACTAGGCTTTGAAGCCTCTCTACTGAGCAGATTTGTAGCAAACACTATATCTGGTCTGCTCCACTGGGAAAGATACAACAGACTTTTCAGAGCTGACTGAAAGACTTCGGGATTTTTGAATTCAGACCTTTGCTAGAACTTTCTGTCTTTCACGAAATTTGTCTCCATGGCCATTCTGGCACCTGTACACTCAGACATTCTGAACTTCTCAAGCAACTGCTCAATCTTGCCTGGCTGACTGAGCAAGAAACTTCCGTCCTGGATTCTATCAACCTGGACGCCTAGGTAAACCTTTACCGGTCCTAGGTTTTTGAGCTTAAAGTGACTTCCAAACTCCTTGGCAAACTGTTGCACCTGTTTCAGATTCTTTCCGGAATGGATCAGGTCGTCAACAAAGACCAAAACCAATTCCTGTTGCTCTCCTGAACCCTTCAGGTAGAGACAGCTGTCAGCTAGACTCTTCCTGAAGCCCATGCTCTCCAGAGCATCATTCAGGCACAATTTCCAGTTTCTGGCTGACTGCTTCAGGCAATAGATGGACTTGTGTAGCTTCCACACCTGACCTGGCACATTGCCCTCAAACCCTGGAGGAGGTAGCATGTACAGATCCTCCTGCAGATCCAAGTTCAAATAGGCAATGTCCACATCAAAATGCTGTACTTCAGAACCTCTTTGAGCAGCAATTGCTAAAAGCAAGCACAGAGTTTCACTTCTGGAGGTTGGCGCATAAACCTCTGTGTAATGCAGCCCTTTCCTATGTGTGAAACCTCTCGCTACAAGCCTTGCCTTGTACTGTGGCTCTCCATTTGCTGTTGGCTTGATTCTGTACACCCAACGACTGCTCTCTGCCTGTTTGCCTTCTGGCAGTGTTGTGGTGGTGTACAGTCCTAGAGACTTCATGGAGTTCAGCTCTCTCACCATTGCCTCATGCCATTAACCAGCTTCTTCCTGAGGTAATTGCAAGACTTCCTGAAAGCTTTCTGGCTCACACTAAGTCAAACAAACCCAAAGGAACAGAACAAAAACGCAGGTCCTCAGCAGGCCCCCCCTTTGCCTCCTCAAAGCTGGCAGAGCACAGACATTCTTTAGCTTGTTTCCGCAGCAATGGAGCTCAGCTTACCGGCATCCCGTCTCTGCACACGAAGCTGGTTTCCACACAAAGCACTCAGCTTTCAGGTCTCTCAGCTCTTACACAGACACGTCCTTTGCTGGCATCCACCATGCAAGATCCATAACATGTGAATTTTCACAGTACCAGAGCCGGAATGGCGCCCGGCACACTTCCGCAGCGCCTCCCTCTTCTCCTGGCTCCAGACTTTAGCAGAGTAAAGTTCAGCAGCAATTTGCGCAGCGGAACGCTGCCTGTGTGTAAGGACCTGTAGCAATAAATATCTGAGAAAGCTTCTCTCTAAACTAGAAGCGTTTATTATTTACAGCAGCAAAAACAACCCTGGGAGAAAGCGGAGATGTGACTCCTCCCGGCACAGCAAAATTAAAGAAAAATAAAACACTGTTCACAGACAAAGAACAGTAGCCCGTATGTGGGCCTGCCCCAACGTGCAGCACATCACATCCCAGAGCAGCTTAACCCTGTAGCCAAACTTCTGCAGTTTTGGATCTCTCCCACAGATTCCCCAAAAATAGACCTCGCATCAGCAAAAAGACTCATTAAACAGAGAATGGACGATACTGAGTTTCAATGCAACTCCATGTTGAGTGGGGGTGTCTGTTCGCCTCAGAACATTGGCATTACCCCTTTACATCATGTTCCAGCATATCGTATCATCTCTCGCCACTGCTTCCTATTGGTTTGCGTTTATCAAAGCGCGGTTTAATGCCTTTCCCTCTAACGTTCTGAGACACAGATTTTCCAAAGGTCTAGTTTCTGCTCTATGTGTCTGTGACAATAAGTCGACGGAATCACTTTATCATATAATCTTTTCTTGCCCTCTGCACAGAGATGCCCGGGCAAATTTACTAAGACCAATAATTCAGAAAATGGCTGGTACTTCAGCAGAGTCTCATCTTGCCCTAATCTTGCAAGACAACGATCCTTACATAACCTTGCAGGTGGCAAGGTTCTAAAACTCCGTTTTGTCCCAAAAAAGACGAAATGGCCAATTACATAACTATTAAAGGTCTTTCGCCATTTTAGATTGCAGTTTTAATATCTCTGGGGGATGGTTACTTTTGACGGCCATGGTACAATATTCTGCTATTGTGGTATCTCCGTATTTCTGTGTTATATGGGTTGTTTTATGTATGTTTATGTTTATGTTGATATATTTATATGGGCTTATAGCCACAATAAATTTCTATTCTATTCTAACCCTGTAAGCTCTGATATACCTCACAACCCAGTCCTGCCGACATGAATAAAATATTGGTGGGGGGGCCAGGTAAAATTCAATATAACATAAATCAAACAAAAGAAAAGAAAAGAAAAACCAAGTGGAAGTGTCGTATGTATAAGCTTAGTATCTTGCATGTTCTAAAGAGCCAATTCTTCAATGCCAAATTATATATCCTTTATAATTCTGTATGAAATATTTTTAATTTTCTTCTTTGTTTTCCTGTTGTTTTCCAAAGTCCTCAGCAATGTCACTTTCGGGTTCTGCACACAAGGGTTCTGCACACCTGCTGGGGCAGGTTCCACAGGGAGGGATGCACTGGGACACCCGATCTCAGTGATCACGGGTAGGAGGAGGAGTTACACTAAGACCAGACCATGTCATTACCAAGGAGGCATGTTTAGTCGTTGTTTGAGGACTATCCCTGCCTCTGGGTCTGGTCTTGACCGGATGGATACTGGAATCAGCAAGGGAGACCCACATGACCTGAAGCTGCTGCAGTACAATGCCAGGTCAATGACTCATAAGAAGGCTGTCATCCATGACTTGATCGTGGATGGAGGACTTGACCTGGCATGTGCAACGGAGACTCAGTTGGATGAAGCAGATGGGCCTGTCCTTGCCGCTGCTTGCCCACCAGGTTTTTTGTATGCACAGCAACCCAGGCCATGTGAGCGGGGAGGGGGGGGTTGCAGTGATTTTTAGAAAGTCATTAGCTTGCACCAGGTGTCCTATTGGGAAGACCCAGTTCTCTGAGTGCATGTTCTAGAAGTTGGGCAATAGGGGCAGTACAGGATTCCTTTTGGTGTACCGACCTCCCCGCTGCACCAAGGATTCCCTGCCCGAGCTGCTTCAGGTCGTGGCAGATGTGCTCCTGGAGACACCTAGCTTGGTTGTCTTAATTTAATATCCATGCCGACATGACCTTACAAGCGGCCGCTCGGGACTTCGTGGAAAGCATGGCCTCCATGGGGCTGTCCCTGAATAAGTTTGGCCCAACTGATAGTCGCGGACATGCCTTAGACCTCGTGTTTACCTCTACGGATGTTGGTGATCTGACACTAAGTAAAAGCGATACAAAAGAAGTGCCATGGTCAGATCACTTCCTGATGCAACTGGACTTCTCTGCGACCCTCCCCCTCTGCAGGGAGGTGGGACCATTTTGGATGGTCCGCCCCGCCACTTAATGGATCCAAATGGTTTCCAGAGAGTGGTAGGGGATGTTTTATCCCATGTTGATGGCATTTCAGCTGATTCCCTGGTGGCCCGCTGGAATGTGGAGTTAACCAGGGCTATTGACTGTCTGGCTCCGAAGCGCCCTCTCCGATTGCATGGAGCCCGGACAGCCCTGTGGTTTTCCCTGGATCTGAGGGCAATGAAACAGCCAAGACCGGGCTCAGGGCAGCTAACACCAAGTATAAAAACAATTGATTAAAATACAACTTAAAAAACAAGATTAAAATACAACATTAAAATGCAGCCTCATTTCAGTAGGAACTCAAATCAAAAACTATTTGGGGAAGAAACCGTCAAATCTTCACCAAGGCCGACTATCCAGACTGGTTCTACATGGGCCAGAAAAATGCCAGGGAAGTCCCCAAATAGGAGTTCCATCATGGGGGGGAAAGGAAAGAGGAGGGAGGGGATCAAATTGATTCAAATCCAAAGGCCAGGCGGAACAGTTCTGTCTTACAGGCCCTGCGGAAAGAATCAGATCCTGCAATCAGATTTAACGGAACCACCTGCTCCATTAGAGCCTGTCTGTGTGCATCCTAGCTGATAAAAGCAAGCCAGAAAGGGCTGGGCGATGGGCTCCATGGGGTGGTGAATGCTTCTCTGTGTTAGGGAGCCTTCCCAGACCCGCAGGAAAAGGTGGTTATTAAACCGCTTCACTATCACCCAGTCTCAAATCTTCCATCCTTGGGTAAGGTGATTGAGCGAGTGGTTGCTGAACAACTCCAGGCATGCTTGGAAGATACGGACCATTTGGATCACTTCCAGTCAGGATTCAGGCCTCATCATTTGAGTGAAAATGCCTTGGTTGCACTGGTTGCCCGCGGACGGCCCGGGAATCAGCATGTTTTTACATGAGTAGAATGTGTCCTTTTATTTAAAATGCATCTCTGGGTTATTTGTGGGGCATAGGAATTCGTTCATCCCCCCCCCCCAAAAAAATATAGTCTGGTCCCTCACAAGGTCTGAGGGACAGTGGACCGGCCCCCTGCTGAAAATGTTTGCTGGCCCCTGGGCTAGGAGGGCTGGGAGCTGGGGGCACTGTTATACAGTGGTTCTGCTCCTACCTCCTGGGCTGTCTCCAGAAAGTGGTGGTGGGGAATGAATGTTCAGACCCCTGGGCTCTCACTTGTGGGGTACCTCAGGGTTCTGTCCTCTCCCCCATGCTTTTCAACATCTACATGCAGCCGCTGGGAGATATCATCAGGGTGTTGGGGCTGGGTGTTGATCCGTATGCGGATGATACCCAGCTCTACCTCTCTTTCAAACCAGAACCAGTCAAGGCGGTGAAGGTCCTGTATGAGTGCCTGGAGGCGGATGGAGGATGGATGGCCACTAACAGATTGGGGTTGAATCCTGACAAGACAGGAGTACTGTTCTTGAGGACAGGGAGCGTGCTTGTGTGGGGGACTCCCTGGTCCTAAATGGAGTAACTGTGCCCCTGAAGGACCAGGTGCGCAGCCTGGGAGTCATTCTGGACTCGCAGCTGTCCATGGAGGCGCAGGTCAATTCTGTGTCCAGGGCAGCTGTCCACCAGCTCCATCTGGTACGCAGGCTGAGACCCTCCCTGCCCGCGGACTGTCTCGCCAGAGTGGTGCATGCTCTAGTTATTTTCAGCTAGGACTAATGCAATGCACTCTACGTGGGGCTACCTTTGCTTTTTTATTGTTTTTTTTAAAATAAATTTTTATTTTGCTATTAAACAAATAAATTTCTGAGAACAATTCAAAGTGTTGGTGCTCTCTGACCTCTCCCAGGGCGGCTTCTCTCCTGCTGCAGCCAGCAGGGCTCTCTCTCGTCTCGGCCGCTTTGCTCCTGTTCCCTGCAAGCTGGCCAAGGGAGGGAGGTGAGCCAGAATAATAATATATAATAATAATAATAATTTATTATTTATACCCCGCCCATCTGGCTGGGTCTCCCCAGCCACTCTGGGCGGCTTCCAAAAGAACATTAAAATACAGTAATCTATTAAACATTAAAAGCCTCCCTAAACAGGGCTGCCTTCAGATGTCTTCTAAAGGTCTGATAGTTGTTGTTCTCTTTGACATCTGAAGGGAGGGCGTTCCACAGGGCGGGCGCCACTACCGAGAAGGCCCTCTGCCTGGTTCCCTGTAACTTGGCTTCTCGCAGCGAGGGAACCGCCAGAAGGCCCTCGGTGCTGGACCTCAGTGTCCGGGCTGAACGATGGGGGTGGAGACGCTCCTTCAGGTATACTGGACCAAAGCAATTTAGGGCTTTAAAGGTCAGCACCAACACTTTGAATTGTGCTCGGAAACGTACTGGGAGCCAATGTAGGTCTTTCAGGACCGGTGTTATGTGGTCTCGGCGGCCGCTCCCAGTCACCAGTCTAGCTGCCGCATTCTGGATTAGTTGTAGTTTCCGGGTCACCTTCAAAGGTAGCCCCACGTAGAGCGCATTGCAGTAATCCAAGCGAGAGAGCCCAGGGGTCTGAGCACTCATCCCCCACCACCACTTTCTGAACACGGCCCAGGAGGAAGGAGCGGAACCACTGTATAACAGTGCCCCCAGCTCCCAACCCCTCTAGGCGGTCCAGAAGGATGTTATGGTCGATGGTGTCAAAAGCCGCTGAGAGATCCAGCAGAACTAGGAAACAGCTCTCACCTTTGTCCCTAGCCCGCCGGAGATCATCGACCAGTGCGACCAAGGCAGATTCAGTCCCATGATGAGGTCTGAATCCCGACTGGAAGGGATCCAAATGGTCTGCTTCTTCCAGGCGTGCCTGGAGTTGCTCAGCAACCACACGCTCAATCACCTTGCCCAAGAATGGAAGATTTGAGACTGGGCGATAGTTGGCCATATTGGCCGCATCCAAAGATGGTTTTTTAAGAAGCGGTTTAATAACCGCCTCTTTTAGCGGGTCTGGGAAGGCTCCCTCGCAGAGAGAGGCATTCACCACCCCGCGGAGCCCATCGCCCAGCCCTTCCCGGCTAGCTTTTATTAGCCAGGATGGGCAAGGATCAAGAAGACAGGTGGTCGGTTTCACTCGTCCAAGCAGCCTGTCCACATCCTCGGAGGTAACAGATTGGAATTGATCCCATAAAACATGACTAGACAGAGCTCTAGCACTCTCCCGCCCCGGTTCTGCTCCCACGGTGGAGTCTACCTCCTTCCGAATCTGAGCGACTTTATCTGCAAAAAACTTTGCAAAAGCATTGCAGGAGATCTTGGGGTCCCTACCAGACCCCGATGACGGAGGTGGTTCTGCTAGATTGCGAACCACCTGGAAGAGTCTCCTGCTGCTGTTTTCTGCAGATGCAATAGAAACGGCAAAGAAAGTTCTCTTTGCCGTTGCCATTGCCACTTGGTAGGCTCGAAGTTGAGCTCTAGCCCGTGTCCGGTCTGATTCAGAATGAGTTTTCCGCCACCGGCGCTCTAGCCGTCTCAGCGACTGTTTCATCACCCTCAGCTCCGGAGAAAACCACGGAGCTGTCCGGGCTCCATGCAATCGGAGAGGGCGCTTCGGAGCCAGACAGTCAATAGCCCTGGTTAACTCCACATTCCAGCGGGCCACCAGGGAATTAGCTGAAAGGCCATCAACATGGGATAAAACATCCCCTACCACTCTCTGGAAACCATTTGGATCCATTAAGTGGCGGGGGCGGACCATCCGAATCGGTCCCACCTCCCGGCAGAGGGGAAGGGTCGCGGAGAAGTCTAGTTGCACCAGGAAGTGATCTGACCATGGCACTTCTTTTGTATCGCTTTTACTTAGTGTCAGATCACCAACATCCATAGAGGTAAACACTAGGTCTAAGGCATGTCCGCGGCTATGAGTTGGGCCAGACTTATTCAGGGACAGCCCCATGGAGGCCATGCTTTCCACGAAGTCCCGAGCGGCCCCTTGTAAGGTCGTGTCGGCGTGGATATTAAAATCTCCTAAGACAACCAAGCTAGGTGTCTCCAGGAGCACATCCGCCACGACCTGAAGCAGCTCAGGCAGGGAATCCTTGGTGCAGCGGGGAGGTCGGTACACCAAAAGGAATCCTGTACTGCCCCTATTGCCCAACTTCCAGAACATGCACTCAGAAAATTCGGTCTTTCCAATAGGACGCCTGGTGCAAACTAATGACTTCCTAAAAATCACTGCAACCCCCCCTCCCCGCCCAGATGGCCTGGGTTGCTGTGCGTAAGAGAAACCTGGTGGACAAGCAGCGGCAAGGACTGGCCCATCTGCCTCATCCAACCAAGTCTCTGTCACACATGCCAGGTCAAGTCCCCCATCCACAATCAGGTCGTGGATGGCCGTGGTTTTGTTCATCATTGACCTGGCATTACACAGCAACACTTTCAGGTCATGTGGGTATCCCTTGTTGATTCCAGTACCCGTCCAGTCAGGGCCAGACCCGGAGGCAGGGATAGTCCTCAAACAACGACTAAGCCTGCCTCCTCGGTAATGACATGGTCTGGTCCTAGCGTGACTCCTCCTCCTGCCCGTGATCACTGAGATCGGGTGTCCCAGTGCATCCCCCCCTGTAGAACTTGTCCCAGCCATTTTGTTGGCTGGGACCCACTCCCGGGCAGCCCTGATCCCACCCCTTAAGAACAAAGTAACACCTATATAAAAGCAACAGAAAAAACAAACAAGCAAAAAACACAAAAAACAATTAAACAATATAAACCAAAAACAATAAAGATTACAAGTATACCAAAATTAAGCAAATTCCCAACCCAACTAAGAATCCATTCCACCCACCCTACCAGAAAAAAATTAAAAAACAAAACAAAACAAAACAAAAAACCATTTAAAAACATTCTAAAAATAACTCGGTGCTATTATAAGTTCTGCTGGGCAACAGTAGCAGCCGTCCTTTTGAGGGCCAACAGGCCCTGCCCTGGGCCAGATGGTGAAAGGCATGGAGAGGTCCTGTAGGCACTCAGGCAGGAGAATCCTGGGCAGCCCCACCAGCAGCAGCTGTGGCAGCAGTCCTTTTGAGGCCCAACAGGCCCTGCCCTGGGCCAGCTGGTGAAAGGCATGGAGAGGTCCTGTGGGCACTCAGGCAGGAGAATCCTGGGCAGCAGTGTTCCAGAGGCCTCTCTGCCGGCCTTTAAGCTGTCGAGGTGAGTGCAGGCCCCACCCCCCAGAGTCCAGATGAAATTGGCAGGAGGAGAGAGCACAAACACTCACGAGCAGCAGCCAGCAGTGGTGTTCCAGGGCCTCTGTGCCGGCCTTTAAGCTGTCGAGGTGAGTGCAGGCCCCACCCCCCAGAGTCCAGATGAAATTGGCAGGAGGGGAGAGCACAAACACTCACGAGCAGCAGCCAGCAGTGGTGTTCCAGGGCCTCTCTGCCGGCCTTTAAGCTGTCGAGGTGAGTGCAGGCCCCACCCCCCAGAGTCCAGATGAAATTGGCAGGAGGAGAGAGCACAAACACTCACGAGCAGCAGCCAGCAGTGGTGTTCCAGGGCCTCTGTGCCGGCCTTTAAGCTGTCGAGGTGAGTGCAGGCCCCACCCCCCAGAGTCCAGATGAAATTGGCAGGAGGAGAGAGCACAAACACTCACGAGCAGCAGCCAGCAGTGGTGTTCCAGGGCCTCTGTGCCGGCCTTTAAGCTGTCGAGGTGAGTGCAGGCCCCACCCCCCAGAGTCCAGATGAAATTGGCAGGAGGAGAGAGCACAAACACTCACGAGCAGCAGCCAGCAGTGGTGTTCCAGGGCCTCTGTGCCGGCCTTTAAGCTGTCGAGGTGAGTGCAGGCCCCACCCCCCAGAGTCCAGATGAAATTGGCAGGAGGACAGAGCACAAACACTCACGAGCAGCAGCCAGCAGTGGTGTTCCAGGGCCTCTGTGCCGGCCTTTAAGAATCTGTGCCGGCCTTTAAGAATCCCCCCCACCCCCAAAGCATCCCTTCCCATAGGCAGAGCCAGGGGGGCAGCTGCCCCTTAGATCCAGCTGAGAGATTGCGGAGCTGGGTCCTTCGGCTTTGCAAGGGTTAAAGGGAGCCGAGCTGCCTTCCTAGAGAGGACAGGAAGCAGGAGGGGGGGCCAGGTCCTCCAGAGCCCAGCCCCCTCCCTCCCTCCCCAGTCCTTTCCTGCAAGGGCTGCATGGCTGTCCCCTCCTGGGATCTGGTGAGTCTCCTCTCTCTCTCTCTCTCCCCCCAGAGGGTGCAGGGGGGAGACGGTGGGGGTCCCAGGGCTGCAGCAGGGGGGGAGGATGCCTGGGGGGCCTGATCTGCTCATGCAGGGGGAGGAGAGGGTCCTGCCAGGGAGGGGCGAGGTCTGCAACGCTCTCCTTCCTGGAGATCACAGGATCCCAAACTCATTTCTCCCTTCTTTCAACAAAGGAGTCCCTAGGACTTTAACTCTGTGTGACGTCGCTCAGCGTCATTGCACAACACAGGAAACACGTGCAGATGGTTCTCCAAAGCTGGACGAGGAGGGGGACTAGCCCCCCCCCCAAAAAAAAACCCCATGGGGAGGAAGGAAGGAAATATGGTAGAGAAAGGCCAGGAAGAAAGAGAGGGATCCCAGCCCATAGTCTGGCTGCTGCATTGCAAACCAGTTTCCCAGTGTCTCCCAGGGCAGCTCCACACGGAGGCCACTGCAGCAATCCCCTCGCACCCAGAGCAGGGCATCCCAGGACCACATCATCTCTGTCCCCAAGGGATTGTTGCTGGAAAACCAGCCGAGCCGGAAATGGGTGCTGCTACTCACTGAGCCCCCAGGGACCTTGGCATCAATGGCTGTGTGTGTATTAAGGTATCCAATAGAATAATATTAATATTTCAAGGGAGATGTCTTTGGCCGTGTCCACTTGGCTCTCAGGGTGTTGACCAGATACATACCTGGCTCTCACAGCAAAGAAGAAGGGACCCCACCCCAGGAGTCTGTCTGGAGAGCAGGAGAGAGTCCAGCTGCAAGAAAAGGGGACAGAAGCAGGGGAGAAATGTGCCCTGAAGTGGGGGTGGGGGGAGAGTAACTCCTGAGGACCCCCACTAGAGCCAAGCATCCATTTTTCACAAGATACAAATGATTCCCTGGTCAGTCTGTTCTGACTTCATGCATTTACTGGAAGACAGGAACCAAAAGGCTGATTTACTTCTCAGAAATGCCTGCATATTTTGCGTTGAAATCTTCCTTCTAGGAGGGCTAGAGTCTGCTTTCTCCTCCTCCTCCTCCTCCTCCTCCTCTTCTGTCCTCTTCTTCAGATGATATCTCATGGTTTGGGCTGTATGGCAGTCCACCCCTGGTTCCTAGGAAGACTCATCCATTCTTGCTCAGGGAACATTTCACTTCTTCTGAACTACACATTCTCAAACTAAACAATGTATTTGCTTTATAGGATTTGCCTTCCACTGCCTCCCACAGTTTGGTCAAACTCATGTTGGTGGCTTCGAGAACACTGTCCAACCATCTCATCCTCTGTCGTCCCCTTCTCCTTGTGCCCTCCATCTTTCCCAACATCAGGGTCTTTTCCAGGGAGTCTTCTCTTCTCATGAGGTGGCCAAAGTCTTGGAGCCTCAGCCTCAGACTCTGTCCTTCCATTGAGCACTCAGGGCCGATTTCCTTCAGTATGGATAGGTTTGATCTACTTGCAGTCCAGGGGACTCTCAAGAGTCTCCTCCAGCACCATAATTCAAAAGCATCAATTCTTCGGCGATCAGCATTCTTTATGGTCCAGCTCTCACTTCCGTACATCACTACTGGGAAAACCATAGCTTTAACTATACGGACCTTTGTCAGCAAGGTGATGTCTCTGCTTTTTAAGATGCCGTCTAGGTTTGTCATTTCTTTTCTCCCAAGAAGCAGGCATCTTCTACCGTATATTCCGGCGTATAAGACGATTGGGCATATAAGACAACCCCCAACTTTTCCAGTTAAAATACAGAGTTTGGGATATACTCATATATAAGAAATACGACCTGGCGTATAAGACAACCCCCAACTTTTGAGAAGATTTTCCTGGGTTAAAAAGTAGTCTTATATGCAGGAATATACAGTAATTTTGTGACTGCTGTCACCATCTGCAGTGATCATGGAGCCCAAGCAAATAAAATCTCTCACTGCCTCCGTTTCTTCCCCTTCTATTTGCCAGGAGGTGATGGGACCAGTGGCCATGATCTTAGTTTTTTTGATGTTGAGCTTCAGACCATATTTTGCACTCTCCTCTTTCACCCTCATTAAAAGTTTCTTTAATTTGTCCTCACTTTCTGCCATCAAGGTTGTGTCATCAGCATATCTGAGGTTGTTGATATTTCTTCCAGCAATCTTAATTCCGGTTTGGGATTCATCCAGTCCAGCCTTTCACATGATGAATTCTGCATATAAGTTAAATAAGCAGGGAGACAATATACAGCCTTAGTTACAGGTAGGTAGCTGTGTTGGTATGCCATAGTCCAACTGAAGTATCTGAAGAAGTGTGCATGCACATGAAAGAACTAACTTAGTTGGTCTCTAAGGTGCTACTGGAAGGAATTTTTATTATTATTTTGTTTTGAATATACAGCCTTGTTGTACTCCTTTCCCAATTTTGAACCAATCAGTTGTTCCATATCCAGTTCTAACTGTACCTTCTTCTCCCACATATTTCCTAGACCTTTTCATTAGCATAGGCAGAACTTGGCAGAAGACCAAAGGGTTCCTTCCGATCTCTCAGAGGCTTTCTGAGAGCACAGATGGATGAGCAAGACTCAGCTGGCCCTGAAGCAGGAAGAGGCCATGCCATCCAAATTGGGAACAGTGGGGAATTATGGGAAAACTCTGTGCAGAAGATCCTGGGTGAGGAGGACACCCTCCGCTCAGAGGTGCAGAGCCAGCAGTTGAGGCAGTTCTGCTGCCAGGAGGACAAAGGACCCCGAGAGATTTGCAGCCAACTCTACCACCTTGACCACCAGTGGCTGAAGCCAGAAAGACACACGAAAGCTGAGATGCTGGACCTGGTGATCTTGGAGCAGTTCCTGGCTGTCCTTCCCCCGGAGATGGAGAGCTGGGTGAGGGAATGCGGAGCGGAGACCAGTTCCCAGGCGGTGGCCCTGGCCAAAGGTTTCCTCCTGAGTCAGGCAGAGGAGAGAAAGCAGGTGAGAGAGACTTTCCTCTGGATACTCCCACGGGGCTCCAAACAGGATGGAGAACATCCCATAATGCTCTCCTGATGGCCCATCCTTTTTCTGGGAAGACATCCATGGAATGAAATCTAACACCCTTCAAGTCTTTGTGATTCTCTTTCTAATATTTCTCCCCATTCTCTGTTTTGAATCCTTGTTTCTTTTTCAGGGAAAGGATCATTTTGCAGAAATGGACCTGGATTCCTGTGAGGCAGAGAGGCCTCCGTTGGACACCAGAGAGAGGCCACTGGGTAAGGAGGAAGGTGCTGTTTCTCCGTTTGGTCTCATTCTGTTGCTTTTCCAACTAATCTGTGTGGGGGGGTTCTTCTTGTTTTGGGTGGGCACAGTTGGGAACAAGGGTCCAGAGGAGGGGAGATGTATTTCTGCACAACTGACATATGAAATGGGCACAAACCTCCAAATGCTCTCAGCAGGTAAGGCTTCCTCAAAAGCCCATCTGTAGTTAGAGATGCCCTGTGTCACCTGTGAGAGAAGCAGCCACTCCTGGCGTCCTGCTTACCTTTTTTCTCTTCCAGGTGACAGAATGCAGCCAGCAAGACCTCCTGATCCGTCTTTTCATGGGGGCAGAAGGGAAGCAGCTGCTGTGGAACCCGATCAGGTCAGGGGAAGCTGCCTTGTGTGGACAGAGACCGAGGGATGGAGCAATGTCATGGACTGGTTGGGCACAGAGGAATGGTGGGAGGAAGCAGCCGGGGAACCAGGAAGGGAAGACGGCTCCGAGCCCAAGGAGTTGAACCTATTTATCTACTTGCACTTTGATGTGCTTTCGAACTGCTAGGTGGGCAGGTTACATTATAGTCCAAAGTCTATTCATCAAGAAATAAAGATTTGTTTTTAATTATGTAGCATGAGGCTTTATATGCAATGTTTAAATTTTTTTGGTAAATGAATTCCATTAATCCATTCACAATGTCATGCAGTTCCAGAGGTTTCTGTAAGATTATTTGGGGAATTTTTTTCTAATGAGAAGATATTATCACAGATGTTTGTTTTTGCAGTTCTCAAAAGTGTGAATTTGTGTCTGCAGAGATAACATGACTTTTCTTCACAGGAAAAATGTTATAAAATAAACATACAGAGTTGAGGAAAAAACCTTCATCCCATTCTTCTTTTGCAAATTTATATACCCAAAATCAACCCCTTACCTCTTTAATCCTAAATTCCAAGAGGTTCAATGAATAGATTGTCTGGAGTGGAATAGATCTGCACAAGTAGCTAAGTGTGAAACAGTAAAAATGAAAGCGCAACCTTGTGTGCAGAATACTCCCCAAGTCTTGGGATCTTTGTGTAATAATTGTGCAACTCAGACTTGAGGCAAGTCCATATCTATCTTACTAATAGTATATATGGTAAACTCCACTCAAACATATAAACCAAGGCCTGAAAACCTCACTTTATAGCAAACCTCTCTAACCGAATACTCAACACAGCACCTCTTTACCAGAGCACTTCAGCAAACATTGCACTATATAATTCCCCCTTGACAGACCCTCCGGGAATGAGCTGCTGCTCACATGAGGCCTGGAACTCAGCCAAGTCTGAGAATATCGTGTTCTTGCTGATAAAGAGTTAAAAACCAGCTGTGAACTGTGGGATTTCCTGCCCAGATAACTCTGTGACACCAGCCTTCTGAATGTTGCCAGTAGGATTCATCCGTAGTTGCAGTTTTCATGGAATCCCAGAGTTGAAAGGGACCCCAAGGGTCATCAAGTCCAACCCCCTGCCTTGCAGGAGTCTCAGCAAGATCATCCAAGACAGATGGCCATCCAGACTAGGCTTATTTACTATCTATATTAACCATGGAATACAAAAATTGGTTTCTAAGCTTTGGAGATAACATAACCAAGAGTGTCCAGGATTCACCTAGCCAGCCCCATCTGCTGCAAAATGGGGCCTGCCCCCCACTCCTCCCCCTCTCCATGCCCCCATGAACCCCTTGAATTTGGCTCTAGGGCACTGGGAGGGAACATCCCCAGAACAGCTCAAGAGGAGAGGAGAAAGTGGATCCTTCCATCGGGGAAACTAGAATGCTTGCGTAGGCAGAATGACTTGGAAACCACAAGGTGGAATACAACCTATTTGCACAAAGATGAATATCCATAGTTAAAACGCAGAATAAAAGAATTCAATTAAAACGTCAAAATAGGCATCCATAATAAAAATGTGCAGCAAAGCAACCCTATTGAAACAATGCAGCAATTAAAAGGAAGGAAAGAACAGAGCATTGTGTAGCAGATCATATTTCTGCTGCCTCAGAGGAGGACATTTCCCTTTTTCTTTCAGGGTCCAGTCTGCTTTGAAGATGTCGCTGTTCATTTCACGGACGAGGAGTGGGCGTTGCTGGATCCTGACCAGAGAGCTCTGCATAAGAACGTCATGGAGGAGAATCGTGGGATCGTGGCCTCTTTTGGTAAGGCTCCCTGTGGGATGGTTACTACTGGGAAAACCATAGCTTTAACTATACGGACCTTTGTTGGCAAGGTGATGTCTTTGCTTTTTAATATTCTGTCTAGGTTTGTCATTGCTTTTCTCCCAAGAAGCAGGCGTCTTCTAATTTTGTGACTGCTGTCACCATCTGCAGTGATCATGGAACCCAAGAAAGTGAAATCTCTCACTGCCTCCATTTCTTCCCCTTCTATTTGCCAGGAGGTGATGGGACCAGTGGCCATGATCTTAGTTTTTTTGATGTTGAGCTTCAGACCATCTTTTGCGCTCTCCTCTTTCACCCTCATTAAAAGGTTCTTTAATTCCTCCTCACTTTCTGCCATCAAGGTTGTGTCATCAGCATATCTGAGGTTGTTGATATTTCTTCCGGCAATCTTAATTCCGGTTTGGGATTCATCCAGTCCAGCCTTTCGCATGATGAATTCTGCATATATTTAAAACATACTCAACCTTATTTCTTTTTGCCTTATCGTTTAGTCTGTTCACGTTCCATATTAGAATTTTTAAATCCATAATTTAATGATTCTTCACTCAACAAATTAGTTTTATTTAGATTATTTGTTTTACTGACTTCTGTTAAATAAGCGGGGAGACAATATACAGCCTTGTCGTACTCCTTTCCCAATTTTGAACCAATCAGTTATTCCATATCCAGTTCTAACTGTAGCTTCTTGTCCCACATAGAGATTTCTCAGGAGACGGATGAGGTGATCAGGCACTCCCATTTCTTTAAGAACTTGCCATAGTTTGCTGTGGTCGACACAGTCAAAAGCTTTTGCGTAGTCATTGAAGCAGAAATAAATGTTTTCTGGAACTCTAGCTTTCTCCATAATCCAGCGCATGTTTGCAATTTGGTCTCTGGTTCCTCTGCCCCTTCGAAATCCAGTTTGCACTTCTGGGAGTTCTCGGTCCACATACTGCTTAAGCCTGCCTTGTAGAATTTTTAGCAAAACCTTGCTAGCGTGTGAAATGAGCGCAATTGTGCGGTAGTTGGAGCATTCTTTGGCACTTCCCTTCTTTGGGATTGGGATGTAGACTGATCTTCTCCAATCCTGTGGCCACTGCTGAGTTTTCCAAACTTGCTGGCATATTGAGTGTAGCACCTTAACAGCATCATCTTTTAAAATTTTAAATAGTTCAGCTGGAATATCATCACTTCCATTGGCCTTGTTGTTAGCAAGGCTTTCTAAGGCCCATTTGACTTCACTCTCCACGATGTCTGGCTCAAGGTCAGCAACCACACTACCTGGGGTGTATGAGACCTCCATATCTGTCTGGTATAATTCCTCTGTGTATTATTGCCACCTCTTCTTGATGTCTTCTGCTTCTGTTAGGTCCTTTCCACTTTTGTTCTTAATTGTGGTAATCTTCGTACAAAATGTTCCTTTCATATCTCCAATTTTCTTGAACAGATCTCTGGTTTTTCCCATTCTGTTGTTTTCCTCTATTTCTTTGCATTGCTCGTTTAAGAAGGCCCTATTGTCTCTCCTTGCTATTTTTTTTAAAATCTGCATTCAATTTCCTGTATCTCCCTCGCATTTTGCTTGCCTTCTCTCCCCCACTAATTGTAAGGCCTCATTGGACAACCACTTTGCTTTCTAGCAAACCTTTTCTAACCTTTGATAGAGTACAGTTAATTGAACAAACTTTGTTGCATTATGTTCCTGATTAAATTATCTTTATAACCTTTGATAGAGTACAGTTAATTGAACAAACTTTGTTGCATTATGTTCCTGATTAAATTATCTTTATATTGATATATAATTTTATGATATACCTCCAAAAGAAGTGGTATTTTGAGACAACAAACCTGTGAAATACACTTTCTTTCCAAAAGTCTTCCACAATTTTGGTCACTACTGTATATGAAACAAAGCAACATTCAACAACACATCAGAATCTAATAATAAATATGTTGGTTAATGACAAACAACAAAGGTAATGATCACACAACCAACTCCCTTCAGATCTTCTCCATTTGTTCCTGAGGCTCTAATCCTTTTTTGCCTTCATTCCAGATTGTGATGAATTGGAAATCGAGAACCAGGGTGACCACAACAAAATCCCCAGAGAGGAGAAGCTACTTAAAAATTTGGAGCATGGAGAGAGCTGCAGTCAGAGCTCGCATTCAACTTCCCAGGAAATAATTCTTATTGGAAAGAAACCCTTTCAGTGTGTGGAATGTGGAAAGAGCTTCAGTCAAGGCCAAAGTCTCACTTCCCATCAGAAAATTCATAGAGGGGAAAAACCCTATCAGTGCATGGAATGTGGAAAGAGCTTTATTTACAGCCATAGTCTCACTTCCCATCACAGAATTCATACAGGGGAGAAACCCTATCAGTGTGTGGAATGTGGAAAGAGCTTCAGTCAGAGCGCCAGTCTCACTTCCCATCAAAGAATCCATACAGGGGAGAAACCCTATCAATGCGTGGAATGTGGAAAGAGCTTCAATCAAGGCCAAAGTCTCACTTCCCATCAAAGAATTCATACAGGGGAGAAACCCTATCAGTGCAAGAAATGTGGAAAGAGCTTCAGTAGGAGCTCATCTCTCACTTCCCATCAAAGAATTCATACAGGAGAGAAACCCTATCAGTGTGTGGAATGTGGAAAGAGCTTTACTAATAGCTCCGATCTCACTACCCATCAAAGAATTCATACAGGGGAGAAACCCTATCAGTGTGTGGAATGTGGAAAGAGCTTCAGTCATGGCTCAAATCTCACTTCCCATCAGAGAATTCATACAGGAGAGAAACCCTATCAGTGTGTGGAATGTGGAAAGAGCTTCACTGAAAACTCCCATCTCACTTCCCATCGAAGAATTCATACAGGGGAGGAACCCTATCAGTGCAAGGAATGTGGAAAGAGCTTCAGTAGGAGCTCATCTCTCACTTCCCATCAGAGAATTCATACAGGAGAGAAACCCTATGAGTGCATGGAATGTGGAAAGAGCTTCAGGAAGAGCTCTGATCTCACTTCCCATCAGAGAATTCATACCGGAGAGAAACCCCATCAGTGTGTGGAATGTGGAAAGAGCTTCAGTCAGCGCTCCCATCTCACTTCCCATCAAAGAATCCATACAAAGGTTGGAAAAACCATTATATAGTTTTAGGAGCCAGTCAAATCAGCACCATTTTAACCAGGCCTTTGGCTGATTGACATCTAATGCCCTTTTAAAATGTGGTGGGGAGAGGGTTTACAGATGTGAATTTTGTGTTTTTATATTGTGTTTTTATGTTCTAACCGTCCTTTGACCTGTGGTTGTAGGGAATTGGACCCAACTCTTAGAGGCCAAGGGGTCTCTGCCCCCCCAATAAAATATTTGAGGGGACCACACCCCCAATTAATAAGCATTGCCATTCCAATGTTGTGCATGCATCATGTGATTGATTGTGCAAGGAGGGCCTTACCAGTATTTTATTTAAATCGGCACCATTGCATTGGGTGGTATACAAATTAAATAAATACATGAATCGCCTTCCTTTGCACATGTTCCAGCTTGTCAATATCCTTATTTATTATCCTTTTTTAAAATTAAGTGCCCTTTATCTGAGGATGTCACAATATAAACATACAGGATGAAGGCATGGCTTTCTCAAAAACAAGTCAAGTCAAAGAAATCTCTCTTTTTCTTTTCTTTTTTTGGATGGAGTTGCAAACTTTGTTGATCAGGGGACTGCTGTGGAAATAGTGCATCTTGATTTCAGTAAGGCTTTTGACAAAGTCCCCCATGATATTTATGTGAGGAAGCTGGTCAAATGTGGGCTGAACAAGGTAACTGTTAGGTGGATTTGACTGACCGAACCCAAAGAGGACTCCTTCCTGGTTCCTCATCATCCTGGGGGAAAGGGACAAGAGGGGTGCTGCAGGGTTCTGTCCTGGGCCCGTTGTTGTTCAAGGTCTTTCTAAAGGACTTGGATGAAGGAGCTGAGGGGATGCTCATCACATTTGCAGACAACCCCAAATGGGGAGCAGAGGCCAATGTGGCAGAAGGCAGAATCAGGTCAAGGGCAGGAATAGTACCATTCTATTTTGCCTTGGTCAGACCCCACCTAGAATACTGTGTTCAGTTCTGGGCACCACAATTTCAGTATCTTAAATTTTGTTTCCCTGGGGCGTGAGGCTCCCGTTCCAGAGGCTGAGGAGATAACACCATGTATCAGCTTCCAGCTTCCATGGCAACAGTGAAGGATGCTGGAAGGCTGCGCTGGATCATCGACAGTGGTGCATCACATCGCATAGTGCCCTCTAGTGGACAAGTGAGGCACTGCTAGGCAATTGATACAGAGCAGTTTGTTCGGATGGCAGACGGCACCCAGAAACGGCTGGAGACAGTGGGAAAAGTCTATGCTGACTTTCCAGGGACAGAACTGGACACTTATGTTCTGCCTGGAATGCAAGTGTGTCTTTTGTCTGTGTCAACACTTATGTCAGATGGTTTTAAAGTCTGTTTTGAGAATAACACCTGTTCTATTTACAGGGGTGGGAAGAAGCTTGTCAGCGTGGAACGCGGTGAAGACAGGTTGTTTGCTGTTGAGACGCCACCACCAGGTACAGGTGAAGGTGACACTGATGCAGTACAGGCTCAGTGTGCAAATGTGCCCCCGCACAACCAGTGCACACATTTGTGGCATCGCAGAATGGCACACAGCCATTGGGGTAAGGTGCAGAAGCAACCAGAAGTTGCTGAAGGGTGCAAAATGAGGTCATGTGACAAGTGTTTGGATTGTAGAGCTTGCAAGAAAGTGAAATCTTGTTCTTACCCCAGGTCTGATAGGGTTACCACCCAACCCTTCCAGATAATTCATATGGACATCTGTGGTCCAATGGGAGATGCCAGTTTGGGCGGGTCGCATTATGCGTTAACTCTGATTGACAATTTAAAGAGATTTTTAAGTGTACTGGTCCAATAAATGCTTCCGCTGCGCAGACCAGCAACAGTTCTCTTTGCAGAGTATTAATCAAGTCCAGCAGTGGGGTTCTTGTTGCCCTAGCGAAGTAATGACACATGGAAGCTCTTCTGTCGAAAGACAGGTTTATTGCAGTCAGATAACAGAAACTCCTCCAGAGCTTTCAGACATGACTGCTCCACGCCCCAGAGGCAAACAAAACAAACACTCTATATATACTGAACATGCTTAATAACTTAACGATCTTAACAACCTAAATCATGTGACCTTGCTAATTTGCCAGCGTTTCAGGTTTCCAAACCTTAACAGATTTTTGCAGGAATGGGTGTTCCTTTTGCTCAAGGAGAAGAGTGAAGAGGCAGGTTTGATTAAAGAGTGGGTTATACAGGTGGAATTGCAGTTCTCCACCAGGGTGCACTGTTTTCAAAGCGACCGAGGCAGGGAGTTCCTCGGGTCATCCCTGAAAGCCTTTTTCCATCAGAGAGGGATTGCGCGCAGGCTGACTAACCCCTATTCTCCACAGGAGAAATGGATTGCAGAACGACAGAATAGAACGCTTCAGGAAGCTACTGAAGCCATGTTGTTCGACGCCGGGCTTCCAAGAAAGTTTCTGGGGGAGGCCTGGCGGACTGCCAATTTTGTCCAGAACGGCATTCACAGTTCTGTTGTAGGGAACATGCCCTATTTTCTGTTGCATGGCAAGAAGCCAAAAGTTCACTACTTTCGTGTTTTCGGCTCTGAAGCGTGGGTTCTCGTACCCAGGGCCAAGAGGAGCAAAGGTAGTGCTAGGTCGCAGAAGATGATCTTCTGTGGATACGAGCCAGGCATGAAAGGCTGGTGATTCACGTTTCCAGATGGGAATCAGTCCAAGATCCTTGTCAGCAGGAGTGCTGAGTTTTGTGAGCAGAGTGGATGGTCACGCATCCATGGAAACCCGGATGTGCTATCAGAGGGTATCCTTGATTTTGAAGATGAGGAGGTACAGCCAGCTGCACCAGCTGGAGGACCTGACCAGGGCAAGATTCCAGTGCTAGAGGGGGGTTCACCAAAGGTGAAGCAGGAGCCCAGAAGCGCGCCAACATCACCCATAGGTAGTCCAGTTAGGGTCAAGAGGCGCAGTAGGTCAGTAGGTGAGGAGCCTGAAGGCAGAGATGCAGGCCGAGGCCAGTGTGTCAGGCTCAGAGGAAGAACCTGGAACGGTACCTTGGTGGTCTGCTAGGACCACGAAAGGGGTTCCACCAGTAAGGTTCACAGCCACTAGTGTGTGGGCTTGTCTGGCTCAGTGTGAACCAGAGAGCTATGAGGGGGTTCAACAGTTGCCTCAGGAGGAAGCTGAGAAGTGGGGGGAGGCAATGGGTAAAGAGTTGGACTCAATGAGGTCTTTGGGTGTGTATACTCCCACAATGCTACCAGCGGGCAAGCAGGTGGTGAACAGTCGGGTGTACAGACTCAAGCCAACAGCATCTGGAGATGTGCGGTACAAGGCTAGGTTGCAAGCCAGAGGTTTCACGCAGAGGAAGGGACTGCACCTACTTCCAGAAGCGAGACCATGTGTTTGCTGTTAGCAACTGCTGCCCAGAGAGGTCTCCAGGTGAACCATTTTGATGTGGATGTAGCCTATCTGAACTCTGATCTCGAGGAGGAGCTGTACATACCAACCTCCGCCAGGGTTCGAAGGGGATACGCCAAATCAGGTGTGGAAGCTACACAAATCCATCTATGGCCAGAAACAGTCTGCCAGAAACTGGAATTTGTGTTTGCACCAAGTGTTGGAAGAGCTTGGATTCAGCCAGAGTCAGGCTGATAGCTGTCTTTACCTGGCGGGAGCGGGCCAGGGGCAGGAGTTAGTCTTAGTTTTTGTTGATGACATCATCTACCTGGCAAAGACCAGGGAACAGGTGCAGAAGTTCACAGAGGAGCTTGGTGAGTTCTTTAAGCTCAATAATTTAGGTCCTGTTAGTGTTTATCTAGGTGTTCTGATAGATAGAACCAAGGACGGCAGTTTCTTGCTCAGTCAGACAGGCAAGATAGAGCAGTTGCTGGAGAAGTTCAGAATGGCTGAGTGTGTGGGTGTCAGAACGCCCATGGAGACCTGTTTTGTGAAGGACAGTCAGTCTGGGGAGCACTCTGCATTTGAGAGTCCCCAGGTCTACCAGTCAGCTCTCGGGAGTCTGTTGTATCTCTCCCAGTTGAGCTGGCCTGATATAGCATTTGCTGTAAATCTGCTCAGCCGGGAGGCTACAAAGCCCAGTGTGCATGCCTGGAATGGCATCAAGAGAGTGCTGAAGTATTTGCAGGAAACAAAGGAGTTTTGCCTAGAGTTGTCAGCTGTCGGAGAGCTCCAGCTCACGTGCTGACGGACAGCAACTGGGAAAATCTCGAGGACAGGAAATCAGTGTCCGGAATGGTTGTGAAGTTTGGTGAAGCTCTCATCGGGTGGAAGTCCCGAAAGCAGAGCCTCATCGCATTGTCATCTACAGAAGCAGAGTTCAGTGCACTGTCAGAGCTTTGTAGGGAATTGGAGTACTATAAGTGTTTGGTCCAAGAAGTCTGTGGACGATGTTGCCTACCCATCACGGTTTGGGAGGACAACCAGCCATGTTTGAAGTTGGAAGAATCTGGTCAATTCAAGGCCAGAACCAAACATTTGGACATACGCTTCCAGAATGTGTGTCAGAGTATCCAGACAGGCTTGGTAAAGCTGAAATACTGTCCAGGTCAGTTGAACCTGGCAGATGGGTTCACTAAACCATTGAGCTTCCAGCGTCATGGGGAGTTCTGTGAGGGTTTGTGTTTAGGGTAAGTGGTAATGCTTATGCACCCCAATGGTACGGGATGAGATGGGGTGTGAATGGATCCTGAGCTTACAGGGTTAAAACAGCTCCAGGAGTACGCCCTGCCCCACTGGGAGGTTACAGCCAGGGAATTTTTCTTTGTTCTTTTGTGTTGCTGTACTGTTCAGAGTTTCGTTTTTACACGGAGAACACCATGTCGGAGTTCTCTGCAGGTCTTTGTTGTTTTGCTGCTTGTAAATAAACGCTTGTAGAATAGGAAAGCTGGAATCTGTGTGGATTTATTTGCTGGCTTTAAAGCTCCATGTCGTTACTGGGCAAACTGTAACGCTGCACTGATTGTACCAAGAGATGGGCCGAAGGTACATTGCTTATACTCTGCTGAGGCTGAAGCAAGGGGGAAGCCTGCTGGACCCTAGCCAAAGGTACTGTGTGTTGCTTTGAAGGCTTTCCAGTGCTAAAGCCAATTCAAAGGGGCTTCCAGATTTCACGATCCTGCCCCCGTTACCATTTGCCGAACTCCATGGGACTTTTGGGGTTTGGGTTGGGTTTTTGGAAGATGCCTCTGCGTGAATTTGTTTTATGTGTGTAGATCAGTGCACACTGAACAACGCACAGTCTTCGCAGTAGGGCTCTGTTCCGATGGCATGAAGCAGTCACGACAAACTGGTAGATCCTATCTGCTGCAGCCTACATCCGCCTTCACAGCCATTGTAACCAGGGTGGATTTGATTTAAATCAAACCGATTTAAATCACGATTTAAATCACTAGCAGGGTGGGGGGAAATCCGATTTAAATTTTAAAAAATCTGATTTAAAAAAAATCGGATTTTTTAAAATTTAAATCGGATTTCCCCCCACCCTGCTAGTGATTTAAATCGTGATTTAAATCGGTTTGATTTAAATCAAATCCACCCTGATTGTAACATACCACTTGTTATCATCCACCTGTTCTGCCGTTGAGGACTTCTTGGATCATTCTTTGTCTAGCTCCTTCCCTTTGACCTTACCGCCTTGGGTGACCCTGCTGGGAGTACAAGATTCCCGACAGCTTCACTCACAAGGATCATAGGAACATGCAAGCCCACTCACCATGACAAGGTGATGAATTAGCGAGTAGGTCAAGTCCTTGGTACAAGATTAGCATAAGCAGACATGTCAGGGCAAGACCCAGGTATAAGATTAGCATAGGCAAACACCTCTGAAGTCCCACCACCCAAAGTACAATAGAACCTCCTTTGCCTGTGTAGTGGAAATGCGGAAGATCATTGTAATCTCGAGGAGTTAGGTGACATGTCTCTTTCCCTTTAACATCTCTAGTTTAAGATCTGCTGGATTTGTGTTTCACACACCTGTCAGGAGATTATTGGGTCTCCTGTATTGTAAGTGCTGACTGGATGCCTAGTTGCAGTGAGAGGGAGACTCTTAGCTGCTCTGTATTAATTGCATCCCGGTATCCTGGGCTGATCATGAGCAATGCCAGGTGCACTTGATTACAGCAAAGTTGGCTATAAAAGCTGTAGGTGGGAGGAGCTCAGAGAGCTTCCTCACAGATCGAGGTACCCGATGCTTATTGACGTGCTTATTGACTCCAGATCCAGAAAGAACCCTTCCCTTGGCAGAACAGCATGTTGAGACCCCTAGGCAAGTCTGGTGGTGGGATTAGGCTTTCCTTGGCCAACAATCAGTTCAGCAATTCTCACCTCTGGGCACTTCCTGGAGTCCCTTTTTCATTTTTTTAAAAAAGATTTTTATTAGGTTTTTCAACATCGAAAATATACATAAATCATTGTTTCTGTAACATCATTTCTACTCATTTTTTAAACTAGACAAACACAACAAACATCTTATTTCCCTTCATCTTTCAATATCATCTTTGGGGTGGCTTCCTCCCATCCCCCCCCCCGCTGTGTTTCATTGTATATCCTCTAAATCCTCATAGTAATTTCTTAACATCTTAAAATAACTTTTACAAATCACCTATCTTATTTCTTAACCTATGTCTTATATCTATATCATCTATCATTAAATATCATCCATTCTATTCATTCTGCAGTCTCTTATATAATCCAGCTTTTATATCATTAAGTCTTTGAATCAAACAATATTTTTAAAATAGTCTTTCCGTTTTTTCCAGTCTTTTTCCACCACCTCCTCCCTCTGGTCTCGGAGTCTTCCGGTCATTTCGGCTAGTTCCATATAGTCCATCATTTTCATCTGCCAGTCTTCTAATGTGGGTATATTCTGTGTCTTCCAGTTTTTCGCAATTAATATTCTAGCTGCTGTTGTGGCATACATAAAAAAATTGGTCTTCTTTGGGGACCACCTGATTGGCCATTCCAAGTAAAAAAGCCTCTGGTTTTTTAACAAATGTGTTTTTCAACACTTTTTTCATTTCATTATATATCATCTCCCAGAAGGCCTTAATCTTTGGACATGTCCACCACATGTGATAAAATGTCCCTTGTACCTGATTACATTTCCAGCATTTGTTATCCTGCAAATGATACATTTTTTGCAAGCTTGACTGGGGTTAGGTACCATCTGTAGATCATTTTCATAACATTCTCTCTAAGCACATTACATGCTGTAAATTTAATTCCTGTTTTCCAAAGTCTCTCCCAGTCAGCCATCATGATGTTGTGCCCAACATCTCTAGCCCAATCAATCATTGCAGATTTTACTAATTCATCCTGTGTATGCCACTCTAGCAAAACATTGTACATTCTGGATTATTTTTTTGTCTCTGGTTCTAATAGTTCCGTTTCCAACTTGAATTTTTCCTTCTGAAAGCCATGGAGTTCCTTTTTCAAGGGCAAAATAGCGTTGGAATGGAGGAAACGGGCAAAGGAGTCGATTTTATGTGATTTTGTTAAAGCTAGGTTACTTCCCTGGACTGTCAAGTTGGAAGTATACATTCAGGCATAATATTAGTAACCCAGGCTAAAGGGGGGCTGTCCTTCCCCCCCCCCATCTCACCAGGCTGCTAGGTAGGAGAGCAAAACCAAGAGAGAGTTGTGGGAGACCCAGAGACCGGCTTGCTCTGTGCCGGAGCCAAAGCTGCGACTAATGGAGAATCCAGATCTGCTGGGGGGGGGGGTCATTGCTCTGAGCCCTTCCTCCCTACACTCAGGTTGTATATGTGAGTACCAGTAAGTAGCTCTCCCTCGTGGATCCAGTCCTTTGAACACTTCCATCACCCCAAGAGGCTCCCAAGGCTACTCATCCTTGACAGTTGATAACAGACCTAACTGAAAAGAACGGCTTATTCTTCTGGTGACACCGGATAATTCTAGAAGACATTAACCCTTTCCACAGCATTATGGATACACGATTCCCACGGACAAGTTTCTTGGCAAGACAAGGGCCTTCGCTGGCCACTTGAGTGTCCTCTTCAGCATCCCCAAAGAAGGAGCTGGGTTGCAAGAGCTGCAGCAAAGGGATGGGGCAACCCAGGTTAAAGGAGGGGGCTGTTTAGCTAGGAGAGCAAGAGCCAGAGAGAGTTGTGGGAGACCCAGAGACCGGCTTCTTCTGTGCCGGAGCCAAAGCTGCGACAGATGGAGAAGCCAGATCTGCTGGGGGTGTCAATGGTGTGAGCCCCTCCACCCTACACTCAGGTTGTGTATGTGAGTAAATAAAACTAGATTGCATAAAGACACCACAGTCTACACTGATCTTCATTCCAAGGAAATTGGACCGTGGGTAAGCGCCTGGGAGCCCTGGAGTCTCACCGCTCAGCGACGGGGGAAGTTTGAAAATACACCCAAACACACACCATCATTTGTGCCTGTGTTCCTAACACGTTACCAAGTGTGAAGGGTGCATTGCATGCTTTATCAGCAGCCCTCCTGTAAATGAGGAAATGCCACCTGGTTGACTCAAAGAAGCAACAAGGGAATCTGCTCCGGTGTCCCAGGAGGTCTGTGGGGACCTTAAAGAAAGAGGAGCCATTTCTGTGCCCTGAGCCCCGAAAGGTCAGCAGACCCCCGTGTGAATCCTGCGGAGCTGAGCTCCTCCCCCGTCTTCTCCAGGGCCAGTTCCCATTTTCTGCAGGGGGGGGGGCTGCCTGCTTTGCCCTGCATCAGCCCCAGTCACCAAGCTTCTCTCCCTGCCCCATATCTGCCCCAGATGAACCCCAAGAGACAATAGTTTATTCCCCCCCCCCGGCCCTAATCACAGTCTTCTGCAGTCTGGTGCCCTCCAGGTCTTTGGGCTCCAACTCTAATCAGCCCCAGCATCATCGGGGGGGGGATGGGGGGAACGTGGCTGATAGGATTTGTTGTCCAGAGGGGACCACATTTCAGAAAGCCAAAGCATTGCAATAAATCAGTCTGAAAAGATGTTTTTTTCCCCTTCCCATTTATTGCTTCATTAAAAGAATTACTATAATGTGCATTAAAAATATTACACAAATACAGAGGGAAAATCTGAAATATTCTATCCCCTTTATTCTGCATTCTCAAGTTTCTCTGTATAGTGATGTGTCTTCCCCCAAATTAAAATGAAACGGGCATGAGGATGACATTGGCCCACTTTGCATACAGCCTTGAATATCTGCTTTATGAACAACAACTGCAGTTTAACATGAACATTCTTGGGAAGTTCCCTTCCTGGAGAAATGAGCCTGGCTCCCTCCTTGGTGCCTTTTGGCCGGCAGGTCAGGACTTCCCTGGCCCAAGAGGCTTTGGGGAAGTGACGGCTTTGCATGAAAGCTCTGGTGACATGCTGCTTCTATGGTAATGTTCTAAATGCTTTCAATATACCAAATATTTCTATTAATTCCATTAGTGTGTAATTGTTTCTTAAATTATTACTCTTTTGCTATGTGTTTAGCTGTTTCTATCTTAAGTGTAAGCCATCTTGAGTCCCTGTCACAGAGAAAGGCAGGATATCATCAACATCAACATCATCAACAACAATTCTGGCGCACATTGTCAAAAAGTTATTGCTCCTAGAATCATAGAATCATAGAGTTGGAAAAGGCCCCAAGGGCCATCCAGTCCAACCCCCTGCCAAGCAGGAAACACCATCAAAGCATTCTTGACAGATGGCTGTCAAGCCTCTGCTTAAAGACCTCCAAAGAAGGAGACTCCACCACCCTCCTTGGCAGCAAATTCCACTGTCAAACAGCTCTTACTGTCAGGAAGTTCTTCCTAATGTTTCGGTGGAATCTTCTTTCTTGTAGTGTGAATCCGTTGCTCCGTGTCCGCTTCTCTGGAGCAGCAGAAAACAACCTTTCTCCCTCCTCTATATGACATCCTTTTATATATTTGAACATGGCTACCATGTTTCCCCTATTTTAAGACACCGTCTTATATTTTTTTTCCCTCAAGAAAACGCACTATGGCTTATTTTGAGGGGATGTCTTATTTTTATTACGTAAGCCCAGCTCAGCCTTTTCCTTGGCGCCCTCCAAAACTGCGCCTATCACTATGGCTTATTTTCGGGGTACGGCTTATATTTTGCAAATGCGAAAAAATCCTGCTATGGCTTATTTTATGACTACGTCTTAAAATAGGGGAAACAGGGTATCATATCACCCCTGAACCTTCTCTTCTCCAGGCTAAACATACCCAGCTCCCTAAGCCGTTCCTCATAAGGCATCGTTTCCAGGCCTTTGACCATTTTGGTTGCCCTCCTCTGGACACGTTCCAGCTTGTCAGTATCCTTCTTGAACTGTGGTGCCCAGAACTGGACACAGTATTCCAGGTGGGGTCTGACCAGAGCGGAATACAGTGGTACTATTACTTCCCTTGATCTAGATGCTATACTCCTATTGATGCATACTCCTCTACTCCTCCAAACTGTGCAGCAGTGAATCAGGCCAGAGTCCAGCTTGCCAGGATCACAGGATGACAGAGTTATGAATCAGACCATCGGTCCATCTACCTCAGGGCGGCCCACACTGTCTGGCAGCAACAGCTCTCTGAGGTTTCTCTCCCAGCCTTAGCTGGGGCTGCCAGTGGGGACTGAAGGTGGGACCTTCCTCTGAGCTCTGTCCCTTTGCCACATTGGATCTCTTAGGATCAGAACAAAACACTCAGATTCCGTATCCAAATTCCCATTCAACAGATTGTAGGAATGCAAAATAGAATCGTAGAGTGGGGAGGGACCCTGGGGGGGTCATCTAGTCCAACCCCCTGTGAGGCAGGATAATCAGGAGACGTTGGATAAAGGTGCCCTTTTGGAGAACAAGAACTGCAGGATCCTTCTGCGCAGCTCCCGGGTCCGGATGCCGTAAATGACGGGGTTGAGCACCGGGGGCAAAATGACGTAGAGGTTGGCAATGAGGATATGGGCATAATGGGGAATCTTGCGTCCAAAGCGGTGGGTGAGGAAGGAGAAGAAGGCAGGAGTGTAGAAGACAAAAATGACTGCAACATGAGAGCCACAAGTGCCCAGGGATTTGAGCCGGGCCTCTTTGGAGGGGAGCCGGAAAACAGACTGCAAGATCAGCACATAGGACAGAATAATGAGGACCAAATCTAGCATGAGGAAGGCAATGGTGAACAGGCCGTAGATGGCATTGATCCGGATGTCGGCGCAGGCCAGCTTGGCGATGCCCATGTGCTCGCAGTAGGTGTGGGCAACGATGATGTGGTCGCTGCAAAAGGGCAGGCGGAGAGTCAACAGGGCAATGGGCACCACCAGCATAGAGGGTCTCAGAGCCACGCCAGCGCACATCCAGGCGATCCGTGGCTTGGTCAGGATGGTGGTGTACCTCAAGGGGTCACAGATGGCCACGTACCTGTCAAAGGCCATGGCTAGCAGCACGACAGACTCCATCCCCGTGAAGGTGTGGATGAAGAACATCTGGGCGAGGCAGGAGCCAAAGCTCATCTCCCCGAGGCCAAACCAGAAGATGGCCAGCATCTTGGGCAGGGTGGAGGTGGAGAGGCCCAGGTCGATGGTCGAGAGGAAAGAGAGGAAGTAGAACATGGGCTGGTGGAGGCTGGCTTCCGTTTTGATGATGAAGAGGATGGTACAATTGCCCAGGAGAGCGACGACGTAGCCGAGGCAGAAGGGGATGGAGATCCAGGAGTGGAGAGCTTCCAGCCCCGGGACCCCCAGCAAGATGCACGTGGGGGAATGAAAGTGGGTGGCATTAGACAGTGGCATTCTCCTCCTGGACCTGGCCAGGTGTGGGTCACTTCATCCCTGCCAAGAAAGAAGAAACAGGCTAGCAGGTAGAACCATTTGGACCCGAGTAGAGATGCCTGAAGATGGCCATGGTGACCTAAGATTGCAGCCAAGGGACGAGGAGGAAGCTAGAGCCAACACTGCAGTTCTAACCCCTGTTGCAGGGGGTTGGACTAGATGACCCCTGGGGTCCCATCCAACTCTACAGTTCTGATTCTATGATTATTGCATACATGAAAAGGGTTACAGGTCCAGGTGTGTAAAATGTCAGGGTCTCAGCTTTTGCACATAACCGCCGGTTGCCTTGGCAACCAGTCTTCCGTGAGGTGTTATTGGCATCCCTCCCTACACCTTTCTCCCTGGCTTGTCAAAACATCCTAGCAAAAGACCCTGAGTCCTTCTAGGGTCAGATAAGGCCGGCATTCAGTGCAGGAGGAAGGCATGAGAGCTGCAGAAGGCAGGCACACAAGAATCAGGAATCAAAATGTTCCTTGGTACATAGAATCCTAGAGTTGGAAGAGACCCCAAGGGCCATCCAGTCCAACCCCCTGCCAAGCAGGAAACACCATCAAAGCATTCCTGACAGGTGGCTGTCAAGCCTCTGCTTAAAGACCTCCAAAGAAGGAGACTCCACCACACTCCCTGGCAGCAAATTCCACTGTCGAACAGCTCTTACTGTCAGGAAGTTCTTCCTAATGTTTATGTGGAATCTTCTTTCTTGTAGTTTGAATCCATTGCTCCGTGTCCACTTCTCTGGAGCAGCAGAAAACAACCTTTCTCCCTCCTCTATATGACATCCTTTTATATATTTGAACATGGCTATCATATCATTCCTCAACCTTCTCTTCTCCAGGCTAAACATACCCAGCTCCCTAAGCCGTTCCTCATAAGGCATCGTTTCCAGGCCTTTGACCATTTTGGTTGCCCTCCTCTGGACATGTTCCAGCTTGTCAGTATCCTTCTTGAACTGTGGTGCCCAGAACTGGACACAGTATTCCAGGTGAGGTCTGACCAGAGCGGAATACAGTGGTACTATTACTTCCCTTGATCTAGATGCTATACTCCTATTCATGCAGCCCAGAATTGCATTGGCTTTTTTAGCTGCTGCATCACACTGTTGACTCATGTCAAGTTTGTGGTCTACCAAGACTCCTAGATCCTTTTCACTTGTACTGCTCTCAAGCCAGGTGTCACCCATCCTGTATTTGTGCCTTTCATTTTTTTTGCCCAAGTGTAGTACTTTACATTTCTCCCTGTTAAAATTCATCTTGTTTGCTTTGGCCCAATTCTCTTATCTATTAAGGTCATTTTGAAGTGTGAAGGTACATTCTCTCTCTCTCTCTAAAAAGGTTAAATGCACTTAGCATTGGAACAGTTAGAACAAAGTCTGTATCAGGAATCTAATATCTAGTCAGATATCAAAGTTTTTACATCTCAAGCAACTGGCATTCAGATGCATCGCTGCCTCTCCGTGTGGAGGCAGCGCAGGGCCGTTCTGGCGAGAGCGAACCCTCTCACCTGCTGAGCCAAAGGGAGCTGGAGGGGAGGTCCGTCAATCACCAGGAGAGCATCTGCTTCACATGCAGAAGGTCCCAGGTCTGGTCCTCAGCAACTCCAGGCAGGGGGCTGGAGAGACTCCCTGCCTGAAACCCTGAAAAGCCACCGCAGCCACTGCAGTCCACCTCTAGGTGAAGGTGTCGCTCAGCTCAGCCTAAGGCAGCTTCTTCTGCTCCTGAGCTTCCTGGTGGAGTTTTGCAAGCAGCTGCATCCTACACAGAGCATCCCTTGGCTCTGAGGCCACCTGGCTGAGCGGGAAGCAGCATTTATGGTGTCTCTGTGGAGAACCAGGGAGGGGGCATCTCAAGGGGCTGTTTGGAGACATTTTCCATCCCCAACAGGTCCATTGCACCAAGGTCTGCCCAGCTGTGGGGCATCTCTCCAAGGCCACCGGGTCGGGGGACAATGGACAGCATTCATCATTGAGTCCCTCCAGCACAGTGCTGCCCCCAGGATTTGATGACCACAGGGCTGGGGAATCTGTCGCCCTCCAGGTATCCATGCAACCCATCTCCCATCATCCCTGACCACGATCTGTGCTGTTTGGCACTGAGGGAAGTCAAAGTCCCAATATATCTGGAGGACCACGGTGTCCCCACTCTGGACTGCAGCCTCTAACTCCAGAGAGTCCAAGTGGAAGAAGAGAGGAAGGCTAGCCGGGAAGAGGGAAGAGGTGTCCACAAGGATGCAACAGAAGAAGCTGCTACATCCCTTTGGGGGTCCATGCCTCTGGAGCAGCAGAAACAAGTTTGCTCCATCTTTTACGAAACAACCCTTCAGATATTTGAAAATAGCCATCATAGAATTGTAGAGTTGGAAGGGACCCCCAGGGTCTGACCCCTCTGCAATGCAGGAAACAAGTGACACGCCCATGGCAGATGGCCACCCAACACCACAGTGGAAGGAGAGTTCCGCTGCCCAACAGCTCTTAATCCAGCAAAAGCGTGTGCATTTGGGGTTCACTAGATTCCTCACCACCTCCATCGGAAGCCTCTGGCACCGCCAGGCACTTGGTGCCTGCCTTCCTGTTCCCCAACGCTGCCCTTGCCTTGGCAGGGAGACACACAGGCCTAGTCAGGCATCCCTGAGCCCCTTTGGGATTTCTCGTCAGAAATTGTTCCAGGGGAAACAGGATGCCAGAAGGACTGACTAAGGGATGGTGTAAAAGTGCCTCCTCTGCAGAGGCTTGTTCCAGTTGCTCTGCCCCCACCTGGACAATTCTTCCGCTCGAAGGCTGAGTGTGAGCCCAGGAACAGAGATATCTCCCCCATCCAGGCACTTAGAGCACAGGTTATCAAAGAAATAAACAACTACCAGGCTTTTAGAAGACATCAGAAGGCAGCCCTGTTCAGGGAAGTTCTTAATGCTTCACTGTGCTGTGGTTTTACAAATTGTTGAGAAAGCCACCCAGTTGTGGCTCAAGCAACCCAGTCTGATGGGTAGGGTACAAATAAAAAGATCGTGATGGCCCATGTCTCTTTCAGTTGAGATTCTTTAGTTGAGTTGCTTTAGCTGAGATTCCTGCACTGTGGGGGGTTGGACTAGATAGCCCTCAGGGTCCCTTCCAACTCCACAATTCTGTGGTTCTATGATTCCTTCTCCAGGGCAAAGACCAAGTCAAGTGCTTTTGAAGTAGCCAGTAATTTAAGAATTCTGAAGTCCTCAGCTGAGTAGCACCTTTTACTGTTGTTATTGTTTAGTCGTTTAATCGTGTCGACTCTTTGTGACCCCATGGACCAGAGCACACCAGGCACTACTGCCTTCCACTGCCTCCCACAGTTTGGTCAAACTCATGTTGGTGGCTTCGAGAACACTGTCCAACCATCTCATCCTCTGTCGTCCCCTTCTCCTTGTGCCCTCCATCTTTCCCAACATCAGGGTCTTTTCCAGGGAGTCTTCTCTTCTCCAAAGTCTTGGAGCCTCAGCTTCAGGATCTGTCCTTCCAGTGAGCACTCAGGGCTGATTTCCTTAAAAATGAATAGGTTTGATCTTCTTGCTCTCAAGAGTCTCCTCCAGCACCAGAATTCAAAAGCATCAATTCTTTGGCAATCAGCCTTCTTTATGGTCCAGCTATCACTTCCATACATCACTACTGGGAAAACCATAGCTTTAACTATGCGGACCTTTGTTGGCAAGGTGATGTCTTTGCTTTTTAAGATGCTGTCTAGGTTTGTCATTGCTTTTCTCCCAAGAAGCAGGCGTCTTCTAATTTCGTGACTGCTGTCACCATCTGCAGTGATCATGGAACCCAAGAAAGTGAAATCTCTCACTGCCTCCATTTCTTCCCCTTCTATCTGCTCCTTCATGTATCGCTGCCTTGTCGTGGTGAAGGGGCTTGAATAACTCAGAGAAGCTATGAGCTATGCCGTGCAGGGCCACCCAAGATGGGCAGGTCATAGTGGAGAGTTTTGACTAAACGTGATCCACCCGGAGCAGGACCTGGCAAGCCACTCCAGTATCCCTGCCAAGAAAACCCCATGGACAAAGACAACACCTTTTATTAGGCCCACCCAAAAAGTCACCAGCCGGTTGAGCTCTCCTTCCTGCAGGAGGCAGGGATGGCCTCCAACTTGGGTGGCTTTGAAAGAGGATTGGACAAATTCAGAGAGGAGGAGAGGGGTCTTAAGGGCCAATAGTGCTAACGAAGTATCAAAACTTGGGGTTTCCCAACTTATTTGCCCCGTGGGTCCAAAATTGGTCAGGTTCAAGCAAGAGACCACAGCCCAGTTAAAGAAGCCAAACAGCAGCTATTAAGCCTGATCATTTATTTGTTGCAAATAATTTCCCACTCCTAAGCAAGCAAAGAAGAAGAACCCAGAACAAAAGGTTACATCTGCTTTCAAATGTTCCCATGATTTTCTGTACTACATTTCAAGAAGCATAATAGGAAACGTCAGAATCATGTCAGAAAAGAGGTGTGGTGCCAGGCAGAAATCTGAGTCCCAGACAGAGCCCTGTCCCTCAAGGCTGCAATTATTCATCCGTCTTTCACCTTCCAAGGAAACATTCCTTTATTATCTTGAATCAGTTGACACCATTTATTCTTGCTGCACCTGGTGAACTCCCAGCCTGCGTTGGGTTTCCCTGATATGCATTGTGAAGGTGATGGGCTTCTGTCTGGCTCTTTGCCATGTGGGATCTTGCGGAATCTGCCAGTCAGGAGGGGGTTTGGGGATTACTGCCACCAGACCTCCCCTTTCATGATGTAACCATGATGTATTAGTGATGTATTTTTTGGGGGGGGTGTAGATGTTGTGATATTTGTCCAAGCCGAGCGGCAAACAGCAGCAGCGAGGCTGGTATGACTTGTGCCTGGACCCGTGAGAAAGCTAGCTTATCTGTTTTCTCCACAATGTGATGTTTATGTTTCACTGTATATGTTGACAGTAACATGGGGATTAGCAGCTAATAAAAGTTTGGGTTCTCTTTTGTATGGGGCTTCCATCTTGTTCCACCTGGTGGCGGGTGGGAGTCCTGTCGCGACAGTCTTCAATAAAGACCAAGCCTACTGGCTGCTGTTTTGCTCTGGCATTCCTGGCTGGTGTCCTTGATTTTTGTCCAAGGGAGCCCTCAGATTTCTCCGTTAACAAACCGGAATGTCGAGCAGCAGAGCTGAGCCAAAGGTTTTCCCTCCCTCAAAAGGAGTCATGCACAGTTCCTTGGAAAGGGTGCTTGCGGGTCTGGCTGTGCGCCAGGGGTGGGTGGCAGAGACTGGCAGGTTTTAGCCCTGGGGCACTGGGCGTTCCCCCAGGTTCTTCCTTCCTTGTGCATCTCAGGAGTGCCTCTGTCTCTTCTAGGAACTCAGAGCAAGCCATAATTGGGAGAGTTACTAAGGGGAGAGAGAGAGAGAGAGAGAGAGAGAGAGAGAGAGAGAGAGAGAGATGGAGGAGGAGGAGGATCAAAGACAGACAATGTAACGTGGATTCTGGTGGCTTGTAAGCCCACCTTAGTCCATTTAGTGATCCCGCCTCTTCCCCTTTTCACCCAGGGAATGTGACCGTTGAGGTCTGCTATGGCCTCCCAAGGGGTTGCAATGGAATTTGGGAGCAGGCACCCAGGCAGCCCCCTTCTCCTTGCCGGCAGCAGTTCCCTCCTCTGTCAGAGATGGGATGTGTCTCCTCATGCCAGAGTTTGATGAGCATTGAGCAATGCTCCTTCCCACATGGCGCCAGCCTTGGCTGTGTCAGCCACCCCTGCATCTGATGTTGCCCAAGAAGAGAATAAAAAGGTGTGTCCCCCCTCCCTCCTCGGCTCTCTTGCTTCAGACCTGCTGCATCTCTTCCTTCAGAGCCGCCATGAGTCTTGGAGGATTATCTCCTGCCCAACTGGCCACTCCTGAGATTCAGGCAATCGCTGACCAGGTGAGCTGCCCTCTCCCCACAGATTCCTCTCCCCCTCCTCCACCACCATGCAGAGAGAGGCTCTGGGGCTGTACCTCTTCTGAAGACAGGGCGGAGGGCGGGGGGGGGGTGAGTCTGGCTTCCAGCCTCGTTGCGCTAAGAGGCTTTTCTTAACTCATGGGAAATGATTGCCACGGTGAGGCCTGTTTCGAAAGGATTCCCAAATGTCAAAGCTAGCTGTACATATGAAAAAAATGAAAAAATTCCTTCCAGTAGCACCTTAGAGACCAACTAAGTTTGTTCTTGGTATGAGCTTTCGTGTGCATGCACACTTCTTCAGATACACACGAAAGCTCATACTGTACCAAGAACAAACTTAGTTGGTCTCTAAGGTGCTACTGGAAGGAATTTTTTTATATTTTATTTTGTTTTGACTATGACAGACCAACACGGCTACCTACCTGTAACTGTACATATGAAAAGGATATTGGGGTCTTAGTGGACCACAAGCTCAACATGAGTCCACAGCGTGACGCAGCAGCAAAAAAGGCTAATGCTATTCTAGGCTGCATCCACAGAAGTCTAGTGTCCAGATCAAGGGAAGTCATAGTCCCACTCTATTCTGCCTCGGTTAGAGCACACCTGGAACACTGTCTCCACTTCTGGACACCACAGTTTAAGAAGGATGTTGACAAGCTGGATCATGTGCAGAGGAGGGCACCCAAGATCAAGGGTCTGGAAACCAAGCCTTACAAGGAGCTGAGTATGTTTAGCCTGGAAAAGAGGAGACTGAGAGAAGATACGATAGCCATCTTCAAATATCTTACGGGCTGTCCCATGGAAGAGCAAGCTTGGTTTCTCCTGCTCTAGGGGTGAGGACTCGAACCCATGGCTTCAAGTTACAAGAAAGGAGATTGTGACTAAACACCAATACAAACTTTCTGACAGTAAGAGATGTTTGATGGTGGACTCTCCTTCCTTGGCGGTCTTTAAGCAGAGGTTGGGTGGTCATCTGTCATGGATGCTTTAGATGAGATTCCTGCATTGCAGGGGGTTGGACTAGATGCCCCTTGGGGGCCCCTTTCCAACTCTACAAGTTGATGATTCTATGAAGGCCTTTGGGGGCCTTGTGCTCTCCAAGTGTGCAACGCCAAACAGCCCCCGGCCAGGATGGCCAAAGCACTAGGAGGGCATCCAATGGGGAGGGGCTGGTGCCAAAAGCTTTCTCCCCTCCAGCGGCCTCTTCTGGCCCCCATGAGTGAGCCAAGCCCCTCTCCTCCTCCCCCCCCTCAGGGCCCTTTCAGCTTCCTGCTGCCACAACCAGCAGCCTTGGCCTTCTTTTCGCAGGTGTAGTAGTAGTAAGCTTTAATACGGTCAAAGACCAGCAATAATAATACAGTGGTACCTCGACTTACAAGCGATTCGACTTACGTGTTTTTCGACTTACGAATGACTTCCGGGAGAAACAAAATTGCCACCGCAACCGAATTTTTCGACTTACGAATGGAAGTCGCGGCCGCTTTTAATAGGATTTTTTCGATTTACGAATTTCGACTTACGAATTTTCGACTTACAAATTTTTTTCGCTCAATGCATTCCTATGGGGATTCGACTTACGAATGTTTTCGACTTATGAAAATTGCGTCGGAATGCATTATCGTTGTAAGTCGAGGTCCCACTGTACAATTCAATTCATAAGTAGGATTTCTATCTCCTATAATAATATTAAATATTCCCCAGTTTTAAAATTGACTGTTAAAAACATGGCTATTAAAAAATTAAAAAACTAAGTCTCTGTCGCCTCTCCATCTGCTCTGGATTGACTGGCGTCATTATCTTTGGTGGTTGCTTTCATCCTAGCTTGTCTTATTCTTGTCGCCAAGTAGCAATACTTAGCTACAGCCCTTTTTTCGCAGGTGAAATGTCAGCTGGAAGCCAAAGTGAACCAGTCATTCAACCTCTTTGAGGCTACTGAGTTCAGGACTCAGGTGGTGGCTGGCACCAACTACTTCCTCAAGGTCAGTGGCCCTTTCCTGGTTGGTTGGTTTGTTGCATTTATATATCAGCTTTTCCTCCAAGGACCTCAAGGGGGCAGGCATGGCTCTCATCCTCCTGAGAGACACCAGGCCATTTTGAGACAGTCTCCAACCAGAATCTGAGTAAATCTTAGGAAGAAATTTCTGAGGGCAAGAGACCTCTGACAGTAATGGACTCCCAGGGAAGGTGATGGCCTCGCCTTCCCTGGAGGTTTTTAAACGGATGTCGGATGGATATACAACACAACACAACAAAACATCTTTATTTTTCAAAGCATTTATCATCATATACAATGTTTCTCCTTGCCTGATGTTTGTTTTTTACTCGTTTTTATTAGCTGTTTTATAACACACATTTTTATCAACTAAACCCCGCTGCCGTTTAATCATTCATTTATCCACTGCTCAAATTTCAAATCCTGCCCATGACTTCATAAATGGGTGATAATTTGATAGGTAATCCACCAGCGGTTCCCATTCCTCCTTAAACCCTTTGTCATTAGGTCCTCTTAATTTGGCAGTTTATTATTTTTATTTGTTGGATGTATATTCTGCCCCATACCCAGGGGCCTCAGGGCAGTTCACAGCCATTTCTCCTTCATTGGTTGTCCACTTCTGTACATACAAAGTTCTAGCTGCTGTTGTGGTGTCCATAAATAGAGGAACCATCTCTCTGTCAGGGATCATTGAGCTGTGATTTGTGCATGGCAGGCGGTTCAGTTGGATGGAATCCTGACAAAGACAGAAGCACTGTTTTGGGGGGACAGGGGGCAGGCAGGTGTGGGGGACTCCCTGGTCCTGAATGGGGTAACTGTCCCTAAAAGGCCAGTCATTTTGGACTCACAGCTGTCCATGGAGGCGCAGGTCAATTCAGGTCAATTCAGCTCTCTAACAGCTCCATCTGGTACACAGGATGAGACCCTCCCTGCCCCCAGACTGTCTCGCCAGAGAGGTGCATGTTCTGGTTATCTCCCACTTGGACTACTGCAATGCGCTGTACGTGGGGCTACCTTTGAAGGTGACCCGGAAACGGCAACTAATCCAGAATGCGGCAGCTAGACTGGTGACTGGGAGCAGCTGCCGAGACCACATAACACCAGTCCTGGAAGATCTGCATTGGCTCCCAGGACGTTTCTGAGCACAATTCAAAGTGTTGGTGCTGACCTTGAAAGCCCTAAAGGGCCTCAGCGCAGCATACTCTGAAGGAGCGTCTCCTCCCTCATTGTTCAGCCTGGACACTGAGATCCAGCGCCAAGGGTCTTCTGGCGGTTCCCTCACTGCGAGAAGGGAGGTTACAGGGAACCAGGCAGAGGGCCTTCTCAGTGGTGGCGCCCGCCCTGTGCAACTCCCTCCCATCAGATGTCAAAGTAATAAACAACTACCTGACTTTTAGAAGACATCTGAAGGCAGCCCTGTTTTTAATGTTCTGTTGGGATCCTCCCAGAGTGGCTGGGGAAACCCAGCCAGACGGGTGGGGTATAAATAATAAATTGCTATTATTATTAAATGATTATTATATTCCAACTCTGTGACTCTATGAGAAATGCAGTTTCTTCCTCTGGAGAGAAGCCAGTCCGTCTCTGCTGGTGACACCCTTTCTGTGTCCTTCCCTCCTCTTCCTCCTCCTCACAGGTCCAGTATGCAGAGGACAAATACGCCCACCTTCGCGTGTTCCAGAGCCTTCCACACGCCGGGGGCAATCTCACGCTCCAGGGTTACCAGCTGAACCACACCAAGACGGACCCCATCACCTACTTCTAGCAGCAGCGGAGACGTTGGGAGCTGTAGGAGCTCCATCAATAAAGAGGAGGTCTTGGAAAGAGTCTCTGCCTTTGAGAAGTTGTGCAGGGAGGGAAGAACCTGCAAGGGGAGGGGGAGGGAATGAGCTGTGGGGCAAGAGGAAGCCCCCCCCCAGCAGCGCCTGGAAGGGGAAGGGGGAGAAACAAAGATGGCATTTACAGGCCTGTCTCTACCCAGTGGTGCAAGTGGCGCAGGGCACCAGGGCGCCATGGTCTCTGGGCTGCATCAATAGGAGTATAGCATCTAGATCAAGGGAAGTAATAGTACCACTGTATTCCGCTCTGGTCAGACCTCACCTGGAATACTGTGTCCAGTTCTGGGCACCACAGTTCAAGAAGGATACTGACAAGCTGGAACGTGTCCAGAGGAGGGCAACCAAAATGGTCAAAGGCCTGGAAACGATGCCTTATGAGGAACGGCTTAGGGAGCTGGGTATGTTTAGCCTGGAGAAGAGAAGGTTAAGGGGTGATATGATAGCCATGTTCAAATATATAAAAGGATGCCATATAGAGGAGGGAGAAAGGTTGTTTTCTGCTGCTCCAGAGAAGCGGACACGGAGCAATGGATTCAAACTACAAGAAAGAAGATTCCACCTAAACATTAGGAAGAATTTCTTGACAGTAAGAGCTGTTCAACAGTGGAATTTGCTGCCAAGGAGTGTGGTGGAGTCTCCTTCTTTGGAGGTCTTTAAGCAGAGGCTTGACAGCCACCTGTCAGGAATGCTTTGTTGGTGTTTCCTGCTTGGCAGGGGGTTGGACTGGATGGCCCTTGGGGTCTCTTCCAACACTATGATTCTATGATTCAAGGGCGCCAGCCTGAGTGTCCGGGGAGGAGAGTTAGAGTCCGGCCAGGAAAGTCTGCGGCACTCGGACAGGCTCTTCTGCTGTGAATCCTCCCTGGCAGGAGGGGGCGCTCATTGTCAGGTGCCTTCAGGGCGCATTCCCCGGCCAGCGTGAGCGAGCCCAGGGAGCGGCCAAGGTGCCATCTTGAAGGGGGTAACATTTGGCATCTCCACCTCAAGTCCCAAGCAAAGCCGCAGTAAAGTCAGTGGCTGTAGGCTTGGGCCTCACCACAGCCCTGCTTGCCTTACTCCGTCCACCTGGACCTGGGCTACCATCTGCCCACCCCCCTTCAAGTCACAGCGAGCACAGACAGCGCTGCCCCACAATGCTCTGCGGCACCTCATTTGCATGCATGTGGGGCAGCGCTGTCTGTGCTCGCTGTGACTTGAAGGGGTCAGGGCCGGCACGTCTATTTAGGCGAACTAGGCAAGTGCCTAGGGACCCAGGTGGCGCTGTGGGTTAAACCACAGAGCCTAGGGCTTGCCGGTCAGAAGGTTGGTGGTTCGAATCCCTGTGACGGGGTGAGCTCCCGTTGCTCGGTCCCAGCTCCTGCCCACCTAGCAGTTCGAAAGCACGTCAATGTGCAAGTAGATAAATAGGTACCGCTCTGGCGGGAGTGTAAACGGAATTTCCGTGCGCTGCTCTGGTTCGCCAGAAGCAGCTTAGTCCTGCTGGCCACATGACCTGGAAGCTGTATGCTGGCTCTCGGCCAATAAAGCGAGATGAGCGCCGCAACCCCAGAGTCGGACACGACTGGACCTAATGGTCAGGGGTCCCTTTACCTTTAGGCAATTGCCTAGGGTGCCAAAATGGAGGGGGGCGCTGGCCAGCCTGCCCCCCGCCGCCCCAACCAGCGGTGGAGCAAGCAAACCGCGGCGGCGGGGGGCATCCGGCCAGGCAGGGGGCGAGGCACCACTCCGCAATGTGCGTCATACGCAATGACGTCACGTGGCCCGCCCCCTCGCCTAGGGTGCCAAAATTGCCAGCACCGGTCCTGGAAGGGGTGTGGGCGGGTGGTAGCCCAGGTCCAGGTGGACGGAGTAAGGCAAGCAGGGCTGTGGTGAGGCCGAAGCCTACAGTCACTGGCTTTGCTGCGGCTTTGCTTGGGACTTGAGGTGCCAAATGTTACCCCCTTCAAGATGGCACCTTGGCCGCTCCCTGGGCTCGCTCACGCTGGCCGGGGAATGCGCCCTGAAGGCACCTGACAATGAGCGCCCCCTCCAGCCTGGGAGGATTCTTTTCACGACTGTGCCACATCAACCATAAGGCTGGCAGACGTGCAGCTTCCTTCCCAAGCCTCCGCAGGAGGAGAGCAATCCCCGCAGAGGCTTGGGGAAAGGTCAACAACTCTGGGAAAGGGGGAGGGCGCCAGAGGGATCTTTGCACCACAGCGCCGGATATGCTTAAGACGGCCCTAGGCATTTATGGGGAGGAAGCGGGTGCAGCAAGGAACACCTGGGAGGCTGCCTTCCATGCCACCCCTTCCGCAAATGCCAGCTTGGGGAGGGCAGCGGTGAGAGAGGCTCTCTGGGAGGCTTCCTTTTGGGTGGGGCAAGAGGGGCGATGTGGGGTGCTTAGTCTTAGATAGAGTGTTATCAGGGGCACGTTTGATTTCCCAAGAGGAAAGTTGGTAAGAAGGAAGCTAGAAAGTCAAAACCAAGAGGGGCAAATCGCCCTGAAGCTCTTAAAAATGTAATATGAGAAGCTAACTGGAATGCAGAATTTGGCCATAAAAAAGTGCAAGCAGATGGGAAAGGATGCTAAAAAGGACTCTGAGGAACATATGGCTGAAAAAATAAAGACCAACAACACAAAGTTCTTTGAAAAGAGGAAGCCATCTAGGGAGGCGACTGGTGCCACCCGTTCCCTTTGCTTAGGCAGTGAGTGCCCCCCCCCCCGGAAGCTCCTGGTGCCAGAGGCTGAGGTCTCCTCCACAGAGCCAGGGCTGGAGCTGTCAGGAGGGAGGGGCCGCCTTTATCAGCTGCCTGCCAGGAGGCGCCTCCTGCCTGATATCCCCCAAATCTCCCGCAGACAGGTCTCCTCAGAGGCACCCACGGGTGCTCCTCTCACCCACCCTCCTGCTGCACCCGCAGCCCGGGCGAAGTTCTCCTCCAGGTCCTCCAGGGGCCCTCAGCCGGTTGCCAGGACTTGGGAAGCATGGCCTCCACCTCACCCGCTTGCCTGAGCCCCACCTGGACCTGCCCCACAGGGCTGGCCCAAAACAGTCTGGAGAGCTGCATGGGGGGGTCTGGGGGGGCCTCTTGCGCTCCTCAAGCCAGACCCGCCCCGTCCTAAAGAGTCCTGACAAACAACCTCTCTTGAAACAAAATTAAAAAATTCCTTCCAGTAGCACCTTAGAGACCAATGCTGGAAGGTGCTACTGGAAGGAATTTTTTTATTTTCTTTCGACTACGGCAGACCAGCACGGCTTCCTACCTGCAACCTTTCTCTCTTTCTCAACATAAGAAGAGCAGGCTGGATCAGGCCACAGGGGCCCATCGAGTCCAGCCTCCTGTTCTCCCAGCGGCCGACCAGGTGCCTCAAGGGGAAGCCCAAACGCAGGATCCGAGCCCCAGAGCAAGTCTCTCCTGCGGTTTCCAGAAACTGGCATCCGGAAGCATCGCTGCCTCTGACTGTGGAGACAGAGCAGAGCCCTGGTGGCTTCTGGGAACATGGCCAGAGATGCCCCCCCACACCCTGGGGGCAGCAGCGGGGCTCCCCAACCTTGGGACACCCCCCAAGTCCAGTACGGGAAACTTCTGTCTCGGAACAGAGCAAAGCATCTGCTCCCCACTTGCCCCCAGCGGACCTCAGGAGGAGGAAGGCTGGCGTCTGTGGGGAGATGCAGCAGGGGGCTCTGCCCAGGGGCTCCTCTATGCTGGGGGGGCCAGTGGGGCCTCTGTGGGGCCTGGCCAGGCGGCAGTCAGAGAGGACCAGCTGGGTGCTCAGGGGCCCAGGGAAGGGGAGACTCTCCTGAGCCCTCCTGGCAGGAAAGGGGGGAGGAGGTGGAACTGTGGGGCTTATATACTTCAGCCTCTTGAGTCTGATCTGCTGGATCTTCTCTCTCCACCTCCCTCACTTAGATCTGGTGTTTTGCAGCCTGCAAAGTGTGTGGGGTTTGGAGAAGGGGCCAAGAGCTCATGCCAGGAATCCGGCAGAGCAGCCTCTGCAGCCCCGTCCTGACCCTGGGAGCCTGGGCAGCGCAGCACCATGAGTGAGTGGGGCGGGTGGGCATTGTCAGCCCCTTGGTGGGGGGTCGGGGAGCCAATCGGTGGGTGGTGGGGGTGCTTTGAGTGGGGAAATGGTTGGCATGGCAAGGAGAAGAGGCCCTTCCCCGGCTCAGCTTGGCCCTCACTTCTTCTCCCGGATGAGCTGCCCCCCACCTGCCCACTTTCCCCAGGCGGGAGGGCACGGAGGGCACCCAGCTCCAAGGACTCTGGAGGGTGTTTTTCTTAGGCTCATTGAGGGTGGGGGGACATCACTGGAACCTGCCAGCATGCAAGCCTCTTCATGTCAAGGGGGAGGGGGCACAGCTGCCAGTTTTGGTCCACTCAGTTCCTCAGGTTTCCAACCTTAAATTCAGCTTTCTCCATTTCTGCCACGATTTCCAGTGTTAGTCTTTAAAATCCAGCAGTTCTGTGCGAATTTCCCCTGACGTACACATTTCTGCAAAGCCGTTTCCCAGACTACAATACATGTTTTAATCTATCCCAGGTGCATTGACTTTACCTTGCAATGGCAGCTTCACAGCAGAGTCTGGCTCTCCCAAAAAGCGGCAGGTGCAAAGGGGGTTCTCCTGCCACTGCAAGGGCACAGAGGAGTCAAGGAATGGCAGAACTGGGAGGGACCCCAAGCGTTCATCTAGTCTGACCCTCCTGGAATGCAGGAATCTCAAGCATCCAAATTAGATAGATGACACCAAATTAGTAGATGACACCAAATTGGGAGGGGTGGCTAATACCCCCGAGGACAGGATCACACTTCAAAATGACCTTAACAGATTAGAGAACTGGGCCAAGGCAAACAGGATGAATTTTAACAGGGAGAAATGTAAAGTACTACACTTGGGCAAAAAAAATGAAAGGCACAAATACAGGATGGGTGACACCTGGCTTGAGAGCAGTACAAGTGAAAAGGATCTAGGAGTCTTGGTAGACCACAAACTTGACATGAGTCAACAGTGTGATGCAGCAGCTAAAAAAGCCAATGCAATTCTGGGCTGCATCAATAGGAGTATAGCATCTAGATCAAGGGAAGTAATAGTACCACTGTATTCCGCTCTGGTCAGACCTCACCTGGAATACTGTGTCCAGTTCTGGGCACCACAGTTCAAGAAGGATACTGACAAGCTGGAACGTGTCCAGAGGAGGGCAACCAAAATGGTCAAAGGCTTGGAAACGATGCCTTATGAGGAACGGCTTAGGGAGCTGGGTATGTTTAGCCTGGAGAAGAGAAGGTTAAGGGGTGATATGATAGCCATGTTCAAATATATAAAAGGATGTCATATAGAGGAGGGAGAAAGGTTGTTTTCTGCTGCTCCAGAGAAGCGGACACGGAGCAATGGATTCAAACTACAAGAAAGAAGATTCCACCTAAACATTAGGAAGAACTTCCTGACAGTAAGAGCTGTTCGACAGTGGAATTTGCTGCCAGGGAGTGTGGTGGAGTCTCCTTCTTTGGAGGTCTTTAAGCAGAGGCTTGACAGACATCTGTCAAGAATGCTTTGATGGTGTTCCTGCTTGGCAGGGGGTTGGACTGGATGGCCCTTGGGGTCTCTTCCAACTCTATGATTCTATGATTCTATGATTCTTTGATTCTATCCCTCACAAGGGGCCAGCCAAGTCCTCCTTACCTGGCCACCCCCGGGCATGCCTGAAGGGATGGGGGGGGGAGTGCAGCATTCCTCCTGACGCCTGCCTGTCTTTTGTCTGTGCCCCCTCCCTCCAGGCTGCGGAGAGCAGTGCCACCCCCTGAGCCTCCCCAGAGCGCCCCCTCCAGCAGCAGCTGACTCAGCGGCCCTCAACCTCTCCCTCGGCCCTCCTCTGCCTCCTCCTGCCTCCTTCCTTCTGACGGGCATCCCAGGCCTGGAGCGGCTCCACGGCTGGCTCTCCATCCCCTTCTGCGCCATGTTCTCGGTCGCCCTGCTGGGCAACTCGGCCGTCGTCCTGGTGGCGGCGAAGGAGCAGGCCCTCCGCCAGCCCATGTACATCTTCCTGGCCATGCTGGCCCTCAACGACGTGGCTCTCTGCCTGGTCATCGTCCCCAAGATGCTGGCCATCTTCTGGTGGCGAGCCGAGGAGATCTCCTTCCAGGGCTGCCTGGCCCAGATGTTCTTTGTCCACGCCTTCTTCCTCTCCGAGTCGGCCATCTTGCTCGCCATGGCCTTCGACCGCTTCGTGGCCATCTGCCGGCCGCTGCGGTACACGGCCATCCTCACCGGCACCACCCTGGCCAGGATCGGGGCCGGCCTGGTGGCCAGGAGCGTCTGTGCGGTGGTCCCGGGGGTTTTCCTCCTCCGCAGGCTGCCCTACTGCCGCACCAACGTGATCCGCCACACCTACTGCGAGAACATGGGCATCGCCAAGCTGGCGTGCGCAGACGTCACGCTCAACAGCGCCTACGGCTTGGCAGCCGCCTTCCTGACCACCGGCCTGGACGCCGTCCTCGTGGTGGTCTCCTATGTCCTCATCCTGCGGGCCGTCCTGAGGCTGCCGTCCAGAGACGCCCGGCTCAAGGCCTTGGGCACCTGTGGGTCCCATGTGGGCGTCCTGGCGGTCTTCTACAGCCTGGCTTTCTTCTCCTTCTTCACCCACCGCTTTGGCCGCAGCGTCCCGCGCCACGTCCACATCCTCCTAGCCAACCTCTACCTCCTGGTGCCCCCCACCCTCAACCCCATCGTCTACGGGGTGAAGACCAAGGAGATCCGGGGGCATGTCCTTGGCCTGCTGAGACGGAAGGGCAGCGCCCCCCGGTTTGGGGTCTGAGGGGCCTCCGGGCACCAGGTGGCGGAGCCCTTTTGCTGCCCGAGGCTGAGGGCAAGATGGTGCACAGCATCCGACTGGAGCATCAACTGGTTCCTACCTGAGCGATGGAGATGGGGCAGAGTTCTCCTCTGACCCCAAAAGCAGCCGGCTGGCTATGGGGCTGCAGGGCAGACCAGGGGGGCACACATTTCTAGCCACTTTCCAACCCTCAGGATTTGCCGCCTGAGGCAGCTGCCTGACTCTGCCCCATGGATGGTGCAGGGAGGGAGGGAAGCAGGGGAGGCAGGAGGATTGGGACGTTGGCAGAGGATTCTCGCCACCTGAGTCTTTTCCCTTCCTTGAAAACGCAGCTGCCAATATCCAAATGCCACCCTAGAAATCTGTGGTGCAGCTGGAAGATTGTGCCCAGTTCTGGTTGCCTCACATGAAAGCGGACATTGCAGAGTTGGAAATGTTTTCGGAAAGGACACCCCAAAATGATCCAGGAGAGGGAGCGGCTCCCCCATGAGGAAAGGTTGCAGCGTTTGGGTCTTTTTAATTTAGAGAAGAGGCAAGTGGAAGAGAGACGCTTTGCCCCCCCCCCTCCTAACACTAGCACTACTGGCATGCCAGGAAGAGATTCAGGACTGATTACAAAGTCCTCCTTTATGCAGCACAGAGTTATCTGTGGAACTCCCTCCCACAGGAGGCAGAGGTGGCCACCAACTTGGGTGGCTCTAAAAGAAGATTGGACAAATTCGTGGTGGAAGAGAGGGCTGCCAATCAGGACAGGAGGGCTCTGCTGTGGCTCCAGTTGCTGGGAAGCGCAGGAGGGGGGAAAGAGCCTCCCTTGCTGGCTTCCCTTGGGAGAATCCTGGCCCATCCTGTGGCCAATGCAGGAATACTGGCCTCTTCCCTGCAGTGGCCAACCAGACGCCTCTTCTGCAGCCCTCTCCCCACCCAGGTCCCCCGGGGAAGAAGACAGGAGGACTGCCTCTGCAGCTGGAGGCTTTGCGTGGCCACAGAGACGAATGTTGCAAGTTACTTTAAACTCTTGGTTTATTATTATTATTATTTATTATTATTTGTTATTTATATCCCGCCCATCTGGCTGGGTTTCCCCAGCCACTCTAGGTGGCTCCCAACAGAATATTATTAATAATAAAGCAATCAAACATTAAAAGCTTCCCTAAACAGGGCTGCCTTCAGATGTCTTCTAAAAGTCGGATAGTTGTTTATTTCCTTGAGATCTGATGGGAGGGCGTTCCACAGGGCGGGAGCCTCTACTGAGAAGGCGCTCTGAGCTTGCAGCCCCTTCTGGGACCTTGCAGGGAAGGGGGGGGTCATAAATAAATACTCTCCGTGAAGCTCCAAGGGCTCCTCACAGTCCCACAGCAGACAGCTGACTGTGAACATTCACAGACGTTCTTCTCCAGCTCTGGAGTCTAGTCTCTAGGTGCTTGAAAGCCACCCACTCCCAGCTCTGTTTCCTTCCATGGAGCTGGCATGGCTGGCTTCAAGGACTCTTCCCAGCCCAAGGAAGGCACATGGCAAAGGGCTAGCTCTTTCTTGCCAAATATAACACTCGCTAGGATGCAGCTATTCCCAGGTCTGCGCTCTATGGAGCAGCTGCAGCAACAGGGGCAGTTCTCCCTCCATCCGTTTATGGGCCTCACAGCCAGAGACTGCGCCTGCATGGAAGCTGCCTCTGCCCTTCCCTCTTCAGTCCCCTCCTGGTTCTGGGAGACAGAGGGGCAGGAGGAGGTGGGGAAGCCCCTGGCCCTTCCCTTCCCTGGCCTGCCTCTTCCTCCTCTTCCTCCAGCTCTGAAGCTTCCCCTGCCTCCGACTCTTGTCTCCTGGCTGGCCCACTTCCCCACAAATCACTGCCCCCCTCTTTCAAGCCAGACTCCAGCCCCCCTTCCCCCAGCATCCTGCCAATCCTAGACTCCCCCTTTTTGGGACTTGTTGAGGGAAGCTCTGGGTTTGAGTCATCCAGGACATCTCCCTTGTGGCTCCCATTGCGCCTTCATCTGCGCAATGGGTCTAAATGCCCCACGGGGTCTGGGGTGTGTTTTGCACCTGGAAAATGGCTCTCAGACCGTGAGCTTCCAGGGAGTCTCCTGGGCTGTGTTCTCCGTCCTGGTCCTGCTGCTTGCGAGGAGCTGATAAAGAGAGCAGCTGGGGCCTGATGCCTCCTCGAGAGAAGCAGCTATCGGGGCCTCCTGCTCGGCCCAGGGCGCCCCACCCCACAGCCAGCCTCTCCCCCCCTCCAAGCTGGGCCCCCAGAGGAGGAGGAGGAGCTTTGGCCCAGGGTATAAAAGGCTCCAGCCCTGGAAGGAGCTCCAGCTCAGCCCAGAAGGTTTTCTCCAGCAGCCGAGAGAAGCTCCCAGCCCACAGCCAGCCATCATGGTGCACTGGACAGCCGAAGAGAAGCAGCTCATCACCACTGCCTGGAGCAAAGTGGACGTGGCCACCATGGGGGGGGACTCCCTTGCCTGGTAAGGCCAGGGGGGCCGCCTCTCTAGGCAGGCTGGGCAGGGGCTCCTCTTTCCACCTCGGTCATAACCTCTCCCTTTCCCCTTCCTTCCTTCCTTCTCTCCAGCCTGTTGATCGTCTTCCCCTGGACCCGGAGGTTATTCACTCACTTTGGGGACATCTCCAGTCCTGCCGCCATCGTTGCCAACGCCAAAGTCAAGGCGCACGGCCACAAGGTCCTGAACTCCTTCGGAGACGCCATCAAGAACCTCGACAAGGTCAAGGACACCTTTGCCAAGCTGAGCGAACTGCACTGTGACAAGCTCCACGTGGACCCCGTCAACTTCGGGGTGAGCCTGCCCCCCTGCCTCAAAGGGCTGCCTGGGGGGGAATGGGTGCCTGAGGTCCCCTCTGCAGGGTGACCATCCCCAGCCAGGGTTCCGGGTGGGGCCCACACACGAATCCTAGGAAGGGACCCCAAGGGACATCTGGTCCAACCCCCATGTCAGGCGGCTCCTCGCCCTCTGCTTAACAACCTCCAATGGAGGAGAGTCTCCCACCTTCCAAGGGAGTCCGTTCCACTTCCAAACAGCTCTTAATCTTCAGAAAGGTCCTCTCAATCTCTAATGGGAATCTCCTTTCTTGTTATTTAAATCCATCGGTTCGGGTCCTGCCCTCTTGCGCACCAGAAAGCAAGTTCCAGCCTTCTCTTTTCTCATGCTTTTAACTTCTTTTGAACTTTTTGTGATTTTACCGTATATTTTTATGTGATGCATTTTTTAATGAAACAGCGGTATAGAGATATAAATCAATGAATTTTAACTAAGTCAACATACCCAAGTAGGGGAGAGGTCCTGGCTATCTTTCAAAATCCTTGTGGCGAGTCAGAGTGGGCTCCCCTCATCCGTGGGCACCTTCAGCCACGCCCTGAGCAAGCCCACCCCTTTCCCTCGGAAAGAAGGGCAACTCGATGGACTCGCTTGCCTTCTGGCCCTTCAAATGGAGCTTGTGGGCCTTTCCCTTCCTCCTCCTGAGTAGTCCCTGGTCGAGCAAGGATCTGTCCGGCAAGCAGAGGCCAATCCCAGGAGGTCCCTGGCAGGGGCCAGTTTCCTTCTTGGCACCCAACCTCTCCTGGCATGGCAATGCCAACCTGGGACTGTGTGGGGCTCTGCCTGCTGCCTCCTGGACCGGCCTCCTTCCAGAGGACCCCAAACCCCTTCATCCATCCCAGCTGGCCTTTGGGCTTGCGTGGGGCGGGGGTTGTGGAGAGAGGGCGCCCCGCACATGGGCCCCCTGGCAGAAGGAGTCACCCCCTCTTTTCTCTTCCAGCTCCTGGGCGAGGTCCTCATCACCCTCCTGGCCGCCCACTTTGGGAAGGAATTCACCCCTGCTTACCACCATGCCTTCCACAAGCTGGTCAGGGTGGTGGCTCACGCGCTGGCCCGCCGGTACCACTGAGGCACCCCCAGGGAGAAGCGGCAGCCTCCTGCTGGTCTCACCACCCACCGGGTAGGGTGGGGGCCACCCCTTCCTGCCCCCATGTGATGCCTGAGCCTCTAATAAATCCTCCCTCTGCAATCTGACCTGGTTTCCTGTGTCTCTTTCTCTGGGATGGGGGGCGGGACAGGCCTGGGGGAGCAAACAGAGAAACCAGGCGGGGGGAGGGTGTGAGAGAGGGTGGAGACGCCTCCTGTTAGCTGGTGGGGGTCTGGGAAAGTGGGGGGGCTCTCTGTCACTCGAGGAACCACTGAGCACCGGTGGGGGTGGGGTTTCAGGGCACTGTGACACTTTCCCCTTGACACTCCTGGCAGGCTCCCTCCAAGGTCCAACGTCCATTGTCTTCCTTCTTTCACCTTCTGAGGAGACTGGGGTGGGTGTGTTGTAGCGTGGGTTAATTATTTCAGCAAGTGATTTCAGCTCCCTGACGTAGCAGGCAGGGGACAGCTTCTTCATGTAACAACTCTTTATTCAGGCAAACAAGACTGAGGGAACTGAGGGTAGGGAAGCTACATTTATAGGGACAGAGGACTGGCTAGGAAAAGTGCACCAGGGACTCGACATAAAGTGCACACACAAAGCACCCACCCCACCCCTCGGGAGCGAGGGCCTTCTGAGCTTGACAGCTACACTGCAGGGACTAGACAACAGCATGGCACCAGAGCAAAGGAGCATGCTCCGCCGTGCAGTCTTAACAAGAATGCATGCGCACACAACAGCATCAAGATAAGGCCAGGAACCTTCATTCCCCCCTATCTGCACCAATGGACCAATCAGAAGCTGTTCTGTTTGACAGCTGGCCAATCAGGACCCATTTGACCCTTAAATCTCCCTTATGGAACAGCAGCCCCTACAGGGGGGAAATACAAATCGCAGTCTTGGCTGCAAAGGAGCTGGAATTGCTTCTGCAAAAAGGAAGGAAGTCTTCATTATGAGCCTCCGATGAATGGAAAAGACACAGAAATTCAACAGAAATAACCAAATGCAAGTTTTTATCCAGTTCCAATGGTAATAAAGGGTGTTACAGGGAAATTAGACGGGAGAGGCTGAGAGAGAGAGAGACACCCCCCCACGAGTCTAGCCTCCCCACGCTGCACATTCCAAAACCTCATTCCTTCAGGTTCAAGACTCCATTCACAAAGTGCCTGTCTAATCAGAAACTCCGACAGCAGCCCCAAATGTCCGGGAAATTAACAGCAATATATCTGCAAAGGCATCTGCCAGGGAAGCTCAGCTCAGTTTGCAGAAGGAGCCCCTGACTCCCCTCTGAGCCCCCCCCCCCGGTCTCCAACAAAGGAATGCAGGGAAAGCGCCAGAACCCAATCTAGCAATTAACGGATAAAAGTATCTATGTACAGGCTCAATGGGAAAACTCTAGAAATTCACAAGAAATCCCTTGTTGTATCCATCTTCTCAGTTCCGATGGCATTTAGGACCCAGGGAAGTGAGGTATAAGTGAGAGAGCCCACGGTAATCCACAGGACCACAGTTCAAGAAGGATATTGACAAGCTGGAACGTGTCCAGAGGAGGGCAACCAAAATGGTCCAAGGCCTGGAAACGATGCCTTATGAGGAACGGCTTAGGGAGCTGGGTATGTTTAGCCTGGAGAAGAGAAGGTTAAGGGGTGATATGATAGCCATGTTCAAATATATAAAAGGATGTCATATAGAGGAGGGAGAAAGGTTGTTTTCTGCTGCTCCAGAGAAGCGGACACGGAGCAATGGATTCAAACTACAAGAAAGAAGCTTCCACCTAAACATTAGGAAGAACTTCCTGACAGTAAGAGCTGTTTGACAGTGGAATTTGCTGCCAAGGAGTGTGGTGGAGTCTCCTTCTTTGGAGGTCTTTAAGCAGAGGCTTGACAGACACCTGTCAGGAATGCTTTGATGGTGTTTCCTGCTTGGCAGGGCGTTGGACTGGATGGCCCTTGGGGTCTCTTCCATCTCTAAGATTCTATGATTCTATGATTCTAGGTGTACAGTCACTTCTGCAGGGCCTTCCAAATGAGTCGTGATGGTGATATCCTGCCCCAAGAGTGTCAGACAGATCACCATCTCAATCACAATGCCTACCTGCCCTATAGTGGTAGAGACAAAGGGGTGTATTTGACTTGACTCAGGGACCCGGGAACTGTAAATGTTTTCCTCTGTACTGTGATGGAGTACCTGTGAAAGACTATATTTGATTGACAGGGGCCTGCCTGGATCTCAGGTTCTACCTGTGACCACACCTTTTCTGTGACATATCTATGGTGCCTTGATGATGCATCCTGAGATGTATTATGGGAAACTTTGAAATACGGATGTAGCCCATTGTTCGGGGCTTCTGGCCGCTTCATCTTAGTGGTAGTGGAAAGTCTTGTTGCAACAATAAAGATCAGGCCTAAGGGCCGCTGTTTGGCTTCTATCTCCCGGCTGAAGTCTCTTGCTGGTGACCCCAAACCTGAACCTATGGGAGTCAAGGTCAGGCGGTGGTGGGGGGCTCCAAGGACCCCCTTTTACAAGTGGAAGGAGACTGGAGTCGTGGCATGAATGGACTGGGGAAGCCATCATCCCCATGTACACAGGATCCCCTCCTGACTGGCAGATCCCACACGGCAAAGAGCCAGATAGAAGCCCATCACCCTCACAAGACATGTAGGGACCTCCAGCCCAGGGTGGGAGTTCACCAGGTGCAGCAAGAATAGATTTTCCCAACTGGTTCAAGGTAACAAAAGGGAATGTAAAGACTTTCTTGGGAAGGTGAAAGGCAGGTGAATAATTGCAGCCCTGAGGGACAGGACTCTGTCCGGGACTCACGATTTCTGCCTGACCATGTACCTCCTTCTCTGACACGTCTCTGACACTTCTTGAAATATATTATGGGAAATTGTGGGAACTTATAAAAGCGGATGTAACCGTTTGTTCTGGGTCCTCCTTCTTTGCTTGCTCAGGAGTGGAAAATTAGTCGCAACAAATAAACGATCAGGTTTACCAGCCGCTGTCTAGCTTCTTTACCTGGGCTGCAATCTCCTGCTTGAACCTGACCACCTTTGGACCCGCAGGACCAGATCCTAACCAAGTTGGGGAAACCTTTTAAGTAAGGTACCCCAAGTTTTGAAACTTCCTTAGCAGGCCCCTCGTGTGATGCCTCGCCCCCTAATAAAGCCCCCCCCTGCCGTCTCAGGCGGCAATTCTTCCCTGCTGCTTCCTGGGGCAGCGGCCTGCGTCTCCTTGGGCCCAGCAGGGCTTACTTCTGAGGAGACATGCACAGGCAGGTGGGCCTGGTGCTGCTGCCTGGACATGCAGAGGTGCACAGAAGCACACACCTGTGTGACTCGTCCTCTGGCAGAGAAGGAGCAGCTTGCCACCAGTTAACTCCTTGTGCGCTGGAAGTCCTTCCCCTGGGATGGAAATGGGGCCCTTTGCACAGAACTGAAAGGAGGAGAAGCCCCAACGAAAGAGGAATGGCTTCAAAAGTTGGTGGGCTCTGAATCACAGAATCACAGAATCATAGAGTTGGAAGAGACCACAAGGGCCATCCAGTCCAACCCCCTGCCAAGCAGGAAACACCATCAAAGCATTCCTGACAGGTGGCTGTCAAGCCTCTGCTTAAAGACCTCCAAAGAAGGAGACTCCACCACACTCCTTGGCAGCAAATTCCATTGTCGAACAGCTCTTACTGTCAAGAAATTCTTCCTAATGTTTAGGTGGAATCTTCTTTCTTGTAGTTTGAATCCATTGCTCCGTGTCCGCTTCTCTGGAGCAGCAGAAAACAACCTTTCTCCCTCCTCTATATGACATCCTTTTATATATTTGAACATGGCTATCATATCACCCCTTAACCGTCTCTTCTCCAGGCTAAACATACCCAGCTCCCTAAGCCGTTCCTCATAAGGCATCGTTTCCAGGCCTTGGACCATTTTGGTTGCCCTCCTCTGGACACGTTCCAGCTTGTCAATATCCTTCTTGAACTGTGGTGCCCAGAACTGGACACAGTATTCCAGGTGGGGTCTGACCAGAGCGGAATACAGTGGTACTATTACTTCCCTTGATCTAGATGCTATACTCCTATTGATGCAGCCCAGAATTGCATTGGCTTTTTTAGCTGCTGCATCACACTGTTGACTCATGTCAAGTTTGTGGTCTACCAAGACTCCTAGATCCTTTTCACTTGTACTGCTCTCCAGCCAGGTATCACCCATCCTGTATTTGTGCCTTTCATTTTTTTTGCCCAAGTGTAGTACTTTACATTTCTCCCTGTTAAAATTCATCCTGTTTGCCTTGGCCCAGTTCTCTAATCTGTTAAGGTCATTTTGAAGTGTGATCCTGTCCTCTGGGGAAATGGACAGCAAAAAGAAGAGATAAAAGAGACGAACTGTTCCTGAAAGAGTGGAGAGACCTGTGGGGACTAGTTGAAGAACCGTTGTGGTCAAATGGGAACATGGGCAGTGTTCGAACTATGAGCAGCAGAATGAAAACAATGATAGGTCGGCGGTTCAAATCCCTGCGACGGGGTGAGCTCCCGTTGCTCGGTCCCTGCTCCTGCCAACCTAGCAGTTCGAAAGCACATCCAAGTAGATAAATAGGTACCACTGCAGTGGGAAGGTAAACGGTGTTTCCGTGCGCTGCTCTGGTTCGCCAGAAGCGGCTTAGTCATGCTGGCCACATGACCCGGAAGCTGTATGCCGGCTCCCTTGGCCAGTAAAGCGAGATGAGCTCTGCAACCCCAGAGTCAGTCACGACTGGACCTAATGGTCAGGGGTCCCTTTCTCTTTACCTATGGCATATAAAGCAGTAAGTATAAGGTGGGAATAAAAATATGGAAGTAAAGGGGGCAGCCCTCTCCTCCTCCTCCATGAATTTGCCCAAGCCGCTTTAAAGCTATCTGGGTTGCTGACCATCCTGCGTCCTGCAGGAGGGAGTTCCACGGTTTAACTATGTGCTCTGTGAAAGGAGGCTAGGCCGGAGAGATAAGTGTGCCGTCTACCATTGGTGGCAACTGGTCCCAGGCCTCCCTGTGTGCCAATGGTCCAGCCTGGGCACCTGCGTGTGAGTGTTGCAGAGGGTTGGACTAGGTGACCCCTTGGGTCCCTTCCAGCTCTACAATTCTGTAGACCCCACAGCCCTTTCCCCCGACACTCGGCAGTGGGGAGAGGGGTGTCCTCAAAGCACCCCAATCCCACCCTCTGGGCCTCCCCCCCCCCAGAGACCTGCTTCTCCTGCCCCCTTGGCCCCTCTCCAGAGGATATCCGGTTGTTTTGCGCCTCCGCTTCCTTCCCGGAGACTTGGGACAAAGCGTCTGCCTCCTGGTTTCAGACAGGATCGCGGAGGAGACAGGTTGTCCGCCCCCCGCCCCCCCGCTTTGGCCCGAAGCCCAGAGTCCTGGCCTGCCGTCATCTCCTGGACAAACAGGATCTCGCAAGGCCCCTGCAGAAAGGCAGGAAGGCAGAAGCAAAGGAGCTGAAGGTCCAGGAAAGCCGGAAGAGCTTTGGAACTCACCACCACTGGATTCAAGGGGAAACGGCCAGGAATGCAAGCAGGTTCAGAAGCCAGTGTGTTTTCTGGAAGTGCATTTCCTCGGGAAAATCTCACATTCGGGGTCTGGAATAAGTCACAAAGGCGATCCTGGTAACCATTGAAATGCCAGTCTGGGGGTTAGCTAGTGTGCTGCAGCAGTCAGAGTGTGGGGCCAGGACCTGGGAGACCAGGGTTCGAATCCCACCCCCACCCCACCCCCCCGGCCCTGAAGCTCAGTGGGTGACCTTGTGCCAGCTACTCACGACCCCTTTGCCTGGCAGAATGGGCACTGCCAGAGGCGACACGTGGTGCCCCTTCTGCCCGTATTTCAGCGTGGCAATCCTTGCACTTTGGAACTCCCTGCCACATGACATCAGACGGGGGCTTTTGCAGGACTCTTTTCAGCACCTTCTAAGCGACACCCCCCCCCCCCAGACGCTTGTGGAGTCAATGCCAGGCTGGATCTGCTTTTTCCAGCCTGTTGTTCCAGCTTCCCTAAAGTCTTACATTCTTGCTGCTAATTCTCCTAATGGATAATTTCATTGTTTTTATGCTTTTTTGGAAAGCGCTTTGAGGCTGCTCTTGTTTTACGATCCAGCGGTGCGTAAATTTTATGGAATAAGTAAATACTGGAAGGAGATTTTAATTTTTTACATTTTAACAATGTATCATCATAAAAAAGAGAGGGAAGGGTGGGAAAAAATGAGCGGGGCTTTTTTGACTTTTCTTTAGTGATCTTGCAGCCCCCCCCCCCACCCTGACCTCCGCGCACCACCCAACCACTGAAGAGCCATTCACCCCCCACCCAGGGACCCCTTTGCAGACCCAGGTCCCAATCCCTTGCCAGACCAGCGCCCCCCCCAAAAAGGAGCCCAGGCTCAGCAACGGGGGCGAGGCGCCCCCCACCCCAATTTGGCAAGGGTTGCAATGGCCGGCAGGGACTTGCTCCCTAGGAAACGCGCCCCGGAGCGGGGCCGGGCTTTGCAGAAGCCTCCTTCTCGGCGGCGGGGGGTCGGGGGAAGCGCGGCGCTCCGCACGCGCTCAGAGGTGCCCTCGCCTCCGCCTGCGCTCGTGCACAGAGGGAGGGGGGGTCCCCGCGGGGCCGCCTCCCCCTTCCTGTCTCCCGGCCGGAGCGAGCGGAAGTTTGGCGGCTGCCCGGCCAGTCGAGGAAGGAGGAGGAGGAGGAGCAGGTAAACCGGATTGGGGCGGGGGGGGGAGAGAAAGACACGTTGCCGGGGGGGGGGAAAGAAAATCTGGCCCCTCCCTGCGGCCACCTTGCAGCAAAGGCTGCCCATTCTGCAGCCCCCCCCCCCGACAGACAGGCGTCCACTTCTCTCCCCCCCCTTGAGCTCTTCAGGCGCCCTCCCTGTTGCGCCCTCCTCTTTGCTCCCTCCCTGTTGCGAAGTGCGGGGCGCGGGAAGATGGGGGGGTCTTTATTTCCTGCCCCCTTCAGCCCCCCCCCATTCCTCTTCTGAGCTCCGCATCCCTGCAGGGCTGGCCGGTCCTCACCTCGCCAGCCCCCCACCCCACCCCCCACCCCACCGGGTGCGAGGCGGGAGAGGGGGCCGCGCACGGGGAGAGGGGTCTTGTGGGGAGAGGCCCGGCCGCGCCCCCCCCACCGCCGTCCCCTTCCCACCCACCCTACAAGCCCTCCGACCCTGTTCCGCGAAATGGCCCCATTTCACAGCTTCCGAGGGAAAGTCGAGGCTTGGCTCCGCCTTGCACCCCCCCCCGAAGAATCCTGCATTCCTCGGCTTGCAGAGCCTGTTCTCCCCCCCCCAGCCCCCCCCCGGGCTTCCTGCTCCGTGCAGGGCAAGACCAGGCAAGACTCGCCCTGGGCAACCTCCCCCCCCCGCCCTTTCCTGCCCCCGCCCTGCTCCTCCTTTCCTATAAATACCGCGGGGGGGGGCAGAGGGAGTGTCTCCCCATTGCACAAGGTGCGGCTGGGCATGTCTGCAGCGGAGGGACTGGCCCGGCCTGGCTGGGCTGGAGGTGCGCCCCCCCCCCCGCATGCAACACCCCTTTCCTTCCTGAACACTTGTGGGGGGGGTGAGCTCCAGGGCTGGGGGTGCGGAAGCACATCCTGGTTCCCTGGGGGGGTCTCCTCTCTTTGGCTGCTGATAGGGAGGGAGGGGGGAGGGAGCTGGCATCCTGCTTGCCTCCCTGGCTGGCTGCCCCCCCCCCGCCCGGGCATCTACAGCAAGAGCACCTTGGGCAGGAGGGGGTTACTGGCCCGGCTGCTCAGGGTGGGGTGGGGGGGATGAATCAGCATCCGCTGCTCCTGCTGAGGCAGCCGCCCTGAGCACCCTCACCGGCCGGGGCCCTTGGGTGCCAGCGGAAGGCAGAGACCAGCAGGAGGAGGGGGGAGTCTTGCAGCAAAGGTCAGCCAGAGGGAGGGCAGAGTTGGGGGGTAGGGAGGCGTGGGGTGCTGTTCAGGGAAGGGGGTGCCATGGGTGGGACTGTCAGACTCAGACCCTGGGCTCCATTGAGCTCAGTGTAGCCTGCTCTGACCGGCAGCAGTCGCTCTCCAGGGATCTTTCTCCCATTGGGGACCTTCTGCATTCCAAGCAGGTGTTTTGCCCCTGAGGGGAAGCCTTTCCTTTCAGCCCTGGGGCCACAGAAAGCTGCCCTATGCTGAGTTAGACACCCAGCCCTGCCAGCACCCTGGCTGGCAGCTTCTCTCTGGGATTTCGGGCCCCTCCCAGGCCTTCCCAAGGATGCCGCCAATTGGGGTTTGTACCGGTGCTCTCCCAATCAGCCACCACCCCTTGCCTCTGAGATGATCCTCAGGGTCGTGGGTTCAAGCAGCGGGTTGGGCTAGATGACCCTCGGGGTCCCTTCCAAGTCTCCCATTCCTGTTAGTCCTTCTGGTTCTTTAGGGAAAGCTGCCTGGTAAAGGAACGGAGGAAGCTGCCTGCTGAGTCAGGCCCTGGGGGAAACTCAGCATTGCTTACTCTGACTGGCAGCAGTGGCAGGGGTCTCTCTCCCAGCCTGGATTGGCATTCTGCATGCCAAGCGGGTGTTCTGACCTTGTGCCCCTTCCCCACTGTCACCTGGCTTAACCCTCTCTCTCTCTCTCTCTCTCTCTCTCTCTCTCTCTCTCTCTCTCTCTCTCTCTCCCCCTCTCTCCTAGGCTTCTCCCCCGCCCTACTGTCCAGCCCCCCACCTCGCCCGTGGAACCGGCCCTGACCCCTCCCTCGGAGCCACCACCGCCCGGACCCCGCCATGCCCCCGGCCTGGCATGGAGCCCTCTGGGAGCCTGCTTCAGGGCAAGCCCTTCTACTGCCGGGAGTGGGCGCTGGGCCGGCTGGCGCTCAGCCTGGAGGGGGGCGGGGGGGTGCTGGTGACGGGGGGCCCCGGCAGCGGCAAGACGGCCCTGTGCACTGAGGCGCTGTGGCCCACCTCCGAGGTGGGGCGCCGGGTGGGGCTGGGCGAGAGCGCCTTGGCCTGGCACTTCTGCCAGCCCCACGATAGCGCCACCTGCTCCCCCCGGGGCTTCCTCCTCCGGCTGGTGGAGCAGATCCGCCAATGCCCGCTGCTGCCCGGGTACGGAGAGCGCCTCAGCCGGGCGGATGCCCAGAGCACCCTGGACAACGCGCAGTGCAAGAAGGACCCGGACGAAGCCTTTCGCAGGTGAGAGAGAGCCAGGGTGGATAAAAATCAATGATTTTTTTAAAAAAATCAAAAAAATCAGATTTTTTTGATTTAAATCGGATTTTTTTGATTTAAATTGGATTTTTAAAATAAAATGCTTTTGGAGGAAAAATCTTTCTAAATATAGTCTTCTATTTAAGTTACATTGTAGTCCAAAGGCTATTCATCAGGAAATAAGGATTTGTTTTAAGTTTATCAAGTGTGCTAAAACTCAGGCTAAGTTTTTTAAAAAAAATGTTTAACCACATCAGTTAACAAACATGGATACATATGCTATTATGTTATTGTTTTAGTTAAATAAATTGTTTAAATGGTTATTAGGGAAATGATTATTTTTCTCCTTCCAATAAAGTACAGCAGAAAAGTTGTCCAAATATAAACAGTTAACTTATTAAACCTCACCATAATTTCATAATTATCTGTCTATGTATTTCTAGTAGTATAGCCAAATCAGTAATTTTTGATATAACTGTAAAAACTACTCTGAAAATTTATTATTCCAAAAATGAAACCTTCATGTGGTTGTAAATATTAAGATTATACCAGCAAGAATGAGTCTTTCTGTAAAAAAAAAAAATTAAATCAAGTCTTACTGACTAGTGATTTAAATCAAGCCTTACTGACTAGTGATTTAAATCAATTTGATTTAAATCAAATCCACCCTGGAGAGAGCCTCCTGTGGGGGTGGCGTCCTGGTCTCCCCACTGTCCAGAGGGCAGGATCCCCTCTTCCTTCTGGATCAGGCCCATCCAGCCTAGCATCCGGTTCTCGCAGTGGCCAAAAACTCCTCAGAATACCTGGGAATTGAGGCAGACTGCGCCCTAAAAGCATCAGGGTGGATAGAAATCAATCATTTAAAAAATTATAATGGTTTTTTTTTTTTTACATTTAAATCGTATTTTTAAAATAAAAATGCTTTTGGAGGAAAAATCATTCTAAAGATAGTTTTCTATTTAAGTTACATTATAGTCCAAAGGCTATTCATCAGGAAATCAGGATTTGTTTTTCATGTGTGCCAAAACTCAGTCTAAGTTGTTGTTTTTTTGTTGTTTTGTTTAACCACATCAGTTAACCAAGATGGATACATTTGCTATAACGTTATTGTTTTAGTTAAATAAATTGTTATTAAGGAAATGATTTCCCCCCCTCCTCCCGATAAAGTACTGCAGAAAAGTTGTCCAAATATAAACAGTTAACTTATTAAACCTCACAATCATTTCATAATTATCTGTCTTATGTATTTCTAAATAGTATAACCACATCAGTGATTTTTGATATAAGTGTAAAAACTACTCTGGAAATTTATGATTCCAAAAATGAAACGTTCATCTGGTTGTAAATATTAAGATCATACCAGCAAGAATAAGTCTTTCTGTAAAGAATAAATGATTTAAATCAAATCCACCCTGCACGGGGGCCAACCAAATACAGTGGTACCTCTGGTTACGTACTTAATTCGTTCCGGAGGTCTGTTCTTAACCTGAAAGTGTTCTTAACCTGAAGCACCACTTTAGCTAATTGGGCCTCCCCAGGGGTGTAGCAAGGGGGGGGTGATGCGGGCGGGCCGCCCCGGGTTCCACCCCAGAGGGGGGTGACACTTAAAAAAAATTTTTTTTAATTTTTTTTTTAACTTTATTGAAAAAAAGAGATAATAGACACACACACGAAAAAAACCCACAGCTCGCAAAGTGGCACCATCAGAGGGGGGTGACACTTTATTATTATTATTATTATTATTATTATTATTATTATTTTAAAAAATTAAATTTTAACTTTATTGGAAAAAAAGAGATAATAGACACACACACAAAAAAACCCCCCACACCTCGCAAAGTGGCACCATCATTTTTGGGGGGTGGGGGTGACTTGCTATGCCACTGGGTGCAGCTCTGCCAGTGCCCTGGCAAAGTGGTGGTGGTGGGGGGGTGTCAAAAAAAATTCCGCCCCGGGTACCACCTGGGCTTGCTACGCCTCTGGGCCTCCCGCTGCTGCTGCACCGCCAGAGCACAATTTCTGTTCTCATCCTGAAGCAAAGTTCTTAACCCAAGGTACTATTTCTGGGTTAGCAGAGTCTGTAACCTGAAGCGTCTGTAACCCGAGGTACCACTGTGCCCATCCTGGGAATCCCGCAAACAGGCTCTGAGCCCAAGAGCTCCCTCTATCCCCAAACGCTCCATTCCCGCCCAGCCGTTGAATTGATCTTAATGCTGCCCACCTTTTCAGCTGTACACAATTCCCCCCCCCATATATTCAATAAACCTTTCCCACTCTTCTCCAAAACGTGTTCTTCTTGTTCTCTTATTCTATATGTTTAGTCTGCAAGCTGCGCATATTCCGTCAGCTTAACCTGCCATTCTTCTTCGGCTGGGACTTCGCTTGTTTTCCGTTTTGGGGCTAACAAAACATGTGCCACACTAGTAGCATACATAAATAACCTTTTTTGACAACTGGGAATTTCAGTTGAATTATCTCAAAAAGAAAAGACTCAGGTTTTTGGGGGGGGAAAGTACTTTTAAACATTTTCTCCAATTCATTATAAATTCTTCCCCAATACTACTTTACCCTTTTACAAGTCTGCCACATATGAAAGAATGTCTCTCGGTGTTCCCCATTTGCAATATTCACAAGGGGACAATGACAATAAAATATATTCTATTCTATTCATATTGTGTGCCCCCCCTCTCTCTTTCCCTCCCTCCCTCCCTCCCTCCCTCCCTCCCTTCCTTCCTTCCTTCCTTCCTTATTTCCTCAATCCACAGGGCCGTCCTGCTCCCCCTGCTGGACCTGCCGCCCCCCACCAAGCCCCTCCTGCTGGTGGTGGACGCTCTGGACGCCGGCCAGGCTGAGCGCGAAGAGGAGCGAGCCCCCCCTCCGGGGCCCAGCCGGACCATCGCCCAGCTCCTGGGGAGCCACCTGCAGCTGCTGCCCCCCTGGCTGCTCCTGGTCTGCACTGCTCGCTCCCACAGCAAGGGGGTGCTGCGCCTCTTCAACGGTGAGGGGGAGACCCGGCCGGAGGGGAGGGGGGCCATGGACTTCTCTAAAAGCCTGGCGGCTCTTCAGAAATGGCCTCAGAAGTCCTCAGTGGTCCTCTAGTCCAGCCCCCTGCAATGCCCAATTTGCAGCTAACTTCCCTTTAACATTAACGTTGCATGTCACCCTTCATCTGGGATAGCTCAGTTGGTAGAGCATGAGACTCTTACTTTCAGGGTTGTGGGTTCGAGTCCTGTGTTGGGCAAAGGATTCTTGCTGGGATGGGTGGGGTATAAATATATTATTATTATTATTATTATTATTATTATTATTATTATTATTATTATTATTGCATTGCAGGGGGTTGGGCTGGGTGGCCCTCAAGGTACCTTCCAGTTTTACAATATGATAATTTAGAACAGTGCTTCCCAAACTTGTGTCTCCAGCTGTTTTTGGACTACAGTTCCCATCCTCCCTAACCACCGGTCCTGATAGATTGGGATGATGGGAGCTGTAGTCCAAAAATAGCTGGAGAACCAATTGGAAAACTTTTATCAAATATATGGGAGATAATTGTGTACGGCTGAAAATGCTGGCAGCCTTAAGATCAATTCAACAGGGTAAATAAGTTTTGGTGGGTGCAATAATGGAATACTGATTGGTATAGTTTCTGTAAAATATGCAGGGATTTGTGATATGTAAAATGAACCATGGAAAGAGAAGAAGGGAAGCCATTGATATCTTAAGGATGTAAAACGAGTATTTTGAATTATAAAACAGAAAATTTAATAAAAATTATTTTAAAAAACAGCTGGAGACCCAAGTCTGGGAAGCACTGATCTATAATAATGATCCCGAGAATAAAAATACAGAATAAAGCCACAATGTAACCATAATCTTTCGTATTTTTAAAGCTTTTTGTACTGTAATTGGTGGAAACCACCTTGAGCCCTGAGAAAAAGATGGCATATACAGACTATTTTGTGGCACCTTCCAGGGTGGGCATATTATCCCCACTTTTTTGGGGGGGGCTCACATTTTTGTGGGGGGCTTTCGGGGGGAGGCCCAGCCCCTTCTCACCCCTCGGTTCTCCCCTTGACCCCCCGCAGGGTTCCGGTGCCTGTGCCTGGACGACCTTCGCCGGGAGCCGGTGGTCTGCGATGTCCAGCAGTACATCCTGGCGCGGCTGGACCGGGAGGAGCCCCTCCGGCGCCACCTGACCCGCGACACGGCCGAGGCCCTGAGCCAGCTGCACATCAAGAGCAATGGGTGCCTGCTGTACCTGGAGCGGGTACTGGACGGCGTGGCGGGCGAGCTGGTCACCCTGCGCGAGGTGCGCCACATCCCGGGCACCCTATACGGCCTCTACCTCTGGCTGTGCCAGCGTCTCTTCCCAGGCCAGGACTTTGCCCTTGTCCGCCCCCTGCTGGAGGCCCTCCTGGCTGCACCGCGCCCCCTGCGCCCCATGGAGCTGTATGCCGCGGTGTGGACTCGCCGCCCGGTGCCCCGGGAGGAATTTGAGGGCTGGCTGGCATCCCTAGCGCCCCTGCTCCACCAGGGACCCGGGGGCACCTGCATCCTCTTCCACGCCAGCTTCGCCGAGTGGCTCTGCGACGTCAAACACTGCACCCAGAGGTACCTCTGTTGCCCGGCCCGTGGGTACGCCTCCCTCGCCATGAGCGCCTCGTGCCGCGCACCTGCGCTGCTGCCCGAGCAGGTGCATGAACTGGCGCACCACCTGCTGCACGCCGAACTGGGCATGGAAGCCTGGCAGCTGGCGCTGTGGCTGGTGTGGTGCGGGGCGCCAGTCGAGCGCTGCCTGGAGCCTGAGGAGGCGCTGCTGCTGCCCCTGGCGCCCGCGGTTCTGGAGCTTCTGGTGCTTGCGGGCGCACGGATGGGGTCCCAGGGGCCTGGACCGTCCCTTCAGCAAGCCCTCGAGAGGGAGGACTCGGTGCGGCTACTCCTGGAAAACGGCGCCAGCGTCAACCAGCGGGATGTCACAGGGCGCACCCTGCTGGCCAGCGCCGCTCACAGCGGCAACCACGAGGTGGCGGGTCTCCTCCTGGCACGTGGGGCGCAGGCCGAGGTCCCGGACCGGCACGGGCAAACGCCCATGACCCTGGCTGCCCGCCAAGGCCACACCAAAGTCCTGCTCTGTTTGCTGGCACACGGCGCCCAGGTAGATCGCCCTGACCGGGAGGGCTGGACGGCGCTGCGGGCAGCCGCCTGGGGGGGCCACGGTGAGGCCGTGGGGGTCCTGCTACGAGCCGGCGCCAACGTGGACTGTGCTGACGCAGAAGGGAGAACGGCGCTGAGGGCGGCGGCCTGGGGCGGCCACGAGGAGATTGTTGCCACACTGCTGGAGCACGGAGCTGACCTCAACCGGGCCGATACAGAGGGACGCACGGCACTCATTGCAGCCGCCTACATGGGGCACCGCGAGATTGTGGCACTGCTGCTGGCTCACGGAGCCCACGTGGACCACGCTGATGTGGATGGGCGCACAGCCCTGTCAGTGGCGGCCCTGTGTGTGCCTGCCAGCCGTGGCTATGCCAAGGTGGTGGAGCTCCTCCTGGACTACGGGGCGTCCCCGGGGCACAAGGACCGGGATGGCATGACCCCCTTGCTGGTGGCTGCCTACGAGGGCCATGCCGACGTGGTGGAGTTGCTGCTGGAGGCTGGAGCGGACGTGGACGAGGCCGATGGGGCTGGTTGTGCCCCTCTGCTGGCAGCCGCCTCCATGGGCCACCGTGCCGTGGTGGACACCTTGCTGCTCTGGGGGGCGGCCGTCGACGGGCTGGACGGTGAGGGCCGCACGGCACTGGGTGTGGCTGCTGGGCAGGGCAGCGAGGCGGTTGTTCGGGCGCTGCTGGAGAGAGGCCTGGACGAGAACCACCGGGATGCCCTGGGCTGGACCCCGCTGCACCTAGCCGCCTGGCAGGGCCACGCCAGGACGTGCGCCGCACTCCTGGAGGCCGGGGCCCGTGTGGCGGAAACAAACCGGGACGGGAGGGTTCCCCTGATGCTGGCTGCCCAGGAGGGCCACACAGACACCGTGCAGCTCCTGCTGGACCGCGGCTCCCCCATCGACCACCAGGGCTACGATGGGCTCTCCGCCCTCTTGCTGGCCATGCTGGGGGGCCACCGATCCACGGCCGAGCTGCTCCTGCGCAAGGGGGCCGACGTCAACCTCTCAGACGCCGAGGGGCGCCCTATGCTGTACCTGCTGGTGCTCGAGGGGCGCCTGGAGATGGCGGAGCTGCTGCTGGAGAATGGGGCTGGGCTGGAGGGGCAGGATGCCCAGGGCCGCTCAGCCCTGCACGTGGCCTGCTGGCAGGGCCACGCCGAGGCGGCACAACTGCTGCTGAGCTACGGGGCCGACGTGGACGCGCTGGACACGGAGCGCCGTTCTGCCCTGCACCTGGCAGCCTGGAGGGGCCACGCCCGGATTGCCCATCTGCTGCTGGAGGGCGGGGCTCAGCCGGACCATGCCTGCAACCAGGGGGCCACGGCGCTGGGCATCGCCGCCCAGGAGGGGCAGGCAGATGTGGCAAAAGTCCTGCTGGAGCATGGTGCCAGCCCTGGCGTCCTTGACAGAGCCGGCCGAACCCCGCTGCGTGTGGCGGCCAAACGGGGCCACCGGGACGTCCTGCGGTTGCTGGAGGGGCATGGGGCTGCGCCCGGCTCCCCAGGCTCCGTGGGCAGCTCCCCCTCGGCCTCGCTGGACTCTGCAGCAGGCGAGCACCCCAAGTCGCAGGCCTTCCTCTGTTCCTCGGGTGCCGCCACCTCCTCCACTTTCCACTCGCTGGCCACCGCACAGACGGTCCCCGTGGACACCCTCAGCTTCACCCAGCAGATCCAACAGCACTCACTGCCTCGCCGGCGCCAGGCTGCCCTCGCTGCCCTGCCCCGACCCACAGTGGCTCAGGACAAGCACAACGGGGAGGCCGTGGGGAGCCCCTTGCTCCTCTCCATCGACACTCTGGACCCCCACCTGCACCTCAAGGCGGCCATCAAGCTGCAGTTTGAGGGCCCCACCTGCGGCTACGAGTACAAGCAGGAGACGCCCCTCTGACGGGCCCTGGGGGGGCAGGGGCATTTTCGTGAGCGGGTCTGCTAATGCACAAAGGCCTTGGTGATGGGCACTGCCACCACTTGGGGGTGCAGAGGTGGGGTGTCTGGTTGCCTCTCCCAGGATGGCACTACTGAGGAAACGGGTTGTGGGGGGTGGGGGTTAGGCTTGTGGTCTGGGGCAGAGACCGGAAGGCAGAAATCCAGCCCGGCCACATAGCACAAAGGTCCACCATCTAGGGGGCCGAGCAGATAGGCGCATGGCATGGCTAGGTCTGTTTGGGGCACTCTTCCCACGGCTCCCTGTCTTCTCCCACGGCTCCCGGCAACACAATCGAGGTGCCTTGGACTCCCGGTTGTCAGTTTGTGAAGGTGGACGGAATAGGAACACACATGAGAAAAGCTATCAGCTCCTTAACTTGAACTTTGGGGCTGCGGAAATTGTGTTTGGGGTGGAGAAGAGCCAAATCCTGTGGTTTGGATTTCAAGGGAGAGGGAGGCGGGGCATGTACAGAGTGCCTTTTAGCAGGGAGGTGCCCTCTGCGTGTTCCTGGTCTGGCTTGAGGTCCAATGCCAGGCTTGCCTTAACCACCTTGCCCCCTCCCTCACTGGGAGGTGGCGCCTGCTCCGCCATGGGGTGCAGTTGAGGGGCCCATATCAGGGGGAGCCCATCCCCAAAGGGGCTGGCAGTGCAGGGTCTCGGCTTCTTTCCCTCCGGGGCCCCAGTGGGTGTGTTTCAGAACTTGTAGAGTTGGGAGGGACCACCAGGGTCATTAGCCCAATACAATGCCAAGATGGGCTATTGGTGGCCCTTGGAGAAGAAGCACAGGGGACCTTCTCCGCACCCCAAGAAATACACATAGCCCACCTCTCCGTGGGTCCCTGGCAAGCCCCTCCCCCACCCCTGGTGCTGTGACCAATGCTGCCTTCATTGGTGTCTTAACCACTTCTTTAATGAGTTGCCACAAGTGACTTTGGAACCACTGGATACCAAAAATGGCTGGTGGGAGGGAGAGCGCCCTCCCTCTTTCCCTTGTAGGGCAGCCCCGTCCCTGCCCAATGCCTCCTGCCTGCCTCTGGGACCTGGCCAGCCATTCTGGGGGGGGGCATCACCTCCTTGCTGGGGCCACCGATGCTGACCATGGTGCTTCGTTGCTTCTCCAGGGACCCTCGCGGCTCACCTTGATTTGCAGAACTCCCACCATCAATAAAGGTCCAACTCTGGAAACATTCTTGTCCTGGCATCTGTTGGCAGGGTGGGTGTGGGGAACGTCCTTGCATGCAGTGGCCTAGCAAGGGTTGCCAGGGCCCGGGGCAAAGCAACTGTCCTTGGTAGAGCTGGGCGATATAGTGATAAATGGTCTGAAACCGGTATGGCGCTCAGATCAGAATACCGGTTCCTGGCATTTTGAGCTGGCAAGACATCTTGCCAGCTGGGGGGCAAAGGCACAGGCCGACGCGACGGAGCCCGAGAAGGGCCTGGGCAAATACCCTTGAAAGCTCTGCCTGAACCTTTGAGGAAGCCCCCTGCCCCTCCGGCTCATGTGTGCTGGAGAGGTATCTGGACTTGCTCAGCTGGGGGGCAGGAGGCTTCCTGACCCCCAGCTGAGCAATTAAGTGAAGCCCTGGTGCCCTTCTCACACTAGCCAGAGCCATATCAAGGCTTTGTAGCAGGAGTCTCCAAACTACGGCCCGCTGGCCGGATACGGCCCAAGGGGCTCATTTATCCAGCCCCCGGCGACCCCTGCCGCCCGCCGCTACCACCCGCTCTTACCGGCATGGCACGGCACGGCTGCCCACTTCTGGGTCGGAAAAGCACCAGAAATAGCTTGTGTGCATGCGCAAGCGTTATTTCCGGTGCACATCTGGGGCGGAGGAGGCCTGTGCACATGGCGCACAAGCTATATCCGGTGCTCCTCCGACCTGGAAGTGCACCGGAAATAGCGTGGGCGCACACTCCCCCGCCCTCCGCTGCAGACACCGGCCCGAGGCGCGGTAAGTTTGCTGACCCCTGCTTTGTAGGGTCGGGTGATGTAACTCGGCTGCTTCTTCCTCCCCTAAGGTGGGGAGCAGGAGGCAGCCAGAGTCAGACCTCATGAGATATCTAACATATCGTAATATTTAGCCGCTGATCTATTGCAATGCTCAGTGGCCAACCAGAGGCAGGATCCCGAGTGCAGAAGCAACTTGCTGCTTCCTCCCATGGAGGCAGAGCTGAGCTGCTGGGGCCAGAAGCCACTGAGAGCCCCCCCCCCCCCGGGATTTGTCTATTCTAATTCTGGTTGCATTAGAATTCGTCCGATGCAACGGAAATCGAGCCGAATCTGAAAATTTCAAAGGCAGCAGATCATTGTTCTGCATGCAAAAAACACTGAGAGCAAGAATAAGGATTTATTTATTCATTCCATTTATATACCACCCTTTATCCAAATGTACAATATTTAGAATGTAGTTTGTGCAGCGTTGTAATAAAAACATAATACAGAGTATGGTAATGCAGAACATAGTAATATAATCATAACAACAATTCACACAAACACATTTAAAGGGCTGCAGAATATGAATCAGCCAAAGGCTTGGGAGAAGAGGAATGTTTTCACCTGGTGCCGAAAGGTGTATAATGAAGGCGCCAGGCGAACTTTCTTGGGGAGAGCATCGCACAGACTGGGAGCCACTGCAGAGAAGGCCCCGTTCTCGTGTTGCCACTATCTGGACCTCTCAAGGAGGCGGCACACGAAAAAGGACCTCGGAAGATGATCTCCGGGTCGGTTCATTTGCAGAGAGGGGGTCCTTAAGGTATTGCGACCCTGAGGCTTTCTGGGTCAAAACCAGCACTTTGAATTGGGACCAGAAATTAATTGGCGGCCAGGGCAGTGGGGCCAGGATTGGCATTACAGGCTCAAACTGTCTTGCCCTGGTGAGCAACTTGATGCCGAATTTTGCACCAACTGAATTTTCCAAACCACCTGCAGAGGCAGCCCCACGTATCACAGTAATCTAACCTAGAGGTTACCAGAGCAGAGATGATGGAATTGAGGTTACCCCTGGCCAGACACAGACGTAGCTGGGCCACCAGCTGACGCTGATGGAAGCCCCCCTGGGCCACCGAGGCCACCAGAGTCTCAAGCGACAGGAATGCCTCAGGGAGGAAATCCAGCTATGCCCTTGCTCCTTCGGTCCTCTTTTTAAGGGTCCCAGGTGGGGGGGGCAAGGCAGGAAGGTGTCTTGGTTCTGGGAGTCCCAGCTCTCTCCCCGCTCCAATAAGACAACGTGGGGGGACCCCCACAAGCATCCCTACTCAGTTTTGGGGAGCAGGAGTAGGGGTCTTGCACCCCACCCCTCCTTCAACAGTACTGGAAGGTTTTCAGGCAGTGGTGCATGCTGTCTGCCACCACTAGGTGGCGCTCCCCGAGAAGGGCAACCCCCCGGGGGCTGCTTAACCCCTCGGTGGCCACGGCCCAGCCCCTCCCTCGCGGAGGGTAGCAGAAGACGGCGTGGGAGAGGCGCCCCCAGTCGGCCACCACCACCCGCCCGGCCTCGTCCAGGGAGACCCCCCAGGGGTTGATGAGCAGCGGGGGGCGGCCCTGCCCACCCAGCACCCTCAGGAGCTGCCAGGTGGGGGCCAGCACCTTCACGCAGCAGCCCCCGTCCAGCCCCCGCTCAGAGACGGCCACCTCCCCCCGGCTGTTGGTGGCCACCAGGTAGGGCTTGACGAAGCCCCCCACGGCCTCCCTCCGCACCAGCCGGCCCCCGGACACCCCCAGGACATGCAGCGCCCCCAGACGCATGTCAGCCACCAGGAACTCCCCCCGGGGGGCAAGGGCGATGCCCCGGGGGCTCTGGAAACCCTCGGCCAGGGCTTGCAGGAGGCGGCCTCGGGCGCTGTACAGCTCCACACGGCGCCAAGAGGGGCTGGTCAGTGCCACGCAGCCTCCCCTGCCCTGGGCCACGTCAAAGTAGGCCTTCCCCGGCAAGGGCATGGCCCGCCCCCCAGCCCGCCCCACTTCCTGCAGCCGGCGGTTCCCAAAGTCCACCACAAAGAGGGAGCCGGCGGGGGAGGCACACAGCCCATGCGGGAGGCACAGCTGCCCCTCTCGGCTGCCCCACGCCCCCCACTGCCCCACCAGCTGGTTGCAGGGAGGGCTGGGGGGTCCTGGGTGGTGGGGCACGGCTGGGACACACTTCAAATGGGGGCTTGGAGGCTCCCCCCACCCCAGACGGGTCCCCTTGAGGAAGGCGACCCGCTCCGCTCCGGCCCCCGCCAGCTCCAGGCAGCTGCCCCCCAGCTGCCCCCCGGCTCCCTGCCTGGCTCTGTGCAGCCGCCCCAAGGACTCCGCCGAGGCCCACCGGGGCAGGGGACCCCTGGCTGAGGGCGCCCGGCTGCCCATCATGGCCACCTCCCGGATGGATCCCGATCCGCCCATCTCCCCACTGCTGCTGCTGTCAGAGGCGTCTTCTTGCACCCAGACTGCCCTGGCACGGAAGAGGGTGGCAGGCTCCAAAGGCAGGGGCATGGCAAGGGCATCGGCCGGGTCGAGGGACCCTTCTGGAAGGGACAGGCCTGGCCTTGCTGCGCCATCCACTTCCTCAGCCCCTGGCGAGCACCTCGTGGGCACCCCTGCAGAGACCGCGGACATCGCCGCTGCTGGCAGGGCTCCCTCGCTGCCCTCTGCCACAGTCCCCATCTCCATCCCCTCTGCCCAGCTGCACATCTCCCCCCGGGATGCCAGCCCAGCCTTGGCAGATGGGGCCCTCCCTGGCAGCTCCGAGGGGCAGCTCTCGCTTGCCCGCTCCTTGTCGCCACACTCCGGGCTGCTCCCTTCCGTGGGCACGGCGGGGCCTCCTCCGTGCCCTTCTCCCTTGCCCCTGGCCAGGATCTTGCTTGGGGCCAGGCTGAGGACCCTCTCCTCCAGCTGGAGCTGCCCCAGGACATGGGCCGGCCGGCCCTGCGGAGATGGCATGAAGCGGGCCCAGGTGAGCTGGAGGGAGAGGGCGCTGGCCTGCACCAGCAGATCCCTGGCCTCCTGGGCCCTCTGGGTGGAGGGTGCTGCCTCTGGGGCGGCCAGGAGGCAGGTATGGAGGTGGCTCAGCCGCTGCCGCAGGGCCTGGATCCTGGCCGCGCCCACTCGTGCCGCCTCCTCGTTGGCATCCTGAAGGGTGGCCAGCTCTCCTTGCAGCCGCAGCCGCTCTGCCCGTACCCGTGCCCACAGCCGCTCCTCTTCCTGCAGCCCTGCAGCCAGGGCCTCCTCCAGGGAGCGCTGGGCCCCCGCCAGGCCCCCCAGGTGGCGCTGCTGCAGGGAATTCAGCCAGTCCCGGGCGCCACTCAGCGCCAGCACCAGGGCCTTGTGGTCCACAGGTCCCTGCGCCATCTCCTAGGGTGGGTGGGGGGCCCTTGAGACCTCGGAAGAGAGAGAGGGAGGGAGAGATGGTCATGGGTGGCACCAGCCTCGCCAACAAACAGGCTCCCTGGGGGTGAGATGCAAAGGCTTGGCTGGCACGGGGGGGGGGGGCACCAGCTTGGCTCTGCTCTGCCTCTGCGGTCAGAGGCGGTGATGCTCTCGAATGACAGGTGCCAGAAACCACAGGCGGGGGAAGGGCTCAGATCCTACTTGTGGGTTTCGCACAGGCATTTGGTTGGTCACTGTGAGGACAGGAGGCTGGACTGGATGTTCCCCCTTTGGCCTGATCCAGGAGCCTCTTTGGCTGTTCTTGTGGAACCTCCAGCTGCAGAGGCAGTCTATCTGCACCGCTAGGTTCTTGGGAGTATTTGGCCTCTGTGAGAACAGGGCGCTGGACTTGGCTAGTTAAGCGTCGCAATTCGCATTTCCAAAGAAGTTGCTTTGTACTCTAGGACACACAAGACGGGTCCTCCCCACCTCACCTGCCTGCCAGGTAGGAGAGCGAGAGACAGCGTTTTGGGGTGGGAGCTGAGCCAGGAGACGGGAGACACAGAGGCCAACTACTGCAGAAGCAAGTGGGGCGTTGCTGCTGGGAGCCCCTCCATCCTTCACTCAGGTTGTATGTATGTGTAAATAAAGTCCCGTCGCCCAAAGACACCACCGTCTCCCCCGCTGACCTTTTCCCCAAGGAAACCAGAGATGGATCTGAAACTCCTGGCGTCTCTCACCTCTCAGAGACTGGCAGGTAACCTTATCATGATTGCTTTCATTATTCTGATTATTGCTTTATTGCAGTTTACCTGCCAGGGATGCTTTTGTGGTGGTTCCTGCATTGGGGGGGGGGAGTTGGAGTTGTTGGCTGCTGGGACCCCTCCCAACTTCACTATTTCCTGTGAGACTCGCCCTCCACTTTGGGGTCCCAGGGCAGGTTGCAGCAACTGAAACCCAACATTACAAGTACAATATTGCAAAGCACTAAAAACGGCTGGAAAAGACTCCAAAGGACGGAATGAAGGTGGTCCTAAGAGCTTCCATTGCATCTCTGGCTGCCAGGAGCTCAGGGGGGGGGGAATGGGGGGAGGCTAGCATGGCAGGTGCTGTCTCAGGTGGCACCATGAATATCTCATGAGGCCCTGGCAGACTCTCTCTGTCTCTTTCCCCACGGCTGCCCCATCCCCAGGCCAGCCTGCTAGGAGCTCAATTCCTCTGGGGCAGACAGATCCGCGGGGGGGGGGGTGCCTGAAAGGAATTGGGGGTGAGCCTGTAGAGGAGGAGCTATGCAGGAGACAGAATTATTGGGGTGAGGGCAAAGGACCCCAAGTGCTGTGGGGTGGCTGGGACCTCCCCTCCCCCTCCTGCGGGTCCCCAGGGCCCCACGAGGAACTCACCTTCTCCCTGAAGCAGCAGGAAGATGCCCTGGGAGGGCGAGGGGCTTCAGCCCAGCACAGGTGAGAGGGAGGCTGGGGAGAGAGAGGAACTGGCAGGCAGATGGAGGCAGGTGGGGGGGAGAGGCGTCACGTGATCCTGGAGGCTCTGGCTGGGTTGGCAGCCTCTGCAGGGAAGCTCAGAGCCGGAGGGGGCAGGTGGGGCGCAGGTGGGGGCACGGGCTGCCCCATCCTCTTCAAAAAGGTACCTGAGCGGGACACTTTAGCTGAGGAAGGTCCTCTTAGAATCCTAGAATCCTAGAGTTGGAAGAGACCCCAAGGGCCATCCAGTCCAACCCCCTGCCAAGCAGGAAACACCATCAAAGCATTCCTGACAGGTGGCTGTCAAGCCTCTGCTTAAAGACCTCCAAAGAAGGAGACTCCACCACACTCCTTGGCAGCAAATTCCACTGTCAAACAGCTCTTACTGTCAGGAAATTCTTCCTAATGTTTAGGTGGAATCTTCTTTCTTGTAGTTTGAATCCATTGCTCCGTGTCCGCTTCTCTGGAGCAGCAGAAAACAACCTTTCTCCCTCCTCTATATGACATCCTTTTATATATTTGAACATGGCTATCATATCACCCCTTAACCTTCTCTTCTCCAGGCTAAACATACCCAGCTCCCTAAGCCGTTCCTCATAAGGCATCGTTTCCAGGCCTTTGACCATTTTGGTTGCCCTCCTCTGGACACATTCCAGCTTGTCAGTATCCTTCTTGAACTGTGGTGCCCAGAACTGGACACATGATAGAAGCTTGTAAGATTACAGCGTGGAGAAAGTGGAGAGGTCAAACTGAATGTGGGAAGGTTCAGGATGGATAAAAAGAAAGACTATGGAACTCCCTCCCACAAGAAACAGGGATGGCCACCGACCTTGATGGTTTCACAAGAGGACGAGAGGCAGCTGTGTTTCCGAAGGCCATTTGCTGGGAAATGCAGGAGGGGAGAATGGCTCTGGTGCTCGGATCCTGCTTGTGGGTTTCGCTTTGGGGCAGCCGGTTGTGAGGAAAGGGGGCTGGACTAGGTGGGCCGCCTTTGGCCGGATCCAGCTGGGCTTCTCCTGTGTCCTTATGGAGATGCAGCTTCCAATTCCATAAAAGGGTTGCCCTATTCTGAAGAGCAAAAAAGAGAACCCACTTGTGTGCCATGGCATCAGTTATGGGGGGCGGGGCTTGCATGCCCCCCCCCCGTATTCTATTCCAGTTGCCCCCCCCCCGTCAGGGATACTTCAGCTGAGATTCTTGCATTGGCAGGGGCTGGACTAGATGACCCTCGGGGTCCCTTCCAGCTCTGCAGTTCAATGATCCAGGAACCCTAAGAGGCAGAGGCTGGCAGTCAGTGGAGGGAGGCAGGCCGGCTTCTGCTGGACCGACACACGGATCCTTCCTTTGCAGAAACCTGCCCACCCCTCAGCTCCCTCTGAGACCCCGGCTGCGCAAAGGTAAAGGACCCCTGGATGGTTGAATCCAGTCCAAGGCGACTCTCCTCTTGCTTTCAGGCCGAGGGAGCCGCGTTTCCCCACAGACAGCTTTCCGGGTCATGTGGACTAAAGCGCTTCTCGTGCAAAGGGACACCGTGACGGAAACCAGAGCGCACAGAAACACCGTTTACGGTCCCGCTGCAGCGGTACCTATTTATCTAGGTGGGGGGCGGGCGCTGTGGTCTAAACCACTGAGCCTCTTGGGCATTGCTGATCGGAAGGTCGGCGGTTCGAATCCCCGCGACGGAGTGAGCTCCCGTTTGCTCTGTCCCAGCTCCTGCCAACCTAGCAGTTTGAAAGCATACCAGAGCAAGTAGATAAATAGGCACCACCAAGGAGCAGGGAAGTTTTTAACCTGTGATATTTTAATGTATTTTAATATCTGTTGGAGGCCGCCCAGAGTGGCTGGGGGGACCCAGCCAGATGGGCGGGGTACAAATAATAAATTATTATTATTATTATTATTATTAAGCAGAGCAGTGGCTCACTGGGCACCTTGGCAGCCTGGCAGGCCCAACTCAGGAGCAGGTGGAAGGAGCCATTGTCCAGCTGTAGCACTGGGTGCAGGTCCCAGTGGACATCGCAGAAGGGAACCCCCCCCCCAGCCTCTTCTGTCCCCCTGCCCTGCCTCGGCTGTGCCCATCCCCTCTGCCAACTGGAAACCAGAGCTGCATTTCAAGGCCCTGGAAACAGAAAGCGGCAATTCTTGCTCTCGCGAAGAACCTGGGCATTTAGCCAAAATTTTAAAATCCACCTAGGATGATGCTTGTGGGGTGTTCCCTCAGCCTCCTCGCCTCAGCCCTCTCCTTGGGAGTCCTCTGGGCAGCAGCTGCCCCTGCCCCTGGTCTCTGTGCCTCCTCACACTGCCCCACAGCACCCCCTGGCCAACCTCCGACGCACCATTTATCTGGGGAGCTTGTAGTCAGGTCTGCTGCAACAAACAGCCACGCAAGCCTTTGGGGGGCAGAGATGTGAGGGGGCATCAGAGGAGGAAGGGAAGGAAAGAGGGGCAGAGGCCAGGGTGGCCCACGGCACCCCTGAGCATCATTCAAGGCACCCCAGGGTGTCATGGCACACAGGTTGAAAACCACTGCCATAAAGCATTTTGACTTCTTTTTTGGGTGAAGTACCAACAACTCCTAGAGGGGCAGCTCTGTTACTTGGCAGAGTGAAGTAACCTTGGATAGGTGGGGAGGAGAGACTCCGGACGGAGGGCAGCAGTAGCCCCTGGCAGGTCCTTCCTGCTGCCCATGAAAAAAAGAAAGAAATAGATATTCTTCTCTGTTGGAGGCCAAAGCTGAGAGTGGCAGGTCTCCTGGCCCTGTGGCAACCCCTAAACTGGCAGAGGACCGGGGGGGGGGGGCAAGGTCCAGCTGCCAGGCTCATTGGCTCCTGGGTGTGGGGGGGGGATTGGGGGGGCGAAATCATACCCCTGCCCCAACAGACAGGGACATGTCCTGGGACAGCCCTGCCTCCTTAGCGGCTGAATTCTGCCCATCCATTTCTTGGGCTATTCTGATGCCACAAGGAAATTGCAAGATAAGTGGGGGGCTGCTGCCCTCTGCTCCCCCCTCACTCACCTCAGGCCTCCTCAGCTGCTCCATTTCCTGATGGGAGCAGGCGGGGGGGGGTGTCGTCTTGGGCCTCCCAGTACGATGCTTTTCTAGACCCTTCTCAAATACATGTTGCCCAAGAAACAGCTTTGGCAGCCAGGCTAGCCATAAGAGCATTGGAAGAAGCTGCTGGATCAGGCTAAAGGCCCCCTGATCTCACAGGGGCCAACCAGATGCCCACGTGGGACCCCCCCCCAGCAGGATTCCAGCACAAGAGCCCCCCTCTGCCCTCCTGCGGCTTCCAGCAGTTGGTCTCCTGAACCTTCCAACATTCAGCTTAAATCTTTCCTCTACCCACCCTCCTTTCTCGTCTGCAAAGGCGGCACCAAAACGTACACCCACCCGCTTGGCAGAGTGATGGGGCAGCCCGTGCCCCCACCTGCCCCCTCCGGCTCTGAGCTTCCCTGCAGAGGCTTGCAGCCCCCTGGGGTGATGGCGGCAGGGGGTCCTTTGTGACCTCACAGGCCAGCCCTGCCTTCTGCTGCTCCCAGCTCCAAGCCTGCAGGGAGGGGGGGCACATCTTCCCAGCCGCTGAACAGCTCCTCCATGCCCAGCCCCATGCCCTTGCCCATGCCCACGCTCTCTTGCCACCCTCCTGGACCCCTCTAGGCCTTGTCCAGTTGCTTGCAAGATGGACGGCGGGGTCCAAACCCTGGAGATTGGGGAGGCGGATGCCAATTGGGAGCTGATCAGGGACAAGGTGAGGAGCAGGAGGAGGAGGAGGAGGAGGAGGAGGAGGGGAGCTGGCCTGGCAAGGGGCACCCTGGGAAGGAGGGACTAGTCTGCAGCATGGGCTTCCTGGGCGCCCCTCACACCAAGGCCCCCAGCTCGGTATCATGGGGGCTCTGCTCCACCTCCTCGGGGGAAGGCAGCAATGCTTCTGAATGCCAGTTGCTGGAGACCCCAGGAGGGGAGAGATGCTCTGGTGCTCAGATCCTGCTTGGGGCATCCGTTTGGCCCCTGTGAGAGCAGGAGATGGGCCTGATCCTGCAGGCGCTTCCCCGGAGAAGGGCAGCAGAGCTAACCTGACCTGGGGGCTCTCATGTGACACCTTGGCACGTGGCTTGTGGGGTCCTCAGTTTAAGGAGGATATGGACCATCCTGGGCCCCCTCCTCTGCCCACCTTACAGCTTGTCAAACATCCTCCTTAAATTGTGGTGCCCAGAACTGGACCCAGGACTCCAGGTGTGGTCTGACCAAGACAGAAGAGATAGAGTGGGGCTATGACTTCCCTTGACCTGGACACTAGACTTCTGTGGATGCAGCCTAGAAGAGCATTCGCTTTTTCTTGCTGCTGCATCACACGGTGGACTCATGTTCAGCTTGTGGTCCATCAACACCCCTGGTTCCTTTTCACATGCACTGCTAGTAAGCCAGAGGCCCCCATCTTATATTTGTGCATCTGGTTCTTCCCGCCTAAGTGCACAACCTTCCTTTTGTCCCTACTGAAATTCATTTTGTTAGCTACCGGTTCTCCAATCTGCTAAGGTCATTTTGAATTCCGATTCTGTCTTCAGTCTCTCTCCAACTGTGACCCCCGGGGGTTGCCCTAGATGACCCTTGGGTGTCCCTCCCCACGCTCCCACGTCCTGATTCCCCCCTCTCTCTGGGCAGGTGGTGGAGGAGCGCTTCGGCCCCACGGTGGTCCCCGTGCCCTTCCTGGAAGACGCCGCCTCCTACGACCTGCTGACGGTGCTGATCAAGAAGCCCCCCCTGGGCCAGGGTCTCCTCCGCCGCCAGCGCTGCCTGGTGCCTGTGGGGCCCCTGGAGAACCTGCTGCAGGAGGGCACCCCCGCCCGGGAGCTGACCCACTGCACGCGCGAGTACAACGCGCGGGTGCGGGGCGAGTCGCGCTACGAGGAGACGCGGCTGGTGGCGGGCGCCCTGCGCAATGTGCGCCTCACCATGTCGGGCGTCCACAAGAAGGTGGCCTTCCTGGTCTTGCGCCCCGGAACCGTCTCCCTGCGCCCGGACCTGCCCTGGCTGCGCTCGCAGAGCAGCGTCTATGTGGTCTACGAGGTCTTCTACTGCGCCAGCCTGACCATGGCCGTCACGCAGGGCGCAGAGCGCAGCTTCTTCCACCGCGACCAGCCGCTGCCCGTGGCCTTCTCCTGCCTCAAGTTCGCCCTCGGCCCCAAAGGGGTGCTGGGCTCCCAGAAGCCCACGGGCCACAGCTTGCCTGCCAGGGCCGCCTGGGTCCGGATGGCAGTCCTGGAGCCCCCCACGGCCCCAGCCCCCCAGCCGCCCCTGGAGAGCCCCCTGGTGGCCAAGGAAGAGGGCAAGGCTGCCCGCAAGCGCTGGAGACCCCTTAGCAGGTCCACCAGGACCCTGGCAGGTAAGGCAGGCGTGGGTGGGCCGGGGGGGCTCTCCCTACCAGGAAGCCCCCCATTTCGCTGTTCATGGGAGACCGTGATGGCCGCCGACTTGGCTGGTCATCTGTCAGGGATGCTTGAGCCGAGATTCCTGCATTGCAGGGGGTGGGACTGGATGACCCCGGGGTGTCCCTTCCGACTCTGCCATTCTGATTCTATGAAGAGGCCACATTCACGGAAGAAGAGGGCTCTCCGCAGCCACTAGGAAGGACAGCTGTGCTCTGCCTCTACAGCTGGAGCGAGTTTTCAATGTTTGGTGCTTTCCTTTTTGGAAGCTGCCAGGAGTGGCTCTGCCCCCTCCACAGTTGGGGGCAGCCGTGTTTGTGGGTCCCGGCTGCCGGAAGTCACAGGAGAGGAGAGCTGCTCTTGTGTTTGAATCCTGCTTGTGGATTTCCCATAATGAGCAGGAGATAAGCCTCTTCTTCCGTTCGTAGGTTTGCAGCTAGGTCTTCATAGAATCACAGAGTTGGAAGAGACCCCAAGGGCCATCCAGTCCAACCCCCTGCCAAGCAGGAAACACCATCAAAGCATTCTTGACAGATGGCTGTCAAGCCTCTGCTTAAAGACCTCCAAAGAAGGAGACTCCACCACACTCCTTGGCAGCAAATTCCTCTGTCGAACAGCTCTTACTGTCAGGAAGTTCTTCCTAATGTTCAGGTGGAATCTTCTTTCTTTCAAGTGGGGTAAAAATAAGGCCCCTACTTTTGACATCTGGCAACCCAGGAGCCCCTTTGGTTTCAGATAGCACATGGGAAGATGGATCTAAAAAAGCCCAGGACACAAATTCCCACGGCCTTCTAGGGGCTAAATGCCTCCGTCTCCATTTGCTGGCATCTAGACCCGCTCCCCCCCCCATCACTTCTTAAGGGCACCACCCCACTGCCGCCATGCTGCCTGGCACCCCCTTTCAGCCACTTGGACTAGATGATCCTTAATTGTGTGTGGGGGGGTGCCATTGCTTGGCTCTTTCCCTGTTCAGAATTGCCCCCCTCATGTGATACAAGGTCCACCTGCGTTAGCTGCAATTCCTGCACTGCAGCGGGTTGGGACTGGATGACCCTTGGGGGGGGGGGCTACAGTTCTATGCTTTTCCCGTGAGGGGAGAAGCACTTTGGGGAGAGGGATGGGAGTCTTGCCCACAGCCAGGCCCCCACTGGAAAGAGCCCCACATTAGCCCCTAAAGAGAGGCCTCTGCTGGGCTTCTCCCCCTATGCCCCAGCTAGTGGGGCTGAAATGTGGGGAGAGGTGGGGGTTTGGGAATGCCCAGCGGGTGGGAAGGTCTAGGAAGCCACCTGCCAGGGGTTCCTGCGTCACAGGGGGCTGGACTAGATGGCCCCCGGGGAGCCCCTCCCAGCTCTCTTATGCCGCGATTCTTCCACCACCCGCAGGGAAATGGCCCTTCCGGCGCCACCGCCCCAAGTCCGGCCCGTCCACCGCCAGCCTGGCCGACGCTGAGAGGCACTCCATGTCGCTGCCCCTCCTGCAGAGCGCCACGGCCGAGAGCGACACCGAAGAGTGAGCCGAGAGACGCTGCCAATAAAGAGCCCTTTGCACCCAGAGCCAGGCGTGTGGCCCCAATTGGAGGGGGAGGGCGGGCACAGGAAGGGGGGGCAGCAAGCCAAGGGAGAGAGCCAGCAGCAGAGGGGGGGCAGGTCCTGGAGGAGGAGCCGCCTCATGCTCTAGGGGGGCACCCAGAGGCCATCTAGTAGGAACACACTTGGCTGAGGCTCCTTCCACCGCCACCCATTGGCTGGAGCAGCTGAGAGCCTGGGGGGCTGTGTGTGTGTGTGAAGCCCCACACGGAGCAAAAAGCTGAACGCTAAAAGATTCAGGACAGGTAAAAGCCCTTTGCGCAGCGCAGAGCCGAACCCTGGAACTCCCTGCCGCAGGACGCAGTGATGGTCACCAACCTGGAGGGCTTTAAAAGGGGATTAGACAGGACTTCCGGTCTACCGCCATACTGACCGGCTGGGTCTGCTTCGAGCTCCGAAGTAGACCAGCAGCGTCGGGGTGGGGGGCGCCGTAACCGCGCTACGGACCCCCGCAAAAAGCCTCAGAGCGGTCGGAGGACGTGGATCCGGCTGGTGCTCAGACAGTCTCCCTGGCCACCCGGCAACTCTAATAAGAGGCGCTCTGCGTCCCAATACCAGTCCCTGGATATGGCAGGAGGGGAGAGCTGCTCTCGCACTCGGGTCCTGTTTGTGAGAAGAGGAGGCTGGACCAGATGGGCCCCCTCAATCCAGCTGGGCTCCTCTCACCTCCCCCAATTATCTGCCCTTGGTTGGGGGCAGAAGGAAAACGGAAACAGGCAGAGAGGGGAGCTTTGGGGCTGGATGCCTGCCTGCGATTCCTGCATTGCAAGGGGCTGGGCTAGAGGACCTCTGGAGGTCCCCTCCAACCCTGCAATTCCACAGTGGACACAAAGGGCAAGTTGATGGTCGCCCCCTGCCCTCTCCCCCCCCAAGCAAAATCATCCAGCAGAGAGAGAGAGCTTCTTTTATACATATTGCAACGAATTCTCCAGAAAAACAACAACATTCATTCCCAATAAATTAAAAAGGTCCTTTGTCCTGGTACGGAGTTTTCTTTAAAAAGGTGCCCCCCACCCGCCCGACGGGGTGCCCCCCACAGGCTCCCCGATTAGTGCAGACCCAGCCAGGGCTGAGCCGGGGGGGTGAGGGAGAGTCGGGAGATTCCAGTTAAGAGCCCCAGACGGGGGGCGTGGAGTGGAGTTGGGGGGGGGCGGCCGCGCTCACTCCGGCCCCCCCGCTTCGGCCTTCTCCTCCGGGGGCTCCAGCAGGAAGGGCGAGGTGACGGCGTGCGCCTGGGCGATGGCCGCCAGCTCTTTGAGGAACTCGGCGAAGATGACTGCGCAGTAGACGGCGTTCTTGACCCGCAGTGCCTCGCTCTGCTTCTCGGCCGAGGGGCGGAAGAGGGAGGAGCCCCCCGCCAGCGCGTGCATCACCGGCCCCTCGCACATGTGCTGCAGCGCCTGCTGGGCCGCCTGCCGTGCCCGCGTGGGGCTGTTGGTGTGGCGCATGATCAGCTCCCCGATGGACGGCTTGCGGCTCTTCACTGCGGGGGGGGGGGAGCAAAGGGGGGGAGTCAGCGCCAGGCAGCGTTTGGGGGGGGCAAGAGAGCCCCCTGGCAAAATCCTCCCCCCACAAACGCCATGCCCGCTCTGCGCCTTGTAGAGCAGGTTTTCCAGTTCGCGCATTTCAAGAAATAAAAGCCCTGAAACGGCAGCTGCAAAACTCCCAAAATACGCAAAAGGCAACGTTAACAGGGCAGATCCAAGGAAGGACTTGTTAAATTGTGGAACTCCCTGCCACAGGAGGCAATGGGTGGCTCTCAAAAAAGACCAGGCCAATTCATGGGGGGGGGGGGAGAAGGTTCTGCTCCACCCTCCATAGTCAGAGGCAGAGATGCTTCTAGGTACCCGGGGCGGGGGGGGGGAATCTCGTGTAAAAATCCTGCTTGAGGGTTTTTCCTTGGGGCATCTGGTTGGCCGCGGTGAGAACAGGCGGCTGGGCTGGACGGTCCCCCTTTGGCCTGACCCAGCAGCCTCTTCGGATGTTCTTGTGGAACCTCCAGCTGCAGAGGCAGTCTATCTGCACTGCCAGGTTCATGGGAGTAATGGTATTTGGCCTCCGAGAGAACAGGGCGCTGGACTTAGCTAGTTAAGCATCACATTTTGCATCATTTTGCATCGGAAACCTCAGATGAGCCTGTGGCTGGGAGCGAGGGGAGGGGGCAGGCCAGGACACCCCCCAACCCCTCCCTGCGTGGCCCACGCAAGGCAGCTGCCCTATAGCCACACCCTGTGCATACTCCATAGGTCAGCAGCTGGCTGCCCTTGTGGGTTGGGGGGGGGGTCCAGCCCCATCGTGCCACAGCCAGGCCTGATCCAGCAGGAGCTCTTTGGATGGTCTGGTGCAGGGGTAGGCAACCTAAGGCCCGTGGGCCAGATGCGGCCCAATTGCCTTCTCAATCCGGCCCACGGACGGTCTGGGAATCAGCGTGTTTTTACATGAGTAGAATGTGTCCTTTTATGTAAAATGCATCTCTGGGTTATTTGTGGGGCATAGGAATTCGTTCATTTCCCCCAAAAAAAATATAGTCTGGCCCCCCACAAGGTCTGAGGGACAGTGGAACGGCCCCCTGCTGAAAAAGGTTGCTGACCCCTGGTCTGGTGGAACCTCCAGGCCCAGAGGCAGCCTACCTGGAATCCTAGGCTGCTTAGGCCATTTGGCTACTGCGATGAGAGCAGGACCCTGGGCCGGATGGGGCCCCCTGGGCCTGATCCTGCGGTCTCTTTTCCCACTCTGAACCACAATAATCAGCTGCCCAGAGTGGCTGGGACAACCCAGTCAGATGGGCGGCTTAATATTAATAATAATAATAATAATAATAATAATAATAATAATAATAGTAATACAGTGGGAGCTTGGTTCTCAAACGCTGAAAACCCGAAAGTGTGTGTTCCAGTTTTCGAACATTTTTTGGAAGCCGAACAAAATAGCAGTTGGCTATTGTTTCCGGGGCGCCTGCACCAATCAGAAGCCACGCCTTGGTTTGACTTGGAAGTCAAACGGACTTCCGGAACGGATTAAGTTTGGCGCTTTTGTTTTTGCTATTTTGCGTTTTTGTTTCTGAGGCTTTTTTGGTTCATTTCTTTTCCTGACTGCGTGGAACCCAGTTCAGATACTGATTGATTAATTGTGTGACTGCAGAAATGGATCAAAGCCCCCCATCCAAACAAGGACTATCATCAGCGCAGGCAAGAAAAAATAATAATTTTAATTTTTATCATCTATTATATGTCTTATTTATTTTATAGTACAGTACATTGATTATTGCTTTCATTTTATGGATCAATGGTCTCGTTAGATAGTAAAATTCATGTTGAATTGCTGTTTTAGGGTTTGTTTTTAAAAGTCTGGATTAATCCATTTTGCATTCCTTTCTCTGGGAAAGCGCGCCTTGGTTTTAGAACGCTTTGGTTTTGGAAGGGACTTCCGGAACGGATTAAGTTTGAGAACCAAGGTCCCACTGTAGTATTATTATTAATTATTATTATTATTATTATTATTATTATTATTATTATTCAATAGCAGGTTTCCATGGACTCTTGTTAAGGAGGCCCCATCCAAGTGCCCAGGGGACCTCTGGGGCACGGGCTCCTCGCTCTGACCCCCCCCCGAGCCCCCGCGGCACCCAGACTGCCCCCTCCCGGAGCCCCTCCCCGCCCCCTCACCCAGAGTCTCCGAGCGGCGCAGGGCGGGCGCAGCGTTCTGGGCGTCTGACCAGTCCAGCTTCCCTCGGGCCACCAGGTACTTCTTGGCTTTGGAGAGGAGGGAGGGGAAGTCCTCTTGGGAGGCGGCAAAGCTCTCGATCTTGTTCTTGACCGAGCCGAGGACCTGCCGGGGGGAGGGAGGGAGAGTCAGGGGCGCTGCCAGGAAAGGGGTCTGCCCCCCAGGAGGGTCTCTCTCCAGGGGCGTAGCAAAGTGGGTAGTGTGGTGTGCGGTGGGTACAGTGCGCTCCCGGTGCCACGGCTACCGGGATGACAAGCCATGGGGGTTGCCAGCGGCGCCGCTCCAGCGCCGTACGGACGGTGCCGGGAGCAGAGGATCCCGGCACCGTCTGTACGGTGCTGGAGCGGTGCCGCCAGCAACCCGCTACGTAGCGCGCATGAGTGCTACGTAGCGCCCCACCCCCCGAGTGCGCGTCTTGTTTGCCGCTCCGAGCGGCTTCCCACCCCTCTGGGCCTACCTGGATGAGGGACTTGACGCTGGGCTGGAAGACCATGTTGGTGTTGAGGAGGAAAGAGCGCAGGAGCGGCTGAGGGTGGGCGGCCAGCTGGGCGAGGAGCCCCGTCAGGAGGAAGTTGACGTAGAGCGAGTTCTGCAGCATGTTCTCCAGCTTGGCCAGCAGCACCGCCACAAAGGGCCCTGCGAGGGAGGACAGGGGGTCAGCGAAGAGCTAAAATGATTTTGATTACATTTTCTGCTCCACAATTTAAACAGCCTTAAAATATCAATGACTTCCCTTCTTCACTTTCTGTGGTTCATTTTGCGTATCACAAATCCCTGCATATTTCACAAAAGCTGTACCATTCAGTCAGGGCCGGATTTCGGTTGGATGCGGCCCTCAGCTCCTGAAGGGAAGGGGGCCCTTTCTATGTCCAGCTGTCCTTTGTCAACAAACAAATTGCCGCTCAAGCCATTTACACCTAACAAAAGATGTATTTTATCAAAGGAATTGTTGAACTGAAATACAATTAAGAAGTAGTTTATCTTATAATTTGGAAATACACATCCAGTTTTTCCCCCTTTAAATTTTATTGGGGGGCCCTAAGAGAGTGGGGCCCTAAGCTATAGCTTGTTTAGCTTATACGTAAATAGGGCAATATTCCCTTATTGCATCCATCAAAACTTGTCTACACTGTTGAATTGATCTTAATGCTGCCCACCTTTTCAGCTGTACACAATTCCCCCCCCCCATATATTCAATAAACCTTTCCCACTCTTCTTCAAAACGTGTTCTTCTTGTTCTCTTATTCTAGATGTTAAGTCTGCAAGCTGCGCATCTTCCGTCAGCTTAACCTGCCATTCTTCTTCGGCTGGGACTTTGCTCGTTTTCCTTTTTTGGGCTAACAAAACACGTGCCACACTAGTAGCATACATAAATAACCTTTTTTGACAACTGGGAATTTCAGTCTGAATTATCCCCAACAGAAAGGACTCCGGGGTTGTGGTTTTTTTTGGGGGGGGGGGAGTACTTTTAAATATTTTCTCTTTCCTTGCAGGTTTTTAGCCACCCAGAGTGGCTGGGGGAACTCAGCCAGATGGGCGGGGTATAAATAATAAATTATTATTACCGTATTATTTAGGCAGGTTCTGTGATTCTGTAAGCCCACTGAGCCATTTGGTGCAAATAGGGCCAAAGACCCAGCAGAGGATTGCAGAAATGTAGAAGCCCCCCCCCCGCCCCCGTTCACCTAGGTCCCCCCCCCCACATGCATATGCCAAAGTGGGTGGGGTCTCCTTGGCATGCAGAAAAGTACCTGCAGCGTCAAGAAAAGGGCCAGAGCTGGCAGCTGGTGATGGGGAAAGAAGGGCATCTCTCTCTCTGCCCAAGAGCCTCAAGGGACCCCGGGGGCTGGATGCACCAATGGGCGGAGACGGGATGGGGCAACATCAGCCGTGTTGCTCTGCAGGGGAAAGAATCCCCCCCCTCCCGGGCAGGGTCACTCCAAGGGGGAAGAGCCCCCTGGGCGACACCAGGGCTGGCCCTTGGGGCTGCCCCTTGGCAGGCTCTGGGTCTTGGGGGGTGGGAGCCCCATCTCATGCAGGCAAGCCCTGCCTGGGCTGGAGAGGGCGGGGGGGGGGCAGGCAGGCACAGAAAAGGCAGGAGCAGGAAAGGAGCGGCAGCAACAACACACACAGACCCAGCCAGGGGATCCCCAGTTTGGGGGGGGGGAGATGAAAGGGAGGAAGGAGAGGGAGAAATAAAGAGGGGAAAGGACCAAAAATGGAGACAGAGGAAAACAGAAGCAGAGAAAGGAGCACAAGGCTGGGCAGGCGAGGTGGGCAGCGGGCAGAGTGCCCACGTGCCCCGACTCCTTCTGAAGGGAACTAGGACCCCCCCCCATCCACTGGGCCAAGGACTGACCCCCCTGATCCCAGCCAGAGGTTCCTCTTGGGAAGCCCTGCTCAGGCTAAACTCCCCCCAGGCCCTGCAGACTTCGCCTTGGGGGGCCAGGGGGACCCCTGGAGGGTGCGGGGCCTCACGGAGCAGCAGGGGCAGAGACCCCCAAGGGAGAGGGGATAGGGGGTGCCCCAAACGGCTCACCTGTGAAAGGCTGGCTGGGGAGGGCCCCCGGGGTGGGCGGGGGGCTGCCGACCAGCTGCGCCAGGGGGTCAGCCAGCCGGGTTGGCCCCACGCTGCCCTCGAGGGGAGCGGTGAAGCTGCGATAGGCCTCCTCTTCCTCGGGGCTGAGGGGGTCCGCCTGGGGGGGCTCTTCCTCCTCCTCCTCCCGGCCCCCGTTCGCCATCTCGTCCTCCAGGCGCCGCAGCTCCGCCGCGAACCTCTCCACGGGGTGGGTGCCCCCGTTCTCGGCCGGCGCCAGCGAGTCGTCTGGGACGGGGGTCTCGGGGAGGCCCCCGTTCTCCACCACGGCCCCCTCCTGCGGGCACCGGCGGACCTTCTTGATGACGGCGGGGTCCGAGTGTGCCCCGTTCAGCAGGGGCCCCGGGGGGTCCTCGCCGCCGGGGGAGGCGGCAGGGGGGGAGGTGCCAGCGTCCGGGGTCCCCTTGGGGGCGGCCCCCTCCTCAGGCGGAAGGCCCCGCTTCTTAGTCCGGGGGGAGGCAGGCCCCGGGTGCCCGCCAGGCTGGAAGGAGGTGTAGGTGAGGGGGTCGCCTTGGCGGGAAAGGGAGGGGTCAAGGCTGGCGGGAGGGGGCCGGTCTCCGTCGTAGGGGGCCGACCAGACGCGGCAGGCCCAGACGCAGCGGTCGACGTTCAGGCGGGCGTCGCGCAGGTACTCCAGGTAGTTGCTCTCCAACTCGCAGGCCTCCTCCCAGCGAGGGGGGGTCCGGTGGGAGGGGCTGCTGACGGGGGTCCCCGGGGAGCGGGGGGAGACGGGGCCGGCCGGATCGGGGCCAAAGCTGGGCTGGCGCATGAAGAAGGAGAGGCGAGACGGCGTGGAGGGCTTGGGCACCGTCACCACGGAGGAGGAGTCCACACTGGGGCTGCCGTGACCTGGGGGGGAGAGAGAGGAGGGGGATCACCGAATCGCAGAGCTGGAAGGGGCCCCGAAGGTCATCCCTATAAAGCAGGAATCTTTTCCCCAATGTGGGACTCGAACCCAAACCCCTGAGATTCTTCCTGGTGCCACCTGCCAGGACTCCTGGAAGTAAATAGCTATACCAAGAACTCTGGCCAGAAATTTCAACAAAAGAAATAAGATCTACTCGTGAGTCAAAATCAAACAGGGTATATATTCTGTTAAGAATTAGAACAAAAATTATAATTTCAAACAAAGATACAGACTCAAACTCACAATAATATGTGTAGTATGATATTATGTATAATATAAGGCACACAAAACGCAAAAAAAAAACCACACAGAAAAACTTGGGATACACATTGATCCACCCATTCAAGACGCTACATCTGAAAAAGATCTCAAATAAGACAGAAATTATATGATGCCTCTCCATAAGCCTCATTAATTTACACTTTTTCAAAAAGCGAGCTGAAGAAGGCGTCTGCTCCGAAACAGGGCCCTGTCCTGGCCCCTAGTTTTGCATCGTGCATCTGGTCCTGACTCCGGAAGTCCTTATTTCGACTCCTAATAGACTCTTCATTTCGGCTTTACATACAAAACGCTCTCTTTGAACTTTTGAATACGAATTTATATTCATTGTATTTGGTATTTGGTGTGCCTTGTATTATACATATCATACTACACATATTATTGTGAGTTTGAGTCTGTATCTTTGTTTGAAATTATAATTTTTGTTCTAATCGGCAACTGCATTTGAGACTGTAATTCTTAACAGAATATATACCCTGTTTGATTTTGACTCACGAGTAGATATTATTTCTTTTGTTGAAACTTCTGGCCAGAGTTCTTGGTATAGCTATTTATTTCAGTGTATCTTGTAACAAGGACTCCTGGAAGACCCGCCCTTCCTCTGCCCCCTTTGCCTGGCCTGCAAGGGAGACCCGTCCCATCTGTTTAGCTGTGGGGGTGGACTAGATGGCTTTTGGGGATCCCGTCAAAATCTGCTGTTCTGTGGTTCAATTAACTCCTGCCGTTCCGGGATCTCCCTCTGCCCCCAACGCAAGCAGGGAGCAGAGGCAGTTTTGCAACCCCAGCGGGGAAATGCTCCCAGAGAGGGGTGGGTCCAGCCCCCCCTGCAAAAGCCCTCCAGGCTCCACTGCCCCAGACCCCCCCCCCCCGGAGCCTGCAAACTGGGAGGAGGCAGCGAGGAGCCCCAGAGATGCAGCAGGGAGCCCTGCCAGGCCGGGGGGCGCCTGTCGCCAGTGCCAAGGCCCCCCTTGCCCACTCCATGTGCCCCCCCACTGGCCGCGAGAGGCTCACCCTTGGACCAGGTGGCGTGCTCCTCCTCTCGCTCAGGGGGCGGGGGGCTCTCCGGGCGGCAGCACTGGGGGACGAGCGAGAGGAACTTGCTGGCCGCCTTGCCGTAGAGGTCCAGCTCCTTCACCGCCCGCTTCTGGCTCAGCATGACGTGGCTGCAGGGGATCAGGTACCTGCCGCGGAAAAGCAGAGCTGTGGAGGGGAACCCAAAGGCAATCCGGCCCACCCCGGCAGGGCAGGAATCGCAGCCACGGCAATCACAGAATCGTAGCGTTGGAAGGAACCCTGGGGTCATCTACTCCAACCCCCGAAAAGGACGGGGAGGTTACCTGGAAGGGGAGGCCGGTGGGTGAAGAGGGCCAATGGCACCACCAGGGGGAGCCACTGCACCAGGGAATCATAGAATCCTAGAGTTGGAAGAGACCCCAAGGGCCATCCAGTCCAACCCCCTGCCAAGCAGGAAACACCATCAAAGCATTCCTGACAGGTGGCCGTCAAGCCTCTGCTTAAAGACCTCCAAAGAAGGAGACTCCACCACACTCCTTGGCAGCAAATTCCACTGTCGAACAGCTCTTACTGTCAGGAAGTTCTTCCTAATGTTGAGGTGGAATCTTCTTTCTTGTAGTTTGAATCCATTGCTCCGTGTCCGCTTCTCAGGAGCAGCAGAAAACAACCTTTCTCCCTCCTCTATATGACATCCTTTTATATATTTGAACATGGCTATCATATCACCCCTTAACCTTCTCTTCTCCAGGCTAAACATACCCAGCTCCCTGAGCCGTTCCTCATAAGGCATCGTTTCCAGGCCTTTGACCATTTTGGTTGCCCTCCTCTGGACACGTTCCAGCTTGTCAATATCCTTCTTGAACTGTGGTGCCCAGAACTGGACACAGTATTCCAGGTGAGGTCTGACCAGAGCGGAATACAGTGGGACTATTACTTCCCTTGATCTAGATGCTATACTCCTATTGAAGTCTCTGGGAGCAGGAACAGGCTGCCCTGCCCAGCTCTGCCCAGCAGAGGGAGCCCATGGCTCTGTCGGCGAGAGCGGGAGGACGCCAAGGCTGCAGGTTCGATCCCCGACCGGGGCATGTTCCTGCCTCGCAGGGGGCTGGACTAGATGACCCTCGGGGTCCCTTCCGACGATCCCATGAGCCAGAGAGCCAAGGGGTCGGGGTACCTGAGCACCAGCTGCAGCAAGACGTCTTCACAGTGCAGGTTGAGCAGAGTCCGGAAGAGGCTGAGCGAAACCATGCAGAGCTGGGGGGGGGGGAGAAAGAGAGGAATGAAGGGGGCAGGGGGCTCCCCCCACTCCATCTGCCCCCCACCGAAGGTCTCCCACCCACTGCCCGCCCCCGATCCCAGGACCCCTTTGTGTGGGACAGGGCAGGACCTCAAAGCCCATGGGCCTTTGGGAGCCACAACAGCCCTGCGAGGTAGGACACTGGGCTTCCAGGGTGCTTCTGGCGCACGGCCGACTCCAACCCCGCTGCCCCCGCCCCCTTGGGGTCTTCCCCACCCCCCGAAGACACACCCGGGAGTTGCTGGCGATGCGGGAGACCAGCGTGTCGAGGATGGTGCTGTTGTCGTGGCGATGGAGGAGGAGGAAGCGCAGGAAGGTCTTCAGGAGGGCTGCCTCGCTGATGCTGCGCAGGAACAGCTCCAGGTAGGCCGTGCTGGCAATCATCTCTTCAATGGAGGTCTGAGGGGGGCAGGGAGGGAGGACCAGAGGGGCTGTCACACCCCAGAATTGCCCAGCTAGGTGGTACCCCCAGGGACTGCAGTGCAGAAGCCGAACCAGTCCAGGTGGGGCTCCGGCCTCCCCCCTGCTTCAGCCCCACCTGCAGAGGCCCACACCTTGCCCTCGCTCCCCACTGGCTTGGTGGCGAGAAGCAAAGCCAGTTCCGAGCCAGGCATGCTCCAGCGGCAGGGCTGATCTGGCGGGAGGGAGCGGAAGGTGGGGTGGGGGGTCCTCCCTGGCCAGGCCACACAACCCCCCCCCCCAAGCCCAGGCATGAACTGACCTTGTGCAAGGCGGGGCCCAGGACTGGCACCAGGAACCCGTTGTGAATGTAATCCACCAACTGCTTCTGGACCAGTGGATGAGCCACCTTGGGGGGGGGGGAGAGAGAAGCAGGTGAGAAGCGCCCCCAGGATCAGGCCAGGGGCCCAGCCAAGCCAGGGGCTACCAGACGCCCCACGGGGAAACTCGCAAGCGGGACCTGAGTGCGAGAGCTCCCCTCCCCTCTGCCGGCTTCCAGTAAGCAGAATGCAAAAAAGGGTCTAAAAAGTGTGTCACCAACACGAAAAGGTTGGGAAGCTCTGGGTGCGAATGCCGGAGCTGGACCTCACAGACCAGGGTTCGAACCAAGCTTTGGCTGGAGGCGACCCTGGGCCTGCCTTCTCCCAGCCCATCCTACATCGCAGGGTCGTTGTTGTTAAATTGCCACCTCTGACTGGCAACATGTAGCCAGCCCTCTGCTCCTTCAGGGATTTGCCCAATTCTCTTTTAAAACCATCCTGCGTCCTGCAGCAGGGAGTTCCACCGTTTAACTCTGTGCTGCCAAGGGACCCCAAAGCCCGCCCACCCAACCTTGGATTTTGCCGGTCTCCGCACCTGGGGAAACCTGGAGTGCAACACCAGGCCTGGGCCTGTCCACTAGTCAAAGGACCGCAGGGCTGCAGAGTTGGCAGGGACCCCGAGGGTCATCCAGTCCAGCCCCCTGCAACGCAGGCTCTGCAACCAGATCCCTCTGAGAAAGGGCCCAGGGCAAGAGCTGCGGTTGCGGGTGGGGGAGGCCAGCCAGCCCCTGCCCCCCCCCACCCGAAGGCGACTCACCTGGATGACGGCATTGCAGAACTCCAGCGAGTTCATGAAGAGGACGAGCGAGGGGACGCCCACCCAGTCCTCCCGCCGCAGGAAGTGCCAGTCGTCCCCCCGGACCTCCAGCTTGCGGGGCAGCGAGGAGTACAGGGCGCTCAGGCCAGTAGCCAGCACCTGGGGGGGGGGGCAGGAGAGAGGAGGTGAGTTCGAGATTTATCAGGCGCAAAACTGCCTGGCCCTTCGCAAAGAGCCTGGGCTTTCCAAACCAGGAAATAAACTCTGGCTTCCTGGAAGGAGGAGACCCCCCCCCCCAGGATGAGGGGCTATGCAAAGAGCATGGGACACCCATCAAGAACGGGGGTGGGGGGTACGGGACTCTCCTTCCCAGGAGGCTTTTAAACAGAGGTTGGCTGGTCGTCCATCACAGATGACCCATGGAGATTCCTGCTTTGCAGCGGGTTGGGCTAAATGACCGCCGGGTGTCCCCTTCCGATCGCACAATCCTTTGAAGAGGCCTGGAGGGCCGGGGACTCTGCATTCCTGCATCCACAGAGGATGGTATCTGGGGCACGGATGAATCCGGGGAGGCTGGAACAGGGCAACTGGGGCGCAGGATTCCGGACTGCAGGGTTTCACAAATCCTTTGCCGCCTGCGTATTGTCGCTCCGTGTGCCTAGTCCTCATGGGGGCACCCTGGAATGACCTCTCAGGCCAGGGCACATGAAGCACTCCTGCCCCAGGCACTCACAGAGTTGGAGGGGACCCCAGGCCTCATCTAGTCCAATGCGGGAACCGCAGCCGATTCAGGGCAAGGGCTTGCAGGGTGTGGGGGACTCCCTGGTCCTGAATGGGGCAACTGTGCCCCTGAAGGACCAGGTGCGCAGCCTGGGAGTCATTTTGGACTCACAGCTGTCCATGGAGGCGCAGGTTAATTCTGTATCCAGGGCAGCTCCATCTGGTACGCAGGCTGAGACCCTCCCTGCCCGCAGACTGTCTCGCCAGAGTGGTGCATGCTCTGGTTATCTCCCGCTTGGACTACTGCAATGCGCTCTACGTGGGGCTACCTTTGAAGGTGACCCGGAAACTGCAATTAATCCAGAATGCGGCAGCTAGACTGGTGACTGGGAGTGGCTGCCAAGACCACTGGACACAATTCAAAGTGTTGGTGTTGACCTTGAAAGCCCTAAAAGGCCTCAGGAGCGTCTCCACCCCCATCGTTCAGCCCGGACACTGAGGTCCAGTGCCGAGGGCCTTCTGGCGGTTCCCTCGCTGCGTGAAGCCAAGTTACAGGGAACCAGGCAGAGGGCCTTCTCGGTAGTGGCGCCCGCCCTGTGGAACGCCCTCCCTTCAGATGTCAAAGAGAACAACAACTACCAGACCTTTAGAAGACATCTGAAGGCAGCCCTGTTTAGGGAGGCTTTTAATGTTTTATAGATTGTTGTATTTTAATGTTCTGTTGAAAGCCGCCCAGAGTGGCTGGGGAAACCCAGCCAGATGGGCGGGGTATAAATAATACATTATTATTATTATTATTATTCTGTCCCCCACCTCTCCCCACCTCCAGCCTCCCCCCCGCTGCCCCCTTCCTTACCGGGCAGAAGAAGGAGTTGTCGGTGATGTAGCGGGCGACGGTGTGGCTCCCGGCCGACAGGGCCATGAGCAGGAGGAGGGCGTCTCTGGCCTGCTGGCCCACCAGCCCCTCGCGGTGGATGAAGGGCACCAGCAGGGAGAAGACCAGCAGGTTGGCAGCGGGGCCCGGCTCGCCCCCCGCCGCGGGGGGGCTGTGGAAGAAGAGCTCCAGCAGGGGGGGCTCCCGGGCGGCCGAGACGCAGAGCTGGTGCAGCAGGAGCACCAGGCTGGCCTCCAGGGCGGCGGAGGCCGGGCCGGCGCACAGGCCCAGCAGGCGCAGGAGGGGGCCCAGCACGGGCCGGTGGCGCAGGAGGGGCTGGTGCGCCTGGCCCAGGAGCATCTCGTAGAGCTTGAGCAGCTCGGCCTTGCGCTCCTCGGGGGGCTCCCCCCGCCGCAGGTGCCAGGCCAGCAGGCGGCCCAGGACGCTCTCGGCCAGCGCCAGCTCCAGGATGGGGCCCGGGGAGCCCTCCGCCCGGGGGCGCTCCTCCGCCAGCAGTGTCAGCATCTGCAGCGTGTGGTTGCGCACGGCGCTCAGGTCGTCGGCCGCGCCCCCCTGCGCCCCCCGCGAGGCCGGGCTCTTCTCCAGGATGCGCAGCACCTGCGGAGGGGGAAGAGAGAGCGAGGGGGTGGAGTCAGGCGGAAACCGAGGTAGACTGCCTCCGGGGCTGGAGGCTCTGCAAGAGGGGAAACCGCAAAGCAGGATCCAACTCTCCCACTCTGGTCCAGACACAGGGGCACAAACAGGGCGACATAAAACTGAAAGACTACTTTAAAAAGTATTGTATGGTTTAATGACAAAATTATATAAAAGTTGGATTACTTAAGAGACTGCAGACTCAATAGATATTTGAAGATATTAATGATAGATGATATAGATTTAAGACTATGGATAAGGAAATAACACAGTGCGAATGTAAAAGATATTTAAAGATGTCAAGAGATTACTAAGATGGTTTAAAATGAAACGCAGCGGGGGGGCGGGAGGAAGTCACCCCAAAGATGATATAAAAAAGGAGAGGAAATTAGGATGTACGTTGTGTGTGTATGTATGGTCAAATATTAGAACTGATGTTTAAGTAAAGGATGATTTGTGTTTGTTTTTGTTTGAAAAACCTAATAAATTTTTTATAAAAAACAAACAAACAAAACGGTGACATTGGGGAACCTTTTCTAAAATACAGTGGTACCTCGGTTCTCTAACATAATCCGTTCCAGAAGACCCTTCCATTTCTGAAACGTTTGAAAACCAAAAACTCAATAGCTGAAAGTTAGGCCTCGGGATCTCGTACTCAGCGGAAGCCGCGTGGCATGTTCGCAAACCGAAGCATTTACTTCCGGCTTTACGGCGTTCGATAACCGAAATGTTTGCCAACAAAGACGTTCAAAAACCGAAGTACCCCCCCCCCCTGTACATCGTAGGGCAGAGCTTTCCACACTGTCAGAGGCGTAGCAAGCCCAGGTGGTACCCGGGGCGGAAATTTTTTTGTCACCCCCCCCACTTTAATTTTTTTTTAAAATTAAAAAAATTAAAAAGTGTCACCCCCCTCTGATGGTGCCACTTTGTGAGGTGTGGGGGGTTGTGTGTGTGTGTGTGTGTGTCTATTATCTCTTTTTTTCAATGGAGTTAAAATTAAAAAAAAAAAAAAATAATTTTTTTTTTAAGTGTCACCCCCCTCTGGGGTGGAACCCGGGGCGGCCCGCCCCCCCGCTCCCCTTGCTACGCCCCTGCACACTGTGTGTCTTGACACGTTTGCGTGTCGGCTGCAATGTGCAGGAGAGTCGCCCAAACACTCCCTGCGCTCCTTGCGAAGCTGCAAAGGGGTTCGTTTAACCTCCAGTTTACCAGTAAAACTGAATTACTGTGTCGCAAAATCATGCATGTCTAAAAAGTGTGTCATTGACAGAAAAAGCTGGGAAAGCTCTGCAGCAGGTTGTAAGCAAATGTATAAGTATTGGAATCACAATTTCATTTACATACCTTTGTCTTAGACAAGTATGTTTGGAATTAAAGTATTTTGTTTGTTTTTTCTTTCTCTGCCCACTTTTTGCTTTTTTTCTCTCCATTTTGTATAATCTTTTGTGTATATATATATATATATATATTATATATATTATATATATAAGTATATATATAAATAATATTATATATATTATATTATATATATATATATCTGTTTCAGTGTATCTGAAGAAGTGTGCATGCACACGAAAGCTCATACCAAGAACAAACTTAGTTGGCCTCTAAGGTGCTACTGGAAGGAATGTTTTTATTTTTTATTTTGCTTTTATTATATATATAGAGAAAACAACAACAACACACACTCACACACACACACACCCCTTCCTGTGGTTCCCAGCAACCGGGATGCAGAACACTGCTGCCCCTGACTTGGGCGGGGGGGGGGGGGGCAGAGCGGACCCACTGCGGCTACTAGCCCTCGATAGCCCTCTCCTCCTGCATGAATTCGTCTGATCCTCTTAAAGCGGCCATCACAGCCTCCAGTGGCAGAGAGTTCCACAGCTGTCCATGCACGCCCTCACCCCATTCTTCATTCCCCCACCCCGAAGCCTCTCTTGGGGGGAACGCCCCCTCTCCCCCCCCCGCCAGCCACTCACCTGGACCCAGTGATTCTTGAAGACCATGAGGCAGGTTTCGGGGTCGGCCGCCATGGGGCTCTGCAGGCTGGCTCCGCGGGTTCCCCGGTGCCCCCCGGCCCCCGCCCGGGGGTTCAGCTTGCTGAGCCAGCTCATCCTCTCCATCGGGAAGGGCAGCGCTGCGTGGGGTGGGGTGGGGTCACGGGAGGGGGGAGAGGCTGTGGCGGGAGGTCAGAGGTCACAGGCGGCCGTGCGCTGGACTGGCTCCTCCGAGGGCGGCTGCTGGGCACGGCTGCGGGGCGGGCAAGGAGGGGGGGCGGGAGGTCCTTCTGGCCAGGGGGGGCGCCATGCTGCTTCGGGGGAAGCCCCGGCCTGTGGAAACAGAGGGTGGGGAGGAAGAGTGAGCGGGAGCCGGGGGGTCAAAACTCTTTCAAAGGAATTGCAAAATTGTAGGGTCGGAAGGGACCCTGTGGGTCATCTAGCCCAACCCCAGCAATGCAGGAAGCCCCGCTAAGGAATCCCTGACAGGCAGTCAACCAAACTCTGCTTAAAAACCTCCAAGGAATAATAGAATCATATAGCTGGAAGGGACACCCAAGGGTCATCCAGTCCACCCCTTCCAATGTTGAGCAACATTTCAAACGAAAGGAACAGAATTTGCCACCCCTCAGACATGATGGGCAGGGCCACCTCCCGCAAAGGCTAGTTCTGAAACACCCCATAATCCAGCCTTTGCCACTGGTAGACTGTGACTGAGAAGGAAGCTCTGCTTGGGACAGAACGTCAGGCAGACATTGCCGCTGTTTCAAGCCAGCTGAGTTGCAAGGCGCCTGTCCGGGATTCTCCTGCAATTCTCTGGCCTCCTGCTCAGCCCAGCGATGCCTCCCTTCCTCCCTCCTGGCCCTGAAAGGCTCTGCAAAGAAAATTAAGCAGCTGGCTCTTTGGAGGAGTGTTAAGCCAAGATACGATCTCCTACCAAAACCTCACTGCTTCCTTCTCTCCCCACCAACCAAGGTCTGAGGCCCCAGAGATATGTCACCATCTCTCCCCCCCCCCCTCATCCGGAAGGCAAACTGAAGAAGCATTTTCAGAAGCCGTTTCTTGGACATTCAGGATAGATCCCTCCTGGCTGGCACCATTCAAAGATCCTAAACGCCCGGGATCTGTTGTGCTTCAATCTGAAATAAGACTGTGTGGCACAGTGGTTAGAGGCAGACTAGGGACCTGCGAGAGACCAGGGTTAAAATCCCCACTTGGCACCCGTGAAACTCCCTTGGGTGACCTGGCCGGCCTCTCAAGACCCTGGCCCACTGCACAGGGTGGTTGTCGTGGGGATTAAATGCAAGGTGGGATAGACTTGCAATAAAAGAAATAAATCTTTATGTCGGATTCGCGTACCAAAGCCCTCTCTGCTCCTGTTTTCCAGCAACTGGGATTCAGCGGCACGGCTGCCTCCGACTGCGGAGGGCAGAGCCGAGCCCTCCTGGCTAGGAGCCCCCAAGAGCCCTTGTCCAATCCTAAAGCCATCCCAGAGAGTGGCCACCCCTGCCTCCTGCAGCAGGGAGTTCCACTGGGCCTCTTCTCCTGGCTTGGCTGCTGTGCTAAGTTGAGGGTGGCTGGATGGAGGCGGCTTCCCCTGCAGCCCCTTTGCCCAGAAGCAGGGGCTGCAGGATCAGGCCTGGGAGAAGGCGAATACAAAGACCAGGAGGTGGGGAGGGCTGCTCTTGGGCTTGGATCCTGCCTGCAGGTTCCCCAGGAGGCTAGGCTAGACAGGCTCCCTATGGCCTCATCCAGCCAGCTCCTCTTCCTCTGCAACTGCATTTGGTGCTGCTGGGGTCACTTAAGGCAGCTTACGGCTCCCGTTGCAAATGGCAGCAAGGTCCCCGAAGCCCCGTGTTGCCAGAAGCTGCGCTTGTGGTCCTTGCAACCGCAGGCAGGTGGCAATGCCACACGCCAACACCCAGAGGCTCCTGCCACCCCTCTGGCGCCAACCACAACCAGCAGGTGGAATCAAGGCTTCCTCGGCCCCCCTGGCAGCTCAGGAGGCCGCCATGCCCGCCTGGAGGGAGACATGCGCTGCGCCCGGCCTTCGTGGTCCCCCCTTGGCGCTGGAGAGCAAGAAGAGCCTGCAGGATCAGGTCCCGTATGGCCCGGCACCTGCTTCTCACAGGGACCAATTTCCTTGTAGGAAGCCCAACACTTCCAGAATCACTGCTCCCTCCAACCACAGAAGCAGGGACTCTCAAGGTATAAATAATAAAATTATCATTGTGCTTATTATTAGCCTTTGTGGCTAGTATTTAATTTTATTTATGCCCCTTCCTTTATCCAAAGACCGAACATCAGATCTAACAACATTAGAAACGCATTACAGATCAGTGATAAAAACATTAAAAAAACCCAGACAGACAGACAGTCTGATAGTACAGTGGTACTTTGGGTTATGAACCCAATCCGTTCTGGGGTGCCGTTCTCACCCCGCAAAGTCCGTAACCTGAGCGGCGCTTTCGCGCATGCGTGAATTGTGCATGCGCAGAACGCGCAGAACTCTTCTGCGGATGCGCGCGCGGCGAAACCCAGAAGTAAACACTTCCAGGGGTTGCCGCGTTTGCAACCCGAAAAAACGTAACCGGAAGCATTCGTAACCCGAGGTATGACTGTACAATGGTCATCGTAAAAAAGTCCTCTCTGCATCACTTTCACAGGCCATCGATTATTTAATGGCCAAAGGCCTGGGGAGAGAGGGATGTTTCTTCCTGGTGCCCAAAGGCATGTAAGGATGGCGCCAGGCGAGCCTCTCTGGGGAGAGTGTCCGTGTCCCACGACCAGGGAGCCACTGCAGAAAAGGCCTGTTCTCTTGCTGCCGCCCTCCGAACCTCTCTGGGAGGGGGCACCGAGAGAAGGGCTCAGCTGACAAGCGGAAGGTCTGGGTCGGTCGGTTCTGAAGGTCTTGAGCCCCTGAGCCACGGAGGAGCCACAGATCTTCATGAATTTATCTCACCCTCCTGCGGCAGGGAGTCCCCCAGTTTGACTCTGTGCTACATGAAAAAGGACTTTCTTTGATTCCCCCTGAATCTTCCAACATTTGGCTTCCTGGGAGTTCTCGTGTCCGGCCTCAAGCTGGAGATTGATGCTGAATTTTGCTAGGTCTGCCCTGAAGGCCCCTCGGCCAACGGCCATTGCAAAACTTTCCCGTCTTCCAGGGAAACGGTTGCATTATGCAAAGCCGTGCATCAGCCAGCAACCAGGGACTCTCAAGGGCTGCCTACTCTCATGTAGACCTGCCAGGGCTTTGGCCATCAGCAACCGCAGGAGATCCAGCAGCTGGGCCCAAGGGGGAAGGGTCTTGGGGGGGCAGCCCTCCCCCCGACCTTCTCTCTGAGCCCCTTCACCTAGAGATCAAGGATTTAGAGACACTTAATTTTCCCCACTTTTTTTTTTAAGCCACTTCTGCTTCTGGTGGTTTATTTCAGTCCCGGAAGAGGAAGGAGGTGCTGCTTTTAATCGCATTTCTCCTTATTGTTCTGGGTGACTTTCTAGGGAAGCTTCCCCCAAAGACAAACAGGATCTGAATGCAGCCCCTCTGCTTGGCATCTCCTTCCCCCGCCAAGGGGAGGCTGAGCTGGCGGGGGGTGGGGTGGGGGGTGAGGCAGAATGCCAGGCGACCCACGGCTCTGCCCTCTCCCGGCTGCTGCTGAGCCAGGTTCTCACCTTACAAACAAGCGGGAGGCCAAGGAGGAGCCTGCCCCCCCCAGGGGGGGTTCCTCTTGGCAACCGAGGAGAAGCAGCCGCAGCAGCTGCCGCCCTTGGCAGCAACAGGATCAGGCCCTGCCCTCACCCACAAGCCCTCCCTCCCTCCCGCTGCTGGGAAGGGTGGGGCTCTAGGGCGCAAGTTAGAGGCCAGGGAAAGGCGTTTCCACGTATCTCAAACACGTCCTTCCTGGCCAGATGAAAGAAGTGGGGGGGGGGGATTTCTTCCGCATGCAGGCCAGGGAAAGTCTAAAGTCCGGCCAAGAGAGGCTGCCGCCTTCTGCGGTAGCAAGAGAGGGAGTGGCGGACGTCCCTGCCAGGCCCGTCTCTGGGCGCAGATCCCGGCTGCCTGGCGGGGCTGGCATAGGGAGCAGGGTCTCGGAAGAGCCGACTGGATCAGGCCAAGGGGTCCCCGAGCCCAGCCCCCTGTTCTCACAGGGGCCAGCCAGATGTGCCCGTGGGGTGTCCTCAAAAGGACATGGGCAAAGCAGCAGCCCAGCCCCCTCCTGCCCTTCTCAGCAACTGGGGCTCGGAAGGATCGCAGATGCCCATTGTGGAGGCAGAGAAAAGCCATTGGGGGGGGGCAAGATCTCGTTTCCAATATTGTGATTGATCACCAGCTAAACATTGCAACAGGGACCCAGGTGGCGCTGTGGGTTAAACCACAAAGCCTAGGGCTTGCCGATCAGAAGGTTGGCGGTTCGAATCCCTGTGACGGGGTGAGCTCCCGTTGCTCGGTCCCTGCTCCTGCCAACGTAGCAGTTCGAAAGCACGTCAAAGTGCAAGTAGATAAATAGGAACCGCTCTGGCGGGAAGGTAAAGGGCGTTTCCGTGTGCTGCTCTGGTTCGCCAGAAGCGGCTTTGTCATGCTGGCCACATGACCTGGAAGCTGTACGCCGGCTCTCGGCCAATAAAGCGAGATGAGCGCCGCAACCCCAGAGTCGGACACGACTGGACCTAATGGTCAGGGGTCCCTTTACCTTTTAAACATTGCAACATCTCACGATGTCTGAAATAAGGATGGAGCTACGAAGAGGCACTGGCTGGCTTCACGGGTTTCCCCACATGGTGATTTTTGCATAGCACACAAACACACAACAGCACATCATGATTCACAATATATGAAACCGATATCACAATATGGATTTCAAACCAGATTTGGACAATATATCAATAGATCGCCCAGCCCTGTTATTTGCAATGGAAAGCCCTTTCCTCCTCCATGAACTAGCCTGCTCCTCTTTTAAAGCCATCCAAGTGGGCGGCCCTCGTGCCCCCTGTGGCAGGGAGTTCCACAGTTCAACTCTGCATGAAGAAGGATCTTTTTTTCTCTGCCCCGAATCTTCTGATATCCGGCTTCATTGAATGCCCAGACGTTCTAGCGTTGGAAGGGAAGGGGAAAATTTTTCTCTCTAGCCGCTTTCTCTACCCCAGGCATCACTTTATAAGCTTCCAGCATGCTGCCACCTCTTCCCCAGCCTTTCGCAACTCCTTGCAATCTCTTTTGGTTTTAACGGCCCTGAACAATTTGGTGCCCTCGACAAATGTGGCCACCCCTAGGCTCATCTAGTCCACCCCCTGCAAAGCAGGAATCTCAACGAAAGCAGTCATATAGTTCTGGAGACGTGACTTGTCTTTGCCGAAGCCATGCTGACTCTGCTTCAGCGAGGCTTGTTCTTCTATATGCTTGGTTATTTTATCTGTAACAATACTTTCCGCCACTTTCCCCAGGACATAAATTAAGCTAAGCAGCCTGCAATGCCTAGGATCCCTTTCTAAAAACTGGTGTTACGCTGGCTACTTTCCAGTCCTCAGGTATGGAGGCTGATCAGAGGGACAAGTCTCTTATTTTTGTTCGATCAGCAATTTCCCGTTTCTTTGAAACCTTGCAGGAATGCCATCCGGACAATTTTCAGTCTTTCTCTACCAGCAAAAAATTCCTCGCTCCTCCCCATTGTCTGCCTCAGTTTCTCGGACGGATGCACAGAATTGCCTTGGCTTCTCTCCAATTTCCTTCTCCTCCTTGGTCTTCCCTGCCATCCAAGGGTCCATGAGTCTCCTGGGACAGCCCTGTCTTTAAGAAGGCTTTGTGAGCAAGTTACTCGGAGCCTCTCCACACATTCCTCAAAGGGCAGCCCCATTAAACTGGCAGGACCTTTGGGGGGGGCTCCACACCCTTGCCCTCCCACATGGGCTCCGGAGGCCATTTTTGTTCAAAACAGCTGTTCCTTAATACTTTGACTGCTTTCGGAGTTAACTGCTATTTAAAACTCAGTTTCTGCTCGTTGCTTGTATTTTACTGCTGCTATTTTCAGAAGCTACGGTGTTTTCTAGAGTGTGGTTTGCAATTCCACTCGGAACAGATTTTGCGTTTCCAACTCTGCGGCCTCGGGTGGGTCAGTCCCCCCAAAATATGACCTGTAGCATCAACAGGGAGCAAATCCCAACACTTCCGAGGAAGGGGGGGCTGCGTCTCCGAGTCCCAACCCAACTCCAAACTGCAGCTACAGGCCAGAGCTGGAGACGGGCCAAAATCCACCCCCAGAAGAGAGATTGGACTAGAGAAGTCCCTTCCCACCCCACAGCTTTGTGATTCCATGAACAGCCCCCAGCCGCTGCTTCTCTGGGGGCCACAAAGCTGTGCTCTCTGGGTCAAGAGCGGACCTCCTGCCCCCTCCATCTTAACCAGCCCTTCGTCCCCATCCCAAAGCTGGATCCCGCCGTGGGGGCAGGCGTGCCCCCTTTAAGGCCCAAGGGGAAGGGGAGGCAGGCAGAGCAGCTACCTGTCAGCCCAGCCCTCCATCTCCTGCCTGGCTGCATCCCCAGGTAGGTCCCAATTCCTGCTCGGCAGGTGAACCTCAGGGCTCCGCGCCTGCTGCCCACAGCTCAGAGCCCCATGGCACACACCTGCCCCCCCCACCCCACCTGACACACAGAGAAAGAGGAGGGGTCCCCCCAGCCCCAGAGGAGGAGCACCGCAGAGCTGCCCCTGCCCCAGAGACACTACTCACCGGCTGCCCCAAGAGAGGCAGGCAGGCAGGCAGGCAGGGAGCAAAGGCGGAAAAGCAGCTCAGCCACTCCCCCCCCCCCCCCCGCATGGACTCTGCCCCTTGTCAGGGCAGGGCAAAGCCAGAAGGAGGAAGCCTTGTCCGGACACCCCACAGCAGGGTGGATTTGATTTAAATCACGATTTAAATCACTAGTCAGTAAGGCTCAGGGTGGATAAAAATCAACAAAATCAGATTTTATAAAAAATTAAATCGGATTTTTTTGATTTTTTAAAAAAAATCATTGATTTTTATCCACCCTGAGCCTTACTGACTAGTGATTTAAATCATGATTTAAATCAGTTTGATTAAAATCAAATCCACCCTGCCCCACAGCCATGGGGCCAGCCAGGGATCTATGGGGCGACTGCGCTGGGAGCCCTGCATTTGACGACTCAATTCAAAAAGGAGAATGCAGAGCAGAAAAAGTTCAGAAAACAGCAATGGAGAAGGCCCCCCACGGGCAGGGCCAGTAGAGATGGAAGGGACCCCCAGGGTCATCTGGCCCACCCACCCCGGCAGGTGGCCATCCCACCTCTGCTGAAACATCTCCCAGGAAGGAGTCATCGGATGTTGTGGGGCAGGACCTGTGGCCCCTCTCCTAGGCTGCGGAAGGAAGGAAGGAAGGAAGGAAGGAAGGAAGGAAGGAAGGAAGGCAGGCAGGAAGGCGGCCTCCTGGTCTGAGAGTCAGACAAGAAGACTCCACCCTGGCACAGAAGCAGGGGGCTGGGGAGGGCCCAACCGTGACCTCCTCCTCCAAGCCACACAAACCCCTGGCCTCCACCAGACTCACGAGGACATCAGGCCGAGCCTCCTGTTCTCACAGCAGCCAAATGCCCCCCTATCAACCCAGGAATCCAGATAGACTGCCTCTGGGCCTGGAGGCTCCATCAGAAGAGGCCAGGGACCCCCCTCCCTAGTCCTGTCTCCCGGGCAGATGCCTGAAGGGAACCCGCAAGTGGGATTGAAGCGCAAGAGCAACACTCTCCCCTCCTGTGGCTTCCAGCAAGGGCTCTTCAGGAGCAGGGCTGCCAGCCTGGCTAGGAGCCCCCAGAGCCCCCTCCTCCTCCTCCTCCGTGAATTGGTGTGGCCCTCTTTCAAAGCCAGCCAAGCCAAGCCAGGAGGTCATGCATGACCACCAGCACCCTTGCATTGCAGGGGGTCAGGCTGGATGACCCTTGGGGGTCCCTCTCCATTTCGCTTGGGAGAGCTGGCATGTCTGACTTCAGGAAGAAGGGGGACGGGACGGGACAGGAGCATTGCAAGCCAGGACTCCTGGGTTCCAGCGAAGCAGCCCTCCCCAGCCTCCTCCAAAGACACCCCCCCTCGGTCGGAAGAAGAGGCGAGGGCGAACTCTGACACAGGCTGAGCCTGCCCAGCCCACATGAATTCCGGCACATTCCACAGGGCGCTGGCCTGGGCTGGGGGCCAAGGAGGCTGCCGGCTGGAGCCTTAAGAGGAGAGGGAGGGAGGGAGCCATGCCCTCTGGCCCAGACAGGCGGGGAGTGGCTCAGGGGAGAGCAGAGGGCACTCTGCCCACGTGCAGAGGCACTCCCTCCCCCCGCTCTGTCCTGGCCCCCTCTTCATCCGGTGCTGCAGAGTGAAGCCCCAGGAGCCTGGCGAAAGAAACTGGGGGGGGGGGTGCCCCAGAACTAGGCAGAAACAGAACTGTGGAGCTGGAAGGGCCCCCCAGGGGCCATCTAGTCCAACCTGCTTCAATGCAGGAACCGCAGTGGGAGAACCAGCCTCCCAACCCGTTTGGAGCACTCCAGGAAAACTGAGCCAGCTTCTCGAGAATTGGGGGGTGTCAATCACTCATGGGGGGGCATCTTCAGCTAAGTCTTCCGCCAGCTTTAGGCAGCCCCCACCCCCAAAATACCCTTCTCAGCACTTCCTCCCCTGCCCTCTGGCCCAGCAGGCAGGCTAAAGGCTGCCACCCATGGGGGGGGGGGACACACACTAAATCTAGCCCAAACTGGACCCTTCCTTGGGGTCAGAAGGAAGACACAGCAAGGGGGAGGAGGACGAAGGGGGTGGCGTTCCTGAGAGCCCCCCCCCACAGAACCTTCTGCCACAGGGTGGGCAGAGGCAGAGCTAAGCAGAGGGGGGTGAGAAGCAGCAGAAATCTCCCCCCCCAAAAACACGCTGTATTTGGATCTCAGAGGCGCCACCCGACTCCCCCCCCCCCGCAAGCCGTGAGTCAGGCCAGCCAGAAATAACCGTTTGCAGCAGGAGGAGCATGCTGGGAAGGGGAGAGGAGGGAGGGGGCTCAGCCTGGCCCAGGACCACCACCCTCTTTTTCTTTTTTTTTGCAATATTGACTTTATTCCATGCTTGCCAACCGGTGAGGCTTTGCCCTTTCTGAATTTCCGGGCGCAATCGAGGTTTCGAACGTCTGCTGTGAGTCGCTTTGGGCAGAGCTCCCCGTCGGAAAGTATCAGTAAACACGCCGATCAATCCATCCATCCCACCCCTAAAGGCATCGGGGTGGGGGGGGTGGGGGGAGGCACAGCAAGGGGGTGAGTGGGGCAAGGAATTTGGGTGGCCGTCTGCCCCCAGCATTTGCCAGCCCAGTGTGGGCACAGCGCTTTGGGGGCAGGCCGGCCGGGGCCCAGAGGGGAGCAGGCCAGGGGGTCTCTGCCAGGAGCAACCCCCACCCCTCCCTGCCCCACACACTAGAGCCTGGCTAGACCCAGAGGGGGGCAGACCCTCTCCCTCTCTCCTGGCGCTATGAAACAGCACCAGTTGCCTCCTGAAAACACCCGTTTACACAATCCGTATAGATGCTTAGGAAGTGGAGGGAATTCTATTCCGTTTCGGTAGTTTTCTATGCTTTAAAGGCCGGTTGCAATTCCTTCTGGATTTTCTTATCTTTTTGTAAAGCGCTTAATCATAATAAATAATGTTTTTATACGCTGCCCATCCGGCTGGGTGGCCTTGAGGTTTTGTTTTGTTTTAATCAATCAAGCAGCGTATAAACCTTACGAAATAAAGAAATGAATCTCAGGGCCGGAAGGAAAGAAAGCGCTTCTCCGCGCAGAGTTGGACTGGGGAACTCCCTGACACAGGAGGCAGCGACAGCCACCGATCCAGGCAGCCCTTTCAGAGAAGGTTGCACAAATTCACGGAGGAGGAAAAGGCTCCTGCGTGCTGGTTCTTGAGCCTGAAAAGTGGGGAAGGGGCTCTGGAAAGAGCCCATGCCAGGGCAGCCCCCAGCCAGGCGGGCAAGGAGGAGGGTGCCTGGCAGGGCCAAGCAGGCCTCCCACGTGGGGTGACTTGGAGGGGCAGCCAAGAGGCCTCGGGATCAAAGCCCTGCTTAAACCTGCCCAGTGGGCAGCTGCCCCATGCCCACTGCCAGGCCCCATGCCCAGGGAGGGAGCTGCCAAGGGGACGGGCGGTGCCAGGCCAGGCCGCCTTCCAAGAGGCTCCTCCTCCTCCTCCTCCCTGCCAGGCCAGGGTGACGAGGGCCGGCTCTCCACAGCCTCCAGGCTAAATTTAGCTTGGGAGAGGCTCTTTGGGGGCCGGGATGTCCTTGAGAACAGCTCTCGGATCCGAGGGGCTGGGAAGGTGGAAGGGACTCCAAGGAATCTCAGCAGTCGGAGGGGGGGCACAACAGCCTGGCAGGGCGGGACGGGGCAGGAAAGCGCCACCCCAGAGGGAGCACCGAGGGAAGGAGGAAGCTGCCTTCAGCTCCATCTAGCTCCATAGTGCCCACACAAGCGGGCAGCAGGGGTCTCTCTCCCAGCCTGGGAACGGAATCTTCTACATTCCAAGCATGTGCTCTGTCCCTGAGACCTAGGAAGGCAGAAAAATACTCTACACATGGCCAGGTGCCCGTTCCGCCCACAGATATCCAGAAGGGCAGGGCTGGCATAGGTGTGCACAAACGCCCATTCAGGCAGGTGCCCCCTCAGAGGACGGACCCCCCCCTCCCAAAGAATCCCCCTCTGTCTGGGCACGTTGTGCAGGCGGCCGTGTCCCAAGGTGACCCCGGCAGCTCAGCTGACTTGCCAGAGAACCTTGGAAGAAATGAGGGAGGAAGAGGAGGAGAGGCAGGGCAGGAGGGGCCCCTTCCCCTCCCCCTCCCCACCCAGCACCCCAGAACCGGAGCAGGATCTGAGCCCCAGAACCCCTTCCCCTCCCAGAATGCAACTGGTATTTGGCGCCAACTAGGAGCCACATCCAGTCCTCTCCTCCTCCTCCATGAACCTCTTTCAAGGCCGTCTCTGCCTCCTGTGGCAGGGAGTTCCGCAGATTAACCTGTGCTGCGAGAAAGAGGCCTTTCTTTGAGGAGGAGGACCTTTTCCTACTGATCGGCTTTTTTGGGCAACCCAGAGTGGCCAGACTCCCCCACCCACGGGGAACCCGCGAGAAAACAGGGCTCCCTCACCCAGGGGAGGGGGGGGACAACAGAAAAGGTTATGCGGACCCTTTGATGCGACTGGTGTCAGGTCCACAAGGATTATATCGCAGCCCCACAATTATGGGTTCCATCGAGGCCTGCCCACTCCCGCCACCCCCCCACAGAAGAGGGAGAACGCAGCCCCCCCCTCCGCCAAGAAACTCCACAAGTCCTTTGCCAGGAAAAGCCTCTCTTGCACGCGACAGCACCCCCCAAGTCACCCAGTGAGCCTCGTGGTCGAGTGGGGATTTGAACCTTACTCTACAAGATGCTAGTCCTCATTTAATCGCTGCAACGCCAACCAGTGCCTGGCTCCCAAGGTCACATCCAATGAGTTGGAAGTGGGGGGTGTGGAGCCCCGATCCCTCCCAGATCGTAGTCGTGCGGCACTCTAACCACTACGCCACGCTGTCATGAGCTGCCCTGAAACCCCCACCCTTAATCCAGCTTGCATCCCCCTCCCTCCTCCCCATTGCCACTCGCCAGGCCCCACAAAACTCACCTTAGCCGGCTTCTGGGGGGTGGCCTCCTGGTCCTGACCCCCTTCTTTATTTTCAGGGGGCCGCCAAGCAGGGCCGCTCCCCCCCACAATCCAAGAGGCTCCTGCGGTGACCCCCCCACCCACAAACGGCACCCCCGGAAAGCCCTCTGGCGCTTACCTTGCAGTGTAGGCTCCTAGGGTTCAGGTCCCATCCACACAGCAGCTGAGGGGGAAAGGCAGGCAGGCAGGGGGGGTCAGGGCGGAATCCCCCTTGCCGCTGCCCCCCACCCCACCCCCGTCCTCTTCCAGGGATGCTCCCCCACCCAAAGCCCCTTCTGCCCTGGGGGGGGGGCACAAACATAGGTAGGCCAGCACGGAGATGCCCCCCTTTTGCAGGCCCACGGGGGGGGGGTCTTTCCTTCCAGGGAGGCGGGGGGGGCGACCCTTGGCCCTAAGGACCCCCCCTCCCTCCGCACTGGATGTCCGCCTGCAGGCCGGGGGTCCCCTCCACCGGCGAGACGGACCAGGACCCCCACCTAAAAAAAGCTTTGCCCCTGGACCCTCGGGGGGGGGGTTAAAGGGAAGGCACCCCTCTCCCTCCGCCTGCGCATCTGGGGGGGGGAGAGAGGGGGCTGCGCTCCACAAATAGACAGACCCCCCCCCGCAGGGCGCGACCCTGGACACGAAGGGGGGAGGGGGTCTCTGCTCCCCAGGGTGGGGCTTCGTGGCAGGAGGGGGGAGATGGGGAGGGGGGTTCCCCCCCACGGACAGAGAGACGCACCAGTCTCTGCCCCCCCTCTACTCTTGGAAGGAGGGGGTGGAAAGGGGGGGCACGAGAGGGAGCCCCCTCCCCTCCCCCGGGGGCCCCGATCCTGCCTCGCTCCGGCCCGCAGTGGGGCTCGATCCCCCCCCCGGGCGATGCCCCCCACCCTCTCTCTCTCTATTCCTTGCCCCCCCCCCGCCGGGCACCTGAGTGTCGCCGCCTCCGCTGCCGCCGCCGAGCCGCCATTTTCCTTCCTCCGCCGCCGCCGCCGCCCGGCCAGGCCACGCCCACGGGGCGGGTCCCCTCCCGCCGCAGTCTCCGCCCCCACCTGCAAGCCCCGCCCCGCGGCGCCTCCCAGGTGCGGCCGGAGGCTTCTCTGCGCATGCTCGCGGGGGGAGGGCAGGGCGCCTCTGGGCATGGGCAGAGGGCGCGGAGGAGCAGCGGGCGAACGAGGATCCCACATTTGCAGCCTCTTCAAATCCCTCCTCCCGATTCTTAGCCCTCCTTCCTGGGATGCTGGGAACCACACTGAGACCTCTCGCCCTATGCAAATTTAATTAATAATAACAATAATTAATAATAATCAGAGCTTTTTTTCTTTAAAAGAATGTTTAGGGGTACTTTCGTTTTGACTCAATAAAATCACAATTTTGTAGTTCGAATCAGGGGAAATAAATACAGTAAATGGACAAAAGTGCAAAGATTCCCAAAATGTTTAGGGGTATGCGTACCCCTGTGTACCCCCAGAAAAAAGCACTAATAATAATAATAATAATACAGTGGTACCTCGGGTTAAGTACGCTTCAGGTTAAGAACGGACCTCCGGAACGAATTAAGTGCTTAACCCGAGGTATCACTGTAAATATTATTATTATTATTATTATTATTATTATTATTATTAATAGAAAATTCTTTATTATACTTCTTTTTACATAAAATAAGATAACAACAGAACAAACCAATAAAATACATTGTTTCTTGCTTATTTACAATATTACGTATTTCCCTTTATAACCCACCCCTCTTCCCCTTCCCCCTTCCCTCCCTCTACTTCTGTAATTATTATTATTATTATTATTATTATTATTATTATTATTATTATTATTGTGGGGTTTTCGAGTTTGGCCCTGCTTCTCAAGCGTTTTCCAGCACAACATCTTGAGTCAAACTACATTAGGTTCCAAAGGTTTGCTTCACCCTGACATGCCTGAGATGTCAGTCTCTGCAGATTTCCAGAATATTTGGGTTTGGGGACAATTCCAGAGAAACGCATCCTGCTTCAGTGGAGCGCCTGTCCACCTTGGTCAGATCCAGGGCCGGATTTCAGTTTGATGCGGCCCTCAGCTCCTGAAGGGAAGGGGGCCCTTTCTATGTCCAGCTGTCCTTTGTCAACAACAAATTGCCGCTGCTTTTTGTGTTGAATATATCCTATGTGGTAATTGATGGACCTAATAGTTCTCTCAAGCCATTTGCACATAACAAAATGTGTACTTTATCAAATTAATTGATGAACTGAAATACAATTAAGAAGAAGTATATTAATAGTGAAATAAGCTCTAACTTAAAATGATTGGAGCCCCATAGGAGCCTACACAACACAGAACACTGTTGCTGTATGTAGGTCTTATTTTATTTGTTTTTTAGCTTATATTTTGGAAATGTGCATCCAGGTTTTTTCCCTTTAATTTTTTTGGGCCCCCCAAGAGAGTGGGGCCCTAGGCTATAGCTTGTTTAGCTTATACGTAAATCCCGCACTGGTCGGATCCAAGCCTATATATTCGGGTTAATCTACAGGGTGATAAAGGCCAGCGGCAGAGAGTCTAAAAAGAATTTCCTCTTGTTCTGTTTGGGGGACCAGGCTGACCCCTGGGGGAAAGAGGGGGCTGGCCCAGGGGGGGCTCTTGGGCCCCCTGACTCTGCCTGTGACGTCTGTGTGTGCGGGAGATCGAACGCAGGAGAAGCTTCCTGATGTGGAGGAGAAGGTCCTGATTTCCACCAGAGAAATGTCAGAGGGGGTGCGTCTGTGGGGGCCTCTGGGCTGCCCTAGAGCAGATGGCGGGCACAGGCCTGCAGAGCTTGGTCTGGGCCCCCATCCCCCCTGCCTGCTTGCCTCGCCCTGGCCTGGCAGCCGCCCTGCCCTCCCCGCCTGGTCTCCCCAGGGTCCTCATCAGCGCTGCTCCCTCCCTGATTGGGCCCTTTAGGGTTGCACCTGCCGGCTCAGGTGTGTGGCTGAGCCCCATGGGGAGCAGGGGGGAGGGGGGAGCCCCCCTGCGTTGCTAGGCTCCGATGCGCCTGGATGCAGAGAGCCAGCCGGAGGAGGAGAGAGAGGCTCTGCTGTGGGGCAGAGAGAGAGGGGGCTGTGGCCTCGCTTGGACCAGGAGCCTGCGGCTGCCAGCCCGTGCCAAGATGAATAGGCTGGCCAGGGTCTTCCGAGCCAAGGACAGGGAGGGGGAGGCGAAGCTCATCAAGACGGAGGAGAGCAGCCCTGGAGCAGCCCCCAAACCACGGTGAGTATGGAGGGGGGCAGGGAGGGGGAGGCCCCATGGCAGCATTGTAGAGGGCGCAGGTTGGGCAAAGGGGTGGCATGGGGCTGGCCGTCTAAGAGAGGGAAGCGTAGGATTGAAGAGCTGGAAGGGACCCCAAGAGGATTCCATTAATTTTTGTTGCCACTCCGACTTTGTAGATATTTTTCGGCCTTTCCAGTTTGAGGCTATTAAAATTCTTGCTGCCACTGCAGCATACACTGTACCACTGTATTCCGCTCTGGTCAGACCTCACCTGGAATACTGTGTCCAGTTCTGGGCACCACAGTTCAAGAAGGATACTGACAAGCTGGAACGTGTCCAGAGGAGGGCAACCAAAATGGTCAAAGGCCTGGAAACGATGCCTTATGAGGAACGGCTTAGGGAGCTGGGTATGTTTAGCCTGGAGAAGAGAAGGTTAAGGGGTGATATGATAGCCATGTTCAAATATATAAAAGGATGTCATATAGAGGAGGGAGAAAGGTTGTTTTCTGCTGCTCCAGAGAAGCGGACACGGAGCAATGGATTCAAACTACAAGAAAGAAGATTCCACCTCAACATTAGGAAGAACTTCCTGACAGTAAGAGCTGTTCGACAGTGGAATTTGCTGCCAAGGAGTGTGGTGGAGTCTCCTTCTTTGGAGGTCTTTAAGCAGAGGCTTGACAGCCACCTGTCAAGAATGCTTTGATGGTGTTTCCTGCTTGGCAGGGGGTTGGACTGGATGGCCCTTGGGGTCTCTTCCAACTCTACGATTCTATGATTCTATATAAAAATAATTCCCTTACATTCTTTGGTATGTCAGGACCTAATATTCCAAGATGAAAATTTTTTAATGAACGAGATCTTAAACATTTTTTAAAGTTCCATATACTGTAGATTTCATCCCAGAACGCCTTAAATTTTTTGCATGTCCACCACATGTGCTTCTCCACATCTCCAACACTTGTCTGATACATTTTTGTACATTTTGGGTAATTTTAATGGAGTCAAGGACCGAGGATGCTGCATTTTCAATATATATATATATATATATTTCAGTGGGTAACAAGCAGTGAATTTCATATTGATTTTCCAGAGGTTTCCCCCATCTTTCATTAAGATATTATATCCAAAGTCCTGTGCCCATTTTATCATAACAGATTTTACCTCCTCCTCCTTGACTTCCTTCCTCCTCGGCTTTTGAGTTAATCAGGTGGTCAGATGGCCACCCAAGCCCGGCTTAAAAACCTCCAGTGAAGGTCCACCACCTTCTGAGGTATCTGGTTCAGATCCTGCTATCTGGACCCGCAGAAAACAAGCCTGTTTGCTCTCCCAGGTGGCAGCCCTGGAGATATTTGAAGATGGCTCCCATGTCTCCTCTGAGTCTCCTCTTTTCCCAGGCTAAGCAAACCCAACTCCTCAAAAAGAAGGCTTGCTTTCCAGACCCCTGACAATAATAATAATAATAATAATAATAATAATAATAATAATAATAATAATAATAAATTTTATTTATACCCCGCCCTTCCCAGCCGAAACCGGGCTCAGGGCGGCTAACATCAGTAAAATTACAATAAAGTATAAAAGGAAAAACCGTTAATTAAAATACAGGTTTAAAAGCCAATTTAAAATGCCGCTTCATTTATCGCCCATAATCAAAACCAAGGGGAGGAAAACATCAGACTGAGTCCAACCCGAAGGCCAGGCGGAACAGCTCTGTCTTGCAGGCCCTGGTCTCTTGGGACAGAGTGTTCCACCAAGTTGGGGCCAGTACTGAAAAGGCCCTGGCCCTAGTTGAGACCAGTCTAACAGCCTTGTGGCTCGGGACCTCCCAAAAGTTGTTATTAGTGGACCTTAAGGTCCTTTGCGGGGCATACCGGGAGAGGCGGTCCTGTAGGTATGAGGGTCCTAGGCCGCATAGGGCTTTAAAGGTCAAAACCAGCACCTTAAACCTGATCCTGTACTCCACCGGGAGCCAGTGAAGCTGGTAAAGCACTGGATGAATGTGGTCCCGCGGCAAGGACCCCGTAAGGAGCCTCGCCACGGCATTCTGCACCCGCTGGAGTTTCTGGGTCAGCTTCAAGGGCAGCCCCGCGTAGAGCGAGTTACAATAATAACCATCTGGGTCTCCCTCCTCTGCCCCTGTTCCAGCTTGTCCACATCCGTCTTCAGTGGGGATGTCCTGAACCACCACTGGACAGAGGCCCCGACTGCTGTGTGGGTGTGATCTGCAGCCCCTCTCTCCCTGTGCCCCCCCATCTTGGGGTCACACGCCTTAAACCAGGCTTTGCCCACCTGGTGCCTTCAAGGTTCTCCCATCACCCCCCCCCCAGACACAGCTGTGTTGCAGGCCCAAACCTAGGGAACTCCCTGCCACAGGGATAGCCACTGATTCGGAGGATTGGACAAATCCTGTGAAGGTGGAGAGGGCTCCTTCCAGGGGGGTTTTCATCTGGCTGGCCCCCATGAGAAGAGGATGCCGGACTCGATGCGCCCCCCCCCCATGGCCTGATCTGGCAGGCTCTTCTTAGGAGGTTCTCAGGGGCTGGCGAGGAGGAAGAGACTTCCTTCAGTCCTGCAGCTCCTTGGGGTGTTCTCTGACCCAGCCGGCTTCCTCTGCTCTCTTTCCTATATATAAAGGTAAAGGTAAAGGGACCCCTGACTGTTAGGTCCAGTCGGGTCCGACTCTGGGGTTGCGGCGCTCATCTCGCTCTATAGGCCGAGGGAGCCACCGTACAGCTTCTGGGTCATGTGAACAGCATGACGAAGCCGCTTCTGACGAACCAGAGCAGCACACGGAAACGCCGTTTACCTTCCCACCGGAGCGGTACCTATTTATCTAATTGCACTTTGACGTGCTTTCGAACTGCTAGGTTGGCAGGAGCAGGGACAGAACAACAGGAGCCCACCCCGTCATGGGGATTCGAACTGCTGACCTTCTGATCAGCAAGCCCTAGGCCAGTGATGGCTAACCTTGACACTCCAGATGTTTTGGAACTACAACTCCCATCATCCCTAGCTAACAGGACCAGTGGTCAGGGATGATGGGAGTTGTAGTCCCAAAACATCTGGAGTGTCAAGGTTAGCCATCACTGCCCTAGGCTCTGTGGTTTAACCCACAGCACCACCTGGGTCCCTTTTTCTACCATATATACATACATATATATGTGTGTGTGTGTGTGTGTATTGGTTTTTTCACAATTTTATACAATTTAACATAGCCATTTCAAACATTAAAGTACAAGGTACAACCTCCAGACCTCCTTCCCTCCCTCCCTCCGTGGGTTCCATGTTTAAGATTAAGTTTGCTGCATCTTTTACCCTTATCCATCTGTTAAATATCCATAATTACCACAGATAATTCCACATCACAAATGTCCTTACATCTCTGCCAGTGCTTTTAACTATTTACAGCGGTCTTTTAAATAAGTTACAAGTTTGCTCTGGTCTTTAGAACATCCTTGATCTTCCTGGTTTCGGATCTTCCCCGTCTCTTTCGCCATCTCCACCTACTCCATCAGTTTCTTCTGCCTTTCTTCTTCTGTTGGTACTCCTCCTTCCTTCCTTCCATCTCTGGGCCAGTAGCATTCTTGCTGCCATCTTTGCATCCATAAAAACTCTTTCGTCCTCTCTTGGTAACTCTTCACCTGTTTCACCTAACAAAAAGGCTTCTGGTTTTTTTAACAAATGTATTTTTAAACATTTTCATTAGTTCGTTATATATCCTTTCCCAGAAAGCCTTGACCAATGTCCCCCCCCCCTCTGCTCTGCTCTCAGCCAGGAGAAGAAACAGATCCTGGACCCGTCAGGGGACTATTATTACTGGTGGCTGGTCACCATGGTGTTTCCCATCATGTACAACTGGATCATCCTCATCTGCAGGTGGGCGAAGGGGGCCTGGGCTGGATCCGCCTGTGGGGAGGGGGCCGGGGGGCTCAGGGAAGCCACGGAGGTGGCCCACCCATGGGGCCAAGGCTGTCCGACTAGGAGCAAGAAGGGGGTGGAGGGAAGGGAAGCGACAGAAACCCCTTTTGGATTTCAACACCTTCCTTCCTTCCTTCCTTCCTTCCTTCCTTCCTTCCTTCCTTCCTTCCTTCCTTCCTCCTTTCCTTCCTTCCTTCCTTCCTTCCTTCCTTCCTTCCTTCCTTCGCTTCTGCATCTGTCAGTCACCTCCTTCCACACAAAGGAGAAAAAGCGCAGGGGATGACCAAAGGAGGTCTGGGAAGCAGACTCCAACAATCCAGCCATGGGGCTGCCCCCCATGGCTGGATTGTTGGAGTCTGCTTCCCAGGTGGAGGCAAACATTCAGCAAAAAGACATTGGGGTGAAGTCGTAGGAACAGAGAATTATATTTGGAAGGGGCCCCCCAGGGTCATCGGATAATAAAAATAATAATTTTATTGTTGATACCCGGTCCATCTGGCTGGGTTTCCCCAGCCACTCTGGGTGGCTACCAGAAAAATATTCAAGTGTCAGACATTAAAAACTTCCCTGAACTTCCCTACTCCACCCCACTCCAAGTACCCCTTCTGTACTCCAACCAGCCCCACCATTCAGGAATCCCTGCTAAAGGATTCTTGACAGGTGGCCATCAAACCTCCAATGAAGGAGAGCTCACCACCTTCGCGGGTCTTCTGCACCACTGGCAAAGGGCTCTTGCTGCCAGAAAGTTCTTCCTAAAGGGTCACTTTCTGGCGAAACAAGAAAGCAGTTCAGGGGGGGGTCCTTTTAGGAAGGGGATGAGGGAGTTTCAGAGCAAACTGCCCCCCAATGAACATTTTGGGGAGATTCCTGGGGGAAAGGGGAGAGCTGAATGGGGGGGCTGCTGGTGGACGGAGCAAGGAGCAACAAGGAGAGCTTGGAGGGGGCTGCCTGACCTTTGGGGCAGCCGCTGCAGTCAGAAGGTTGTGGGTTCGGGGGCTGCCACCCACCTCTCTCTCTCTCTCTCCTCCTGCGCAGGTCCTGCTTCCCTGAGCTGCAGCGCCAATACCTCTTCCTCTGGCTGGCCCTGGACTACCTCTGCGACCTGCTGTACCTGCTGGACATCGGGGTCCACTTCTACACTGGTCAGTGGCCTTTCCTCCTAGGGCCTGTCTCCTCGCCCCTCCCCTTGTGCCCCCCACCTGGCCAATGCTTCTCCCCCTTGCGTGCGAATCCTGCTTGCAGGCTTCCCATAATAGGCATCTGGTTGGCCACAGTTGAGAACAGGAAGCTGGACTAGATGGGCCCCTGGCCTGATCCTGCAGGCTCTCCCTAGCGTCTTAGACCAGCCTCTTCCCCTGGGATGCGTCCATCCTCTGCTGGCAGTTCCAGCCCCCACTGGGGGCCCAGGTGCATGCCAGGAGTCTCTGTGGGGATCTCTGCGGGGGCCGGGGGGGCCTAGTCTGTGTGGTCCCTCCCCCAACACTCTGTGCCTGGACCCCCCTGCCTCCCCCCCCGCTATGCCACTTCCAGGGAGAGACTCTTGGTCTGAAACCCTAAAGAGCTGCTGCCAGCCAGTGCAGACAATACTGACCTGGATGGACCTGCAGGCTCCCAAATCTGACTCTTTTGTGCCCTGCAGTTTTGTGTTATTCCACTGGGGGGCAGGAGCTGCCCGGCTTTGGGCCCTGATAAGGCTGGCCTGAGAAAACGGCTAGAGAGGATGGATTTGGGGGTTCTTGTAACAACAACAACAACAACAACAACAACAACAACAACAACAACAACAACAACATGTTGGAACCCATATAATATATAAATTATAATAATAATATATAATATAATATAATAATAATATAATATAATATAATATAATATAATATAGTATTATATTATATTATATTATATTATATTATATTATATTATATTATAATTGGGACGCGGGTGGCGCTGTGGGTTAAACCACAGAGCCTAGGGCTTGCCGATCAGAAGGTCGGCGGTTCGAATCCCCGCGACGGGGTGAGCTCCATTGCTTGGTCCCAGCTCCTGCCCACCTAGCAGTTCGAAAGCACGTCAAAGTGCAAGTAGATAAATAGGAACCGCTCTGGTGGGAAGGTAAACGGCGTTTCCGTGTGCTGCTCTGGTTCGCCAGAAGCGGCTTTGTCATGCTGGCCACATGACCTGGAAGCTGTACGCCGGCTCTCGGCCAATAAAACGAGATGAGCGCCGCAACCCCAGAGTCGGACACGACTGGACCTAATTGTCAGGGGTCCCTTTACTTTTACCTTTTACCCCTCCCATCTGTCTGGGTTTTCCCAGCCACTCTGGGCGGCTCCCAACAGAATATTAGAAACAGGATCAAACATCAAACATCAAAAATTTCCCTAAACAGAGCTGCCTTCAGGTGTCTCCTAAAATACGTCTTGGTGGGAATCCTGTCTGCCTCCTCTGGACCTCCGCCTGGCACTGTGATGTGAGGGGCTTCGTTCTCTGTCGCTCCCTCACAGGCACTGCCTTTTTGACAATGCCAGGAACTCTCCAACCACAAAGTCTGACCATTAAACTTTCCCAAAAAACCACCGACATTCCTGGGAAACTCCCTCCCCCCTTTTAACTTCTCAATTAAATTATATGGAGTTTCACCAATTTTTAACAAGTTAACATCAAAATTAATACATTCGTACCTTGGTTTTCGAACAGCTTAGTTCTCGGACGTTTCGGCTCCCAAACGCCGCAAACCCGGATGTGACTGTTTGCTGACTATTTTTGGAAGCCAAATGTCCAACGGGGCTTCCTGCAACCAATCAGAAGCCGTGCTTTGGTTTTTGAATGTTTTGGAAGTCGAACGGACTTCCGGAATGGATTCTGTTAGACTTCTAAGGTACGACTGTACATATTTAAAAGTTGACTTCTCACCCTTCTTCCATGATAATAATTGGAACAGAGGCAATGTGTAACAGAGAAATATATAATGTGGGAACAAAAACACTAGAAAACCTCTGACCCTAAGATCTGTTCAGGGCCAGATTAAGGATTGATGAGGCCCTCAGCTCCTGAAGGTAATGGGGCCCTTTATATGTCCAGCTGTCCTTTGTCAACAACAAATATATGCTGGATATATGCTATATATACAGGTAGGTAGCTGTGCTAGTCTGTTGTAGTCGAAACAAAATAAGAAAAATTTTAAAAATCCTTCCAGTATGCACATGAAAGCTCGTACCAATAACAAACTTAGTTGGGTCTCTAATATGCTACATACCTCATAGGTACCTAAAGCCATTTGCCCATGTGGCCATGCAAGCAGTCCATGCAGAGTGTAGGCACCCTATATATAGAAAGGAGCAAAGCAGGGATATTTGAGGGAGCAGGCTAGCAGGTGGGGCCCATGACTTACATCATAGGAGCCTGCACAACACAAAACACTGTTGCTGTACAGGTATGTAGGTTTGATTTCATTTGTTTTTTATCTTATATTTTGGAAATGTACATCCAGGTTTTTTTCCTTTAATTTTTTGGGGACCCCCCCCCCAAGAGAGTGGGGCCCTAAGCTATAGCCTGTTTGGCTTATACGTAAATCCTAAAAAAGTTGGAGTTCTTGTTGCAAAATACACTGGAATAAATGTTACCAAGAACTCCGGCCACAAGTTTTAATAAAAGTTCTAGAGTATCATTCATTGTAATTGACCAAAATATTCAAAAGAAACAGAAATTATATATTATTCACATTCTTTTCAAAAAACGAGGTAAGGAACCAAATACTATGAAAAGCTATTTTGGTCAATTACAATGAATTATACTATAGAACTTTTATGTATATTGTTTGATACTGTTAAAACATACCATTGTTAGATCTTAATTACTGAAACCTTAGTACTTTGATGTATTTTGATATATTATTTGATATTACCAGCTGAAGAAGGCATCTGCTCCGAAACGGGGCCCTGTCCTGGTTTCCAGTTTTCGCATCATACATCTGATTCACATCTCAGAAGCCCTTACTTCAACCTCCAAAAGACTTCTCTTTGTGAAACTATTATTTTTGTTTAAGACTGTAATTCCTAACAGGATTGATATGATATTTGAATTTACTCACGAGTAAACTTATTCTTTTGTTAAAACTTGTGGCCAGAGTTCTTGGTAACATTTATTCCAGTGTGTTATACATAAATCCGGCACTGGATCTGTTGAAATAGTTGACCTATTCCTTTGACGAGCAGGTTCCAGCTTAACAGGCCCTGGTGCTGACCGAGAGAGAAGCAATCATGCCTGATTTTCTATCAAGAACATGGGTAGGCAAACTAAGGCCCGGGGGCCAGATCTGGCCCAATCGCCTTCTCAATCCGGCCCTCAGACGGTCCGGGAATCAGCATTTTTTTACATGAGTAGAATATGTCCTTTTATTTCAAATGCATCTCTGGGTTATATGTGGGCATAGGAATTCGTTCACTCCCCCCCCCAAAAAATAAAGTCCAGCCCCCCACAAGGTCTGAGGGAGAGTGGACCGGCCCCCTGCTGAAAAAGTTTGCCGACCCCTGATCAAGAGGATCTCTCTGATCCCTATATTTCCCACCTTTGAAGGGTGAGGGGACTGGATGGGACCCTCTGGCCCGATCCAGCAGGCCCTTCTTAGGTAGTTCTGTTTGGGGGGAGAGGAGTGGAGATGCCTGCCTGGGGCCGAGGGTCTCCTCTCGGTGGCCCTGACCCCTCTCCTTCCCCCCTCCCCACCCCAGGCTTCCTGGAGCAAGGCATCCTCATCCAGGACCGCTCCCAGATCTCGCGCCACTACACCTGCTCCTCCGCCTTCCTGCTGGACCTCCTCTCAGTGCTGCCCACCGACCTGCTCTACCTGCGCCTGGGCCTGGCCACCCCCGCCGTCCGGGCCAACCGCTTCCTGCGCAGCCCCCGCCTGTTCGAGGCCTTTGACCGCATCGAGACGCGCACGGCGCACCCCAACTCCTTCCGCATCTCCAAGCTGATGCTCTACGTCTTTGTCACCATCCACTGGAACGCCTGCGTCTACTTCGCCCTCTCCGGCTACGTGGGCTACGGGGCGGACGGGTGGGTCTACCCCAACGTCAGCAACCCCGGCTTCGAGCGGCTGCTGCGCCAGTACCTCTACAGCTTCTACTTCTCCACCCTCATCCTCACCACGGTGGGCGACACGCCCATGCCCCACCGCGAGGAGGAGTTCCTCTTCATGGCGGCCGACTTCCTGCTGGCCGTCATGGGCTTCGCCACCATCATGGGCAGCATGACCTCCGTCATCTCCAACATGAACCAGGCCGACGACGCCTTCGTCCCCAACTCGGACCTGGTCAAGGGCTACCTGCGCGCCCACTGCGCCAACCGCCGCCTCCAGCACCGTGTGGTGGAGTGGTACCAGCACCTGCAGATGGAGAAGAAGATGACCAATGAGCTGCAGATCCTGCAGAACCTCCCCGAGCGCCTGCGGGCCGAGGTGGCCGTCAGCGTCCACCTGGCCACGCTCCGCAAGGTGCAGATCTTCCAGAGCTGCGAGCAGAGCCTGCTGGAGGAGCTGGTCCTCAAGCTCAAGCCGCAGGTCTACAGCCCCGGGGAGTACGTCTGCAAGAAGGGCGACGTGGGCCGCGAGATGTACTTCATCCGGGAGGGGAAGCTGGCCGTGGTGGCCGACGACGGGGTCACCCAGTATGCCGTGCTGGGAGAGGGGCTCTACTTTGGGGAGATCAGCATCATCAACATCAAAGGTGAGACCGGGGGGGGGAGGGGGGAGAGGGAGGGAGAAGTGGAGACGGGGGTGTCGTGTGGGGAGGAAAAGCACATTGCAGAATTCCCCAAAAGGAGGCCAGAGGCAGTTTCATCCGGCAGAGCTTTACTGCTACTGAACGCAAATGAGCATCATGTCCAATTGCAGCAGACTTAAACTTAACAATAACTTCTAATCAGTCCTTTTATTCTAAAAAAATAAATAAATGTTATGGGGTACTCTCCTTTTCCTACTCATATTGAAATTGTTGTTGTTGTTGTTCAGTCGTTCAGTCGTGTCCGCCTCTTCGTGACCCCATGGACCAGAGCACGCCAGGCACTCCTGTCTTCCACTGCCTCCCGCAGTTTGGTCAGACTCATGTTGGTAGCTTCGAGAACACTGTCCAACCATCTCACCTTCTGTCGTCCCCTTCTCCTTGTGCCCTCCATCTTTCCCAACATCAGGGTCTTTTCTAGGGAGTCTTCTCTTCTCATGAGGTGGCCAAAGTACTGGAGCCTCAACTTCAGGATCTGTCCTTCTAGTGAGCACTCAGGGCTGTTTTCCTTCAGAATGGATAGGTTTGATCTTCTTGCAGTCCATGGGACTCTCAAGAGTCTCCTCCAGCACCATAATTCAAAAGCATCAATTCTTCGGCGATCAGCCTTCTTTATGGTCCAGCTCTCACTTCCATGCATCACTGCTGGGAAAACCATAGCTTTAAGGGCGACTTCAATATGGGAAAACCATATTGAAATACTGCCCCTCAATGAGGCAAAACTTAGTTTCACAAAATGTTTAGGGGTGTGCATACCCCTGCCTCCCCCCCCAAAAAAAACCCCACTGCTTATAATAAGACTAAACCTTAACACCGCAGCCAGAACAAAGGGACAGAAAGAGAAAGTGAGAGACCCAGGCTCCTCCTAGTTGCATGACCTTGACAAAAAGGATAGCAGGAGCACTTTAAACCAGCGGTGCTCAGCTTCCCAGAAGGAATAACCCAAACATCAGGAACCTTCTGCCTGTTCCTTTCACATAGAAAGAAACTTTCCAGAACCCTCTTGAACCTATCAGAACAGGAAAGGTCTCTACACGTCCGATCAATACTTCCTGTACTAAGAAAGGGGGCTCCTCTCAACCACACGCCACCTTTGCAAGTCAGCGGCTCTCGCCTCCTCTTTTGTGCCAGGAGCCGGCCAGCAGTAACTCACACTGTGCAAGTTGGAGTTAACTCCTTATCAGCAAAAAAGGGACCGACACAGGAGTGTCAGGCCCAGTGAGCACAGTGATCATTTTATTTATGCCCCACTCATCTGCCTTGGTCACTGAAAAGCCAATAAATGCCATAGACCAGGCACCCCCAAACTCAGTCCTCCAGATGTTTGGGGACTACAACTCCCATCATCCTTAGCTAACAGGACCAGTGGTCAGGGATGATGGGAATTGTAGTCCGAAAGCATCTGGAGGGCCAAGTTTGGGGATGCCTGCCATAGACAGAGGAGATTCCCATAATCACTCACTTATTCAGCTGAGTAAAGCAGAACAGGCAAGCCACACTCACCAGCGTGATGGGGAAGCCGCACCAAATAGCCTTTGTTCATACTTTTTATAGGCACCCCCCTCCCTTCCCCCCCCTTTGAGGTTCCTTGCACTGATCCAAACAGGACACCGTGCCTGGAGACCTGGAAGGGGAGAGCTGCCTGGCAGAGGGAGGTTTTCCTGAAAATTGCCTAGCAACGTTATCTGGTCATCACATGAGTGTGGCTAAAGCAGGCAGTTTTTTACAGAAGCAAAATGGCAACAGTTACTGTAGGCTAACCAAAAAAACAGGACAAGAACAGGCCTCTGGCTTTTCCTGAGACCCCACGATAGTAATAATAATAATTTTATTATTTATACGCTGCCGATCTGGATGGGTTTCCCCAGCCACTATGGGCGGTTCCCAACAGAATATTAAATATGATAAAAGATTAGACATTAAAAACTTCCCTAAACAGGGCTGCCTTCAGATGTCTTCTAAAAGTCAGATACAGTGGTACCTCGGGTTAAGTACGCTTCAGGTTAAGAACTCCGCTAAGAACAGAAGTTGTGCTCTGGCGGCGCGGCGGCAGCAGGAGGTCCCATTAGCTAAAGTGGTGCTTCAGGTTAAGAACGGACCTCCGGAACGAATTAAGTACTTAACCCGAGGTACCACTGTAGTTGTTTATTCTCTTGACCTCTGGTGGGAGGGCGTTCTACAGGGCGGGCGCCACCACCGAGAAGGCCCTCTGCCTGGTTCCCTGTAGCTTTGCTTCTCGCAGTGAGGGAACCGCCAGAAGGCCCTCGGAGCTGGACCTCAGTGTCCGGGCTGAACGATGGGGGTGGAGACGCTCCTTCAGGTATACTGGACCGAGGCCGTTTAGGGCTTTCAAGGTCAGCACCAACACTTTGAATTGTGCTCGGAAACATACTGGAATTCAACATAGGTCTTTCAGGACCAGTGTTATACGGTCTCAGCGGCCGCTCCCAGTCACCAGTCTAGCAACACATAAGCATCTTGTCTCCTGTGGGTCTTGCCCCGTGACGCAGTTGCTGAGATGGAAGGTCCCCCCCTCCCCTCCGCTGCCTCAGCCCCCTCCTCTCTGAGGTTGCTTCCAATAAATTCCAGACGGCATCTGTGTGTCCCCAACCTCTCCTCCGCCATTTTCATGCCTCTTCTGGAGCCAAGAGGGGAGCTTGTCTCAGCATCTTCACCAGCCGGACTCCTCTCTGCCTCTTGGCCTCTTTCCTCCCACCCCCAGGGGTCTGATCCTGCATGCTCCACTTATGTTCTCAAGGCGGTGCTCTCGGTGCCCCCGCTGACCTCGGTGCCCCCCTTTCCCCTCCAGGGAACAAGTCCGGGAACCGCCGCACGGCCAACATCAAGAGCATCGGCTTCTCGGACCTCTTCTGCCTGTCGAAGGAGGACCTGACGGAGGTCCTGGCCGAGTTCCCCAGCGCCAAGGCCATGCTGGAGGCCAAGGGCAGGGAGATCCTGCTCAAGATGGACAAGTTGGACGTCAACGCCGAGGCGGCGGAGATTGCCCAGCTGCAGGAGGAGGAGCGCCGGACGGCCGCCCTGGAAGAGGGTCTGGACGCCCTGCAGACCAAGCTGGCGAGAATCTTGGCGGGACTCGAATCCAGTGCCTTTAAGGTGGCTCTGCGCCTGGAGCGCCTGGAGTGGCAGATGCGGGAGTGGGGGGCCGAGGAAGAGGAGGCGGAGAGGGAGGGGGTCGAGCCTTAGCCACGCACACACACACACACACCCCCCACACCCCACCTGAGCCAGTGAGGAGGCTGCCCACCCCCCAGTTACAGCTGCCAGGCTGAGTCCCCTGGCCTCCGGTGCAGGGATTCCTGCATTGCAAGCTAGATGACCTCGGGGGTCCCTTCCAGCAGAGCCGAGGCTGGACGGCCATCCATCAGGGATTCTGGAGCTGCAGGAATGACCCTTGGGAGTCCCTTGTGACCTGACGGCGCCATGGTTCTGTGTGCCTCACTCACTAATGCCCTCATAAGAGCATTAATTTGATGTATTTTAATATTTGTTGGAAGCCGCCCAGAGTGGCTGGGGAGACCCGGCCAGATGGGCGGGGTACAAATAAAAAAATATTATTATTATTATTATTATCTCTGCCCACGTGGCAGATGCCAGGGAGGAGACGTCTAGCCACAACTTATCCCTGGCATGCTGGCTTTTGAGGTTGGGAGAGGGGGGGGGAGAGAGGGGGGAGGGAGAGGGAGAGCCCCCCGCTGAGCTTCGGCTCCTGAGTGGAGACTGAAAGCCAGAGCTGATCCCTCCCTTCTGGCAGGTGGAGGGCAAAGGGGGGGGGGTTACAGGCTCTTTCCCCTTTTGCTTCCTAAGCACCCGTGATGGGCGTTGCTAGGCAACCTCCTCCCACTCAGCCAATCCCTGTGGTCCAGACTGAAAGTCCCTTTTATGTGGGGCATCTTCCTTGCATCTATCTCTCTTCCTCCCCCCCCAGCTCTGTTTCACCCAGAGCTTGCTTCAGCTCCCCCCCCCCTTGCCATTCACCCTTGAGGACTGTTGCAAATGCAGGTTTTTCTGCCAGCCCAGGATCAGGGCCTTTAAGCTTAGGGGTGGGGGTGGCACAGGGAGGGCTGGCATCCCTCAGGAGAACAGAGACCTGGGCAGCTGCATCAGGGCCTTGGAGGGGCAGGGAGACCCCCCCCCCCAGTTGGGTCTGACTGAGTGCCTGAAAGGGAGGTGGAGCTGGATGGGTCATCTATAATACTAATCTGGGGGGGGGGGGGAGATGATGCAAAGCTTTGAGCCCTAGACTGGTTCTTTTTGTGGTGCCCCTTCCCCAGGCGGGGGCAAGCGCTTTTCAGGTGAAGGCAGCCCCGAGGGAGGGGGGTTTCAAGCTTCCTTGAGCAGGGCAGAACCATGGGGTTGTAGAGTTGGAAGGGACCCCAAGAGTCATCTAGTCCTACCCCTGGCAGGTATTGAATTTCACAGCCTTCCCGTCCTGCCTCTCTGTCTGCTCTGTTAATGGTTGGTGGGGGTCCCTGGCAGGTCTGCTATGGGCCTGGGGGGCAGCGGGGATGTGTCCCTGGGGGGCCTTGCAAGCCTGGCTCTTCTCTTGCCCCGGCCCAACTGTTGAATATCTGTGCGAATCGAGAGCCTTGCTGAGATTTGGGCTGGGGGGGGGGTGGTTCTCTGGATTGTCCTGGGCTCCAAAACATTAGGAGATCCAGAGCTGCTCTTGCTGCAGCCTTGACTCAGGCTCAGTTCCCATTCAGTGGATTTGTAACTGGCTGACTGACCGAACCCAAAGGGTGCTCATCAATGGCTCCTCTTCATCCTGGAGAGAAGTGACTAGTGGGGTGCCACAGGGTTCTGTCTTGGGCCCAGTCTTATTCAACATCTTTATCAATGACTTGGATGATGGGCTTGAGGGCATCCTGATCAAGGTTGCAGATGACACCAAATTGGGAGGGGTGGCTAATACCCCAGAGGACAGGATCACACTTCAAAATGACCTTAACAGATTAGAGAACTGGGCCAAGGCAAACAGGATGAATTTTAACAGGGAGAAATGTAAAGTACTACACTTGGGCAAAAAAAAATGAAAGGCACAAATACAGGATGGGTGACACCTGGCTTGAGAGCAGTACAAGTGAAAAGGATCTAGGAGTCTTGGTAGACCACAAACTTGACATGAGTCAACAGTGTGATGCAGCAGCTAAAAAAGCCAATGCAATTCTGGGCTGCATCAATAGGAGTATAGCATCTAGATCAAGGGAAGTAATAGTACCACTGTATTCCGCTCTGGTCAGACCCCACCTGGAATACTGTGTCCAGTTCTGGGCACCACAGTTCAAGAAGGATACTGACAAGCTGGAACGTGTCCAGAGGAGGGCAACCAAAATGGTCAAAGGCCTGGAAATGATGCCTTGTGTTCACTTACTGTTGGAGCACAGATGGAGGAGCACGGCAAAATCCCCCCCCCCCACGCACCCCGGAACACGCTGCTCCTGTATCAGGTCCCATGGGGACACTTAGAGCCACCTATCCACCAGGGAACCTTTTGCTGTGATTCCTGCCTCGCAGGGGGTTGGACTAGATGACCCTTGGGATCCCTCCTGACTCTGCAATCCTGCGATTCCGACCCCTCTGACTCTCTCCCCAAACTGTCTCATGTGGAGACCTGTTCCAAAGGGGCAGAAGGCCAGCAAGAGTCCCATCCGGATGCCTCTAACCACTGAGCAAGCTGGCCATTGAGAGCCACTGCCAGTCCAGGATTCCCCTAGCCAAAGTGGGCCTGCCAAACTAGGCCAGAGATGAGGACCCCCCTCCAAAAAAGAATTATTTTTCACCTGTCATAATCTTAGCAGCATTTATAAGGTTGATTGCTATTTCTCACATTTTTTTTGAGATAACATCCCAATAGAACCAAGCAGAAATATTGTAGGTTCTGACAGTATGTGATATTCTAATGTATCAGAGATGCCCACCTGAACACATTAAGTTTAATTTGCAAAGTGTTAAGTACCGCTGGTACTTAATGTCTAAAACCATTTTTTTCCCAAAACACTTAACAGCTTATTATAAAATGAAACTAAGAGCACTAATCATGTTCCATTATTAGGGGATTCATCATGTTTTTGTTTGCAATGCTTCACCAATATCAATTTTATTATTTATTTTTCCAGTTTTATTATTTTATTTTTCCATTTCCCCGTCAGAATCCAATTAATGGACAGAGGTTCTTCTGTGCTGTAGTTGAAACAAAATAAAAAATTTTAAAATTCCTTCCAGTACTGGTAGCACCTTAGAGACCAACTGTACTTATAGATGGAACAAAGCAGAACTTGGTTGCCTGGAATTTTGCAAAGATTTTCCTTCGTCTCCTGTGCTAATTTTTCCATGCAAGTGATTGTCCGAATTTGTTGCTCCCATTCATTCATTAGCTGCCACCCAGCTTCTTCCACCATCTGGCTGTGGTCAATATCACTGCTATTAATTTTTTTAAAATGCAATGAGTCTTTTAATGGTGCATCCTGTCCTTTGAGGGACCCAGGTGGCACTGTGGGTTAAACCACAGAGCCTAGGGCTTGCTGATCAGAAGGTTGGCGGTTCAAATCCCTGTGATGGGGAGAGCTCCCGTTGCTTGGTCCCTGCTCCTGCCCATCTAGCAGTTCGAAAGCACGTCAAGTGCAAGTAGATAAATAGGAACCGCTCTGGCGGGAAGGTAAACGGCGTTTCCATGCGCTGCTCTGGTTCGCCAGAAGCGGCTTTGTCATGCTGGTCACATGACCTGGAAGCTGTACGCCGGCTCTCAGCCAATAAAGCGAGATGAGCGTCGCAACCCCAGAGTCGGACACGACTGGACCTAATGGTCAGGGGCCCCTTTACCTTTACCTTTTAGAGTTGTTCTCAGGTCTTAATATTTCTCCTGCTATTAAGCCCATTTCCTAATAAGCAGAGGCTACGGGATCAGGCCTGGGGCCCGTCTAATCCAGGATCCTGCTCTCACAGTGGACAACCAGATGCCCCCATGGATCCCAATGCAAGCAGGATCTGAGCACAAGATCCCTCCCCCCCTCCTGCAGTTCCCACCAACTGGGATTCAGAAGCACGGCTGCCCTTGATAGCCCTCTCCTCCTCCTCCTCCATGAATTTGTCTCATCCTCTTCTGTCAGGTTCTCTTATCGGTTGTTCAATAGAAATGCCAAGCCATTTGTCTTTAAGTCTTTTTATTCAGTGCCAAGCTATTTACAGTGCAGAGCTCAGTCTTATCATGTCTGCTCAGTCACTAGCAGAATCCGAAAGTGCCTCCCTCCTGTTTTGGCGCCAACACCAAAGCCTCGGCATCCTAAATTGCCGCCTTCTCCTCCTACGTGATATATTCGCCGGAACTGACGCCTCCCCCTCCGAGCGAGTCTGCTGGGTGGTGCCAGGTCTCCTATCAACCCCCTGGACACCTGGCCCTCCCTGGCTCCCAGCCACTAACTGCTCCTCCCCCGAAACGGGAATGCCAGATTCACTCAAAGATGAATCTGTTGTTAATACAGGTTGCGGCTCTCTATAAACACTCAGAGCTGGACTGGCAGGGGCGGGCAGATCCCTGACATCTTCTAAAGCTGTACAGGTGGCTGTCATTGTGAGGGAGTTCCAGTAACTGGGCTGCGTCAACCTTTTATTCATCCTGAATCTCCCCACATTCAGCTTCATGGGGCTTCTAGTGTTAGGAGAGAGGGAGGAAAACTTCCCTGAATGCTAGCCCTGGGATGGTCAGCTGAGCTTTTCTTAGTTCCTTAATGCTTTCTTTTTACCCTTTTAATGATTCCCTTTAAGTTGTTGCCCCACAACCCAGAGATGCATTTGAAATAAAAGCACACATTCTACTCATGTAAAAACACCAGGCAAGCCCCACAAATAACCCAGAGATGCATTTTAAATAAAAGGACACATTCTACTCACAGGGCCATCTTAAGCATATCTGGTGCCATGGTGCAAATATCCCTCCGGCGCCCCCCCCTCTCCCGTTTCCCAGAGTTGTCAACCTTTTGGCTGGCGGGGTGGCATGACATGGGCCCAGGACTCCCGTGATGCAGGGGGCAATGACACACCCCCTGCAAGCGCGACAGAGGAGGGGCAGCGGCAGAGCAAGGCTGCCTCAGCGGCAGTGCCTCACTCGCCGCCCCAAACACAAGCAGCGCACGACGCAGCTGTTCCCAGACTCCCGCTGCTGGGCACCGGCGCCCCTGATGGATGGGTACCCTGCCGCGGGGTGCCACTAAGCCAAATGGAAAAGACGTCCCTGTCTACTCATGTAAAAACACTCTGATTCCCGGACCGTCCACAGGCCAGATTTAGAAGGCAATTGGGCCGGATTTGCCTACCCATTATCTAAGCCATGTATGAAGGATAAATCACAGCAAATGTGGGGCTGGGGCTGTTTGCTGTTCTTCCCCCCAAACACCACTTTGGACTGTTAAAACCAGGAAGGGGGAGCAGTTAAATGACACCCCCAAAATCCCAAGTCCCCACCAGAGCCTCTAACTAAGGCCAGGACAATGACCGTTGACACAGGCACCAGGCATCCACAACAGCAAAGAAGCTCAGAAAAGCAATCTATAAAATTGTAGCAATAAGCGGATTCCATGTATCTTACTCTTTCCTCTGACTATCCAATATAGAATCAAATCATTTCCAAAATTCAATGGTTTGATCCATTTCCTTGGTTCCGAGGGCTAATGACTACTCTGGAAGAGGGGAATCTAGGCTCCCCCTGGCCCCATAATCCCTGAGGCATACAGTCCCGTACACAGCATCCCTCCCTTGAGGGAAACTATGGACATCGGCTGATGGGTTTGCTGAGGCCGGGTGTTCCCAGAGCCCATCTTCGTGAAGGCTGGAGGGCAAGGATACGCACAGATAGTTTTATTGTTCTTTGGGTGGCGGGTGCTTAAGGTGCCTGGGACTAAATCTGATAAGTGGAGCAAGTTGATGAACTTGGGAACACTGGCAGAGGAACGGGGGTGCGGAGGGAGTGGACCGCCCCCGGCACCACTATTCCGGTAGGGGGCCATCGCGGCAGCCCCCCTGGCATGCGACATGCACCCCCCCACACGTGCTGGGCATCACGTCCCCAGAACACGTGCCATGCCCCTGCAGGCGGTGTACCACGCCCCAAGGATGCGCACCAAGCCCCCGGGGCACGTGTCACGCCCCCGCCTGCTCTCCGCCCCCAGTAACATAGCATGCAGCTTTGCCACTGCTTGGGAAACCTCAAGATCCCCCTCCCTCTTTATGACATGTTGATGATGTATCAGTGATGTATCGATGATGCTTCTGGAAAGGTAAGATAAGAATAATAATATAATAATTTATTATTTTTACCCCGCCCATCTGGCCGAGTTTCCTCAGCCACTCTGGGCGGCTTCCAGTCAAATATTAAAACAATACAGATAGATAAGATAGATAAGACAGATAAGACAGATAGATAAGATAGATAAGATAATTTATTGTCATTGCACAAGTACAAGCACAACGCTATACAAGTGCAACAAAATTGCATGCCATCCCGTAAAAAACAGAAGAAAGAAAAAACAAAGCACAAAACAGCACAAAACACACACACACCAAAAAACCCCCACACATGCACACACACACACCCATCACAGCTCTCCAAGGTCATATTATCTAGTTACAGCATTTAAGATGGCTATAGCTCTTGGGTAGAAACTGTTCTTCAATCTATTTGTTCTTGATCTAATTGTTCTATATCTTCTACCCGAAGGCAGTGGTGCAAAGAGACTATATCCTGGATGAGATGGATCCTTTAAAATATTGTTTACCTTTTTAAGGCAATGGGAACTGTATAGTTCTTCCAGAGATGGGAGAGGATGGCCAATAATATTTTGGGCTGTGGTTATGACCTTCTGGAGTACCTTCCTCTCCATGGCTGTGCAACTAGAGAACCAAGCACAAATACAGTACATAAGAATGCTCTCTATGGAGCCTCGGTAGAAGGACACCAGCAGTCTCTCACTCAGATTGTTCTTCTTTAAAAGTCTGAGGAAATAAATTCTCTGCTGGGCTTTCTTTGCCAGAGCAGTAGTATTTGCGCTCCAAGTCAAACCCTGCTCGATAATATTATGGGCGGCGGCGGGAGGGGGGTCTTAAAAGAGCCTGTCACTTATGTTCAGGGTTATTACCCTGTGTGGGGACGTGGTCTCCTGTCCGCTGTTTTGCTCCAAATGTCTTGGCTGGAACTTCCTACTTGCACCCCGACAAGCTGGGCTGTTAAGGAGTCTCTCACCCCGGAATTTTTCCTTACCAGGACTGAGAGACTTTTCTCCCTCCAGCTCTAAATTAGGGGCCAAACCAGGACCGCGGATCGGAGCCCTCTCCAAACTGTGATCAAGGCACTGAAAGAGTTGCCATAAATAACAGGACCGAGTTCTTCCTCTTCCTTTCCTGAAGCCCTAGGCATAAGCTGATGACTCATTTATGTTGTCATGAAAATTGGCATTTTAAAATGACAATGCGGGGACAGGGGACCCACAGGAGCAGGAGAAAGGAAGCCATCAAAAGGGGGACAAGGTGGGTGGGGGTCAGCAGAACCAGGGATGCCCCCTCCCTACCCCCAGCTTGGCTCCTGCTGTCGTCTGTGGGGGTGGAGTGGGGCACGACTCGCTCCCTGTTTGTGCCAACTGCAGATGCCCAGAATGCCTCTGTCAGAGGAGATCTGGCTTGTCACATCAGCTCCCAGCAACCTGCTTGTTTCACTCCTGGGCTGAATGTCCTTCACCCCTGGCGGCCCTGACAGAGCCGACTCAGCAGGCGCCTTGCCCATGAGCTGTGGGGCTAACCCTCCAGGGGCCTCTGAGGGTCACTGGTGCCCATGTCAGAAACACTTAAGGAACCTCTTGGCGCCAGGAGTGCCTCTGCCAGCCTCTTGCCTGTCTGCATCTGGATGTCAAGGTCCGGCATGTGGAGGCTGCGAAAGAGGCAAACGTCACACTAGGGGACCATAAAACTGCCAGGGCTATGATGCCGTCATCAAAAGCTATGGATGGCGGCTGACAGATTGAGGCTGAATCCTGACAAGACAGACGTCCTGTTTGGGGGGGGGGACAGGCAGGTGTGGGGGACTCCCTGGTCCTGAATGGGGCAACTGTGCCCCTGAAGGACGAGGTGCGCAGCCTGGGAGTCATTTTGGACTCACAGCTGTCCATGGAGGCGCAAGTCAATTCTGTATCCAGGGCAGCTGTTTATCAGCTCCATTTGGTACGCACGCTGAGACCCTCCCTGCCCGCGGACTGTCTCGCCAGAGTGGTGCATGCTCTAGTTATCTCCCACTTGAACTACTGCCATGCGCTCTATGTGGGGCTACCTTTGAAGGTGACCCGGAAACTGCAACTAATCCAGAATGCGGCAGCTAGACTGGTGACTGGGAGTGGCCGCCGGGACCACATAACACCGGTCCTGAGAGATCTACATTGGCTCCCAGTACGTTTCCGAGCACAATTCAAAGTGTTGGTGCTGACCTTTAAAGCCCTAAACGGCTTCAGCCCAGTATACTCTGAAGGAGCGTCTCCACCCCCATTGTTCTTCCTGGACACTGAGATCCAGCGCCGAGGGCCTTCTGGCGGTTCCCTCGCTGCGAGAAGCAAAGTTATAGGGAACCAGGCAGAGGGCCTTCTCGGTAGTGGCGCCTGCCCTGTGGAACGCCCTCCCATCAGATGTCAAGGAAATAAACAACTATCTGACTTTTAGAAGACATCTGAAGGCAGCCCTGCTTAGGGGAGTTTTTAATGTTTTATTCTGTTTTTAGGGTTCTCTTGGGAGCCGCCCAGAGTGGCTGGGGAAACCAAGCCAGATGGGTGGGGTATAAATGATAAAATATTACTACTACTACTACTACTATTTGGGGTACTGTGCGCAGTTCTGGTTGCCTCGCCTCAAAAAGGACGTTGTGCATCTGGAGAAGCTTCCGAAAGGGTCTGCCAAAAGGACCCGGGGGTGGAGGGACTCCCCTGTGAAGAGAGGCTTCTTGGTTCAGAGAAGAGGCAAGGAAAAGGTGGCATGAAAGAAGCTCGTGAAATTATGCCTGGCACAAAGAAAGGGGAAAGACAAAACTGATTCTCCCTCTCTCATAATATTCGAACTCAGGGACAGCCAAGGAAGCTGGAAGATTTGGGACAGATAAAAGGAAGTCCTCCTTCACACAGTAGAGAGTTGAACTATGGAACTCCCTTCTGCAGGAGGCAGTGAGGGCCACCTACCTGGATGGCTTTAAAGGAGGGAGGAGCAGCTGAGTTCACGGAGGGCAAGAGAACAGTGGGTGGTTCATGGGGGCTGTGCTCTGCCCTCCCCACCGGGGGTCCCATGTCCCGTTATGGCTGACCCACCTCAAGGAGGGTGTTGACAAGCTGCAACATATGCAGAGGAGGGTGATCAAGAGAATCCTGGGTCTGGAAACCCAGCCTGATGAGGAACAGTTGAAGGAGCTGGGTAAATTTGGCCTGGGAAAGAGCAGACTGAGAGGAGATAGGGGAGCCGTCTTCAAGTACAGTGGAACCTCGGTTTTCGAGCATCCCAGAAGCCGAACAATTTGGAACCCAAACGCCAAAAACCTGGAAGTACCGGTAGTTGCTTCCATTTTCGAACGCGCCTCAGAAGTTGAACAGCTTCCAAGGCACATTTCTCCATTTTTTCAATGGATTTTGCTGACCGCCCATTGATCCTCGGTTTTCGAACGTTTTGGAGGTTGAATGGTCTTCCAGAACGGATTACATTCGGAAACCGAGGTTCCACGATCTCAAGGACTTGTTTCCTCCTGCTCTGGAGGATAGGACCCAAACCAATAGATTCAAGTTACAAGAAAGGAGGTTTTGATTCAGCTTTTGGGTGAACTTTCTGAGGATAAAAGCTGTTGGACAGTGGAACGGTCTCCCTCGGGAGGTTGTGGACTTTCCTTCCTTGGAGGTTTTTAAGCAGAGGTTGGATGGCCACCTGTCACGGATGCTTGAGCTGAGATTCCTGCATCGCAGGGGGTTGGACTGGAGGACCCTGGGGGTCCCTTCCAACTCTACCATTCTGTGGCAATCCCCACCCTCCACCCCGGAGCCTTGGTTTCTTTTGCATTTGCTCAATGGAGCAGAGGGCCAGAATGCATAGCCCACAACTGTCCTCTTCAAAGTGGGACAGGGCGGATCCCAGCAGCCCTGGGATCTCGGCTTCCGTTTGGATCCCAGAATGTCCCGTTGAAGGCGGGCCCCTTGACACAAGTCAGCAGGGTCGTGCCCAAGCCCGCTGGATGAGGGCCTCTGGTGCGCCCCTCTGGTGAGTCTGTGGTTGTGGGGAAATTCTGTGCCCCTCCCCCGGAGCCCTGGCCTCTGTCACATTTGCTCAGTGGAGCAGAAGGCCAGAAGGAGGCCTCATCCATGCCAGGCACTCGGCTCCTGCTGCAGCGATAATTAACAGCCAGCAGAAGTCGGGAGGCAGCTGGCTCTGAGCCAAGCAGAGAGACAGGATGCAATCCTTTGTGCTTGCACCCACCCTGAACCACCAGTTTGCAAACCTCAGTGGCCCCCCAGAGGGAGGAGATGGATGTCCACAAGCCCTATCAAAGAAGGGCAGAAGGAGATCCCAGTGTATTCCATTGCTAGGCAGATCTACGCAAGCACACACCCCACAGCAGAAAGAGAGCCTCTGTAAAGTTTTGATCATCTAGCAGATCCTCATTTAATTTCCACCCAAATGTGGATTGATTTTCATTTTGCATTTCTAAAAAAACAGGGTTATGGTCTGATATTGTTCTTGGCAATATCTGTATTTTTCTTACCTTCAATTCTAATTCTTTAGACACCCATATCGCATGGATTCTTGAACTGCTTCTGTATACATCAGAATGAAATGTGAATTCTCTATCTAACAAATGTTTGGTCTATGGCTATTTCGGAGCGCCGGTTGCAATCACGCTCGTGGCCAAAGCTGCCTCTCAACCGCCTGCTCAGCGGAAGCAGCCGCCTCTCCCTCCCAACGGACGCTGCGGCAGCCAATAGACAGTGGACCTTCCCGAGGTCAACAATCGCCTGGCCAATCGCCGCAGACACGCGCGTCCCGCCAAGCGGCATCCCATGTAGAATTCATTTGGAGTCCAAAAAGGTCCTCTAATACACGGGGAAGTAGATGGTTGAACTGAATGTCTCAGGATTAAACACGGTTCTGCAGGCACAGCTCCTCTCAAACTCCCTCCTCTCAAAATCAGTTGTTACACTTCAAGTAAAGGTAAAGGGACCCCTGACCATTAGGTCCAGTCGTGACCGACTCTGGGGTTGCGGCGCTCATCTCGCTTTATTGGCCGAGGGAGTCGGTGTACAGCTTCCGGATCATGTGGCCAGCATGACTAAGCCGCTTCTGGCGAACCAGAGCAGCGCACGGAAACACTGTTTACCTTCCCGCCGGAGCGGTACCTATTGATCTACTTGCACTTTGACGTGCTTTCGAACTGCTAGGTGGGCAGGAGCTGGGACTGAGCAACGGGAGCTCACCCCGTCGCAGGGATTCGAACCGCCGACCTTCTGATAGGCAAGCACTAGGCTCTGTGGTTTAACCCACAGCGCCACCTGGGTCCCTGCACTTCAGAATAAATACTAAAAGGCTGAACTCTGTTTCTGCTGCTTCTCTCTCATTCCCTCCCTTAGATATGAGAAGTGTTTCCGTGAAATACTTTTGACACAGCCCAGCTTCCTTCACGGCTTCATACTTTGGTCCGTGAGCGAGGGGCCACTTTTCCTCGGTTCCCCTCTCTCTTAGCAATCCCACTCCTGAGGTATTTTCCTTTGTATGGCAGACCCAGGGGATCCTCTCAGCCCTTGCCATTGACTTGGGAATCTCCTTTTCCATTTGGAGATCTCTCCCCTCCGGACTGGAAGGAGACCCCAGAAGAGTGTCTTCCCACAGCTTCTCCCTCCAGATTCACTCCCCTCTGAATACTCTCTCCAGACCCTCAACATGGTCTCCCCTTCGAACCTGTGAGCTTCCTTCCTCTGGCTCCATAGATATTCTCCTCAGAGCAGATGATCCACTCAGATGAGAGCCAGTTCTCCCTCTGTCCAACCCTCTCCTCAGCCCCATCTTCTCTCAACCTTCCCTCTCTCCTATCTCAAATCCAGCCCTTTCTAAAAATTCCCTCAAAATCGGCTCCCTTTATTCTCCCTCCAAATGTGCTGGCTCCACCCCTCTCTTCTGGGGTAGCCAATCAGAGAGAGGTCCCGACCCTCTGGTGGAATTGTGAGGCTCTGCACCCCAGACTCTGCTCTGGCTTTGCTGTCCATCACAGGCCTTGCAATCTCCCCACTGCTTGAGCTCACCCCCAAAGAGTGAAATATACTTGGAGTAGAGTATTGATTTCATGCTCTTTATTTCAGCTCATAATATACAGTGAATGAATTCCCCCCAAACCTCTGGCTATATATACATTATTTATAGAATGGGTCCTGCGTGATTGGCTGATTCAAGTCCCCTCCTAGAGCCTGATTGGACTGCTCCTACAGGCCTATCAGGTTGCTGCCTTCTGGATCCTACCTGCATATTGTTCTAGGATCCAAGCTCAGTACATAGCGCCCCTCCCCTCTAAGTTCCTTTTTTTAAAAAAAATTATATTTATTGGGTTTTAGAACAAACAAAAAACATACATAATACATAATACATAACAGTTAATACAAATTCAACAACACAACATATATCATAATTTCCCATTCCTTATGTCTAATCATGTTGGGGTGACTTCCTCACGTCCCAACTGCTGCGTTTCATTGTCAATCCTCTTTTGTAATTTCTTAACATCTTTAAATATTATTTACTAATAACACTTATATCCTTTACCGGTACTTATAATAGTCTTAACCTAAATTCATATATCTAAATTACTCGAACCTATTTTCTACTCTGTATACTATCATTTCTTCCAACTTTTTTCATTCTTTAAATCTTACAATAGTTCTTTAAGTATAGTTTAAATTTTTTCCAGTCTTTTCCCACCATCTCCTCCCTTTGGTCGCAAAGCTTCCCTGTCAGTTTGGCGAGTTCCATATAGTCCATTATTTTCATCTGCCATTCTTCTATCGTTGGTAGATCCTGTGTCTTGCAATCAAAATCCTGGCTGCTGTTGTGGCATACATAAAAAAGGTTTGATGTTTCTTAGGGACTTCCTGATTCACTATTCCAAGTAAAAAAGCTTCTGGTTTCTTAACGAATGTGTTTTTCAACACTTTTTTCATTTCATTATAAATCTTTTCCCAGAAAGCTTTTATTCTTGGGCATGTCCACCACATATGGTAAAATGTCCCTTCCACCTCTTTGCATTTCCAACATTTATTGTCCTGCAAATGATAGATCTTAGCAAGTTTGACTGGGGGCAGGTACCATCTGTAAATCATTTTCATAATATTCTCTCTTAGTAAGTTACATGCTGTAAATTTAATTCCTTTCTTTCATAACCTTTCCCAGTCCTCCATCATAATGTTATGTCCAACATCTTTGGCCCAATCTATCATTGCAGATTTTACCAATTCATCCTGTGTATGCCACTCAAGCAACAAATTATATGATAGATTTTTCGTTTTAGGCTCTAACAATTCCGTTTCCAACTTGGATTTCTCTTTTTGAAAGCCAATTTTTTAATCAATTTTAAAGGCTTCATTAATTTGATGATAATGAAGCCAATCAGATAATTTGCCTTTCAACTGTTCATACGGTTTCAACCTGACACTGTCTCCTTCCTGGATCAAAATGTCATTGTATGTCGGCCAATTACTTTCCATATTCAATTTCTTAGGGGCTTTTGCTTCTAATGGTGAAATCCATCTGGGTGTTTTCCTTTCTAACAAATCTTTATATTTTGTCCAAACCTTAAACAGGGGAAACCTTAAACCTTAAACACCTTTCCTAATTATGTGTGTTTTAAAGCCTTTATGAGCCTTAATTTTATCATACCACAAGTATGCATGCCATCCGAATACACGGTCTAGGACCCTCGTACCTACGGGACCACCTCTCCTGGTATGCCCCACGGAGGACCTTAAGGTCCATAAATAGCAACACTCTAGAGGTCCCGAGCCCTAAGGAAGTTAGATTAGCCTCAACCAGAGCCAGGGCCTTCTCAACACTGGCTTCAACCTGGTGGAACGCCCTGTCTCATGAGACCAGGGCCCTGCAGGATCTGATTTCTTTCCGCAGGGCCTGTAAGACAGAGCTGTTCCACCTGGCCTTTGGCTTGGAATCAATTTGATCCCCTCCCCCCTCTTTCCTTTTTTCCTCCTGAGATGGAACTCCTATTTGGGGACTTCCCTGGCTTTTTTTCTGGCCCATGTAGGACCAGTCTGGATAATCAGCCTTGGTGAAGATTTGACGGTTTCTTCCCCAAATAGTTTTGATTTGAGTTTCTACTGAAATGAGGCTGCACTTTAATGTTGTTTTTAATCTTGTTTTTAAGTTGTATTTTAATCAATTGTTTTTATACTTGGTGTTAGCTGCTCTGAGCCCGGTCTTGGCTGGGGAGGGCAGGGTATAAATAAAATTTATATTATTATTATTATTATTATTATTATTATTATTATTATTATATCCTTCCAAGTCCAATACATCTGTATTTTCCAATGCAAACCATTCTTTCAACCAGCAAAAGGCCGCAGCCTCGAAATAGATACTCAGATCTGGCAGGGGAAAGCCCCCTCTTTCTTTAGAGTCAGTTAGAATTTTAAACTTAATTCTGGGTTTTTTCCCCTGCCAGACGAATCTTGATATATCCTTTTGCCACTTTTTAAAACAATCCGTCTTGTCCACAATTGGCAAGGCTTGGAATAAATACAACATTTTAGGCAATACATTCATCTTAATTACAGCAATTCGGCCCATAAGAGACAATTTCAAATTATTCCAAATCTCCAAATCTCTCTTAATTTCATTCCACACTTTGTCATAATTATCTTTAAACAGATTAAGGTTTTTTGAAGTCATATACACACCCAGGTATTTAACTTTCTTTGCAAATTTCAGCCCCGTCACCTCCTCAATCTTATTTTTTTTCTTCTGGTGTCAGGTTTTTACCTAATATCATAGTTTTGGCTTTGTTCAATTTAAAGCCTGCTACCTGCCCAAATTCCTGCATAGTCTCCAGTGCTTTAATGGCACTGGTTTCCGGTTCTTGTAGGGTCAGCACTAGGTCATCTGCAAAGGCTTTAAGTTTGTATTCTTTTGTCCCCACCCCCACTCCTCTTATCTCCTTGTCCTTTCTGATCATATTCAGCAAGACCTCCAGTACAGTTATAAACAGTAATGGGGAAATCGGGCACCCCTGTCTTGTTCCTTTCTCAACTCTAATATCCTCTGATACCGGTTTTCTCCCAGGAACCGTCACTGTAGCTCATGCCGGGCCTGCCCTGAAATTCTTTGTGTACACTGGGTCCGGGGGTCCATGGTTTCCCCCGCCACTGCCTCATCCTGAGCTCTGTAGGGGTGAAGGTGGTCCAGTCTTGTTGTGAGGCGCCGGCCGAGTCGTCCCAATGGGCTCCGGCCAGTCGTGCTGCGGTTGCTGTGCTGGGCTAGAAGGAATGTGGTGAGGCGGTACTCACAGTCCCCTTGCGTCATGCGGCGGAGGGCGTCCTTGGTGGCCCGCACCGTGCACTCTGGTTTGATGTTGGTGGCGGGGTGGAATGGTGGCAAGCGGACAGGGTGGGTGGCATTTTGTGCTGTGAAAGTCTGGAACTCCTCTGACGTGAATGCAGTTCTGTTGTCTGAGGCGAGGATGTCAGTTCCTGCGCCTGATTGGGGCAATTGGGAAGCAGCTCCAGGCTCATGACCTCTTGCGCGGGCACTTGGTTGGGGTCAGTCTATGGTAGTGGTAGCCAGCTGAGGGCATCCACGTAGCCCATTGCCTTCCAGGGCCGGTGGACCAGTGCATACTGGTAGCCGGTAAGGAAAATTGAAGCGGGGGGACAGCACTTGGGTCTGCTTCTTGGGGACGAACAGGCCAAGCAGCGGCTTGTGGTCAGTCACCACAATAAAGGGTGCCTGCTCAAGAAATCATGAAAAAATTTACTCCCTTCACAATTGCGAGACCCTTGTCAATTTCCGAGTAGTTCTGCTCAGCTGCCGTGAGGGTCTGGGAAATGTACGCCACCAGCACCTCTCCCATCTGAAAGTTGGTGCCCCAGGACGGCGCCAACACCGTAGGGCAAGACGTTGCATGCCAGCACCAGCAGCAGCCTCTCGTCAAAGTGCGCCAGGACCGAGTTCGAGATGAGCAAGTCCTTGACTGCCTGGAATGTGGCCTCCTGGCACTGCCCCCACACTCACAAGGGCTGCTTGTCTAGGAGTTTGTGTAGGGGCTCCGCTACCGCTGCCTTTTGAGGAAGGAAGGCGTAGTAAAAGTTCAATAGTCCCAAGAAGGCCTGGAGTTCGGCCTTACCCTTAGGTGTACAGGCAAATGGCCTGTACCTTGTTCCCAGTCAGGTGGACCCCGGCTGCATCCATCGTAAATCCCAGAAAGTCCACCTGGGGCACTCCTAGTAAACACTTTCCCCGCTTCATCTTGAGGCCAGCAGTCTGGAAACAGTGCAGGACGGTGCAGAGGCAGTCCCCGAACTCCTCCAGCATGGGCCCAGTGATCAACACATCATTGAAGAAGGGAGTGAACCGAGAATCCCTTTGAGGAGACAGTCCATTAGATTCTGGAACATGCCTAGGGCCACGCTGATGCTGAATTGCTGTTGCTTGACCCATAATGCGCCCCTGTGCTTTACAATTGTCTGTGCCTCAGTGGTGGCCTTGTCCACAGGCAACTGTTGATAGGCTTGGGCCAAGTCTAGCTTCCCAAAAACCTTAGACCCTGCCAGGGTGCCGAGGACCATGGCTGACCACCGGCACCGGGTAAGTGTTGCAGCACTCCACTTGTCACTTTTCCCCAGGATGATGAGGAACCATGAAGGAGTACTGTTCAGATTCCGTCAGTAAAATCCATCTAACAATTACCTTATTCAGCCCACATTTGACCAGCTTCCTCACATAAATATCACATGGGACTTTGTCAAAAGCCTTATTGAAATCAAGATGCACTATTTCCACAGCTGTCCCTGATCAACAAAGATTGTAACTCCATCCAAAAAACGGAGAGGAGAGATTTGTCCGGCTTGACTTGTTTTTATATCCCCTCAAATATTTTATTGGGAGGAACAAAGCTATTTAATGAAAGGTTTTTCCGACCATTGTATGAATTCTTTGATGGAAAGTGAGATTGGAACTCTGACTGAAGCTCTTTCCACATTCCCCGTACTGTCAGGGTTTTTCTCCTGTGTGTGAAACACACACACACACACACACACACACACAAACTTAATATTCTTGTTAAATTTCCATTTTAACAATCCAATAAAAACCACAATAAAACATTATAAATTATAATACAATCAAAAGAGCCAATTCTTCAATGCCAAATTATATATCCTTTGGGTGACTTCCCATGCTCTGAAGTTTGGGGAATTATGATCTAATATCATGCTGCATTTCTTAATTAGTTCAAATAAATCATTTCCAATATTAATCCTTCATTTATTTTTTTGTTTTTTTAACACCCACAGGTTCGTTCAACTTTCACTCGTATTCAAATAATCCATTAATCTGAATCCATTAATTCAGAAGGCGGGTTAGTCCTTTATAATTCTGTATGAAGTATTTTTTATTTTCTTCTTCTTTGTTTTCCTGTTGTTTTCCAAAGTCCTCAGCAATGTCACTTTCAGGTTCTGCACACAAGGGCAAATCTCAGTGCGTCACATCCAAGACAAAGGGAGGTTTAGCCTTCCACCATTAGCCCCGGGCAGATATCCAAAATTCCCTTCTGTCATCTCGTTCCAGCTACTAACAAGTTGATGCCTCAGCAAAAACACAATAACTCCAATCAATAATTATTGTTATCATTCCATTGAGGGTCATTGCCAGAAGCATAGTCAAAATTTCACAGTCTATTTTGAAGTTAAACCATAACATTAACAATATACTCTTTAAATCCCTCTTGCATATTTCAAAGACTTAACCTGTTGGGGGAGATTTGCCGAGTAAACCAGCAAATGCAAAATATATCCAAAGAAAATAATGGAGGCTCACCTCCCCCAACATACTGATCCAATTACTATGAAAGTCCTTCTCTAGATCAAAAACTTGGCTGATTCAATTAGCAGATAATTTTATCTCCCCTAGTTCAAAGCATGCCTGTTAATTAAGTCCAAATTTTATCTTAAAAAAAAGGTGTCCTCCACTCATGCCAACAGCTTTGGAGAGTTGACCCCCCTGTATGAATTCTTTGATGGGAAGTGAGATAGGAGCTCGTACTGAAGCTCTTTCCACATTCCACACACTGAAAGGGTCTCTCGCCTGTATGAATTCTTTGATGGGATATGAGATAGGAGCTCGTACTGAAGCTCTTTCCACATTCCCCGCACTGATAGGGTTTCTCCCCTGTATGAATTCTTTGATGGGAAGTGAGATAGGAGCTCATACTGAAGCTCTTTCCACATTCCCCGCACTGATAGGGTTTCTCTCTTATATGAATTCTTTGATGGGATAAGAGATAGGAGCTCGTACTGAAGCTCTTTCCACATTCCCCGCACTGATAGGGTTTCTCCCCTGTATGAATTCTTTGATGGGAAGTGAGATTGGAGCTCGTACTGAAGCTCTTTCCACATTCCCCGCACTGATAGGGTTTCTCCCCTGTATGAATTCTCTGATGGGAAGTAAGATGGGAGCTCGTACTGAAGCTCTTTCCACATTCCACGCACTGATAGGGTTTCTCCCCTGTATGAATTCTCTGATGGGAAATGAGATCAGAGAAGTGACTGAAGCTCTTTCCACATTCCATGCACTGATAGGGTTTCTCCCCTGAATGAATTCTCTGATGGGAAGTGAGAGAGGAGATCTGACTGAAGTTCTTTCCACATTCCACACACTGATAGGGTTTCTCCCCTGTATGAATTCTCTGATGCTTAGTGAGATCAGAGCTCCTACTAAAGCTCTTTCCACATTCCACGCACTGATAGGGTTTCTCCCCTGTATGAATTATTTGGTGGGAAGTAAGAGTAAAGATCGTCAAGAAACTCTTTCCACATTCCACACACTGATAGGGTTTCTCCCCTGTATGAATTCTCTGGTGCTTAGTGACATCGGACCTTGTACGGAAGCTTTTTCCACATTCCCCGCACTGATAGGGTTTCTCCCCTGTATGAATTCTTTGATGGGAAATGAGATGGGAGCTCTGACTAAAGCTCTTTCCACATTCCACACACTGATAGGGTTTCTCCCCTGTATGAATTCTTTGATGGGAAGTTAGATGGGAGCTCTTCCTGAAGCTCTTTCCACATATCACACACTGATAGGGTTTCTTTCCAATGAGATTTCTTTGTTGGCAAGTGGAATGGGAGCTCTGACTGCAGCTCTCTCCACACTCCAAATTTTTGCATGGCTTCTCCTCTCTGGGGATTTTGTCATGTTCACCCTTGTTCTCGAATTCCAATTCATCAAAATCTGCAATGGAGACAAAAAGGGATTAAAGCCTCAGGAACAAATGAAGAAGAACTGAAGGGAGTTGGGGATGTGTTCATTACCTTTGTGGTTTGTCATTAACCAACCTATTTATTATTAGATTCTGATGGAATATTGCTTAGTTTGATATACAGTAGTGGTCAAAATTGTGGAAGGCTTTTGGGGGGGAAAGTATATTCCAGAGGTTTGATGGCTAATAACACTACTATTCTATCAAAAGTTATAGCCAAAAAACTAGAAAAAGGAAGCACAACTTGCTTAGGTTGATTGTCAGATTGTTATGTGGTTACTAGCAAGTTGGTTGGTTATTTTGTCTTCTTTTGTTTCGTGAGAAGAACATAATAAAATGAAAGAAAAATATGTGAGAAGAAGAATCGGAGAAGATTTATATCCTATTTGTGTGGTGTATGTGTCTTTAACTGTGGAATGTCAGTTAAGTTTCAGTTGGAATTTCCGTTGGAACCTGTTCCCCCTCCCTGTTTTATGCATGCAGTCGTTTCCCCCTCTGTTGTGTAGACACAGTGTTTGAGTCCTTAATAAACTATGACTGTTGTTTGATAAAGACTGTCCAGCAGTGTTGCATCCTCGTCGCTCAGGTCCAGGGTTCTGGAGACATAACAATTTGCATTACACCTTCCGTGAAACACCCAGATAGTATTATGAACTGGGGTTGTATGACAGCAAAAGGTGTGGGCAGAATTTGCTTCATTAATGGGAATGTAAAATTTCCAAATACATAAATCATTTCCCCAATTTTTAAAAATAGATTTTAACAATTATAAGCACTTAACAATACGGTTAAATTTTCATCCTTCCCCCCTCCCACTGAGGGAAGCAAACTTCCATTCCCCTCTCTCACTGGGAAAGAACAAACATTAGACATTTAACGTAGTTGACACCACTCCATTCAGATCACCCATCAAAAGAATTTTGTAATCCAAATAGTCCAAGAGTTTGGTTTCTAAGTTCTTAAAAAATTCCGATTTACCATCATTTGGTGCATAGATTCCAACCAGTAGAAATTTTTTGGAGACTTCTGGTTGGAATGCCGGAGCGATCGGTCGGGGGAAAGCTCACTTAGAGATTCCCCGGCTCGGCAGGGGGGAAGGGGAGACCGCGACAGCGCAGTGGCCCCCAAAAATCTCGGGTAGGGCGTCCCAGGACCATGGTGATCCAGCGGGGCTCTTAACATCTCCCCTGCTCCGAGGTAAACCCTAATAAGGGTTGCCGAACGAGAGCGAGGGGAGATGGAGTCCATTGGAGCCAGCACTTCCCCTGTCGGGCAAAGCTGCATGACCGGCTGTGACGAGCATTTCCAATTCTTCCAGCAAACAAGATTCAGACTCTGAAATAGTGAGCAAAAGGATATTTGGACATAATTACTGAGCCGCTTGGGACTCCAAAAACGGAGGTCGGTCCCTTGCCGTTGGAAAAAAAAGTAACAGGGAACTGTGATACCGAGGCTAATTGAAAGAGGAAGTGGAAAAGGAAACTTCTGCATCCGTTTTTTCAGAGACCCTAATCCCCGTGGTTTCAGGGGGATTTAGCAAAGAAAAAGCTCTGAATTATAACTTTGGATTGTTGAGAGTGTTGTGTTTGGATTTGTGAAAAGGCAAAAACTCTGATGAAAATGGACATGAGGAAATTATTAGCTGCTTTGCAGGAAACAAGAGACTTCATCAGAGCGACCAATGAGAAGTGGTATAACTTCCAAAACAAGAATGACATTGTCACACGTAGGGGGTTCCCTTCCCCCTCGACTGGACGTTCCAAGAAAGACAAAAGGTCATTCTGCCAAAAGGCTTTTATCTAAGTTATTTACATTCATGTACAGAGAACATCAATCATGTCTGCTCACTCCGACCCAGAACTTCCGTGTGAGCCGCGATTCTCCTGCCAGTCGCAGCACTGCGGGAAACGGAAATGCCTGTTCCTCCTTCTTCTAGGTCCCCTGGAAACTTGACCCGGTCCCTGGGATGCTGGCTGAAGCCTCAGCACTCCCTCGTCCTCTCCAGCACTCCCTCCCGACGAAGAAGGGGAGGAGGAGGAGGAAGAGGGGTCTGTCTCCAAAAGCTCTGGCTGCTGCCTGTACTGGCTGAGAGCTGGACTGGCAGGGGGGGTCTGCACTTCCCCCCTGACATCCACTCCCCCCTCCAAATCCCCCTCCCCCTCCGGTGAGGTGGGTGATTCCTGCTCTGCCGGCTCACCCTCCCTCCCCCCGGTCGCTCCCTCGGGGGAGGTGATGAAACCCAAAAAGTCCGTGTCGTCGTCCTCCTGCGATGCGAATATGTCCTGCCACCCCTCAGCTTCCTCCAACGGCGATGAGGGCTGGCTTCCCCTCGGCTCTTCCTGGGGAACCTCTGGGGTCTCCCTCCCTTCCCTCTCTGCACTGGACCTGAAACCCCAGAAATCTTCCTCGTCGTCTTCCGTGGTGGCACACACGTCCCTCAAAAAGAAATCTGGTGGCATCGGCTTCTCCGGGAACACGGAATGGAACTCTGCCGTGAGATACTCCTCCGTGATCTGGTTGGAGGGCACCCACGTGTTGTCCTCTGGTGCTCCCCCCTCCCATGCTACCAAGTACTCCACCCTGTCCCCATTCCATCTGGAGTCCAGAATCTCCGTGGCCTCGTTGCAGGCTTCTCTCTCCTCTACAATGGGCGGTGTGGGGGGCGTCCCACCCTCCCCGTGGAAACGGTGCCCCTCCCTGTATGGTGAAAGCAGTGACCTGTGAAAGACGGGGTGAATTCTCATGGTGTCCGGTAGCAAAAGCTTAAAGGCTACCGGATTGACCTGCTCAATGACCTCGAAGGGTCCCAGCTTGCGATGCTCTAACTTCCTGCAGCTCCCTCTGATGGGTAGACCTTTGGATGACAACCACACCTTGTCCCCCACCCGAAGGACCTCGCCCTCTCTGCGATGGGCATCCGCCGCCCTCTTGTATGCCTCCTTGGCCCTTTCCAGAGTGCTTCTGAGCATTTTGTGCACTGTTTGCATCTCCTCTGCAAAATTCTCTGCTGCTGGTACAGTGGGCTCCTCCCCCCCCCCCGGGAAGGCTCTGGGGTGGCGACCATAATTGGCAAAGAATGGGGTCATTCCTGTGGACAGGTGGACAGAGTTATTAAAAGCGAACTCTGCCAGACCTAAAAATTGCGCCCAATCATTCTGCCTCTGGTTGACATAGCAACGCAAATACTGCTGCAAAATGGCATTGGCTCTCTCGGCTTGCCCATTGGTCTGGGGGTGTCTGGCTGTGGAGAAACTCAGCTCCACCTGCAACAAGCTCATGAGCTTGCGCCAGAACCGTGAGGTAAATTGCCTCCCCCTGTCACTGAGAACCCTCGAAGGCACCCCGTGCAAGCGGAACACCTGATCTACAAAGAGTTTGGCCATTTCCTCTGCGGACAACACCTTGGGGCAGGCTACAAAATGGCACATCTTTGTGAGCATGTCCACCACCACGAGCACTGCTGTCTTCCCTCTGGACATGGGCAGGTCGGTGATGAAGTCAATGCTCACCATTTCCCAGGGTCTGCTGGGGGTGGGTAAGGGCTGCAACAGCCCCGCTGGTGCCCTATTGTCCCCCTTGGCTCTTTGACAGGTATCACACGCCCTCACGTAGTCCTTGACATCGTCCTGCACCCCCGGCCACCAAAAATCTCGGGTGACCAGGAGAAGGGTCTTCTGCTGTCCGAAATGCCCTGCAGAGGGGTTATCGTGGAGTTGTTTGAGGACTTTCGCTCTTAGATGGTCCCCCGGGACGTACAGTGCTCCCTTATAAAACAAGAGCCCTCCCTTCTCCACAAAACCTTCTTCCACCCCCCTCCCTTCCTTGAGGTCTCGAAATTTCTGCTGCGCGAAGGAATCTGCTCGGGTGAGCCACAGCAACAGCGAGGCTTGCTCCATCGTGCCGCCACACGCCCATTGTTCTATGGGAAACATGTGCCTCTCTGCCGCCAGCTCTTCCTCTTCCATGTACTGCGGCTTCCTGGACAGCGCGTCGGCCCGTACGTTCTGCTCCCCCGGCACGTAGTGGATCCGGAAATTGAAGTCCGCGAAGAACTCTGCCCATCGGATCTGTCTCTGGTTGAGTACTCTGGCAGTTCTCCAGTACTCCAAGTTCTTATGGTCGGTGTGCACTTGGATCTGGTGCTGCGCCCCAATCAGGAAATGGCGCCATTTCTTGAACGCCGCCAAGATGGCCAACAGTTCCTTGTCCCAAATGGTGTAGTTTTTTTCCGATTTGCTGAGTTTGCGCGAGAAGAAGGCGCATGGTCTCCAGTCACCGTCGCTGTTCTGTTGCAAAAGCACCGCTCCCACGGCTCGATCAGATGCATCTGTTTCTAGTTTGATCGGTCGCTCCGGGTTCACATGCAGGAGGTGCTTCTCTGATGCGAAAGCTCTCTTGAGGGCCTCAAACGCCTCCTGGGCTTCCGGTGTCCAGACAAACTTCTTCTTGCCACTCAAGACAGTCGGTGATGGGTGCGGTCAGCTTTGCAAACCCCTCGATGAATTTGCGGTAGAAGTTGGCGAAGCCCAGAAATCTTTGCACGTCCTTCATGGTTCTGGGGGTCTTCCAATCCAGCACCGTGTTCACCTTCTCTCCGTCCATGGCCAACCCTCTGTCCGACACTCGGTAGCCTAGGAACTCCACCTGCTTCACGTGGAATTGGCACTTCTCTAATTTGACGTACAGCTGGTGCTCTCTCAGCCTTTCCAGCACCTGTCTGACATGCTGCTCATGCTGAGCCTCGCTCTCCGAGAACACCAAGATGTCGTCGAGGAAGCAGACACAGCTCTTGTACAGCAGGGATCCCAGCACGTGATGCATGAAGGACTGGAAGGCCGGGGAGCCCCCTGCAAGCCAAACGGCATCACTAGGTACTCGAACATTCCCAGGGGGGTAAACATCGCCGTCTTCCACTCATCTCCTTCCCGCATTCTTATGAGATTGTACGCCCCTCTGAGGTCCAGCTTGGTGAATATTTTTCCTCTGCGCACCACTGCCAGCAGGTCGTCGATCCTGGGCATGGAGAAGGCGATCGGTTTGCTGAGGCTATTGACTGACCTGTAATCTACGACCAAGCGTTTTTGGGTGGTCCCCTTCTTGTCCACAAAGAACACCGGGCTGCCTCGGGAACTCTTGGATTCTCGCAGAAATCCCCGCTGTAGATTCTTCTCTATGAACTCTTTGAGCTCCTGGAGCTCCTGTTCCAACATGGAGTAAAGCTTCCCCGCAGGCAACTGGGCCCCTGGTACCAGGTTGATCTGGCAGTCGAAAGGGCAATGCGGCGGAAGCTTGTCCGCTTCTTTCTCGCAGAACACGTCCTTGTAGTCCTCGTATTGGGGTGGAATCCCTCTGGTGGCTTCCAACCTCACCGTCGCCGCCTGCATGTTGCTGTCTGGTGGACTCATTTGGCAAACATTGCGTCCATTGCCTTTAAGAATCTCCGGAGATCCTGCATCTCTGGGCCCCCTGCTGCCATAAGTGGGCGGGCCCGTTCTCGAGCAGCACCCTCCAAATGTGCCACCACAAAAGCTACTTGCTGCTCCTCATTGTGGAATTCCCCCGCCTGCATTTTGAGACAGTAGTGTAAGTCTGTCTTGAACCCCTCATATTTTCTGGGGTCCCCCGTGAACTTGGAGATGAGCGTCTGCAGCTTCCTCCCCACTGGGGCCTGGCTCCCATCCCCCATCCTCCGTTCTTGCAACCTGATTTCAGCTTCTTTGGCATGCTGTTGTAACTGAGTATTTCTATTCTGCAATTGCTGCACTTCAAGGGTTAACTGGGCCATCTGCGTCTCTAAGATTTTTTGCTGGTCAGCCAGCTGCTGCTCAGCCTCCAGTCGTAAATCAGCGCTCACCTTTTCCACTTGAGTTTTTACGGCCTCTGCAATTCTCTGCTCCACAGACATTCTTTCTTCCGCTCCTGCTTCGCCGCCTCCGGATGTGGGGGGGTGCGGGGGTTTTCCTTTGATGAACGGCCAGCTAGAGACACAGAAGTTGCTGTCACACGTAGGGGGTTCCCTTCCCCCTCGGCTGGACGTTCCAAGAAAGACAAAAGGTCATTCTGCCAAAAGGCTTTTATCTAAGTTATTTACATTCATGTACAGAGAACATCAATCATGTCTGCTCACTCCGACCCAGAACTTCCGTGTGAGCCGCGATTCTCCCGCCAGTTGCAGCACTGCGGGAAACGGAAATGCCTGTTCCTCCTTCTTCTAGGTCCCCTGGAAACTTGACCCGGTCCCTGGGATGCTGGCTGAAGCCTCAGCACTCCCTCGTCCTCTCCAGCACTCCCTCCCGATGAAGAAGGGGAGGAGGAGGAGGAAGAGGGGTCTGTCTCCAAAAGCTCTGGCTGCTGCCTGTACTGGCTGAGAGCTGGACTGGCAGGGGGGGTCTGCAGTTCCCCCCTGACAGACATCATGCCAGATGTATGGGAGGGACAGTTGGAAAAGCAAGAGGAGGAACAACACACCACAGACCGTGGGAAAAAGATAAAATTGAAAAATAAACTTTGCAGTAAATACCAAGCCAAAAGGAAGAAGGTGATGAGAATCACAAAAGACACATTAAAGACCACAAAAGAAAGGAAAACAGACCAACCAACAGAAGGAGGTCGAAAAAAGAATGGGAAGATGAAGAGGAGGGAGCTGCAAAGAGAGAAGGAAGAAGACCTCTCTGGTCAGGAGAGCTGGTGGACAAGGGTTGCAAAATGTGAGGGAGTGGGGTGAATGAGGTTTTTATGGTGATAAAATGGGTTGATTTTCTGGATATGAGGACAATGAATATGGACAAGGTTTTCGGCATGATTGAGAAATAAGAAATATGAACTTGGAAATGATTAAGTTAAGGAAGAAATAACGGCTAAGTTCTCTGAAACTAAAGGGAGATAGGGGGAAATAAAGAGAAGAAAATAGGGAAAATGTAGAAGTATCTAGTGCTTAGGTGTGGAATTATTTTAAATAAGGAAAAATTATGGACAATGTATTAAAAGATGAAATATGAACCTGGTAAAGAGGGAGGATTATGAATTCAATAGCAGGGGGGTGAGGAAGTCAATAGAAATTGGAATTTGAGGAAATTAGAAATGCCTGACCCAGGGAAGTGGGTCAGGCCTAAGCAATGTGAGGAAGTAATATTAGATAGGTTAAATGTATATGGAATGGCAACCTCTGTGAGAGGAGGGATGAATCTGGGCTTCCCATGGTGAGAGGGGGGAAGTATGGAAATTTAACTGAGATGTAACTTGCTTATAAAATTGTAAAACCCAATAAAAATTATTTAAAAAGAAAAAAGAAAAAGAATTTTTTTGCCTTGCGCCGAAATTTCCAAAGCAATGTATCTTCCCTTCTCATCTTTAAACATCATTTTGGGATTCCATTTTTCTTTAACGTAGAAAATCACGCCTCTTTTCTTCACTTTGTCAGATGAAATAAATTCTTGACCGAGTTTCTTATTATGCAGTATTTTCCTGAGTTCTTGTAACATGGGTCTCTTGTAAGCAAATAATGTCCAAATTTTGTTTCAACAACACATGTTGTACCCGGTTTCTTTTAGGGCATAAATTTAAGCCGTTTACATTCAAGGAATAAATTCTTAACGCCATTCTGTAGCTGCTATTGTACACCCGCCCCTAGCTCCGGCCTTGGTCCTCCCCTCTGATCAAAGTCTTCAGCGTTTTTCTCCAAGAATCTTAATTTGTCTTCCTCCGATCTGATGCGTTGCTTTCTACCTTGGTACTTGAAGGAGAGGCCGTCAGGAAATTCCCACCTGAAGAAGATATTCTTCCTTCTCAGGGCTCCAGGCAGTTCTGTATATTTGTTCCTTAATGTCAAAAAGTGCTTTGGGATCTCTTTAAACAGGACAATTAATTGTTCCTGTATTTTCAAAGCTTTTTTATAGTGGAGGCCCAGGATGTTGTCTCTCTGCTCCTTAGACTTAAAGATCACTAAACAGTTGTTTATAATCTTAGTGTCTTTCTTGTTCTTAGGGCCAAATCTAAAAGCTCTCTCTATCCCGGCACTAAGTTCCTCCTTGTCAATGTCCCAATACGTTGACCATTCCTGGACCAACCACTCTTTCAGGTTGTCCTGCTCCAGCTGAGGGACCCCTCTCAATCTCAAATGAGATTCTTTCTCCCTTAGCTGTAAAAAAGCAATCGCATTGAGAGTTGCCTCCTGTGTTCTTTCTACGACCTGCGCTCTCACGTTTTCCAGTTCAGTCAATCTTTTCTCGTAACCTGTGACCTCTTCCTTGATCTCTTGGACCCCTTTATTCAGATCACTAAATTCCTTCTTCAGCTCCTCCACACTCTGTTGGGTGCCCCTAACATCTTTCTTTATTTCCATCAACAGTCCCATAACATTATCCTCAAATGTAGGGGCCTTGGAGTCTCTCCTTGCCTTAGCTTTCTCTGAGGGTTTAGACATAACTATCCAAAGATAAAGCTCTCAAGGTCAGGTCCAGTGGCGGGAACTCCAACAGCCCAGAAAGGCTTACTGTTGTACAAGGCTCCCCCCCTTTATAAATCCAAATAGCCAGGAAACAGCTTTTTAAAAGTCCCAAAATGTTTCCACATACTTTGTATCCAACTTAGGAGGGAAAGTAACTACAGTGTAGCTCTTTTTCTGCAGGAATCAGCAGCCGCAACAAGGTTTTAACCTCAGAGCAGAAAACGAAAGTTGAATGTATCCGTTCTATTATGACACAACAATGGAGTCTAGCCTTCCCGACCGGGTGGTCCACTTCCGAAAGAAAAGCAGCTTTTAAAAATCCACAGTCTGTCTTTGCAGGGTTCCTTCTCCGGTAAAAACAAAGTTTCTCTCTCTCCCCCTTTCCCTGCCAAGAGGGGGAAATTCACTGTCCACTTCAGAAGTTTAAAATTGTCTGTTAAAATTTATAACTCAGTACATAGAACTGCTTTCAAGTTTCCTTCAGCAGGGGGGGACCGACCTCCATAATTTAAATCCCCTTCCTTGTCCAGATTTTGTCCAAATTAATCATTTTACTCACAATTGGCCGAATTTCTTCTCTTTTCCTCAGAGGAATTGGCCGCAGTCATCTGCCGAAACTCGGAGCATCGTGTATTGAAGAAAGTGAGTAGATTCCACAGTGCCCACGTCTCCACTCTGCTCACCTTTGAGCCCTTAATAGGGCTTTCCAGGGGGCAAAGGAGTCGCCAAGGGGCACCCGCCGGAACACCAAGTCCTCAGAACGCACTATCTGAGGTTTTTTTCAGGGTGCCGCTGTGCTCTGCAGCTTTCCCCAATCTTCAAAGCGCTGGAGTCTTTCCACAGAAAGTACTTCCATCCGCCATTAATGACGCGACCAACCGGAAGTCCGCCCTTTTTTAAAATTACATTTTCCTCAAAGTTCTCCAAAATCAAATTTGAGGCTCTCACAGTCTGTTCCATCTCCTGTAACAGTTCCAAAGTCTTTCTTTGAAAGGAAGCAGACCATTTTTCCTTTGTCATTTTCAAGGTCAAAAAACAACTTTATAGTCAAAACAATCCATTATAATGGAACTCCAGCGACCATATTGTCTAAGTTTCTTCCTAAATCTTTCAAGACCTCGGGGGAATAGGGTAACTTTTTTCCAATTCAGAATTTGCAACAATTAAATCCTCCAACTCTCCCCCTTTTAGGGGAAACAGTCACAGAAGTTTCCTTTTTTACTATCACTTTGACAGCAGCCTTGGTAACGATGTTACACTGTTTTCTTCTGCTTCAACCGCAAGGGACCGACCTCCGTAATTTTGAATCCCTTACTTCTTCCAAATTACTTCCAATTTCTTTTTTTACTCAGAGTTCCGATAGTTCCAATCCAAATTTAACGGAGCGCTCCAGGCAATCAGCAGTCGCAGCATCGTGCAGCAAGGGTAGCTGCTAGATCCGAAGTGCTCTGTCTCCACCCCGTTCGCCCCCGGCAGCTCTTATTAGAGCTTACCGGGGAGCAGGGGAGACGTAGCGAGCACCTGCCACATCACCATGCCCCCAGGTCGCTCTACCTGGGGTTCTTCTGGGGTCCGCAGCGCGGTTGTGGGTTCCCCTCCCCCTTGCTGTGTCGAGGAATCTCGAGCCGAAATTCCCCCGACTGATTGCTATGGCGCCCAACCGGAAGTCCTCTCCAAATACATAAATCAAATACTTGAGCCCAAACTGAAGCGTTCCGCATGTGATCTTTTCCCAGATACTGAAGCATTTTAAAAAAAAATTATTTACTTATTTTATATTTCAACAGGATTCAGCTCCTTGTCATGTTGCTGCTGTGTGTGAAAGGTGGTTTCAAGATAATCATATTCCACTGCTGGGAATAGCCCAGACCTTAACCCCACTGTATTATTTTTTTATATATACTTCCCTTCATTCCAATATCACACAGCGGTTCACAACATAAAAACACATAACGAGAAGACGAGTTAACCAGCTTGAGAGTGAGTAGTAGATACTTCCCTTTGGAAGGGGAGAAGAAGTTCCACACTGCTAAGATGTAGCTCGTTGGGCAAGACACAGGTCTCTGCCCAAAAAGAGTTTCCACATTTGGGCATCCCAACATCGCTTTCTGGGAATGCTGATGCAGGCAAGCTGCTATGTCAACCTGCTTTCTATCTTCTCATTTGAGGAGTACCAGGAGGTACCAGAAAAGGGTGGAGAAACCCAATTGAATAGCTGTACGTGGGCCAGCTGTGGCTGAAAGGTTTGGCTGCACGTTGCTTTGGGTTACCCTGGGCAAGTGACTGACAAAATTGAATAATCTATAACTCAAGTCATTAGATTTGCAAGCAAAAACGGTGCTGCTTTTAATTTTTATTTTTTGCTCCTCCTCCTGGTCTCTTAGTGTTGCAATCCTCCATTTAATGCTCTTCCTGCTAAGAAAGGAGCAGAGTCTCCATTTAAATGCCACCCACACGTTCTGCAAAATCTGTAAATACCAACAGCACCCTGCCTTCTTCTCCCGCGCATCTGCCACCCCGCACATGGCCGCAGGTCTGTTGAGAACCAGAGATGTCGTGAGCAGACTCACATGCTTGGGACTGTGTGTGACCTCACAGTCCATCTCAACCAATCAGGTGGCGCCGCCGCATTTGAATGGAGAGTTTAGGAGGCGCCACAGGAGGACGGGCTGTTGGTCGATCTCCTGAGGACAGGTGAGTCCCTGGACAGGGTTCCTTCCTCCCCGCCCTCCGCTCAACTGTCTATTCTGCTATTCCATTGCTGCAGCATCAAGGACCCCCTTCTCTGCCTCTGGGTGTTGCTGCCGCAGCTGGCGCTAAACAAGAGAAGGCTGTGCCGACAAAACAGAAGTGCACCCCCGAGCGGAGTACGTTCGCATTCCAACAAAATTACACAAACCAGAACACTCATTCCGGTTTTGAAGTGCTCGTAACCCCAAAAGATCGTTAACTACGCTGTTCGGAACCCGAGGTACCACTGTAAAGCTCAATTAATAGAGGCAATAATTGAATCTTGGTTTCCCATTATTACAGCTGCAGAACTAAAAAATAAAATTGGTTCACTCCATGGGAAGGCGTTGTAAGGCTATAATTAAAGCTAAAGGTTACCAAACTAAGTATTAATTGACATGGTGAGAATGTCTGTATATCTCATGTTTTCTATGTGTTTCATGTTTCTACTTCATGACTGCTGTTCTAATAAATACTCCTTCATAAAAGTTATTGCATTACATTCTTCATTAAATTATCTTTCCTTTGATATATAATTTAATGGTATTACTCCCAAAAAAGTGGTGTTATGCCATCAAACCTCAGAATTACACTTTTTCCAAAAAAGTTCCACAATTTTGGCCTGCTACTGTAAGTTGTTCATTTTAAAGTTAATGTACTTTTTATATGGGATCAGAATGTTATTATTAATGTTTCATGTTTATGTATGTGTTGGAAGCAGCCCTGAGTGGCTGGGGCAACCCAGTCAGATGGGAAGGGTATAAATAAAAAATATTATCAGTACTATTGTACTATTGTTATTATTATCACTGCTACTACTACCTAATATTCAATCAGCCTGGCTCTTCTCTGGGATGGATTTTGTTTGGCCCAGTCATGGCATCCCCTCCATCTCCAATGTCAGTCGTCTCTTTGGTCAACCCAAGACTGGCAGCAGCAAAATCAAAAAGAGAAAACCTGACAGAAGCTGCTTATCTTTCCAAACAACTCTGAAGCTGACATTTAAGATGGCCTGGGCAGCTCAGACCAGCCCAACCGTGGTAGAAAAAGGCAGAACTGGAGGAAGATGGTTCACAGAAAAAGCTGCAATTTGCTGCTCAAGGTTTATTGTGGGGGTGTTAGGTTCCCAGGTGTTTTGGGGGCGCTGTTGAGCTCTGTGAAAATATATGAGGTTCCTCACATAGAGGTATTTTTTGAATTTCCAGGCAGATAGGATGATCCCACAGGGAGCCTTACCAAGAGAGGCCACGATCCCACAATTCTCCTCCATGACGTCCTTATGCAGAGCTCTCTGGTCAGGATCCAGCAACGCCCACTCCTCGTCCGTGAAACGAACAGCGACATCTTCAAAGCACACTGGACCCTGAAAGAAAAAGGGAAATGTCTTCCTCTGAGACAGCAGAAATATAATCTGCTACACAATGCTCTGTTCTTTCCTTCCTTTTAATTGCTGCATTGTTTCAATAGGATTGCTTTGCTGCACATTTTAATTATGGATGCTTATTTTAATGCTTTAATGGAATTCTTTTATTCTGGGTATTCATCTTTGTACTCCACCTTGTGGTTTTCAAGTCATTCTACCCACGCAAGCATTCCAGTTTCCCAGATGGAAGGATCCACTTTCTCCTCTCCTTGTGAGTTGTTCTTAACAGGATCCTTCCCAGTGCCCTAGAGCCAAATTCAAGGGGTTCATGGGGACATGGAGAGGGGGGAGGAATGGGGGGAGGCCCCATTTTCAGCGCATGGGGCTGGCTAAGTGAATCCTGGACACTGCTGGTTATGGTATCTCCATAGCTTAGAAGCCAATTTTTTGTATTCAATGATTAATATAGATCAGGCACCCCCAAACTTCGTCCCTCCAGATGTTTTGGACCACAGTTCCCATCATCCCTGACCACTGGTCCTGTTAGCTAGGGATCATGGGAGTTGTAGGCCAAAACATCTGGAGGGTCGCAGTTTGGGGGTGCCTGATATAGATAGTAAATAAGCCTAGTCTGAATGGCAATCTCTCTTGGATGATCTAGCTGAGACTCCTGCAATGCAGGGGGTTGGACTTGATGACCCTTGGGGTCCCTTTCAACTCTGGGATTCCATGAAAACTGCAACTACGGATGAATCCTACTGGCGACATTCAGAAGGCTGGTGTCACAGTTATATGGGCAGGAAATCCCACAGATCACAGCTGGAGTTAACTCTGAACATGATATTCACGGACTTGGCTGAGTTTCAGGACTAAGGAGAACAGCAGCTCATTCCCTGAGGGTTTGTCAGTTTGCATTTCTTAGTGCAGAATGTATGGATCTGATATTGATATTTCCTATTCTAATTAATTGAAGAGGGTTCCGGAAACTTCTCTGCCTAAAAGAAACAAGCAGAAGGTTCCTGATGTTTGGGTTATTCCTTCAGAGAAGCTGAGTGCAGCTGGGTTAAAGTGGCTCTCTTATCTCTTCTGTCAAGGTCATGCTGACTATAGGAAGAGGCCAGAAGGAGCCTGGGTTTCACTTTCTCTTTCTATCTCTCTTCCTTCTGGTGTTCTGTACACAGTATCCTTAGTCTTAAGGTTTAGACTTATTATACGTTATGGTAAGTTTAAGCTAAGTCTGCTGCAACTGGATCTCTTATGGTCAGGGCCAATCCTGAACATTTCGGATTTGGGACCATTATGCTCATTTGCCTTCAATAGCAGTAAAGCTCTGCCGGATGAAATACAATTGCCTCTAGTCTGTTTTTGGGGATCCTGCAATGTGTTTAGTTTTCACTCTGCTAACTATACATTAGAGTTCTGCTCTGGATCAGTATTGAGTTCAATTCCTTGTCAGGGTCTTCCTCCATGAAATCAGTTGCCAAGAGTGAAGGCCGACAGCTCCCCACAACTTTCCAAGTCCTCTCCTCTCTGGGGTTTCTGGCAAGCGATCCAACAGTGTGCCAGTGTGCAGCCTGCCTTTGCTCCTCCATTGTCAGACGTCTCCTGGCTCTGAGAGACATGCAGGGAGGGTGGCTTCTGGCAGAAGGAGAGGGAGCCATTGGTGGCTCCTCCTTCGCCTGACTCACCTCTGCCTCTCGACCTTCCTCCTCCCACTCGCCTCCTTCCTCTTCTGCCTCTGATTCTGGACTGCATTCTGCCACAGAGTCTCCCAGCTCACTAAGCCCTGTTACTCCTTCAGCTTCTGACACCTCCTCTTCCCAGTCTTCTCCCTCTGACCGCCCATCCTTCTTCTACCTCCACTTCTTGGGCCATCTTCCCTTCCTGGTTCCCCGGCTGCTTCCTCCCACCATTCCTCTGTGCCCAACCAGTCCATGACATTGCTCCAGCCCTTGACCTCTGTCCCCACAAGGCAGCTTCCCCTGACCTGTTCTGGTTCCACAGCCGCTGTTTCCCTTCTGCCCCCATGAAAAGACGGATCAGGAGGTCTTGCCGGCATCATTCTGTCACCTGCAAGACAAAAAAGGTAAACAGGATGTCAGGAGTGCCTGCTTCTCTCACAGGTGAAACAGGGCATCTCTAACTACAGATGGGCCTTTGAGGAAGCCTTACCTGCTGAGAGCATTTGGAGGTTTGTGCCCATTTTATATGTTTGTTGTGCAGAAATACATCTCCCCTCCTCTGGACCCTTGGTCCCAACTGTGCCCCCCCAAAACAAGAGGAACCCCCCCCCCAGATTAGTTGGGAAAGCAACAGAATGAGACCAAACGGAGAAAAACCACCTTCCTCCTTACCCAGTGGCCTCTCTCTGGTGTCCAACGGAGGCCTCTCTGCCTCACAGGAATCCAGGTCCATTTCTGCAAAATGATCCTTTTCCTGAAAAAGAAACAAGGATTCAAAACAGAGAATGAATGGCGAGAAAGATAAGAAAGAGAATGACAAAGACAAAATTTTAAGGGTGTTAGATCTCATTCCATGGATGCCTTCCCAGAAAAAAGGTGGGCCATCACTAGAGTATTATGGGATGTTCTCCGTCCTGTTTGGAGCCCCTTGGGAGTATCCAGAGGAAAGTCTCTCTCACCTGCTTTCTCTCCTCTGCCTGACTCAGGAGGAAACCTTCGGCCAGGGCCACCGCCTGGGAACTGGTCTCCGCTCCGCATTCCCTCACCCAGCTCTCCATCTCCAGGGGAAGGACAGCCAGGAACTGCTCCAAGATCACCAGGTCCAGCATCTCAGCTTTCGTGTGTCTTTCTGGCTTCAGCCACTGACAGTCAAGGTGGTAGAGTCGGCTGCAAACCTCTCGGGGTCCTTTGGCCTCCTGGCAGCAGAACTGCCTCAACTGCTGGCTCTGCACCTCTGAGCGGAGGGTGTCCTCCTCACCCAGGATCTTCTGCTCAGAGTTTTCCCAGAATCCCACACTGCTCCCAGTTTGGATGGCATGGCCTCTTCCTGTTCCAGGGCCAGCTGAGTCTCGCTCATCCATCTGTGCTCTCAGGAAGCCTCTGAGAGATCGGAAGGAACCCTTTGGTCTTCTGCTGAGTTCTGTACGTCTTAATGAAAAGCTCTAGCAAATCCTACAAGGAAAAACATTGTTCTGTTACGGAATTTGTAGTTCAGGAGAAGAAAATGGTTCTCTGAACAAGCATGGATGAGTCTTGCTAGGAACCAGGGCTAGACTGGACCACAGCCCAAACCATGAAATATCTTCTTTAAAAAGGAGGAGGTGAAGGAGGAGGAGGAGGAGGAGGAGGAGGAGAAGACAACTCTAGCCGTTCCAGAAGGACCATTGCAATGCAAAATGTGGAGGCAACGGAAGGGATTTCTGAGAGATGAATCAGCCTGGTTTCTCCTGCCTTCCAGTCAATGCATGAAGTCAGAACTGACTGACAAGGGAGTTATTTGTATCTTGTGAAAAATGGATGCTTGGCTCTACTGGGGGTCCTCACCCGGGGGTCCTCAGGAGTTGCTTTCCCTCCACCCCCACTTCAGAGGACATTTCTCCCCTTTTTCTGTCTCATTTTCTTACAGTTGGACTCTCTGCCAGTTTCTGTCTTGAAAGACTCTTGGGTTGGGGTCCCTTTTTCTTTGCTCTGAGGGCCAGGTATGCATCTGGCCTCTCTTGGTAAGGCTCCCTATGGGATGGTCATATCTGCCTGGAAATTCAAAAAATACCTCTATGTGAGGAACCTCATATATTTTCACAGAGCTCAACAGCGCCCCCAAAACACCTGGGAACCTAACACCCCCACAATAAACCTTGAGCAGCAAATTGCAGTTTTTTCTGTGAACCATCTTCCTCCAGTTCTGCCTTTTTCTACCACGGTTGGGCTGGTCTGAGCTGCCCAGGCCATCTTAAATGTCAGCTTCAGAGTTGTTTGGAAAGATAAGCAGCTTCTGTCAGGTTTTCTGTTTTTGAGGCTGCCAGTCTTGGGTTGACCAAAGAGACGACTGACATTGAAGGTGGAGAGGATGCCATGACTGGGCCAAACAAAATCCATCCCAGAGAAGAGCCAGGCTTATTGAATATTAGGTAGTAGTAGCAGTGATAATAATAGTAACAGTAATAATTTTTATTCATACCCTGCCCATCTGACGAAAACTCTGAGGGCTAAGTGGACAGGACCAAAGACATCTCCCTTGAAATTTAGGCGGGTAATTTATTATTATTATTATTATTATTATTATTATTCTATTAGACAGCTTAACACACACACAGCCATTGATGCCAAGGTCCCTGGAGGCTCAGTGAGTAGCAGCGCCCATTTCCGGCTTGTTTTCCAGCAACAATCCCTTTGGGACAGAGAGGATGTGGTCCTGGGATGCCCTGCTCTGGGTGCGAGGGGATTGCTGCAGTGGCCTCCGTGTGGAGCTGCCCTGGGAGACACTGGGGAACTGGTCTGCAATGCAGCAGTCAGACTATGGGCTGGGATCCCTCTCTTTATTCCTGCCCTTTCTCTCCCCCCTTTCCATCCTAACTCTCCATGGGGTTTGGGGGGGGGCTAGTCCCCCTCCTGGTCCAGCTTTGGAGAACCATCTGCACGTGTTTCCTGTGTTGTGCAATGACGCTGAGCGACGTCACACAGAGTTAAAGTCCTAGGGACTCCTTTGTTGAAAGAAGGGAGAAATGAGTTTGGGATCCTGTGATCTCCAGGAAGGAGAGCGTTGCAGACCTCGCCCCTCCCTGGCAGGACCCTCTCCTCCCCCTGCATGAGCAGATCAGGCCCCCCAGGCATCCTCCCCCCCCCCCTGCTGCAGCCCTGGGACCCCCACCGTCTCCCCCCTGCACCCTCTGGGGAGGGAGAGAGAGAGAGAGGAGACTCACCAGATCCCAGGAGGGGACAGCCATGCAGCCCTTGCAGGAAAGGACTGGGGAGGGAGGGAGGGAGGGGCCTGGGCTCTGGAGGACCTGGCCCCCCCTCCTGCTTCCTGTCCTCTCTAGGAAGGCAGCTCGGCTCCCTTTAACCCTTTCAAAGCCGAAGGACCCAGCTCCGCAATCTCTCAGCTGGATCTAAGGGGCAGCTGCCCCCCTGGCTCCGCCTATGGGAAGGGATGCTATTGGGGGGGGGATTCTGGCTCACCTCCCTCCCTTGGCCAGCTTGCAGGGAACAGGAGCGAAGCGGCCGAGACGAGAGAGAGCCCTGCTGGCTGCAGCAGGAGAGAAGCCGCCCTGGGAGAGGTCAGAGAGCACCAACACTTTGAATTGTTCTCAGAAATTTATTTGTTTAATAGCAAAATAAAAATTTATTTTAAAAAAAACAATAAAAAAGCAAAGGTAGCCCCACGTAGAGTGCATTGCATTAGTCCTAGCTGAAAATAACTAGAGCATGCACCACTCTGGCGAGACAGTCCGCGGGCAGGGAGGGTCTCAGCCTGCGTACCAGATGGAGCTGGTGGACAGCTGCCCTGGACACAGAATTGACCTGCGCCTCCATGGACAGCTGCGAGTCCAGAATGACTCCCAGGCTGCGCACCTGGTCCTTCAGGGGCACAGTTACTCCATTCAGGACCAGGGAGTCCCCCACACAAGCACACTCCCTGTCCTCAAGAACAGTACTCCTGTCTTGTCAGGATTCAACCCCAATCTGTTAGTGGCCATCCATCCTCCATCCGCCTCCAGGCACTCATACAGGACCTTCACCGCCTTCACTGGTTCTGGTTTGAAAGAGAGGTAGAGCTGGGTATTATCCGCATACGGATCAACACCCAGCCCCAACACCCTGATGATATCTCCCAGCGGCTGCATGTAGATGTTGAAAAGCATGGGGGAGAGGACGGAACCCTGAGGTACCCCACAAGTGAGAGCCCAGGGGTCTGAACATTCATTCCCCACCACCACTTTCTGGAGACAGCCCAGGAGGTAGGAGCAGAACCACTGTATAACAGTGCCCCCAGCTCCCAGCCCTCCTAGCCCAGGGGCCAGCAAACATTTTCAGCAGGGGGCCGGTCCACTGTCCCTCAGACCTTGTGAGGGACCAGACTATATTTTTTTTGGGGGGGGGGAATGAACGAATTCCTATGCCCCACAAATAACCCAGAGATGCATTTTAAATAAAAGGACACATTCTACTCATGTAAAAACATGCTGATTCCCGGGCCGTCCGCGGGCAACCAGTGCAACCAAGGCATTTTCACTCAAATGATGAGGCCTGAATCCTGACTGGAAGTGATCCAAATGGTCCGTATCTTCCAAGCATGCCTGGAGTTGTTCAGCAACCACTCGCTCAATCACCTTACCCAAGGATGGAAGATTTGAGACTGGGCGATAGTGAAGCGGTTTAATAACCGCCTTTTTCCGCGGGTCTGGGAAGGCTCCCTAACACAGAGAAGCATTCACCACCCCATGGAGCCCATCGCCCAGCCCTTTCTGGCTTGCTTTTATCAGCTAGGATGCACACAGACAGGCTCTAATGGAGCAGGTGGTTCCGTTAAATCTGATTGCAGGATCTGATTTCTTTCCGCAGGGCCTGTAAGACAGAGTTGTTCCGCCTGGCCTTTGGATTTGAATCAATTTGATCCCCTCCCCCCTCTTTCCTTCCCCCCCCCCCCGTGATGGAACTCCTATTTGGGGACTTCCCTGGCATTTTTCTGGCCCATGTAGGACCAGTCTGGATAGTCGGCCTTGGTGAAGATTTGACGGTTTCTTCCCCAAATAGTTTTTGATTTGAGTTCCTACTGAAATGAGGCTGCATTTTAATGTTGTATTTTAATCTTGTTTTTTAAGTTGTATTTTAATCAATTGTTTTTATACTTGGTGTTAGCTGCCCTGAGCCCGGTCTTGGCTGTTTCATTGCCCTCAGATCCAGGGAAAACCACAGGGCTGTCCGGGCTCCATGCAATCGGAGAGGGCGCTTCGGAGCCAGACAGTCAATAGCTCTGGTTAACTCCACATTCCAGCGGGCCACCAGGGAATCAGCTGAAATGCCATCAACATGGGATAAAACATCCCCTGCCACTCTCTGGAAACCATTTGGATCCATTAAGTGGCGGGGCAGACCATCCAAAATGGTCCCACCTCCCTGCAGAGGGGGAGGGTCGCAGAGAAGTCCAGTTGCATCAGGAAGTGATCTGACCATGGCACTTCTTTAGTTTTGCTTTTACTTAGTGTCAGATCACCAGCATCCATAGAAGTGAACACGAGGTCTAAGGCATGTCCGCGACTATCAGTTGGGCCAAACTTATTCAGGGACAGCCCCATGGAGGCCATGCTTTCCACGAAGTCCCAAGCGGCCCCTTGTAAGGTCATGTCGGCATGGATATTAAATTAAGACAACCAAGCTAGGTGTCTCCAGGAGCACATCTGCCACGACCTGAAGCAGCTTGGGCAGGGAATCCTTGGTGCAGCGGGGAGGTCGGTACACCAAAAGGAATCCTGTACTGCCCCTATTGCCCAACTTCTAGAACATGCACTCAGAGAACTGGGTCTTCCCAATAGGACACCTGGTGCAAGCTAATGACTTTCTAAAAATCACTGCAACCCCCCCCCCTCCCCGCTCACATGGCCTGGGTTGCTGTGCATACAAAAAACCTGGTGGGCAAGCAGCGGCAAGGACAGGCCCATCTGCTTCATCCAACTGAGTCTCCGTTACACATGCCAGCTCAAGTCCTCCATCCACGATCAAGTCATGGATGACAGCCTTCTTATGAGTCATTGACCTGGCATTGTACTGCAGCACCTTCAGGTCATGTGGGTCTCCCTTGCTGATTCCAGTATCCATCCGGTCAAGACCAGACCCAGAGGCAGGGATAGTCCTCAAACAACGACTAAACATGCCTCCTCGGTAATGACATGGTCTGGTCTTAGTGTAACTCCTCCTCCTACCCGTGATCACTAAGATCGGGTGTCCCAGTGCATCCCTCCCTGTGGAACCTGCCCCAGCAGGTGTGCAGAACCCTTGTGTGCAGAACCCGAAAGTGACATTGCTGAGGACTTTGGAAAACAACAGGAAAACAAAGAAGAAAATTAAAAATATTTCATACAGAATTATAAAGGATATATAATTTGGCATTGAAGAATTGGCTCTTTAGAACATGCAAGATACTAAGCTTATACATACGACACTTCCACTTGGTTTTTCTTTTCTTTTCTTTTGTTTGATTTATGTTATATTGAATTTTACCTGGCCCCCCCACCAATATTTTATTCATGTCGGCAGGACTGGGTTGTGAGGTATATCAGAGCTTACAGGCTTAGAATAGAATAGAAATTTATTGCGGCTATAAGCCCATATAAATATATCAACATAAACGTAAACATACATAAAACAACCCATATAACACAGAAATACGGAGATACCACAATAGCAGAATATTGTACCATGGCCGTCAAAAGTAACCATCCCCCAGAGATATTTTTTGGGACAAAACGGAGTTTAAGAACCTTGCCACCTGCAAGGTTATGTAAGGATCGTTGTCTTGCAAGATTAGGGCAAGATGAGACTCTGCTGAAGTACCAGCCATTTTCTGAATTATTGGTCTTAGTAAATTTGCCCGGGCATCTCTGTGCAGAGGGCAAGAAAAGATTATATGATAAAGTGATTCTGTTGACTTATTGTCACAGACACATAGAGCAGAAACTAGACCTTTGGAAAATCTGTGTCTCAGAACGTTAGAGGGAAAGGCATTAAACCGCGCTTTGATAAATGCAAACCAATAGGAAGCAGTGGCGAGAGATGATACGATATGCTGGAACATGATGTAAAGGGGTAATGTCAATGTTCTGAGGCGAACAGACACCCCCACCCAACATGGAGTTGCATTGAAACTCAGTATCGTCCATTCTCTGTTTAATGAGTCTTTTTGCTGATGCGAGGTCTATTTTGGGGGAATCTGTGGGAGAGATCCAAAACTGCAGAAGTTTGGCTACAGGGTTAAACTGCTGTGGGATGTGATGTGCTGCACGTTGGGGCAGGCCCACATACGGGCTACTGTTCTTTGTCTGTGAACAGTGTTTTTTTTTCTTTAATTTTGCTGTGCCAGGAGGAGTCACGTCTCCGTTTTCTCCCAGGGTTGTTTTTGCTGCTGTAAATAATAAACGCTTCTAGTTTAGAGAGAAGCTTTCTCAGATATTTATTGCTACAGGTCCTTACACACAGGCAGCGTTCCGCTGCGCAAATTGCTGCTGAACTTTACTCTGCTAAAGTCTGGAGCCAGGAGAAGAGGGAGGCGCTGCGGAAGTGTGCCGGGCGCCATTCCGGCTCTGGTACTGTGAAACTTCACAGGTTATGGATCTTGCACAGTGGATGCCAGCAAAGGACGTGTCTGTGTAAGGGCTGTGAGACCTGAAAGCTGAGTGCTTTGTGTGGAAACCAGCTTCATGTGCAGAGACGGGATGCCGGTAAGCTGAGCTCTGTTGCTGTGGAAACAAGCTAAAGATTGTCTGTGCTCTGCCAGCTTTGAGGAGGCAGAGGGGGGGGCCTACTGAGGACCTGCGTTTTTGTTCTGTTCCTTTGGGATTGTTTGACTTAGTGCGAGCCAGAAAGCTTTCAGGAAGTCTTGCAATTACCTCAGGAAGAAGCTGGTTAATGGCATGAGGCAATGGTGAGAGAGCTGAACTCCATGAAGTCTCTAGGACTGTTCACCACCACAACACTGCCGGAAGGCAAACAGGCAGAGAGCAGTCGTTGGGTGTACAGAATCAAAAAAGAGTTTTTATGGGTATGTCTGTAGCAAAAGGAAGAACAAGGAAACAGTGGGGTCACTTAGAGGAGAAGATGGTGAAATGCGAACAGGGGACGCAGAAAGGGCAGAACTCCTCAATACCTTCTTTGCCTCAGTCTTCTCCAAAAAAGAAAACAATGCCCGACCTGAAGAATATGGAGCAGATGATTCAGCAGGGGAAACACAGCCCAGAATAAGTAAGGAGGTAGTACAAGAACACTTGGCTAGTTTAGATGTATTCAAGTCTCCAGGGCCAGATGAACTACATCCCAGAGTATTAAAAGAACTGGCAGAGGTGATTTCAGAACCACTGGCAGTAATCTTTGAGAATTCCTGGAAAACAGGTGAAGTCCCAGCAGACTGGAGGAGGGCAAATGTTGTCCCTATTTTCAAAAAGGGGAAAAGAGAGGACCCAAACAATTACCGCCCAGTCAGCCTGACATCAATACCAGGAAAGATTCTAGAGCAGATCATTAAGCAAACGGTCTGTGAGCACCTAGAAAGGAACGCTGTGATCACTAAAAGTCAGCATGGGTTTCTGAAAAATAAGTCATGTCAGACTAATCTGATCTCATTTTTTGACAGAATTACAAGCCTGGTAGACGAAGGGAACACTGTGGATGTAGACTATCTTGATTTCAGCAAGGCCTTTGACAAGGTGCCCCATGATATTCTTGTAAAGAAGCTGGTAAAATGTGGGCTAGACAATGCTACCATTCAGTGGATTTGTAACTGGCTGACTGACCGAACCCAAAGAGTGCTCATTAATGGCTCCTCTTCATCCTGGAGAGAAGTGACTAGTGGGGTGCCACAGGGTTCTGTCTTGGGCCCAGTCTTATTCAACATCTTTATCAATGACTTGGATGATGGGCTTGAGGGCATCCTGATCAAGTTTGCAGATGACACCAAATTGGGAGGGGTGGCTAATACCCCACAGGACAGGATCACACTTCAAAATGACCTTAACAGATTAGAGAACTGGGCCAAGGCAAACAGGATGAATTTTAACAGGGAGAAATGTAAAGTACTACACTTGGGCAAAAAAAAATGAAAGGCACAAATACAGGATGGGTGATACCTGGCTTGAGAGCAGTACAAGTGAAAAGGATCTAGGAGTCTTGGTAGACCACAAACTTGACATGAGTCAACAGTGTGATGCAGCAGCTAAAAAAGCCAATGCAATTCTGGGCTGCATCAATAGGAGTATAGCATCTAGATCAAGGGAAGTAATGGTACCACTGTATTCCGCTCTGGTCAGACCCCACCTGGAATACTGTGTCCAGTTCTGGGCACCACAGTTCAAGAAGGATATTGACAAGCTGGAACGTGTCCTGAGGAGGGCAACCAAAATGGTCAAAGGCCTGGAAACGATGCCTTATGAGGAACGGCTTAGGGAGCTGGGTATGTTTAGCCTGGAGAAGAGACGGTTAAGGGGTGATATGATAGCCATGTTCAAATATATAAAAGGATGTCATATAGAGGAGGGAGAAAGGTTGTTTTCTGCTGCTCCAGAGAAGCGGACACGGAGCAATGGATTCAAACTACAAGAAAGAAGATTCCACCTAAACATTAGGAAGAATTTCTTGACAGTAAGAGCTGTTCGACAATGGAATTTGCTGCCAAGGAGTGTGGTGGAGTCTCCTTCTTTGGAGGTCTTTAAGCAGAGGCTTGACAGCCACCTGTCAGGAATGCTTTGATGGTGTTTCCTGCTTGGCAGGGGGTTGGACTGGATGGCCCTTGTGGTCTCTTCCAACTCTATGATTCTGTGATTCTGTGATCAAGCCAACAGCAAACGGAGAGCCACAGTACAAGGCTTGTAGCGAGAGGTTTCACACAGAGGAAAGGGCTGCATTACACAGAGGTTTATGCGCCAACCTCCAGAAGTGAAACTCTGTGCTTGCTTTTAGCAATTGCTGCTCAAAGAGGTTCTGAAGTACAGCATTTTGATGTGGACATTGCCTATTTGAACTTGGATCTGCAGGAGGATCTGTACATGCTACCTCCTCCAGGGTTTGAGGGTAATATGCCAGGTCAGGTGTGGAAGCTACACAAGTCCATCTATTGCCTGAAGCAGTCAGCCAGAAACTGGAAATTGTGCCTGAATGATGCTCTGGAGAGCATGGGCTTCAGGAAGAGTCTAGCTGACAGCTGTCTCTACCTGAAGGGTTCAGGAGAGCAACAGGAATTGGTTTTGGTCTTTGTTGACGACCTGATCCATTCCGGAAAGAATCTGAAACAGGTGCAACAGTTTGCCAAGGAGTTTGGAAGTCACTTTAAGCTCAAAAACCTAGGACCGGTAAAGGTTTACCTAGGCGTCCAGGTTGATAGAATCCAGGACGGAAGTTTCTTGCTCAGTCAGCCAGGCAAGATTGAGCAGTTGCTTGAGAAGTTCAGAATGTCTGAGTGTACAGGTGCCAGAACGCCCATGGAGACAAATTTCGTGAAAGACAGAAAGTTCTAGCAAAGGTCTGAATTCAAAAATCCCGAAGTCTTTCAGTCAGCTCTGGGAAGTCTGTTGTATCTTTCCCAGTGGAGCAGACCAGATATAGTGTTTGCTACAAATCTGCTCAGTAGAGAGGCTTCAAAGCCTAGTAAGGCTGCCTGGAATGGAATCAAGAGAGTGCTCAGGTATTTGCAGGCTACCAAGGATGTATTTATCTACTTCAGGCATCCCCAAAACTTCGGCCCTCCAGATGTTTTGGACCACAGTTCCCATCATCCCTGACCACTGGTCCTGTTAGCTAGGGATCATGGGAGTTGTAGGCCAAAACATCTGGAGGGCCGCAGTTTGGAGATGCCTGATCTACTTGCACTGCGTGCTTTCGAACTGCTAGGTTGGCAGGAGCTGCGACCGAACAACGGGAGCTCACCCCGTCGCGGGGATTTGAACCGCCGACCTTCTGATCAGCAAGCCCTAGGCTCTGTGGTTTAACCCACAGTGCCACTCGTGTCCCTAAAATACACATATATCTACACAATTCCACCACATATGCATATAAGACCCCTTTTCTCTGTTACATCTCCAGCATATGGGTGATCCATTCTTATACATTTTAGCGAGTTTTTCTGGCGTTTGATGCCACCTATACATCATCTTTGATATATTTTCCCTGAGATTGTAACAGGCTGTAAACTTTATATCCACTTGCCATAATTTCCCCATTATTCCATTAAAATGTTTTAGACCAAATCTTGTGCCCATTTTACCATTGTTGTTTTCACTTGTTCCTCTTTGACCTCCCATTCTAGTAAAAGGCTATAAATCCGTGAGATATATCTTCCTTTACTTAATATTAATTCTTTTTCAAACTTTGACATTTCCTTTGCATGATGTAATTTTTTGTCACTGGTAAATCTTTGGTATATCTGAAAATATTGAACCCAATCTGTCAGAAACCCCTTTACTTTTTCATATTTTTTCAACTGTACTTCATCCTGATTTTCCTCTATTAATAATTGGTATGTGGGCCAATTCTGTTCCATACTTATTCTCTTAATTGCTGTTGCTTCTGCTGGTGAGGTCCACAGGGGGGTCTTGGGTTCTAGTATTCCTTTATACTTAAACCAGACTTTATATAGTGATTTCTTTATTAAAGGTTTCAAAAAAACCCTGTGGAACTTTACCTTATCATAAATTAAGTAGGAGTGCCACCCATACCGATTATCATACCCCTCTAACTCCAGTACATCAGTATCTTTTAATATTATCCAGTCTTTTAACCACAGTAGTCATGCAACTGCATGATATAACTATAAATCCGGGAGTGCAAAGCCTCCTCTCTTGGCTGATTCAATTAGTAGATACCGGTAATTTTATCTCCCCTAGTTCAAAGCATGCCTGTTAATTAAGTCCAAATTTCATCTTTAAAAACAGGTGTCCTCCGCTCATGGCGACAGCTTTGGAGAGTTGACTCCCCTGTATGAATTCTGTGATGCTTAGTGACATCAGGGCTATTCCTGAAGCTCTTTCCACATTCCACACACTGATAGGGTTTCTCCCCTGTATGAATTCTCTGATGCTTAGTGAGATCGGAGCTCGTACTGAAGCTCTTCCCACATTCCATGCACTGATAGGGTTTCTCCCCTGTATGAATTCTTTGATGGGAAGTGAGAGAGGAGATCTGATTGAAGCTCTTTCCACATTTCACGCACTGATAGGGTTTCTCCCCTGTATGAATTCTCTGGTGCTTAGTGAGATCGGAGCTCCTACTGAAGTTCTTTCCACATTCCATGCACTGATAGGGTTTCTCCCCTGTATGAATTCTCCGATGCCTAGTGAGCTCAGAGCTCGTCCTGAAGCTCTTTCCACATTCCAAGCACTGATAGGGTTTCTCCCCTGTATGAATACTCTGGTGTTTAGTGAGATTGGAGCTCGTACTGAATTTCTTTCCACATTCCACACACTGATAGGGTTTCTCCCCTGTATGAATTCTTTGATGGGAAGTGAGATCGAAACTCTTACTGAAGCTCTTTCCACATTCCACGCACTGATAGGGTTTCTTTCCAATGAGAATTCTTTGTTGGGAAGTGGAATGGGAGCTCTGACTGCAGCTCTCTCCACACTCGAAATTTTTGCATGGCTTCTCCTCTCTGGGGATTTTGTCATGTTCACCCTTGTTCTTGAATTCCAATTCATCAAAATCTGCAATGGAGACAAAAAGGGATTAGAGCCTCAGGAACTGAAGGGAGTTGGGTGTGTGTTCGTTACCTTTGTGGTTTGTCATTAACCAACATATTTATTATTAGATTCTGATGGGTTGTTGAATGTTGCTTAGTTTGATATACAGTCGTGGTCAAAACTGTGGAAGCCTTTTGGAAAAAAAGTATATTTCAGAGGTTTGATGGTTCATAACACTACTTCTTTTGGAGTAATTTCATAAAATTATGTATCAATGGAAAGATAATTTAATCAGGAATTTCATTTCGTGAGTTTAAAGAACATAATAAAATGAAAGAAAAATATGTGTGAAAAAAATCGGAGAAGATTTACATCCTACTTGCATTACACCTTCCGTGAAACACCCAGTTAGTGTTATTCCCTGGGGTCGTATGATAGCAAAAGGTGTGGGCAGAATTTGCTTCATTAATGGGAATGTAAGATCCCCAAAGACATAAATCAAATACTTGAGCCCGAACTGAAGGGTTCCGCATATGATCTTTTCCCAGACACTGAAGCGTTTTTATTCATTCATTTATTTTATATTTCAACAGGATTTGGCTCCATGTCTTGTTGCTGCTGTGTGCAAAAGGTGTTTTCAATATAATCCTATTCCACTGCTGGAATGGCCTGGGAATAGCCCAGACCTTAACCCATTACCCAATCAATAATCTATGGAGCAGACTAAAGAACCTTTAGTCAATAGCAACCCAGCAATACAGTGGTACCTTGGTTTACAAACTTAATCCATTCCGGAAGTCCAAAGCGTTCTTAAACCAAGGCGTGCTTTCCCATGGAAAGTAATGGAAATCGGATTAATCCGTTCCACTTTTAAAAACAACCCCTGAAACAGTAATTTACTATGAATTTTAGTATCTAACAAGACCGTTGATCCATAAAATGAAAGCAATCATAAATGTATACCACTGTATAATTTTTTTTATATACCTCCCTTCATCCCAATATCACACAGCGGTTCACAACATAAAAACACATAACGAGAAGACGAGTTAACTATCTTGATAGTGAGTAGTAGATACTTCCCTCTGGAAGTGGAGAAGAAGTTCCACACTGCTAAGATGTAGCTCGTTGGGCAAGACAGAGATCTCTGCCCAAAAAGAGTTTCCACATTTGGGCATCCCAACATCGCTTGCTGGGAACGCTGATGCAGGCAAGCTGCTACGTCAACCAACTTTCTATCTTTTCATTTGAGGAGTACCAGGAGGTACCAGAAAAGGGTGGAGAAACCCGACTGAATAGCTGTACGTGGGCCAGGAGTACGTTCGCATTCCAACAAAATTACGCAAACCGGAACACTCATTCCGGTTTTGAAGTGTACGTAACCCCAAAAGATCATTAACTAGGCTGTTCAGAACCCGAGGTACCACTGTAAAGCTCAATTAATAGAGGCAATAATTGAATCTTGGTTTCCCATTATTACAGCTGCAGAACTAAAAAATAAAATTGGTTCACTCCATGGGAAGGCGTTGTAAGGCTATAATTAAAGCTAAAGGTTACCAAACTAAGTATTAATTGACATGGTGAGAATTTCTGTATATCTCATGTTTTCTATGTGTTTCACGTTTCTTCTTCATGACTGCTCTTCTAATAAATACTCCTTCATAAACATTATTGCATTACATTCTTCATTAAATTATCTTTCCATTGCTATATAATTCTTTGGTATTACAATGGTGCTATGAGCCATCAAAAGGTTTGTCACATAGAGGTATTTTTTGAATTTCCAGGCAGATAGGATGATCCCACAGGGAGCCTTACCAAGAGAGGCCACAATCCCACGATTCTCCTCCATGACGTCCTTATGCAGAGCTCTCTGGTCAGGATCCAGCAAGGCCCACTCCTCGTCCGTGAAACGAACAGCAACATCTTCAAAGCACACTGGACCCTGAAAGAAAAAGGGAAATGTCTTCCTCTGAGGCAGCAGAAATATGATCTGCTACACAATGCTCTGTTCTTTCCTTCCTTTTAATTGCTGCGTTGTTTCAATAGGATTGCTTTGCTGCACATTTTAATTATGGATGCTTATTTTAATGCTTTAATGGAATTCTTTTATTCTGTGTTTTAATTATGAATATTCATCCTTGTGCAAATAGGTGGTTCTCCACCTTGTGGTTTCAAAGTCATTCTGCCTACGCAAGCATTCCAGTTTCCCAGATGGAAGGATCCACTTTCTCCTCTCCTCGTAAGTTGTTCTTAAGAGGATCCTTCCCAATGCCCTAGAGCCAAATTCAAGGGGTTCATGGGGGCATGGAGAGGGGGAGGAGTGGGGGGCAGGTCCCATTTTCAGCGGATGGGGCTGGCTAGGTGAATCCTGGACACTGCTGGTTATGGTATCTCCATAGCTTAGAAGCCACGTAGCTTAGAAGCCTCCATAGCTTAGAACCCCTAACCCTAACCCTTTCAACTCTAGGATTCCATGAAAACTGCAACTACGGATGAAACCTACTGGCGACATTCAGAAGGCTGGTGTCACAGAGTTATATGGGCAGGAAATCCCACAGTTCACAGCTTGTTTTTAACTCTTTATCAGCAAGAACATGATATTCACAGACTTGGCTGAGTTTCAGGCCTAATGAGAGCAGCAGCTCATCCCCTGAGGGTCTGTCAGTTTGCATTTCTTGTTGCAGAATGTATGGATCTGATATTGATATTTCCTATTCTAATTACAGTGGTACCTCGACTTACGAGTAACTCGACTTAAGTATTTTTCGAGTTACGAAAGGGAAAAACCGGCCGCGCGCCTACGAATTTTTCGACTTATGAAGGGAAATCCGTTGGCGATTTTTGATGGGGTTTTTTCGACTTACGAATTGTTAGATGGGGTTTACTCGACTTACGAATTTTTAGATTGGGTTTACTCGACTTACGAATTTTTTGTTTAAATGAAAAATGAATTTATTTATTTTTTAAATTTATTATTATTATTATTATTATTATTATTATTATTATTATTATTATTATTTTAAATCCAATTTCATTGTACTTGTACAATGACAATAAAGATAAAGATAAAGATAAAAGATTTTTGGATTATTTTTTTACGAAAACTGCTTCTCCCATGGCGCTTTGCGTCTGGGAGGGTATAAAACCCATCTGCCATGCTTCTAGACCTCTGTGGGTTGTACGAGGCGTGGAGAGAGAAGGTGTGGAGCGTTGGAGAGTGTTGGAGACTGAGAGACAGAGCTTTGGAGCCAGTTGGAGTTTCTTTCCTGCAATTCTCTACTGCTGGAAAGGTACAGTACTGTACAGATTTTCCTTCTTTTTACTGTGGTGGTTGCTGGGGAGGGGGTCCTGTGTTTGGGGGGGGGGTTCTTTCCATGCCTTTAAGGGCCCATTTTTCCTTTTGGTCACATTTTTCCATTCTGCCTTTAAGGCCCCATTTTTCCTTTTGGCCCCATTTTTCCTTTCTGGCCTTTAAGGCCCCATTTTTCCATTCTGGCCTTTAAGGCCCCATTTTTCCTTTCTGGCCTTTAAGGCCCCATTTTTCCTTTTGGCCCCATTTTTCCTTTCTGGCCTTTAAGGCCCCATATTTCCTTTGGGCCCCATTTTTCCTTTCTGGCCTTTAAGGCCCCATTTTTCCATTCTGGCCTTTAAGGCCCCATTTTTCCTTTTGGCCCCATTTTTCCTTTCTGGCCTTTAAGGCCCCATTTTTCCTTTTGGCCTTTAAGGCCCCATTTTTCCTTTCTGGCCTTTAAGGCCCCATTTTCCCTTTCTGGCCTTTAAGGCCCCATTTTCCCTTTGGGCCCCATTTTTCCATTCTGGCCTTTAAGGCCCCATTTTCCCTTTTGGTCCCATTTTTCCTTTCTGGCCTTTAAGGCCCCATTTTTCCTTTCTGGCCTTTAAGGCCCCATTTTCCCTTTGGGCCCCATTTTTCCATTCTGGCCTTTAAGGCCCCATTTTTCCTTTTGGCCCCATTTTTCCTTTCTGGCCTTTAAGGCCCCATTTTTCCTTTTGGCCCCATTTTTCCTTTCTGGCCTTTAAGGCCCCATTTTTCCTTTTGGCCCCATTTTTCCTTTCTGGCCTTTAAGGCCCCATTTTTCCTTTCTGGCCTTTAAGGCCCCATTTTTCCTTTGGGCCCCATTTTTCCATTCTGGCCTTTAAGGCCCCATTTTTCCTTTTGGCCCCATTTTTCCTTTCTGGCCTTTAAGGCCCCATATTTCCTTTGGGCCCCATTTTTCCTTTCTGGCCTTTAAGGCCCCATTTTTCCATTCTGGCCTTTAAGGCCCCATTTTTCCTTTTGGCCCCATTTTTCCTTTCTGGCCTTTAAGGCCCCATTTTTCCTTTTGGCCTTTAAGGCCCCATTTTTCCTTTCTGGCCTTTAAGGCCCCATTTTCCCTTTGGGCCCCATTTTTCCATTCTGGCCTTTAAGGCCCCATTTTTCCTTTCTGGCCTTTAAGGCCCCATTTTTCCTTTTGGCCTTTAAGGCCCAATTTTTCCTTTCTGGCCTTTAAGGCCCCATTTTTCCTTTCTGGCCTTTAAGGCCCCATTTTTCCTTTCTGGCCTTTAAGGCCCCATTTTCCCTTTGGGCCCCATTTTTCCATTCTGGCCTTTAAGGCCCCATTTTTCCTTTTGGCCCCATTTTTCCTTTCTGGCCTTTAAGGCCCCATTTTTCCTTTTGGCCTTTAAGGCCCCATTTTTCCTTTCTGGCCTTTAAGGCCCCATTTTTCCTTTCTGGCCTTTAAGGCCCCATTTTTCCTTTCTGGCCTTTAAGGCCCCATTTTCCCTTTGGGCCCCATTTTTCCATTCTGGCCTTTAAGGCCCCATTTTTCCTTTTGGCCCCATTTTTCCTTTCTGGCCTTTAAGGCCCCATTTTTCCTTTTGGCCTTTAAGGCCCAATTTTTCCTTTCTGGCCTTTAAGGCCCCATTTTTCCATTCTGGCCTTTAAGGCCCCATTTTTCCTTTCTGGCCTTTAAGGCCCCATTTTTCCTTTTGGCCTTTAAGGCCCAATTTTTCCTTTCTGGCCTTTAAGGCCCCATTTTTCCTTTCTGGCCTTTAAGGCCCCATTTTCCCTTTGGGCCCCATTTTTCCATTCTGGCCTTTAAGGCCCCATTTTCCCTTTTGGCCCCATTTTTCCTTTCTGGCCTTTAAGGCCCCATTTTTCCTTTCTGGCCTTTAAGGCCCCATTTTCCCTTTGGGCCCCATTTTTCCATTCTGGCCTTTAAGGCCCCATTTTTCCTTTTGGCCCCATTTTTCCTTTCTGGCCTTTAAGGCCCCATTTTTCCTTTTGGCCCCATTTTTCCTTTCTGGCCTTTAAGGCCCCATTTTTCCTTTTGGCCCCATTTTTCCTTTCTGGCCTTTAAGGCCCCATTTTTCCTTTCTGGCCTTTAAGGCCCCATTTTTCCTTTGGGCCCCATTTTTCCATTCTGGCCTTTAAGGCCCCATTTTTCCTTTTGGCCCCATTTTTCCTTTCTGGCCTTTAAGGCCCCATTTTTCCTTTTGGCCCCATTTTTCCTTTCTGGCCTTTAAGGCCCCATTTTTCCTTTTGGCCCCATTTTTCCTTTCTGGCCTTTAAGGCCCCATTTTTCCTTTTGGCCCCATTTTTCCATTCTGGCCTTTAAGGCCCCATTTTTCCATTCTGGCCTTGATAACAAATTGCATGCCTGGTTAAACTGAACTTTTTTCCATGCCATCTTAAAGTGCACTTTCTGCTGTTTTGTCTTCAGGATCCTAATAGTGTTTTTCTTTCTTTCTAGTGTTTGTGGTGTCATGGCACCAAAGAAGCCAGCAGAGTCCGGGAAGCGCAAGAGAGAGCTGATTCTCTTGGAGGTCAAGCAGGACATCATCCGCAAGCATGATCAAGGCATGCGAGTGGTTGACCTTGCAAGAGAGTACGGCAGGAGTGCTTCGACCATTGCGACCATCCTCAAGGACAAGGAGAGGATTATGGGTCGTGAGACAGCCAAGGGTGTCACAATCCTGACCAAGAACCGCCCTGCCATCATGGACGAGGTGGAGAAGTTGCTGCTGCTGTGGATCCGTGAGAAGGAGCGTGCAGGGGACACTGTGACTTTGGCAGTCGTGTGCGCCAAGGCCAGGGCCTTGCATGCTGATCTCAGCGCCCAGCAGCCAGGAACTTCGCAGGAAGAGTTTAAGGCGAGCCGCGGGTGGTTCGAGAAATTCAAGACAAGGACTGGTATCCGCAGTGTTGTCCGGCACGGAGAGGCTGCGAGTTCGGATCTGGCTGCAGCGGAAGAATTCACCACAGAGTTCTTGGAGACTGTGACTGCTGAGGGCTACCTTCCAGAGCAGATCTTCAATTGTGATGAGACTGGCCTCTTTTGGAAAAGGATGCCAAGGAGGACCTTCATCACACAGGAGGAGACCAAGATGCCTGGCCACAAGCCGATGAAGGACCGCCTCACCCTCCTCTTCTGTGCAAACGCCAGGGGTGATCTGAAGGTAAAGCCACTGCTGGTTTACCATTCAGAGAACCCTCGTGCTTTCAAAAAGCACAAAGTGGACATGGAGAGGCTGAGCGTCATGTGGCGGTCCCACTCCAAGGCCTGGGTCACACGGGTCCTGTTTGTGGAGTGGGTGAACAAGGTGTTTGGTCCAACAGTGAGGAGGTACCTCGAGGAGAAGAACCTGCCCCTGAAGGCCATCCTCTTGATGGACAATGCGCCTGCCCATCCTCCTGGGCTGGAAGAAGACTTGGCGGAGCAATTCAAATTCATCCGAGTCATCTTCCTGCCACCCAACACCACCCCCTCATCCAGCCGATGGACCAGCAACTGATTGCCAACTTTAAGAAGTTGTACATGAGGGAGCTGTTCCGACGTTGCCTGGACATGACGGATGGGTCTGGCATCAGTCCGGCTGACTACTGGAAGCACCATTTTGATATTGTGAGCTGCCTGCAGATCATCAAAATTGCGTGGGACAGTGTAAGCCACTTTCTCTTTCTATCTCTCTTCCTTCTGGTGTTCTGTATGCTTAGTAATAAGGTTTAGACTTATTATAAGTTATGGTAAGTTTCAGTTATGTCTGCTGCAACTGCTGCAATTTCTTATGGAGAGGGCCAATCCTGAACATTTTGGATTATGCTCATTTGCCTTCAGTAGCAGTAAAGCTCTGCCGGATGAAATACAATTGCCTCTGGTCTAATTTTGGGAATCCTGTAATGTGTTTAGGTTTTACTCTGCTAACTATACATTGGAGTTCTGCTCTGGATCAATATTGAGTAGAATTCCATGTCAGGGTCTTCCTGCACAAAAGCAGTTGCCAAGAGTGAAGGCCCACAGCTCCCCACAGCTTTCCAAGACCCCTAATCTCTGGGGTTTCTGGCAAGTGATCCAACAGTGCGCCAGTGTAGCCTGCCTTTGCTCCTCCATTGTCAGACGTCTCCTGGCTCTGAGAGACAAGCAGGGAGGGTGGCTTCTGGCAGAAGGAGAGGGAGCCACCGGTGGCTCCTCCTTCTCCTGACTCACCTCATCCTCTCGACCTCCCTCCTCCCACTCGGCAGTGTGGTGTAGTGGTCAAGAGCGGTGGACTCGTAATCTGGTGAATCAGGTTTGCTTCCCCGCTCCTCCACATGCAGCTGCTGGGTGACCTTGGGCTAGTCACACTTCTTTGAAGTCTCTCAGCCCCACTCACCTCACAGAGTGTTTGTTGTGGGGGAGGAAGGGAAGGAGATTGTTAGCCGCTTTGAGACTCCTTCGGGTAGTGATAAAGCGGGATATCAAATCCAAACTCCTCTTCCTCTTCTTCTTCTGCCTCTTATTCTGGACTGCATTCTGCCACAGTGTCTCCCAGCTCACTAAGCCCTGTTACTCCTTCAGCTTCTGACACCTCCTCTTCCCAGTCTTCTCCCTCTGACCGCCCATCCTTCTTCTACCTCCACTTCTTGGGCCATCTTCCCTTCCTGGTTCCCCGGCTGCTTCCTCCCACCATTCCTCTGTGCCCAACCAGTCCATGACATTGCTCCAGCCCTTGACCTCTGTCCCCACAAGGCAGCTTCCCCTGACCTGATCTGGTTCCACAGCCGCTGTTTCCCTTCTGCCCCCATGAAAAGACGGATCAGGAGGTCTTGCCGGCATCATTCTGTCACCTGCAAGACAAAAAAGGTAAACAGGATGTCAGGAGTGCCTGCTTCTCTCACAGGTGAAACAGGGCATCTCTAACTACAGATGGGCCTTTGAGGAAGCCTTACCTGCTGAGAGCATTTGGACGTTTGTGCCCATTTCATATGTTAGTTCTGCTGAAATACATCTCCCCTCCTCTGGACCCTTGTTCCCAACTGTGCCCCCCCCCCCCAAAAAAAAACAAGATGAAAATAAGCCAGAGATTAGTTGGGAAAGCAACAGAATGAGACCAAACGGAGAAAAACCATCTTCCTCCTTACCCAGTGGCCTCTCTCTGGCGTCCAATGGAGGCCTCTCTGCCTCACAGGAATCCAGGTCCATTTCTGCAAAATGATCCTTTCCCTGAAAAAGAAACAAGGATTCAAAACAGAGAATGAATGGTGAGAAAGATAAGAAAGAGAATGACAAAGACAGAAGCTTTATGGGTATTAGATCTCATTCCATGGATGCCTTCCCAGAAAAAAGGTGGGCCATCACTAGAGTATTATGGGATGTTCTCCATCCTATTTGGAGCCCCTTGAGAGTATCCAGAGGAATGTCCCTCTCACCTGCTTTCTCTCCTCTGCCTGACTCAGGAGGAAACCTTCGGCCAGGGCCACCGCCTGGGAACTGGTCTCCGCTCCGCATTCCCTCACCCAGCTCTCCATCTCCAGGGGAAGGACAGCCAGGAACTGCTCCAAGATCACCAGGTCCAGCATCTCAGCTTTCGTGTGTCTTTCTGGCTTCAGCCACTGACAGTCAAGGTGGTAGAGTTGGCTGCAAACCTCTCGGGGTCCTTTGGCCTCCTGGCAGCAGAACTGCCTCAACTGCTGGCTCTGCATCTCTGAGCGGAGGGTGTCCTCCTCACCCAGGATCTTCTGCTCAGAGTTTTCCCAGAATCCCACACTGCTCCCAGTTTGGATGGCATGGCCTCTTCCTGTTCCAGGGCCAGCTGAGTCTCGTTCATCCATCTGTGCTCTCAGGAAGCCTCTGAGAGATCGGAAGGAACCCTTTGGTCTTCTGCTGAGTTCTGTACGTCTTAATGAAAAGCTCTAGCAAATCCTACAAGGAAAAACATTGTTCTGTTACGGAATTTGTAGTTCAGGAGAAGAAAATGGTTCTCTGAACAAGCATGGATGAGTCTTGCTAGGAACCAGGGCTAGACTGGACCACAGCCCAAACCATGAAATATCTTCTTTAAAAAGGAGGAGGAGGAGAAGCAGAAGAAGAAGAAGAAGAAGAAAGCAGCCTCTAGCCCTCCTAGAAGGACCATTGTAATGCAAAATGTCGAGGCAACTGAAGGGATTTCTGGGAGATGAATCAGCCTGCTTGCTTTCCAGTCAATGCATGAACTGACTGACAAGGGAGTCATTTGTATCTTTTGAAATACGGATGCTTGGCTCTAGTGGGGGTCCTCACCTGGGGGTCCTCAGGAGGTATTCACATCCCACCCCCACTTCAGGGGACATTTCTCCCCTGCTTCTGCCTCCTTTTCATGCACTTGGACTCTCTGCCGCTCTCCAGACAGACTCCAGGGGAGGGATCCCTTTTTCTTTGCTCTGAGGGTCAGGTATGTATCTGGCTAACTCTCTGAGGGCCAAGAGGGTGGGGCCAAAGACATCTCCCTTGAAATTTAGGCAGGCAATTTATTACTGTATTATTATTCTATTGGATACCTTAACACACACACAGCCATTGATGCCAAGGTCCCTGGAGGCTCAGTGAGTAGCAGCGCCCATTTCCGGCTGGTTTTCCAGCAACAATCCCTTTGGGACAGAGAGGATGTGGTCCTGGGATGCCCTGCTCTGGGTGCGAGGGGATTGCTGCAGTGGCCTCCGTGTGGAGCTGCCCTGGGAGACACTGGGAAACTGGTCCGCAATGCAGCAGCCAGACTATGGGCTGGGATCCCTCTCTCAATCCCTGGCCTTTCTCTCCCCTATTTCCATCCTAACTCTCCATGGGGTTTGGGGGGGGGGGCTAGTCACCCTCCTCGTCCGGATTTGGAAAACCTTTTGCACGTGTTTCCTCTGTTGTGCAATGACGCTGAGCGACGTCACACAGAGTTAAAGTCCTAGGGACTCCTTTGTTGAAAGAAGGGAGAAATGAGTTTGGGATCCTGTGATCTCCAGGAAGGAGAGCGTTGCAGACCTCGCCCCTCCCTGGCAGGACCCTCTCCTCCCCCTGCATGAGCAGATCAGGCCCCCCCAGGCATCCTCCCCCCCTGCTGCAGCCCTGGGACCCCCACCGTCTCCCCACTGCACCCTCTGGGGTGGGGAGAGAGAGAGAGGAGACTCACCAGATCCCAGGAGGGGACAGCCATGCAGCCCTTGCAGGAAAGGACTGGGGAGGGAGGGAGGGAGGGGCCTGGGCTCTGGAGGACCTGGCCCCCCCTCCTGCTTCCTGTCCTCTCTAGGAAGGCAGCTCGGCTCCCTTTAACCCTTGCAAAGCCGAAGGACCCAGCTCCGCAATCTCTCAGCTGGATCTACGGGGCAGCTGCCCCCCTGGCTCTGCCTATGGGAAGGGATGCTTTGGGGGTGGGGGGGATTCTGGCTCACCTCCCTCCCTTGGCCAGCTTGCAGGGAACAGGAGCAAAGCGGCCGAGACGAGAGAGAGCCCTGCTGGCTGCAGCAGGAGAGAAGCCGCCCTGGGAGAGGTCAGGATGGGGGGCAAGGAGAGAGAGGGTCGCCTTGGGTCTTCAGGGGCAGATGGCATGGCAGGTGGCACTTTGGGGCTCGGACCTGGAGGCCTTCGGGTGGCTCCTGGGTCTCCATCGGACAGGTCCTGAGGGCAATCATCGGGCATGGAGACACACGAGCTCTTCCTTTGTGCTCACAGCATTTCAGAGGGCATTTCTTCCAGAGACATTTATACAGCACAGTCTCATGTTTTACACCATTATTTCAGCTTCGAGGTCGTACATGATTCTGCCAGTCTTTGGGCACACACTTTATTAACAGGAGGTTACAGGACTGTGATGAGGAACACACACGCCCAGGTCCGTTTACATCAGCAGGAAGCAAGGAACTTCATCCTAGAATTCAGGAGTGGGAGGGATAGGAGGGGATCCTAGGGTCATTAGTCCAACCCCCAACAATGCAGGAATTTTAACTAAAGCATCCCTGGCAGATGGCCGTCCGATCTCTGCTTAGAAACCTCCAAGGAAGGAGAGTCCAGCACCCACCAAGGGAGACCTTTCCCCTGCCAAGCTGCTCTTAGGTGTCCCTCAAGGCAGCGGGTCCCGAGTTCCAGTCCTGCTGAAATAATCGCACTGGCTACCAAGGAGGAACCAAGCAAAGGTCAAAATAAATAAATCGTATTCTCATCATAAATGAGTAATACTTTCTGATGCATGCTTTTATGCTAATACAGTGGTACCTCTAGTTACAAACTTAATTCATTCCGGAGGTCCGTTCTTAACCTGAAACTGTTCTTAACTAGAGGCGTGCTTTCGCTAATGGGGCCTCTTGCTGCCGCTGCTCCTCCGGCACACGATTTCCGTTCTCATCCTAGGGCAAAGTTCTCAAATACTTGGAGCGCAAATACTACTGCTCTGGCAAAGAAAGCCCAGCAGAGAATTTATTTCCTCAGACTTTTAAAGAAGAACAATCTGAGTGAGAGACTGCTGGTGTCCTTCTACCGAGGCTCCATAGAGAGCATTCTTATGTACTGTATTTGTGCTTGGTTCTCCAGCTGCACAGCCATGGAGAGGAAGGTACTCCAGAAGGTCATAACCACAGCCCAAAATATTATTGGTCATCCTCTCCCATCTCTGGAAGAACTATACAGTTCCCGTTGCCTTAAAAAAGTAAACAATATTTTAAAGGATCCATCTCATCCAGGATATAGTCTCTTTGCACCACTGCCTTCGGGTAGAAGATATAGAACAATTAGATCAAGAACAAATAGATTGAAGAACAGTTTCTACCCAAGAGCTATAGCCATCTTAAATGCTGTAACTAGATAATATGACCTTGGAGAGCTGTGATGGGTGTGTGTGTGTGTGTGTGTGCATGTGTGGGGGTTTTTTGGTGTGTGTGTGTTTTGTGCTGTTTTGTGCTTTGTTTTTTCTTTCTTCTGTTTTTTACGGGATGGCATGCAATTTTGTTGCACTTGTATAGCGTTGTGCTTGTACTTGTGCAATGACAATAAATTATCTTATCTATCTTATCTATCTGTCTTATCTGTCTTATCTATCTTATCTATCTGTATTGTTTTAATATTTGACTGGAAGCCGCCCAGAGTGGCTGAGGAAACTCGGCCAGATGGGCGGGGTAAAAATAATAAATTATTATATTATTATTCTTATCTTACCTTTCCAGAAGCATCATCGATACATCACTGATACATCATCAACATGTCATAAAGAGGGAGGGGGATCTTGAGGTTTCCCAAGCAGTGGCAAAGCTGCATGCTCTGTTACCGGGGGCGGAGAGCAGGCGGGGGCGTGACACGTGCCCCGGGGGCTTGGTGCGCATCCTTGGGGCGTGGTACACCGCCTGCAGGGGCATGGCACGTGTTCTGGGGACGTGATGCCCAGCACGTGTGGGGGGGTGCATGTCGCATGCCAGGGGGGCTGCCGCGATGGCCCCCTACCGGAATAGTGGTGCCGGGGGCGGTCCACTCCCTCCGCACCCCCGTTCCTCTGCCAGTGTTCCCAAGTTCATCAACTTGCTCCACTTATCAGATTTAGTCCCAGGCACCTTAAGCACCCGCCACCCAAAGAACAATAAAACTATCTGTGTGTATCCTTGCCCTCCAGCCTTCACGAGGATGGGCTCTGGGAACACCCGGCCTCAGCAAACCCATCAGCCGATGTCCATAGTTTCCCTCAAGGGAGGGATGCTGTGTACGGGACTGTATGCGTCAGGGATTATGGAGCCAGGGGGAGCCTAGATTCCCCTCTTCCAGAGGAGTCATTAGCCTTTGGAACCAAGGAAATGGATCAAACCATTGAATTTTGGAAATGATTTGATTCTATATTGGATAGTCAATATATTTGATTTGATTCTATATGGATAGTCAATATTTGCACCACTGCCTTCAGGTAGAAGATATAGAACAATTAGATCAAGAACAAATAGATTGAAGAACAGTTTCTACCCAAGAGCTATAACCATCTTAAATGCTGTAACCAGATAATATGACCTTGGAGAGCTGTGATGGGTGTGTGTGTGTGTGTGTGTGTGTGTGTGGCTTTTTTTGGTGTGTGTGTGTTTTGTGCTGTTTTTTTCTTTTTCTTTCTGGTTTTTACGGGATGGCATGCAATTTCATTGCACTTGTATAGCGTTGTGCTTGTACTTGTGCAATGACAATAAATAAATTATCTATCTCAACTCGATGTAACTCTTCCAGGTTAGCAGAGTTTGTAACCTGAAGTGTTTGTAACCTGGGGCAGTTGTAAGTAGAGGTTCTACTGTATACAAAAGTAAACCACTTTTCGTTCCAGAAATGCTTAATTGCTAATTCAAGGGACACTGAAGTCCTTGCAGAGATGACAGGACAGCTTTCCAGATTAGTTAGCTGGGAGTGAGACAGTTGGCAGAGTGGCACTGGACTCACTAAGATGCCAACTACTAAAAGAATTTCATTCTTCAGCCTTTTCGCATTGCAATAACATTTTTAATTTTAATTTTTTTTTAAAGATTGATTTTTAAGTCATGGCAGTGTGTGAGGAAATACTCCCCATCTGCCAAGCTTGCAGGAGCAAGACCAAGGGCTGAAATGAAGCCCCCCAGATCCCCAGAGGTTGAGGGAAAGGGTCTATCACCCTTCTTCCTTCTCATTTTCAGTCATTTCCACCTAAGAAATGGGAAGAAAGCAGCTGCTCATGTTCAGCGCAGGGTTTGTTGGGGTTGAGATTAATGAGCTGACTGTGGTATGATTTGTCAAAAATAAATATGATCTGTAAGTGAAGTCACATTTGAAACAATACAGAAGCAGTCAAAGGCAATTTCCTAGGAAGTGTGTTATTCAGTCTCACCTGCAATCATGTTTGCTGAACACACAGAAACACATAGATAATGTGAAATTACTGGGAGTTACAGTCTCCAAATAACACTCAACACATGCAAGAAGAGTTGAACAATAGTAGCCTACACATGATTTCCCCACCTGCTTTCTAAAAAAAATATTACTTTTATAGAAGATAATTTTAAAGAAAGCAATGGTTACAACAGTAAACAACAAATTACTTGTCCTGATGGAATTGCAGACTTTCATCCTGCCATGTGTTAAAGTTTCATTTGATTATTCTAAAAGAAGCCACAGCACCTTTTCCCATGAGTCTGGGTGGATTCTTGCAACGGTCTTCACAATTTATGTATTAAATAAACATTGGCCACGTGTTATAAAAGGAAAAATGGATTGTGTTTCTGTGCCATTTATTTGGACTCCATTTCCTCGAAGCTGCAAGTCACGTACCCACAAGAGCAGAGCCAAATGCTAGTTTGACATTCATGTGTTAATCCTAATAATAATAATAGTTTATTATTTATACCCCGCCCATCTGGCTGGGTTTCCCCAACCGCTCTGGCCGGCATCCAACAGAACATTAAAATGCAGTAATCTATTAAACATTAAAAGCCTCCCTAAACAAGGATGGATTCTTTCTCTTTGAAGTAGATATGCTAATATGCAGAGTTCCTAGAGGGGAGATTAGGTGGGTAACAGTCCTGACAAAAGGCAGGGTGGTGCCAGGATGTTTAAATCTCACTTCCCTGCAATCTGTATGAATCTCCTTTTCCCTCCTGAAATTTCCTGTTTTAATATCATGCTTTGATGTGTGGGAATGTGGTGGGGGATTCTCTGAGGTGTGCCGGATGAATTCAATTGGCTCATTTGAATCCTGTAACATTTTCCCCTTATTGAATAAAATACCCTGGGTGGGAGTGGAGGGGGGCATTCTCCCCCCCCTCTCTCAGAGCTTGCTGGTCAAAGCGCTGCCTCTCTGTCTTTTTCCTGAACCCTACTCTCCCTTGCACTCATATGCAGTTCCCACATGTTCCCCCACCTTCTTCATTTCCCCAGGCAACCAAAATTTAAGATACTTAACTTGTGGTGCCCAGAATTGAACATAGTATTCTAGGTGGGACCTGACCAAGGCAGAATAAAGTGGTACTATTCCTGCATTCTAGAAATGACACCAAAGAAGGATGTTCTTCTCATTATAGGGGATTGGAATGCTAAAGTAGGGAGTCAAGAGATAAAAGGAATAACTGGCAAGTTTGGCCTTGGAATTCAAAACGAAGGACAACGGCTAATAGAGTTCTGTCAAGAGAACAAGCTGGTCATCACAAACACTCTTTTCCAACAACACAAGAGACGACTCTACACATGGACATCACCAGATGGGCAGCATCGAAATCAGATTGATTATATTCTCTGCAGCCAAAGATGGAGAAGCTCTATACAGTCAGCAAAAACAAGACCTGGAGCTGACTGTGGCTCAGATCATCAGCTTCTTATAGCAAAATTCCAGCTTAAACTGAAGAAAGTAGGAAAAGCCACTGGGCCAGTAAGCCACAATCTAAACCAAATCCCTTATGAATACACAGTGGAAGTGAGGAACAGGTTTAAGGATTTAGATTTGGTGGACAGAGTGCCTGAAGAACTATGGATGGAGGCTCGTAACAGGAGGCAGCAATGAAAACCATCCCAGTGAAAAGGAAATGCAAGAAAGCAAAGTGGCTGTCAAATGAGGCCTTAGAAATAGCAGGGGAAAGAAGGCAAGCAAAATGCGAGGGAGATAGTGCGAGGGAGATACAGGAATGCGAGGGAGATACAGGAATGCGAGGGAGATACAGGAAATTGAATGCGAGGGAGATACAGGAAATTGAATGCAGATTTCCAAAAAATGGCAAGGAGAGACAAGAGGGCCCTTTTAAACGAGCAATGCCAAGAAATAGAGGAAAACAACAGAATGGGAAAAACCAGATCTGTTCAAGAAAACTGGAGATATGAAAGGAACATTTTGTACAAAGATTACCATAATAAAGGAAAAAAGTGGTAAGGACCTGACAGGAGCAGAAGACATCAAGAAGAGGTGGCAAGAATACACAGAGGAATTATACCAGAAAGATGTGGTTGCTGACCTTGAGCCGGACATCCTGGAGAGTGAAGTCAAATGGGCCTTAGAAAGCACTGCTAATAACAAGGCCAGTGGAAGTGATGATATTCCAGCTGAACTATTTAAAATTTTAAAAGATGATGCTGTTAAGGTGCTACACTCAATATGCCAGCAAGTTTGGAAAACTCAGCAGTGGCCAGAGGATTGGAGAAGATCAGTCTACATCCCAATCCCAAAGAAGGGCAGCGCCAAAGAATGCTCCAACTACCGCACAATTGCGCTCATTTCACACGCTAGCAAGGTTTTGCTAAAAATTTTACAAGGCAGGCTTAAGCAGTATGTGGACCGAGAACTCCCAGAAGTGCAAGCTGGATTTCGAAGGGGCAGAGGAACCAGAGACCAAATTGCAAACATGCGCTGGTTCATGGAGAAAGCTAGAAAGTTCCAGAAAAACATTTACTTCTGCTTCATTGACTACCAGGGGCGTACTCAGGATCAAAACTAGGGGGGGGGGGCAAGCCATGGTCGTTCAGGTTTGCTTTGAACGGACGCTGATCATTTTTGCTTCTGGGGGGGCAGCTGCCTCCCTGCCCCCCCTGGGAACGCCCATGTTGACTACGCAAAAGCATTTGACTGTGTCGACCACAGCAAACTATGGCAAGTTCTAAAAGAAATGGGAGTGCCTGATCACCTCATCTGTCTTCTGAGAAATCTCTATGTGGGACAAGAAGCTACAGTTAGAACTGGATATGGAATAACTGATTGGTTCAAAATTGGGAAAGGAGTACGACAAGGCTGTATATTGTCTCCCTGCTTATTTAACTTATATGCAGAATTCATCATGCGAAAGGCTGGACTGGATGAATCGCAAACTGGAATTAAGATTGCCGGAAGAAATATCAACAACCTCAGATATGCTGATGACACAACCTTGATGGCAGAAAGTGAGGAGGAATTAAAGAACCTTTTAATGAGGGTGAAAGAGGAGAGCGCAAAAGATGGTCTGAAGCTCAACATCAAAAAAACTAAGATCATGGCCACTGGTCCCATCACCTCCTGGCAAATAGAAGGAGAAGAAATGGAGGCAGTGAGAGATTTCACTTTCTTGGGTTCCATGATCACTGCAGATGGTGACAGCAGTCACAAAATTAAAAGATGCCTGCTTCTTGGGAGAAAAGCAATGACAAACCTAGACAGCATCTTAAAAAGCAGAGACATCACCTTCCCAACAAAGGTCCGCATAGTTAAAGCTATGGTTTTCCCAGTAGTGATGTATGGAAGTGAGAGCTGGACCATAAAGAAGGCTGATCGCTGAAGAATTGGTGCTTTTGAATTATGGTGCTGGAGGAGACTCTTGAGAGTCCCATGGACTGCAAGAAGATCCAACCTATCCATTCCGAAGGAAATCAGCCCTTAGTGCTCACTGGAAGGACAGATCCTGAAGCTAAGGCTCCAAGACTTTGGCCACCTCATGGGAAGACTCCCTGGAAAAGACCCTGATGTTGGGAAAGATGGAGGGCACATGGAGAAGGGGACGACAGAGGACGAGATGGTTGGACAGTGTTTTCGAAGTTACCAATATGAGTCTGACCAAACTGCGGGAGGCAGTGGAAGACAGGAGTGCCTGGCGTGCTCTGGTCCAGGGGGTAACAAAGAGTCGGACACGACTGAACGACTAAACAACAACAACATTCACACCTTGAAAAGGTGTGATTCACAACAGCAGAATCTCATCAGTTAGTTTACTCAGTTGACAGCCACTGTGCTTAGGAGCCAACCCCTAGGGGGCAGAGGTCCCTTGACCCCCTGATCACCCTGTGACTGATTATGCAGGGGGGACCTTCCCCCTCCACCCTCCATATTTTGTTCAAGTTGGCACCCCTGCCACCATGAATGCCATGAAAGCAGCACCACGTGCCCACACTGGTGTGGACCCCAGTCTTGCCCCCTGCCAAGTTCTGAAGAAATTGAGAGCAGTTCAATGTGTTTGTTTCCCAATGTTTGCTCTATAGGAGAGTAAGGGCACCAGAATTTCCCAGTGATGATCCCAAGTTGTATTTGTGATTAGCCTGCTAGAAGGGGACACCAGGCGCTGGGTGGCCCCCATTCTCATTGCCGTCAGAAAACAGAAAACAGGCTATGATTGGAGCCTTCCATTCTCTATTTTTGTAGCCATCTACAGTATATCTGAGCTTGCAGAATAAGGTCTTTTCAAGGTGATTTAAAGGGCTGATGCCAAAGAGTCCCATAACCTAGATGGCAGAGTGTGGATTGTGCATTAAAACAGTGGGGCGGGGGGTGATCTCTTGGTTTTGCTTTTGTGTAGAAATCATGGGATACAGTTTCATTCATCTTAAAGTGTCTTCTTAGAGCCAAGCATCATTAGGCACCTTCTTACAAATATACTGTATTCGTTGCGCACATTTTAATGCCATCCAGCATCTTTCGGAGTAGCATTCATGGGTCATTGCACCACAGTCGTGTAAGGCTTCACCATTTGGCGCATTCCAGTATGAATTCCAGTACCTGAAAAGAAAAGAAACAGGAGCACTGATCAATCAAGATTGGACGTCTACTTCCTCACCTGCTCCCCATGCCTTCTACCATTAACAAGATAGATATTCAGATCTTTCTCTCTCAACCTCCCCCACAATTGTGATGGATTTTTCTCCCCAGATTTTAGAATTCTAACCATGTAAAAAAAAACCCTAAGACTGTCTATATTCTTTTCATATGAAGCCATTATAGAGTTGAGTGAAATGATATATCTCTCACATATTTATCTTACCTAAATCTTACATGATGGTTCTAAGTTTAATCAATTATCCATAATTGATAAAGGTATCCCACTTATCGTCACTTCTGGTAAGGCCTTGCATTCTCCAGTGTCCTTTGTATACTGAATCAAGTCCCACTACACAGCACTAAGATTCTGTGGTAAATGTATTCTATAACTCCCCCATTTTTAACTCTCCATGAACCTATTAAATGGATATTAGTGATAGTGGTGTAGTAGGTGGCGCTGTGGGTCAAACCACAGAGCCTAGGGCTTGCCGATCGGAAGGTTGGCGGTTTGAATCCCCGCGACGGGGTGAGTTCCCGTTGCTCGGTCCCTGCTCCTGCCAACCTAGCAGTTCGAAAGCACGTCAAAGTAGATAAATAGGTACCACTGCAGCGGGAAGGTAAAGGTGTTTCCGTGTGCTGCTCTGGTTAACCAGAAGCGGCTTAGACATGCTGGCCACATGACCCAGAAGCTGTACGCCGGCTCCCTCGACCAATAACGCGAGATGAGCGCCGCAACCCCAGAGTCGGTCATGACTGGACGTAACGGTCAGGGGTCCCTTTACCTTTACCTAGGTGTTTTATACAGCCATGAGATGTTTGGGTTGGATCTGACCTTTGATCAAACCTAAGTTCACATATAGCAGTGGTTCACCAATTGGTGGTCTGTGAACCAGCCACATAACAAAAACTGCCACATAGATATCAATTTGCTCAAAGGCAGAGGGGCCCATGGCTTGGCTTTTGAAAAACAAGGGGTCTGCAGTACTTAGCTAACTGGGAACCACGGGCATTCAGGGTTTAAGTTCCCAGCAAGTATTATTCAACCCCACTGCCCGTTTGGAAAGTTTACTCGATACCTTTGCCCAAAAGGATAAGTGGTTGGTATTGGGTGCATCAATGGAAATGAATGTCATTGGATTTTGTTCCAGGAGACCTGGTACCAATAGAAAGCGACCCTCTGTTAATCCAGACTTGGTAGTAAATGTCAGACCAGCTCACTGTTCTACTACCAAGCTGTGGATGAGTGAGATCTTACTCTGACCTTGTCAATGCATCAACATGGTTTGGGAAGAATTGTAAGATACTTCAAGGGAACCATGAACTGTCTTAAACTGCCAGCTGACAGCAAAAATGATGAGGAATCTGTCAGTATGCTTCATCTACCCTCTCTTACACACTCACTTCATCTGCTTCTATTATTTTAGGTTTGAGATAGCTGGTTATTCAGCTTGTTTAGCAGATAACTGCAGAAATACTTTCCTAAAGAGAGTGTTGCTCAGCTTTAGGTCTTGCAAGTCCTTTTGAAGCTGAGCTCATCAGCACAAACCATTGAGAATCATGCCTTCCGCCTCTTCCGAATCACCGCATTCACTAGAAGAGTAGCCTTCCTGCCTCTCCAACCTTGTGAGAAGAAGCAGGCACTCACCTGGACAATGATATGGAGGAGTACATATGTAGATCTTTGGTAGTAGAGAAAAGTGCATGGCAAAATATATTTGGAAAGGAAAAGGATCAATTGTAAACAGAATCTGCAACTTTTTGGAACGCATGCCATTCTTCAAAAACCTACTTTCTTTCAGCTTCCTTCCCTGACACCCATGTCCATGTCCTTTTCTTGTCTTTAAAGAGTCCAATCCAAAAAAGGTTTTTACGGACTCTTACTTCCCGGTTTATAAACAACTAGGGTAGGGGAAGGGAGAAAGAAAAAACAGAAAATCATCAGTAGGAATGAGGAACAAGGCACTTCTCTCAAAGCCTTTCTAGACAATGTCACTTTCTCTGGGAGACTAGAGCCCTTTACCGACATTCAACAGGCATAAGACAAAGACATTTCAAAAAGAGCAGGTGTTACCATTGAATACACATTTTTTTAAGAAGCAGTGATCAAAACTATACAGTGGTACCTTGGTTCTCAAACGCCTTGGTTCCCAAACGCAGAAAACCTGGAAGTAAGTGTTCGGGTTTTCAAACATTTTTCAGAAGCCGAACATCCGATGCAGCTGTCGGCTATTGTTTACGGGGTTAATCAGAAGTCACACCTTGGTTTTCAAACGTTTCAGAACGGAACAGATTAAGTTTGGTGCTTTTGTTTTTGTTATTTATTTTGCCTTTTTGTTTTTTAGGCTCTTTTGCTTAATTCGTTTTTGTGACGGTGTGGAACCCAGTTCAGCTACTGATTGATGGATTCAGTTACAGGTAGGTAGCCGTGTTGGTCTGCCGTAGTCGGGGAAAAATAAAAAATAAAAAAAATCCTTCCAGTAGCACCTTAATTATTTCCATAGGGTAGCAGCTGCTCCCTGCCCCACCCACCCCTTGCCTTGACTGATGGAGTTGCTGTCTTGCTTGCATACAGGTGGAGAGGACCTTCTTAAATGGATAGTGATGAGAGGATCCCCTACCTTTTTCATACTTGGTTTTGATGCTCACCTGTTCTTCATCTGTTTCTATAGAAACGAGTTTGGCGCCTTCCTTCTCACACATTTTTTTGGCATCCATCCATGAGCGTAGCTCAAGAGAAAATAAATAGAATGCCTCTGAATATAAAATCCAGCCATCTTTCACGTTTTTATTAATGATGTCTTTGAGTCAAGCCAGATATGGAGGAAGAAGAGAAAAAGAAAACAAGATAGGGAATTTAAGGGGACCAACTTTGAATTTCTGTGCGGATTTCATTTATTTTTGTCTACATGAGAACATATATTCATCTAGGAAGCTCAGAAAGATTAAAATAAGAACATTAACTCTTCAACCCATGCTGATGCTGCTGGAAATACCTGGGTGGGCATAGCTGGGAGTGCAGTCAAGAACCTTTTATTTGAGGGAATAGACAAAAGATGCATGTTCCCTCACAGGCCTTATCTGAACCCTAGGGGCCTCACCCACTTGTTTCCATCTGGGTACTTAGGGCAGCATCAGGGCAGACTTGAAGGTTGGGGAGGAGTAGCAGCAGCAGCAGCAGCAGCAGCTGTGGTTTATCAAAATTCTCTTTCTCTCTCCAGGCTCTCTGTCCAGTTGTCTAGAGCAGTGTTTTTCAACCACTGTTCCGCGGCACACTAGTGTGCCGCGAGTTGTTGCCTGATGTGCCGTGGGAAAAAGTGGCAATCTTGAAATGTTCACACTCACCAAGCAATGGCAATGTATTCACACTGCTGCACTGTGTGAGATAATAGTTAAACATTTAAAAACTCTCGAGGAGAAGTTGTCATTTTATTTCTCTTCAGTCTCCACTGAATGCCTTGACTGGGTTAGGGACCCTTATAGCTCAGCATCAGTTGGTGGAAAGGACATGACTTTACAGGAGCAGGAGGAACTAACTGAACTGACACAAAATCGTGGTTTCAAGCTAAGATTTGCTGATCTACCTTTGGACAGTTTTTGGTTGGATACTGCCAAGGAGTTCCCCCTTCTGGCAAACAAAGCTATTTTGACATTGCTCCCATTTTCCACTACATATCTGTGTGAGATGAGCTTTTCAAGCATGATTGCTATAAAAACTAAATACAGAGAGAGACTGAGAGCTGTTGACGAAGAGCTACGTGTGTGTCTTTCTTCGATTCCAGCCAGAATATCAGCTTTGTGTTCAGCCAAACAGGCCCAGGTTGCGCACTGAATAAAGTATTTTATAATTTTTCATATTTCTGTTTACTTACTATTTCATAATAAAGTAATTATAAAATACTTTCTTTGTGTTTATTTGATTCCTATTCAAGAGAATTACTTTATATATAGTCAATATAGGCACAGAGTTAAATTTTTTAACATTTTCTAATGGTGGTGTGCCTCATGATTTTTTTCATGAAACAAGTGTGCCTTTGCCCAAAAAAGGTTGAAAAACACTGGTCTAGAGTGTGTGTTGTTGCTGGCTTCCGGTCGCGGCGCCGGAGAGATCGGTCGGGGGGAACTTCGCGCTGAAGTTCCCTGGCCTGAAACGGGGGAAAGGGGAGATCGCGACAGCACCGCGACCCCCCCAAAATCCCGGGAAGAGCGTCCCGGGACCACGGGGATTCGGCAGAAGCTCGCACGACCTCCCTGCTCCCCAGTAAACCCTAATAAGGGTTGCCGAGAGCGAGCGAGGGAGAGTCAGAGCTTTTCGGATCGCTAACATCAAAGCACCCCCGGCGGGCGAAGCTGCGTGACAGATCTCTACTGAGCACTGCGATTCCTCCAAAAAGAAGATTTGGAATGATAGACTGTGAGTAAAAATAAATTTGGACATTAATTTGGAACCTGCATGGGACTTAAAAACAGAGGTCGACCCCATGCTATTGAAACAATGTAACAGGGAACTGTGTAGCCAAGGCGAAGTGAAAGTGGAAACTAAAAGGAAACTTTGCATCAGCGTATCCTGTTACCCTGTCATCCCTTGGTTTTGGGGGAATCTGGCTTTTGAAAAAGGTTTGAAACAGACTTTGGAAATTGTGCATGTTGAGACTGTGATTTATGGATTAAAATGGCGAATGCCCTGATGGAAGATGACTTGAAAAAATTGCTAGTGATCGTTCTGGAAATAAGAGACTCCGTCAGAGCAACCAATGAAGAAGAAGAAGATGACAAATAATACAACTGATAGGGAAAAGAATATGAAGGGAAAAAAAGTAGACCAACTTACAACAGGAGGCCGGACAAGCAAGGAAAAATTGAAGAGGAGGGAGTTACAGACAGAGAAAGAAGGCCCACAGGGCCAAGAACACTGGTGGACATGGGTTGCAAAACGGGAGGGAGTGGGGTAAAGTAGGTTATGTTTAGATAAAACTGATTGCTTTTCTGGTTTTGAGAACAACAAATATGGATATGATTATTGGTATGAGTGAGAATAAGAAAGATGATTTAGGAAATGACTAAGTTAAGGAAAACACAATGGCTAGAGACTCTGGAACCAAGGAGGGGAGGGGGGGAAGTGAGATAATTAAGGAAAATGCCTTGAGCGGAAATTAGTTTTAAATATGGGAATTTAAAGAAGGAGGTAATAAAAATAGGATGAGTAAATTAAGTTAAATTAAAGGATGATGAATAAAAGGAGGAATTGGGAACCTGATAAAGAAGATTAATGATGAATTCAACAGCGGGGGGTCGGGGAAGCCCATAGAAAATTGTACTTGTGGAAATAAGAAAGCCTAACCCAGGAATAGGATTAGGCCTAAGCAATGTTATGAAGAAATATATATAAGGTTAAATGTATAATGTACAACGAGTATGATCCCCCGTGAGAGGGGGGAGAGGAAGATAAGGCTTCCCACGGTGAGAGGGGGGAAGCAATGGAAATTTAACCATGCTGTTATGTGCTTATAAAATTGTAAAATTTAATAAATATTAAATTTTTTTAAAAAAATAGAGTGTGTGTTGCTGACACTGGGCAACCGGGACAGATGAGGGAGTCTGCTGGTTTACCACCCGGTTTGCTGCCCAGCAGTCTCCCTGCCTGAGCTGCCAGGATGGATCCAGTGGGCTTCCAAATGGCTCCGGGGGATTTTCCAGCTGATCTGACTGGTGCTCCTGCTGCGCTTTGGCTGAGCTCTGGAACAACCGGATAATAAACAACAACAACAACAACAACAACAACAACAACAATAATTTATATGCTTTTATTTATGTTGTGCCTAGCCACTCTGGGCAACTTCCAACAAATTAAAACAGAATTGGACACCAACCATGAAAAACCTCCCTGAACAGGGCTGCCTTTAGATGTCTTCTGAAAGTCAGATAGCTGTTTTCCCCCTTGACATCTAGGGGGAGGGAGTGCCACAGGGCGGGTGCAACTACCCAGAGGGCCCTCTGCCTTGGCTTGGGCCATTGACACAATGGCCCCTGAGTGCCCTCTCCCGCTTCATGCAGCCTGCTTGTCCCCCTGGTATACTGCAGAGGTGAGGGCGAAGAAAGATGCTGGGAGGTGGCTTTTACGCGAGTGGAGGGAAAAGCTGGTTGAATGCCTTCGGCTCCTGGTGAGGGCTCACCATTGAGCCTACTAAGTGGCAGGGAAGGCTACAAAGAAGGCTTGCTTGGCTTCCTCCATTGTGCTTTCCCGGGTAGCGCAGGGCCTGCTACAGTCTGGCCCGAAGGAGATGATAGAACTGAGAGCAGCTTTCTGTGTCTTGTTTGCAAAGCATTTGGAGGATAAAATTGCTTGCATCTTGACCCTGCTCTTATAGCAGCTGGTGCAGACTCAGGGCAGCTTCCCACTGCACTACAATTCTTCAGCATCGTAGGGTATCTTACCAATTTCCTTTTGCAGTTGCTGATTTTTCTTGGAATAATACCACATTTTCTCTGATACGTTTTGAGCTGCGGCGAGTATTTGGTAGTCTAAAAGATTTGAAACAGTTTAAGGCAGGAGTATCTGAAATAACAATCTGCAAATACTAAGAAGCCATTTTCAAACATTTTGAAACACTCTAGCCTAAAACAAGAAGCAGAGCTCCAGGATAGGGTTCTTTGTTCACTATTTCCTTTCTTTTCTTTGTCCTCCCTCCCTCCCTTTTTGTTCTTCGTTCACTATTTCCTCCCTCCCTCCCTCCCTCCCCCCGTCCCTTTCTCTGTTCTTCCTTCCTCCCTTCCTCCATTTTTCGGTTCTTCCTTCCCTGTTCCTTCCTTCCTTCCTTCCTTCCTTCCTTCCTTCCTTCCTTCCTTCCTTCCTTCCTTCCTTCCTTCCTTCCTTTATTATTTGTACCCCGGTCTTACGTCTGGTTTGCCCCAGCCACAACAACCCTGTTTTGATCAGGGCACTGCTCAGGCTGGCCCAGGGTCACTCGGCGAGCTTCGTAGCGAGATTCAAACCCTGGTCTCTCTCTTAAATGCGTGCCTGCCCCTTTAATAGAATTAAACCCTTGCCCTAGATTTACCATCTCCTCTCCTCCCCCTCCAGAAACCTGATACATGGTACAGTTCGCTCTGGCCTTGAGCCTGGGGTCAGAAGGGACCATAACGATGCAAGGAGGGGTGATGGGGAACTGCTGGGCTCCTTATACATTTGTGTGCGGCGCTTTTTCCTCTTCTGATAACTGGAGCTTCGTGTGTAAAGCGATACAGCAGTGCAGAAAGGATTTGTGTGGAGACAGGATAGGGAGCGAAGCGTGGATTCCGAGCTTTCTCATCCTACATTCTCCCCCCCCCCCGCCGCCATAAGGAATGGTATGGCCTGGGACTAAAAACCTTTTCCTGCCTGGAGCCGAAACTACTAAGAACATTTCTGGCTTGGGAAGGAGAGTTTAGGCCTTCCTCTTAACTGTCCCCCCCCCCGAGTCATCCCTGTGACTTCCCCCACCCTGGGTCAGCCCATGACCTATTCGGGCCCCTCCTCCCCCCACCCCCCCACTCGGCTCCACTCGGGATAGTCTGTAAAGTAGAGCTGAGGCCTAGTCTGTAGGCTGTAGAGGCGAGGCCTAGTCTGTAGGCTGTAAAGTAGAGGCGAGGCCTAGTCTGTCGGCCTTGGCTGGGGCTAGTATGTAAATGCGAGCCCAGGCCTCCGCCCTGTATCTGAATTCCTTGGCCCTGGCCTGACTCTGTGGGTTTTTGCAGCTGAGGGTTTGGGCTAGTTGGATAATATAGATAATAGATAATTTATTTATTGTCATTGCACAAGTACAAGCACAACGCTATACAAGTGCAACGAAATTGCATGCCACCCCGTAAAAAACAGAAGAAAGAAAAAACAAAGCACAAAACAGCACAAAACACACACACACCAAAAAAAAACCCCACACATGCACACACACACACCCCCATCACAGCTCTCCAAGGTCATATTATCTGGTTACAGCATTTAAGATGGTTATAGCTCTTGGGTAGCTCTTGGGTAGTTGAGTTGATTGTTGTGGGGGCGTTTGCGAGGGGGGGAGTGTTTTTGGGATGCGGCCTGTGGCTGTGGCTCTAGGTTTGGCCGTTTGCCTTTGTCTGGTAATGGCTCTGTGGGTTGTCTGGTAATGGCTGCCTTGGTGGTTTCAGTTGCTCAGTTGATGGCGTCATTATTTGGCGCCACCCTTCAGAGCTTTTGCTGGTGACAGCGCGTGATCTGCCTTTCTATTGGATGCTGCTGGTGTCTTCAGAGCTTCTGCTGGTGATGTATAATGTCTGCGACAGATTGTTTTGCGTTTAAACTTTATTTTAGGTATGACAGGTGTGGTTTTTCTGAATTTTTATTATGCCAGATTACTTTGAGATGGTAATGGAAATGCTGTGTGCAAATTTGATGCGATTTGGTCCAGCGGTTACGCAGCAAGGGTGTTTCGGACAAACGCGCAATGGGAACATTTTTATATATATAGATATGTATTGCTCACACAATTTGAATCCCAAAGAATTGAACTCCTGTTTAATTTAAACAGGAGACAGCAAAAGTGCGGATGTGCATATAAAATGCTTACCATCCTTGTCTTGGTAGATTGCATCCATCCCAACAATAACGATTCGAATCATATCAATTGCTATTTCAAAGTTCTCTCTTCTTTTCAGTTCCTTCTGATCTAAGGAGGTAGGTAGAAAAGAAATGAAGAAAATGTGTTCTAGCACACTAGTCTGATAAGCTGGGGAAGAGGATACTTGGTTTCAAACTGCTATTAATATTGAATTTTAACTGCTGACTTGTAACATGTCCCGAGACCTTAGGGAGAAGGGCGAATAAAAAAATCAAATCAACAGAAACAAGAATGCGACTTCTATTAATATTTTCTGCTCCAAACCCTTATACTGAGGTTTCCTATGCCTTGATTGTGGCTGCCCTGGTGGGTCTGAAGTCCTGTTTCCATTTGGCCTGTTGCTTCTGTCATCAGATGGTTGGCCCTCCATAGAGAGCATTAGATTTTTGGTTATCTAGATACATCTGTCCTCTTTGTCCTACGGACGTGCATTTGCCCTGCTGCATGTGTAAAATATGCAAATTCTTAGATCATTTGACTCCCTCTCCCTGAGCGTTGCTTACTTTGGAGTGCCCTTTAAAAACGAATTATCTAGGCAAGTAGGCCATGTGTTCATCTATCCAGTGCTATTTTTCTAGAAAAAGAGGTGCCAGAACTCACCCTTGTTCTCTTAGAATGGCAATGACGCTCACCAGAGAGGGGCCAGAACTGAGTCCTGATGAATTCCGGCTGAAAAAGCCCTGCATATATCTCGATATTTAGGTAGACTCTGGACCCTCCCACTTTGGCCATGGCCTTATCCTCTGCAGTCTGTTTTCCTTCAAGGGACTGGAGCCCTAGCAGAGGGCAGGAATGGGGGCTCTCCCACAGCAAATGAGGATGAGTTGGGAAAGGAGCAGAGAATGGAAACTGGCAAAGGGAATTGTCCAGGGTGTCCCAGAGACTCGTGTTAGCCTGTGCTACTGTTCCAAGTGCTGCAATTCACTTATTCGGGGAGAACAAAACAGGGCCGTTACTCTCACTGGGTGACAGCTGTAACTCACCCCCTAAAGGGGTAAATGGAAGCTGCATCCTGCCATCTCTTTCTGGAAATGCTATTGGCATTAAAACAAGGCCCGCAATATTAGTTGCAAAGTCCGCCAATTATGTACTTACACAGAGAGTAAAGCAACAGTGTCATGGCAGTAAGGATTAAAATCTCAAATACAATCAATCTTTCACCCGCTGGAGATTGGAAGAAAGCACCCAATTCCCGAATAGTAGATGCTTGAAGAAAGAAAATTCTGCTTTAGCCATCAATAGCCAACATACCATTCCCACCCCAGGAAAAAGGGTTTCCATATGCTGTGGAAGCCATCAGCCAGAGACACTCAACTGTTCCAGGGGTGGGCACTTGGGAGGATAGGCAGGTGGAGGAAGCAAGCCTTGCTGCTGGAGGAAACTTTTCTGACCAATGTCTGGATCAGAAGACAGTAGCCTTTGCTATTACTTTCTGCCCCCTGACAAGTGACAAGATGCTCCCTCCAAACACACAATTCCACACCCACAAGCTGAGCTGACCAGGCCATTGGCTCTTATCTCGATGCTGCTGATGGGGCAGAAGACTAACTGAGGAGGTGCAGTGCAGCTTGTGTGGTCTAGCCATCTCTAGCCACCCCAGCACTTGCTACCTGAGGCAACTGCCTCATTCTGCCTAATGGGACAGCCATTCCTGACTGCGCACACTCAAGGACCACAGCAGCCAGCAGCAAAGAGTGGGCTCACCCCTGGGGTTTCTATGGGGTTTAGTGGATCTCTGGGACCCAAAGAGCTGTGTGGGCTTTTCTCGGCACTCCTCCCTGGCACAACATGACTGGTTCCACTCCCTGCCCGTCTCTCCGTCAACTTCCCTTTCCTGTGCATTCCTCTACTTTATGAGAAACCTCAACCCAGATGACTGTGCTGTATACAGACCATGAGCTTTACGCTTTCTGGGCGCTGCACGCCTTCTGGGCGCTCCACGCTTTGCGAGCGCTGGCTTCCCCATTCTCTCAGTTTTGTCTGAATAAGAATAAGACAAGAACAAATGGAGAAGATCTCAAAGTAGCTGTCTTATTGCAAAGGAATTTGAGAAATAGATTGGAAAGAGAAGTTGCTGAATTGCAACTCATTACCAAACTTAAAACCATGGAGAGACCTGGTCTGAATAAAGACATTGGATTCTTATCTCATTATACATGACAAAGCTTTTTTAACCTTCTCACCCCTTGCTTTTTCCTGTAAGACTAACTGCAATCGTTAACAGTCGTCAACAGGTTTACCGCAGCTATCAGCCTATCACCCATTCCCACCACCCTTCTGAGTAATACCCCTCCCACCCTCTCACCATATATAAGGGTCTGGTGACTTCTGTTTCAGTGTATCTGAAGAAGTGTGCAGGCACACAAAAGCTCATACCAAGAACAAACTTAGTTGGTCTCTAAGGTGCTACTGGAAGGATTTTTTTAATTTTTAATTTTGTTTTGACTATGGCAGACCAACACGGCTACCTACCTAACTGAAAGATCTTTCTTTTCTTTCTTTCTTTTGCTGGCTCAATCTCAGTTTTAAACCAAAAGAAATGTTCTATATGGATTCCAATGCATTTTTGAAAATTGTTTTAGGTAATCTACGTAGCCCATTCCCATTTTGCATCCTATTCCTCTCTAAACTCCTGGACATCTAGTTTGCAGGACTCCATTAAGATGTTCACCATTTAATAGATCTTGTGGGATCTATGAGGTCTTCAAGTGTTCCTGGGTGCCAACTCCCTGCATCACAGGCATCATGGTCAATGTTTGGGGATGACAGGAGTTGTAGATCAATAACATCTGGAGGGCAGCATCTTCCCCATTGTTGATGGAAGGTAAGGTAAAGTTAAAGGGACCCCTGACCATTAGGTCCAGTCGTGTCCGACTCTGGGGTTGCGGCGCTCATCTCGCTTTATTGGCCGAGAGCCGGCGTACAGCTTCCGGGTCATGTGGCCAGCATGACTAAGCCGCTTCTGGAGAACCAAAGCAGCGCACGGAAACGCCGGTTACCTTCCCGCTGCAGCGGTTCCTATATATCTACCTGCACTTTGACGTGCTTTCGAACTGCTAGGTGGGCAGGAGCAGGGACCGAGCAACGGGAGCTCACCCCGTCGCAGGGATTCGAACCGCCGACCTTCTGATCAGCAAGCCCTAGGATCTGTGGTTTAACCCACAGCGCCACCTGGGTTAAACCACAGGAAGGTATGATGGAAGGTATATACATTTAATTATGTAATTACCTCTTGATCGTCTGAAAAGATGGAGTACTAGATCCCATCTCAGTTGGATGCATATAACTCCAATTGAGTCTAGCAAGACTTTGGAGACAATGAGTTAGACCTGGAAAAGAAGCAGAGAGAAGCTGTTCCACAGGCTCTCCAAGTGTGCCATTTTGTTTTCTTTTTGCAAAGACCCAGCCTGACATCTGTGGCTTCAAGAAAGAAGAAGGCTGTTGTCTAATCCCGTTTTGAAGCCACCTGAGCTAGCAGCCCTTGATATGCTAGCAAATGGCTTTTCCAAAGACTTATATTTTCTGGATCATGATCTAGATTGACAAACTGGCCCCATGAATCAGAGCAGGGCACCTGTATTGCCAGAGAATAAAACAGAAAGTGGTGCTCCTGCTTTGCAATGGAGTTGTAGCTTTAAGATAAGGAACATGGCTGTTGGAGATGAAGTGAAAACCACTTCATGGCTTGGCCAGCTATCAAACACCTGACTGCATGGGGGAAGGGAGGAGGAACCAGGTGTCTGGGAACAAGGAAACTAGCCTTGTTTTGATCATACTGCAGAGTGAAAGAAAGAATGCAAATGAAGGCTCATGCCCACATGTGTCGACTCCCAGGCCAGATCAAAGGATGGGAATGGGATTACATCATGAATTACATCTTTTGCCAGCTTGGCATGAGACTTTCGCTATGGACTATATAAGGGCCAGCAGCTGAAGGAGACAGGGAACTCTAGATACATTATTCTATGCTCCATTCCAGAAAGTGAAGAGAAAGACCGCCTGCCAGTCTGAAGTGTCCCAGATAAGCCTTCCAGATCTCCATCGGCTGGGGAGACATGAAGAACTAACCTATTCTATCTGTATTATTATTGTTGTTTCCTAAGATCTTTTGCTTATTGGTGATATTGCTAGCTTTGTAGTTTATTCCAGTTGCTGTTGGCTTTACATTAGACTCTATTCTACGTTGCTGATCAATTTCTTTGCTAATGTTAACCAATTAATAGAAGTTTGTCTCTACCTAAGAGTCTGTCAGTCCTCCGTCCAGTGGAATCCAAAGAACCTCTTGCTTGCCTGGTGGTTGCTATTGGCCAAAGAGCCATTAGGAGGCCCTGGCAAGACAGCACCTGTACACCGTCCTAGAATGTACCACCACTCAGTTTCATTGGATGACCCTGAGTTCTAGTATTTAAAAGAGAAAGACCACCTGTAGTTGGTTTTTTTTAAAGCTCCTTATCCTCTTAGTGACCTTTTGGCGCTGGAATGAGACCCTGCAAATATCATAGCTTGTAAGGAAAGTGTTAAATCCACCTCACCTCTTTTTGTTTCGATAACTTCTTCTTGTCATGGAACAATCTTTTCTCTAATTTCTTCTTAAGGTTGTTTCATCCTTCCACCGGCTAAGAACCACCTCCCTTGTGATGTCAGGTATTCCAGAACTCCTCCCCTTTAGTCTATACCGTTTCCTGATTGGCTCCTCTCATATCCGATCAGCATTCCACATAAAGCATAAACCCAGGAAAATGTTTATTTCAGATTTGTTATACCACCTATTTTTTCAAAAGTTATTGCATTTTTATTTTTTTATTTAGGTCGGGTACATGCTTTGGGTTCCATGATCACTACAGATGGTGATAGCAGTCATGAAATTAGAAGATGCCTACTTCTTGGGAGAAAAGCAATGACAAACCTAGACAGCATCTTAAAAAGCAGAGACATCACCTTGCCGACAAAGGTCCGTATACCGGTAGTTAAAGCTATGGTTTTCCCAGTAGTGATGTACGGAAGTGAGAGCTGGACCAAAAAAAAAAAAAAGATGGCGTCTGAGGCAGCAGCTCCGAGGCTGCAGCTCCAAGTAGCCCTTTGCTTTTAGTTATTTTATCAGCTAAATGTTTATTTTAAACATTTTTATTATAGTTTTTAACTTCTAACGTTGCTGAGACTTAACTGTGCTGTGTACTTTACCGGCTAATTTATTGTTTTACTATCACATCGCTCATCTCTTGGCTGCGGTGTGCCTGTCGGCGAGACCAACAATCATCTCATTAACTGCAGTCTTAAGCGGAGAGTGAACTGGAAGAATTGTTGTTTTACTGTGGGGGAGTTTCAACTGTCTCCACTGACCTTAGAGCCCGAGCTGACGGAGAGGAATTACGAGAGGAATTACAAAACTTAACAACAATAGAGGTTTTCCGAAAAAACTTGAGACTTACATTAACGCTAGATAAATCCTCTAGTAATTTTAGCTATTCAAGATGGCAGCTCAAGCTTGATTGAGTCACGCCGACCTTCACTCTCAAACTGAACCTTCCATCCTTTATTATCTACCATCGCTGTAAGTTACTCATTTATTACTTATTTTATGCCTTCTTGACACGCTGTTGGAGAATAGCCAACCGTTGTTGGAGAATAGCCAACCGTAACAACTAATTAGGAGGGGAATGCGGAGGGAGATCAGACGGCCGAGGGAGCCCTAAACAGCTTGTAATATACTGAGCGGGAGCTGAAAATCTAACCCCTTAATGGGACCAGACGGAAAGATCCAGTTATATAACGGTGATGGTTTCTCCCAGACAGAAATATAAAGATCTGGGAATCTCTCCTACGTCACTGACACTCCCCCCTCCAGAAACTCGGCCAGCAATTCCACAGTCAGAAATTCTACATTATTTAAAGCCTAAAGTAAACGACCCCGGATCCATCGAGACTCCACTGCCCCATGAATGGTCTATGGACCGAACATGGTATGGGAAGGACTTAGTAACAGCCGGAGAGAGCGAGGGGGTGAGCTTGGCATTGGAGATGGCCCAGGTCGCCTCCCAAAATAGAGCAACGGAGACCCGCCTAGAAAGCGAACAAGAACGGAATTTGAAAAACCTAGAAATTACATCAGATGGTACAGTCAAAACACCTAGACCCAGTGATGGTGACAGTATGGAGACTCCATGTGTGATGGAGCCGGGAGCAAATCCGGGTGATTCAAAAGGTCACGGCTGGGATTTTGACAGTTCTGTCTACACTCTGATTGGGCTCTTTAAAGAAACGACGAGAGATTATCAAATATATATAAGTAATGAATTAGGCCCAATTAGAAATTTCCTAAGGGAATGTTTGGGATTGCTTATAACTCTGGTAGAGTTTGCCAGGAAGATTGAAGATCGGAAAAGTCAAAATTCAGTTGCTAATAAACCAAGCGATACTAGAATAGCCCCCCACACCTTAGAGACAACTACTGTCAATGCAAGCAATAAACGAGGGACACTATCTCCAGCAAAAATGAAAATTCAACAACAGAGAATACACCCACTCCATAAGAAGAAGTCAAAAAATGTTAAAATGGGACGGCGGACAAAGAGCATGGTGCGAACCAGGAAAATGAATTTTTCTAAACTGTTCAAGCTTTTGGAGAATTTCTCTATAAAGGAAACCAACATAGAGAATACTAATAATACAAAGACTAATATTACAAAACAGAGTAAGAAACAGAATGCAAAGTCGCCATTAGCATCGCAAGCGTCTGAGTTGCAAGCTACAACAGAACAGAATGTATCGCTTGGCAAAGAACAGAACACTTCCCATGACCCTTTGGACTTGAGACATCTAAACTATAACAGGAGAATACAAAATAGTCAAGTGCTTATCCTTAATAGAAATCGACTGGTCATTTGCCCGCTCTACAATCGGAGAGAGTTACCAGCAGCAGCTCAACAAAGAACGTATATTGTTAAAAAAATTGATTTAGTTTTAAAAGGGTTTCTACCAGAAGTTAACTCCATCAACGTGGAATTTTTGCCATATGATAATAAGCAAAATCGAGTGATGATAACCCTCAAGGATGAATTAACAGCAAAATGCATACTAAATAATAAGGATAAACTACAGAGGGTGGGATTGGCAGTGACACGCTTGTTTGAAGTGAATGGGCCCCCCTCCTCTCTTATTGAACTGTCTAAGACCAACACCCCTTCAAAGGCCTTAGGAAAACATTTTAAAGTGGAACAACATAAGAACCAACAGTTAACCACCAACACTGCCCCCAAGCAGCTGAAGGAGGAAACTCCATGTACTCATAATGACAGAACAGTGGTTCTGCCTGTAGAGAATGACTACACTTTGGAAGGCATCTTTGGAAAAATACAAAAACTGCATGTTACATTCGCAAAGAGACTAACGTCCATCGAAAACTCAATAACTCGCATTGCTTCCTCCGCTCCCCTAGGATTTAATTATGTAAATAATTCCCCAAAACCGTTAACTAAGGAAGAGTGGGTCTCAAGTTTATTCTTGTCGCCTCATGAACTGGGTACCCCCACGGATAGCATAAGACCTCAAACCTTAAAGCATCAAGTTGAACTAGTGGCTCCAAATACAAAGAATGGTTCAATCTTTATGGATAAGTTTGGCTCACTAGACAGCATCCACACGGGTGATTGACGCATGACGTCGTATAGACAACAAAGTGGAGGAACTAGTAATAACAACTTAATGTCAGAAGATACTAATCCTCCAAGGACAGAAATAACCCAAAAAATTGATAGAATGCACTACAAATTTCCAGCACCACCCGCGATGATGTGCTTAACAGTTGCGTCTCCTTGCGATCAAGAGATGGTCAAAGTTAGAGACAAATTAGCCCTAATGGCAACGATGAATATGAATAATAACTTGTCCCTTATCTCCTGGAATATTGCGGGAGGGGGCTCAAAGAGAAAAGATCCCCATCGAATAGTCTCTTTACCTAAAGATCTTCCTGTTGTGGATAGTCTGGAGAGATCCAGCATTCAGCCTGGACCTTCGTTTAATACCTGTTGCCTAATCCCTCCGTTATTAACGAGAAGGTGTTACCCCCTATTGAGGAGACTATTATGAGGCCTGGGATCCCCATTACTGAAGGGCGAGGGAGGTATGGCGGTGGGGCTAGATATCACTACGGGCGAAGGGCTTTGAGATGCAATAATGCTCGAACCTTCCAACCTATGCCCCATCCCGAAGGAGGAGGGGAGGGTGAGCAGGGATTATCCGCCTCCGTCATTGGTGTTGTGCAATGCCAGGTCCATTGGCAATAAAACCGCCACCATGCGTGACTTCTTTGTCTCGCTGGGGGTTGACCTGGCTTGTGTGACGGAGACCTGGGTGCGGGAAGGTGAAGTAGTCTCTTTGCATGAGATAGCACCCTCAGGTTTTTCCGTCCTCCACCAATCGCGGACTGTGGGTCGGGGGGGAGGAGTAGCTTTGTTAATCCGGGAGGGTTGTCCTTTCAGAGCTCTGCCAGTACCGGCGATCTCCGGCATTGAATGTGTTGGTCTGGTGTGGGGCGCCAAGGAGAGCTTGGCTGTCTAGCTGGTGTACCGTCCACCCAGCGCACCAGCAGCCACCCTGTCAGACCTACTGGAGGTGGCGGCGGGCTGGGCCTTGGAATTCCCAAACCTACTGGTTTTGGGAGACTCCAACGTCCATGCCGATGCCGCTACCTCCACACAGGCTCTGGACTTAGTGATGTCCATGGTGACACTAGGGCTCTCCCAGTTTGTTTTGGGCCCCACGCATCAAGCAGGTCATACGCTGGATTTGATCTTTGGTGCTGGCATAGATGTGGTCATGCTCCCCTCTGTGGAGGTGCCATGGTCTGATCACTATGCTCTGAGAGCCGAGATTGACTTCCCGCTCCTCCCCTGCTTGGGTGGCGAGCCTATATGGAGGGCAGCGACTGAGGAGGGAGCACAAGGTGAGCTGAGCTTGTAGGTTTTGAGGGTTTGTCTTTTGGGGGCTGTGTGTGATTAAGTTTGTGTGCTTATTTGTTTCCTTATTTGTTTGTGTGTTTCCCAGGCTTGTGTGTGAGAGAGAGTTTGTTTCTGGCTTGTGTGTGTGTGTGCTTGTCTGGTGACTAGCTGTGGGCGGAGCTAATCAGTGCCTGGAGGGCAGAGACTGAGGAAGTAGGCAAAAGGTGAGCTGAGATTGTAGGGCGGAGCTAATCAGTGCCTGGAGGGCAGCGACTGAGGAGGGAGCACAAGGTGAGCTGAGCTTGTAGGTTTTGAGGGTTTGTCTTTTGGGGGCTGTGTGTGATTAAGTTTGTGTGCTTATTTGTTTCCGTGTTTCCCAGGCTTGTGTGTGTGAGAGAGTTTGTTTCTGGCTTGTGTGTGTGTGTTTGTCTGGTGACTAGCTGTGAGCGGCGCGCGCAGTTTAACCTATCTTTTAGATAGAGGAGAGCTAGTCTCAAACGTTTACTTGGGGAGACCTAGGCTTCTTTTTTGTGTGTCCTGACTTCAAGCTTCAAGATGGAGGGTGAGGGAACAACTGTAGTCGCCTGCAATTCCTGCGCAATGTTTGCCTTCTTGCCAAAGGATGTAGGCAGCTACACCTGCAGCAAGTGCAAGTTGGTTGCCCTACTAGAAGACAAGGTCCGGCAACTTCAGGAGGGGGAGGGAACAACTGTAGTCGCCTGTAATTCCTGCGCAATGTTTGTCTTCTTGCCAAAGGTTGTAGACAGCTACACCTGTAGCAACTGCAAGTTGGTTGCCCTACTCGAAGACAAGGTCCAGCAACTTCAGGCCCGTGTATCTACGCTCCAGAAAATTAAAGAGCTGGAGCTTTTCTTGGATGCAGCAGGGCACACTGTCTCCACCAAGCAGGAGACAGGGCACATCCCTGAGGAGGAGATCAGTTCCCCAACTCAGGAGCCAGATGTATGGAGGAACGTGACTCACAGAAGTAGAATGCCCAGGGATCGCTCTGAGTGTTTAGAACTACAAAATCAATTTGAAGTGCTCTCAAATCTGGAAGATGAAGAACAGACTCCATTGGAAGATCTCTCCCTCATCACAGTTGATGAGGCATATGAAGACGAGCAGCATAGTCAGTCCTCCGGGAATGTGCAGGTGACCTTGGAAGGGACAGCACATGTAAGAATCCCAACCAAGCCTAAGACGAGGCGTGTAGTGGTGATAGGGGATTCCCTGCTGAGGGGTACAGAAGCAGTGATCTGTGGGCCTGACAAGATGTCTCGAGAGGTATGCTGTCTCCCCGGGGCCAAGATCCATGATGTTACAGAATGGCTGCAAGGAATAATAAAAGCCACGGATAAAAACCCCTTCCTTTTAGTCCATGTGGGAACAAACGACACCGCAAGCCATAGCCTCCAGAAGATCAAAAGTGATTATGAGGCTCTGGGCAGGAAGCTGAAGCAATTAAATGCACAAATTGTCATCTCATCTGTCCTCCCAGTTGAACGCCGTGGCCCAGGAAGAGAGGGAAAAATAGGAGAAGTGAACAACTGGCTTCGCAAATGGTGCCGGCAGGAACGGTTTGGATTCTTAGATCACGGTCTGCAGTTTCTTGAAGATGGACTTCTGGCAAGTGATGGGCTGCACCTCACAAGGGTTGGGAGGAATGTTTTTGCCAACAATCTCAAAAACCTCATCAGGAGGGCTTTAAACTGACTTCTGTGGGGGAGGGAGACAGTGGTCCTGAAGGTAGGAGTCGATCAAATGCTGAAGATGATCATCCAAAAGTCAAGGACCGAATGGAGCAAAGAGCACACAGACCTAGTGGTGGGAGGAAAAAATCCTTAAGTAGGAGACTAGGGGGAATGATCAATGGTTTTCAATGTCTGTATACAAATGCACAGAGCATGGGAAATAAACAAGATGAACTTGAGCTCTTGGTACAGCAAACTAAATACGACATAATAGGCATCACTGAAACCTGGTGGGATGAGTCTCATGATTGGAATGTAGTAATAGAGGGATACAATCTATGGACCTGGCGTGCTCTGGTCCATGGGGTCATGAAGAGTCGGACACGACTGAACGACTGAACAACAACACAATCTATTTCAGAGAAATAGACCAAACAGGAAAGGAGGAGGAGTGGCGTTATATGTCAGGGATGTGTATACCTGTGAAGAGATCCATGATTTAAAACTTCAAAGCCAAATTGAGAGTATCTGGGTCAAAATTAAGGGAGAGAAAAATAACAGTGATCTCATTGTGGGAGTTTACTATAGATCCCCAAGCCAAACTGAGGACATAGATGATGCCTTCCTGGAACAGATGACCAAGCATTCAAAAGGAAATGAGATAGTAGTAATGGGGGATTTCAACTATCCTGATATTTGTTGGATGTCAAACTCAGCCAAGAGCATAAGGTCGAACAGATTCCTCACTGGCATTGCAGACAATTTCATTGTCCAAAAAGTGGGAGAAGCAACAAGAGGATCAGCCATTTTAGATCTGGTCCTAACCAATAGTGATGACCTGGTTAGTGGGGTAGAAGTGGCAGGATCATTAGGTGGGAGTGATCATGCTCTTCTGGAGTTTATTATACATCAGAAAGGAGCAACCAAGCATACTAAGACTCAAATTCTAGACTTTAAGAAAGCCGACTTCAGAAAACTTAGGGAAATGCTGGGTATGATCCCATGGTCAGTAATACTAAAAGGGAAGGGAGTTCATGATGGATGGGAGTTTGTTAAAAGGGAGATATTAAAAGCACAACTTCAAGCAGTACCAATGAGACGAAAACATGGAAGGTGCCTAAAGAAGCCAGGGTGGCTATCTAAAGAACTTTTAACTGAGTTAAGATTTAAAAGGGATATGTACAAGAAATGGAAAAAGGGGGAAACCACCAGAGAGGAATTCAAACAAATAGCCAGCACATGTAGAGACAAAGTCAGAAAAGCTAAAGCACAGAATGAACTCAGGCTTGCTAGAGAGGTTAAAAGCAATAAAAAGAGTTTTTATGGGTATGTCCGTAGCAAAATGAAGAACAAGGAAACAGTGGGGTCACTTAGAGGAGAAGAAGGTGAAATGCGAACAGGGGACGCAGAAAGGGCAGAACTCCTCAATACCTTCTTTGCCTCAGTCTTCTCCAAAAAAGAAAACAATGCCCGACCTGAAGAATATGGAGCAGATGATTCAGCAGGGGAAACACAGCCCAGAATAAGTAAGGAGGTAGTACAAGAACACTTGGCTAGTTTAGATGTATTCAAGTCTCCAGGGCCAGATGAACTACATCCCAGAGTATTAAAAGAACTGGCAGAGGTGATTTCAGAACCACTGGCAGTAATTTTTGAGAATTCCTGGAAAACAGGTGAAGTCCCAGCAGACTGGAGGAGGGCAAATGTTGTCCCTATTTTCAAAAAGGGGAAAAGAGAGGACCCAAACAATTACCGCCCAGTCAGCCTGACATCAATACCAGGAAAGATTCTAGAGCAGATCATTAAGCAAACGGTCTGTGAGCACCTAGAAAGGAACGCTGTGATCACTAAAAGTCAGCATGGGTTTCTGAAAAATAAGTCATGTCAGACTCATCTGATCTCATTTTTTGACAGAATTACAAGCCTGGTAGACGAAGGGAACACTGTGGATGTAGCCTATCTTGATTTCAGCAAGGCCTTTGACAAGGTGCCCCATGATATTCTTGTAAAGAAGCTGGTAAAATGTGGGCTAGACAATGCTACCTGTCAGGGACTGGCCCGAGCCAGGAGGGGTGGCGGAGGGGCCAGTGGGACCAATGGGGCACCCATGCACGGCGGAGGAGGTATTGCGGGCATGGGAAGAGGAGGAGAGAGCGCCGAGGTTGTCGCCAGAAACAGGGAAGGAGGTTTGGAGAAGTGGCAGTGAAAGGGGGTCGCCGCCTGTGCTGACGGTGGAGAAGCAGGGGGTGAGGGAACCAATAGGAGGGGAGGAGAGGATGGAGTCAGAGGTGGAACAAGGGGTTGGGGAGCTGGCGAGAGCCTCGACGGCAACCTCTAGGGAAGATGAAAGTGAAAGGGAAGGGGCCAGCGCTGGGACCAGTAGGGTCAAGAAGCGGAAGAGGAGGAGTGAAAGGAGGCGCTGGAATTTCGCTAAGCTTTTATGCTGGGGGGGGGAAACGGAAGCCCTTACTCGAAGGATCTGATTCATCCGAGGAGGATGAGGAACTGTAAAGCTTGTCAGTGAAATAAACTCTTAGTTTAGTCAAACGGACTGTGGAGTGGTTTACTCTTGAGGAGGACACACCATCATCCTCACACTACCATTCAGTGGATTTGTAACTGGCTGACTGACCGAACCCAAAGGGTGCTCATCAATGGCTCCTCTTCATCCTGGAGAGAAGTGACTAGTGGGGTGCCACAGGGTTCTGTCTTGGGCCCAGTCTTATTCAACATCTTTATCAATGACTTGGATGATGGGCTTGAGGGCATCCTGATCAAGTTTGCAGATGACACCAAATTGGGAGGGGTGGCTAATACCCTAGAGGACAGGATCACACTTCAAAATGACCTTAACAGATTAGAGAACTGGGCCAAGGCAAACAGGATGTATTTTAACAGGGAGAAATGTAAAGTACTACACTTGGGCAAAAAAAATGAAAGGCACAAATACAGGATGGGTGATACCTGGCTTGAGAGCAGTACAAGTGAAAAGGATCTAGGAGTCTTGGTAGACCACAAACTTGACATGAGTCAACAGTGTGATGCAGCAGCTAAAAAAGCCAATGCAATTCTGGGCTGCATCAATAGGAGTATAGCATCTAGATCAAGGGAAGTAATAGTACCACTGTATTCCGCTCTGGTCAGACCTCACCTGGAATACTGTGTCCAGTTCTGGGCACCACAGTTCAAGAAGGATATTGACAAGCTGGAACGTGTCCAGAGGAGGGCAACCAAAATGGCCTGGAAACGATGCCTTATGAGGAACGGCTTAGGGAGCTGGGTATGTTTAGCCTGGAGAAGAGAAGGTTAAGGGGTGATATGATAGCCATGTTCAAATATATAAAAGGATGTCATATAGAGGAGGGAGAATGGGAGTTCTCAAAGAGAGCCTGCGTTGCGTGGTGGGCATTGAAGTCACTTCCTGGTTTGGGGGGGGTGGGGCTTACTGGCCACAGGTTGCTGACCCATGCTGTTGCTGGGTTAACTTGCATGTTGCAAGTTTGAGGGACAGCCCAGCGTCCTATAAATTGAACCCCGCCTAGTGAGGTAAGCACTCTGGCTGGAGCTTTTGGATCTGTGCAGAGGTTCCAGCGACTGGTTGTACTGGTTTGGCCTTTTGGCTTCTTTGCTCTTAATTATTTATTTTGCTGAAGTGCTTTTGCCCTTGTTTCCCCCCCCCTTTTTTGTTTTGTTCTGTTGATCGTTAGTCCCCCCCGGTCCTCAATTAGAGCCCCCCCTTTCCCCCCCTTACCCTCCCCTTCGCTCCTCACCCCCACCCCACCCCCCGCTCGGGCCCCTTTGGAAATCTTTAATCTTCCCCGTCCCCTTGGGTCACTTACCGGGGGTGGGGGAGTCTTGTCTGGCGGCCGTTGCCTCGCCGCCTGCCCGAGGCCCCTAGGGTGCGCCACATTTGGGCGGGGGCCGGCGCAGCCGGCCGCTTCGGTCGCCGCTACTGCGGGACTGCTCCTTGGGCCGTCGCGGCCTCCGGGCGAGGTGCTGCGCCAGCGCCGCTGGTTTGACCGGTCTCGCGCCGGCTCCAGCGGCTTCCCCCGTTTGCAGAAGGCCTAGCCGGCCTCCGGGGGAGGGGCGGACCGTCCAGGGGGCTGCGTCCGCCGCCGGCGGGGCCGTAGCGGCGATCCCGGCGCCTGCGTTACAGTGGGGCGCTGGGGCTCCCCGCGTGTGGGTGGCAGGGCCTGGGCTTCCCACGCGGCTTCCCTTGGCCGCGCTGAGCACACCGGGTCGTGTTTCGGGTGCCTGCTTGCAAGCGGGCCTGCCTTCCCTGGCCGGCGCCATTTTGCCTTCTTCTACAGGCTTTTGGGCGGGAATCGCCATTTTGGGGCTCTGCACAGCGCTTTGGCGCCACCTGCTGGCCGTTTGATTTATTGCGGCCTGCCTGCAGGAATTTAGTGGCATATTTTCTGGCTTTGATTTAAATAGGGGCTTTAATTGTAGTTGTTCTCTATATTCATATTGCCCTGGTTTTATTTGAGTTTTCAGTTCTATTAGCAATTTCCCTGAGTGTATTATTCCGAGGGATATTTTAGTTTAATTTTGTTTCTTGCTCTTGGTTCAATTTCTTTCCATTGTTAGCTGCTTATATAGTGTTGCTTAATTGTTTACTACTACATATTGGTCCCAATTCATTGCAGTCAAAGTATTTTGGATCCGCCGAGGGCAGTCCTTGCTCATTCTTACTTTTGTTTCTTGTGACTGCCTTAGGATGTCACAGAAGGAGGACACGCAGCAGGTGGCTGACGCGCCATCTGCACTGGGAAGTGCTCAGACTTCATCGCAGGCCTTGCTTTCGTCTGGTGCTGCGCAGAAGTTGGAGAGAATTGGAAACGCCATGGCTAGCCTATCGGGTGACCCGGCTGCCTTAGCGCGTTTTGAACATGACCTGGAAGGTCTTTTGCTTCTTTCTTCCCAGGATGCTGCACGTGGGGGGCCTTCCCAGCCCGCGTCCGCCTTATCTCCAGCGCATGCTTCCTCCAGCATGGATGAGGACCTCCCGCTGGCACAGGCCGCCGCCTTGGTGGCAGCAAAGAAGAAGAAAGCTAGAGGGGCGGGAGGTGCAAAGCGGAAGCCAGCCAGTAGGCGCACGGTCAAGGAAGGCGGTGCATTGGGGGGTGCCAGTGCGCAACGGCAGGCGCCCAGGAAGGGCAGGGCGGCGCGCTCACGTATAGTGTCTTTTCCAGCTGTTGCAGGTACCTCACGACGGGTTGCCCGTGCGGACGTCACTTCGGATGATGACAGCCCGGCATCGGGTCAGGGATCCCCCGTGGTGGTCAAGTCCCGTGGGAAGGCGCATCATGCGCGCGCGAAGGGTCGGCGCAAGCGTGCCCCAGGGGAGGCAGCCAAGGCCGGCGGTTCCTCCCGCAGGCTGAGTTCCTCAGAATCATCGGAACCCGAGGTCGCCGTCGCCCCGCGCAAGAAGTCTCCACGGGCGTCAGCATCGCGCCAGCCCGACATTGAGTCAGGGTCATCCCCCGAAGACAACTTGCTTGTTCCAGCCAGACCATCTTCGGGTGGAAAACGGCGCAGACGTCACGACTGTTGCCATCGCTCCAAGAGACGGAAGCGCCAGTCTTCCAGCTCAAGCACAGGTACAACGCAGTCGTCCGACGCAGAGTGCGAGGACGAACTTGGGCTGTATTGGGGCTATGCAGAAGATACGCCAGGCCTCCCAAAATGGGCGTGGCAGCGTAGGGCCAATTCACACAGGGCCAGGTATGGGGCCCCCCTTGAATATTTGAGCGGTCGCCCAGTTCCGGACACATTGGTTTCCACCAATTCGACCAGGGACATAATCCCTGGCAGCCACCTGTCATCCAGGATCCGGAAAAGGATCCTGGAGGGCAGGTATGTGGACATATTCAAGTTGGCCCCGCCTGAGGACGCTCGCCTGGAGTCCGAGGGGCTAGGCTCCTCCTCCAGGAAGCGTTCAACGGCTAAGGTTGAGAGGACGTTCGAGCGGTGGTTGGACTGCTTCCAGGTGTTCTCTGGGGTCGTGGCGGCATCTTATCCAAAACGAGCTCTTCATTTAATAATTTATCAGTCCATCGTTCGAATGGCCTTTGCCATGGCTGGGGAATTTGCTGCGCTGTCCTACGATCGCAAATTCAGGGCTAGGGCCCATAGGATTGCCTTGGCTAGATGGGACAGGCAGGACGTGGGCCTTTGGGCCACTTGGGTGGCGCCGTACGTTCAGAAAAAGGCTCCTGAGCAGCGGCCTTTTCGCACGCCAGCTTCTAAGGCGGCCAAGAGGTATTGCTGCTGGAGCTACAACAAGGGGAACTGTTTGAGGTCCCCATGTAATTTTCCTCACGTGTGTGAGAGGTGCGGGGGAACGCACCCGGCAACTTCTTGCACACGCGGAAATCGGCCTTTTCGTGGAGGCAGGGGAGGTGGGCAGCAGCCTGCGAGACAGGCCCCCTCTCAACCCACCGCAGGCTCGACAAAATGAGGATGAATTCGCACTGGCGCCAACTCCTGTTCGATTACAGCCCCTCCTTACATGGCTTGCTAAATATCCTAATCGTAGGGCGGCTCTCTACCTGAGGGAAGGTTTTTCCCATGGTTTCAGGATTCCCGTGTCATCGACTCCCGTGGCGGGCAAGCCTGTTAACCAGAAATCGGTTCGAGAACTGCCGGAGGTGGCCAGGAAAAAGATAGGGAAGGAGTTGGCTCTGGGGCGCATGGCGGGCCCTTTTGTCGCTCCCCCTTTTCCTGGACTACATATTTCCCCCTTGGGAGTTGTGCCCAAGAAGGCAATGGGTGAATTTAGGTTGATTCACAATTTGTCTCATCCGAAAGGCACCTCAGTTAATGATTGCATTCCCCCCGAGCTTTGTTCAGTGCGCTATGCGTCACTGGATGACGCTATTAAGATGATCAGAAAATTTGGCCCTGGGGCCCTGTTGGCGAAATGCGACATTGAGTCCGCTTTCCGCCTGCTGCCTATTAATCCGCAGGATTTTTGGCTGCTTGGATTTAAATTTGAGGGCGCCTATTATTTCGACAAAACAATGCCCATGGGTTGCTCCGTGGCCTGTGCGGCTTTTGAAGCATTTAGCACATTTTTGGACTGGGCCTTGAGGTTCCGGACAGGCCTGCGGGGGGTCACTCATTATCTGGATGATTTTTTATTGGCCTCAAGCGGTGATTCTGGTGAGTGTCTGACGCTCCTGCGGGCATTCTCGGCCCTCACGGAGGAGCTGGGCGTTCCTTTGGCCATCGCCAAAACGGAGGGCCCGGCCACCCAGTTGGTCTATTTGGGCATTAGGCTGGACACGGTGGCGCAGACGTCTAGTCTGCCGCCCGATAAAATCAGTAATTTGAGGAACGTCATTGCTGACTTGCTCCCCTTGAATAAGGTGACGTTGCGTCAGCTTCAGTCCTTGCTGGGGCACTTGAATTTCGCATGCAGGGTGGTGTCGCCTGGGAGACCTTTTTGCTCTCACCTGGCGAGACTTACTTCTGGCTTGCGGGCGCCTCATCACCACACGCGTTTGCCCCTTGAAGTGAAGGAAGACCTTCGGAATTGGTTAGTATTCCTGCAGGAATACAACGGTGTGTCGCTTTGGCAGGACACATTGAACCTTCGCAATGACTTTCAGGTTCATTCCGATGCGGCAGGCTCCTTGGGCTTTGGGCTCTACTGGCAGGGTAGATGGTGTGCCATGCCTTGGCCGGCGGCATGGCAAGGGGGGGCGATTACGCGGGACTTGACTTTTCTCGAGTTTTTTCCCATTGCAGTGGCCGTGCATATATGGGTTGAGCAATTCAAGGACCGGCGCGTATGCTTTTGGACCGATAACCAGGCGGTGGTGAGCGTCCTGGCAAAGCAATCGGCTCGTTCCCCTAGAGTGTCTTCCCTGCTTAGGGCTTTTGTGCTCCAATGCCTGCGTGTCAATATTGTTTTTTCAGCACGCTTCGTTCCGGGCATATCTAACGATATTGCTGATGCTCTATCCCGTTTCCAGATGGCCCGGTTCAGATCCTTGGCTCCGGAAGCGCGAGAGCGTCCGGAGAGCTTTCCAGACCATCTGTGGAGCCTTGGAGGCACTTAGCCATGCAGGGAGTAGCCACTTCTGTTGCCCCTTCCACTTTTGCTTCATATAAGAAGGCTTGGGCAGACTTTGTGGAATTTCACGGTCTGCCCAGTTCAGGCCGGCCGGCTTCGCCACCGTCCTCTGACATGGCGTTAGAATATCTCACGCACCTTTTTGCGATGGGCCGCGCGCCTAGGACCATTAGGATCCAGGCGGCGGCTATTTCATTTTTTGTCAAGCTTTTCTTCGAACAGGATCCTTGCGCCGCCTTCTACGTTAGACAGGCGATGAAGGGATGGGCCAGGATGGCCCCGTCTCAATCGCAGGCCAGGCATCCTATTACTTTTCCCCTCCTGTCCAAAATGCGGGCTATGCTTCGCGTGATTTGTTGGTCACGCTTTGAGGCACGCCTGTTCTCTGCAGCCTTTTCACTTGCATTTTATGGGGCACTGCGGGTTGGGGAAGTTGTCCTGGAAGCCCCTCGGCCCGGTGGTACACGGGGTTTGCTCTTGGGGGATGTGGAACTTTCCCATGCAGAGGTGGGCGTCACTGTTCGAAACTCTAAGACTGACCAGTTGGGTCGGGGTGTGCTTATGCGGCTGCCGGCCACGGGGAAGCCAGGCCCGTGTCCGGTGCGGGATGTCGCCAAATATCTGGCGGTGCGCCCTCCTGGAGCAGGCCCCCTTTTGGTCCATGAAGATGGTTCACCATTGACCAGGCAGCAGTTTGCCAAGATTATGCGCAAATCCATCGCTGCCTGTGGCCGCTCGGTAGCAGGTTACGCCCCTCATTCCTTCAGGATAGGTGCGGCCACGTCGGCTGCTCGTTGGGGGCTGTCCACTGAAAGGATTAAGGAGTTGGGGAGATGGAAATCTGATGCCTATAAGGGCTATGTTAGACGTTGATGCGTTTCTTATTGTTGCCTTTTGTTCCCTTCAGGTCCTGCTCCCGTGCGCATATGGATTGTCGGACACAGCATCGTGTATTGGGCCGGTGCCAGAGCTCGGGAAGCAGGGCTATGGCCCAACCTTGGACTTTCGCCACATGTTGTGGTTACTTGGTTGGGCAAGAGGGGCATGTTGTGGGAGGAGTTGATCCCGCTTCTTCGCATTCGTGCGGCCAGGGAGGGTTCGCCTGATGCGTTGGTTGTACAATTGGGGGAGAATGATTTGCCGTCTACAAAGTGTCAGGCGTTACGCCTCAAGTTTTTGCATGATTTGCGGGAGGTTGCTGTTTTATTCCCACAGGTTAAGTTGTTCTGGTCCCACCTGTTGCAGCGGCGCTCCTGGCGTGGAGCGCGTTCGGCTGTTGCGGTGGAACGGGTTCGCAGGCGCACCAATAGTGCGGCCGTCAGGGCGGTTATTGAAGTGGGCGGGATCGTGGTTCCTCACCCGAACATTTCTTGCAGGAATGACGCACTTTACCGCCCAGATGGTGTGCATCTTTCCCCGTTGGGAAATGACTTGTGGTTGGGGGCTATTGGAGGGGCCCTGAAGGAGTGGCTGGGTGTATGAGTGGTTTGGCGGTGAGCCGGTGGCTCGTGGCGGTTAGGCATTGGTTCAGTGGTATGGGTGGGCAAGAAAGCCCACCAAGATGTGATGTCAGAGTTGGGAATTCCGTTAAAGGAAGCCAGGGGCTCCACATTGCTAGTCCGGGCCCGAAGGGTTGCAGGGCCCACGCAGGAGCCCCTGTGGACCCCTGGGGAGGGGGAGGCGCTGATTTCACCAGCCTCCCTTAACTCTCCCCAGTTAATGGTTTCCCTTCGCTGACAAGTGGTCAGCTCTGTCCAGCGGGACAGATAGTCATGCTGACTAGAGTCAGCCCTGTCCAAGAGGACGGTTGGAACCAATGCCTACGCAACCACTCAGGTGTTTTGTATTCAATAAAGTTGTGGCCAAATTGATCCCACAAACCCAAACCAAAATTGACGTTTCCAGTGTGAGTTAATCGGTGGGAGTGACTGGGTGCCCTACATACGCAAAGGTTGTTTTCTGCTGCTCCAGAGAAGCGGACACGGAGCAATGGATTCAAACTACAAGAAAGAAGATTCCACCTAAATATTAGGAAGAATTTCTTGACAGTAAGAGCTGTTCGACAGTGGAATTTGCTCCCAAGGAGTGTGGTGGAGTCTCCTTCTTTGGAGGTCTTTAAGCAGAAGCTTGACAGCCACCTGTCAGGAATGCTTTGATGGTGTTTCCTGCTTGGCAGGGGGTTGGACTGGATGGCCCTTGTGGTTTCTTCCAACTCTATGATTCTATGATTCTATGATTCTATTTTCGTTCGCCCGCGTAGGCTGATGGATCCTGACAGATTCCGCCAGACTTTGCGGGACCCTGCTCCCCCTGGCGACTCATTAGATGACCTTGTCAAGGACTGGAATAACCGACTTTTGGCAGCCATCGATGAGATCTCACCTAAGCGCCCTCTGCGACCCCGCCGAAACCGGACCCCCTGGTTTACTGAGGAGCTTCGGAAAATGAAGCGGGACCTCAGACGGCTAGAGCGAGTATGGCGGCGTGCTTGCGACGGAGCCTCAAGAACATCTTATAGGATGTTTATGAAGACCTATGAGATGGCGGTGAAAGCTGCAAAGAAGTCCTACTTTTCAGCTTCCATTGCATCCGCTAGCTCTCGCCCAGCACAACTCTTTAGAATAATCAGGTCCTTAACAACCCTAGAGGAACAGTTAAATTTAAATACGAATTTGACTCATAGCTGTGAGGCATTTGCGAGCTTTTTTGCGGAGAAAGTCTTGCTGCTCCGCCATGATCTCCTTGCCAATTTGGAAACAATAACGGAACTGGAGGCCCCTCGACTGTCTTCGGGTCCAGTATTGGACCACTTTGATCGGATTCTCCCTGCCGATGTTGACAGATTCCTCCGAGTTGGAAGGCCCACCACTTGCCCCCTTGACCCATGCCCGTCCTGGCTGATTAGAGCGTGTCCAGACGAGGTGCGGGCCCCCCTGGGTGAGATTATCAACTTGTCCCTTGGCACGGGGACCTTCCCATGGGAGTTGAAAGAGGCAGTGGTGCGTCCGCTCTTAAAGAAACCATCCCTAGATCCTTTAGATCTATCCAATTACCGCCCGGTTTCGAATCCTCCGTACCTGGGTAAGGTAATTCAGAGAGCAGTTGCTGAACAACTTAGTGGATTTCTGGAGGAAACATCGGCTTTGGATCCATTTCAGTCCGGCTTTCGCCCTGGTTATGGGACGGAGACTGCTCTGGTCGCATTAACGGATGATCTCCGTAGACAGCTAGATCGAGGCGGGTCGGGACTGCTGATTCTCTTAGATTTGTCAGCAGCCTTCGATATGATCGATCATGAACTTCTGGACCACCACCTTGCCGACGTGGGGATTCAGGGCACAGTCCGACAATGGCTGCGCTCCTTTATCTCAGGTCGGGGACAGAGAGTGTCGCTAGGGAATGAGTTGTCTCAGCGGCACCCCTTGGTGTGTGGAGTCCCGCAGGGCGCAATCCTTTCCCCGTTGCTTTTCAACATCTTTATGCGCCCTCTTGCCCAGATTGTCCGGAGCGTTGGGCTGGGTTGTCATCAATATGCTGATGACACCCAGCTTTATCTGTTGATGGACGGCCGTCCCGACTTGGTCCCAGACACACTGACCAGGTGCCTGGAAGCTGTGGCCAGATGGATGCGTGGGAGCCGGCTAAAGTTAAATCCTTCGAAGACAGAGGTCCTCTGGCTGGGTCGGGACGACATGGCGTTGGGGGGGCCAACTCCCATCTCTTGCGGGGGCCCAATTAGTGCCTGTGCCTGCTGTCAAGAGTTTGGAGGTAACCTTTGACGCCTCCCTTTCCATGGAGGCGCAGGTTGCAGCCACAGCAAAGGTGGCATTTTTCCATCTCCACCGTATTAGGCAGTTGGCCCCCTACCTCTCTCGCCCTGACCTGGCCACAGTGATCCATGCGACGGTCACCTCCAGATTAGATTATTGTAACTCGCTCTACGCGGGGCTGCCCTTGAGGCTGACCCAGAAACTCCAGCGAGGGCAGAATGCCGCGGCGAGGCTCCTTACGGGGGCTCTGCCACGGGATCACATTCATCCAGTGCTCTACCAGCTGCACTGGCTCCCGGTGGAGTACAGGATCAGGTTTAAGGTGCTGGTTTTGACCTTTAAAGCCCTACGCGGCCTAGGACCCTCGTACTTAAGGGACCGCCTCTCCTGGTATGCCCCGGGTAGGACCTTGAGGTCCTCAAATAATAACATCCTGGAGATCCCGGGCCATAAGGATATCAGGCTGACAGCTACTAGGGCCAGGGCGTTTTCGGTCATGGCCCCGACAAGGTGGAATAGTCTGCCACAGGAGACGGAGGCCTTGCAGGATCTGGCATCCTTCCGCAAGGCCTGCAAGACTGAATTGTTTCGCCAGGCTTTGGGGTTGGGTGGAGTTTAATTGCCTTGTTATGTTATTCTGTTGGTTTGTTGGTGGACTGCTTAAAATGAGGTGACATTTTAAAATTGGAATTTTAAATTGTATCTTAATTTGTATTTTTAATTGATTGTTTGTGGTTTGTTGTGGTTTTATGATTGTTAGCCGCTCTGAGCCCGGTTCCTGACTGGGAAGGGCGGGGTATAAATCAAAGTTTATTATTATTATTATTATTATTATTATTATTATTATTATTATTATTATAAAGAAGACTGATCACCGAAGAATTGATGCTTTTGAATTATGGTGCTGGTGGAGACTCTTGAGGAGGCATCCCCAAACTGCTGCCCTCCAGATGTTTTGGCCTACAACTCCCATGATCCCTAGCTAACAGGACCAGTGGTCAGGGATGATGGGAACTGTAGTCCAAAACATCTGGAGGGCCAAAGTTTGGGGATGCCTGCTCTTGAGAGTCCCATGGACTGCAAGAAGATCAAACCTATCCATTCTTAAGGAAATCAGCCCAGAGTGCTCACTGGAAGGACAGAACCTGAAGCTGAGGCTCCAAGACTTTGGCCACCTCATGAGAAGAAAAGACTCCCTGGAAAAGACCCTGATGTTGGGAAAGATGGAGGGCACAAGGAGAAGGGGACGACAGAGGACGAAATGGTTGTACAGTGTTCCCGAAGCCACCAACATGAGTCTGACCAAACTGCGGGAGGCAGGGGAAGACAGGAGTGCCTGGCGTGCTCTGGTCCAGGGGTCACAAAGAGTCGGACACGACTAAACGACATTGCCGGATTTTAAATTAAACTACGAAGCGGCTTGTATGCAATGGTTAGGAGAATGGATCAAACTTTAAAATACAGATATTCTGGATTTGTAGGGCGTGGAAAACAGATTTGGGTGGCATGCCTATCTCTGGTACAACAGGGTAGAGGTACATAAAGGCTTTCTAAATCATACTATTAGGAGACCGTTGTACCAAGTATGGAATAGGTATAAAGATTGGCTAGAAAGGAAAACTCCAGGGTGGCTGTCACCTCAAGAAGCATTTATTGTAAAAAAAAATCAAATATGGAAGCCCACTGGTTAACTTATAGAGAACTGTTAACAGTAGAAGATAATAGTATGAAGATCAGGCCATATGATGAAATAAAAGGTAAAGTAACAGGGTGGATAGAATACCACTAACTGAACAGCATTTTTGTAAAAGACAAAAAATTAAAGGGGTTTGATCAAGAAAAATCGATGATAGAGAAGACATTATTAAAAAATAACATGAAAATATAATCAAGAATATATGATTTTTGTCTGGAATGGAACACCAAAGATGAGAAGATTAAAAGCGTAAGGATAGAGACTTCCGGTCACACGCCATACTGTTCATAGAATCATAGAGTTGGAAGAGACAACAAGGGCCATCCAGTCCAACCCCCTGCCAAGCAGGAAACACCATCAAAGCATTCCTGACAGGTGGCTGTCAAGCCTCTGCTTAAAGACCTCCAAAGAAGGAGACTCCACCACACTCCTTGGCAGCAAATCCCACTGTCGAACAGCTCTTACTGTCAGGAAGTTCTTTCTAATGTTTAGGTGGAATCTTCTTTCTTGTAGTTTGAATCCATTGCTCCGTGTCCGCTTCTCTGGAGCAGCAGAAAACAACCTTTCTCCCTCCTCTATATGACATCCTTTTATATATTTGAACATGGCTATCATATCACCCCTTAACCTTCTCTTCTCCAGGCTAAACATACCCAGCTCCCTAAGCCGTTCCTCATAAGGCATCGTTTCCAGGCCTTTGACCATTTTGGTTGCCCTCCTCTGGACACGTTCCAGCTTGTCAGTATCCTTCTTGAACTGTGGTGCCCAGAACTGGACACAGTATTCCAGGTGAGGTCTGACCAGAGCGGAATACAGTGGTACTATTACCGTATTTTTCGCTCAATAATACGCACTTTTTCCCTCCAAAAAAGGAAGGGGAAAAGTCTGTGCGCGTTATGGAGCGAAGGCACTGGGCGCCGCTTCTGCGGGGGGGGGGGAGATGTTGCACAGAGCAGAGAAGGGGCGGCGGGTGGCCGCCCGCCCCCTCTTCCCCGCTCCGTGAAGCATCTCCGCTGTCCCCCGTCGCCACCGAGGCTTGCAAAAGCCTGCTTTTGCAAGCCTCGGTGGCGAGGGAGAGGTTGCATGGAGCGGAGAAGGGGTGGTGTGCGCCGCCCCTTCCCCGCTCCATGAAGCATCTCCGCTGTCCCCCGTCGCCACCTAGGCTTGCAAAAGACTGCTTTTGCAAGCCTCGGTGGCGAAGGGGAGGGAGATGTTGCACGGAGCGGAGAAGGGACGGCGCGCGGGCGGCCACCCCTTCTCTCTCTCTCTCTCTCTCTCTCTCTCTCTCACTCACCCCTTCTGTCTGTCTGTCTGTCTGTCTGTCTGTCTCTTTCTTTCTTTCCTTCCTTCCTTCCTTCCTTCCTTCCTTCCTTCCTTCCTTCCTTCCTTTTTCCTTCCTTCCTTCCTTCCTTCCTTCCTTCTCTCTCACCCCTTCCTTCCTTCTCCCTCTTTCTTTCACTCTCTCTCTCTCTCTCTCTCTCACCCCTTCTGTCTGTCTGTCTTTCTTTCTTTCTTTCTTTCTTTCCTTCTTTCTGTCTGTCCGTCTGTCCTTCCTTCCTTCTCTCTCTCTCTCTTCCCTCCCTCCCTCCTTCTCTCTTCCTCTCTCTCTCTCTATCTCTCCCTCCTTCCTTCCTTCCTTGCTTCCTTCCTTCCTTCTCTCTCTCTCTCTCTTTCTCTCTTTCTCTCATCCCTTTCTTCCTTCTCCCTCTTTCTTTCACTCTCTCTCACCCGCCAACCCCGTTCGCCAAAGCAGGCTTGTTTTTGCGATCGTGGTTGGCGGGGAAGAACCAGCAGCATCCCTCCGCCGCCCCTCCCAGCCTTTTAGAGGAGGAAAACCAGAAAAAATATTTTTTTTTCTTGTTTTCCGCCTCTAAAAACAACGTGCGCACTATGGTCCGGAGCATGCTATGGAGCGAAAAATACGGTACTTCCCTTTATCTAGATGCTATACTCCTATTGATGCAGCCCAGAATTGCATTGGCCTTTTTAGTTGCTGCATCACACTGTTGACTCATGTCAAGTTTGTGGTCTACCAAGACTCCTAGATCCTTTTCACTTGTACTGCTCTCAAGCCAGGTGTCACCCATCCTGTATTTGTGCCTTTCATTTTTTTTTTGCCCAAGTGTAGTACTTTACATTTCTCCCTATTAAAATTCATCTTGTTTGCTTTGGCCCAATTCTCTAATCTGTTAAGGTCATTTTGAAGTGTGATCCTGTCCTCTGGGGTATTAGCCAACCCTCCCAATTTGGTGTCATCTGCAAACTTGATCAGGATGCCCTCAAGCCCATCATCCAAGTCATTGATAAAGATGTTGAATAAGACTCGGCCCAAGACAGGACCCTGTTCAGTCGGGAAAATCTCGCCTCCGAGGTTTTCAGGCTCCATCATGGTGGGGGGGTGCCGTAACCACGCTGCGGACCCCCAAAAGAGCCTCAGGTAGAGCGACCTGAGGACGTGGTGATCCGGCGGGTACCCGGAGAAGTCTCCCCTGCTCCCCGGTAGCTCTATTAAGAGCTGCCGAGAGCGAGCGGGGTGGTAGACGGGGGGGTACTGTGGATCGAGCGACTTCCCTGACTGAGCGAAGCAGCGTAAACTGGCGGCAAATGAGCGCTTGATTTCTCCTGAAAAAGGACTAAAAAGCAACAATTGGACACTGTGAGTACCAAAAGGATTTTGATTTAATTGGCAAAACGAAGGGATTTGGTCGCGGAAGGGATTTAAAAAGGAGGTCCGTCTCTTTCCGCTGCGGCAAAAGTGAAAGTAACTGAAAGGAGACTGTAGCCACGAAAGGACTCTCTATTTTTCTAAGTACTTCCAAGATTTTAACTGTAAACCCCCTTTTTCAGGCCGGGCGAAGGGGGGGTTGTACTGTGATCTTCCCTGTGAATTCGAACCTTTCAAAGATTAAAGAGACACCGCTCACCCTCTGGAATGCGGAGACCGGGTCAGAGCGGCAGAGATTCATTGTGACGTGACAAAGAGACTGCATACTTGCTACTTTCGTTTCCGACTGGTTAGCTTTGAACTATTTTAAGCTGCTACATAGCCCTAAATCGTTACAACTGGGGAACATGCTTGCTTATTGTGCAACATACTGACTTTTTCACATTATATTTGGCAAAGTTACAACTCCAGAGAGTGAGAGAAACGGCAGACTGTCTGTTTAAAAATTTTCTGTCTTTATGCTCTCTGCTACTGCTTTCTGGGAACAATTCCAAAAGACTGAATTATTCATCCGGTTGTCTGTGTGCTCTAGCTCTCTGGGAACAAGCCCAAAAGACTAAAACTGCTATCTTATCTTGACTTGACCTTGAATACTTGCAGCTGCAGGGATTCTTTACAACATGACAGATGATGCTGTGGTCACTAGATCAAAAAAATACCCAAGGGAGGGAGGAGGAAGGAAAGACTTTCTGTCAAGGGCTACAGGAAGCTCCATAGGGGAACAGATGCTGGCAGCACTGGCAGATTTTAGAAAAGATTTAAACAAAAATACAGAAGGACTGAATAAAAATACAGATCGTATTGATGCCCTAAATAAACAAGTAGAGGCAAATACAGAGGGCATAAAGCAACTAGGGGCGTTGAGGCAAGAAATATCAGAAACTAAGACACAAGTGGCACAAGTCGAGTCAAGCGTAACAAATTTGGAATCAGTTCGGGTACAGGACCTGGAAAGGCAGCAAGAGGCGGTTCAATCGGCAATCTCTTTTCTACAGATGAAAGAAATAGAAAAGAATTTGCGTCTAAGAGGTTTGCCAGAATTGGAACAAGGGGATTTGAAGAATTTTCTGATCCAGGAGTCTGCTGACTGTTGGGATTTGGAGAAGGAAGAAGTGGAATCTAAAATTGTTAAGGCCTACAGATTTGGAACAAAAGGGAAAAAAGAATCAAATATCATTAACGATTGTATGGTGGAATTCCAGAATAAAGAACAAAGAGACCAAATTTTGGGCCTGCACTATAAAAAGAATTTTGAAGTTCACCAACACAGAATTGTGCTATATAAGGATATCCCAAAAAAATTCTAGACCTGAGAGGAAACAACGCCGACCTGACAGGAGCCTTAAAAAGGAAGGGAATTTTCTTTCGGTGGGAATTCCCACAAGGACTTTCTTTCAAATACAAAGAAAGGAAGTTAAGAATCAGATCAGTAGAGGACAAGAGGAAATTCCTGGATAAGAACGCAGCAGACTTTGAGGACCCCAGAGGACAAGACCCACAACTGCTACTGGGAACTGTACCCCTCCTTAGTCTATTGGGGGTGAGACCAGGAGCTGGACCAGGACCAGGAACAGAAGAGGAACCAGTCGCAGGAGCAGGAGCAGGACCTAATTAGGAAAAATGGCCCTTAAAATTTTATCTTGGAATGTTAAGGCCAGGAGAAACCGGGTAAATCATGTGTTAATTAAACAGAATTTGGACTTGATTTGTTTACAAGAGACTCACGTGATCAGACTTCATAGAATAAAAATAAAAAATAAAATAAAAAATTGGGCCAGGAATTTATTTTATCAGCCAGAGTCAAGAAGAGAGGAGTTGTAATATACGCCAAAGAAAAGTGCAATCCTAAATTGGTGTTTAAAGATGAAGAAGGAAGATATGTTGCAATACAAATATCGGTGCAATGCAAAAAAAAAAAAAATGATACTGGGACTTTATGCACCAAATGACGGTAAATTGGACTTTTATAAGAAACTCCAAAGCACATTGCTGGACTATAAGGATTACAAAATAATCTGTTTGTGGGACTTCAATGGAGTAGTCTCCACTTTAATGGACAGATCTCAAAGAGTAAGATTAACAAATGAAGGAAGACTACCAAGGACGTTTTTCGACATGACAGACAACCTGGACTGGATTGATACATGGAGATTAAAGAATCCAATGGACAATGAGGCAATTTATTTTTCAGAGGCGATGCATGTCGTGGAGTAGGCCCGATTACATATGGGTATCTAGGGAGCTTGCCCCAAAGATACTCAAAGCAGAAATACATCCAAAAACATGTTCTGACCATAATGCAGTACAACTGGATTTGAGACTAACTCCGCAGGGCTCGTTCAGATGGAGGATGAATGATTCTCTCTTCAGAAATGAGGACATCTGTGAGAAGGCCCAAAAGACCCTATAGGACTATTTTGAAATAAATTTAAATTCTTTGGTGGAAAAAAGGGTCGTATGGGACACAAGTAAGGCTGTGATGAGAGGATTCTTGATACAACAAAATGCTGTAAGGAAGAAGAAACAAAATGCAAAGAAGGACAATATCCTGACACAACTTAAGGAAAAAGAAAAGAAATTGAGAGGCAACCCTGAGAATCTACAAGTACAAAAAGAAATAAAACTATTGCAAGTGCAGTATTCACAATGGATAAATCAGGAAATTGAGTGGAAAATTAAACTGCTAAGGCAAAAGACATTTGATTCAGCAAATAAGTGTGGGAAATTACTAGCCTGGCAGTTGAAGAGGAGGCAAAAACAAAACACAATTACAAATGTTGTAGATGGAAAAAACATAGAGAACCCTGCGGAGATCAGAAAAGGATTTCAGAAATACTACAAACAGTTGTACAAAGAAAATAACCAAGATAAAGCCAAAATAAAACAGTTTTTGGACAAAAATGGTTTGCATAAGATCCCAGAAGACAAAAAAAGCCCCACTCAACTATCTTATCACAAGGAAGGAAGTAGAAACAGCAATCGATCAAATGCAGATAGGCAAGGCGCCAGGACCAGACGGGCTAACAGCAAAGTACTACAGGACTTTAAAAGACTGGTTGATTCAACCTTTGATGGAGGTTTGCAATGACATATTAAGGGGAAGCAAGGCACCCGAATCTTGGAAGGAAGCATACATCACCCTGATACCAAAACCAGATTCTGACAAAGCTCAAATGAAAAATTACAGACCAATCTCCTTACTTAATGTGGATTATAAAATATTTGCAAATATAATGGCCACTAGACTTAAGAAAGTCCTGAATGAGGTTATCCACAGAGACCAAGCCGGTTTTCTACCGGGAAGGCACATAAATGGAAATATCAGTAATATTGTGGATATCTTAGAGAGGCTGGAAACTAAAAGAAATACTAAAGCTTTATTGATGTTTATTGACGCTGAAAAGACCTTTGACAACATTTCTTGGAGTTTCATGAAAGAAAATTTCGGGAAAATTGAGGTTGGAACAAATTTTATGTATGGTATAAATGCTATATATACTGAGCAGAAAGCTAAGATAATAGTCAATAATGTGGTATCAGAAGATATTAGAATTGAGAAAGGAACAAGACAATGGTGCCCAATTTCCCCATTATTATTTATAACTGTCCTGGAGGTCCTGCTGAACATGATCAGGAAAGACAAAGAGATAAAAGGAGTAGGGGTGGGGGTAAAAGAATACAAACTAAAAGCCTTTGCAGATGACCTAGTGTTGACCCTACAAGAACCAGAAACCAGTGCCATTAACAGGTAGATAGTCATGTTGGTCTGCCATAGTCAAAACAAAATAAAAAAATTCCTTCCAGTAACACCTTAGAGACCAACTAAGTTTGTTCTTGGTATGAGCTTTCGTGTGCATGCACACTTCTTCAGATACACTGAAACAGAAGTCACCAGACCCTTATATATAGTGAGAGGGTGGGGAGGGGTATTACTCAGAGGGGTGGAGGGAATGGGTGAAAGGTTGATAGTTGTGGTAAACCTGTTGACGACTGTTAACGACTGCAATTAGTCTTACAGGAAAAAGCAAGGGGTGAGAAGGTTAAAAAAGCTTTGTCATGTATAATGAGATAAGAATCCAATGTCTTTGTTCAGACCAGGTCTCTCCATGGTTTTAAGCTTGGTAATGAGTTGCAATTCAGCAACTTCTCTTTCCAGTCTATTTCTCAAATTCCTTTGCAATAAGACAGCTACTTTGAGATCTTGTATAGAGTGTCCTGGGAGATTGAAGTGCTCTCCTACTGGTTTCTCTGTCTTGTGATTCCTGATGTCAGATTTATGTCCATTTATCCTTTGGCGTAGGGTTTGGCCTGTTTGTCCAATATAGAGAGCTGAAGGGCACTGTTGGCATTTGATGGCATACACAATGTTAGACGATGAGCAATTAAATAGTCCTGAGATGGTATGTTTGATGTTGTTGGGGCCAGTAATGGTGTTGTCTGGGTGTATGTGGCAGCAAAGTTGGCATCTGGGTTTATTACAGGTTCTGGTGCCAGTGTCTGTGTTAAGGCTGGTTGTGGTATTGTTGTGGGTGAGGAGTTGTTTAAGATTGGGTGGCTGTCTGTAGGCGATGAAAGGTCTTCCTCCCAGAGCTTGAGAAAGAGAACTGTCATTGTCTAGGAGAGGTTGTAGATCCCTCCTGATGGACGCAATACCACACTTGATCTGTACATCGATTGCTTCCGCCACAGAATCCAAAGAGATGTAACCAGAAAACACCATCGCTTACAACAAAATCTAAACCATGCTGAAAGGAGAGCAATAGATAATCTTAGGAACAACCCAGACATTATAATTAAAGAGGCGGACAAAGGTGGAGCTGTCGTCATCATGAACAAAACTGATTACATCCAGGAGGCTCACAGACAACTTTCCAATACCGCCTTTTACATAAAATTGAAAGCAGACCCCACACAAGAATACAAAAAAGAACTGAACAAGATTGTTAAGGAGCTACCCCTACGCATCCAAGAACAGATCCTCACAAACACAGGGGTTAATTCAATGGTGTAAAGAAAATAATCTTATGCTTAACACCAAAAAGACCAAAGAACTCATAATTGACTTTAGGAGGAAGAAAAGTGTATTCTTACCATTGTACATAAATGGCGAGGAGGTGGAGAGGGTTGACAGTTTTAAATACCTGGGCACTTACATCTCTGAGGACCTCTCATGGACTGCAAACATTAATGTGGTTGTGAGGAAGGCGCAGGGGAGGTTGTATTTCCTGAGAATGCTCAGGGGATTGAATCTATCTCAGCGCCTACTTATGTCCTATTATCACAGTACCATTGAGAGTGTCTTAACCCATAGTATATTATCGTGGTATGGAAGCAGCTCTGTAATGGATAAAAAAGCTTTACAGAGAATAATTAAAATTGCCCAGAATGTTATTGGGCTCCAACTACCAACCCTGGATGAGATCTTCATGTCTCGCTGCTTGAAGAAGACACACAATATCCTGAGAGATCCCACCCACCCTGCTCACAACCTCTTTGCACTGTTGCCTTCTGGCAGAAGATACAGGACAATGAAAACTCGAACCACACGTCTTCTGAATAGTTTCTATCCAAGAGCTTTGATTGCACTAAATAATGACCTCAGGGCCAGTAGTAAGAAATAGCAAGCAGTGAATAGTAAGAAAGGAGATAGGTTTTAGGTTATGTTATGCTTTTAATAGGTTATGTTACATTCTGGATTATGGTATGTTTTAATAGATTATGTCTTAATAGGATGAGAGTGTTGGAGATATGTGTAAATGTGTAAGGCAAATCCGGTCTTTGGGTGCTTGATTTTCGTTGTTGTGTGTACTGTGTATATACGGACAATGACAATAAATTTATCTAAAAAAAAAAAAAAAAACACCAGCAGAACCTCGACCAGGAACTTTCTATCTTCTACCTAAAATACATAAACCAGGAAATCCAGGACGCCCCATCATCTCAGGTATTGGCACTATCACAGTGGGTGTCTCCGGTTATATGGACTCTGCTCTGAAACCATATGCCATCAGTGCTCCCAGCTACGTACGTGACACCACAGATTTTCTGAGGAAAATACAATCTTTAAATAATCTTCCTAACAATACTATATTAGCCACGATGGATGTGGAATCTCTGTATACCAACATCCCACACAACGATGGTTTACAAGCTATAAGGAACACCATTTCAGATAAAACCACAGCGGACTTTGCTACCAAACTCTGCCATTTTGTCATTACCCACAACAACTTCAAATTTGGTGATGACCTGTTCCTCCAGATCAGTGGCACAGCAATGGGCACCCGCATGGCCCCACAGTATGCTAACATCTTCATGGCAGATTTAGAACAACACTTCCTAAACTCCTAAAACTGGTTAAAAAATAACACAAAAATATTATCAAGAATATATGATTTTCTTCTGGAATGGAACACCAAAGATGAGGAGATTAAAAGCGTAATGATAAAGTGGGCAATGGACATTGGGTATGATATCGAGTATGATAAATGGTTGAGACTCTGGAACACAGGAATAAAATTCACAGCATGCACATCTCTGACAGAAAATATATATCAAATGATGTATGGATGGCATCTCACCCCTGTTAAATTGGCAAAAATGTATAGAACAGGAAACAAAAATTGTTGGAAATGTGGAGTGAAAGATGGCAATTTCTTTCACATGTGGTGGGCTTGTGATAAAGTTAAACCCTATTGGGAAAGTATTTATAATGAATTAAAGAAGATCTATAGATAAACGTTTAAGAAAAAACCAGAGTCATTCTTGTTAGGAATGGTAGGCGAGGACATCTGTAAGAGTGACCAAAAAGTGTTTATGTATGCAACGACTGGGGCGAGACTACTGTTGGCACAGGTGTGGAAACAACAACATATCCCAATGGCAACAAAAATTAACTGAATATATGGAGATTGCGAGATTGGCAACGAAGATCAGGCAACAAGGCGAGGAAACCTTTCAAAATGAATGGGGAAAGTATATGGACTATATTCCGGTAGATTTATAATGAAATGAAAAAAGTGTTGAAAAACACATTTACTAAAAAACCAGAGGCTTTTTTACTTGGAATGGTGAACCAAGAGGTCCCTAAGGAGGATCAAACCTTTTTTATGTATGCCACAACAGCAGCTAGGATTTTGATTGCAAGGCACTGGAAGACACAGGAATTACCAACGATAGAAGAATGGCAGATGAAAATGATGGACTATATGGAACTCGGCGAACTGACCGGGGAACTCCGCGACCAGAGGGAGGAGACGGAGGAAAAAGACTGGAAGAAATGTAAAGTATATTTAAAAAGCTATTGTAAGATTTTAAAGACTGAACAAAGTTGGAAGAAATGACAGCTTATGAAGGGGCAGGTAACCCAAAACCCAACACCTAACTATTTAGCTCCTGTACTAGGCTCCAAATTCTCCACCAAATTCCCCTCTAGCCCATTAGCACGAATTCATTAGCATTGTACTGACACATCACGTTCTGGGATATGACTCAACTGGAGACAGGCTAAACCACAGTCAAGGACAAAGCATGTGCAAATGGCAAGATTAGTGTCAAGGTCTCGTGATATGAGTCACTAGGAAGCTAAGCCAAAATTCACAGGAAGGAACTTCCTTATAAGGTTTGCAGAACCTCATAAGGCTAGTCCTTATATGGAAGGAGGAAGGATCTTCCTTATAAGGTTTGTAGAACTCCTTGGGAGGGGAAAAGAGGGATCTGAAAGGGATATAAGCTGTGCGTAAACTGATTTTTAGTGTGCTTGCTGTGGATGACCAAGCAAGCTCCTTCTGCTGTCCTAGGAAGCAGAATAAAATCTTTCTCTATGAACCAAACCTCGGTGTCCGTTTGACTCCTTCCTCCCTCCCTCTTTGGGAGCAATGCTCGTCCTGGCCTGGGAAAGGTCGAAAAGGCTACACTTACAGATTAGAACAATAGGATTAAGTAATGTAAATGTATGATTTTTGGTTAAGACGAATATAAGATGAGAATATAAGTAATATAAGAAAAAATAATGAAAGATGAGAGGAAATTACTAAAGATGATTGACATTGAAACGCAGCAGGGGAGACTGAAGGAAGTCACCCCAACATGAGTAGACAAGATGAATCGGAAATTATGATGTTTGTGTCTTTGTATTTTGTATTATGTATTTGTGTTATGTTAAGTTTCTTTTTCTGTTCTCTGTTTAAAACCCAATAAATATTTTTTTTAAAAAGCATAATGATAAAGTGGGCAATGGACATTGGGTATAATATCGAGTATGATAAATGGTTGAGACTCTGGAACACAGGAATAGAATTCACAGCATGCACATCTCTGAAAGAAAATATGCTGTATATCAAATGATGTATGGATGGCATCTCACCCCTGTTAAATTGGCAAAAATGTATAGAACAGGAAACAAAAATTGTTGGAAATGTGGAGTGAAAGATGGCAATTTCTTTCGCATGTGGTGGGCTTGTGATAAAGTTAAACCCTATTGGGAAAGTATTTATAATGAATTAAAGAAGATCTATAGATAAACATTTAAGAAAAAACCAGAGTCATTCTTGTTAGGAATGGTAGGCGAGGACATCTGTAAGAGTGACCAAAAAGTATTTATGTATGCAACGACTGGGGCGAGACTACTGTTGGCACAGGTGTGGAAACAACAACATATCCCAATGGCAACAAAAATTAACTGAATATATGGAGATTGCGAGATTGGCAACGAAGATCAGGCAACAAGGCGAGGAAACCTTTCAAAATGAATGGGGAAAGTATATGGACTATATAGCGGTAGATAAGATTTGTAAAACATAGTAAATTTTTGGTGAAAAACCTCATAGCGTGAAAGGTAAAGGAGAAAACCTGAAAGAAGAACAGGAAAAGTAATACTGCAAATTATACTGTAATACTGTAAATATCAAATGTATGGGAATAAGTTGTATATATTATGTACCATTAGATTGGTAGGTTTGCTCACTGGAAGGACACATCCTGAAGCTGAGGCTCCAAGACTTTGGCCACCTCATGAGAAGAGAAGACTCCCTGATGTGGGGAAAGATGGAGGGCACAAGGAGAAGGGGACGACAGAGGACGAGATGGTTGGACAGTGTTCTCGAAGCTACCCTACCAACATGAGTCTGACCAAACTGCGGGAGGCAGTGGAAGACAGGAGTGCCTGGCATGCTCTGGTCCAGGGGGTCACGAAGAGTCGGACACGACTAAACAACAACAACATTCACGCCTTCAAAAGGTGTGATTCACAACAGCAGAATCTCATCGGTTAGTTTAGTCAGTTGACAGCCACTGGGCTTAGGAGCCAACCCCTAGGGGGCAGAGGTCCCTTGACCCCCTGATCACCCTGTGACCGATTATGCAGGGGGGACCTTCCCCCTCCACCCTCCATATTTTGTTCAAGTTGGCACCCCTGCCACCATGAATGCCATGAAAGCAGCACCACATGCTGCCACTGCTGTGCCCACACTGGTGTGGACCCCAGTCTTGCCCCCTGCCAAGTTCTGATGAAATTGAGAGCAGTTCAATGTGTTTGTTTCCCAATGTTCGCTCTACAGGAGAGTAAGGGCGCCAGAATTTCCCAGTGATGATCCCAAGTTGTATTTGTGATTAGCCTGCTAGAAGGGGACACCAGGCGCTGGGTGGCCCCCATTCTCATTGCCGTCAGAAAACAGAAAACAGGCTATGATTGGAGCCTTCCATTCTCTATTTTTGTAGCCATCTATATCTGAGCTTGCAGAATAAGGTCTTTTCAAGGTGATTTAAAGGGCTGATGCCAAAGAGTCCCGTAACCTAGATGGCAGAGTGTGGATTGTGCATTAAAACAGTGGGGCGGGGGGGTGATCTCTTGGTTTTGCTTTTGTGTAGAAATCATGGGATACAGTTTCATTCATCTTAAAGTGTCTTCTTAGAGCCAAGCTTCATTAGGCCCCTTCTCACAAATATACGGTATTCGTTGCGCACATTTTAATTCCATCCAGCAATTATCGTCGTAGCAGTCAAAGGTCATTGCACCACAGTTGTGTAAGGATTCACCATTTGGTAAATTCCAGAGTGAATTCCAGTACCTGAAAAGAAAAGAAACAGGAGCACTGATCAATCAAGATTGGACGTCTACTTCCTCACCTGCTCCCCATGCCTTCTACCATTAACAAGATAGATGTTCAGATCTTTCTCTCTCAACCTCCCCCACAATTGTGATGGATTTTTCTCCCCAGATTTTAGAATTCTAACCATGTAAAAAAAAACCCTAAGACTGTCTATATTCTTTTCATATGAAGCCATTATAGAGTTGAGTGAAATGATATATCTCTCACATATTTATCTTACCTAAATCTTACATGATGGTTCTAAGTTTAATCAATTATCCATAATTGATAAAGGTATCCCACTTATCGTCACTTCTCCAGTGTCCATTGTATACTGAATCAAGTCCCACTACACAGCACTAAGATTCTGTAGTAAATGTATTCTATAACTCCCCCATTTTTAACTCTCCATGAACCTATTAAATGGATATTAGTGATAATGGTGTAGTAGGTGGCGCTGTGGGTCAAACCACAAAGCCTAGGGCTTGCCGATCGGAAGGTTGGCGGTTTGAATCCCCGCGACGGGGTGAGTTCCCGTTGCTCGGTGTTTCCGTGTGCTGCTCTGGTTCACCAGAAGCGGCTTAGTCATGCTGGCCACATGACCCAGAAGCTGTACGCCGGCTCCCTCGGCCAATAACGCGAGATGAGCGCCGCAACCCCAGAGTCGGTCATGACTGGACCTAACGGTCAGGGGTCCCTTTACCTTTACCTAGGTGTTTTATACAGCCATGAGATGTTTGGGTTGGATCTGACCTTTGATCAAACCTAAGTTCACATATAGCAGTGGTTCACCAATTGGTGGTCTGTGAACCATCCACATAACAAAAACTGCCACATAGATATCAATTTGCTCAAAGGCAGAGGGGCCCATGGCTTGGCTTTTGAAAAACAAGGGGTCTGCAGTACTTAGCTAACTGGGAACCACGGGCATTCAGGGTTTAAGTTCCCAGTGATACGGCAAAATCCCAGGCACGAGTCCTCTCAGCAACCTGGCCCTTCGGACAGGAGGTCCGTGGTACTACGGAGCTAAAGATGAGACCAACCAGCACTGGAGCAAAGGACAAAGTCACTTTATTGCGCAACAGGTTCAAGTAACAGAGACTGAACCCCGAACAAAGGGTGGCAGAGACTTTTAAAACTTCCCGCTATAACCCAGAATACATTTTGAAATACATCACTACTACATCACAGATACATAAGCAAAACGTCAAGAAGGGGTGGAGAGTAGGAGGGTGCAGGAAAATTAACATATGGGTAAACAAGATTAGCATACAGGTGATGGGTCACAGGAACAGGTAAATGACACTTGGGTGGGTCAAATATACATTTTGAGTGGCAACCGGGGAAGAACAATGAGAAGCATCCAGGAGACTGTCTGTCGTCTTGGAAACCTGATGATGGGTGCTTGAGAGGATTGCCCAGGTGTGGCATTTCCTGGAGCACCTTGGGTGTGCGTATGTGATGTTCTGCTTAGGGGATTATGGCAGACCAGGGGTGACCTGGGGGGGCAAGGCCAGCAGGAGTAGAAGGGCACAAACAGGGAGAAGATCCATGGAGGCTGTGATTTTAAATGAATTTCCAAAGGTTTAAAGGCTCTGCACATGCTCAGAGTTCAACTTGATACAATATATCCAAATAGTATTAATAACCACTTGAAACTGAGTTTCACGAGGGTTTGTGTGTGTGCTTGTATTACAACCTGTGGGGTAAAGGGGAAACTAGAGAAAAGGGGTGAGACCTGGGCGAAAGAGGGTCCCGCACTGGCTGCCGCTGTCTCTGCGGCAAGCGGAGGGGAAAGACAGCAAGAAGGGGTGGGTACCCCTCCTCAGCTACCCGTAACACCAGCAAGTATTATTCAACCCCACTGCCCGTTTGGAAAGTTTACGCGATACCTTTGCCCAAAAGGATAAGTGGTTGGTATTGGGTGCATCAATGGAAATGAATATCATTGGATTTTGTTCCAGGAGACCTGGTACCAATAGAAAGCGACCCTCTGTTAATCCAGACTTGGTAGTAAATGTCAGACCAGCTCACTGTTCTACTACCAAGCTGTGGATGAGTGAGATCTTACTCTGACCTTGTCAATGCATCAACATGGTTTGGAAAGAATTGTAAGATACTTCAAGGGAACCATGAACTGTCTTAAACTGCCAGCTGACAGCAAAAATGATGAGGAATCTGTCAGTATGCTTCATCTACCCTCTCTTACACACTCACTTCATCTGCTTCTATTATTTTAGGTTTGAGATAGCTGGTTATTCAGCTTGTTTAGCAGATAACTGCAGAAATACTTTCCTAAAGAGAGTGTTGCTCAGCTTTAGGTCTTGCAAGTCCTTTTGAAGCTGAGCTCATCAGCACAAACCATTGAGAATCATGCCTTCCGCCTCTTCCGAATCACCGCATTCACTAGAAGAGTAGCCTTCCTGCCTCTCCAACCTTGTGAGAAGAAGCAGGCACTCACCTGGACAATGATATGGAGGAGTACATATGTAGATCTTTGGTAGTAGAGAAAAGTGCATGGCAAAATATATTTGGAAAGGAAAAGGATCAATTGTAAACAGAATCTGCAACTTTTTGGAACGCATGCCATTCTTCAAAAACCTACGTTCTTTCAGCTTCCTTCCCTGACACCCATGTCCATGTCCCTTTCTTGTCTTGAAAGAGTCCAATCCAAAAAACGTTTTGACGTTTGACTACTTCCCGGTTTATAAACAACTAGGGTAGGGGAAGGGAGAAAGAAAAAACAGAAAATCATCAGTAGGAATGAGGAACAAGGCACTTCTCTCAAAGCCTTTCTAGACAATGTCCCTTTCTCTGGGAGACTACAGCCCTTTACCGACATTTCAAAAAGAGCAGGTGTTACCATTGAAGGTCCAATACACATTTTTTGTTCCCAAACGCAGAAAACCTGGAAGTAAGTGTTCCGGTTTTCAAACATTTTTCAGAAGCCGAACATCCGATGCAGCTGTCGGCTATTGTTTCCAGGGCGCCTGCACTAATCAGAAGTCACACCTTGGTTTTCAAACATTTCAGAACGGAACAGATTAAGTTTGGAGCTTTTGTTTTTGTTATTTATTTTGCCTTTTTGTTTTTTAGGCTCTTTTGCTTAATTTGTTTTTGTGACTGTGTGGAACCCAGTTCAGCTACTGATTGATGGATTCAGTTGCAGGTAGGTAGCCGTGTTGGTCTCCCGTAGTTGGGAAAAAATAAAAAATAAAAAAATTCCTTCCAGTAGCACCTTAATTATTTCCATAGGGTAGCAGCTGCTCCCTGCCCCATCCACCCCTTGGCTTGACTGATGGAGTTGCTGTCTTGCTTGCATACAGGTGGAGAGGACCTTCTGAAATGGATAGTGATGAGAGGATCCCCTACCTTTTTCATACTTGGTTTTGATGCTCACCTGTTCTTCATGTGTTTCTATAGAAACTAGTTTGGCGCCTTCCTTCTCACACATTTTTTTGGCATCCATCCATGAGCGTAGCTCAAGAGAAAAGAAATATAATGCCTCTGAAAATAAAATCCAGCCATCTTTCACGTTTTTATTAATGATGTCTTTGAGTCAAGCCAGAGATGGAGGAAGAAGAGAAAAAGAAAACAAGATAGGGAATTTAAGGGGACCAACTTTGAATTTCTGTGCGGATTTCATTTATTTTTGTCAAGTTCATCTCTGAGGCCACATGAGAACATATCTTCATCTAGGAAGCTCAGAAAGATTAAAATAAGAACATTAACTCTTCAACCCATGCTGATGCTGCAGGAAATGCCTGAGTGGGCATAGCGGCGAGTGCAGTCAAGAACCTTTTATTTGAGGGAATAGACAAAAGATGTATGTCCCCTCACAGGCCTTATCTGAACCCCAGGGGCCTCACCCACTTGTTTCCATCTGGAAACTCAGGGCAGCATCAGGGCAGACTTGAAGGTTGGGGAGGAGGAGTAGCAGCAGCAGCAGCTGTGCTTTATCAAAATTCTCTTCCTCTCTCCAGGCTCTCTGTCCAGTTGTCTAGAGTGTGTGTTGCTGACATTGGGCAACCGGGACAGATGAGGGAGTCTGCTGGTTTACCACCCGGTTTGCTGCCCAGCAGTCTGCCTGCCTGAGCTGCCAGGATGGATCCAGTGGGCTTCCAAATGGCTCCGGGGGATTTTCCAGCTGATCTGACTGGTGCTCCTGCTGAGCTTTGGCTGAGCTCTGGAACAACCGGATAATAAACAACATTAATAATAATAATAAGAAGAAGAAGAAGAAGAAGAAGAAGAAGAAGAAGAAGAAGAAGAAAATGCCTGAAGACAGCCCTGTTCAGGGAAGTTTTTAATCTGTGACATGTGTATGTATTTTAATGTTTGTTGGAAGCCGCCCAGAGTGGCTGGGGAGACCCGGCCAGATGGGCGGGGTATAAATAATAAATTATTATTATTATTATTATTATTATTATTATTATTATTATTATTAATAAGACTTTATTTCTATGCTTTTATTTATGTTGTGCCTAGCCACTCTGGGCAACTTCCAACAAATTAAAACAGAATTGGACACCAACCATGAAAAACCTCCCTGAACAGGGCTGCCTTTAGATGTCTTCTGAAAGTCAGATAGCTGTTTTCCCCCTTGACATCTAGGGGGAGGGAGTGCCACAGGGCGGGTGCAACTACCCAGAGGGCCCTCTGCCTTGGCTTGGGCCATTGACACAATGGCCCCTGAGTGCCCTCTCCCGCTTCATGCAGCCTGCTTGTCCCCCTGGTATACTGCAGAGGTGAGGGCGAAGAAAGATGCTGGGAGGTGGCTTTTACGCGAGTGGAGGGAAAAGCTGGTTGAATGCCTTCGGCTCCTGGTGAGGGCTCACCATTGAGCCTACTAAGTGGCAGGGAAGGCTACAAAGAAGGCTTGCTTGGCTTCCTCCATTGTGCTTTCCCGGGTAGCGCAGGGCCTGCTACAGTCTGGCCCGAAGGAGATGATAGAACTGAGAGCAGCTTTCTGTGTCTTGTTTGCAAAGCATTTGGAGGATAAAATTGCTTGCATCTTGACCCTGCTCTTATAGCAGCTGGTGCAGACTCAGGGCAGCTTCCCACTGCACTACAATTCTTCAGCATCGTAGGGTATCTTACCAATTTCCTCTTGCAGTTGCTTATTTTTCTTGGAATAATACCACATTTCCTCTGATAAGTTTTGAGCTGCAGCGAGTATTTGGAAGTCTAAAAGATTTGAAACAGTTTAAGGCAGGAGTATCTGAAATAACAATCTGCAAATACTAAGAAGCCATTTTCAAACATTTTGAAACACTCTAGCCTAAAACAAGAAGCGGAGCTCCAGGATGGGGTTCTTATGAATATGAGGGCACATTTGATTTTCTGTGGCTGAGATCACCAATGGAAAGCATCAGAAGAATCCTGCAGCTGGATCAGACCAAAGACCCATGCAATCCACTTTCCTATTCTCATATTAAAAGTGGCTCATAAAGAACCTGTAATGTTCCCCTCCTATGTCCTCCTTTTCTGCTGGGAATCACAAGGTCACAAAGCAATTCCTCCCTGAATCCCACAGTTAAGCCAAATATACAAAGAATACTGTGCAGTTTTCAATTATGCTTTGTGAGATCTAAGAAAAGACAGGCACCCAAACTCTTTTTCTGATGAATATTGGGTTGCATTCCCTATGTTATGGACGTTATGTAAGCACAGGAATTTCTCCTTGTGCAATGCAATCTTCAGCCACTTTCCCTCCAATCTGTTCTGAAGTTTCCCCCACCCTGGAGAGCAGCTTTGGTGGTGGCATGCAGGGAGAAGTGGGGGCAAAATTCCTTTGTACTAGTGCTAAAATCTGGCACTAGCACAAACATTGTGAATTGCAGTGTGATGGGGGAGGACAGCATTTCTAGTGGGGCGATGCGAAAATCACAACTGTCTGCTTTTCTTCCTGCTGAGCAATGAAACAGTGATGAACTCTGTTGGGTGATGAGTTTCATTGAATACTAGTGGACCCGGCCACGCGTTGCTGTGGTTTTTGAAATGTTTTTGTAATGCTTAGGTCTAATGTTGAGTTTAGGTTAGGTTGGATTATGTATAATATATACAGGCATGTAAAAAGAGGGGGGGTTCGTTGTGCAGTGGAACCCCAAAGGTGATCCAGCCCAACCCCAGGCAAGGCCACCTCAGTGCCAATCATTGTGGTGGGCGGAGTCATCCAACCGTCTCCCGGCTTCCTTCTTTCCTTCGTCCCTCCATTTTTCCTTTCTTCCTTCCCTGTTTCCTTCCTTCCTTCGTCCCTCCTTCCTTTTCTCTGTCCTCCCTCCCTCCCTTTCTCTGTTCTTTGTTCACTATTTCCTTTCTTTTCTTTGTCCTCCCTCCCTCCCTTTCTGTTCTTCGTTCACTATTTCCTTCCTTCCTCCCTCCCTCCCTCCGTCCCTTTCTCTGTTCTTCCTTCCTCCCTTCCTCCATTTTTCCGTTCTTCCTTCCCTGTTCCTTCCTTCCTTCCTTCCTCCCTTCCTCCATTTTTCCGTTCTTCCTTCCCTGTTCCTTCCTTCCTTCCTTCCCTGTTCCTTCCTTCCTTCCTTCCTTCCTTCCTTCCTTCCTTCCCTGTTCCTTCCTTCCTTCCTTCCCTGTTCCTTCCTTCCTTCCTTCCCTGTTCCTTCCTTCCTTCCCTCTTCCTTCCTTCCTTCCTTCCCTCTTCCTTCCTTCCTTCCTTCCCTCTTCCTTCCTTCCTTCCTTCCCTCTTCCTTCCTTCCCCCTTCCTTCCTTCCTTCCTTCCTTCCTTCCTTTATTATTTGTACCCCGGTCTTACGTCTGGTTTGCCCCAGCCACAACAACCCTGTTTTGATCAGGGCACTGCTCAGGCTGGCCCAGGGTCACTCGGCGAGCTTCGTAGCGAGATTCAAACCCTGGTCTCTCTCTTAAATGCGTGCCTGCCCCTTTAATAGAATTAAACCCTTGCCCTAGATTTACCATCTCCTCTCCTCCCCCTCCAGAAACCTGATACATGGTACAGTTCGCTCTGGCCTTGAGCCTGGGGTCAGAAGGGACCATAACGATGCAAGGAGGGGTGATGGGGAACTGCTGGGCTCCTTATACATTTGTGTGCGGCGCTTTTTCCTCTTCTGATAACTGGAGCTTCGTGTGTAAAGGATTGTGTGTGGAGACAGGATAGGGAGCGAAGCGTAGTTGCCGAGCTTTCTCATCCTACATCCCCCCCCCCCCGCCATAAGGAATGGTATGGCCCGGGCCTAAAAACTTTTTCCTGCCTGGAGCCGAAACTACTAAGAACGTTTCTAGCTTGAGAAGGAGAGTTTAGGCCTTCCTCTTAACTGTCCCCCCCCAGTCATCCCTGTGACTTCCCCCACCCTGGGTCAGCCCATGACCTATTCGGGCCCCTCCTCCCCCCACCCCCCCACTCGGCTCCACTCGGGATAGTCTGTAAAGTAGAGCTGAGGCCTAGTCTGTAGGCTGTAGAGGCGAGGCCTAGTCTGTAGGCTGTAAAGTAGAGGCGAGGCCTAGTCTGTCGGCCTTGGCTGGGGCTAGTATGTAAATGCGAGCCCAGGCCTCCGCCCTGTATCTGAATTCCTTGGCCCTGGCCTGACTCTGTGGGTTTTTGCAGCTGAGGGTTTGGGCTAGTTGGATAATATAGATAATAGATAATTTATTTATTGTCATTGCACAAGTACAAGCACAACGCTATACAAGTGCAACGAAATTGCATGCCATCCCGTAAAAGAAAAAAAGAAAAAGAAAAAAGCACAAAACCAACACACACCAAAAAGGCCACACACCCACACACCCATCACAGCTCTCCAAGGTCATATTATCTGGTTACAGCATTTAAGATGGTTATAGCTCTTGGGTAGTTCTTGGGTAGTTGAATTGATTGTTGTGGGGGCGTTTGTGAGGGGGGGAGTGTTTTTGGGTTGCGGCCTGTGGCTGTGACTCTAGGTTTGGCCGTTTGCCTTTGTCTGGTAATGGCTCTGTGGGTTGTCTGGTAATGGCTGCCTTGGTGGTTTCAGTTGCTCAGTTGATGGCGTCATTATTTGGCGCCACCCTTCAGAGCTTTTGCTGGTGACAGCGCGCTGTTGACTTGGTTTACTTAAGAGGTTCATTATTGTTACACAAATGTATATGCCTTTAAGAGCAGAATGTAATTCTGTAAATCTGATTTGGCAGCTGTGAAGCTGCGCAACAGGTGTTGTTGCAATTGTACTAACGATGGGTGTGATCTACTGTATAAAAGGAGAGTGATGTGTCCACCCATTTGTCTCCGACCACCCCTGGCAGGAGGGATGTTGTATGGGGTTATGTCCATGTAAGCTTTATAAAGTATGCTTTATGTTGTTTTATTTTACTTTAAATAAATCTAACTTCTGTGCAATACAGTCCTCAACTTGCTTCTGTTCTAAATGCCAACACGTGCAATCTGCCTTTCTATTGGATGCTGCTGGTGTCTTCAGAGCTTCTGCTGGTGATGTATAATGTCTGCGACAGATTGTTTTGCGTTTAAACTTTATTTTAGGTATGACAGGTGTGGTTTTTCTGAATTTTTATTATGCCAGATTACTTTGAGATGGTAATGGAAACGCTGTGTCCAAATTTGATGCAATTTGGTCCAGCGGTTACGCAGCAAGCGCGTTTTGGACAAACGCGCAATGGGAACATTTATATATATATAGATATGTATTGCTCACACAATTTGAATCCCAAAGTGAACTACCGTACAAGAATTGAACTCCTGTTTAATTTAATTTAAACAGGAGACAGCAAAAGTGCGGATGTGCATATAAAATGCTTACCATCCTTGTTTTTGTAGATTGGATCATTCTCAACAATAACGGCTCGAATCATACCCATTGCTATTAGAACGCTCTCTCTTCTTTTCAGTTCCTTCTGATCTAAGGAGGTAGGTAGAAAAGAATCATAGAATCATAGAATCCTAGAGTTGAAAGAGACCACAAGGGCCATCCAGTCCAACCCCCTGCCAAGCAGGAAACACCATCAAAGCATTCCTGACAGGTGGCTGTCAAGCCTCTGCTTAAAGACCTCCAAAGAAGGAGACTCCACCACACTCCTTGGCAGCAAATTCCACTGTCGAACAGCTCTTACTGTCAGGAAGTTCTTCCTAATGTTTAGGTGGAATCTTCTTTCTTGTAGTTTGAATCCATTGCTCCGTGTCCGCTTCTCTGGAGCAGCAGAAAACAACCTTTCTCCCTCCTCTATATGACATCCTTTTATATATTTGAACATGGCTATCATATCACCCCTGAACCTTCTCTTCTCCAGGCTAAACATACCCAGCTCCCTAAGCCGTTCCTCATAAGGCATCGTTTACAGGCCTTTGACCATTTTGGTTGCCCTCCTCTGGACACGTTCCAGCTTGTCAATATCCTTCTTGAACTGTGGTGCCCAGAACTGGACACATTATTCCAGGTGAGGTCTGACCAGAGCGGAATACAGTGGTACTATTACTTCCCTTGATCTAGATGCTATACTCCTATTGATGCAGCCCAGAATTGCATTGGCTTTTTTAGCTGCTGCATCACACTGTTGACTCATGTCAAGTTTGTGGTCTACCAAGACTCCTAGATCCTTTTCACTTGTACTGCTCTCAAGCCAGGTATCACCCATCCTGTATTTGTGCCTTTCATTTTTTTTGCCCAAGTGCAGTACTTTACATTTCTCCCTGTTAAAATTCATCCTGTTTGCCTTGGCCCAGTTCTCTAATCTGTTAAGGTCATTTTGAAGTGTGATCCTGTCCTCTGGGGTATTATCCACCCCTCACAATTTGGTGTCATCTGCAAACTTGATCAGGATGCCCTCAAGCCCATGAAGAAATGAAGAAAATGTATTCTAGCACACTAGTCTGATAAGCTGGGGAAGAGGATACTTGGTTTCAAACTGCTATTAATATTGAATTTTAACTGCTGACTTGTAACATGTCCCGAGACCTTAGGGAGAAGGGCGAATAAAAAAATCAAATCAACAGAAACAAGAATGCGACTTCTATTAATATTTTCTGCTCCAAACCCTTATACTGAGGTTTCCTATGCCTTGATTGTGGCTGCCCTGGTGGTCTGAAGTCCTGTTTCCATTTGGCCTGTTGCTTCTGTCATCAGATGGTTGGCCCTCCATAGAGAGCATTAGATTTTTGGTTATCTAGATACATCTGTCCTCTTTGTCCTACGGACGTGCATTTGCCCTGCTGCATGTGTAAAATATGCAAATTCTTAGATCATTTGACTCCCTCTCCCTGAGCGTTGCTTACTTTGGAGTGCCCTTTAAAAACGAATTATCTAGGCAAGTAGGCCATGTGTTCATCTATCCAGTGCTATTTTTCTAGAAAAAGAGGTGCCAGAACTCACCTTGAATACCTCCCTTGTTCTCTTAGAATGGCAATGACGCTCACCAGAGAGGGGCCAGAACTGAGTCCTGATGAATTCCGGCTGAAAAAGCCCTGCATATATCTCGATATTTAGGTAGACTCTGGACCCTCCCACTTTGGCCATGGCCTTATCCTCTGCAGTCTGTTTTCCTTCAAGGGACTGGAGCCCTAGCAGAGGGCAGGAATGGGGGCTCTCCCACAGCAAATGAGGATGAGTTGGGAAAGGAGCAGAGAATGGAAACTGGCAAAGGGAATTGTCCAGGGTGTCCCAGAGACTCGTGTTAGCCTGTGCTACTGTTCCAAGTGCTGCAATTCACTTAATAATAATAATAATAATAATAATAATAATAATAATTTATTATTTATACCCCGCCCATCTGGCCGGGTCTCCCCAGCCACTCTGGGCGGCTTCCAACAAACATTAAAATACATACACATGTCACTGATAAAAAACTTCCCTGAACAGGGCTGTCTTCAGGCATTTTCTAAATGTCAGATAGTTGTTAATACCTTTGACTTCTGATGGGAGGGCGTTCTACACGGCGGGCGCCACTACCGAGAAGGCCCTCTGCCTGGTTCCCTTTAGCTTTGCTTCTCGCAGTGAGGGAACCGCCAGAAGGCCCTCGGCACTGGATCTCAGTGTCCGGGCTGAATGGTGGGGGTGGAGACGCTCCTTCAGGCATACAGGACCGAGGCTGTTTAGGGCTTTAAAGGTCAGCACCAACACTTTGAATTGTGCTCGGAAACGTACTGGGAGCCAATGTAGTTCTTTCAGGACCGGTGTTATGTGGTCCCAGCGCCCACTCCCAGTCACCAGTCTAGCTGCCGCATTCTGGATTAATTGCAGTTTCCGGGTCACCTTCAAAGGTAGCCCCACGTAGAGCGCATTGCAGTAGTCCAAGCGGGAGATAACTAGAGCATGCACCACTCTGGCGAGACAGTCTGCGGGCAGGTAGGGTCTCAGCCTGCGTACCAGATGGAGCTGGTAGACAGCTGCCCTGGACACAGAATTAACCTGCGCTTCCATGGACAGCTGTGAGTCCAAAATGACTCCCAGGCTGCGCACCTGGTCCTTCAGGGGCACAATTACCCCATTCAGGACCAGGGAATCCCCCACACCTGCCCGCCCCCTGTCCCCCAAAAACAGTACTTCTGTCTTGTCAGGATTCAATCTCAATCTGTTAGCCGCCATCCATCCTCCAACCGCCTCCAGGCACTCACACAGGACCTTCACCGCCTTCACTGGTTCTGATTTGAAAGAGAGGTAGAGCTGGGTATCATCCGCGTACTGATGAACACCCAGCCCAAACCCCCTGATGATCTCTCCCAGCGGCTTCATATAGATATTTAAAAGCATGGGGGAGAGAACAGAACCCTGAGGCACCCCACAAGTGAGAGCCCAGGGGTCTGAACACTCATCCCCCACCACCACTTTCTGAACACGGCCTAGGAGAAAGGAGCGGAACCACTGTATAACAGTGCCCCCAGCTCCCAGCTCCTCTAGACGGTCCAGAAGGATGTTATGGTCAATGGTGTCAAAGGCCGCTGAGAGATCCAGCAGAACTAGAAAACAGCTCTCACCTTTGTCCCTAGCCCGCCGGAGATCATCAACCAGTGCGACCAAGGCAGTTTCAGTCCCATGATGAGGCCTGAACCCCGACTGGAAGGGATCCAAATGGTCCGCATCCTCCAGGCGTGCCTGGAGTTGTTCAGCAACCACCCGTTCAATCACCTTGCCCAAGAATGGTAAATTTGAGACTGGGCGATAGTTGGCCATATTGGCCGGGTCTAAAGATGTTTTTTTAAGAAGCGGTTTAATGACCGCCTCTTTCAGCGGGTCTGGGAAGACTCCCTCACAGAGGGAAGCATTCACCACCCCGCGGAGCCCATCGCCCAGCCCTTCCCGGCTCGCTTTTATTACCCAGGATGGGCAAGGATCAAGGAGACAGGTGGTCGGTTTCACTCGTCCAAGCAGCCTGTCCACATCCTCGGAAGTAACAGATTGGAATTGATCCCACGTAACATGACCAGACAGGGCTCTAGCACTCTTCTGCCCCAGTCCTGCTCCCACGGTGGAGTCTACCTCCTTCCGAATCTGAGCGACTTTATCTGCAAAAAACTTTGCAAAAGCATTGCAGGAGATCTTGGGGTCCCTACCAGACCCCGGTGACAAAGGTGGTTCTGATAGAGTCCGAACCACCTGGAAGAGTCTCCTGCTGCTGTTTTCTGCAGATGCAATAGAAACGGCGAAGAAGGTCCTCTTCTCCGTCGCCACTGCTACTTGGTAGGCTCGAAGCTGAGCTCTAGCCCGTGTCCGGTCTGATTCAGAATGAGTTTTCCTCCACCGGCGCTCTAGCCGTCTCAACGACTGTTTCATCGCCCTCAGCTCCGGGGAAAACCACGGGGCTGTCCGGGCTCCATGCAAACGTATTCGGGGAGAACAAAACAGGGCCGTTACTCTCACTGGGTGACAGCTGTAACTCACCCCCTAAAGGGGTAAATGGAAGCTGCATCCTGCCATCTCTTTCTGGAAATGCTATTGGCATTAAAACAAAGCCCGCAATATTAGTTGCAAAGTCCGCCAATTATGTACTTACACAGATTGTAAAGCAACAGTGTCAGGACAGTAAGGATTAAAATCTCAAATATAATCAATCTTTCACCCGCTGGAGATTGGAAGAAAGTAACCAATTCCTGAAAAGTAGATACTTGAAGAAAGAAAATTCTGCTTTAGCCATCAATAGCCAACATACCATTCCCACCCCAGGAAAAAGGGTTTCCATATGCTGTGGAAGCCATCGGCCAGAGACAGTCAATTGTTCAAGGGGTGGGCACTTGGGAGGGTAAGCAGGTTGAGGAAGCAAGCTGAGGTGCCTTGCTGCTGGAGGAAACTTTTCTGACCAATGTCTGGATCAGAAGACAGTAGCCTTTGATATTACTTTCTGCCCCCTGACAAGTGACAAGATGCTCCCTCCACACACACAATTCCACACCCACAAGCTGAGCTGACCAGGCCATTGGCTCTTATCTCGATGCTGCTGATGGGGCAGAAGACTAACTGAGGAGGTGCAGTGCAGCTTGTGTGGTCTAGCCATCTCTAGCCACCCCAGCACTTGCTACCTGAGGCAACTGCCTCATTCTGCCTAATGGGACAGCCATTCCTGACTGCGCACACTCAAGGACCACAGCAGCCAGCAGCAAAGAGTGGGCTCACCCCTGGGGTTTCTATGGGGTTTAGTGGATCTCTGGGTCCCAAAGAGCTGTGTGGGCTTTTCTCGGCACTCCTCCCTGGCACAACATGACTGGTTCCACTCCCTGCCCATCTCTCCATCAACTTCCCTTTCCTGTGCATTCCTCTACTTTATACAGTGCTGTATACAGACCATCAGTTTCATTTCCTGGTGCTGTACTCTCTCTGGACTGTGCTAGACCATCAGTTTCATTTCCTGGTCCTGTAGGCTCTCTGGACTGTGCTAGACCATCAGTTTCATTTCCTGGTGTTGTACTCTTTCTGGGCGCTGCAGGCCTTCTGGGCGCTACACGCTTTGCGAGCGCTGGCTTCCCCATCCTCTCAGTTTTGTCTGAATAAGAATAAGACAAGAACAAATGGAGAATGCCGGTAGCACTATCAGCACATTAGGTACAGAGTGGTGTCTATCAGTATTAGACCATCCTTTCCTGTAAAGAAGTTGTTGAGTCTAATATAACTGAAATATCTTTAAAACAAAATAAAAAAATTCCTTCCAGTAGCACCTTAGAGACCAACTAAGTTTGTTCTTGGTATGAGCTTTCGTGTGCATGCACACTTCTTCAGATACACTGAAACAGAAGTCACCAGACCCTTATATATAGTGAGAGGGTGGGAGGGGTATTACTCAGAAGGGTGGTGGGAATGGGTGATAGGCTGATAGCTGTGATAAACCTGCTGACGACTGTTAACGACTGCAATTAATCTTACAGGAAAAAGCAAGGGGTGAGAAGGTTAAAAATAGCTTTGTCATGCACAATGAGATAAGAATCCATTGTCTTTATTCAGACCAGGTCTCTCCATGGTTTTAAGCTTGGTAATGAGTCGCAATTCTGCAACTCATTACCAAACTTAAAACCATGGAGAGACCTCCCACCCTCTCAGGAAAGTGTTAAATCCACCTCACCTCTTTCTGTTTCGATAACTTCTTCTTATCATGGAACAATCTTTTCTCTAATTTCTTCTTAAGGTTCTTTCATCCTTCCACCGGCTAAGAACCACCTCCCTTGTGATGTCAGGTATTCCAGAACTCCTCCCCTTTAGTCTATACCATTTCCTGATTGGCTCCTCATCATATCCAATCAGCATTCCACATAAAACATAAACCCAGGAAAATGTTTATTTCAGATTTGTTATACCACCTATTTTTTCAAAAGTTATTGGATTTTTATTTTTTTATTTAGGTCGGGTGCATGCTTTGGGTTCCATGATCACTGCAGATGGTGATAGCAGTCATGAAATTAGAAGACGCCTACTTCTTGGGAGAAAAGCAATAACAAACCTAGACAGCATCTTAAAAAGCAGAGACATCACCTTGGCGACAAAGGTCCATATAGTTAAAGCTATGGTTTTCCCAGTAGTGATGTATGGAAGTGAGAGCTGGACCATAAAGAAGACTGGTCACCGAAGAATTGATGCTTTTGAATTATGGTGCTGGAGGAGACTCTTGAGGAGGCATCCCCAAACTGCTGCCCTCCAGATCCTGAAGCTGAGGCTCCAAGACTTTGGCCACCTCATGAGAAGAAAAGACTCCCTGGAAAAGACCCTGATGTTGGGAAAGATGGAGGGCACAAGGAGAAGGGGACGACAGAGGACGAAATGGTTGTACAGTGTTCTCGAAGCCACCAACATGAGTCTGACCAAACTGCGGGAGGCAGGGGAAGACAGGAGTGCCTGGCGTGCTCTGGTCCAGGGGTCACAAAGAGTCGGACACAACTAAACGACATTGCCGGATTTTAAATTATACTACGAAGCGGCATGTATAGAATGGTTAGGAGAATGGATCAAACTTTAAAATACAGATATTCTGGATTTGGAGGGTGTGGAAAACAGATTTGGGTGGTTAACTTATAGAGAACTGTTAACAGTCGAAGATAATACTATGAAGACCAAGCCATATGATGAAATAAAAGGTAAAGTAACAGGATGGATAGAATACCACTAATTGAACAGCATTTTTGTAAAAGACAAAAAATTAAAGGGGTTTGATCAGGAAAAATCGATGATAGAGAAGACATTATTAAAAAATAATATGAAAATATTATCAAGAATATATGATTTTTGTCTGGAATGGAACACCAAAGATGAGGAGATTAAAAGCGTAATGATAGAGACTTCCGGTCAAGCGCCATACTGTTCAGTCGGGTAAATCTCGCTTTTGAGGTTTTCCAGCTCCATCAGGGTGGGGGTGCCGTAACCGCGCTGCGGACCCCCGAAAGAGCCTCAGGTAGAGTGACCTGAGGACATGGTGATCCAGCGGGTACCCGGAGAAGTCTCCCCTGCTCCCCGGTAGCTCTATTAAGAGCTGCCAAGAGCGAGCGGGGTGGTAGACTTCCCTGACTGAGCGAAGCAGCGTAAACTGGCGGCAAATGAGCGCTTGATTTCTCTTGAGAAAGGACTAAAAAGCAACAATTGGACACCGTGAGTACCAAAAGGATTTTGATTTAATTGGCAAAACGAAGGAATTTGATTGCGGAAGGGATTTAAAAAAGGAGGTCCGTCTATTTCCGCTGCAGCAAAAGTGAAAGTAACTGAAAGGAGACTGTAGCCGCGAAAGGACTATTTTTCTAAGTACTTCCAATACATTAACTGTAAACCCCCTTTTTCGGGTCGGGCGAAGGGGGGGAATTGTACTGTGATATTCCCTGTGAATTTGAACCTTTTAAAGATTAAAGAGACACCGCTCACCCTCTGGAATGCGGAGACCGGGTCAGAGCGGCAGAGATTCATTGTGACGTGACAAAGAGACTGCATACTTGCTACTTTCGTTTCTGACTGGTTAGCTTTGAACTATTTTAAGCTGCTACATAGCCCTAAATCGTTACAACTGGGGAACATGCTTGCTTATTGTGCAACATACTGACTTTTTCACATTATATTTGGCAAAGTTACAACTCCAGAGAGTGAGAGAAACGGCAGACTGTCTGTTTAAAAATTTTCTGTCTTTATGCTCTCTGCTACTTTTTTCTGGGAACAATTCCAAAAGACTGAACTATTCATCCGGTTGTCTGTGTGCTCTAGCTCTCTGGGAACAAGCCCAAAAGACTAAAACTGCTATCTTATCTTGACTTGACCTTGAATACTCGCAGTTGCAGGGATTCTTTACAACATGACAGATGATGCTGTGGTCACTAGATCAAAAAAAATACCCAAGGGAGGGAGGAGGAAGGAAAGACTCTCTGTCAGGGGCTACAGGAAGCGCCATAGGGGAACAGGTGCTGGCAGCACTGGCAGATTTTAGAAAAGATTTAAACAAAAATACAGAAGGACTGAATAAAAATACAGATCGTATTGATGCCTTAAATAAACAAGTCCAACTACCGCACAATTGCGCTCATTTCACACGCTAGCAAGGTTTTGCTAAAAATTCTACAAGGCAGGCTTAAGCAGTATGTGGACCGAGAACTCCCAGAAGTGCAAGCTCGATTTCGAAGGGGCAGAGGAACCAGAGACCAAATTGCAAACATGCGCTGTATTATGGAGAAAGCTAAAGAGTTCCAGAAAAACATTTACTTCTGCTTCATTGACTACGCAAAAGCTTTTGACTGTGTCGACCACAGCAAACTATGGCAAGTTCTTAAAGAAATGGGAGTGCCTGATCACCTCATCCGTCTCCTGAGAAATCTCTATGTGGGACAAGAAGCTACAGTTAGAACTGGATATGGAATAACTGATTGGTTCAAAATTGGGAAAGGAGTACGACAAGGCTGTATATTGTCTCCCTGCTTATTTAACTTATATGCAGAATTCATCAGGCGAAAGGCTGGACTGGATGAATCCCAAACCGGAATTAAGATTGCCGGAAGAAAGATCAACAACCTCAGATATGCTGATGATACAACCTTGATGGCAGAAAGTGAGGAGGAATTAAAGAACCTTTTAATGAGGGTGAAAGAGGAGAGCGCAAAATATGGTCTGAAGCTCAACATCAAAAAAACTAAGATCATGGCCACTGGTCCCATCACCTCCTGGCAAATAGAAGGGGAAGAAATGGAGGCAGTGAGAGATTTCACTTTCTTGGGTTCCATGATCACTGCAGATGGTGACAGCAGTCACGAAATTAGAAGACGCCTGCTTCTTGGGAGAAAAGCAATGACAAACCTAGACAGCATCTTAAAAAGCAAAGACATCACCTTGCCAACAAAGGTCCGCATAGTTAAAGCTATGGTTTTCCCAGTAGTAATGTACGGAAGTGAGAGCTGGACCATAAAGAAGGCTGATCGCCGAAGAATTGATGCGTTTGAATTATGGTGCTGGTGCTGGAGGAGACTCTTGAGAGTCCCATGGACTGCAAGAAGATCAAACCTATCCATTCTTAAAGAAATCAACCCTGAGTGCTCATTAGAAGGACAGATCCTGAAGTTGAGGCTCCAGTACTTTGGCCACCTCATGAGAAGAGAAGCCTCCCTAGAAAAGACCCTGATGTTGGGAAGGATTGAGGGCACAAGGAGAAGGGGACGACAGAAGATGAGATGGTTGGACAGTGTTCTCGAAGCTACTAACATGAGTTTGGACAAACTGCGAGAGGCAGTGAAGGATAGGCGTGCCTGGCGTGCTCTGGTCCATGGGGTCACGAAGAGTCGGACACGACTGAACGACTGAACAACAACAACAAAGAGGCAAATACAGAGGGCATAAAGCAACTAGGGGCATTGAGGTAAGAAATATCAGAAACTAAGACACAAGTGGCACAAGTCGAGTCAAGAGTAACAAATTTGGAATCAGTTCGGGTACAGGACCTGGAAAGGCAGCAAGAGGCGGCTCAATCGGCAATCTCTTTTCTACAGTGAAAGAAATAGAAAAGAATTTGCGTCTAAGAGGTTTGCCAGAATTGGAACAAGGGGATTTCAAGACTTTTCTTATCCAGGAGTCTGCTGACTGTTGGGATTTGGAGAAGGAAGAAGTGGAATCTAAGATTGTTAAGGCCTACAGATTTGGAACAAAAGGGAAAACAGAATCAAAGATCATTAACGATTGTATGGTGGAATTCCAGAATAAAGAACAAAGAGACCAAATTTTGGGCCTGCACTATAAAAAGAATTTTGAAGTTCACCAACACAGAATTGTGCTATATAAGGATATCCCAAAAAAAATTCTAGACCTGAGAGGAAACTACGCCGACCTGACAGGAGCCTTAAAAAGGAAGGGAATTTTCTTTCGGTGGGAATTCCCACAAGGACTTTCTTTCAAATACAAAGAAAGGAAGATAAGAATCAGATCATTAGAGGACAAGAGGAAATTCCTGGATAAGAACGCAGCAGACTTTGAGGACCCCAGAGGACAAGACCCATAACTGCTACTGGGAACTGTACCCCTCCTTAGTCTATTGGGGGCGAGACCAGGAGCTGGACCAGGACCAGGAACAGAAGAGGAACCAGTCGCAGGAGCAGGAGCAGGACCTAATTAGGAAAAATGGCCCTTAAAATTTTATCTTGGAATGTTAAGGCCAGGAGAAACCAGGTAAATCATGTGTTAATTAAACAGAATTTGGACTTGATTTGTTTACAAGAGACTCACGTGATCAGACTTCATAGAATAAAAATAAAAAATAAAATAAAAAATTGGGCCAGGAATTTATTTTATCAGCCAGAGTCAAGAAGAGAGGAGTTGTAATATACGCCAAAGAAAAGTGCAATCCTAAATTGGTGTTTAAAGATGAAGAAGGAAGATATGTTGCAATACAAATATCGGTGCAATGCAAAAAAAAAAAAAATGATACTGGGACTTTATGCACCAAATGACGGTAAATTGGACTTTTATAAGAAACTCCAAAGCACATTGCTGGACTATAAGGATTACAAAATAATCTGTTTGTGGGACTTCAATGGAGTAGTCTCCACTTTAATGGACAGATCTCAAAGAGTAAGATTAACAAATGAAGGAAGACTACCAAGGACGTTTTTCGACATGACAGACAACCTGGACTGGATTGATACATGGAGATTAAAGAATCCAATGGACAATGAGGCAATTTATTTTTCAGAGGCGATGCATGTCGTGGAGTAGGCCCGATTACATATGGGTATCTAGGGAGCTTGCCCCAAAGATACTCAAAGCAGAAATACATCCAAAAACATGTTCTGACCATAATGCAGTACAACTGGATTTGAGACTAACTCCGCAGGGCTCGTTCAGATGGAGGATGAATGATTCTCTCTTCAGAAATGAGGACATCTGTGAGAAGGCCCAAAAGACCCTATAGGACTATTTTGAAATAAATTTAAATTCTTTGGTGGAAAAAAGGGTCGTATGGGACACAAGTAAGGCTGTGATGAGAGGATTCTTGATACAACAAAATGCTGTAAGGAAGAAGAAACAAAATGCAAAGAAGGACAATATCCTGACACAACTTAAGGAAAAAGAAAAGAAATTGAGAGGCAACCCTGAGAATCTACAAGTACAAAAAGAAATAAAACTATTGCAAGTGCAGTATTCACAATGGATAAATCAGGAAATTGAGTGGAAAATTAAACTGCTAAGGCAAAAGACATTTGATTCAGCAAATAAGTGTGGGAAATTACTAGCCTGGCAGTTGAAGAGGAGGCAAAAACAAAACACAATTACAAATGTTGTAGATGGAAAAAACATAGAGAACCCTGCGGAGATCAGAAAAGGATTTCAGAAATACTACAAACAGTTGTACAAAGAAAATAACCAAGATAAAGCCAAAATAAAACAGTTTTTGGACAAAAATGGTTTGCATAAGATCCCAGAAGACAAAAAAAGCCCCACTCAACTATCTTATCACAAGGAAGGAAGTAGAAACAGCAATCGATCAAATGCAGATAGGCAAGGCGCCAGGACCAGACGGGCTAACAGCAAAGTACTACAGGACTTTAAAAGACTGGTTGATTCAACCTTTGATGGAGGTTTGCAATGACATATTAAGGGGAAGCAAGGCACCCGAATCTTGGAAGGAAGCATACATCACCCTGATACCAAAACCAGATTCTGACAAAGCTCAAATGAAAAATTACAGACCAATCTCCTTACTTAATGTGGATTATAAAATATTTGCAAATATAATGGCCACTAGACTTAAGAAAGTCCTGAATGAGGTTATCCACAGAGACCAAGCCGGTTTTCTACCGGGAAGGCACATAAATGGAAATATCAGTAATATTGTGGATATCTTAGAGAGGCTGGAAACTAAAAGAAATACTAAAGCTTTATTGATGTTTATTGACGCTGAAAAGACCTTTGACAACATTTCTTGGAGTTTCATGAAAGAAAATTTCGGGAAAATTGAGGTTGGAACAAATTTTATGTATGGTATAAATGCTATATATACTGAGCAGAAAGCTAAGATAATAGTCAATAATGTGGTATCAGAAGATATTAGAATTGAGAAAGGAACAAGACAATGGTGCCCAATTTCCCCATTATTATTTATAACTGTCCTGGAGGTCCTGCTGAACATGATCAGGAAAGACAAAGAGATAAAAGGAGTAGGGGTGGGGGTAAAAGAATACAAACTAAAAGCCTTTGCAGATGACCTAGTGTTGACCCTACAAGAACCAGAAACCAGTGCCATTAACAGGTAGATAGTCATGTTGGTCTGCCATAGTCAAAACAAAATAAAAAAATTCCTTCCAGTAACACCTTAGAGACCAACTAAGTTTGTTCTTGGTATGAGCTTTCGTGTGCATGCACACTTCTTCAGATACACTGAAACAGAAGTCACCAGACCCTGATATATAGTGAGAGGGTGGGGAGGGGTATTACTCAGAGGGGTGGTGGGAATGGGTGAAAGGTTGATAGCTGTGGTAAACCTGTTGACGACTGTTAACGACTGCAATTAGTCTTACAGGAAAAAGCAAGGGGTGAGAAGGTTAAAAAAGCTTTGTCATGTATAATGAGATAAGAATCCAATGTCTTTGTTCAGACCAGGTCTCTCCATGGTTTTAAGCTTGGTAATGAGTCGCAATTCAGCAACTTCTCTTTCCAGTCTATTTCTCAAATTCCTTTGCAATAAGACAGCTACTTTGAGATCTTGTATAGAGTGTCCTGGGAGATTGAAGTGCTCTCCTACTGGTTTCTCTGTCTTGTGATTCCTGATGTCAGATTTATGTCCATTTATCCTTTGGCGTAGGGTTTGGCCTGTTTGTCCAATATAGAGAGCTGAAGGGCACTGTTGGCATTTGATGGCATACACAATGTTAGACGATGAGCAATTAAATAGTCCTGAGATGGTATGTTTGATGTTGTTGGGGCCAGTAATGGTGTTGTCCGGGTGTATGTGGCAGCAAAGTTGGCATCTGGGTTTATTACAGGTTCTGGTGCCAGTGTCTGTGTTAAGGCTGGTTGTGGTATTGTTGTGGGTGAGGAGTTGTTTAAGATTGGGTGGCTGTCTGTAGGCGATGAAAATCCCCTAGGACAACCAAACTAGGTGTCTCGAGGAGAACATCCGCCCCGACCTGAAGCAGCTTTGGCAGGGAATCCTTGGTGCAACGGGGAGGTCGGTACACCAAAAGGAATCCTGTACTGCCCCTATTGCCCAACTTCCAGAACATGCACTCAGAAAACTGGGTCTTCCCAATAGGACGCCTGGTGCAAACTAATGACTTCCTAAAACTAATGACTTCCTAAAAGCCCTTGTGGGCCTTAATTTTGTCATACCATAAATATGCATGCCATCCAAATACATTATCATATCCTTCCAAGTCTAATACATCAGTATTTTCCAGCAAAAACCAATCTTTCAACCAGCAGAAGGCCGCAGCCTCAAAATGTATACTGAAATCTGGCAGGGAGAAGGCCCCCTCTTTCCTTAGAGTCAGTCAAGATCTTATATTTAATTCTGGGTTTCTTCCCCTGCCAGACAAATCTTGATAGGTCATTCTGCCATTTTTAAAGGATTCCATTTTGTCAACAATTGGTAGAGCTTGGAATAAATACAGCATTTTAGGCAATACATTCATCTTGATCACAGCAATTCGGCCCATAAGGGACAATTTCAAATTATACCAAATCTCCAAATCTCTCTTAATTTCATTCCACACTTTCTCATAATTGCCAATTCTTTAGCCGTGACACCCCTTCTGTTTCTTTAAATACCAAAACTCCAACAGAAAACAAAACATACATACATTATATACATAAACCCAGTCTTGTCATCAATTCCTTATGACATGTTGCTGGCAAATTTGATAACTCCATTCTGTACACAATCTCTAACATTTGCGTGACGAATAGCAATGTGTTTTGATGCAGATTTCATAATTTCTGAGCCCGCTAGTGCAATACACAATTGACTATCCTCATACACCTGGATGGGCAAATCCTCTTTACAATCCAGATCTTTCAGTAACCGAATATACCACATGATTTCATTACATGCTAGTGATAGACTTCCATATTCAGCCTCACAGGATGAAGTTGCGACAAATCCCTGTTTCTTTGATCTCCATCCTATTAGGGAATTGGCAAACATTATAACCATTCCACTTGTGGATTTTCTGGTAGCTACACAGCTTCCCCAGTCTGCATCAACAAATACTTCAAGTCTCTCATCTTGTGTACTAGATATCTTCAAACACACATTTAATGTTCCCCTTAGATATCTAATAATCCTTTTCACAGCACACCAATCTATTGTACTGGGTTTAAATACACGTTGGCTCAGAACATTTGTAGCACATGCAATGTCTGGCCTTGACCACTGGCTTAAATACAAAAATGATCCTAATATTGATTGATACAACTCAGGCTGATCAAATTCATCATTACATACTATCCTTTGGAAATCTGGTATCATAGGTGTCTGAACTGGCTTGCAGTCTTCCATGCCAAACTGCTCTATTAAATGAAGAATTTTCTCTTTCTGGCTTAACAGAAAACTTCCATCAGCTTCCTGCCTTACTTCTACTCCCAAGTAGTTGCTTACAGGCCCTAAGGCTTTAAGCTTAAACCTCTTTTCAAGCTGACTTATGAGTTTCTGGATTTCACCTGCGGAACTCCCTGCTACAAGCAAATCATCGACAAAGACTAAGAGCATCAGATATTTGTCACCAGTTCCCTTAGTGTAAAGGCATGGATCAGCTACACTCTTTTTAAAACCAAGTTTTATAAGGGTTTCATTTAAACACTGGTTCCAGCACCTTCCACTTTGTTTTAAACCATTGTTGTTGTTCAGTCGTTCAGTCGTGTCCGACTCTTCGTGACCCCATGGACCACCATAAACAGCCTTTTTTAAACCATAAACAGCCTTTTTTAAACACCAGACTGCACCATTTCTCTCTTCAAAACCAGGAGGTTGTCTCATCAATACTTCATGGTCTAAATTTGCATTCAGATATGCAGTATCAAAATCAAAATGATGCACTGCTAGTTGTCTTACAGCAGCAATAGACAGCATTAAACGGAAAGTTTCACTTTTCACAGTGGGAGAAAACACTTCATCATAACTCTCCCCTTTAATCTGAGTGAATCCTCTGGCTACTAGTCTGGCTTTAAAACGTGGCTCTCCAGATGCAAGAGTTTTTCTTTTGTAGACCCACTTGCATGATACCACTCTGCCACTAGGTGGCGCCATTACAGTCTCAAACACTTTGTTACGTTTGAAAGATTCCATTTCTTCCTTCATAGCTTGTTGCAACAAAGTACGTTCCCCAGGGGGTAAGTCTAAGACTTCATCATAGCTTTGTGGCTCTACACTATTTACATTACAGACTCTCACTCCTCCTATGGTGAAACGCTGAGGAGGTACACCCTTGTTTGTACGCTGAGAGCGTCTAGGCAAAACTATCTTCCTGCTCTCTTACCTCAGGCTCTTCTTCCTCTTCCTCTGGAGAAGAAGTATTATCTATTGCCTCATCTTTTGGTGAAATCTGTGCCCCCTCCTCATCATGATCTTTTGTTTCCAATGGCTGAGGAGAAGCCTCTTCTCTTACTTGCTGGGGCAATAGGCAATCTGGGTTAGCATGGATCATGGTCCACCTGTCCTGGTCAGCGAAGTCTGCGCTTCGTGACAGAACCACACGTCCTGAGTGTAAATTGAAACGCCACCCTTTGCCATAGGACTGATATCCCACAAACCGCAGTTTCTGTGCTCTAGCGCCCCCTTTTTGACGCTGACCTTTGGGGATATTTACATGTGCCCAAGAACCCCAATTATGGAGCATCGACCATTCTGGTTCTTTCCCAAACAATACACAATAAGGTATATCCTTTATAGAGCTTGTCCAGGTTCTATTAATCAAAAAATTTGCTGTGAGAAAAGCCTCACCCCACAGCCTATGATTGTGACCTAATCCTGCATCCACTAGCAGGCAGTCCTTTACTGACTGTATTACAGCCCCACGTCTCTCACACAGACCATTTTCAGCAGGGCTATAAGGGTTGGTCAAATGATGAGTAATACCCTTACGTCGCAACCACGCCCCAAACTGTTTATTCAAAAATTCCCCGCCCCTATCTGTTTGCAACTGCACAACAGGGCGGTTGAAGCGCTTTTCAACTTGGACAACCCATTCTCTGAATGTGGAGAAACACTCTGATTTCTGCTTTAACAAAAACAGCCAACTAAAGCGTGATTTATCATCTATTACCAGAAAAGCATATCTGGCGCCCCCTTCAGTCTGTTGTGGAAAAGGACCTATCACATCACAATGGACAAGTTCTAAAACTTCTTTAGATACCCTGTCACTTTTAGAAGCCACAGGCTTTCTCTTAGATTTAGCCATTTTACATACATTGCAGTCTAAGAAACAGTTACAGCTATTTACTTTCAGGTTCTTGCACACCTTTTGCATCTCTGAAAGCACACGAAAATTAGCATGACCCAATTTTCTATGTAGTTCATGTTCACACCCCTTATGAACTGGAAAATTCTCCTGAACCACCTGGGCTACTTTAACAGGTTTGTTTTGCATTACATATAACCCATTTTCTAATTTTGCATGGCCACATACCTGAGTTCCTTTCTTTATCATACAACCATCCTGTGTGAACTCAATACTATACCCTGCATTAATCAAACAGCTTACAGACAATAAACAATAGTCCAAACTGCTGACAAACAGAGTCTCTGGTAAAGTAGTGTTCAAACACTGCAGGAAACATACCCCCTGGCCATCAATCTTGCTTTTAAAACCATCAGCAAGATAAACTGAGTCTTTTTCGTCGACTGGCTTCCTCAGGGTCCTAAAGTCCTTCCGGCTATTGCAGATAATTCTGCTACTGCCAGAGTCCAGCAACCACGTTCCTCGAGGTATCTTCCTCTCCTCTCGAGAAACAGCAGACACAAACTGAGCAGAACGCGTGTTCTTCTTTCCTGAAGAGAACCCCTTCTGCTTACGTTTCTGCGTCGATTGCTGTCTCTGCTCCACGTCGTCTCCTGGCAGCCTCGCCCTGCATTGCCATTGGAGATGCCTGGGTTGGTTGCATCTGTAGCATCTCCTCACTGCCATGGCCAAATCCAAATCTTGTCGTTGCTGTGTTTGTAGATTCTGTTGCTGGCCCCCTCGGCTGTAACTCCTCCTCTCCTGGAGTTCAGCCTGTCTATCTGACCTTCTTTCTGCTTCTTCGGTCAACCTTCCAACCACATACTCAAGGGTCAGATCTCGGGGACGCATACTCTCCATGCTATTAATCACGGGCAACCAGCTTTCAGGCAAACTTGAAAGAATAATGTAGGTCTGGTCAGTCTCATCATAACGCTTTCCTCTCTGTTGTAGTTGGAGAAACAGAGATTTCAGCGTTTGCAGATGAGTTGCCAAACCCTCACCTTCCTTCATCACAGTCCTGAACAGCCTTCTAGTCAGAGAAATTATAGTTCCAGCAGTTTCTCTGACATGCATTGCCCTTAACAGACTCCAGCACTCAAATGCTGTGCTGGCATTTGCAACATGCAATAACTGAGAGTTGCTCAAACACAGCATAATTTGGGTACGAGCCCTTTCATCTAGTCGTTTTTTCTCAACAGAGTCAGTTATGAAAACCTCATTCTCCACACAGTCCCACAGTCCATCTCTCCTCAGCAACTGCTGCATTCGTATTGACCATGTTAGCCAGTTGCTCTCAGTGAGTAGTTCAAAAGGAATGCCTCCCCCAATATTAACAATTTGGGGAGACTGGAAATCTGCCATCCTAGCTGGTACTTGCTGAGCCCCTTCCGTGGGACCTCCAGGAATTTCCTCTGACTCACGTTTTAAAGTCTGCTCAGATGGTCCAGGCTGGCACTCACCGGCTTCTGGCTGCTGCCTCCGACGACCCTCGGGTCCCACCTGGCTCTGCAACCAGTGTAGCCGCTCTGTGAGTCGCCTGTAACGGTCCTGGATCGAGTCAATCTGTTCCAGCAGCCGACTCCGGGTACTTCCCTGCTGCTCCAGCGTTGACTTAGACCGCCTGCTCCCTTCTGAGCCGCTGTTAGTTGTTCTGCACTCTGCTTATGCTCAGGAACACTGGGCCCATAACCGATCAGTGTTTGCAGACGAAAAAAGTTCTGACCTCCTTTGCCTAGTCCTCGGACCCTAGTCTGCACAAAGAGTCCTTGAGAAAAAAATACTTTGCAGAATGCAGCGTTTATTCTTAAAAAATCTTCTCCAACCACAACCAACAGCTTTTGCACACAGCAAACTCAGCTTCCATCAAACAACCAACCCACTCAATAATCAAACTAACATTTTAGCTACTTTATATACACTGATACAATTAGGTCATAGGTTGCTGACTCATGCTGACTTTCTTTTAGTATTAAAGGAACAGCGGCCAATTCTTTAGCCGTGACAGCCCAAATTCCTGTATAGTCTCCAGTGCTTTAATGGCACTGTCAAAACAAAATAAAAAAATTCCTTCCAGTAGCACCTTAAAGACCAACTAAGTTTGTTCTTGGTATGAGCTTTCGTGTGCATGCACACTTCTTCAGGGGATTTTAACATCCATGCCGACACGACCTTACAAGGGGCCGCTCGGGACTTCGTGGAAAGCATGGCCTCCATGGGGCTGTCCCTGAATAAGTCTGGCCCAACTCATAGCCGCGGACATGCCTTGGACCTGGTATTCACCTCTATGGATGTTGGTGATCTGACACTAAGTAAAAGCGAAACAAAAGAAGTGCCATGGTCAGATCACTTCCTGGTGCAACTGGACTTCTCCGCGACCCTTCCCCTCTGCCGGGAGGTGGGACCAATTTGGATGGTCCGCCCCCGCCACTTAATGGATCCAATTGGCTTCCAGAGAGTGGTAGGGGATGTTTTATCCCATGTTGATGGCCTTTCAGCTGATTCCCTGGTGGACCACTGGAATGTGGAGTTAACCAGGGCAATTGACTGTCTGGCTCCGAAGCGCCCTCTCCGATTGCATGGAGCCCGGACAGCCCCGTGGTTTTCCCCGGAGCTGAGGGCGATGAAACAGTCGCTGAGACGGCTAGAGCGCCGGTGGTGGAAAACTCATTCTGAATCAGACCGGACATGGGCTAGAGCTCAACTTCGAGCCTACCAAGTGGCAATGGCAACGGCGAAGAGGACCTTCTTCACCGTTTCTATTGCATCTGCAGAAAACAGCAGCAGGAGACTCTTCCAGGTGGTTCGCAATTTAGCAGAACCACCTCTGTCATCGGGGTCTGGTAGGGACCCCAATATCTCCTGCAATGCTTTTGCAAAGTTTTTTGCAGATAAAGTCGCTGTCGTGTCCCTGATGGTAACTGTAGCTAGCTGTCAAGTACACACGCCACCCCGAGAAGTTAGCGGAAGAAGCCTTGAAGTTTATTGTACAGCACACAGAGAAACGTGGAAAGTCTGTAAGGATTCTGAGGAGGCCATCTCAGAGCTCCCCTTAAATACATTTTGCTGGATGACCCCCAATTCCCCCCTCCCTTCCGCCCTAAAGGTCCGGGGGTAATCCTCTTCCCCACCCGGGATGGCTTGGACAAAAGGAGTTAACTGCTCTGGTCTGCCCGCGCTATTCATGGGTGCTTTTTACATTGTTATTGCGATGCTGACGGCTCTGCCGCGCCCGCCGCTGATGGCTCGTTAGCGGTCGTTATCGCCGGCTTCCGGGGATTGCCCGCTAAGCCTTCCTGGGGTTGTTTACCCCGCGGGGCATGCCTAGGGGAGTTCAGGTATTGCTGTGCTCGGTTTAACCCCTGCGCGCCTGGCTCTGCTGTCGCCCCCTTTCCTGGCCCGCTGCGTGGTTCCCCTTCCTGGCGCCCGCATGGCGCGACCCCGGCGGGTCCCGGTCCACTACTGTCCGACCGGGTCGCGGACCCCGGTCTGCCACTGTCTAGCCGGGTCGCGACATCCTGCCCCCCCGAAACTGACACCCCCCTCCCCTGGGGAGCGCCCTGGGTCCCGGGGCCCCCCGGTCGGTTTGGCCACTGTTGGTGGAACCTCTTGACCAGCTGTGGGGCCAAAACGTCTGACGCCCACACCCATTCTCGGTCCCCTGTTGCAAAGTCCTTCCACTCCACCAGGTACTGCAAACGCCCTCTGTGGAGTCTGGAGTCCAAGATGTCCTTGACCTCATGGTGCTCCCCTCCCGCCAGGATCAATGGGGTGGGTGGTGCCGCCACGGGGTGCCAACCGTCGTCCTCCGGGGACTTCTTCAGCAAGCTGAAGTGGAACACCGGGTGTATCTGTTGCAAGTTCTTTGGGAGTTCCAGCTTCGCAGAAACTCCGTTGATTGTCTCTATCACCTTAAACGGTCCCAAGTACCGGGGCCCGAGTTTCTTGCTGGGGAGGCCCAGTTTCAGGTGTCGCGTGGACAGGTAGACCCGGCACCCCGCTTTGATGTCCTCCGCCTGTCTTCTTTGCTGGTCCGCCGTCCTCTTCTGCGCCGCCTTGACCTCCAGCAGTTGTTCCCGAAGGGATTCCCAGCACCTGGCCGTCCTCTCTCTCCACTTCTCGAGCTCCTCCGGCTCCCGGGCGGTGGGCTCCCCCAAGTCCGGCAGGTGCCTCAGGTCGGTCCCGTAGACCACGGCGAAGGGGGACATCTCCGTGCTGCTATGTACGGAGTTATTATAAGCGAACTCCGCCAACGGAAGCAGCTGTGCCCAGTCGTCCTGCTGGTAGCAGCCAAAACACCGCAGGTACTGCTCCAGCACCTGGTTGACACGTTCCGTCTGCCTGTCAGTCTGGGGGTGGTAGGCCGAGCTGAGTCCCTGTTCGATCCCCAGCAGTCCCAGGAACGCCTTCCAAAATCGGGACACGAACTGGGAGCCGCGATCGGAAATGACCTTGTCTGGAACCCCATGGAGCCGGAAGATGTGCTCCATGAACAGTTTTGCCACCTGGGTGGCGGTAGGCAGTGAGGCGCAGGGCACGAAATGGGCTTGCTTGGAGAACAGGTCGACCATGACCCATATTGCTGTCTTGCCTCTGCTGGGTGGTAGATCCGTAATAAAGTCCATGGAGATCACCGACCAAGGTCGAGGTGGGACCTCCAGAGGCTGTAGGAGGCCGTGCGGCTTGCCCACTGCCGGCTTGCAGGTGAGGCAGATGGGGCAGCCCGCAACGTAGTCTTTGACATCTTTACGGAACGTGGGCCACCAGAAGCTCCGTCGAACCAGCTTCCATGTCTTGACGAAGCCGAAGTGCCCGGCCGCTTTGGCGTCGTGGCATGCTTCCAGGGCGGCCCTCCGGAGGGGTTCCGGGATGTACGCGGCGCTCCCTCTTCGCCAGATGTCCCCTTCCAGTGTCAAGGAGTCCCGCAGGCTCTGTAGTTCCGTGTCTGTCGGATACGCTGCCACTAGTCTGTCGCGGAGCGCTGCAGAAGGCTGGCTGCGCTCCAGGGGGGGTGTCCCAACCTGACCTCCTGTCTGTCCCTCTTTCCTCCTAGCCTGGTTACGGGTGGTGACGGCTCGGGCTAAGTGTTTGTCCTCAAATAGCGGACGCATCTCCGTGCGGGTGTCCGCCTCGTACTGGGGCAGGCGAGACAGGGCGTCCGCGAGAAAGTTGTCCTTCCCGGGGATGTGGCTTAGCTGGAAATCGTACCGGGAGAAGAACTCTGCCCACCGCATGTGCTTGGTGGTCAGCTTCCGTGGCTGTCGGAGGGCCTCGAGGTTGCGGTGGTCTGTCCAGACCTCAAACGGCTCCCTTGCCCCCTCCAGCCAGTGCCTCCACTCCTCAAGCGCCATGTGGATGGCCGCTGCCTCCTTCTCCCAGGTAGACCAGTTCCTTTCCGCCTTCCCAAACTTCCGCGACAGGTACGCTCCGGGCCTCAGACGGCCCTCCCCGTCCCTCTGCAGGAGCACCGCTCCCATGGCCACCTCACTAGCGTCCACCTGTACCACCATGGGCCAGGCTGGATCCACATGGACCAGCGTAGGCTCGGTGGCGAACGCCCCTTTGAGCCCCTGGAAAGCCTCCTCCGCCCAGGCCCCCAATCCGGAGCCGCCCCGGGACGCTTGGCCCCCTTTCCTTTCCCCTTGGTACCTAGGAGATCGGTGAGGGGGGTCACCAAGGCCGAATAGTTGGGCAAAAAGCCCCTGCAGAAATTTGCGAACCCCAGCAGGCTCTGGAGTTGGCGCCGTGTCCGCGGCCGCTCCCACCCCAGGACTGCCTCAACCTTCCGGGGATCCATGGCCACCCCCGCCGCCGAGATCCTATACCCCAGGTAATCTAAGGAGGGGCGGTGAAACTCGCACTTGGGCAACTTGACGTATAGGTGGTTGTCCAGGAGTTTCTGCAAGACCTCCCGGACCAACCGGACGTGTTCCCGGGGGTCCCGACTGTACACCAGCACATCGTCCAGGTAGACCACCACCCCTTTGTACAGGAGGTCATGGAGTACCTCGTTGATGAGGCTCATGAACACCCCCGGGGCCCCGCTCAAACCGAACGGCATTACCAGGAACTCGAACTGTCCAAACTGGCAGTTAAAAGCCGTCTTCCATTCGTCCCCATCCCGGATCCGCACCCAGTAGTATGCCTCCCTTAAGTCTAGCTTCGTGAAGATCGTGCCGGTACCCAACTGGTCCAGCAGATCCGGGATGAGGGGGAGCGGGTACGCGTTCCCTGCCGCTATGGCGTTCAACCCTCTATAGTCCTGGCACAACCTCCGGGTGCCGTCCTTCTTGCCCACGAAGATGACCGGAGCCCCCATGGGGCTCTTGGCGGGGCGGATGAACCCTCTGGCCAGATTCTTGTCCAGGAACTCCCTGAGGTGCTGGAGCTCCTCCCCGGACATCTTGTAGATGCGTCCTTTGGGGAGGACCGCATCTTCTGGGATGTCGATGGCGCAATCTGTGCGGCGGTGGGGGGGCAGCTCGTCTGCCTCGGTTTCCCCGAACACCGCCGCCAGATCCCGGTACTCCGGGGGTATCTCCGGCGCCACCACATCCAGCTTGCCCTCGTCCCCGTGGACCCCTCTGGCCTCCCCCTTTCCGGGGCCCTGGGGGTCCGGTTCGACCCTGTGCTGCCCACACCTATCCAGGTCGAACATCAGGCGCCCTGAGCGCCAGTCTACTATGGGGTTATGTTCCATCAACCAATCCAACCCCAGCACTACCCGGTACCCATCCGTGGGGACCCTAACCATCGTCCTGGACTCCCGGTGGTCCCCCACCCACAAGGAGACCGGCCCCACTTCCACCCCAAACGGACCCCCCTTTAAGGGACTGCCGTCCATCTGGACGAAAACTAAGGGGGTGCTCCGAACCTGGGTGGGCAAGTCCAGTTCTTTGGCCACTTCGGGGTGCAGCATACTGTGGTCGCAGCCCGAGTCCAGCAGCGCATCGCCCGCCCATTGCTTGCCGCCGTCCGGGTTTTCCAACCTCACCCGGACCAGGTTGGGTGGTCTTCCCGCCCGCTTCTTGGGGTCCGCTGACCCTGGCGGGACCTGCAGCCGGGCGTCCTTTACTGCAGGTCCAGATCGTTTCCCGACTCCGAGCCTTCGGAGTCGGACTGGCGTTTTTCCCTTGGCTCCGACGCGACAGCCACCCGGCTCCCGGTCTTGGGTGTCCGGCTGGTTCCCGACGTCGCTTGGGGCCCTGCCGGGGTCCGAACCTCTCCTGGGGGTCGCTTGGGGCACGCCACCGCATAGTGTCCTGCCCCCCCGCACCTCATGCAGAGTCCCTCCCGGCGTCTCCTCTCCGGTTCCGGGTCGGGGGTGCGCTTGGGCCGGGGGACCCCTGCGCCATTGGCGGGACGGGGGGTCCCTGAGTTCTCTGCGGGCCTTCGGTCCTTGCCCGCCCTGGGTCCTAGCTCCAGCATCCCCAGGTCTGCCTCCAACTGAGCCACCATGCGGCACCAGCCGTCCAGCGTTGACAGCTCCCGAGGGGTCCCTTTCACTACGGCCCACTTGCGGAGCTCAGGTTGGAGGCCCTCCTTGAAGTAGTGGACGAGGACCTCCTCGTTCCAGGAGGAGATTTGGGCGGCCTCCCCCCTGAACATGTCTACATAGTCCTGTACCGGGGAACCCCCTTGCCTGGCCTTCTGGACCCGTCGCTTTGCCTTTTCCTCCGCCTGCGGGTCTTGGAAGCGCTCTCGAAGGGCCGCCAAGAAGTCCTCCAGGTTGGCCAGAGCCGGATCTCTGCGGTCGACCAGGAGCACGGCCCACTGGCCGGCCTTCCCCTGCAGGGAGGAGATGACCGCCGCTACCAAGTCCTCTGGGTCGCAGTCGTCTCCCCCGTACCTCCTGGCGTGGTTCCTTGCGTGGAAAACGAAGGTGGAGAGTCCCGCCGGGTCCCCCTCGAAAATGGCCTTCAGCTCCGGGGGCGGCCTGCGCCGCGCCGCCGCCCTCCGGCGCGCCGCCGCCCTCTGGCGGACGTGCCTCCCACGGGTCTCCGGGATCGCTGCAGCGCGCTCGTCCCCGCTGCTGTCGCCCGAGGAACTCCCCGCCACTACGTCGTCCTCCAGCCGGCTGCTGCGACGTCTTGGCGGGACAAACACCTGCCCCCTCAGAGCCGTACCGTCCGACCACGTCAGCCGCTGAGTCGCTCCGGGCTCCTGACCTGAGCCCACCCTTGGGGTCTGCCAACCGCAGACCCCCGATCCCGCGTGGCCTCGGTTCCCACCGTCGCTACGACTTGTCCGGGGCACCGTGCCCCCACAGGACCGACCCTCGTGTCGTCCTGGTTCGCTTCTCACCCCCCGCTGGGTCCGACCCGCCAACTGCGGTCCATCCCGGGGCTGAACCAGCCTTCCCGGGTCCGGTCTACTCCGCTGGGGTGGAGGTGAGGGGCTCGAGTAGGCAGGCGTCGCGCAGCCCGCTCCGTCATCTCTGTCTGGGGCCTCGCTGCGCGGGCACAGTACCCGGGGCCCCGCGCCTCCGCAGGCCTGGTCCAACAACCGACCCAACTCCTTGCCGACCCGCAGCCGCTCCCAGATGAGGTGGTTCAGCTGCTCCTGGAGCCGCCGTAGCTCGGCCAGGCTCCCGCTGTCTGGTCTGGCCGAGGAAAGGCTCCGTTGATTCGAGGTGAACAGATCCGCCGGCCGCCCGAGTAGGGTGCTCGAGGTAACGGGGGTCTGGAAACGTGCCGCTCCGCGCCATGGGGTCACCATCTCGGTAGTTGCCGGTAAGCGATCCCAACACGATACGGACGTCGAAGTTTTTCGGCGAGAATCCTTACTATGTCGTGTCCCTGATGGTAACTGTAGCTAGCTGTCAAGTACACACGCCACCCCGAGAAGTTAGCGGAAGAAGCCTTGAAGTTTATTGTACAGCACACAGAGAAACGTGGAAAGTCCGTAAGGATTCTGAGGAGGCCATCTCAGAGCTCCCCTTAAATACATTTTGCTGGATGACCCCCAATTCCCCCCTCCCTTCCGCCCTAAAGGTCCGGGGGTAATCCTCTTCCCCACCCGGGATGGCTTGGACAAAAGGAGTTAACTGCTCCGGTCTGCCCGCGCTATTCATGGGTGCTTTTTACATTGTTATTGCGATGCTGACGGCTCTGCCGCGCCCGCCGCTGATGGCTCGTTAGCGGTCGTTATCGCCGGCTTCCGGGGATTGCCCGCTAAGCCTTCCTGGGGTTGTTTACCCCGCGGGGCATGCCTAGGGGAGTTCAGGTATTGCTGTGCTCGGTTTAACCCCTGCGCGCCTGGCTCTGCTGTCGCCCCCTTTCCTGGCCCGCTGCGTGGTTCCCCTTCCTGGCGCCCGCATGGCGCGACCCCGGCGGGTCCCGGTCCACTACTGTCCGACCGGGTCGCGGACCCCGGTCTGCCACTGTCTAGCCGGGTCGCGACAGTCGCTCAGATTCGGAAGGAGGTAGCCTCCACCGTGGGAGCAGGGCCGGGGCGGGAGACTGCTAGAGCCCTGTCTAGTCATGTTTTATGGGATCAATTCCAATCTGTTACTTCCGAGGATGTGGACAGGCTGCTTGGACGAGTGAAACCGACCACCTGTCTTCTTGATCCTTGCCCATCCTGGCTAATAAAATCGAGCCAGGAAGGGCTGGGCGATGGGCTTTGCGGGGTGGTGAATGCTTCCCTTGGCGAGGGAGTATTCCCAGACCTGCTGAAAGAGGCGGTCATTAAACCGCTTCTTAAAAAAACATCTTTAGACCCGGCCATTATGGCCAACTATCGTCCAGTCTCAAATCTACCATTCTTGGGCAAGGTGATTGAGCGGGTGGTTGCTGAACAACTCCAAGCACGCCTGGAGGATGCGGACCATTTGGATCCCTTCCAGTCGGGGTTCAGGCCTCATCATGGGACTGAAACTGCCTTGGTCGCACTGGTTGATGATTTCCGACGGGCTAGGGACAAAGGTGAGAGCTGTTTCCTAGTTCTGCTGGATCTCTCAGCGGCCTTTGACACCATCGACCATAACATCCTTCTGGACCGTCTAGAGGAGCTGGGAGCTGGGGGCACTGTTATACAGTGGTTCCGCTCCTTTCTCCTAGGCCGTGTCCAGAAAGTGGTGGGGGGGGATGAGTGTTCGGACCCCTGGGCTCTCACTTGCGGGGTGCCTCAGGGTTCCGTCCTCTCCCCCATGCTTTTTAATATCTATATGAAGCCGCTGGGAGAGATCATCAGGGGGTTTGGACTGGGTGTTCATCAGTATGCAGATGACACCCAGCTCTACCTCTCTTTCAAATCAGAACCAGTGAAGGCGGTGAAGGTCCTGTGTGAGTGCCTGGAGGCGGTTGGAGGATGGATGGCGGCTAACAGATTGAGATTGAATCCTGACAAGACAGAAGTACTGTTTTGGGGGGACAGGGGACGGGCGGGTGTGGGGGACTCCCTGGCCCTGAATGGGGTTACTGTGCCCCTGAAGGACCAGGTGCGCAGCCTGGGAGTCATTTTGGACTCACAGCTGTCCATGGAGGCGCAGGTTAATTCTGTGTCCAGGGCGGCTGTCTACCAGCTCCATCTGGTACGCAGGCTGAGACCCTACCTGCCCGCAGACTGTCTCGCAAGAGTGGTGCATGCTCTAGTTATCTCCCGCTTGGACTACTGCAATGCGCTCTACGTGGGGCTACCTTTGAAGGTGACCCGGAAACTGCAATTAATCCAGAATGCGGCAGCTAGACTGGTGACTGGGAGTGGCCGCTGGGACCACATAACACCGGTCCTGAGAGAACTACATTGGCTCCCAGTACATTTCCGAGCACAATTCAAAGTGTTGGTGCTGACCTTTAAAGCCCTAAATGGCTTCGGTCCTGTATACCTGAAGGAGCGTCTCCACCCCCGGACACTGAGATCCAGCGCCGAGGGCCTTCTGGCGGTTCCCTCATTGCGAGAAGTGAGGTTACAGGGAACCAGACAGAGGGCCTTCTCGGTAGTGGCGCCCTCCCTGTGGAACACCCTTCCAGCAGATGTCAAGGAAATAAGCAGCTATCCTATTTTTAAAAGACATCTGAAGGCAGCCCTGTTTAGGGAAGTTTTTAATATTTAATGCTGTATTGTTTTAATATTTGACTGGAAGCCGCCCAGAGTGGCTGAGGAAACTCGGCCAGATGGACGGGGTACAAATAATAAAATTATTATTATTATTATTATTAAAACACACATAATCAGAAAAGCTTTGTTTAGGGTTTGGATGAAATATAAAGACCTGTTAGGGAGAAAAACACCCAGATGGATTTCACCATTAGAAGCTAAGGCCCCCCAAAAGCTGAACATGGAAAGTATCTGACCAAAATATAATGACATTCTGAGTCAAGGAGAAAGTGTCAGGTTGAAACCGTATGAACAATTGAAAGGAAAACTATCTGATTGGCTGCACTATTATCAAATTAATGAAGCCTTCAAAACTGATAAAAAAAACTTGGCTATCAGAAAGAGAAATCCAAGTTGGAAACGGAATTGTTAGAGCCTGAAACCAAAAATCTATCCAGAATGTACAATTTGTTGCTAGAGTGGCATATGCAAGATGAACTGGTACAATCTGCAATGATAGACTGGGCTAAAGATGTTGGGCACAACATCATGATGGTGGACTGGGAGAGACTGTGGAAGAAAGGAGTAAAATTTACTTCATGTAATTTGTTAAGAGAGAATATTATGAAAATGATGTATAGATGGTACTTGCCCCCAGTCAAACTTGCTAAAATCTATCATTTGCAAGACAATAAATGTTGGAAATGTAAAGAGGTGGAAGGGACATTTTACCATATGTGGTGGACTTGCCCAAGGATAAAAGCTTTCTGGGAAAGGATTTATAATGAAATGAAAAAAGTGTTGAAAAACACATTTACTAAAAAACCAGAGGCTTTTTTACTTGGAATGGTGAACCAAGAGGTCCCTAAGGAGGATCAAACCTTTTTTATGTATGCCACAACAGCAGCTAGGATTTTGATTGCAAGGCACTGGAAGACACAGGAATTACCAACGATAGAAGAATGGCAGATGAAAATGATGGACTATATGGAACTCGCCGAACTGACCGGGAAACTACGCGACCAGAGGGAGGAGACGGAGGAAAAAGACTGGAAGAAATTTAAAGTATATTTAAATTGTAAGATTTAAAGTATATTTATATTGTAAGATTTTAAAGACTGAACAAAGTTGGAAGAAATGACAGCTTATGAAGGGGCAGGTAACCCAAATCTGGGTTATCTGAGGCTACCCAAAACCCAACACCTAACTATTTAGCTCCTGTACTAGGCTCCAAATTCTCCACCAAATTCCCCTCTAGCCCATTAGCACGAATTCATTAGCATTGTACTGACACATCACGTTCCGGGATATGACTCAACTGGAGACAGGCTAAACCACAGTCCAAGGACAAAGCATGCGCAAATGGTGAGATTAGTGTCAAGGTCTCGCGATATGAGTCACTGGGAAGCTAAGCCAAAATTCACAGGAAGGAACTTCCTTATAAGGTTTGTAGAACTCCTTGGGAGGGGGAAAGAGGGATCTGAAAGGGATATAAGCTGTGCGTAAACTGATTTTTAGTGTGCTTGCTGTGGATGACCAAGCAAGCTCCTTCTGCTGTCCTAGGAAGCAGAATAAAATCTTTCTCTATGAACCAAACCTCGGTGTCCCTTTGACTCCTTCCTCCCTCCCTCTTTGGGAGCAATGCTCGTCCTGGCCTGGGAAAGGTCGAAAAGGCTACACTTACATAGTGAGAGATGAGAGGAAATTACTAAAGATGATTGACATTGAAACGCAGCAGGGGAGACTGGAGGAAGTCACCCCAACATGAGTAGACAAGATGAATGGGAAATTATGATGTTTGTGTCTTTGTATTTTGTATTATGTATTTGTGTTATGTTAAGTTTCTTTTTCTGTTCTCTGTTTAAAACCCAATAAATATTTTTTTTAAAAGCATAATGATAAAGTGGGCAATGGACATTGGGTATAATATCGAGTATGATAAATGGTTGAGACTCTGGAACACAGGAATAAAATTCACAGCATGCACATCTCTGACAGAAAATATATATCAAATGATGTATGGATGGCATCTCACCCCTGTTAAATTGGCAAAAATGTATAGAACAGGAAACAAAAATTGTTGGAAATGTGGAGTGAAAGATGGCAATTTCTTTCACATGTGGTGGGCTTGTGATAAAGTTAAACCCTATTGGGAAAGTATTTATAATGAATTAAAGAAGATCTATAGATAAACGTTTAAGAAAAAACCAGAGTCATTCTTGTTAGGAATGGTAGGCGAGGACATCTGTAAGAGTGACCAAAAAGTATTTATGTATGCAACGACTGGGGCGAGACTACTGTTGGCACAGGTGTGGAAACAACAACATATCCCAATGGCAACAAAAATTAACTGAATATATGGAGATTGCGAGATTGGCAACGAAGATCAGGCAACAAGGCGAGGAAACCTTTCAAAATGAATGGGGAAAGTATATGGACTATATAGCGGTAGATAAGATTTGTAAAACATAGTAAATTTTTGGTGAAAAACCTCATAGCGTGAAAGGTAAAGGAGAAAACCTGAAAGAAGAACAGGAAAAGTAATACTGCAAATTATACTGTAATACTGTAAATATCAAATGTATGGGAATAAGTTGTATATATTATGTACCATTAGATTGGTAGGTTTGCTCACTGGAAGGACACATCCTGAAGCTGAGGCTCCAAGACTTTGACCACCTCATGAGAAGAGAAGACTTCCTGGAAAAGACCCTGATGTGGGGAAAGATGGAGGGCACAAGGAGAAGGGGACGACAGAGGACGAGATGGTCGGACAGTGTTCTCGAAGCTACCCTACCAACATGAGTCTGACCAAACTGCGGGAGGCAGTGGAAGACAGGAGTGCCTGGCATGCTCTGGTCCAGGGGGTCACGAAGAGTCGGACACGACTAAACGACTAAACAACAACAACATTCACGCCTTCAAAAGGTGTGATTCACAACAGCAGAATCTCATCGGTTAGTTTACTCAGTTGACAGCCACTGGGCTTAGGAGCCAACCCCTAGGGGGCAGAGGTCCCTTGACCCCCTGATCACCCTGTGACCGATTATGCAGGGGGGACCTTCCCCCTCCACCCTCCATATTTTGTTCAAGTTGGCACCCCTGCCACCATGAATGCCATGAAAGCAGCACCACATGCTGCCACTGCTGTGCCCACACTGGTGTGGACCCCAGTCTTGCCCCCTGCCAAGTTCTGAAGAAATTGAGAGCAGTTCAATGTGTTTGTTTCCCAATGTTTGCTCTATAGGAGAGTAAGGGCACCAGAATTTCCCAGTGATGATCCCAAGTTGTATTTGTGATTAGCCTGCTAGAAGGGGACACCAGGCGCTGGGTGGCCCCCATTCTCATTGCCGTCAGAAAACAGAAAACAGGCTATGATTGGAGCCTTCCATTCTCTATTTTTGTAGCCATCTATATCTGAGCTTGCAGAATAAGGTCTTTTCAAGGTGATTTAAAGGGCTGATGCCAAAGAGTCCCGTAACCTAGATGGCAGAGTGTGGATTGTGCATTAAAACAGTGGGGCGGGGGGGTGATCTCTTGGTTTTGCTTTTGTGTAGAAATCATGGGATACAGTTTCATTCATCTTAAAGTGTCTTCTTAGAGCCAAGCTTCATTAGGCCCCTTCTCACAAATATACGGTATTAGTTGCGCACATTTTAATGCCATCCAGCAATTATCGTCGTAGCAGTCAAAGGTCATTGCACCACAGTCGTGTAAGGGTTCACCATTTGGCACATTCCAGAGTGAATTCCAGTACCTGAAAAGAAAAGAAACAGGAGCACTGATCAATCAAGATTGGACGTCTACTTCCTCACCTGCTCCCCATGCCTTCTACCATTAACAAGATAGATGTTCAGATCTTTCTCTCTCAACCTCCCCCACAATTGTGATGGATTTTTCTCCCCAGATTTTAGAATACTAACCATGTAAAAAAAAACCTAAGACTGTCTATATTCTTTTCATATGAAGCCATTATAGAGTTGAGTGAAATGATATATCTCTCACATATTTATCTTATCTAAATCTTACATGATGGTTCTAAGTTTAATCAATTATCCATAATTGATAAAGGTATCCCACTTATCGTCACTTCTGGTAAGGCCTTGCATTCTCCAGTGTCCATTGTATACTGAATCAAGTCCCACTACACAGCACTAAGATTCTGTGGTAAATGTATTCTATAACTCCCCCATTTTTAACTCTCCATGAACCTATTAAATGGATATTAGTGATAATGGTGTAGTAGGTGGCGCTGTGGGTCAAACCACAGAGCCTAGGTGTCAGAGGACTGGAAGGGCCCCCCCCATCCCCGGCTTTGAGCCAGTACCGAGATCCCCCGCCAGCTCTGAGTAGTGAAAGCAGCCAGGAGTCTGGAGGCAGCTGCGATGAACAGGAAGAGGAGGCAGGGCTGTTTCCAAGATCCCAGAGACCTGCCTGCGAAACCAAGGGAAGGAGGGGGAATAAGGGAGGCTGCTTCCGGGTCAGAAAGTGGTGGAAGAGAAAGCGGGAAAGTTTTAGTTCCTCCAGTCACGGAAACTGAGTTATGGAGTCCTGACGCTTTTATGAGCGGCTGAGAGCTTGTAAGCAATTAGCAAAGCAATAAATCTGTAAATGGCAAGCCGGGAGCGTGTCTCCGGAATTCTTGGTGCAGAGAAGCCCCGAAGGGGTCTGCGACAGCTTTCCATGACTCCCTAAAAGCTTGAAAAGCAGCAGAGAAAGAGGCTGCTGAGCGTTCATCACGGAGCACCCCCCACCCTAGCCTTGCCGAGATGAGTGAAGAGGCCAGATTTCAAGCCGCAGTTGCAGTGAAAGTTCAAGAGGTGAGTCAGCAATTACAGGCAAAGGCTCAGGAGGAGCTAGATAAATGCCGTGCAGAGATGCAAGCAGAAATGAGCAAATTAACCCTTGAGATGCAACAAATGGCGGCCAGGAATGATGCGCTTGTCAGTCACAACAGAGAGATAGAGGGGAGATTGGAGGAGCGGAGGATGGTTACAGGGGGGAAAGTCCCCTTGGGGAGGAAATTAGAAACTCTCATCCACAAATTCTCTGGGAACCCAAAAGATTATCCTGGATTTAAAACGGACATAGAATATTGCTTAAAGATGCAACAGGGAGAATTTAGCTCTGAAGAGGAGGAGATCGCTTTTGTCATAGCTCACCTGGAGGGCGGCGCCAAAGAGTGGGCTAGGCCTTTGATGGCCGCTGGGGGCGGGGAGATGAGAAGTTTCAAGGACTTTATGAAGGAGATGGACAGGATGTTTGCCAATGAAGGGGAGATTGATGCCACGCGCAGGGAACTGCTGAGGATCAAACAGGGAGGAGGGACGGTGCGTGCGTACTACGCACGTTTCGCGATGCTAGCGCACCGTCTGCAATGGCCCCTGGAGTCGGAAATGTTACAAACGCTTTTTAGGGAAGGTTTGAATTCCGAAATCAAGGTTGAGCTCAGCAGGGCGCCCAGGCCAAGCAGCATGCACGAACTAGTGCAAACCGCGGTGGCGGTAGGAATGCGAGAGGAAGACAGGATCTGGGAGAAAAGACAGCCCAAACCAGAGGGAAGCTCGGGCAACTGCTACACAGGGCGGGGAAATGGTGGGACCCCTGCTAGCGTACCCCCTTCGATCGTGCCAGCAGAGGAACCCATGGAAATAGGGGCAGTGTGGGCCAAATCGACGTCGGGCAGAACCATGCCAAAAGGGGCGGAAGCCAGGAGGTGCTATGTCTGCCATGAAATAGGGCATTTCGCCAAGTTCTGCCCGCAGCGACGCGTGTGGCAAGCCAAGGGGGCTCTGCGGCCTTCCAGTCCTTCATGTATCATGTACTGGGACCCCTGCTGTACAAGAGCTGTGTTTGCTTTCTTGACGACATCTTAGTATTCTCAGAGAACGAGGCTCAGCACGAGCAGCATGTCAAGCAGGTGCTGAACAAGCTGAGAGAGCACCAGCTGTACGCCAAACTGGAAAAATGCCAATTCCACGTGAAACAGGTGGAGTTCCTGGGTTACCGAGTGTCGGACAGTGGGTTGGCCATGGACGGGGAGAAGGTGAATGCGGTACTGGACTGGAAGAGCCCCCGAACCAAGAAGGATGCACAAAGATTCCTGGGCTTCAGTAATTTCTATCGTAAGTTTATCAAGGGCTTCGCACAGCTGACGGCCCCTATCACGGACTGTTTGAGTGCCAAGAAGAAGTTCGTCTGGACACCGGAAGCACAGCGGGCGTTCGAGGCCCTAAAGAGAGCTTTCGCGTCAGAGAAGCAACTCCTGCATGTCGACCCGCAGCGGCCGATTAAGCTAGAAACCAATGCCTCTGATCGGGCCGTTGGAGCTGTGCTGTTGCAACAAGACAATGACGGAGATTGGAGGCCGTGCGCCTTCTTTTCGCGCAAGCTCAGCAAGTCTGAGAAAAACTACACCATTTGGGACAAGGAGCTGTTGGCCATCTTGGCAGCCTTCAAGAAATGGCGCCACTTTTTGATTGGAGCGCAGCACCAAATCCAGGTGCACACGGACCATAAGAACTTGGAATACTGGAGAACCACCAGAGTGCTTAATCAGAGACAGATCCGGTGGGCAGAATTCTTTGCAGACTTCAATTTCTGGATCCACTACGTGCCAGGGGAGCAGAACGTGCGAGCGGATGCTTTGTCTAGGAAGCCGCAGTACCTGGAAGGGGAGGAACCGCCGGCAGCGAGACACATGTTTTCCACACAGCAGTGGGCATGTGCCGGCACTATGGAGCAAGCCTCGTTGCTACTGAGGCTCACCCGCGCAGATCCTTTCGCACAACAGAAGTTCCGAGACCTCAAGGAAGGGAAGGGGGTGGAGGAAGGATTTCTAGAAAAGGGAGGGCTCTTGTTTTATAAGGGGGCCCTGTACATTCCAGAAGATCAGATGAGAGCCAAGGTTCTCAAACAGCTCCACGACAACCCTTCTGCAGGGCATTTCGGATAACAGAAGACGCTTCTCCTAGTCACCAGGGATTTTTGGTGGCTGGGAGTCCGAGATGACGTCAAGGACTACGTGAGGGCGTGCGACACCTGTCAAAGGGCCAAGGGAGATAATAGGGCACCGGCAGGTTTGCTACAGCCCCTGCCCACCCCCAGCAAGCCCTGGGAAATGGTTAGCATTGACTTCATCACCGACCTGCCCATGTCCAGGGGGAAGACGGCAGTACTCGTGGTGGTGGACATGCTCACCAAGATGTGTCATTTTGTAGCCTGCCCCAAGGTGCTATCTGCAGAGGAAACGGCCAAACTCTTTGTAGATCATGTGTTTCGCCTACACGGCGTACCTTCGAGGGTTTTAAGTGACAGGGGCCGGCAATTTACTTCGCGGTTCTGGCGTAAGCTTATGAGCTTGTTGCAGGTGGAGCTAAGTTTCTCCACAGCCAGACACCCGCAGACCAATGGCCAAGCAGAGAGAGCCAATGCCATTCTGCAGCAGTATTTGCGTTGCTACGTCAACCAGAGGCAGAATGATTGGATGCAATTTTTGAGTTTGGCAGAGTTTGCCTTTAATAACTCTGTCCACGTGTCCACAGGGATGAGCCCTTTTTTGGCCAATTATGGTCGACACCCCAGAGCCTTCCCGGGGGGTAGGGAGGAGGAGCCCAGTGTACCAGCAGCAGAAAGTTTTGCAGAGGAGATGCAAACGGTGCACAAGCAGCTCCAGAGCACTCTGGAAAGGGTGAAGGAAGCTTACAAGAGGGCGGCGGATGCCCATCGCAGAGAAGGTGAGGTCATCCGGGTGGGGGACAAGGTGTGGTTGTCGTCCAGGGGTTTGCCCATCAGAGGGAGCTGTAGGAAGTTAGAGCATCGCAAACTGGGACCCTTTGAGGTCATCCAGCAGGTCAATCCGGTAGCCTTTAAGCTGGCTCTACCGGACACCATGAGGATTCACCCTGTCTTTCACAGGTCATTGCTCTCACCATACAGGGAGGGGCACCGTTTCCACGGGGAGGGTGGGACGCCCCCCACACCGCCCATTGTAGAGGAGAGAGAAGTCTGCAATGAGGCCACAGAGATTCTGGATTCCAGGTGGAGTGGGGACAGGGTGGAGTATTTGGTAGCATGGGAGGGGGCTGCCCCAGAGGAAAACACGTGGATGCCATCCAACCAGGTCACTGAGGATTATCTCAGGGCGGAATTTCATTCCTTGTTCCCGCATAAGCCAGCACCCCCAGATTTCTTCCTGCAGGAGGTATGCAACACCACAGAAGAAGATGAAGAAGAGTTCTGGGGTTTCAGGTCCGGTACAGAGAGGGAACGGAGTGGAGCACCGGTTTCCCCCCAAGCAGGGTCAAAGGAGAGGGAGCACGCGTCATCATTGGGAGAATCTGAAGGATGGGAAGCGGTGTTTGCATCACAGGAGGATGAGGATACGGATTTTATAGGGTTTGTCACTTCACCCGAAGAAGCCGCGGGGGAGGAGGAGAACGAGTGGGGGAGAGACAGAGATCAGGAGCGAGATAGGGCGGAGAGGGTGTCACCCACCTCGTGGGAGGAGGAGGGGGGCTTGGAGGGGGGAGTGGATGTCAGAGGACTGGAAGGGCCCCCCCATCCCCGGCTTTGAGCCAGTACCGAGATCCCCCGCCAGCTCTGAGTAGTGAAAGCAGCCAGGAGTCTGGAGGCAGCTGCGATGAACAGGAAGAGGAGGCAGGGCTGTTTCCAAGATCCCAGAGACCTGCCTGCGAAACCAAGGGAAGGAGGAGGAATAAGGGAGGCTGCTTCCGGGTCAGAAAGTGGTGGAAGAGAAAGCGGGAAAGTTTTAGTTCCTCCAGTCACGGAAACTGAGTTATGGAGTCCTGACGCTTTTATGAGCGGCTGAGAGCTTGTAAGCAATTAGCAAAGCAATAAATCTGTAAATGGCAAGCCGGGAGCGTGTCTCCGGAATTCTTGGTGCAGAGAAGCCCCGAAGGGGTCTGTGACACTAGGGCTTGCCGATCAGAAGGTTGGCGGTTTGAATCCCCGCAACGGGGTGAGTTCCCGTTGCTCGGTCCCTGCTCCTGCCAACCTAGTAGTTCAAAAGCACGTCAAAGTAGATAAATAGGTACCACTGCAGCGGGAAGGTAAAGGTGTTTCCGTGTGCTTCTCTGGTTCGCCAGAAGCGGCTTAGTCATGCTGGCCACATGACCCAGAAGCTGTACGCCGGCTCCCTCGGCCAATAACGCGAGATGAGCGCCGCAACCCCAGAGTTGGTCATGACTGGACATAACGGTCAGGGGTCCCTTTACCTTTACCTAGGTGTTTTATACAGCCATGAGATGTTTGGGTTGGATCTGACCTTTGATCAAGCCTAAGTTCACATATAGCAGTGGTTCACCAATTGGTGGTCTGTGAACCATCCACATAACAAAAACTGCCACATAGATATCAATTTGCTCAAAGGCAGAGGGGCCCATGGCTTGGCTTTTGAAAAACAAGGGGTCTGCAGTACTTAGCTAACTGGGAACCACGGGCATTCAGGGTTTAAGTTCCCAGCAAGTATTATTCAACCCCACTGCCCGTTTGGAAAGTTTACTCGATACCTTTGCCCAAAAGGATAAGTGGTTGGTATTGGGTGCATCAATGGAAATGAATATCATTGGATTTTGTTCCAGGAGACCTGGTACCAATAGAAAGCGACCCTCTGTTAATCCAGACTTGGTAGTAAATGTCAGACCAGCTCACTGTTCTACTACCAAGCTGTGGATGAGTGAGATCTTACTCTGACCTTGTCAATGCATCAACATGGTTTGGAAAGAATTGTAAGATACTTCAAGGGAACCATGAACTGTCTTAAACTGCCAGCTGACAGCAAAAATGATGAGGAATCTGTCAGTATGCTTCATCTACCCTCTCTTACACACTCACTTCATCTGCTTCTATTATTTTAGGTTTGAGATAGCTGGTTATTCAGCTTGTTTAGCAGATAACTGCAGAAATACTTTCCTAAAGAGAATGTTGCTCAGCTTTAGGTCTTGCAAGTCCTTTTGAAGCTGAGCTCATCAGCACAAACCATTGAGAATCATGCCTTCCGCCTCTTCCGAATCACCGCATTCACTAGAAGAGTAGCCTTCCTGCCTCTCCAACCTTGTGAGAAGAAGCAGGCACTCACCTGGACAATGATATGGAGGAGTACATATGTAGATCTTTGGTAGTAGAGAAAGGTGCATGGCAAAATATATTTGGAAAGGAAAAGGATCAATTGTAAACAGAATCTGCAACTTTTTGGAACGCAGGCCATTCTTCAAAAACCTACGTTTTTTGAACATCCGGCCCTGACAGCCATGTCCATGTCCATGTACTGGTTTTAACGAGTCCCATCCAAAAAACGTTTTGACGTTTGACTACTTCCCGGTTTATAAACAACTAGGGTAGGGGAAGTGAGAAAGAAAAAACAGAAAATCATCAGTAGGAATGAGGAACAAGGCACTTCTCTCAAAGCCTTTCTAGACAATGTCCCTTTCTCTGGGAGACTACAGCCCTTTACCGACATTCAACAGGCATAAGACAAAGACATTTCAAAAAGAGCAGGTGTTACCATTGAATACACATTTTTTTAAGAAGCAGTGATCAAAACTATACAGTGGTACCTTGGTTCTCAAACGCCTTGGTACTCAAACACCTTGGTTCCCAAACGCAGAAAACCTGGAAGTAAGTGTTCCGGTTTTCAAACATTTTTCAGAAGCCGAACATCCGATGCAGCTGTCGGCTATTGTTTCCGGGGCGCCTGCACTAATCAGAAGTCACACCTTGGTTTTCAAACATTTCAGAACGGAACAGATTAAGTTTGGAGCTTTTGTTTTTGTTATTTATTTTGCCTTTTTGTTTTTTAGGCTCTTTTGCTTAATTTGTTTTTGTGACTGTGCGGCTACTGTGTGACAGTTCAGCTACTGATTGATGGATTCAGTTGCAGGTAGGTAGCCATGTTGGTCTCCCGTAGTCGGGAAAAAATAAAAAATAAAAAATTCCTTCCAGTAGCACCTTAATTATTTCCATAGGGTAGCAGCTGCTCCCTGCCCCACCCACCCCTTGGCTTGACTGATGGAGTTGCTGTCTTGCTTGCATACAGGTGGAGAGGACCTTCTGAAATGGATAGTGATGAGAGGATCCCCTACCTTTTTCATACTTGGTTTTGATGCTCACCTGTTCTTCATGTGTTTCTATAGAAACGAGTTGGGCGCCTTCCTTCTCACAGATTTTTTTGGCATCCATCCATGAGCGTAGCTCAAGAGAAAAGAAATATAATGCCTCTGAAAATAAAATCCAGCCATCTTTCACGTTTTTATTAATGATGTCTTTGAGTCAAGCCAGATATGGAGGAAGAAGAGAAAAAGAAAACAAGATAGGGAATTTAAGGGGACCAACTTTGAATTTCTGTGCGGATTTCATTTATTTTTGTCAAGTTCATCTCTGAGGCCACATGAGAACATATATTCATCTAGGAAGCTCTGAAAGATTAAAATAAGAACATTAACGCTTCAACCCATGCTGATGCTGCAGGAAATGCCTGAGTGGGCATAGCGGCGAGTGCAGTCAAGAACCTTTTATTTGAGGGAATAGACAAAAGATGTATGTCCCCTCACAGGCCTTATCTGAACCCCAGGGGCCTCACCCACTTGTTTCCATCTGGAAACTCAGGGCAGCATCAGGGCAGACTTGAAGGTTGGGGAGGAGGAGTAGCAGCAGCTGTGCTTTATCAAAATTCTCTTCCTCTCTCCAGGCTCTCTGTCCAGTTGTCTAGAGTGTGTGTTGCTGACATTGGGCAACCGGGACAGATGAGGGAGTCTGCTGGTTTACCACCCGGTTTGCTGCCCAGCAGTCTGCCTGCCTGAGCTGCCAGGATGGATCCAGTGGGCTTCCAAATGGCTCCGGGGGATTTTCCAGCTGATCTGACTGGTGCTCCTGCTGAGCTTTGGCTGAGCTCTGGAACAACCGGATAATAAACAACATTAATAATAATAATAATAATAATAATAATAATAATAATAATAAGAAAATGCCTGAAGACAGCCCTGTTCAGGGAAGTTTTTAATCTGTGACATGTGTATGTATTTTAATGCTTGTTGGAAGCCGCCCAGAGTGGCTGGGGAGACCCGGCCAGATGGGCGGGGTATAAATAATAAATTATTATTATTATTATTATTATTATTATTATTATTATTATTATTAATAAGACTTTATTTCTATGCTTTTATTTATGTTGTGCCTAGCCACTCTGGGCAACTTCCAACAAATTAAAACAGAATTGGACACCAACCATGAAAAACCTCCCTGAACAGGGCTGCCTTTAGATGTCTTCTGAAAGTCAGATAGCTGTTTTCCCCCTTGACATCTAGGGGGAGGGAGTGCCACAGGGCGGGTGCAACTACCCAGAGGGCCCTCTGCCTTGGCTTGGGCCATTGACACAATGGCCCCTGAGTGCCCTCTCCCGCTTCATGCAGCCTGCTTGTCCCCCTGGTATACTGCAGAGGTGAGGGTGAAGAAAGATGCTGGGAGGTGGCTTTTACGCGAGTGGAGGGAAAAGCTTGTTGAATGCCTTCGGCTCCTGGTGAGGGCTCACCATTGAGCCTACTAAGTTGCAGGGAAGGCTACAAAGAAGGCTTGCTTGGCTTCCTCCATTGTGCTTTCCCGGGTAGCGCAGGGCCTGCTACAGTCTGGCCCGAAGGAGATGATAGAACTGAGAGCAGCTTTCTGTGTCTTGTTTGCAAAGCATTTGGAGGATAAAATTGCTTGCATCTTGACCCTGCTCTTATAGCAGCTGGTGCAGACTCAGGGCAGCTTCCCACTGCACTACAATTCTTCAGCATCGTAGGGTATCTTACCAATTTCCTTTTGCAGTTGCTGATTTTTCTTGGAATAATACCACATTTCCTCTGATAAGTTTTGAGCTGCAGCGAGTATTTGGAAGTCTAAAAGATTTGAAACAGTTTAAGGCAGGAGTATCTGAAATAACAATCTGCAAATACTAAGAAGCCATTTTCAAACATTTTGAAACACTCTAGCCTAAAACAAGAAGCGGAGCTCCAGGATGGGGTTCTTATGAATATGAGGGCACATTTGATTTTCTGTGGCTGAGATCACCAATGGAAAGCATCAGAAGAATCCTGCAGCTGGATCAGACCAAAGACCCATGCAATCCACTTTCCTATTCTCATATTAAAAGTGGCTCATAAAGAACCTGTAATGTTCCCCTCCTATGTCCTCCTTTTCTGCTGGGAATCACAAGGTCACAAAGCAATTCCTCCCTGAATCCCACAGTTAAGCCAAATATACAAAGAATACTGTGCAGTTTTCAATTATGCTTTGTGAGATCTAAGAAAAGACAGGCACCCAAACTCTTTTTCTGATGAATATTGGGTTGCATTCCCTATGTTATGGACGTTATGTAAGCACAGGAATTTCTCCTTGTGCAATGCAATCTTCAGCCACTTTCCCTCCAATCTGTTCTGAAGTTTCCCCCACCCTGGAGAGCAGCTTTGGTGGTGGCATGCAGGGAGAAGTGGGGGCAAAATTCCTTTGTACTAGTGCTAAAATCTGGCACTAGCACAAACATTGTGAATTGCAGTGTGATGGGGGAGGACAGCATTTCTAGTGGGGCGATGCGAAAATCACAACTGTCTGCTTTTCTTCCTGCTGAGGAATGAACAGTGATGAACTCTGTTGGGTGATGAGTTTCATTGAATACTAGCGGACCCGGCCACGCGTTGCTGTGGTTTTTGAAATTTTTTTGTAATGCTTAGGTCTAATGTTGAGTTTAGGTTAGGTTGGATTATGTATAATATATACAGGCATGTAAAAAGGGGGGGGTTCGTTGTCCAGTGGAACCCGAAAGGTGATCCAGCCCAACCCCAGGCAAGGCCACTTCAGTGCCAATCATTGTTTTTTTTTTTTTTTTTTTTGCAATATCTTTTTATTAAATACATTTTTTTTGTTTTACAAAAGTAACTCATAAATTTTAATACATTTTAACATCTAAACATATACTCTGCCGAGTATTTGGACTTCCTTCACTTTCCATGCCGGTTTTTCCTGTTCTCATCATTCGCTCGCTTTTCCATTGTCCATCATTGATCTTATTTGGTTTGGTTTCTATTCCATATTTTACTTTTTATATTACATTGCAAGTGTATTCTCTAATCCTGTGTGTGTGTTTTTGTATAAATGCTGTTTGATATAATCAATAAACTTACTCCAATCTGTACGAAGTTTCTGGTCTCTTTGATTTCTAATTCTTGCTGACAGTTTTGCTATCTCTATGTACTCTGTTAGTTTTGATCTCCATTCTCCTACACTGGGTACATCTTCTGTTTTCCATTTTTGAGCCCACAATGTCCTTGCCGCTGTGGTAGCGTATAAAAATAATTTCCTATCCTCCTTTGTAATTTCATCATCTACCAGGCCTAGCAAGAAGGCTTCCGGCGTTTTTGGGAATGTATATTTCAATATCTTTTTGAGTTCATTGTATATTAATTCCCAAAATACCTTCGCCTTCCTGCAGGTCCACCACATGTGGAATAGATCACCTTTTTCGATTTGGCATTTCCAACATTTGTTACTTTTAACCCTGTACATTTTTGATAGTTTTGCCGGCGTGATGTACCACCGATACATCATTTTCATGATGTTCTCCTTAAGGGTCATACACGCGGTGAATCTCATATCCTGATTCCAAAGTCTCAACCATCTATCTAATTGAATGTTGTATCCAAAATCTATCGCCCACTTAATCATGACTTCTTTTACTTCTTCGTCTTTGGTGAACCACTCCAACAACATGTCATACATCTTAGAAAATGGTTTTGAGTTGTTTTCTATTATTTCCAATTGAAATTTAGATTTTACTTTATCAAATCCTTCCTTTCTCTTTTCTTTATTAAACATATCGTGGACCTGATGAAATTGTATCCAGCCTATAAAATACTCCCTTACTTCTTCATAAGATCTTATTTTCCACCCTTTCTCTGGCTCTATTATTAAGTCATCATACGTGATCCAGTTCGTTTCTATATTCATTTTTTTCCTAGCAAGTATTTCAGTTGGTGATAACCACCTTGGTGTTTTTCTTTCCAGAATATCTCTATATCTATACCAGACCTCATACAAGGGCTTTCTAAATACGTGCGACAAAAATTCTTTATGCACTTTGGCTTTATCTTGCCAAAGGTAGGCATGCCACCCAAAACGGTTATTAAATCCCTCTAGATCTAAAATATCTGCATCTTTTAGTATGATCCATTCCTTCAGCCATATCAAACAGGCCGCTTCGTAATACATTTTTACATCTGGCATGCCAAATCCTCCTCGCTCTTTTCTATCAATCAACAATTTGTGCTTGATTCTAGGCGGTTTTCCCTGCCACACGAATTTTGATAATGTTCTTTGCCATTCTTTCAACTGCGTTGTCCCTTTGATCACAGGTAGTGTCTGGAAAAGAAACAATAATTTCGGCATCACGCTCATTTTTATGGCAGCTATGTGGCCCCAAAATGACAGTTTCATTTTTTCCCAGGTTTCCAAATCTTTTCTGATTTTTTTCCATAGAGTAACATAATTATTATTGTACAGGTTGATATTTTTTGTAGTTAGATTAATACCTAAATATTTTACCTGGTCCATTACTTCTATCCTGTATTTTTCCTGTAATTCCTCCATTTCCGATTTATTCAAATTTTTTGTCATAATTTTTGTCTTTTTTTCATTGATCCTAAAACCTGCTAACTCCCCAAATTCTTGAACATGTTTGATAGCCTCTTCCATGCTGTTTACCGGGTCACCTATTATTATAACTACGTCGTCGGCGAATGCTTTTAATTTGTATTCTTTTTTGCCAACTTTAATACCTTTAATTTCTGGGTTGTTCCTTACTTTATTTAATAAAATTTCCAAGGCCAAAATGAATAGTAGGGGGGATAAAGGGCACCCTTGCCGTGTCCCTTTTGTTATTACAAATCTTTCTGTGAGGGTGTTGTTTATTAATAATTGGGCCACTTGATTGTCATATATTGCTTTGATACCCTTTTTGAAGTTTTCACCTGTCTCTATTTTTTCCAGGGTTTTCTCTAGGAATTTCCATGACAAATTGTCAAACGCTTTTTCAGCGTCGATGAACAAGAGGGCAGCTTTCTCGTTTATTTTTATGTCCAATAGTTCAATTAAATCCACTACAGTTCTTACATTGTTCCTCAGCTGTCGCCCAGGGAGGAAGCCTGCTTGATCCTTGTGTATTCTTTGGTTCAAGATATTTTTTAACCTGCTTGCCATAATACTAGTGAATAGTTTATAGTCCTGGTTCAGCAGTGAGATTGGGCGATAGTTCTTAACGTCCAATCTATCCGAGTCTGGTTTCGGTATCAACGTTATTACTGCTTCCTTCCATGACTCTGGAATTTTGCCTCTCGCCAATATGTCGTTCATTACGTCTTTTAAGATGGGTACCAGCTGTTCTGCCATTTCCTTATAATAACTTCCCGTGAAGCCATCCGGGCCCGGCGCTTTACCTTGTTTCAACCCTTTAATAGCTCCTCTCAGTTCATCCGCAGTTATTGTTACATTTAGGGTTTCTTGGTCTTCCTTCGTGAATTTGAAGGTTGTGTTTTCCTCCAGATATTTCTCTATTTTTTCTTCATCTTCTCCTGTTCGCTGGTATAAATTCTTGTAAAACTCCTCAAATGCGCTTTTGATTTCTTTAGGTTTCTCCGTTATTTTGCCTTTATAATTTATTCTATGAATTACTTTTTGGTCTTGCCTTTTCTTAAGTTGCCACGCTAGGAGTTTTCCAGTTTTGTTTGCATATTCGAAATTTCTTTGCTTGTTCCACTTCAGCTTCCACTCTAACTCCTGATTTGTTATCATGGAAAATTGGGTTTGCAGAAGTTTTATACTTTGTTTCAGTTCTTTATTCCCGGGGTTCTTATTTAATTCTCCTTCTTTTTCCAAAAGCATTTTTAATATTTCTTCTTTTTTACATTCCCGTTCTTTCTTTTTGATACAGTTTTGCATAATCAGATGTCCCCTTAGAACTGCTTTGTGGGCATCCCATACTACTTTGAGATCTATTCCTTTATTTGTGTTCAACTTAAAATACTCTTCCAAGGTCTTCTTTGTCCTTTCTAATATTCTCTGATCATTGAACAAACTCTCATTCATTCTCCATCTTTTAGATGTTTTATCCCCTTTGAGTTCTAAATACAGTGGGTTGTGATCTGAGAAGACTCTTGGACATATTTCCACTTTACTTGTTCTTGTCAGCAATTTTTGTGATGCCCAGATGTAGTCAATTCTTCCTGAACTTTGGTTCGGTTCGGAAAAAAAGGTATATTGCCTCTCAAACCCATGCTTACATCTCCACACATCCTTCAAATCACAACTTTCGACTAGCGAGAAAAAAGATTTTGGTAGTTTCCCCCCTATGATCTCCCCTTTTCTTGCTGTTCTATCTATTTCTGGGTTGACTACCCCATTCATGTCCCCCAAAACTATTAACTTTTGATCTACAAAATCCATCAGGACCTCTTCTAATTTTTTATAGAAAGCCGCTTTTTTACAATTTGGGGCATACACTCCTACAATAATTATTTTCTCACCTTCATAAGTCATCTGTGCTATCACCACTCTTCCTTCTTCATCTTTATATACAAGTTTAGGTTCATATTTTTCTTTTATATAAATCACTACCCCTCTTTTCTTTTTTTGATGTGTTGTTACAAACTCCACACCCAGCTTTTTATTTGTTAAAATTCTTTTATGTCTTTCTGCAATATGTGTTTCTTGCAGGCAGGTGACGTCTAGGTTTTTTTTAAGTAAAATATGTTCAATTTTATTTCTTTTGCATTTATTGTTGAGGCCATTCACATTCCAAGATTGGATTTTCAGCATTTTGATTTATTGTTTAATTGTTAAACGTTGTTTACACACTAGGAAAAAAAATATATAAGGGAATATTTAGAATGTACTGCAATTGCTTTTCTATGCTTCACCGGTTTGAGAATCTAAATCACTTTTCCTTTGTTCTTCTTCTTCATCCACGTCCCCTCCTTCCTCACTTTCTTCCTCTACTACCTCTTCTTCTTCTTCTTCTTCTCCTCCTGTTGCTCCCTCAAGTAGGTCTTCTTTCACAGCTTTCTTCTCCTTAATTTCCAAGTCAAGTTCTTTTGAGTATCTTCGGGTGAATTTCTTTATTTCTGATGCGCTCCTTATTCTAAATTTTTTGCCTTTAAAATAGAAAGACATCCCTTCGGGAAATTCCCATCGGAACTGGATTTTCTTCTTATTTAGAGTCCCTGCAAGTTCTCTATATGGGTCCCTCTTTTGTAAAAATCTGGTCGGGATTTCCTTATAAATGGTGATTACTCTTCCTCCAATTATCAACTTTTCCACATGGTTATGTTTCAATATTACATTTCTAATATCCATGGAGTTGAAGATCACCAAACAGTCTCCCGGTAGCTTTTTGGCTTTGGCTTTATCTGATTTTACTTTGATTCTAAAAGCATTAACAATTGAATACTCAATATCCTCTTGTTTTAATTCTAGCCATCTCGCCAGTTCCTGTGCTATTCTCCCTCTTATATTTTCATTTGTTTCTTCTGGGATGCCCCTAAATTTTAGGTTCATTTGTCTTTGTCTAAGTTCTAGGAGAGCTAGATTGTCCAATATTGCCTCATGGGTTTTATTTATATCGGCCATTTCCCCTTTCACTTTTTCTGATTCCTTTTTTGACTGTCTGATTTCTTTTTGAACTTTTTTGACAGATTCTTCCATTGTTTTAGATTTTACTACTAGATCTTTCACTTGTTCTTTTAATTCTCCTACCACTTCATCAAATTTTTTGTCAATAGAATCTTTTAAATCCCCCAGCCTTCCTTCCAGATTTTTTTCTATATTTTGTTCACTTTGTCTGATTTCCTTTTAATTTCTGCTAACAGGCCTTCCCACTCTTTCCCTTCTTCCTGCTTTGATGGCCTCCTGTCACTTGGTGTCGCTGCTGCTGCTTTTCCTCCTCTCATTTTGTTAATTTACAGAAGGGGAAGTGTCTTATATTTGTTTACCACTGGGGGGGCTTTTGTAAGCTTCTCAAGATTTCTATAAGCCCTTGTTATTATACAGTTATTTTACAATTATTATACAATTTTATATGGTCAATGTTATACAATCAAACCCCTTAATATACAGTCAGACAGTCAAATTACACAGTCACACAAACGATCTATCAAGTCTCAGAGGGATTTTTCAAACGTCTCTTGACTAGATTTTCCCCCTCTTGTCCCTTCTCACCCTCCTTGTTACAATGTCTCTGGAGCTTTATGCTTGTTACAATGTCTCTGGAGCCTTATACTTTTGTTGCCACTTCCCCCGTCAGATAATCCACAGTGCTTTCGTTTTCAATCTCAGTTCACTGCGGGGGGATAGTCCGCTAATGAAGTAGTCTGTGAAAGGAAAACCCCCCTCTAAAATAATAAAAAAATAACAAAACAACAAAACAAACCCCCGTGGTTCTCCGCATCTGCAGACGTTCCACGGCGGTCGTCCTCTGTTGTAGTCTTTCCGTATTAAGTCCTTCCGAGGGGAATCTATGAAGATTTTTTTAGCTTTTAACTTTCCACGCCGAAGTTCCCCTCCCGATTATCCTTTTCCTCGAGGCTCCTTTTCCACTTTTCCAGTAGTTTTACCCTTTATTTTCCTCGTCTCGAAAGTTTGAGGCAGTTTTTAGAAGCTTACACCACAATAATCCTTCGAGGAAGGGGGGGTCGAGTGTTTACCTCACCCTTCCATATTCCTTTATACTTTCCAGATGCAGGAAATTTTGCCCGTTCCCAGCTCTTGTTGGTTAAATTTCTACTTGTCAGTCACTTATATAAAAACTAACCGGTTGAAACAGAGAGACCCCCCTTCGCAATATGAATTCTCCAAGCGACACACTCACAGACACTTCATTATTCTTTGCCTTGCAATGAATCAGTCCGCGCCATTTTAACGCCGGGATGGAGCGCGATTCCTTCGCTGCTCATTCATTCTTTGTCGGTAAAAAGGGGTCAGATAAATCTGTCTTCTTACCGAATTCTATTATTTCTTGGAGGCAAGCCGCTTTACATCAGGAGTTTGAGGCTTCGTGTCTGCGGGAGTACGCGATAGTCCCTTTCTTTCGCACCCGTCGCTCCTCACCTTTCCGAGCTTTTGAGGGCTCTTCTCCCGGTGAGGACTTGCGATTTTGGGCGCCGCTGGGTATCTGTGCTTCAGGGTCGTCCCCCCTGAAGCGCCGGGTCCGCAAAGCCCTTGCGTGACCCCCTATTCTCCCGGGACACTCGGAACCCCCAGGTGGGAATTTTCCGCACTCCTACAATGGCCGCAGCTCACCGGAAGTGCCAATCATTGTGGTGGGCGGAGTCATCCGACCGTCCCCTGGCTTCCTTCTTTCCTTCGTCCCTCCATTTTTCCTTTCTTCCTTCCCTGTTTCCTTCCTTCCTTTCTCCCTCCTTCCTTTTCTCTGTCCTCCCTCCCTCCCTTTCTCTGTTCTTTGTTCACTATTTCCTTTCTTTTCTTTGTCCTCCCTCCCTCCCTTTCTGTTCTTCGTTCACTATTTCCTTCCTTCCTCCCTCCCTCCCTCCCTCCCTTTCTGTTCTTCCTTCCTCCCTTCCTCCATTTTTCCGTTCTTCCTTCTCTGTTCCTTCCTTCCTTCCTTCCTCCCTCCGTTCTTCCTTCCCTGTTCCTTCCTTCCTTCCTTCCTTTATTATTTGTACCCCGGTCTTACGTCTGGTTTGCCCCAGCCACAACAACCCTTTGTTGTAGCTCAGGCTGGCCCAGGGTCACTCAGCGAGCTTCGTAGCGAGATTCAAACCCTGGTCTCTCTCTTAAATGCGTGCCTGCCCCTTTAATAGAATTAAACCCTTGCCCTAGATTTACCATCTCCTCTCCTTCCCCTCCGGAAACCTGATACATGGTACAGTTCGCTCTGGCCTTGAGCCTGGGGTCAGAAGGGACCATAACGATGCAAGGAGGGGTGATGGGGAACTGCTGGGCTCCTTATACATTTGTGTGCGGCGCTTTTTCCTCTTCTGATAACTGGAGCTTCGTGTGTAAAGCGATACAGCAGTGCAGAAAGGATTGTGTGTGGAGACAGGATAGGGAGCAAAGCGTAGTTGCCGAGCTTTCTCATTCTACATCACCCCCCCCCCCCGCCATAAGGAATGGTATGGCCCGGGCCTAAAAACCTTTTCCTGCCTGGAGCCGAAACTACTAAGAACGTTTCTAGCTTGGGAAGGAGAGTTTAGGCCTTCCTCTTAACTGTCCCCCCCCAGTCATCCCTGTGACTTCCCCCACCCTGGGTCAGCCCATGACCTATTCGGGCCCCTCCTCCCCCCACCCCCCCACTCGGCTCCACTCGAGATAGTCTGTAAAGTAGAGGCGAGGCCTAGTCTGTCGGCCTTGGCTGGGGCTAGTATGTAAATGCGAGCCCAGGCCTCCGCCCTGTATCTGAATTCCTTGGCCCTGGCCTGACTCTGTGGGTTTTTGCAGCTGAGGGTTTGGGCTAGTTGGATAATATAGATAATAGATCATTTATTTATTGTCATTGCACAAGTACAAGCACAGCGCTATACAAGTGCAACGAAATTGCATGCCACCCCGTAAAAAACAGAAGAAAGAAAAAACAAAGCACAAAACAGCACAAAACACACACACACCAAAAAAACCCCACACATGCACACACACACACCCATCACAGCTCTCCAAGGTCATATTATCTGGTTACAGCATTTAAGATGGTTATAGCTCTTGGGTAGCTCTTGGGTAGTTGAGTTGATTGTTGTGGGGGCGTTTGCGAGGGGGGGAGTGTTTTTGGGTTGCGGCCTGTGGCTGTGGCTCTAGGTTTGGCCGTTTGCCTTTGTCTGGTAATGGCTCTGTGGGTTGTCTGGTAATGGCTGCCTTGGTGGTTTCAGTTGCTCAGTTGATGGCGTCATTATTTGGCGCCACCCTTCAGAGCTTTTGCTGGTGACAGCGCGTGATCTGCCTTTCTATTGGATGCTGCTGGTGTCTTCAGAGCTTCTTCTGGTGATGTATAATGTCTGCGACAGATTGTTTTGCGTTTAAACTTTATTTTAGGTATGACAGGTGTGGTTTTTCTGAATTTTTATTATGCCAGATTACTTTGAGATGGTAATGGAAATGCTGTGTCCAAATTTGATGCGATTTGGTCAAGCGGTTACGCAGCAAGCGTGTTTCGGACAAACGCGCAATGGGAACATTTATATATATATATAGATATGTATTGCTCACACAATTTGAATCCCAAAGGGAACTACAAGAATTGAACTCCTGTTTAATTTAAACAGGAGACAGCAAAACTGCGGATGTGCATATAAAATGCTTACCATCCTTGTTTTTGTAGATTGGATCATTCTCAACAATAACGGCTCGAATCATACCCATTGCTATTAGAACGCTCTCTCTTCTTTTCAGTTCCTTCTGATCTAAGGAGGTAGGTAGAAAAGAATCATAGAATCATAGAATCCTAGAGTTGGAAGAGACCACAAGGGCCATCCAGTCCAACCCCCTACCAAGCAGGAAACACCATCAAAGCATTCCTGACAGGTGGCTGTCAAGCCTCTGCTTAAAGACCTCCAAAGAAGGAGACTCCACCACACTCCTTGGCAGCAAATTCCACTGTCGAACAGCTCTTACTGTCAAGAAATTCTTCCTAATGTTTAGGTGGAATCTTCTTTCTTGTAGTTTGAATCCATTGCTCCGTGTCCGCTTCTCTGGAGCAGCAGAAAACAACCTTTCTCCCTCCTCTATATGACATCCTTTTATATATTTGAACATGGCTATCATATCACCCCTTAACCTTCTCTTCTCCAGGCTAAACATACCCAGCTCCCTAAGCCGTTCCTCATAAGGCATCGTTTACAGGCCTTTGACCATTTTGGTTGCCCTCCTCTGGACACGTTCCAGCTTGTCAATATCCTTCTTGAACTGTGGTGCCCAGAACTGGACACATTATTCCGGTGAGGTCTGACCAGAGCGGAATACAGTGGTACTATTACTTCCCTTGATCTAGATGCTATACTCCTATTGATGCAGCCCAGAATTGCATTGGCTTTTTTAGCTGCTGCATCACACTGTTGACTCATGTCAAGTTTGTGGTCTACCAAGACTCCTAGATCCTTTTCACTTGTACTGCTCTCAAGCCAGGTATCACCCATCCTGTATTTGTGCCTTTCATTTTTTTTGCCCAAGTGCAGTACTTTACATTTCTCCCTGTTAAAATTCATCCTGTTTGCCTTGGCCCAGTTCTCTAATCTGTTAAGGTCATTTTGAAGTGTGATCCTGTCCTCTGGGGTATTAGCCACCCCTCCCAATTTGGTGTCATCTGCAAACTTGATCAGGATGCCCTCAAGCCCATGAAGAAATGAAGAAAATGTATTCTAGCACACTAGTCTGATAAGCTGGGGAAGAGGATACTTGGTTTCAAACTGCTATTAATATTGAATTTTAACTGCTGACTTGTAACATGTCCCGAGACCTTAGGGAGAAGGGCGAATAAAAAAATCAAATCAACAGAAACAAGAATGCGACTTCTATTAATATTTTCTGCTCCAAACCCTTATACTGAGGTTTCCTATGCCTTGATTGTGGCTGCCCTGGTGGTCTGAAGTCCTGTTTCCATTTGGCCTGTTGCTTCTGTCATCAGATGGTTGGCCCTCCATAGAGAGCATTAGATTTTTGGTTATCTAGATACATCTGTCCTCTTTGTCCTACGGACGTGCATTTGCCCTGCTGCATGTGTAAAATATGCAAATTCTTAGATCATTTGACTCCCTCTCCCTGAGCGTTGCTTACTTTGGAGTGCCCTTTAAAAACGAATTATCTAGGCAAGTAGGCCATGTGTTCATCTATCCAGTGCTATTTTTCTAGAAAAAGAGGTGCCAGAACTCACCCTTGTTCTCTTAGAATGGCAATGACGCTCACCAGAGAGGGGCCAGAACTGAGTCCTGATGAATTCCGGCTGAAAAAGCCCTGCATATATCTCGATATTTAGGTAGACTCTGGACCCTCCCACTTTGGCCATGGCCTTATCCTCTGCAGTCTGTTTTCCTTCAAGGGACTGGAGCCCTAGCAGAGGGCAGGAATGGGGGCTCTCCCACAGCAAATGAGGATGAGTTGGGAAAGGAGCAGAGAATGGAAACTGGCAAAGGGAATTGTCCAGGGTGTCCCAGAGACTCGTGTTAGCCTGTGCTACTGTTCCAAGTGCTGCAATTCACTTATTCGGGGAGAACAAAACAGGGCCGTTACTCTCACTGGGTGACAGCTGTAACTCACCCCCTAAAGGGGTAAATGGAAGCTGCATCCTGCCATCTCTTTCTGGAAATGCTATTGCTAAATGCTATTAAAACAAAGCCCGCGATATTAGTTGCAAAGTCCGCCAATTATGTACTTACACAGAGAGTAAAGCAACAGTGTCATGGCAATAAGGATTAAAATCTCAAATATAATCAATCTTTCACCCGCTGGAGATTGGAAGAAAGTAACCAATTCCTGAAAAGTAGATACTTGAAGAAAGAAAATTCTGCTTTAGCCATCAATAGCCAACATACCATTCCCACCCCAGGAAAAAGGGTTTCCATATGCTGTGGAAGCCATCGGCCAGAGACAGTCAATTGTTCAAGGGGTGGGCACTTGGGAGGGTAAGCAGGTTGAGGAAGCAAGCTGAGGTGCCTTGCTGCTGGAGGAAACTTTTCTGACCAATGTCTGGATCAGAAGACAGTAGCCTTTACTGCCCCCTGACAAGTGACAAGATGCTCCCTCCACACACACAATTCCACACCCACAAGCTGAGCTGACCAGGCCATTGGCTCTTATCTCGATGCTGCTGATGGGGCAGAAGACTAACTGAGGAGGTGCAGTGCAGCTTGTGTGGTCTAGCCATCTCTAGCCACCCCAGCACTTGCTACCTGAGGCAACTGCCTCATTCTGCCTAATGGGACAGCCATTCCTGACTGCGCACACTCAAGGACCACAGCAGCCAGCAGCAAAGAGTGGGCTCACCCCTGGGGTTTCTATGGGGTTTAGTGGATCTCTGGGTCCCAAAGAGCTGTGTGGGCTTTTCTCGGCACTCCTCCCTGGCACAACATGACTGGTTCCACTCCCTGCCCGTCTCTCCATCAACTTCCCTTTCCTGTGCATTCCTCTACTTTATACAGTGCTGTATACAGACCATCAGTTTCATTTCCTGGTGCTGTACTCTCTCTGGACTGTGCTAGACCATCAGTTTCATTTCCTGGTCCTGTAGGCTCTCTGGACTGTGCTAGACCATCAGTTTCATTTCCTGGTGTTGTACTCTTTCTGGGCGCTGCAGGCCTTCTGGGCGCTACACGCTTTGCGAGCGCTGGCTTCCCCATCCTCTCAATTTTGTCTGAATAAGAATAAGACAAGAACAAATGGAGAATGCCGGTAGCACTATCAGCACATTAGGTACAGAGTGGTGTCTATCAGTATTAGACCATCCTTTCCTGTAAAGAAGTTGTTGAGTCTAATATAACTGAAATACCTTTAAAACAAAATAAAAAAATTCCTTCCAGTAGCACCTTAGAGACCAACTAAGTTTGTTCTTGGTATGAGCTTTCGTGTGCATGCACACTTCTTCAGATACACTGAAACAGAAGTCACCAGACCCTTATATATAGTGAGAGGGTGGGAGGGGTATTACTCAGAAGGGTGGTGGGAATGGGTGATAGGCTGATAGCTGTGATAAACCTGCTGACGACTGTTAACGACTGCAATTAATCTTACAGGAAAAAGCAAGGGGTGAGAAGGTTAAAAAAGCTTTGTCATGTATAATGAGATAAGAATCCAATGTCTTTGTTCAGACCAGGTCTCTCCATGGTTTTAAGCTTGGTAATGAGTCGCAATTCTGCAACTCATTACCAAACTTAAAACCATGGAGAGACCTCCCACCCTCTCACCATATATAAGGGTCTGGTGACTTCTGTTTCAGTGTATCTGAAGAAGTGTGCAGGCACACAAAAGCTCATACCAAGAACAAACTTAGTTGGTCTCTAAGGTGCTACTGGAAGGATTTTTTTAATTTTTTATTTTGTTTTGACTATGGCAGACCAACACGGCTACCTACCTAACTGAAAGATCTTTCTTTTCTTTCTTTCTTTTGCTGGCTCAATCTCAGTTTTAAACCAAAAGAAATGTTCTATATGGATTCCAATGCATTTTTGAAAATTGTTTTAGGTAATCTACGTAGCCCATTCCCATTTTGCATCCTATTCCTCTCTAAACTCCTGGACATCTAGTTTGCAGGACTCCATTAAGATGTTCACCATTTAATAGATCTTGTGGGATCTATGAGGTCTTCAAGTGTTCCTGGGTGCCAACTCCCTGCATCACAGGCATCATGGTCAATGTTTGGGGATGACAGGAGTTGTAGATCAATAACATCTGGAGGGCAGCATCTTCCCCATTGTTGATGGAAGGGAAGGTAAAGTTAAAGGGACCCCTGACCATTAGGTCCAGTCGTGTCCGACTCTGGGGTTGCGGCGCTCATCTCGCTTTATTGGCCGAGAGCCGGCGTACAGCTTCCGGGTTATGTGGCCAGCATGACAAAGCCGCTTCTGGCGAACCAGAGCAGCGCACGGAAACGCCGGTTACCTTCCCGCTGCAGCGGTTCCTATATATCTACCTGCACTTTGACGTGCTTTCGAACTGCTAGGTGGGCAGGAGCAGGGACCGAGCAATGGGAGCTCACCCCGTCGCAGGGATTCGAACTGCCGACCTTCTGATCAGCAAGCCCTAGACTCTGTGGTTTAACCCACAGTGCCACCTGGGTTAAACCACAGGAAGGTATGATGGAAGGTATATACAGGACTTCCGGTTTCCCGCAGCTTGCGTCCGGTCGCGCGTTTCGAGGGCTCCAAGAGACGCGCTCCTGTGGAGGCGGATAAGGGGGTCGTTAGGCTTCACGACCAACCCTTGAAGGGTGCAGGGAGATACCCTGCACTTAGAAGAGAGGGCTGAGACGCCTGTCACCCCAATAGAAGCGAGCTGTAGCTCGCGGAAAGCGGGGGTGTGGCGCCGGATACAGCCCTCTCTCCGCTCGGCAGGAAAGCCTGAACGCGGACGTAGCAGGCGGGTGAGCTCCGTACGAGAAGAAAGAGTTTACTGATCGGGACACACAGAGATACATAGAATATACGGAAAGAGGGCAAAAAAATGGACTTGTTAACTGTAAAGTGACGGGTGAACTCGGAGGAACAGAGTGGTGAGTGAAAATAACAGAATAATCCCGAGCGGTTGGTGCATTAGCAACAGCTTAAGAATTTAAGATCTTAAGAAGTGCGTGTGGGTGAGTCCTGAAGATTTAGAGGACGGATGAGAGGGTGTCGAACCAATGTATCTTGAAGGTGACATCGTATGGACTGGAATTTGAAGTATGAATGGGAGAGAAGACTAATGTGGAGCTGTTTTGTTGTTGAGTTTAATATCGACAACTCTGTTGGAAGCCTAGTTGAACCTTTCTGAAATTCTGGACTTTTGTTTGGAGGTAAACTGTGGGGAGTTTTGTGGACTTTTTAAAAGCAGCAAGGACAGAAAGATAATGTTTTGGTGAATCATTCACTATTCACTCTCCAAACTGAAACCAGCTGCTGGAGCTTAAAGAAAATGGAGTCTAGGCGTCTCAGTTGGATGGAAAACGCAGCTGTGTGTGAGTTAATAAGGCACCTAGCAACAGAAGAGTGAAGGAATGTCTGTTGGATCTATATAACCTGTGAACAATATTGAAATGCCTTAATCAGGGAATATCCCTTGGAGTTATTTTTGCAGAAGATAGAGAGGATCCTGTGAAACTAATGAAAGATATACGGAGATCTTTGAAAGACAAACGACTCAGCGCTGACACCTAGAGGATAAAAAGAACATTGCATACCTAGAACTTGCTGGAAGCTGTAAAGGAATTTAAAGTCAACTCTAACTACTACTTTCTTTCTTCCTTTTTTCCTTTTTTCTTTCTTTCTTTCCTTCCTTTTTTTTTCTCTTTTTCTTCCTCTTTTATAATTGGTAACTTTTCTCATAATTGGTAATTTGTTTGTTTGTTCCATATTTTTTGCTGTTGTTGTTGTTGCTGTTTTTGTTCTCTTGTTTTCTTCCCTTTCTTTTCTCTTTCCCACCCCATATATGTTACAAAAAGAATTGTAAAGAGAGAATAATTGTATGTTTGTGGGGTATGTCGGGAGCGAGTAAGAAAAACTCTAATTTGGCAACTACTGGGGGAGTGTCAAATTTAATTAGAAGAAACTCAACCCAAGAAGGGAAAAATCTAACGCAAGGAGCAATGGCTAATTCTGAAATGAAAGACTTGATCCTGGGACTAAAGAAAGACATTCTCGATATGAAAAATGAAATGAATGAAAATGCAAGGACTATGGATCAAAAACTGGATGAGAATGCTAAAATTGTATCAGAAATTACGGGAAAACTGAATGAATTGGTAATTAAGAATATGGAAGTAACTAAAACTGTACAGGAGTTGAAAGGAAAAACGCAGAGTTTAGAGGAAGGAGTAAGAAAAATTCAAAAGGACAGTAGAGAAAGGAAGGGGGAAATTGAGAAAATTAAGAAAGAAATGGTTGATGTGAGAGATACGAATGAGGCAGTATTGGATTCTATTGCAATGATTGAAATGTACAGGCGGGAGGATACGTTAAGATTTAGAGTAGTACCAGAGGAGCCGAACGAGCAAATAGAAAAAAAGCTAATTGTAGAACTAGCTAATTGGCTCAACTTAGAGGAAGGTGAAATGGCAAAAAACATAAAAAAGATATTCAGAACCAGATCTAGTTTTGCTAGGAAAAATAATTGGCCTGGGGACTGCCTCATTACGTTCACAAATATGGATATGAGGAATAAGGTATTGCAAACATGTAGTAAAGACAAGCTGAAAATAGCAGGAAGTGAGATAATAATACATAAAATAATCCCTCAAAGATTGTTAAAAAAACGAGAAAAATATATGTCACTGGTGAATGCGCTGAAGGAAAAAGGAATTACTCACAGGTGGGAATTCCCAGAGGGGATCTCCTTCTATTATAAAGGGAAAAGGAGAAGATTTACAACATGGAGCGAGGCAGACAAATTTAAGAGAACGTACAAAAAACTAGGAGGGAAGCAAAATGGTGGAGGGGCGGAGAGTGTTGATAATAGATCTGAAGAGGAACAAGAACAATAGTTGAAGTTAAAAATTATATATAATGCATATTTGATTGTGAGTGTACCAAACAAGCTTCATGCAATTTTAAAAGTAAATAAAAAGTGAATATTTGTGTAAAGCAATTGAGAATTGGAAAACAGAATTTGCTATGGACTTAAAAATATTAACGTGGAACGTAAATGGACTGAATGAAAAGCACAAAAGAAACAAAATAGAACATATTCTTTATAAACAAAAGCTTGATCTTATCTGTCTCCAAGAGACGCATGTTATGCAACAGCATGCCAGGATATTGACAAATAAGAAGTTGGGTCTAGAGTTTGTCTCATCAGATGTTAAAAAGAAAAGAGGAGTTATATTATATGCAAAACCGCACCTAGAACCTAAGATGTTATTTAAAGATCAAGAAGGGAGAGTAGCCATAATAAAAATTATGGTGAAAGGAGAAAATGTAGTAGTGGTGGGGATATATGCCCCGAATGAAAAAAAGAATGAATTTTTCCAAAAGCTGGAGGGAATACTAGCTGATTATGTAGGAGAAAAGATTATATTATTGGGAGATTTGAATGGGGTAGTAGCCCCAGAATGGGATAGGTCATCAAAAATTTCAAAAAAGAAGCAAATTAAATTGCCAAGCAGTTTTTCGGCTCTGACAGAATTGTTAAATATGGAAGATGCTTGGAGAAGTAAAAATCCACTAGAAAAAGAATTCACTTATTTCTCGTACCCAAACAATACGGCAGGAAGAATTGATGCAATTTGGTTATCTAAAGAACTAATTCTTAAAATACATAAAGCAGAAATCCACCCTAAAACAATATCAGATCATAGTTCAGTGTTTGTATGGTTAAAAAGTGAGGGGGAAAGGATAAAAAGATGGAGACTAAACGAGAGATTGTTAGCAGACGAAGTAGTAATAGAAAAAGCGAAAGAAACTCTAAAAGAATATTTTGAACTAAATTTAAAGGGCAACACTGACTTAAATGTGGTGTGGGACGCTGGAAAGGCAGTAATGAGGGGCTTTTTTATAAAACAAAACAATATACAAAAAAAACAAAAGGAAGGAAGAACACGAAAGCTGGTTGAAGACATTAAAAAAAATGAAAAAGAGTTATATAAGCACCCTGAAAATGAAGAATTGAAAAGGAATGCTAAAGTTCTACAAGCACAATACTTAGCGTTAATTGGGGAAGAGATCGAGTGGGAAATGAAGTTGAAAAAACAAAAATACTTCGAACAAGCTAATAAGCCAGGAAGATTGCTGGCGTGGCAATTAAAGAAGAGAGAGAGCGAAAGGATAATTAACAAACTTAAGATCAATGATGAAATCATAACAAATCCCAGAATAATTGAAGAGAAATTTGTAGAATTTTATGAAAATTTATATAAGGAAGGAGGGGAGACTACAGAAGAGGTAGTAGATTATTTGGAAAATGCTAATATTCCGAAAATAACAAAAATTCAAAAAGACTCCCTATGCTGCCCCATTTCAATGCATGAATTACAAAATGCTATAAAAAAAACGAAGAGTGGAAAGTCTCCTGGCCCAGATGGGTTGTCAGCTGGTTATTATAAAAAATTAGAAAACGTCTTAACAAATCCCTTAAAAGATATAATGAATAAAATACTAATAGGAGGACAGGTCCCAGAAACATGGCAGGATAGTTATATAACATTGATCCCCAAACCGGGTACTGATAAACATGAGATGGGAAATTTCAGACCAATTTCCCTTTTAAACAACGACTATAAGTTATTTGCATCTATTCTCGCAGAGAGAACGAAGCGAGTTTTACAAGATTGTATACATAAAGATCAGGCGGGATTTATTAAGGGAAGAAATATCCAGAACAATACTAGAATAATAATTAATCTTTTGGAGTATTTGGAAACCAGAATCAACAAAACAGTGGCCTTCATGGCAGTTGATGCCGAGAAGGCATTCGATAATGTATCTTGGAAATTTATATTGAATACGATAAAAAAAATAGATTCAGGAGACCAATACTTCAACGCAATCAAAGCTATATACCAAAAGCAAAAAGCCAAGATTATCATCAACGGAAATATCACAAAAGAATGTGAAGTGAAAAAAGGAACTAGACAGGGATGCCCCCTCTCACCATTAATTTTTGTAATAGTTATGGAAATATTAAACGATAAAATAAGAAGAGAGGAGGACATCAAAGGAGTAAGATTGGGAGATACCAACTATAAATTAAAGGCTTTTGCGGACGACCTGTTAATTGTAACGGAAGAACCTAAAGATAGTATAGTTAAAGCTTTGGAAATTATGAAAGATTATGGTAGAGTATCTGGATTTAAACTTAATATAAACAAGACAAAATTATTAACAAAAAATATGACAGATAAAGATAAAGAACAGCTAGAGAAAACAACTCAACTTAAAGTCCATAATAAGATTAAGTACCTTGGTATCTGGTTAACGACCAAAAATATTGATTTATTCGATAATAATTATAAAAAATGTTGGGACGGGATAAAAAAAGATCTATTAACCTGGAATAAATTGAAATTATCTTTTCTAGGGCGTATCTCGACGGTAAAATCAAATGTATTGCCTAAGCTTTTATTTTTGTTTCAAACAATTCCCATCATAGGGAAAACAACAGTCATTGATGAATGGAAAAAAGAACTATCGAAATTTATTTGGGAGGGTAAGCGCCCAAGAGTTAAACACAAAGTGCTCATAGATATAAGAGAGAGGGGAGGATTTGGCCTCCCTGATTTAAAAATTTATTACGAGGCCACATGCTTAGTATGGCTTAAAGAGTGGTGCTTACTTAGTGACAATGAATTATTAAGCTTAGAAGGGTTCGATCTTCGTTTTGGATGGCATGCATATTTGCAATATGGGAAATATGCTGCCCATAAAAACTTTACGAATCATATAATAAGAAAAGCCCTTTTCAGTGTCTGGGAAAAATATAAAAAATTATTAGAAGAAAAAGTCCCACGTTGGATCTCCCCTATAGAGGCAAAAGCGATTAGTAGACAGAGGAAAAATAATTGGCTAACTTATAATGACATAATACTTGAAAAGGGAGGAAATATCCAACTAAAAAAGTATGAGGATATTAAAGAACATCTTGGGAGTTGGCTGGAATACCACCAACTACATGAAACATTTATGTTGGATAAAAAAATTGGGATTGCAAAAAAACCATCGAAATTAGAAACGGAAGTTATAAAAAATAATAATAAAGTAATATCGAAAGCATATCGAATTCTGTTGGACTGGGAGGTGGCTGAAGAGGAGGTAAAGACAACAATGGTAAGATGGGCACAGGATGTGGGGAGACCTATTATGATGGCCCAATGGGAATATCTGTGGAAAAAAACCATGAAATTCACAACATCTTATAATATAGTCGAAAATATGATAAAAATCCAACATAGATGGTACTTCACTCCGGCCCGCCTTGCAAAAATGTATAAAGGAGCTATATGTGTATGCTGGAAATGTGAAGGGACAGAGGGAGATTTGATGCATATGATGTGGAACTGTGAAAAAATTAAAGCGTTTTGGGCAAAAATATATGAAGAACTAAAAAAAATGTTGGGGATAACCTTTCCAAAGAAACCAGAATTATTATTATTGAGTTTAATTGATAAGGAGATTCCTAACAAACTGAGAGAGATTTTTTTATATGCCACTGCTGCAGCGCGAATACTAATAGCTAAAAAGTGGAAGGAGACTGAAACACCGACAGTAATAGAATGGCAAGGCAAGCTACAAGAGATGGCGGAAATGGCAAAATTAACAAATGAGTTAAGAGGAGACACGAAACAAAACTTCTCAAGGAATTGGATAAGATACACAGAATATGTTAAAAAATATAGTAAGGGCAAGTTAGATGTGTCATTGGGACAATAATTCCAGAAAAATGATCAAAAAGGGGGAAAGGAAAAAAAAAGGATGTCTATAGGCATTGAAGTGCATAAAAATTGAATGGAAGCATTGTAAATGTGTTGATGGGCACTCAAGACAAGATCGGAAATATGCATTGGTGGAAGATGGGAAGTCGCTGGGGAATGGGTTGGGAGAGGGGAGGGTGGGAGCAGGGTGGGAGGATATTGTTAATATATATAAGGATTTAGATCAATAAGGTTTTTGATGATCTATGTGAATAATAAGAAGAAAAATGAAACAGGATTAGAATATAAATTTTTATTAGTAATATTTATCTGAGATGATAAGTGATGCATATATATAAGTTTGTTGGAATACAGATAACATTGATTTATTTCTTTATATATGTTTATTTATGCAATAATATAAATATAAGTATGTAAATATGTAAATATAAATGTAACAATGATCAATCAATAAACCGTTGATATAAAAAAAAAAAGGAAGGTATATACATTTAATTATGTAATTACCTCTTGATCATCTGAAAAGATGGAGTACTAGATCCCATCTCAGTTGGATGCATATAACTCCAATTGAGTCTAGCAAGACTTTGGAGACAATGAGTTAGACCTGGAAAAGAAGCAGAGAGAAGCTGTTCCACAGGCTCTCCAAGTGTGCCATTTTGTTTTCTTTTTGCAAAGACCCAGCCTGACATCTGTGGCTTCAAGAAAGAAGAAGGCTGTTGTCTGATCCCGTTTTGAAGCCATCTGAGCTAGCAGCCCTTGATATGCTAGCAAATGGCTTTTCCAAAGACTTACATTTTCTGGATCATGATCTAGATTGACAAACTGGGCCCATGAATCAGAGCAGGGCACCTGTATTGCCAGAGAATAAAACAGAAAGTGGTGCTCCTGCTTTGCAATGGAGTTGTAGCTTTAAGATAAGGAACATGGCTGTTGGAGATGAAGTGAAAACCACTTCATGGCTTGGCCAGCTATCAAACACCTGACTGCATGGGGGAAGGGAGGAGGAACCAGGTGTCTGGGAACAAGGAAACTAGCCTTATTTTGATCATACTGCAGAGTGAAAGAAAGAATGCAAATGAAGGCTCATGCCCACATGTGTCGACTCCCAGGCCAGATCAAAGGATGGGAATGGGATTACATCATGAATTACATCTGTTGCCAGCTTGGCATGAGACTTTCGCTATGGACTATATAAGGGCCAGCAGCTGAAGGAGACAGGGAACTCTAGATACATTATTCTATGCTCTGTTCCAGAAAGTGAAGAGAAAGACCGCCTGCCAGTCTGAAGTGTCCCAGATAAGCCTTCCAGATCTCCATCGGCTGGGGAGACATGAAGAACTAACCTATTCTATCTGTATTATTATTGTTGTTTCCTAAGATCTTTTGCTTATTGGTAATATTGCTAGCTTTGTAGTTTATTCCAAAACAAAATAAAAAATTCCTTCCAGTAGCACCTTAGAGACCAACTAAGTTTGTTCTTGGTATGAGCTTTCGTGTGCATGCACACTTCTTCAGATACACTGAAACAGAAGTCACCAGACCCTGATATATAGTGAGAGGGTGGGAGGGGTATTACTCAGAAGGGTGGTGGGAATGGGTGATAGGCTGATAGCTGTGATAAACCTGCTGACGACTGTTAACGACTGCAATTAGTCTTACAGGAAAAAGCAAGGGGTGAGAAGGTTAAAAATAGCTTTGTCATGGACAATGAGATAAGAATCCATTGTCTTTATTCAGACCAGGTCTCTCCATGGTTTTAAGCTTGGCAATGAGTCGCAATTCAGCAACTCATTACCAAACCTAAAACCACGGAGAGACCTCCCACCCTCTCACCATATATAAGGGTCTGGTGACTTCTGTTTCAGTGTATCTGAAGAAGTGTGCATGCACACGAAAGCTCATACCCAGAACAAACTTAGTTGGTCTCTAAGGTGCTACTGGAAGGATTTTTTATTTTTTTTTTGACTATGACAGACCAACACGGCTATCTACCTGTAACTAGTTTATTCCAGTTGCTGTTGGCTTTACATTAGACTCTATTCTACGTTGCTGATCAATTTCTTTGCTAATGTTAACCAATTAATAGAAGTTTGTCTCTACCTAAGAGTCTGTCAGTCCTCCGTCCAGTGGAATCCAAAGAACCTCTTGCTTGCCTGGTGGTTACTATTGGCCAAAGAGCCATTAGGAGGCCCTGGCAAGACAGCACCTGTACACCGTCCTAGAATGTACCACCACTCAGTTTCATTGGATGACCCTGGGTTCTAGTATTTAAAAGAGAAAGACCACCTGTAGTTTTTTGTTTTTTTTTAAAGCTCCTTATCCTCTTAGTGACCTTTTGGCGCTGGAATGAGACCCTGCAAATATCATAGCTTGTAAGGAAAGTGTTAAATCCACCTCACCTCTTTCTGTTTCGATAACTTGTTGTTGTCATGGAACAATCTTTTCTCTAATTTCTTCTTAAGGTTCTTTCATCCTTCCACCGGCTAAGAACCACCTCCCTTGTGATGTCAGGTATTCCAGAACTCCTCCCCTTTAGTCTATACCATTTCCTGATTGGCTCCTCATCATATCCAATCAGCATTCCACATAAAGCATAAACCCAGGAAAATGTTTATTTCAGATTTGTTATACCACCTATTTTTTCAAAAGTTATTGCATTTTTATTTTTTTATTTAGGTCGGGTACATGCTTTGGGTTCCATGATCACTGCAGATGGTGATAGCAGTCATGAAATTAGAAGATGCCTACTTCTTGGGAGAAAAGCAATGACAAACCTAGACAGCATCTTGAAAAGCAGAGACATCACCTTGCCGACAAAGGTCCGTATAGTTAAAGCTATGGTTTTCCCAGTAGTGATGTACGGAAGTGAGAGCTGGACCATAAAGAAGACTGGTCACCGAAGAACTGATGCTTTTGAATTATGGTTCTTGAGGAGACTCTTGAGGAGGCATCCCCAAACTGCTGCTCTCCAGATCCTGAAGCTGAGGCTCCAAGACTTTGGCCACCTCATGAGAAGAAAAGACTCCCTGGAAAAGACCCTGATGTTGGGAAAGATGGAGGGCACAAGGAGAAGGGGACGACAGAGGACGAAATGGTTGGACAGTGTTCTCGAAGCCACCAACATGAGTCTGACCAAACTGCGGGAGGCAGGGGAAGACAGGAGTGCCTGGTGTGCTCTGGTCCAGGGGTCACAAAGAGTCGGACACGACTAAACGACATTGCCAGATTTTAAATTATACTACGAAGAGGCCTGTATAGAATGGTTAGGAGAATGGATCAAACTTTAAAATACAGACATTCTGGATTTGTAGGGCGTGGAAAACAGATTTGGGTGGCATGCCTATCTCTGGTACAACAAGGTAGAGGTACATAAAGGCTTTTTAAATCATACTATTAGGAGACCTTGTACCAAGTATGGAATAGGTATAAAGATTGGCTAGAAAGGAAAACTCCAGGGTGGCTGTCACCTCAAGAAGCGTTTACAGTAAAAAAATCAAATATGGAAGCCCTCTGGTTAACTTATAGAGAACTGTTAACAGTGGAAGATAATACTATGAAGACCAAGCCATATGATGAAATAAAAGGTAAAGTAACAGGATGGATAGAATACCACTAATTGAACAGCATTTTTGTAAAAGACAAAAAATTAAAGGGGTTTGATCAGGAAAAATCGATGATAGAGAAGACATTATTAAAAAATAACATGAAAATATTATCAAGAATATATGATTTTTGTCTGGAATGGAACACCAAAGATGAGGAGATTAAAAGCGTAATGATAGAGACTTCCGGTTAAGCGCCATACTGTTCAGTCGGGTAAATCTCGCTTTCGAGGTTTTCCAGCTCCGTCAGGGTGGGGGTGCCGTAACCGCGCTGCGGACCCCCAAAAGAGCCTCAGGTAGAGCGACCTGAGGACATGGTGATCTGGTGGGTACCCGGAGGAGTCTCCCCTGCTCCCCGGTAGCTCTATTAAGAGCTGCCGAGAGCGAGCGGGGTGGTAGACGGGGGGGTACTGTGGATCGAGCGACTTCCCTGCCTGAGCGAAGCAGCGTAAACTGGCGGCAAATGAGCGCTTGATTTCTCCTGAGAAAGGACTAAAAAGCAACAATTGGACACCGTGAGTACCAAAAGGATTTTGATTTAATTGGCAAAACGAAGGAATTTGATTGCGGAAGGGATTTAAAAAGGAGGTCCGTCTCTTTCCGCTGCAGCAAAAGTGAAAGTAACTGAAAGGAGACTGTAGCTGCGAAAGGACTATTTTTCTAAGTACTTCCAATACTTTAACTGTAAACCCCCTTTTTCGGGCCGGGCGAAGGGGGGGAATTGTACTGTGATATTCCCTGTGAATTTGAACCTTTTAAAGATTAAAGAGACACCGCTCACCCTCTGGAATGCGGAGACCGGGTCAGAGCGGCAGAGATTCATTGTGACGTGACAAAGAGACTGCATACTTGCTACTTTCATTTCCGACTGGTTAGCTTTGAACTATTTTAAGCTGCTACATAGCCCTAAATCGTTACAACTGGGGAACATGCTTGCTTATTGTGCAACATACTGACTTTTTCACATTATATTTGGCAAAGTTACAACTCCAGAGAGTGAGAGAAATGGCAGACTGTCTGTTTAAAAATTTTCTGTCTTTATGCTCTCTGCTACTTTTTTCTGGGAACAATTCCAAAAGACTGAACTATTCATCCGGTTGTCTGTGTGCTCTAGCTCTCTGGGAACAAGCCCAAAAGACTAAAACTGCTATCTTATCTTGACTTGACCTTGAATACTTGCAGCTGCAGGGATTCTTTACAACATGACAGATGATGCTGTGGTCACTAGATCAAAAAAATACCCAAGGGAGGGAGGAGGAAGGAAAGACTCTCTGTCAGGGGCTACAGGAAGCGCCATAGGGGAACAGGTGCTGGCAGCACTGGCAGATTTTAGAAAAGATTTAAACAAAAATACAGAAGGACTGAATAAAAATACAGATCGTATTGATGCCCTAAATAAACAAGTAGAGGCAAATACAGAGGGCATAAAGCAACTAGGGGCATTGAGGCAAGAAATATCAGAAACTAAGACACAAGTGGCACAAGTCGAGTCAAGAGTAACAAATTTGGAATCAGTTCGGGTACAGGACCTGAAAAGGCAGCAAGAGGCGGCTCAATCGGCAATCTCTTTTCTACAGATGAAAGAAATAGAAAAGAATTTGCGTCTAAGAGGTTTGCCAGAATTGGAACAAGGGGATTTGAAGACTTTTCTTATCCAGGAGTCTGCTGACTGTTGGGATTTGGAGAAGGAAGAAGTGGAATCTAAGATTGTTAAGGCCTACAGATTTGGAACAAAAGGGAAAAAAGAATCAAAGATCATTAACGATTGTATGGTGGAATTCCAGAATAAAGAACAAAGAGACCAAATTTTGGGCCTGCACTATAAAAAGAATTTTGAAGTTCACCAACACAGAATTGTGCTATATAAGGATATCCCAAAAAAAATTCTAGACCTGAGAGGAAACTACGCCGACCTGACAGGAGCCTTAAAAAGGAAGGGAATTTTCTTTCGGTGGGAATTCCCACAAGTGTAGCTTTAGCCAAGCAGGGTTCAACGTTGCTCCAGAGGGAGAGGGATAAAAGGAGACAAAAATGGCACCGAGGTTTGAATCAGAGAAAAAGATTTATTCTACATCCTAGAACTGTAGAAGGGCACTTGTGGGATCATTCCTCAGCAAGCCCACCAAATGTTGTTCGCATCCAGCTTTTATACATTTCTACCCAGGAACTCTGACCTTATTAGGAGATCCTTCCTCTACCCATATAAGGAATAGCCTTATGATGTTCTGCAAACCTTATAAGGGGTTCCTTCCTGTGAACTTTGGCTGGGCTTCGACACATCCCAAGACCTAGACACTAATCTAGCCATGTCTAGCTATGTACGTAAGCTTTGCCCTTGTACTACGGTTTGCTTTCATTATGCAGCCGTCATGTACTAATGAAGAGGTCATCCTGTGCTCTTGTTTCTGGATTCGTGCTACTGGGCTAGAGGGGAATTTGGTAGAGAACTTGAAATCTAGTACAGGAGCTAAATAGTTAGATGTTGGCCTTTGGGTCGCTTCAGGTAATCCAGGTTTGGGTTACCTACCCCTACACAAGGACTTTCTTTCAAATACAAAGAAAGGAAGATAAGAATCAGATCAGTAGAGGATAAGAGGAAATTCCTGGACAAGAACGCAGCAGACTTTGAGGACCCCAGAGGACAAGACCCACAACTGCTACTGGGAACTGTACCCCTCCTTAGTCTATTGGGGGCGAGACCAGGAGCTGGACCAGGACCAGGAACAGAAGAGGAACCAGTCGCAGGAGCAGGAGCAGGACCTAATTACAGACAGCCACCCAATCTTAAACAACTCCTCACCCACAACAATACCACAACCAGCCTTAACACAGACACTGGCACCAGAACCTGTAATAAACCCAGATGCCAACTTTGCTGCCACATACACCCGGACAACACCATTACTAGCCCCAACAACATCAAACATACCATCTCAGGACTATTTAATTGCTCATCGTCTAACATTGTGTATGCCATCAAATGCCAACAGTGCCCTTCAGCTCTCTATATTGGACAAACAGGCCAAACCTAACGCCAAAGGATAAATGGACATAAATCTGACATCAGGAATCACAAGACAGAGAAACCAGTAGGAGAGCACTTCAATCTCCCAGGACACTCTATACAAGATCTCAAAGTACTGGTAGCTGTCTTATTGCAAAGGAATTTCAGAAATAGACTGGAAAGAGAAGTTGCTGAATTGCAACTCATTACCAAGCTTAAAACCATGGAGAGACCTGGTCTGAACAAAGACATTGGATTCTTATCTCATTATACATGACAAAGCTTTTTTAACCTTCTCACCCCTTGCTTTTTCCTGTAAGACTAATTGCAGTCGTTAACAGTTCGTTAACAGTCGTTAACAGTCGTAGACAGCATCTTAAAAAGCAAAGACATCACCTTGCCAACAAAGGTCCGTATAGTTAAAGCGATGGTTTTCCCAGTAGTAATGTACGGAAGTGAGAGCTGGACCATAAAGAAGGCTGATCGCCGAAGAATTGATGCTTTTGAATTATGGTGCTGGAGGAGACTCTTGAGAGTCCCATGGACTGCAAGAAGATCAAACCTATCCATTCTTAAAGAAATCAACCCTGAGTGCTCATTAGAAGGACAGATCCTGAAGTTGAGGCTCCAGTACTTTGGCCACCTCATGAGAAGAGAAGCCTCCCTAGAAAAGACCCTGATGTTGGGAAGGATTGAGGGCACAAGGAGAAGGGGACGACAGAAGATGAGATGGTTGGACAGTGTTCTCGAAGCTACTAACATGAGTTTGGCCAAACTGCGAGAGGCAGTGAAGGATAGGCGTGCCTGGCGTGCTCTGGTCCATGGGGTCACGAAGAGTCGGACACGACTGAACGACTGAACAACAACAACAACAACAGTTGTCAACAGGTTTACCACAGCTATCAACCTTTCACCCATTCCCACCACCCCTCTGAGTAATACCCCTCCCCACCCTCTCACTATATATAAGGGTCTGGTGACTTCTGTTTCAGTGTATCTGAAGAAGTGTGCATGCACACGAAAGCTCATACCAAGAACAAACTTAGTTGGTCTCTAAGGTGCTACTGGAAGGAATTTTTTTATTTTGTTTTGACGGTGCCATTAAAGCACTGGAGACTATACAGGAATTTGGGCAGGTAGCAGGCTTTAAACTGAACAAAGCCAAAACTAGAATCATAGAATCATAGAATCATAGAGTTGGAAAAGACCACAAGGGCCATCCAGTCCAACCCCCTGCCAAGCAGGAAACACCATCAAAGCATTCCTGACAGGTGGCTGTCAAGCCTCTGCTTAAAGACCTCCAAAGAAGGAGACTCCACCACACTCCTTGGCAGCAAAATCCACTGTCGAACAGCTCTTACTGTCAAGAAATTCTTCCTAATGTTTAGGTGGAATCTTCTTTCTTGTAGTTTGAATCCATTGCTCCGTGTCCGCTTCTCTGGAGCAGCGGAAAACAACCTTTCTCCCTCCTCTATATGACATCCTTTTATATATTTGAACATGGCTATCATATCAGCCCTTAACATTCTCTTCTCCAGGCTAAACATCTGTTAATCTGTTAAGGTCATTTTGAAGTGTGATCCTGTCCTCTGGGGTATTAGCCACCCCTCCCAATTTGGTGTCATCTGCAAACTTGATCAGGATGCCCTCAAGCCCATCATCCAAGTCATTGATAAAGATGTTGAATAAGACTGGGCCCAAGACAGAACCCTGTGGCACCCCACTAGTCACTTCTCTCCAAGATGAAGAGGAGCCATTGATGAGCACCCTTTGGGTTCGGTCAGTCAGCCAGTTACAAATCCACTGAATGGTAGCATTGTCTAGCCCCCATTTTACCAGCTTCTTTACAAGAATATCATGGGGCACCTTGTCAAAGGCCTTGCTGAAATCAAGATAGGCTACATCCACAGTGTTCCCTTCGTCTACCAGGCTTGTAATTCTGTCAAAAAATGAGATCAGATTATAGAATCATAGAATCATAGAATCATAGAGTTGGAAGAGACCACAAGGGCCATCCAGTCCAACCCCCTGCCAAGCAGGAAACACCATCAAAGCATTCCTGACAGGTGGCTGTCAAGCCTCTGCTTAAAGACCTCCAAAGAAGAAGACTCCACCACACTCCTTGGCAGCAAATTCCACTGTCGAACAGCTCTTACTGTCAAGAAATTCTTCCTAATGTTTCAGATTAGTCTGGCATGACTTATTTTTCAGAAACCCATGCTGACTTTTAGTGATCACAGCGTTCCTTTCTAGGTGCTCACAGACCGTTTGCTTAATGATCTGCTCTAGAATCTTTCCTGGTATTGATGTCAGGCTGACTGGGTGGTAATTGTTTGGGTCCTCTCTTTTCCCCTTTTTGAAAATAGGGACAACATTTGCCCTCCTCCAGTCTGCTGGGACTTCGCCTGTTTTCCAGGAATTCTCAAAGATTACTGCCAGTGGTTCTGAAATCACCTCTGCCAGTTCTTTTAATACTCTGGGATGTAGTTCATCTGGCCCTGGAGACTTGAATACATCTAAACTTGCCAAGTGTTCTTGTACTACCTCCTTACTTATTCTGGGCTGTGTTTCCCCTGCTGAATCATCTGCTCCATATTCTTCAGGTCGGGCATTGTTTTCTTTTTTGGAGAAGACTGAGGCAAAGAAGGTATTGAGGAGTTCTGCCCTTTCTGCGTCCCCTGTTCGCATTTCACCTTCTTCTCCTCTAAGTGACCCCACTGTTTCCTTGTTCTTCATTTTGCTACGGACATACCCATAAAAACCCTTTTTATTGCTTTTAACCTCTCTAGCAAGCCTGAGTTCATTCTGTGCTTTAGCTTTTCTGACTTTGTCTCTACATGTGCTGGCTATTTGTTTGAATTCTTCTCTGGTGGTTTCCCCCTTTTTCCATTTCTTGTACATATCCCTTTTAAATCTTAACTCAGTTAAAAGTTCTTTAGATAGCCACCCTGGCTTCTTTAGGCACCTTCCATGTTTTCGTCTCATTGGTACTGCTTGAAGTTGTGCTTTTAATATCTCCCTTTTAACAAACTCCCATCCATCATGAACTCCCTTCCCTTTTAGTATTACTGACCCAGCATTTCCCTAAGTTTTCTGAAGTCGGCTTTCTTAAAGTCTAGAATTTGAGTCAGTATGCTTGGTTGCTCCTTTCTGATGTATAATAAACTCCAGAAGAGCATGATCACTCCCACCTAATGATCCTGCCACTTCTACCCCACTAACCAGGTCATCACTATTGGTTAGGACCAGATCTAAAATGGCTGATCCTCTTGTTGCTTCTCCCACTTTCTGGACAATGAAATTGTCTGCAAGGCCAGTGAGGAATCTGTTCGACCTTATGCTCTTGGCTGAGTTTGACATCCAACAAATATCAGGATAGTTGAAATCCCCCATTACTACTATCTCATTTCCTTTTGAATGCTTGGTCATCTGTTCCAGGAAGGCATCATCTATGTCCTCAGTTTGGCTTGGGGATCTATAGTAAACTCCCACAATGAGATCACTGTTATTTTTCTCTCCCTTAATTTTGACCCAGATACTCTCAATTTGGCTTTGAAGTTTTAAATCATGGATCTCTTCACAGGTATACACATCCCTGACATATAACGCCACTCCTCCTCCTTTCCTGTTTGGTCTATTTCTCTGAAATAGATTGTATCCCTCTATTACTACATTCCAATCATGAGACTCATCCCATCAGGTTTCAGTGATGCCTATTATGTCATATTTAGTTTGCTGTACCAAGAGCTCAAGTTCATCTTGTTTATTTCCCATGCTCTGTGCATTTGTATACAGACATTGAAAACCATTGATCATTCCCCCTAGTCTCCTACTTAAGGATTTTTTTCCTCCCACCACTAGGTCTGTGTGCTGTTTGCTCCATTTGGTCCTTGACTTTTGGATGATCATCTTCAGCATTTGATCGACTCCTACCTTCAGGACCACTGTCTCCCTCCCCCACAGAAGTCAGTTTAAAGCCCTCCTGATGAGGTTTTTGAGATTGTTGGCAAAAACATTCCTCCCAACCCTTGTGCGGTGCAGCCCATCACTTGCCAGAAGTCCATCTTCAAGAAACTGCAGACCGTGATCTAAGAATCCAAACCGTTCCTGCCGGCACCATTTGCGAAGCCAGTTGTTCACTTCTCCTATTTTTCCCTCTCTTCCTGGGCCACGGCGTTCAACTGGGAGGACAGATGAGATGACAATTTGTGTATTTAATTGCTTCAACTTCCTGCCCAGAGCCTCATAATCACTTTTGATCTTCTGGAGGCTATGGCTTGCGGTGTCATTGGTTCCCACGTGGACTAAAAGGAAGGGGTTTTTATCCGTGGGTTTTATGATTCCTTGCAGCCGTTCTGTTACATCATGGATCTTGGCCCCGGGGAGACAGCACACCTCTCGAGACATCTTGTCAGGCCCACAGATCACTGCTTCTGTACCCCTCAGTAGGGAATCCCCTATCACCACTACACGCCTCGTCTTAGGCTTGGTTGGGATTCTTACATGTGCTGTCCCTTCCAAGGTCACCTGCACATTCCCGGAGGACTGACTTTGCTGCTCGTCTTCATATACCTCATCAACTGTGATGAGGGAGAGATCTTCCAATGGAGTCTGTTCTTCATCTTCCATGATAAGGGAGAGCACTTCAAATCGATTTTGTAGTTCTAAACACTCAGAGCGATCCCTGGGCATTCTACTTCTGTGAGTCACGTTCCTCCATACATCTGGCTCCTGAGTTGGGGAACTGATCTCCTCCTCAGGGCCCTGTCTCCTGCTTGGTGCAGACAGTGTGCTCTGCTGCATCCAAGAAAAGCTCCAACTCTTTAATTTTCTGGAGCGTAGATACACGGGCCTGAAGTTGCTGGGCCTTGTCTTCTAGTAGGGCAACCAACTTGCAGTTGCTGCAGGTGTAGCTGTCTACAACCTTTGGCAAGAAGACAAACATTGCGCAGGAATTGCAGGCGACTACAGTTGTTCCCTCCCTCTCCTGAAGTTGCCGGACCTTGTCTTCTAGTAGGGCAACCAACTTGCACTTGCTGCAGGTGTTGTTGTTGTTCAGTCGTTATTCAGTCGTTCAGTCGTGTCCGACTCTTCGTATGTGTATGTGTGTATATATATGTCTTTATGTGCAAAAACCAATAAAGATTATAAAAAAAATAAACGACTAAACAACAACAAAAGCTTCAAATGCTAGAAACCCCTCATAACTACGGACACTTGTTTCTCTTGTTGTTTGTTTTGTTTTTGTATGTTTATTTGACACTACCAATAAAAATATTGTTCAAAAATGATTTCTGTCATTTATATCTTGCCCTTCTGTATAAAGATACAATAATCATATAGCATTAGTCCTAAAGGATATCCAGGAGCTCCCAGTACGTTTCCGAGCACAAGATAGATAGATAGATAGATAGATAGATAGATAATTTATTGTTACTGTTGTCCACCAGCACGATAAATACAATCCAAAATACATTGTAAAAATATAAACTATAAACTATAAATATAAACTTTAAAAAATTTAAATAAAAGACGATATCTCTACTTTAAAAATAGGGCTGCGGTCAATTATAACACTGGTCCATCTTTAGTTCTGTCCTGAAGTTGTGTGGATGCTGCTAGCTAGAGCGGACCAAATTTTTATAGCTCTAGCACAAAACTTTGCTACCTTCGCTGCTACATTATCGTTAATATCTGAAAGGAGCCACTCTATATAGAAATTGTCCGAACGTCCAGGTAGCTCAGTCAGCATTGTGGTGTGGATAAGCTCGCCTCGCTCCTCCTCGTAGAGGCAGCATCGCAAAAGTATGTGGTCAGTAGTTTCCACCTCTCCAGATCCACACAGGCAGTATCTCTCGCACAATGGCGTCCATTTGTACTTCCCTTGGAGAACTGCAGAAGGCATTATGTGATTACGTGCTAGAGTAAATGCTCTTCTATGAGAGGGGATTTCTAGTCGGAATAAATATCTGGCTGGGCGGGACAGGTATCTCCTTTCCTCCTGAATTAGGAAGTAAGGTACTTTACTCAGGTCCTCCTGTCTTTCTATGTCTGTAAACCTCTGTTTAACAATGACCTTTGCTGAATTAAAATCACGTGACGTGAGGCTAGATGGATGGAGGCCTATACTTGTCATCTTCTTCACTATGGTCTTGCTCCAACAGGATTGATAGTTATCTTTTAATACCGGTAGTAGTGAAGTTAGGCCCTGTGGCTTCAGGTGAAGTTTCAGCCAGAGGTTACACGCCTGCTTCCATACTCTGGCCTCCATGCTGATCATGCCAGTTTCCAACCGTATGGCTGCGTTTGACACACAGGGAGGCATTTGTAAAGCCGCTCTGAGGAATTTTGACTGGACTCTTTCAAATACAGTCATATTTGGCGGCGGAATGATAAGGTTGGCTCCAAAAAGCAGCTGAGCCATCACTTTAGCCTCAAACAGTTTAAGAGCCGCAGGGATGTACTGTGCCCCCTTTGATCTAAGCTCGACTGCTTTGATCTGAGGAAACTGGCACACTTACCTGTTCCACATTAAACACCTGCACTTGTGAGAACTCAATATTTGAGTGTGGCAGCACAGGCAGACTTTGCAACTCCCTGCCTGTTGATACCAGGCAGGCGCCTGCACTACTTCCCCCCCCCCTTTTCTTTATGGTGCCTGCAAAAATAAATAAATGTTTGTTTAGGCAAGCCCATCCAGACATGTAAAATGTGGACATGTGTTTTAATCTGCTTTTTAGCATATGGTTCATTTGTAAATATTTTAAAATGTTTTAAATAGTTGTGTGTAACTAATAATAATAATAATAATAATAATAATAATAATAATTTATTATTTATACCCCGCCCATCTGGCTGGGTTTCCCCAGCCACTCTGGGCGGCTTTCAACAGAGCATTAAAATACAATAATCTATAAAACATTAAAAGCCTCCCTAAACAGGGCTGCCTTCAGATGTCTTCTAAAGGTCTGGTAGTTGTTGTTTTCTTTGACATCTGAAGGGAGGGCGTTCCACAGGGCGGGCGCCACTACCGAGAAGGCCCTCTGCCTGGTTCCCTGTAACTTGGCTTCACGCAGCGAGGGAACCGCCAGAAGGCCCTCGGCACTGGACCTCAGTGTCCGGGCTGACCGATGGGGGTGGAGACGCTCCTTCAGGTATACAGGACAGAAGCCATTTAGGGCTTTAAAGGTCAGCACCAACACTTTGAATTGTGCTCGGAAACGTACTGGGAGCCAGTGTAGGTCTTTCAAGACCGGTGTTATGTGGTCTCGGCGGCCGCTCCCAGTCACCAGTCTAGCTGCCGCATTCTGGATTAGTTGTAGTTTCCGGGTCACCTTCAAAGGTAGCCCCACGTAGAGCGCATTGCAGTAGTCCAAGCGAGAGATAACTAGAGCATGCACCACTCTGGCGAGACAGTCCGCGGGCAGGTAGGGTCTCAGCCTGCGTACCAGATGGAGCTGGTAGACAGCTGCCCTGGATACAGAATTAATCTGTGCCTCCATGGACAGCTGTGAATCCAAAATGACTCCCAGGCTGCGCACCTGGTCCTTCAGGGGCACAGTTACCCTATTCAGGACCAGGGAGTCCTCCACACCTGCCCGCCTCCTGTCCCCCAAAAACAGCACTTCTGTCTTGTCAGGATTCAACCTCAATCTGTTAGCCGCCATCCATCCTCCAACCGCCTCCAAACACTCACACAGGACCTTCACCGCCTTCACTGGTTCTGATTTGAAAGAGAGGTAGAGCTGGGTATCATCCGCATACTGATGAACACCCAGTCCAAACCCCCTGATGATCTCTCCCAGCGGCTGCATATAGATGTTAAAAAGCATGGGGGAGAGGACAGAACCCTGAGGTACCCCACAAGTGAGAGCCCAGGGGTCTGAACATTCATCCCCCCACCACCACTTTCTGAACACGGCCCAGGAGGAAGGAGCGGAACCACTGCATAACAGTGCCCCCAGCTCCCAACCGCTCTAGGCGGTCCAGAAGGATGTTATGGTCGATGGTGTCAAAGGCCGCTGAGAGATCCAGCAGAACTAGGAAACAGCTCTCACCTTTGTCCCTAGCCCGCCGGAGATCATCGACCAGCGCGACCAAGGCAGATTCAGTCCCATGATGAGGTCTGAATCCCAATTGGAAGGGATCCAAATGGTCCACTTCTTCCAGGCGTGCCTGGAGTTGTTCAGCAACCACTCGCTCAATCACCTTGCCCAAGAATGGAAGATTTGAGACTGGGCGATAGTTGGCCATATTGGCCGCATCCAAAGATGGTTTTTTAAGAAGCGGTTTAATAACCGCCTCTTTTAGCGGGTCTGGGAAGGCTCCCTCACAAAGAGAAGCATTCACCACCCCGCAAAGCCCATCGCCCAGCCCTTCCCGGCTAGCTTTTATAAGCCAGGATGGGCAAGGATCAAGGAGACAGGTGGTTGGTATGTTACTGATGAAACTTATGTTACTGATGAAAAAAATTCAGTGTGTGGGGGGGGGGGTGACAGAAACATTCCGCCCTGGGAACCACCTGACCCTGCTCTGCCTCTGGTCTTGTGTCTCGTCTTTTCCTCCAAAGCGACTTCCTTGAGGAGCCAGAGCTGCGGACTTTAACTCTGTGTGACGTCGCTCAGCGTCATTGCACAACACAGGAAACATGTGCAGATGGTTCTCCAAAGCTGGACGAGGAGGGGGACTAGCCCCCCCAAAAAAAACCCCATGGGGAGGAAGGAAGGAAATATGGTAGAGAAAGGCCAGGAAGAAAGAGGGAACCCAGCCCATAGTCTGGCTGCTGCATTGGGGACCAGTTTCCCAGTGTCTCCCAGGGCAGCTCCACACAGAGGCCACTGCAGCAATCCCCTCGCACCCAGAGCAGGGCATCCCAGGACCACATCCTCTCTGTCCCAAAGGGATTGTTGCTGGAAGACCAGCCGGAAATGGGCGCTGCTACTCACTGAGCCTCCAGGGACCTTGGCATCAATGGCTGTGTGTGTGTTAAGGTATCCAATAGAATAATATTAATATTAATTAACCTGCCTAAATTTCAAGGGAGATGTCTTTGGCCCCACCCACTTTGCTCCCAGGGGTTGGCCAGATGCATACCTGGCCCTCAGAGCAAAGAAAAAGGGACCTCACTCCAGGAGTCTGTCTTGAGAGTGGCAGAGAGTCCAACTGCAAGAAAAGGAGACAGAAGCAGGAGGGTGGGGGGAAGAGCAACTCCTGAAGACCCCCAAGTGACGACCCCCACTAGAGCCAAGCATCCATTTTTCACAAGATACAAATGACTCCCTTGTCAGTCAGTTCTGACTTCATGCATTGACTGGAAGGCAGGAGAAACCAGGCTGATTCATCTCTCAGAAATCCCTTCCGTTGCCTCCACATTTTGCATTGCAATGGTCCTTCTGGGACGGCTAGAGTTGTGTTCTCCTCCTCCTCCTCCTTTTTAAAGAAGATATTTCATGGTTTGGGCTGTGGTCCAGTCCAGCCCTGGTTCCTAGCAAGACTCATCCATGCTTGTTGAGAGAACCATTTTCTTCTCCTGAACTACAAATTCCGTAACAGAACAATGTATTGCTTTGTAGGAATTGCTAGAGCTTCTCATTAGCATAGGCAGAACTCAGCAGAAGACAAGGGGTTCCTTCCGATCTCTTAGAGGAAATGGGCGCTGCTACTCACTGAGCCTCCAGGGACCTTGGCATCAATGGCTGTGTGTGTGTTAAGGTATCCAATAGAATAATATTAATATTAATTAACCTGCCTAAATTTCAAGGGAGATGTCTTTGGCCCCACCCACTTTGCTCCCAGGGGTTGGCCAGATGCATACCTGGCCCTCAGAGCAAAGAAAAAGGGACCTCACTCCAGGAGTCTGTCTTGAGAGTGGCAGAGAGTCCAACTGCAAGAAAAGGAGACAGAAGCAGGAGGGTGGGGGGAAGAGCAACTCCTGAAGACCCCCAAGTGACGACCCCCACTAGAGCCAAGCATCCATTTTTCACAAGATACAAATGACTCCCTTGTCAGTCAGTTCTGACTTCATGCATTGACTGGAAGGCAGGAGAAACCAGGCTGATTCATCTCTCAGAAATCCCTTCCGTTGCCTCCACATTTTGCATTGCAATGGTCCTTCTGGGACGGCTAGAGTTGTGTTCTCCTCCTCCTCCTCCTTTTTAAAGAAGATATTTCATGGTTTGGGCTGTGGTCCAGTCCAGCCCTGGTTCCTAGCAAGACTCATCCATGCTTGTTGAGAGAACCATTTTCTTCTCCTGAACTACAAATTCCGTAACAGAACAATGTATTGCTTTGTAGGAATTGCTAGAGCTTCTCATTAGCATAGGCAGAACTCAGCAGAAGACAAGGGGTTCCTTCCGATCTCTTAGAGGCTTCCTGAGAGCACAGATGGATGAACGAGACTCAGCTGGCCCTGGAACAGGAAGAGGCCATGCCATCCAAACTGGGAGCAGTGGGGGATTCTGGGAAAACTCTGTGCAGAAGATCCTGGGTGAGGAGGACACCCTCTGCTCAGAGGTGCAGAGCCACCAGTTGAGGCAGTTCTGCTGCCAGGAGGCCAAAGGACCCCGAGAGATTTGCAGCCGACTCTACCACTTCTACCGTCATTGGCTGAAGCCGGAAAGGCACACGAAAGCTGAGATGCTGGACCTGGTGATCTTGGACCAGTTCCTGGCTGTCCTTCCCCCGGAGATGGAGAGCTGGGTGAGGGAATGCGGAGCGGAGACCAGTTCCCAGGCGGTGGCCCTGGCCGAAGGTTTCCTCCTGAGTCAGGCAGAGGAGAGAAAGCAGGTGAGAGGGACTTTCCTCTGGATACTCCCAAGGGGCTCCAAATAGGATGGAGAACATCCCATAATGCTCTAGTGGTGGCCCACACTTTTTCTGGGACAACATCCATGGAATGAGATCTAATACCCATAAAGCTTCTGTCTTTGTCATTCTCTTTCTTATCTTTCTCGCCATTCATTCTCTGTTTTGAATCCTTGTTTCTTTTTCAGGGAAAGGATCATTTTGCAGAAATGGACCTGGATTCCTGTGAGGCAGAGAGGCCTCCGTTGGACACCAGAGAGAGGCCACTGGGTAAGGAGGAAGGTGGTTTTTCTCCGTTTGGTCTCATTCTGTTGCTTTCCCAACTAATCTCTGGCTTCTTTTCATCTTGTTTTTTTTTGGGGGGGGGCACAGTTGGGAACAAGGGTCCAGAGGATGGGAGATGTATTTCAGCAGAACTAACATATGAAATGGGCACAAACGTCCAAATGCTCTCAGCAGGTAAGGCTTTCTCAAAGGTCCATCTGTGGTTAGAGATGCCCTGTTTCACCTGTGAGAGAAGCAGGCACTCCTGGCTTCCTGCTTACCTTTTTTCTTTTGCAGGTGACAGAATGATGCCGGCAAGACCTCCTGATCCGTCTTTTCATGGGGGCAGAAGGGAAGCGGTAGCTGTAGAAGCAGATCAGGTCAGGGGAAGCTGCCTTGTGGGGACAGAGGCTGAGGGATGGAGCAATGTCATGGACTGGCTGGGCACAGGGGAATGGTGGGAGGAAGCAGTCGGGGAACCAGGAAGGGAAGACGTGTCAGAGCCCAAGGAGTGGAGGTGGAAGAAGGATGAGCGGTCAGAGGGAGAAGGCTGGGAAGAGGAGGTGTCAGAAGCTGAAGGGGTAGCAGGGCTTAGTGAGCTGGGAGACTGTGTGGCAGAATGCAGTCCAGAATCAGAGGCAGAAGAAGAGGAAGAGGAGTTTGGATTTGATATCCTGCTTTATCACTACCCGAAGGAGTCTCAAAGCGGCTAACAATATCCTTCCCTTCCTCCCCCACAACAAACAGTCTGTGAGGTGAGAGGGGCTGAGAGACTTCAAAGAAGTGTGACTAGCCCAAGGTCACCCAGCAGCTGCATGTGGAGGAGCGGGGAAGCAAACCTGATTCACCAGATTACGAGTCCACCGCTCTTGACCACTACACCACACTGCCGAGTGGGAAGAGGGAGGTCGAGAGGCGGAGGTGAGTCAGGAGAAGGAGGAGCCACCGGTGGCTCCCTCTCCTTCTGCCAGAAGCCACCCTCCCTGCTTGTCTCTCAGAGCCAGGAGACGTCTGACAATGGAGGAGCAAAGGCAGGCTGCACACTGGCGCACTGTTGGATCGCTTGCCAGAAACCCCAGAGATTAGGGGTCTTGGAAAGCTGTGGGGAGCTGTGGGCCTTCACTCTTGGCAACTGCTTTTGTGCAGTAAGACCCTGACATGGAATTCTACTCAATATTGATCCAGAGCAGAACTCCAATGTATAGTTAGCAGAGTAAAACCTAAACACATTACAGGATTCCCAAAATTAGACCAGAGGCAATTGTATTTCATCCGGCAGAGCTTTACTGCTATTGAAGGCAAATGAGCATAATGGTCCCAAATCCGAAAAGTTCAGGATTGGCCCTGACCATAAGAGATCCAGTTGCAGCAGACTTAGCTTAAACTTACCATAACGTATAATAAGTCTAAACCTTAACACTAAGGATACTGTGTACAGAACACCAGAAGGAAGAGAGAGAGAAAGAGAAAGTGAAACCCAGGCTCCTTCTGCCCTCTTCCTATAGTCAGCATGACCTTGACAGAAGAGATAAGAGAGCCACTTTAACCCAGCTGCACTCAGCTTCTCTGAAGGAATAACCCAAACATCAGGAACCTTCTGCTTGTTTCTTTTATGCAGAGAAGTTTCCGGAACCCTCTTCAATTAATTAGAATAGAAAATATCAATATCAGATCCATACATTCTGCACCAAGAAATACAAACTGACAGACCCTCAGGGAAGGAGCTGCTGTTCTCATTAGGCCTGAAACTCAGCCAAGTCTGTGAATATCATGTTCTTGCTAAGAAAGAGTTAACTCCAGTTGTGATCTGTGGGATTTCCTGCCCATCTAACTCTGTGACACCAGCCTTCTGAATGTCGCCAGTAGGATTCATCCGTAGTTGCAGTTTTCATGGAATCCCAGAGTTGAAAGGGACCCCAAGGGTCATCAAGTCCAACCCCCTGCATTGCAGGAGTCTCAGCTAGATCATCCAAGACAGATGGCCATTCACAGAATCACAGAATCACAGAATCACAGAGTTGGAAGAGACCCCAAGGGCCATCCAGTCCAACCCCCTGCCAAGCAGGAAACACCATCAAAGCATTCCTGACAGGTGGCTGTCAAGCCTCTGCTTAAAGACCTCCAAAGAAGGAGACTCCACCACACTCCTTGGCAGCAAATTCCACTGTCGAACAGCTCTTACTGTCAAGAAATTCTTCCTAATGTTTAGGTGGAATCTTCTTTCTTGTAGTTTGAATCCATTGCTCCGTGTCCGCTTCTCTGGAGCAGCAGAAAACAACCTTTCTCCCTCCTCTATATGACATCCTTTTATATATTTGAACATGGCTATCATATCACCCCTTAACCGTCTCTTCTCCAGGCTAAACATACCCAGCTCCCTAAGCCGTTCCTCATAAGGCATCGTTTCCAGGCCTTTGACCATTTTGGTTGCCCTCCTCTGGACACGTTCCAGCTTGTCAATATCCTTCTTGAACTGTGGTGCCCAGAACTGGACACAGTATTCCAGGTGGGGTCTGACCAGAGCGGAATACAGTGGTACTATTACTTCCCTTGATCTAGATGCTATACTCCTATTGATGCAGCCCAGAATTGCATTGGCTTTTTTAGCTGCTGCATCACACTGTTGACTCATTCACACTGTTGACTCATTCAGACTAGGTTTATTTACTATCTATATTAACCATGGAATACAAAAATTGGCTTCTAAGCTATCGAGATGCCATAACCAACAGTGGCCAGGATTCACCTAACCAGCCCCATCCGCTGCAAAATGGGACCTGCCCCCCACTCCTCCCCCTCTCCATGCCCCCAATCAAGCCCTTGAATTTGGCTCTAGGGCATTGGGAAGGATCCTCTTCAGAACAACTCACAAGGAGAGGAGAAAGTGGATCCTTCCATCTGGGAAACTGGAATGCTTGCGTGGGTAGAATGACTTGAAACCCGCAAGGTGGAGTACAAAGATGAATACCCAGAATAAAAGAATTCCATTAAAGCGTTAAAATAAGCATCCATAATTAAAATGTGCAGCAAAGCAATCCTATTGAAACAATGCAGCAATTTACAGGAAGGAAAGAACAGAGCATTGTGTAGCAGATCATATTTCTGCTGTCTCAGAGGAGGACATTTCCCTTTTTCTTTCAGGGTCCAGTGTGCTTTGAAGATGTCGCTGTTCATTTCACGGACGAGGAGTGGGCGTTGTTGGATCCTGACCAGAGAGCTCTGCATAAGGACGTCATGGAGGAGAATTGTGGGATCGTGGCCTCTCTTGGTAAGGCTCCCTGTGGGATCATCCTATCTGCCTGGAAATTCAAAAAATACCTCTATGTGAGGAACCTCATATATTTTCACAGAGCTCAACAGCGCCCCCAAAACACCTGGGAACCTAACACCCCCACAATAAACCTTGAGCAGCAAATTGCAGTTTTTTCTGTGAACCATCTTCCTCCAGTTCTGCCTTTTTCTACCACGGTTGGGCTGGTCTGAGCTGCCCAGGCCATCTTAAATGTCAGCTTCAGAGTTGTTAGGAAAGATAAGCAGCTTCTGTCAGGTTTTCTGTTTTTGTTTTTGCTGCTGCCAGTTTTGGGTTGACCAAAGAGACAACTGACATTGGAGATGGAGGGGATGCCATGACTGGGCCAAACAAAATCCATCCCAGAGAAGAGCCAGGCTTATTGAATCTCAGGTAGCAGCAGTAGCAGTAGTAATAGTAATAATTTTTATTTATACCCCTTCCATATCGCTGGGTGGCCCCAACCACTCTAGGCGGCTTCCAATACATATATAATCATGAAACATTTATAATAACAATCTGATCCCATATAAAAAGTACATTACCTTTAAAATGAACAACTTACACTAGTGGCCAAAATTGTGGAACTTTTTTGGGAAAAGTGTATTTCCAAGGTTTGATGGCTCAAAACACCACTTTTAGGGGGATAAATACCCACAAATTATATATCAATGGAAAGATAATTTAATGAAGAATGTAATGCAATAACGTTTATGAAGGATTATTTATTAGAAGAGCAGTCATAAAGAAGAATCCTGAAACACATAGAAAAAATGAGATATACAGAAATTATCACCATGTCCATTAATAATAGTTAATTTTTATTTGTATTCCACCCTCCCTGGCCAAAGCCAGGCTCAGAGCAGCTAACAGCAGATAAAAATAGGACAGAGTACATAAAATTGCACAGTATATTAATTAAAATACATTCTAAAATCAATGCAGAATCAAATTGATGGCAACCATCAGGTTAGGAGAGAGGGGGTCAGCCTGTGCCTTGGCCAAAGGCCTGGCGGAACAGCTCCGTCTTGCAGGCCCTGTGGAAAGATGTCAAGTCCCGGGTCTCTTGTGACAGAGCGTTCCACCAGATCAGCGCCATGGCTGAAAAAGCCCTGGCTCTGGTTGAGGCCAGTCTAACCTCCCTGTGGCCCGGGATCTCCAAGATGTTCTTATTTGAAGACTGTAAGGTCCTCTGTGGGACATACCAGGAGAGGCGGTCCCGTAGCTACGAGTGTCCTAGGCTGTATAGGGCTTTAAAGGTTAAAACCAGCACTTTAAAGTCATACCCTGCTCTATAAGCACTCCCAAAAACTTGAACACAGCCACCCTCTCCACCTGGTCTCCGCCGATATACAGGGGCTGAATATCCACCTTTTTTTCCTGTAATCCACCACCAGTTCTTTGGTCTTGGCAGTATTTAGAGCCAGATTGTTATCACTACACCAAGCACAGAACTGCTGCACCTCATCCCGATGGGCGGACTCATCCCCTCCTGAAATGAGCCCCACCACAGTAGTGTCATCAGCAAACTTGATGATTTTGTTGCTGGAATAGATGGCTGGAATAGCACTGTAGAGCTGCATACGTATAGAGGGTATACAGGTGATACTCAAAAAATTAGAATATCGTGGAAAAGTTCATTTATTTCAGGAATTCAATTTAAAAGGTGAAACTAACATACGAGATAGACTCATGACATGCAAAGCGAGAGATGTCAAGCCTTTATTTGTCATAATTGTGATGACTGTGGCATCTGTAGAGCAGGGGACTCCACACACAACCCTGTGGTGAGCCGGCGTTAAGGCTAAGGGCTGTGGACATATGTGACCCTACTCTAACCCTCTGAGAACGATCTGACAAAAAGTTCAAAACCCAGAGACAAATGGAGTTAGAAAGTCCAATCGCCTCTAGCTTGGACACCAGTCTATGGGGGAGGATTGTGTTGAAAGCAGAGCTGAAATCCACGAACAGCAGCCTCGCATAACTCCCCGGCTGCTCCAGATGGGACAGAGCAGCATGGAGAGTGGTGGTGATGGCATCTTCCGTGGATCTGTTTGCCCTGTATGCAAACTGGTAGTTGTCAAAGGTCGATGGAAGACAGGAAATAATGTGACTACATACCAGTTTCTCAAAACACTTCATGATGATAGGAGTCAGTGCAACTGGTCTGTAGTCATTCAAACTGCTACCCTGTTTCCCCTATTTTAAGACGTAGTCATAAAATAAGCCATAGCAGGATTTTTTCGCATTTGCAAAATATAAGCCGTACCCTGAAAATAAGCCATAGTGATAGGCGCAGTTCTGGAGGGCGCCAAGGAAAAGGCTGGGCTGGGCTTACGTAATAAAAATAAGACATCCCCTCAAAATAAGCCATAGTGCGTTTTCTTGAGGGGGAAAAAATATAAGACGGTGTCTTAAAATAGGGGAAACACGGTAATTGTGGATTTTTTAGGCAGGGGAACAATAGTTGACGACTTCAGGCAGGGTGGGACAATAGACTGGTGTAGAGACTTGTTGAGGATCTTAGTGAAGACCCTCGCCAGCTGATCCGCACAGCCCCTCAACACCCTTCCCGTGATACCGTCAGGTCCAGCAGCCTTCCTCGGATTCACCATCCTCAATACCTGTCTCACCTCATGCTCCTCTACAGTGAATGAGGGGTCGTTATGGGCTGGTGGCTGTAATGCAGCCGTCTCCGGTGGCCCCCTCTCGAAGCGAGCAAAGGAGATTAAGCTCCTCCGCCAGCGATGGGTCACCGTCGACAGCACCGAGGTTTGGTTTGTAGTTTGTAATATGCTGAATCCCCTGCCACACCTGCCTCGTGTTGTTACTACTGAGGTTATCCTCAATCCTCTGCTTATAATCCAGTTTTGCCCGTCGAATACCTCTCTTCAGGTTTGCTCTTGCTGCACTGTAGAGCTGCACCTCGCCCGTCTTGAAAGCCCTGTTCCTTTCCCGCAACAGGCACTGGACCTCTCTATTCATCCAGGGTTTCTGATTGGGATAAACCCGGATGGATTTATTTACTGTGACAGTATCTGTGCAGTGATTGATATAGCACAGAACTGCCGCCATACTCTCCTCCAGGTCTGAATGGTCAAAAATATCCCAGTTGGTTCTCTCGAAACAGTCCTGCAACTGGTGAATAGCACCTTCAGGCCAGATTTCAACAGTCCTTGTTGTAGTGAGAGCCCGTTTCCTGAGGGGGGTATATCCTGGTACAAGGAACACAGACATACTGTATTTGTGCTTGGTTCTCCAGCTGCACAGCCAGGGAGAAGAAGATACTTCAGAAGGTCATAACCACAGCCCAAAATATTATTGGTCATCCTCTCCCATCTCTGGAAGAACTATACAGTTCCCATTGCCTTAAAAATGTTAATAATATTTTAAAGGATCCATCTCATCCAGGATATAGCCTCTTTGCACCACTGCCTTCGGGTAGAAGATATAGAACAATTAGATCAAGAACAAATAGATTGAAGAACAGTTTCTACCCAAGAGCTATAACCATCTTAAATGCTGTAACCAGATAATATGACCTTGGAGAGCTGTGATGGGTGTATGTGTGTGTATGTGTGGCTTTTTCTGGTGTGTGTGTGTTTTGTGCTGTTTTTTGTTTTATTTTTTCTTTCTGTTTTTTACGGGATGGCATGCAATTTCGTTGCACTTGTATAGCATTGTGCTTGTACTTGTGCAATGACAATAAATTATCTTATCTTATCTTTAAACCTGATCCTGTACTCCACCGGGAGCCAGTGCAGCTGGCATAGCACTGGGTGAATGTGATCCCACGGCGAGGACCCTGTAAGGAGTCTCACAGCGGCATTCTGCACCCGCTGGAGTTTCTGGGTCAGTCTCAAGGGCAGTCCCATGTAGAGTGAGTTACAATAATCAAGCCTGGAGGTGACTATCGCGTGGATCACAGTGGCGAGGTCAGGGCGAGAGATGTAAGGAGCCAACTGCTTAGCTTGGCAGAGATGAAAAAATGCTGCCTTTGTTACAGCTGCAACCTGCACCTCCATAGAAAGGGAGGTGTCCAAGATTACACCCAAACTCTTAACGGACGGCGCTGGCACTAATTGCACCCCCACAAGAGATGGGAGTTGCCTCCCCAATCCCATATCGTCCTGACCCAGCCAGAGGACCTCTGTTTTTGAAGGATTTAACTTCAACCGCCTCCCACGTAACCATCCAGCCACAGCTTCCAAACATCTGATCAGTGTGTCTGGGGCAGAGTCAGATATCAGCAGATAGAGCTGGGCGTCACCAGCATACTAATGGCAACCCAAACCAAAACTCTGGACAAGCTGGGTGAGGGGGCGCATAAAGATATTGGAAAGCATCGGAGAGAGTATTGCGCCCTGCGGGACTCCACACACCAAGGAGTGGCAAGAGGACAGCTCCACCCCAAGTGCCACCCTCTGTCCCCTACCAGAGAGAAACGAGCGCAGCCATTGAAGGACTGTGCCCTGGATCCCCACATCAGCGAGGCGCTGGTCCAGAAGTTCGTGATCGACCATGTTGAAGGCTGCTGACAGATCTAGAAGAATCAGCAGCCCCGAGCCACCTCGATCCAGCTGCCTGCGGAGATCTTCTGTTAGGGCGACCAGAGCCATCTCAGTCCCATGACCAGAGCAGAAGCTGGACTGGACTGGATCCAGAGCCGGTGTTTCATCCAGAAATCCACCAAGTTGTTCAGCAACTGCTCTCTCAATCACCTTACCCAGGAATGGAAGATTCGAAACCGGACACTATTGGATAGACCTAAAGGATCTAATAGGGACCCAGGTGGCACTGTGGGTTAAACCACAGAGCCTAGGGCTTGCTGGTCAGAAGGTCGGCGGTTCGAATCCCCGCGACGGGGTGAACTCCCGTTGCTCAGTCCCAGCACCTGCCAACCTAGCAGTTTGAAAGCACATCAAAGTACAAGTAGATAAATAGGTACCGCTGCAGCGGGAAGGTAAACGGCGTTTCCGTGCGCTGCTCTGGTTCGCCAGAAGCGGCTTTGTCATGCTGGCCACATGACCCGGAAGCTGTATGCCGGCTCCCTCGGCCAATAATGCAAGATGAGCGCCGCAACCCCAGAGTCAGACATGACTGGACCTAATGGTCAGGGGTCCCTTTACCTTTAAAGGATCTAATGATGTTTTCATGAAGAGTGGGTGCACCACTGCCTCCTTCAATTCCCCTGGGAATGTCCTGGTGCCAAGGGACAAATTGATGATATCCCCTAGGGGGGCCTGCACCTCATCTGGACACACTCTAATCAGCCAGGACGGGCCCAAGTCAAGAGGACAGGTGGTGGACTTTCCAGCTCAGAGGAGTCTGTCCACATCGGCTGGGGATATCCAGTCGAAGTGGTCCAATACTGGAACCAAGGACAGTCCAGGGACCTCCAGTTCTGTTATTGTATCCAAATTGGCAGGGAGGCCACGGCGGAGCAACCGGACTTTCTCCGCAAAAAAAGCTCACAAATGCCTCACAGCTACAGTATGTGTCAAATTGGTATTTAGATTTGGCTGTCCCTCCAGGGATGTTAAAGACCTAATTATACTAAAAGGTTGCACCGGGTGATAGCTAGCGGATGCAATGGAGGCTGAGTAGTAAGACTTCTTAGCTGCCTTCACTGCCATCTCATAGGTTTTCATAAACGCCCTATAAGATGTTCTTGAAGCTCTGTCGCGGGCACCCTGCCATACTCGCTCTAGCCGCCTGAGGTCCCGCTTCATTTTCCGGAGCTTCTCGGTAAACCAGGGAGCCCGGTTTCTGCAGGGTCGCAGAGGGCGCTCTGGCGCGATCCCATCGATGGCTGCCAAGAGCCAGGTATTCCAACCCTCAACAAGCTCAGTCAATGAGCCGCCAGGAGGAACAAGGTCCCTCAAGGCTTGACGGAATCTAGCAGGGTGCATCAGCCTCCGCGGGCGAGCCCAAACTGGGGGTGGGAAGTCAATGCTGGCTTTCAGAGCGTAGTGATCAGACCATGGCACCTTCATCGAGGGGGACATGATCACATCTCATGAGTTCTAAGATGGCGTGCATAGATGCAGCGGCTCAGTGCTCTCCCTTATTTTTTTAGCGTTTCGTATGGCTTTTATTGTTGTTACTCGTGTTGAGTACATTTTTGGTTGGGGGAACAAATGTTTAAATGAAAAATGAATAGATTTGTCGTTTAAATGGAAAATAAATAGATTTGTGGCCTTAAAGGGGCATGGCAGTTCTCAAGATCTAAGATGGTGACGCACAAGATTCACAGTCGGCAGAAACTCCTAAAGGTCGGGTTACAGTGTGAACAAGCTGTAAGAGATGATTATTTTTCGCCCAAACAACATTACTGTGGGAGCAGCCAGGGAACCAGACTCCCCATGGATTAATATCCCCTTAGGGAGGAGGCGAAGGCAGCGCAGAGACAAAAGGCAGTTTTCTCTTTCTCTCTTGGCGGTGGCTGGAATCTTTTTGAGATGCACAAGCGATCCACTATCACTTCCCGGGAGATCCGGACTGCTGTGCGCCTGCTGCCGCCTGGGGAATCGGCCAAGCACACCGTGTCTGAGGGCACCAAGGCCGTCATTAGTACACCAGCTTCAAGTAAACTTGGAAAAGAACCATTCCACTTATTTTGTTTTGTTTTTTTTGTTTTATTTTAATAGGATGGCATCCAATTTCATTGTACTTGTAATAAAGAAATCTTAATCTATGCCTGTGCCAAAGATCAGATCCAGCGTGTGGCCTGCTTGATGTGTGGGGCCCGAAACAAACTGGGAGAGCCCTGGTGTCACCGTGGATGACACCAGGTCCAGAGCCTGTGAGGAGGGAGTGGCATCAGCATGGATGTTGAAGTCCCCCAATACCAATAGGTTAGGGAACTCCAAGGCCCAGCCGGCCACTACCTCCAGCAAGCCTGACAGGGTGGCTGCTGGTGCGCTGGGTGGTCGGTACACCAGCCAGACAGCCAAGCTCTCCTTGGAACCCCACGCCAGGCTGACACATTCAATGCTGGAGATTGAGGGCAATGGCAGAGCCCTGGAAGAACAATCTTCCCGGATCAGTGCCACCCCTCCCCCCTGACCCACAGTTCACGACTGGTGGAGGGCGGAGAAACCCGGGGGCGCCATCTCTTGCAACTCTTTCCCCTTTGCGCACCCAGGTAAAACCCTACAAGGTAAAGAAATCTTGCAGGGTGGCTGTTTGGTACTTCGTTTGGTAACCTTTAGCTTTCTTTCTTTTTTTTTCTTTTTTTGCAATCATTTTTATTAATTTTACACATCACTTGTTACTATACATTAACACAAATAGCTTTGTTTATAATACATGCTATATACATAATGTAATTCTTATAAAAAATAATAATAAACCTTTTAATACAATCCTTTAAATAATACTGTAAACTTCTTCTATTTATTGATTGTACCATACTCAGACTTCCACTCTTGCTTTTTCTATCCATCTCTATTCAATTATATGGTTTCACATGTGTCGTTCTTCTGCCTATCTTTTAGTTTCCTCAATAAAACACCTAGATCCAAATGTCCGTCTTATTGTTCCAATTAGTTCTATTTTCCAATTAACTAAATAAGTCACATCTCCTTATTGCTTGTGTTTCGCCTTACCCTACCTTTTGCACATATTCCAACAATTTTCCCCATTGTTTTTGGAATGCACCGCTGCCTTGGTGTTTTATTATTCCCGTGATTCTGGCTATTTCTGCATATTCCATAATCTTTTGTTGCCATTCTGCCACAGATGGGATTGTATCCTGCTTCCACACCTGAGCTAGCAACAATCTTGCCCCCGTTGTCGCATAGTAAAAAAAAGTAACATCCTCTTTTGCAATATCCTCCCCTACTATTCCTATCAGAAAAGCCTCTGGTTGCTTTTTAAAGGTATATTTGAAAATCTTTTTTAACTCGTTATATGTTTTCCGAATAGGTTTTAACCCTTTCACAGGTCCACCACATGCGGAAGAAATTACCCTCTTTTGATTTGCATTTCCAGCAATTCTTGTCCCTGGTTTTATACATTTTGGACAATTTTACAGGCGTGATGTACCATCTGTACAACATTTTATAGAGGTTTTCCTTTAAAGATACAGCTGCTGTAAACTTAAATCCCACGTTCCAGAGTTCATGATGGATGGGAGTTTGTTAAAAGGGAGATATTAAAAGCACAACTTCAAGCAGTACCAATGAGACGAAAACATGGAAGGTGCCTAAAGAAGCCAGGGTGGCTATCTAATGAACTTTTAACTGAGTTAAGATTTAAAAGGGATATGTACAAGAAATGGAAAAAGGGGGAAACCACCAGAGAGGAATTCAAACAAATAGCCAGCACATGTAGAGACAAAGTCAGAAAAGCTAAAGCACAGAATGAACTCAGGCTTGCTAGAGAGGTTAAAAGCAATAAAAAGAGTTTTTATGGGTATGTCCGTAGCAAAAGGAAGAACAAGGAAACAGTGGGGTCACTTAGAGGAGAAGAAGGTGAAATGCGAACAGGGGATGCAGAAAGGGCAGAACTCCTCAATACCTTCTTTGCCTCAGTCTTCTCCAAAAAAGAAAACAATGCCCGACCTGAAGAATATGGAGCAGATGATTCAGCAGGGGAAACACAGCCCAGAATAAGTAAGGAGGTAGTACAAGCACACTTGGCTAGTTTAGATGTATTCAAGTCTCCAGGGCCAGATGAACTACATCCCAGAGTATTAAAAGAACTGGCAGAGGTGATTTCAGAACCACTGGCAGTAATCTTTGAGAATTCTTGGAAAACAGGTGAAGTCCCAGCAGACTGGAGGAGGGCAAATGTTGTCCCTATTTTCAAAAAGGGGAAAAGAGAGGACCCAAACAATTACCGCCCAGTCAGCCTGACATCAATACCAGGAAAGATTCTAGAGCAGATCATTAAGCAAACGGTCTGTGAGCACCTAGAAAGGAACGCTGTGATCACTAAAAGTCAGCATGGGTTTCTGAAAAATAAGTCATGTCAGACTAATCTGATCTCATTTTTTGACAGAATTACAAGCCTGGTAGACGAAGGGAACACTGTGGATGTAGCCTATCTTGATTTCAGCAAGGCCTTTGACAAGGTGCCCCATGATATTCTTGTAAAGAAGCTGGTAAAATGCGGGCTAGACAATACTACCATTCAGTGGATTTGTAACTGGCTGACTGACCGAACCCAAAGGGTGCTCATCAATGGCTCCTCTTCATCCTGGAGAGAAGTGACTAGTGGGGTGCCACAGGGTTCTGTCTTGGGCCCAGTCTTATTCAACATCTTTATCAATGACTTGGATGATGGGCTTGAGGGCATCCTGATCAAGTTTGCAGATGACACCAAATTGGGAGGGGTGGCTAATACCCCAGAGGACAGGATCACACTTCAAAATGACCTTAACAGATTAGAGAACTGGGCCAAGGCAAACAGGATGAATTTTAACAGGGAGAAATGTAAAGTACTACACTTGGGCAAAAAAAATGAAAGGCACAAATACAGGATGGGTGATACCTGGCTTGAGAGCAGTACAAGTGAAAAGGATCTAGGAGTCTTGGTAGACCACAAACTTGACATGAGTCAACAGTGTGATGCAGCAGCTAAAAAAGCCAATGCAATTCTGGGCTGCATCAATAGGAGTATAGCATCTAGATCAAGGGAAGTAATAGTACCACTGTATTCCGCTCTGGTCAGACCTCACCTGGAATACTGTGTCCAGTTCTGGGCACCACAGTTCAAGAAGGATATTGACAAGCTGGAACGTGTCCAGAGGAGGGCAACCAAAATGGTCAAAGGCCTGGAAACGATGCCTTATGAGGAACGGCTTAGGGAGCTGGGTATGTTTAGCCTGGAGAAGAGAAGGTTAAGGGGTGATATGATAGCCATGTTCAAATATATAAAAGGATGTCATATAGAGGAGGGAGAAAGGTTGTTTTCTGCTGCTCCAGAGAAGCGGACACGGAGCAATGGATTCAAACTACAAGAAAGAAGATTCCACCTAAACATTAGGAAGAATTTCTTGACAGTAAGAGCTGTTCGACAGTGGAATTTGCTGCCAAGGAGTGTGGTGGAGTCTCCTTCTTTGGAGGTCTTTAAGCAGAGGCTTGACAGCCACCTGTCAGGAATGCTTTGATGGTGTTTCCTGCTTGGCAGGGGGTTGGACTGGATGGCCCTTGTGGTCTCTTCCAACTCTATGATTCTATGATTCTATGATTATGCCATTTCACATAGTCTATATTTGAACCTATATCCATTGCCCATCTGATCATGGCACTTTTAATCTCCTCATCCTTTGTTGTCCATTCTAATAGAAAGTCAAAACAAAATAAAAAAATTCCTTCCAGTAGCACCTTAGAGACCAACTAAGTTTGTTCTTGGTATGAGCTTTCGTGTGCATGCACACTTCTTCAGATAGAAGAAAGTCGTACATCTTTGTACGACTTCAGAAAGTCGTACATCTTTGCTAATAGTTTAGAATTGGTTTGAATCAATACTTTTTCTATTATTGAGTCATTTTTGTCAAACCCTTTTATTCTCCTATCTTTCTGGAACATACTATGTAACTGATGATATTCAATCCAGCCTGAAATTTTATCTTTTATTTCCTCCTAAGGTCTCATTTGTGGCACACCGTTTTCCCAACTCAATAACTCTCTGTAATTTAGCCATTGCTTTCTCATGTTTAATTTTTTAATTGCGTGTATTTCTTGTATGGAAAGCCACCCTGGCGTCCTCCTCTCCAGCCAATTCTTGTATCTGTCCCAGACTTCGTACAAAGATCTTCTAATGGTATGTTTTAGGAAGTCCCTATGGACTGCTACTTTATTATTCCATAGGTAGTCATGCCTGCCGTATCTATTGCCTGCTCCTTCTAAATCTAGAATCTCCGGACTATTTAGCTTAAACCATTCTCCCAACCATACCAAACAAGAGGCTTCGTAATATAGTTTGAGATCCGGTAGTGAGAAACCCCCCCTTTCTTTTTTGTCTGTCAAGATTTTATAATTAATCCGAGGTTTCTTCCCTTCCCACACGAATCTCGATATTGTTTTCTGCCATATTTTAAAGTGTTTTGTGCCTATAATAATGGGGATAGTCTGAAACAGAAACAATAATTTGGGTAAAATACACATTTTGATGGTATCTATCCTGCCACAGAAGGATAACTTCAAATTCGTCCAAACCTCTAGATTCTTTTTAATTTCTTTCCAGGCTGTTTCATAATTGTCTCTAAATAAGTTAGAATTTTTCATCGAGAGCCATATTCCTAGATACTTGATTTTTTTTTCAACCGAAATCCCTGTATCTTTTTGTATTTTATCCTGTTGTTCTTTGTTTAAATTTTTAAGCATCATTTTGGTCTTATTTTTGTTTAATTTTAGTCCTGCCAATTGTCCAAATTCTTCGATTACTTTAATCATTTCTTTAATTGAGTCTTGAGGATCTTGCAGTGTAATAACTAAATCGTCGGCGAACGCCTTCAGTTTATATTCGCTCCTTCCGTATCTTATACCCGTAATTTTGTCCGTATTTCTAATTTTTTGTAAAAGAACTTCCAGGGTCATTATGAACAGTAGGGGTGAAAGTGGACACCCCTGTCTCGTACCTTTGGATATTAGAAAATTTTGTGATAAATCATTATTGACTATGATCTGGGCTTTCTGCTCTTTATAAATCGCATCAATACATCTCAGATATTTTTCCCCAATCCCCATTTCTTCCAGATTCATTTTCATGAATGCCCAGGACATGTTATCGAACGCTTTTTCAGCGTCGATGAAAATCAATGCCGCTTGTTTATTTGTTGTTTCCTCTAGGTACTCTATTATGTTCAGCATGTTCCTCATGTTGTCTCTTAATTGTCTTCCTGGAATGAATCCTGTTTGATCCTTGTGTATTTGATAGATTATGACCTTTTTTAACCTTTGTGCCAAAATTGAGGCAAACAACTTATAATCGTTGTTGAGCAGAGAAATCGGTCGATAATTTTTTACGTTTGTGGGGTCCGATCCCTGTTTAGGGATCAGAGTTATATAGGCATCCGCCCAGGTCCTTGGTACCTGCCCCTTTTCCATTATGTTATTCATAACTGCTTTTAGTGGACCTATTATTTGATGGGATAGCTTTTTATAGTATTTTATTGAAATGCCATCAGGCCCTGGTGTTTTGCCTACCTTACCTTTTTTTATTGCTTCCATAATTTCGATTTCTTCTATTGGTTTTCCTAAACCATCTCTATCCTCTTGTGGAATTTCTTTTAATTTGTGAATTTCTAGATACTCTTTTATTTTTTGGGTATCTTCTTTTGGAGCTCTATATAGTTCCTTGTAAAATTTGTAGAAGGTCTCCTTTATTTCCTTTGGGTTAACTATTTCTCTTTCATTCTCGATTAATTTAGTTATCGTGTTCTGTGCTTGTCTTTTTTAAAATTGCCACACTAGCCACTTTCCTGTTTTATTTGCCGATTCAAACGTTTTGGCTTTCAAAAGTTTAATTCTCCACTCCACTTCTTGGTTTATTAAGGCTCCTAATTGAATTTGCAACAGTTTGTAGGTATTCCTTAAATTTTCATCTTGATGATTTAATATTATCTTTTTCTCTACTTCTTTTATTTTCTCTAGAATTTCCTCTTTCTTTTTCTCTCTTTCCCTTTTATAAATCGAGTTCTGCTGAATAAGCAGTCCTCTTACGACCGCTTTACTAGCGTCCCACACCGTTTTAATATCTGTACCCTGGTTCAAATTTATTTCAAAGTATTCTTTCATTGCTTGTCTAATTTTTGATAGTACTACCTCATTGTCCAGTATATAGTCATTCATTCTCCACCTCGTGCTTGTTCTGTTCTTAACCTTCCATTCCATGCACACCGCATTATGATCAGATAATGTTTTGGGCATAATTTCAGCTTTTGACACTCTTAGACTTAATTCTTTGGATATCCAGATTTGATCAATTCTACTCCAGCTTTGATTTGGCTCGGAGTAGAAAGTAAATTGTCTCGTGGTTGGATTTTTAAGTCTCCAGATATCCACTAATTCATTGTTTTCCACAATTAATTCAAAGGAGTTCGGTAACTTCCCCTGATTTGTTTTGGAGTTTCTTATTGATCTATCCATTTGTATTGATGGGACTCCATTAAAGTCACCATCCAAAATTATTTTATAGTCCAGATAGTCTGTCAATATTTCTCCCAGTTTGGTATAAAATTCTGCTTTCTTTTCATTTGGCGCATATATTCCCACCACAATTATTTTTTCTCCTTGTATTTGTATTTGCACACATAGAATTCTCCCTTCATTATCTTTAAAAATTTGTTGGGCATCATATTTCTTTTATATATATATATATATTACTACCCCCCTCTTCTTCTGGATCTCTGAAGATATAAATTCATTTCCCAATTTGGGGTTTCTTAAAAGTCTGTTATGTCTTTTAATTATATGAGTCTCCTGCAGACATATTATTTCTGCATTGGTTTTAGTTAGAATCTGCCCTATCTTGCTCCTTTTGGCCTTTTCGTTTAAGCCATTTACGTTCCATGATATCAATTTTACTGCCATTGTATTTTCAATTTAAATATTTATACTTTATTTAATCTTTATTAGTTACAGTTTAAGTACTTCCTTCATTAATATCTTGTCCTAAGTCCTGTTCTGCTCCTTCCTCTTCTTGGTCCACTCCTTCTAGTTTCCCCAATTCTTTGTATTTCCTTCCAAATTTCTTTAATTCTAATTGCGATGTGATTTTAAATTTTTTGTCCTTATAATAAAAGGATACCCCTTCTGGAAACTCCCAGCGGAATCTTATATTATTTGCATTTAAGTTCTTAGTCAACTCCTTGTACCCGTTCCTTTTTCGCAAGAGATGGTTTGGTATATCTTTGAATACCACTATGTTTTTCCCATCAATAACCAGATTTTGCTCTCTAGCTTTTTTCAATATACTATCCCTTACTTCCAATGAGCTGAGGGTGACTAAGCAATCTCCTGGGAATTTCTTTTTTGGTCTTAATTGTTTGGGGTTTACCCTTATTCTGAATGCATTTGTCACAATAAATTCTACATCCTCTTCTTTAGCCTCTAGTAATTTGGCTAATATTTAACAGACCATAGATTGTTTAATGGCTGAACGTCCTGGTAAAGAGGAATGTTTTTACCTGGCACCTAAAGACATGTAATGCTGGCGCCAGGTGAGCCTCTCTGGGGAGAGTATTTCACAGATGAGGGAACCATCACAGAAAAGACCCATTCTCATGTTGTAACTCTGAACCTCTCAGGAGTGGGGACATAGAGAAGGGCCCTGAGTGACAAGCACAAGGTCTCCTGCTTGGCAGGGGGTTGGACTGGATGGCCCTTGTGGTCTCTTCCAACTCTATGATTCTATGATTCTATGGCTATCTCCCCTACTAATTTCTCTCTCACATTTTCTCCCTCACTCTCGGGTATCCCCCTAAATTTCAAATTTTGGGCCTTTTGATTCATCTCTAAAAAGGCCAGATTGTCTATAAAGTATTTTCCTGTGTTTTGGCTAACTCTTCAATCTGTCCATTAATTCTTTCTCCCTCTTTTTTATTTTCTCTCAATTCCTTTTGGACCCTTTTGCTCTGGTCTTCAACTTCTGGTCTTCGACTGTCTGTATTTTAGTTTTCATCTCTTTCATTTGGCTGGTCAAATCTGTCGCTAGTTCTGTCAGTTTTTCTCCAATGTTCTTCTCACTCTCCTTTACTTCCCTCCTTATTTCCCTCAGGATTTTTGCCATATCTCCTTCCCCCTCAGCTTCTGCTTTGGATGGTCTCCTTTCACTGGGGGTGGATATCTTATTCCCTTTACCTGCCATTTTCCTTACTCTGCTATTAGTTTCCACTCAGTCTCCTGCTAACACTTGTTAACCCAAATCTTGATATTAGTATATTGTCAACTTCTATTCTCTTGCCTGCCCTGTTCACCTCCTCTCTGGGTCTCTAGCTGTTTCCAATTAATGAGCTCCTTGTTTTCCCTCCTGCCACCTATAGGTGTCCTTGTTCTGTCTCTGCCTTTGCTGCTTTAATTAACCATAGAGTAGCCCGGTCTTAATTCCTTAACCTCCCCACCCCGTTCAGAAGGCAGCAGTATAGCAATATAACAACAGTATAAATATATATACTACCCAGTGATCGCACAGTAATAGCAGTATAACCAAGTGTCTCAATCTAGTTCAAATAGAAGAGTTCCAGGGTATAGTCCAACTCCGCTTAAGGATTTTTCCTCATATATCTTTTGTTCCCCTTGGAATCTCCAGTCTGTTGTTCTGACCCTTAGCCTCCATGGGGGTTCAGGAGTGTGGCGTACTTTGTTATCCAGCCTTCGCTTCTCCCAAGTCACCCACACTGTCCAGACGAGGTGCGGGCCCCCCTGGGGGAGGTCATCAATCTGTCCCTTGGCACGGGGATTTTCCCAGGGGAGTTGAAGGAAGCAGTGGTGCGCCCGCTCTTAAAGAAAACATCTCTAGATCCTTTAGATCTATCCAATTACCGCCCGGTTTTGAATCTTTCGTTCCTCGGCAAGGTAATTGAGAGAGCGGTTGCCGAACAGCTTGGTAGGTTTCTGGATGAGACATCGGCCCTAGACCCATTCCAGTCCGGTTTCCGCCCTGGTTATGGGACCGAGACGGCTTTGGTCGCCCTAACGGATGATCTCCGTAGACAGCTGGATCAAGGCGGGTCGGGACTGCTGATTCTTTTAGATCTATCAGCAGCCTTCGATATGGTCGACCACGAACTTTTGGACCACCACCTTGCCGACGTGGGGATTCAGGGCACAGTCCGACAATGGCTGTGTTCCTTTATCTCAGGTCGGGGACAGAGGGTGGCGTTAGGGGGGGAGTTGTCGTCGCGGCACTCCTTGGTGTGTGGAGTCCCGCAGGGCGCAATCCTCTCCCCGATGCTTTTTAATATCTTTATGCGCCCCCTCGCCCAGATTGTCCGGAGCTTCAGGCCGGGCTGCCATCAATATGCTGATGACACCCAGCTCTATCTGTTGATGGACGGCCGTCCTGACTCGGCCCCAGACACACTGACTAGATGCCTGGAGGCTGTGGCTGGATGGCTGCGGGGGAGCCGTTTGAAGTTAAATCCTTCGAAGACAGAGGTCCTCTGGCTGGGCCGGGATGACATGGGGTTGGGGGGCCAACTCCCATCTCTTGCAGGGGCTCAATTAGTGCCAGCGCCTTCTGTCAAGAGTTTGGGTGTAACCCTCGACGCCTCCCTTTCCATGGAGGCGCAGGTTGCAGCCACAGTAAAGGCGGCATTTTTCCATCTCCGCCGCATTAAGCAGTTGGTCCCTTACCTTTCTCGCCCTGATCTGGCCACAGTGATCCATGTGATGGTCACCTCCAGACTAGACTATTGTAACTCGCTCTACGCAGGGCTGCCCTTAAAACTGACCCTGAAACTCCAACGGGTGCAGAATACCATGGCGAGGCTCCTTACGGGGTCTTTGCCGTGGGATCATATTCATCCAGTACTTTACCAGCTGCACTGGCTCCCGGTGGAGTACAGGATCAGGTTTAAGGTGCTGGTTTTGACCTTTTAAATCTTTTAATCTGTATTCTAATTAATTGTTTTTCTTTTATGTTTCATGTTTTATTGTGATTTTGGTGGTGTGAGCCGCCCTGAGCCCGGCTTTGCCGGGGAGGGCGGGGTACAAATAAAAATAATAATTATTATTATTATTATTATTATTATTAATCAAATGTACATTCTCTTAAACAGTCCATCTGGTTGTCGAGTTAGCCTGTCAGTTAAAACGCAAATGAGGGAAAAACTGAGTTCCTTACTTTATCCAACAGGGGATAGGCGTCTAACTCCAATTACTCCAGAGTAGTCCATACGGTCAGGTAGAACTCCTCCTGCTTTCCCGTGGTATTCTCTCTGCCAGAAGCACTTCTCCTCCTGCACTTCTCCGTCCTTTAGACAAACAAGCAGTTCATGCATCCAGAAAGTCCAGCCATAAGTTACTCTCTCACAATAGTCTCACACTCTCCCTTTTCCTCAAAGAGTGTTCGGGCTCTCTCCTTCACTCCCACAGGCACTGTATTCCGTTAATTATTGCTCACTCGCAAACTTTTAACCATGTGTCATCCTCTCCGATAGCGACCGCAAGAGTCTCCTTTGTTTAAAGCTTAAATTCTCTCCTTGGCTTCCTTGAAGGTATACATCTTGTCACCCTCAACTGTTATAAATTCCGAGCCAAGAGTACATAAAATCATGGAGGACTCCGTCGCTCATTCTTTGGAGCTCGAGGCATCACTCTGCCGGCTGTAGATGGCCCCGGCGCTCACGCCTCTATCCTGCGCTTTCCCCGACACTCGCTTTTTCCCGGGTCTGTACTCACGCAGGAGATTCGTCTCGAGCACTGCTGGGTACCTTGCCTCAAGGTCTAACTCCCCTTGAGTTCCGAGACTTGCGTAGCCTTTGCAAAGTCTCTTATTTTGCCATGCAAAGCTCAGAGCATTCCCACAGAAACCGCCCTGCGCTCCGTTCTGAATGGCGGCGAAACCGGAAGTCCTCAACCTTTAGCTTTCATTGCGGCCTTACAATGCCTTTCCATGGAGTGAAGCAAGTTTTTTAGTTCTGCAGCTGTAATAATGTCAAACCAAGGTTGTATTATTTCCTCGATTAATTGAGCTTCATTGCTGGATTACTTCTAACTAACAAGTTTCTTTAGGCAGCTGCATAGATTTTTGATTGGGTTAAGGTCTGGGCTATCCCCAGGCTATTCCAGCAGTTGAAACCACCTTTTGCACACACCAGCAACATGACATGGAGCTGAATCCTGTTGAAATATTATATATGTTAGAGATTCATTCCCTGTGTCTGCAGTCATGGGATTGTTGTCTATCACATGATGGTGTAGGTTTTCATTCCACAGCATGGGAAGTGACTTTGTGTTACTGTGTTCCGTGAAGTGGGACTATTGTCCTTTGTTCTTCCTCTCTTTGCTGTCTGATGCTAGAGAGAGAGGGAGCCATGTTGAAGTGCTCCATGTGTGTTTATTTAGATTAAGTAGATTAGCCAAAATGCTGAACTACTGAGTTCTGTTACGTGAACCGCTAATGCTCTGCTGTTTAATATTGCTGTTGTGCACCTTTTCCTGCCTTTACCAGTCTGATTTTATAGTCACTGAGTCTCCTTATACCTCTTCAAAAATATAGAAATTTCAGCTTTGGTCAAGTTTTCCCTAATCTTTCTTCTAGATTCTTCATAACTGTAGCCCTGCTCACTTAACAGGACTATTTTACATCGCTTCCTGGGTGACCAGTCAACTCTTTGTGCCATTTCTTTAATTTTATTATGTTTTACAAACTCAGGAAACGAAAGAAGACAAAAAACCAGACTAACTTGATAGCAATCACATAACAATCTGACAAAAGTCAACGTAAGCAAGTTGTGCTTACTTTTTCTGGTTATTTGGCTATAACTTTTGATAGAATATAGATAATAGAACAAACTTTGTTGCATTACATTCTTGTTTAAATTATCTTTCCATTGATAAATAATTTCACAATATTACTCCAAAACACTTTCCCCCAAAAGGCTTCTACAATTTTGTCCACTACTGTATGTCAAACAAAGCAACATTCAACAACCATCAGAATCTAATAATAAATATGTTGGTTAATGACAAACAACAAAGGTAATGAACACACACCCAACTCCCTTCAGTTCTTCTTCATTTGTTCCTCAGGCTCTAATCCCTTTTTGTCTCCATTGCAGATTTTGATGCATTGGAAATCGAGAACAAGGGTGAACATGACAAAATCCCCAGAGAGGAGAAGCCACGCAAAAATTTGGAGTGTGGAGAGAGCTGCAGTCAGAGCTCCCATTCCACTTCCCATCAGAGAATTCATAGAGGGGAGAAACCCCATCAGTGTGTGGAATTTGGAAAGAGCTTCATTAACACCTCCTCTCTCACTTCCCATCGAAGAATTCATACATGGGAGAAACGCTATCAGTGTATGGAATGTGGAAAGAGCTTCATTCAGAGCTCCAATCTCACTTCCCATCAGAGAATTCATAGATGGGAGAAACCCTATCGGTGTGTGGAATGTGGAAAGAGCTTCAGTAATAGTAACCATCTCACTTCCCATCAGAGAATTCATACAGGGGAGAAACCCTATGAATGCGTGGAATGTGGAAAGAGCTTCACTGATAGCTCCTCTCTCACTTCCCATAAAAGAATTCATACAGGGGAGAAACCCTATGAATGCGTGGAATGTGGAAAGAGCTTCAGGCAGAGCTCCAACCTCACTTCCCATCAAAGAATACATACAGGGGAGAAACCCTATCAGTGTGTAGAATGTGGGAAGAGCTTCACTTATAGCTCCCATCTCACTTCCCATCACAGAATTCATACAGGGGAGAAACCCTATCAGTGCTTTGAATGTGGGAAGAGCTTCAGTACGAGCTCCGATCTCACTAAGCATCAAAGAATTCATACAGGGGAGAAACCCTATCAGTGCTTTGAATGTGGAAAGAGCTTCAATCGGAGCACCAATCTCACTTCCCATCAGAGAATTCATACAGGGGAGAAACCCTATCAGTGCAAGGAATGTGGAAAGAGCTTCAGTACGAGCTCCGATCTCACTTCCCATCAGAGAATTCATACAGGGGAGAAACCCTATCAGTGTGTGGAATGTGGAAAGAGCTTCACTGATAGGTCCTCTCTCACTTCCCATCAGAGAATTCATACAGGGGAGAAACTCTATCAGTGTGTGGAATGTGGAAAGAGCTTCAGGAATAGCCCTGATGTCACTAAGCATCACAGAATTCATACATGGGAGTCAACTCTCCAAAGCTGTCGCCATGAGCAGAGGACACCTGTTTTTTAAGATGAAATTTGGACTTAACAGGCATGCTTTGAACTAGGGGAGATAAAATTATCTGCTAATTGAATCAGCCAGGTTTTTGATCTAGACAAGGACTCTCATAGTAATTGGATCGGTATGTTGGGGGGGGGGGTGAGCCTCCGTTATTTTCTTTGAATATATTTTGCATTTGCTGTTTTACTCGGCAAATCTCCCCCGAAAGGTTAAGTGTTTGAAATATGCAAGCGGAGTTTAAAGAGTATTTTGTTATTGTTATGGTTTAACTTCAAATTAGAATGTGAAATTTTAACTATGATTCTGGCAACGACCCTCAATGGAATGATAAAAAGAATTCTTGACTGGAGTTATTGTGTTTTCCCTGAGGCATCAACTTGTTAGTAGCTGGAACGAGATGACAGAGGGAATTTTGGATATCTGCCAGGGGCTAATGGTGGAAGGCTAAACCTCCCTTTGTCTTGGATGTGACGCACTGAGATTTGCCCTTGTGTGCAGAACCTGAAAGTGACATTGCTGAGGACTTTGGAAAACAACAGGAAAACACAGAAGAAGAAAATTAAAAATATTTCATACAGAATTATAAAGGACTAACCCACCTGCTGAATTAATGAACGGATTATTTGAATACGAGCGAAAGTTGAACGGACCTGTGGCTGTTAAAAAATAAAAAAGAAATGAAGGATTAACACCGGAAATGATTTATTTGGACTAATTAAGAAATACAGTATGACATTAGATCATCATTCCCCTAATGGGAAGTCACCCAAAGGATATATAATTTGGCATTGAGGAATTGGCTCTTTTGATTGTATGCACGTTTTTAACCAGGCCTTTCTCATGTCCTTTTAAAATGTGGTGGGAAGAGGGTTACAGGTGTGTATTTTGTGTTTTTATATTGTCTTTTTATGTTGTAACTGTCCTAAGACATGGGGGGTAGGGAATAGAATAATAAAAAACTGGGCTCAGGGCAGCTAACAACAAATACAAACCAATGATTAAAAACAGCATAAAAACAAACACCAGTGGGATCACCAGGGCTAACTGGCCAAGTTAGTCTTGCTAGGCCAGTAGGGAGGCCAGGGAAGAATTTTAATGTGGGGACCCAAAGGGTTTCTTCAGAAAAAGGGAAGGGGAAAAGGAATAGGGGATCAGGCTGGATTGAAGGCCAGGCGGAATAACTCTGTCTTACAGGCCCTGCGGAAGGAGATCAGGTCCCGCAGGGCCCTAGTCTCGTGGGACAGAGCATTCCACCAGGTCGGAGCCAACACTGAAAAAGCCCTGGCCCTTGTGGGGGATAATCTGGCTTCTTTGGGGCCCGGGGCCCTTAAACTATTGTTATTCATGGACCTTAAGGTCCTCTGTGGGGCATACCAGGAGAGGCGGTCCCATAAGTACGAGGGTAAGAAGCCAACTCTTAGATGCCAAGCGGTCTTTGCCCTCCCCAGTAAAATATTTGAGGGGGCCACCCCCTAGTTGATAGGCATTGCCACTCCAATGGCGTGCATGCATCATGTGATTGATTGTGCAAGGCGGGCCTTACCTGGCCCCCCACCAATATTTCATTTTAAGTCGGCACTACTGGGTCAGGTGGTATACAAATTAAAAACATAAATCGCCTTCCTTTGCACATGTTCCAGCTTGTCAATATCCTTAGTTATTATCATTTTAAAAAAATTATGTGCCCTTCATCTGAAGAATTCACAACAGGAACATACAGGATGAAAGCATGTCATACAGGATGAAAGCAGTTTTTTTTTAATTTTAAAAACTTTATTTAAACTTCCATAATAACAAAATCAAATCTTACAAGTAGTACAAACATAGCACAACCTAACCTAACCTAACCTATCCTATCCTATCCTATCCTATCCTATCCTATCCTATCCTATCCTATCCTGACCTAACATAACATAACATAGCATAACATAACACGTTTCTTCGTTGTAGTTGACCCTTTTCTGGTTGTTTATATATTTCTATAGTGGTCCTCCTTGGTATACATCAATTTTTATTTTTATTTTAAATAATTAATTCTTTATTGAATTCATTTGCATACATTGTAAACAACATTTTTGTACATTCATTAGGTACATTTGCAAATTCACATTCCCCTGTATACAAACTTTTCCCTCGCCTTTTTTTGGATGGAGTTACAAACTTTGTTGATCAGGGGACTCCTGTGGAAATAGTGCATCTTGATTTCAGTAATAATATAATAATAATAATTTATTATTTGTACCCCGCCCATTTGGCTGGGTCTCCCCAGCCACTCTGGGCAGCTTCCAGCAAACATTAAAATACATTAACACATCACAGATTAAAAACTTCCCTAAACAGGGCTGCCTTCAGGTGTTTTCTAAATGTCATGTAGTTGTTGATCCCTTTTGACAAAGTCCCCTGTGATATTGATGTGAGGAAGCTGGTCAAATGTGGGCTGAACAAGGTAACTGTTAGGTGGATTTGACTGACGGAACCCAAAGAGGACTCCTTCCTGGTTCCTCCTCCTCCTGGGGGAAAGTGACAAGAGGGGTGCTGCAGGGCTCTGTCCTGGGCCCGTTGTTGTTCAACGTCTTTCTAAATGACTTGGATGAAGGAACTGAGGGGATGCTCTTCCCATTTGCAGATGACAGCAAACGGGGAGCGGAGGCCAATTTTGCAGAAGGCAGAATCAGATCAAGGGCAGGAATAGTAACACTTTATTCTGCCTTGGTCAGACCCCACCTAGAATACTGTGTTCAGTTCTGGGCACCACAATTTCAGTATCTTGAATTTTGGTTGCCTGGGGAAATGAAGAAGGTGGGGGAACACAATCCATATTCCTTTTACAACACATGACCAATGTTTATTGAATACATAAATTGTGAAGACTGTTGCAGGAATCCACCCAGCACTCATGGAAAAATGTGGCGTCATCTTTTAAAGTAATAAATGAAACTTTAACATATGGCATGATGAAAATCTGCAATTCCCTCTGGACTGCAAAGTTAACCCGGGCTATCGGCTGTCTGGCTCCGAAGTGCCCTCTCCGATCGTATGGAGCCCAGACAGCCCCGTGGTTTTCCCCAGGTCTGAGGGTGATGAAACAATCGCTGAGACTGAAATGTCGAAGATCTCCGGCTAGGGACAAAGGTGAAAGCTGCTTCCTAGTTCTTCTGGATCTCTCAACGGCCTTTGATACCATAACAAACCCTGCGCTGAACATGAGCAGCTGCTTTCTTCCCATTTAGGTGGAAATGACTGATAAGGAAGAAGGGAGAAAGATCCTTTCCCTCAACCTCTGGGGATCTGGGGGGCTTCATTTCAGCCCTTAGTCCTGCTCCTGAAAGCTTGGCAGATGGGGAGTATTTGCTCACACACTGCCATGACTGAAAAATCAATCTTTTTTAAAAAATTAAAATTGGTATTGCAGTGCAAAAAGGCTCAAGAAAGCAATTCCTGTAGTAGTTGGCATCTAAGCGAGCCCAATGCCACTCTGCCCACTGTCTCACTCCCAGCTAACTAATCCGGAAAGCTGTCATGTCATCTCTGCAAGGACTTCAGTGTCCCTTGAATTAGCAATTAAATATTTCTGGAACGGGAAATGATATACTTTTGTATGTTTGCATAGCACCATGCATAAGAAAGTATTGGTCATTCATGATGAGAATATGATTTATTTATTTTGAACATCGCTTGGTTCCTCCTTGGTAGCCAGTGTGATTATTTCAGCAGGGCTAGAACTCAGGACCCGCTGCCTTGAGGGACATCTAAGAGCAGCTTGGCAGGGGAAAGGTCTCCCTTGGGAGGTGGTGGACTCTCCTTCCATGGTGGTTTCTAGGCAGAGATTGGATGGCTATCTGCTTTCACTGAGATTCCTGCATTGCAGGGGGTTGGACTAGATGACCCTAGGATCCCCTTCTATCCCTCCCATTCCTGAATTCTAGTATGAGGGTCCTTGTTTCCTGCTATTGTAAACGGACCCGGGGGGGGTGTTCCTCGTCACAGTCCTGCAACCTCCTGTTAATAAAGTGTGCGCCGAAAGACTATCATGTACGACCTTGAAGCTGAAATAGTGGTGTAAAATATGAGACTGTACTCTACAAATGTCTCTGGAAGAAATGCCCTCTGAAATGCTGTGAGCACAAAGGGAAAGTCTCTGAAGTAAGAACTTGTGTGTATTGAAATAAATCATTAAATGCTCACTTTGGAAAACACTGGAGCTTCTAGGGTGATCGGCATGCAGATTACATGACTGGGTTTTTGGGAAATGGTTACCAGTGACGGTGTGGCTGGATTCTGTTCTGCATACTTTTATTAATTAAACTTGGTTTATGTTTGCATTTTATGTGTATTCACAGATTCCTTTTGTAGACTCAGTAGGTGGCGCTGTGGTGCTACAAGGTATTTTGACAGTTTTAAGCGGTAGAAGAGAATAATATTCACAGATTGGATATACAGCCAGATGGGCAGGGTATGAAAAAAAATTATTACTATTACAGTGGTTACGTACTTAATTCATTCCGGAGGTCCGTTCTTAACCTGAAGCACCACTTTAGCTAATGGGGGCTGCCGCTGCGCCGCCAGAGCACAATTTCTGTTCTTATCCTGAAGCAAAGTTCTTAACCTGAAGCGTTATTTCTGTGTTAGCAGAGTCTGTAACCTGAAGCATATCACAGAATCACAGAATCACAGAATCATAGAGTTGGAAGAGACCACAAGGGCCATCCAGTCCAACCCCCTGCCAAGCAGGAAACACCATCAAAGCATTCCTGACAGGTGGCTGTCAAGCCTCTGCTTAAAGACCTCCAAAGAAGGAGACTCCACCACACTCCTTGGCAGCAAATTCCATTGTCGAACAGCTCTTACTGTCAAGAAATTCTTCCTAATGTTTAGGTGGAATCTTCTTTCTTGTAGTTTGAATCCATTGCTCCGTTTCCGCTTCTCTGGAGCAGCAGAAAACAACCTTTCTCCCTCCTCTATATGACATCCTTTTATATATTTGAACATGGCTATCATATCACCCCTTAACCGTCTCTTCTCCAGGCTAAACATACCCAGCTCCCTAAGCCGTTCCTCATAAGGCATCGTTTCCAGGCCTTTGACCATTTTGGTTGCCCTCCTCTGGACACGTTCCAGCTTGTCAATATCCTTCTTGAACTGTGGTGCCCAGAACTGGACACAGTATTCCAGGTGGGGTCTGACCAGAGCGGAATACAGTGGTACTATTACTTCCCTTGATCTAGATGCTATACTCCTATTGATGCAGCCCAGAATTGCATTGGCTTTTTTAGCTGCTGCATCACACTGTTGACTCATGTCAAGTTTGTGGTCTACCAAGACTCCTAGATCCTTTTCACTTGTACTGCTCTCAAGCCAGGTATCACCCATCCTGTATTTGTGCCTTTCATTTTTTTTGCCCAAGTGTAGTACTTTACATTTCTCCCTGTTAAAATTCATCCTGTTTGCCTTGGCCCAGTTCTCTAATCTGTTAAGGTCATTTTGAAGTGTGATCCTGTCCTCTGGGGTATTAGCCACCCCTCCCAATTTGGTGTCATCTGCAAACTTGATCAGGATGCCCTCAAGCCCATCATCCAAGTCATTGATAAAGATGTTGAATAAGACTGGGCCCAAGACAGAACCCTGTGGCACCCCACTAGTCACTTCTCTCCAGGATGAAGAGGAGCCATTGATGAGCACCCTTTGGGTTCGGTCAGTCAGCCAGTTACAAATCCACTGAATGGTAGCATTGTCTAGCCCGCATTTTACCAGCTTCTTTACAAGAATATCATGGGGCACCTTGTCAAAGGCCTTGCTGAAATCAAGATAGGCTACATCCACAGTGTTCCCTTCGTCTACCAGGCTTGTAATTCTGTCAAAAAATGAGATCAGATTAGTCTGACATGACTTATTTTTCAGAAACCCATGCTGACTTTTAGTGATCACAGCGTTCCTTTCTAGGTGCTCACAGACCGTTTGCTTAATGATCTGCTCTAGAATCTTTCCTGGTATTGATGTCAGGCTGACTGGGCGGTAATTGTTTGGGTCCTCTCTTTTCCCCTTTTTGAAAATAGGGACAACATTTGCCTTCCTCCAGTCTGCTGGGACTTCACCTGTTTTCCAGGAATTCTCAAAGATTACTGCCAGTGGTTCTGAAATCACCTCTGCCAGTTCTTTTAATACTCTGGGATGTAGTTCATGTGGCCCTGGAGACTTGAATACATCTAAACTAGCCAAGTGTTCTTGTACTACCTCCTTACTTATTCTGGGCTGTGTTTCCCCTGCTGAATCATCTGCTCCATATTCTTCAGGTCGGGCATTGTTTTCTTTTTTGGAGAAGACTGAGGCAAAGAAGGTATTGAGGAGTTCTGCCCTTTCTGCGTCCCCTGTTCGCATTTCACCTTCTTCTCCTCTAAGTGACCCCACTGTTTCCTTGTTCTTCCTTTTGCTACGGACATACCCATAAAAACTCTTTTTATTGCTTTTAACCTCTCTAGCAAGCCTGAGTTCATTCTGTGCTTTAGCTTTTCTGACTTTGTCTCTACATGTGCTGGCTATTTGTTTGAATTCCTCTCTGGTGGTTTCCCCCTTTTTCCATTTCTTGTACATATCCCTTTTAAATCTTAACTCAGTTAAAAGTTCTTTAGATAGCCACCCTGGCTTCTTTAGGCACCTTCCATGTTTTCGTCGCATTGGTACTGCTTGAAGTTGTGCTTTTAATATCTCCCTTTTAACAAACTCCCATCCATCATGAACTCCCATCCCTTTTAGTATTACTGACCATGGGATCACATCCAGCATTTCCCTAAGTTTTCCGAAGTCGGCTTTCTTAAAGTCTAGAATTTGAGTCTTAGTATGCTTGGTTGCTCCTTTCTGATGTATAATAAACTCCAGAAGAGCATGATCACTCCCACCTAATGATCCTGCCACTTCTACCCCACTAACCAGGTCATCACTATTGGTTAGGACCAGATCTAAAATGGCTGATCCTCTTGTTGCTTCTACCACTTTCTGGACAATGAAGTTGTCTGCAAGGCCAGTGAGGAATCTGTTCGACCTTATGCTCTTGGCTGAGTTTGACATCCAACCAATATCAGGATAGTTGAAATCCCCCATTACTACTATCTCATTTCCTTTTGAATGCTTGGTCATCTGTTCCAGGAAGGCATCATCTATGTCCTCAGTTTGGCTCGGGGATCTATAGTAAACTCCCACAATGAGATCACTGTTATTTTTCTCTCCCTTAATTTTGACCCAGATACTCTCAATTTGGCTTTGAAGTTTTAAATCATGGATCTCTTCACAGGTATACACATCCCTGACATATAATGCCACTCCTCCTCCTTTCCTGTTTGGTCTATTTCTCTGAAATAGATTGTATCCCTCTATTACTACATTCCAATCATGAGACTCATCCCACCAGGTTTCAGTGATGCCTATTATGTCGTATTTAGTTTGCTGTATCAAGATTGTAACCCGAGGTACCACTGTACAGCAATGCAAAGTCATAAAACGGGATACAGGATATTAAAGAAAGACTATACAGTATAGCATTATATTATTATATTATATTAAAGAAAGACTATACAGCCATTAAAGAAAGACTATACAGCATAGCAATATAAAGTCATCAGTTACATTTTTTAGTTACATTCAAAGAGTCACATTCAAAAATTACTTTTTCTAATTACTTTACAAGTTAAAAGATACTTCTGTAAAGAGATACATTCAAAGAGTGATACAAGATGGAGAGATACAGGTAAAAACATACAGTACTTCCTTAAAGAGAAAAATAAAGAGGTACATTCTTTCTCAGGAGAGGACACTCTTTGGTAGTATACATATACGCAATACAGAATACAAATATAAAGCAAATACAGATATAAACAGTCCTAACATAATTATTTGAATCTCATTCTTCAATTCCCCTCTCTGGTCATGGTTTCTCTTATGACAGTATCAATGCCCGATTGTTGTCATCAGGACCTGTCCGATGGAGACCCAGGAACCACCCAAGCAGTCAGGACCAAGAGAGCCAGTCCCACGCTCGAACCCAAGGCGAAGGCCTCCAGGTCTGAGCCCCAAGGTGCCTGCCATGCCATCTTGCTTCCCCGCACCCAGGAAGAGAGCTTCCCCTGGCCAACCTCGGGGGTGTGGGAATGTTCAGGGATGCAGGAGAGGATATGATGTTTAATTATAGCCTTTCCAGCTTGTGTTAGCAAGCTCCACAATTTAGCAGAGTAACATTCCCCTTTTAAACTTACACAGCGGATGCGTTGCTCAGGCTCGCTAAAGCCTCTATAATAACTGTCCTGGTATTTCCCCCTTATTCCCTCATAAAAGATAACACACGGCACAGTCTTCTATAAAAGTACAGTGGTACCTCGGGTTACAGATGCTTCAGGTTATAGACACTTCAGGTTACAGACTCCGCTAACCCAGAAATAGTACCTCGGGTTAAGCACTTTGCTTCAGGATGAGAACAGAAATTGGGCGGCGGCGCAGCAGCAGTAGTGGGAGTATCCATTAGCTAAAGTGGTACCTCAGGTTAAGAACAGTTTCAGGTTAAGAACGGACCTCTAGAACGAATTAAGTTCTTAACCCGAGGTACCACTGTTTACTCACACATTCTGTTCACAATAGGATCCCAGAAGGCAGACTTAGCTTAGAAAAGTAACATACACTTGGAGACTATTCCATAAGGAGATATTCCTTTGTCCTCTCTTGGCTAAGCAGATGTTGCTTCCTTGATGAATGTAGTCACAGAGAGAGAGATGGTGGCCAGTCCTATGCTTTTATTACCTGCACAGGTGAGGCCACGCCCACCTCTAGTCACATGTAGAGGAAGTTTGTCCCCGATTGGTTGCAATACCATCAAATTAATCAAAGATTTATACCAGACAAAAAATTGGGGCTGACAAAAGAAAAATCAAAATTCGAAAAGGAATTATTACAAAATAAAGGGAAATATATATATACTAGTTGAAGTTAGCCCGTTACATAACGGGCGCTAGAGGAGGAGGAGGCAGGAGGAGGCAGAACAGCGGCCGCTGGGGGGTGGAGAGGGGCTCCCTCCCCCTTCTTCTTTTTCCCCGGGGGTGGCTGCAGCGGCGGCGAGCCGCGGGGATTGGGCTCTGCGTCCGTGCGAGGCAGCGGCGCTGGCGCAACTGACAACGCGCGTGCGCCACCGCTGCCTCGTGGACACGCCCCCCTCTCCGCCCGCTCCAATCCCTGCGTCCGTGTGGGACACGGACATGCGCAGTAGCGCAATTCCGTGACACACGGACTGGACGCAGGGACACAGCAACTTTATTATATAGGATATCCCAGTTATACGACCTTTTGTTGGAATGGGATCTCATGGAGGAACAGGTGAAACACACAATGGTAAAATGGGCCCAGGACTTGGGGCACAACATCATGATGGATCAATGGGAAAGGTTATGGCAGGTGGATATTAAGTTTACGGCTTGTTATTTCCTCAGAGAAAATACATTAAAAATGATGTATCGTTGGTATTATACCCCATAGAGGATGGCAAAAATGTATAAAAATAGATCACCATTATGTTGGAGATGTGAAAAAGAAAACGGGTCATTCACGCATATGTGGTGGCAGTGCCCAGAAATTCGTATATTTTGGAATAACATCTATGAGGAGCTTAAGAAATTGCTGAAGTATACATTTAAGAAAAAACCTGAAATATTTTTATTAAGTATTGTACCAGAGGAGATAAAAAGACCAAAAAGAACAATACTATTGTATGGGGTAACAGCAGCCAGGATATTAGTTGCCAGAAAATGGAAGAGTAAGGAATTACCTAATATAACAGAATGGCAGACTTTAATGGTGGAGTACTTAAATCTAGCGAAAATCACTGGAAGGGTAAGAGGTCAAACAAATCAAAAAGTTCATAAAGAATGGAAAATCTTTAAAGAATATATGGTTAGTAACGGAATAGGAGAATCCGTGATAGTAGAACTAGACTGAACCTGATGAAAAGCGGAAATAGAGTTAGTAAAGAAGTAAAGAGTAAATATAAGAAAATAAGAACTGTGAGATAAGAGATAAAGGAATTAAATGCAACGACATTAATTGGAAGTCATACATTTTAACAGAAATGTTGTGAGAAATTATTTCTGGATTTTATAATATTATTGTTACTTTTCTTTTCTTTTTCTTTCTTTCTTCCCTTTTTTTTCTTCTTCTCTTCCTTCCCTTCCGTTACCTTCTTCTTTCCCTCTTCCTTTTACTACTATTAATTTTTTTTCTTTTTTCTCTTTCCCGTGTCACACCTCTAAGTTTTTGTGTTGAATGGTTGGTTTGGTAATAATGGTGTGTAACATAGTTGCTTTTCTGTAAACTTAGTGGTTTTAAAACAATAAAGACTATTTAAAAAAAAAAAAATTTAAAGGAAGTCTGTCCCAGCCCAGGAGAAACAGGAAGTTCCAACTGGCTGGTCCAGACAACCCCTTCTATGTCCACTCTAGGGATGTTGTACTTGACTGCTCTGTTTCACACCCCACAGGGGGTCAATCCTGGCCTCCTTCCCCCACAATATGGCTCCCCAAGGAAGATGCACCTCCAGCTGACAACTGCCCCCCAGCCATGCTCTGCAGCCCATCCCCTTGTGTCCTTCATTGGACCCCACAAAATGGGTTGGCCACTGGGGAGGTTGTCTTTCCAGCCGCTAGGCCAGATGGACCTTGGGTTGGATCCAGCCATCTGGCTCTTTGCATCTTTTGACTAGCTGCCCCCCATGGCCATTCCTGCCCCCCTCTGTCCCAAAAGGAGGGCCACTTGCTCACCTGGCTCCATCTGAAAAGGCGCCTTAAGCACCTGATTCTAGAAGGGATGAGCAGAGAGAGCGACTCAGAAGCCGGCAGCCCCAATTCTTGGGGGCGTTTGTGTGTGAGGAGGGGCATCTGGAGAAGAGAGGGAACCACCACCAAATCAGCAGAACAGAAATGCGTATGTGGAGCCTAATCGATCCTTGCTGGCCCATCGTGACCAATTCCTTCCGTCTCTCTGCAGTTCAGTGACCTGAAGGGCATCACCAGAGGCGGAAAGAGGCAGCCCAGAGCATGAAGGGCTGGCAGAGAAACAAAAGAGGTCCCAAGTGCTCTGGGTTCAAGAGCTACCCAGAGAGCCTGGCTCCCTCATTCATGCAGTCAAGCAGTGTACAGTGGTACCTCGACTTACGACGATAATGCGTTCCGACGCGATTTTCGTAAGTCGAAAAAATTCGTAAGTCGAATCCCCATAGGAATGCATTGGGGGGGGGGAAATTCGTAAGTCGAAAAATCCGGGTCAAAAATTCGTAAGTCGAAAAAATCCTATTAAAAGCGGCCGTGACGTCTTTTCGTAAGTCGAAAAAATTCGGGTGCGGCGGCCATTTTGTTTTACCGGAAGTCACTCGTAACTCGAAAAAAACGTAAGTCGAGTTACTCGTAAGTCGAGGTACCACTGTATACATTTCATGAAGCAAATAAACAGGGAGAGGCGGGCGCTTTGGGTAATTCATTAACATGGATGGGGACTTACTCTCATAATGTTTAATTAGTTGGTGAAATTGGCAGCCACAAGATGCATTAAGGATGACAGGCTTGCCGGTTTGGAACGGGGGTCACGTCTCTTCATGGAGGGGGAGGGGGAGAGCATCTCTGGTTATCATCAGACCTAGCTGTCTAGAGAGGCAGTCTAGCACGGAAGGCACCTGCGAGAGGACAGGCCACAGGAGTGGGCTGTCGCTGGTGGGCTTCCTGGAGACATCTGCTGGGCCTTGGCTCTGGGCAGAACCCCATCCTACCAAGGACAGGATGGGGTTGTGCAGAGTTGTTAAGGCAGCAGAGAGCATTGTTGGCTGCTTGCTCTCCACCTTAGAGCAGATTTATGCCATGAGGTGCCACAGAAAGGCACTGGACATAGTGAAAGATCCATCGCATCCTGGTCACTGTCTCTTTGAACTTTTGCCATCGGGACGGAGATACAGGACGATGACGACAAGAACAAGCCGTCTTAGAAACAGCTTCTTCTCCAGAGCGATCGCGGCCTTGAATGGGAAGCCTGGACTTTGAAGTCATCTAATCTTACCTGTATAGTTAAAGCTATGGTTTTCCCATTAGTAATGTACGGAAGTGAGAGCTGGACCATAAAGAAGGCTGATCGCTGAAGAATTGATGCTTTTGAATTATGGTGCTGGAGGAGACTCTTGAGAGTCCCATGGACTGCAAGAAGATCAAACCTATCCATTCTTAAAGAAATCAACCCTGAGTGCTCATTAGAAGGACAGATCCTGAACTTGAGGCTCCAGTACTTTGGCCACCTCATGAGAAGAGAAGACTCCCTAGAAAAGACCCTGATGTTGGGAAGGATTGAGGGCACAAGGAGAAGGGGACGACAGAAGATGAGATGGTTGGACAGTGTTCTCGAAGCTACTAACATGAGTTTGGCCAAACTGCGAGAGGCAGTGAAGGATAGGCGTGCCTGGCGTGCTCTGGTCCATGGGGTCACGAAGAGTCGGACACGACTGAACAACAACAATCTTACCTGTTATGTTTTATCATTGTATGGTTTTAATCAGTGTGTATGGTTTTAATCAGTGTTTTTGTAGTTGTTTTGTCTTTGCGTGGAGTGCCCTATCTGGGTGGATGGAGCAGCCAAGTAATTTCGTTGTCCCCAAAGGGGACAATGACAATAAAATATATTCTATTCTATTCTTCTCCGGCTATGCCATATCTCTTGCTATATCCAACGCTCCAGCCCAACCAACCGTTCAAGGGCTGCTCGGCCTCGTCTTCTGAGGACAATCCTGCCCTTCCTGGAGAGGGAGTTCCGCCTGCAGCTGGGCTGCATCTTCCTTTCACCTCCTTCTTCCTGCAGCTCCATTTCCAAAGGGAGACCATCCCCACATCCTCCCAGGCAGGCTAGGGGTCTCCATAACGCAGGATTGGACCATCTGCTTGGCATGCGGGTCTTCCGTCCTGGGCGGCATCTCCTGGGGGGCTGGCAAACCCTGGAGAGCTGCTACCGGTCAGTGCAGGCGATGCTGAGGTCAATGGGTCACAGGACCGACTCTGTCCAAGGCAGCTTCCTAGGAATATTCCTCTTAAGGTAAGAGGAGCAAGCTAACTTCTGCCCAAGACCGACCATCGATTCCTTTCGTTAAGAGACAATCTGGAAAAGTCCCTGTTTAATATGCAAGGGCAGAAATCCTGAATGTGAGAGGAAGCAGCATTCTTCCCTCCCTCTGCAAGAAAGGGACCCCCCCCCCGTGGACTAGATGACCCCCAGGGTCCCTTCCAGCTCTACCATTCTATGGTGTCAACAGCAGAAGACCCTCCAGATTTCCAAGAGGGCTGTTGGAGCATCTGAAGGCAGCGGCCCCTTCTTCTGAGTTCCTGCCCAAGCCTCGGCTGACCAGTCAGGCTGCCCTTCAGAGCTGGCAAGGTGGCACCCCTAACTCCCCTTCAGAAGGGAGGGCTGCTTCCCTGTTGTTGTTCTGCTGGACATTTCAAACTCCTCTCCTCACTCTCCCTGGAATTGCGCCAAGAGTTGCGCTTTGATGCACCTGCCATGGGGGGGGGGGTGTCCTGGACTGCTGCTCTTCTTCCCATTTTAATTTTTGCAAACTGTTTATTGGAACCAATCGGTTCTCTGTTGAAACCTGACTTCTCAAAAAAGGAGAGTGGCAGGAATTCAACTAACGTTGCGCCAGGGAAAAGGTTAGCACTGGATTTTGCGAGAGCGCTGTGGGAGCCAGGTACAAAAAGGGTGCCATGGGGGGGGGCTGTGAAGGCTGGCATAACACGGCATTCGAGAGGGAACATCCCAGACATCTTTGCTCTTCTGTAGCAACATCTGGGCCTTCTGACTTGATAGAAAAGGCAAGCAAGAGGTCCCATAAGAGAGCGGCACAAATTGGCGCATGTCAAATACTAGAAGACGCAGAGACTCAGCAAAGCTGAAGGTTGGGTGATTCGTCTGCCATGCTTATGGGTCTCAGTTCCCCACAGGAGGGGCTTCTGCTTGCTGGTTCCCCACAGGCACCTGGTTGGCTCCTGGGAGAAGAGGATACTGGGGCTCATGCCAAGGAGTCAGGAGCCATTTGGCCTCTTCAAGGAATTGCCATCTCCACCAGCTGCCTCTTGGCAAACCGAGCAAGGCTGCCCCCACCCTGATGTCTCCTCTTTGCACCCCCCAGAATGAAGTTTATGTTGGAGCTTGAAAGCCTCCCTACCCCCATCCACCAGCTCTGTTTCCTTCCATGGAGCTGGCATGGCTGGCTTCAAGGGCTCTTCCCAGCCCAAGGAAGGCACATGGCAGAGAGCTAGCTCTTTCTTGCCAAATATAACATGCAGCTATTCCCAGGTCTGCGCTCTATGGAGCAGCTGCAGCAACAGGGGCAGTTCTCCCTCCATCCGTTAATGGGCCTCACAGCCAGAGACTGCGCCTGCATGGAAGCTGCCTCTGCTCTTCCCTCTTCAGTCCCCTCCTGGTTCTGGGAGACAGAGGGGCAGGAGGAGGTGGGGAAGCCCCTGGCCCTTCCCTTCCCTGGCCTGCCTCTTCCTCCTCTTCCTCCAGCTCTGACGCTTCCCCTGCCTCGACTCTTGCCTCCTGGCTGGCCCACTTCCCCACAAATCACTGCCCACCCTCTCCCGTGTCAGACTCCAGCCCCTCTTCCCGTGTAGCGTCCTGCCAATCCCTGACAGCAGGGCTTCATCTTCTGCCTTCACTGACCCCCCCCCTTTCCTAGTGGCAGCGCCACCCTCTGCACAGAGGAGGAGGAGCCCCCCCCACTCCAGCCTCCTCGCCCTGGCAGATCTCCCTTCATCCCTCTCTCCAAAACTCAGAGAGAGACTTCAAAAGGCAGCTTCAAGGGGAAGGCAAGGAAGGGAAAGTGTGAACAGGCCCCAGGCCAAGCAGGCGCAGAGCCCCCCAGGGCATCGGAGGAGAATCCCCGCTCAGCAGTCCCTCCACGTCCAGCTGCTTGGTCTGCAAGCGCAGATTCCCCACTCCGCCGCGTTGCTTTGCCAAATGAAAGCCAGCGCCCCCCCCCCCTCCAAAGAGGCAGAGAATTGTGGCTCTATTTATTGCGTTCATAGCCAACCTTTTTCCTCCAAGGAGCTCAAGGTGGCGTAACAAGGCGGTTCTCCACCTCATTTATTTCCCACAACAACCCTGCGAGGTAGGTTACCCAAAGAGGCAGCTGGGAGGGGAACTGGGGGCCAGGAGGAACGGGAAGAACGAGAGAAGCTGCAGTTCTCAACATTCTCCCCTCTCGGATCGTGGGGGGGGGGAGCGGTCAAGGGGAGGCGATGTGCCACGAGGCACATTGGGAGGCTTTGAGGGAGGAGCAGACCTTCTGTCCGGAGCAGCCCCCCCCCTACGGCTCCCAGGCTCCCTCCCCCGCTCGGACCCGCAGGCAGCATTCACCTGGCTGCCGTTCGGCCAGGTAAACAACCACCTGTGTCAACAGCGGGGAGGGGGGACGGTCAGGTGCCTCCGCCCCTCCCCCAGCAAACACGGCGTAGGCTTTCCGGCTCGAGGCTGCTGCTGGGAGACGCCCCCCGCCCCCCCCCTCACTCGAGGAGCCCGAGGGCCCGCGCAGCAGGGGTGGGTGGGGGCTCTTGGTGCTCCCGCACCGCGGCTGATTGGCTGGAGTCTGAGCGCCGGCCGACCGACCTTGTTCCCCGAAAGACCAGGGAGCCTGGAGATAAAGGCACTCTGCACATGCCCTGGGGCACGGGAGGGAACCCCTCGGCCCTCTGTTGTGATTCCTTGCATTGCAGGGGGCTGGCCTCGATGACCCCTGGGTGATTCGCCTGCGCTCACGCCCCCGCCGCCGGGGCATGTGCAGAGCGCCCCGCAGCTCCAGGGCGCAGCGAGGGCCCCCGTCCGCCGTCAGGGGGCGCTGCTCGGCTGGCGGCGCTCGGTGCCAGGCGCGGGGTGGCAGCAGCAGCGTTTGAGCCGGGCGGGCGGGCGGCCGGTGGAGGCGGCTGCAGAGGCGGCGGCGAGCGAAGGGGGAGGAGGCAGCGGTGGCGGCGGCGTCGTGCGAGGAGGGGGCGTCCGTCAGTCTGCCTGGGCTCCCGCCCGGCGCGGAGGAACCCGAGGAGCGGACGGCCCCGCCAGGGATGGAGGCTCCGCGCCACTTCAACGAGTCGCTGCTGTGCGGCCGGAGCGCGAACGGCTCGGCCGGCGGCGCCTGGAACGGGACCGGCGGAGGCTGCGACGTTTCGCGGAGACCCCCGCGTGGAGCCCGAGGTGAGGAGGAAGGGGGCCCGCCCAGGTCATCGGGGAACCAGGACAGCCCCCCCCAAAAAAAAAATCCCACCTGGCTTCTCTGCAGCAGCGGAGATCCTAGTGCCGGAATCCACCCGCCACGCACGCGCGTGCATCTCGGCCGCGGAACTCCCGCCCCCCCCAAAGGAGAGGGTGGGAGCCCCCATCACCGTCTCCCTTTTTGCCTGGGACACCTCCCAAGGGGAAATGCAACATACACAACCGCAACATGTTCCTTCGGGAACCCCCGGCTCGCGCTTCTCACATGGGAACTCTCAAGCGCCCCCCACCCAGCCCGACTTCCCCCCTCAGCATCCTAGAGGAGACCCCTATCACCAGAAAATAGTGGGGTGCCTTTTGATAGACCCCTATTTTCTGGTGAAACCCCCAACCCAACTATTTGGAGCCTCCCCAACCCAAGCCCATGTTGGAGGCAGCGGGGAGACACCCCCGTCTCCACGTGGTGTCCCCTTCACGTCCCTTCCCCACCGTCGGCCACTGGATCGGGTCCTCCGGCCTCCATTTCTGCCCTTTGCAGGTCCAGACACCCCCTCCCGCAGTCCATCTCAGTCACTCCCTCCGGTCCTTGGAGGACCTCGGAGCATGCACAGAGTTCTCTGCCGTTTCCCTCCAGGTTTGCCCCCTGGCATCTCTTCTCTGGGTGGCTTTCAAGGGAGTCTTGGCTTCTCTCCTGCGGGTAAGAGCATGAGCACAGTGCCAGGGCCGAAAGCGGGAAGGTGAGCGGAGGAGGGAGACCAGGATGATCTGGGAGCCAAGGCGCAGGAGGAACCAAGCTGGGCTTGGAGACCGAGAGGAGATGGGATAGCCATCTTCAAATATCAGAAGGGCTGTCCCCCTAGAATCCTGGCATCGTAGAATTGGAAGGGACCCCAAGGGTCCTCTAGTCCAACCCCAGCAATGCAGGAATCTCAGCTTAAGCATCCCGGACAGACTTCACAGTGGAACTCCCTCCCTTGGGAAGCTAGACTGGCTCCCTCCTGCTTGTCCTTCTCTGGTAGGTGAAGACCTTCTTGTTCCAACAGAGGAACTTTGAATGAAAGGGTTGGGACCCTGCTGGTTTCATTACAATTGTATGTCTTAAAACAGCTCAGATAGATATAGATGGATAGATAGATAGATAGATAGATAGATAGATAGATAGATAGATGATAGATGATAGATAGATAGATAGATAGATAGATAGATAGAGTGCTTTTTTCTGGGGGGACACAGGGGGACGCATATCCCAAAACATTTTGTGAATCTAAGTTTGGCCTCATTGAGGGGCAGTATTTCAATATGAGTAGGAAAAGGAGAGTACCCCTAAAAAAATTTTAAAGAAATAAAAGCACTAGATAGATAGATAGATAGATAGATAGATAGACAGACAGACGGTTTAATTCTATTAATGTTTATTTTTATTTTTTTAATGGCTTCCTCCCCTATGTTTTTAGCTGTTTTTATTTTATCTGTCAGCCACCTTGAGTTCCAACAGGGAAAAGGGCAGGATATCAATAAATAGATAACAAGAATGACAGATGATGCTCACCTCTGCTTCAGAGCCTCTGCTTAAGAAGGAGAATCTGCCACCTTCCCAGGGAGGGGGTCCGTCCCCCTGTCAAATAGCTCTTACTCCCAGAAAGTTCTTCCTAATGTTTAGTCGGAAGATGAAGCAAGACTGTTTTCTGCTGCTCCAGAGGTTAACACCCAAACTGGTGGATTCAAAGGGCAAGAAATGAGATTCCGACTAAACATCAGGAGTAATTTACTTATTATTCTTTGACAGTGGAGTGGTCTCCCTCGGGAGGTGGTGAACTCTTCTGCCTTGGAGGTTTTTAAGCAGAGGTTGGATGGCCACCTGTCGTGTGCTTTAGCTGAGATTCCTGCATTGCAGGGGGTTGGACTAGATGACCCTCAGTTTCCCTTCTGTGAAAGAGATGTTGGACTCCCTCCTGGGGTGTCGCCAGCCCTAAACCACACCAGCACCTGCCTTTTCAGAGGCGGCTCACCTGGCACAATCTTTCCTGCCGGGCAAAAACTTTCCTCTTTAACTAGCTCCCTGGCTTGTGTTTATCTGTGACCTCTTAGAACGGGTGTGGTGTTTTCACTGTATCTTTAAGGTATTATTTCAACACTAGTAAATTAAGCCCGTTACAAAAACGGGCGCTAGAAAGTATATGGGGGGAGCGGCGGCCACCCTCCTTTTGTTTTTTAACCCCGCCGTCCTCCTTCCCCTGGAGCCTGGCGGCCGCCTCTCTCTATCCGGTGGCTGGCGGCGGCAGCGGTGCCTGGCGCCGCTTCCCCCGCGCTTTCCAGGCCACACTCCGCGTCCTGACAGGACGGAGGCCTGGGATCCAAGGTGCGGAGGCGGCTGGCGGCGGGAGCGCTTGCCGCTCCTCCGCAGGAGGAGCAGCGCCATTGCGGACCCAGTTCATCCGCAAAGCAGCGGGAAGTTGGGCAGCTTGTAGGCGAGAGCTGTCACACTTACAGACATTAATCCCTCACAATCTCTCTCTCTCTCTCTCTCTCACACACACACACACTCCTCTCTCCCCCTCTGAGACATACTCTGACACTCTGACACACACACACACACACACACACACTCTCTCTCTCTCTCTTTCTGTCACACTTACAGACATTAATCCCTCACAATCTCTCTCTCTCTCTCTCTGTGTCTCTCTCTCTCTCTCTCTCACACACACACACACACACACACACACTCCTCTCTCCCCCTCTGAGACATACTCTGACACTCGTGACACACACACACACACACACACACACTCTCTCTCTCTCTCTCTTTCTGTCACACTTACAGACATTAATCCCTCACAATCTCTCTCTCTCTCTCTCTCTGTGTCTCTCTCTCTCTCTCACACACACACACTCCTCTCTCTCCCTCTGAGACATACTCTGACACACACACACACCACACACACTCTTTCTGTCACACTTACAGAGTGGTGGCATCCAGTTCACCTCCTCTCCAGCCACCACTATTCCTTTCTCCCCTCACAAAGGGATGTGTGGGTCTCTCTCCCATAGGAGACACCCCATCCCATCTCTTCCACCCCCTCACCCCATTCTTCACTCCACTCCCCCAACTCCCCCCTCACCCGCCAAGGCTTTCTCCTCACAGGCCGCCATGACGCGTAGAGGGGGGTGAAAGGGGGCGGGGCACAGGGGGACACCGGAAGCGGTCCGAACGGCGCGTGGTGGCAGCGCCGGGAGACCGCGGAAGGCAGGGTTTTTGTTTAAGGGAAGCGGGGAACATGCGCGCGCGCGCGCGGTGAGAGGCGGGCGCGTGAGCGCGCGAGAGAGAGAGGGAGGGGGAGGAGGAGCCATTGTGGAAGCCCCCGGCGCCTGCGCAGTGGCGTCCAGCGGACGGCGGCGGCGCAGCCCCTGTCCCGGGCGGGAGATGTCGACGCCAGGGTTGGGAGCGCGCGCGTGTCTGCGCGCAGCAGCAGCTGCCGCCTCAGCCTGAGAGGCGGCTGCAGCTGGGTCGGAAGGCGGGGTTTTTGTTTAAGGGAAGCGGGCAACATGCGCGCGCGCGGTGAGAGGCGGGCGCGTGAGAGAGGGAGGGGGAGGAGGAGCCGTTGTGGAAGCCCCTGGCGCCTGGGCAGTGGCGTCCAGCGGCGGCGGCGCAGCCCCTGTCCCGGGCGGGAGATGGCGACGCCGGGCTTGGGAGTGCGCGTGTGTCTGTGCGCAGCAGCAGCTGCCACCTCAGGCTCCGCTGTGCTCGCTGAGGCAGCCGCTGTCTGAATGAGAGCTTGCGGGCAGGAGCGGCGAGACCCCAGCCAAAGGGGGCGGGTCCTGAGGAGCCGCCTCGGCCTATGAGGAGCCAGCCACGCGGGGAGCCACCAATCATGGGACGCCAGGCGGGGCGCAGCTGAAGCAGGCAACCAATGGCGTGAAAACGGGCTGTCTCTGCGCTCCAATCCCTGTGTGACTGGAACGCACGCGCACTGACGATTTCCTCTGACTGACGGAAAGTGGTACGGACGGACACAGGCTCTTTATTATATAGGATGTTCTTTGTTTTATTTTAACCTATCTCTGTGGAGGTTTTCTGTTTGTTTGTTTGTTTGTTTGTTTGTTCGCTTGCTTCTAAGCCGCTTGTGAGTTGCCTTTGGCAATCTAAAGTGAGCCTCCAATTGAATAAATAATAATGAAAAGTACAGTCATACCTCAGCTCCCAAACGCCTTGGGAGTCAAACGTTCCGGCTCCCGAACAATTGAAAACTGGAAGTGATTGTTCAGGTTTTTGAACTTTTTTGCGGCTTCCGCTATTGTTTCCGCTCCTTGGTTTGCGTGTGTAGGGCAACCGGTCATCCCCCCCTAATGAACTCACACGGGAGACATAATTTTTTGGTTTGGTTTTTGGGCATTTTTGGCCACATTTATTGAATACAATTCACGTGAGTGGTTGCGTAGGCATTGGTTCACACTGTCCACAGGGACAGAGCTGACCCTAGTCAGCAGCAAGACTAGCTGTCACAGCAGGACAGAGCTGACCACTTGTCAGCGAAGGGAAACCATTAGCTGGGGAGAGTTAACAGGGCCGGATCACACGGAGCCTCACCCTCCCCAGGGGTCCACAGGGACTCCTGCATGGCCCTACACCCGCCAGGTTTGGACAGCAATGTTGAGTCCCTGGATTCCTTTACGGAATTCCCATTACCAACATCACCCTATGGGGGGCACAGCCCTCCCATACACCGAACCAATGCCTAACCGCCAACCGTACAAAATGTGACTATTTGCTGTGTAGTAGGCAAAAACCAGGTGGCTCAGCCAATCTGCCAAATGGACAAAATTCCTACCAGGCCCCTCTCAATGGGAGACGACCCCTACCCGGCACAGCAAGGCCAACCACCTATACCAGGGGCGGGGGGGTGGGAGATCCGAAGCTCTGAAAAGAGTGACCCAAGATCCATGTGGGGATCTTTATATGGACGCTGGGACGTCCTCCTCAAGTTGCTACATTCCAAACTGCCCAGCAACAAGCAGGTCCTGGCAGCTGTGACCTCCAGCCCAAACCCAAACCAACAGGGATGCCCTACCTGCCCACCCGCAATGGCAGCTCTCCTTGAGAACTCTCTTTGCGTGTGTAGGGCAACCGGTCATCCCCCCCTAATGAACTCACACGGGAGACATAATTTTTTGGTTTGGTTTTTGGGCATTTTTGGCCACATTTATTGAATACAATTCACGTGAGTGGTTGCGTAGGCATTGGTTCACACTGTCCACAGGGACAGAGCTGACCCTAGTCAGCAGCAAGACTAGCTGTCACAGCAGGACAGAGCTGACCACTTGTCAGCGAAGGGAAACCATTAGCTGGGGAGAGTTAACAGGGCCGGATCACACGGAGCCTCACCCTCCCCAGGGGTCCACAGGGACTCCTGCATGGCCCTACACCCGCCAGGTTTGGACAGCAATGTTGAGTCCCTGGATTCCTTTACGGAATTCCCATTACCAACATCACCCTATGGGGGGCACAGCCCTCCCATACACCGAACCAATGCCTAACCGCCACGAGCCATCGGCTCACCGCCAAACCACTCACAATCCCAGCCAAGCCTTCAGGGCCTCCCCTAACGCCCCCAACCAAAGATCATTGCCTAACGTGGATAGATGCACCCCATCAGGCCTGAAAAGGGGGGCATCCCTAAAAGTAATTGAAGGATGAGAAATCCCAACTCCACCCAACTCATAAACCACCCCCAAAGCTGCACTGTTGGTGCGACTCCGGGCCTTTTCCACGGCCACAGGGGAACGTGCACCCCTCCAAGATCGTCGCTGCAAAAGGTGGGACCAGAACAGCTTAACTTGTGGGAATAATTCAGCAATTTTCTGCATATCATGCCGCATCCGGATGCGCAGAACATGGTTCTTTGTTGCTGGCAAGTCATTTTCCCCCAGTTGCAGCACCAATGCATCAGGTGGACCTTTCCCGGCGGCATGCGTGAGCAACATAGGGACCAACTCCTCCCACAACATACCCCTCTTGCCAAGCCAAGAAATCAAAACATGGGGTGGAAGTCCAAGGTTGGGCGCAGGCCCTGCCTCCCGCGCTCTGGCGCCAGCCCAGTAGACGATGCTGTGCCCGACTATCCAAATTCGCACGGGTGCAGAACCTATGGAACAAACCACACAAGTGAAATCACTTAACGTCTCACATAACGCTTGTAAGCATTCGACTTCCACCGCCCCAATTCCTTAATTCTGTCCGTGGATAGCCCCCAGCGGGCGGCAGACGTCGCGGCACCAATTCTGAAGGAGTGAGGAGCGTAACCGGCCGGCGAGCGCCCACACGCTGCTATGGTCTTGCGCATAATTTTGGCAAACTGTTGCCTGGTCAATGGCAAGCCATCCTCATGAATCAAAAGGGGAGCATGCCCCGGGGGGCGCACGGCTAAATACCGTCTAGTGTCCTTCACAGGGCATGGGCCAGCCCCATCAGTGGCAGGAAGCCGCATCACCACCCCCCGACCCAATTGGTCGGTCTTAGAATTGCGGATGGTGATGGCGACCTCTGCTGCCAAAAGATCAACATCCCTTAACAACAGCCCCCTAGAACCCACCAAACTGGCAGCTTCGAGAACCACCTCCCCTACGCGAAGGGCTCCGAAGAACGCCAAGGAAAAGGCGGCAGCGAAGAATCATAGAATCATAGAATCATAGAGTTGGAAGAGACCACAAGGGCCATCCAGTCCAACCCCCTGCCAAGCAGGAAACACCATCAAAGCATTCCTGACAGGTGGCTGTCAAGCCTCTGCTTAAAGACCTCCAAAGAAGGAGACTCCACCACACTCCTTGGCAGCAAATTCCACTGTCGAACAGCTCTTACTGTCAAGAAATTCTTCCTAATGTTTAGGTGGAATCTTCTTTCTTGTAGTTTGAATCCATTGCTCCGTGTCCGCTTCTCTGGAGCAGCAGAAAACAACCTTTCTCCCTCCTCTATATGACATCCTTTTATATATTTGAACATGGCTATCATATCACCCCTTAACCTTCTCTTCTCCAGGCTAAACATACCCAGCTCCCTAAGCCGTTCCTCATAAGGCATCGTTTCCAGGCCTTTGACCATTTTGGTTGCCCTCCTCTGGACACGTTCCAGCTTGTCAATATCCTTCTTGAACTGTGGTGCCCAGAACTGGACACAGTATTCCAGGTGAGGTCTGACCAGAGCGGAATACAGTGGTACTATTACTTCCCTTGATCTAGATGCTATACTCCTATTGATGCAGCCCAGAATTGCATTGGCTTTTTTAGCTGCTGCATCACACTGTTGACTCATGTCAAGTTTGTGGTCTACCAAGACTCCTAGATCCTTTTCACTTGTACTGCTCTCAAGCCAGGTATCACCCATCCTGTATTTGTGCCTTTCATTTTTTTTGCCCAAGTGTAGTACTTTACATTTCTCCCTGTTAAAATTCATCCTGTTTGCCTTGGCCCAGTTCTCTAATCTGTTAAGGTCATTTTGAAGTGTGATTCTGTCCTCTGGGGTATTAGCCACCCCTCCCAATTTGGTGTCATCTGCAAACTTGATCAGGATGCCCTCAAGCCCATCATCCAAGTCATTGATAAAGATGTTGAATAAGACTGGGCCCAAGACAGAACCCTGTGGCACCCCACTAGTCACTTCTCTCCAGGATGAAGAGGAGCCATTGATGAGCACCCTTTGGGTTCGGTCAGTCAGCCAGTTACAAATCCAATGAATGGTAGCATTGTCTAGCCCGCATTTTACCAGCTTCTTTACAAGAATATCATGGGGCACCTTGTCAAAGGCCTTGCTGAAATCAAGATAGGCTACATCCACAGTGTTCCCTTTGTCTACCAGGCTTGTAATTCTGTCAAAAAATGAGATCAGATTAGTCTGACATGACTTATTTTTCAGAAACCCATGCTGACTTTTAGTGATCACAGCGTTCCTTTCTAGGTGCTCACAGACCGTTTGCTTAATGATCTGCTCTAGAATCTTTCCTGGTATTGATGTCAGGCTGACTGGGCGGTAATTGTTTGGGTCCTCTCTTTTCCCCTTTTTGAAAATAGGGACAACATTTGCCCTCCTCCAGTCTGCTGGGACTTCACCTGTTTTCCAAGAATTCTCAAAGATTACTGCCAGTGGTTCTGAAATCACCTCTGCCAGTTCTTTTAATACTCTGGGATGTAGTTCATCTGGCCCTGGAGACTTGAATACATCTAAACTAGCCAAGTGTGCTTGTACTACCTCCTTACTTATTCTGGGCTGTGTTTCCCCTGCTGAATCATCTGCTCCATATTCTTCAGGTCGGGCATTGTTTTCTTTTTTGGAGAAGACTGAGGCAAAGAAGGTATTGAGGAGTTCTGCCCTTTCTGCGTCCCCTGTTCGCATTTCACCTTCTTCTCCTCTAAGTGACCCCACTGTTTCCTTGTTCTTCCTTTTGCTACGGACATACCCATAAAAACTCTTTTTATTGCTTTTAACCTCTCTAGCAAGCCTGAGTTCATTCTGTGCTTTAGCTTTTCTGACTTTGTCTCTACATGTGCTGGCTATTTGTTTGAATTCCTCTCTGGTGGTTTCCCCCTTTTTCCATTTCTTGTACATATCCCTTTTAAATCTTAACTCAGTTAAAAGTTCATTAGATAGCCACCCTGGCTTCTTTAGGCACCTTCCATGTTTTCGTCTCATTGGTACTGCTTGAAGTTGTGCTTTTAATATCTCCCTTTTAACAAACTCCCATCCATCATGAACTCCCTTCCCTTTTAGTATTACTGACCATGAGATCACATCCAGCATTTCCCTAAGTTTTCTGAAGTCGGCTTTCTTAAAGTCTAGAATTTTAGTCTTAGTATGCTTGGTTGCTCCTTTCTGATGTATAATAAACTCCAGAAGAGCATGATCACTCCCACCTAATGATCCTGCCACTTCTACCCCACTAACCAGGTCATCACTATTGGTTAGGACCAGATCTAAAATGGCTGATCCTCTTGTTGCTTCTCCCACTTTCTGGACAATGAAATTGTCTGCAAGGCCAGTGAGGAATCTGTTCGACCTTATGCTCTTGGCTGAGTTTGACATCCAACAAATATCAGGATAGTTGAAATCCCCCATTACTACTATCTCATTTCCTTTTGAATGCTTGGTCATCTGTTCCAGGAAGGCATCATCTATGTCCTCAGTTTGGCTTGGGGATCTATAGTAAACTCCCACCATGAGATCACTGTTATTTTTCTCTCCCTTAATTTTGACCCAGATACTCTCAATTTGGCTTTGAAGTTTTAAATCATGGATCTCTTCACAGGTATACACATCCCTGACATATAACGCCACTCCTCCTCCTTTCCTGTTTGGTCTATTTCTCTTAAATAGATTGTATCCCTCTATTACTACATTCCAATCATGAGACTCATCCCACCAGGTTTCAGTGATGCCTATTATGTCGTATTTAGTTTGCTGTACCAAGAGCTCAAGTTCATCTTGTTTATTTCCCATGCTCTGTGCATTTGTATACAGACATTGAAAACCATTGATCATTCCCCCTAGTCTCCTACTTAAGGATTTTTTCCTCCCACCACTAGGTCTGTGCGTTGTTTGCTCCATTTGGTCCTTGACTTTTGGATGATCATCTTCAGCATTTGATAGACTCCTACCTTCAGGACCACTGTCTCCCTCCCCCACATAAGTCAGTTTAAAGCCCTCCTGATGAGGTTTTTGAGATTGTTGGCAAAAACATTCCTCCCAACCCTTGTGAGGTGCAGCCCATCACTTGCCAGAAGTCCATCTTCAAGAAACTGCAGACCGTGATCTAAGAAACCAAACCGTTCCTGCCGGCACCATTTGCGAAGCCAGTTGTTCACTTCTCCTATTTTCCTCTCTCTTCCTGGGCCACGGCGTTCAACTGGGAGGACAGATGAGATGACAATTTGTGCATTTAATTGCTTCAGCTTCCTGCCCAGAGCCTCATAATCCTCATAATCATAAGAAGAGGCGCGCTTCAAAACGCGACCAACAAACCCTGCGCAGCTCAGCACGCATTCTAGTTAACAAACCTAAAGTAATCGGGTGCCTAGCCTGGGCCTGCGATGGCGCCATCCTAGCCCAACCTTTCAAGGCCTGGCGGATGTAAAAAGCTGAACAGGGATCCCTTTCAAAATATAACTTAGTAAAAAAGGAAATAGCTGCTGCCTGGAGCCGAATGGTCCTAGGAGCACGCCCAATTGCAAAGAGATGCGTCAGATATTCCAAGGCCATATCAGACGTTGGGGGCACTGCAAAGCGGCCCCCCGCCGCCAGGCCAAAAAACCTGGAGAAATCCGCCCAGGCCCTTTTGTAAGAAGAAAAGGTGGAAGGGGCAACAGATGAGGCTACTCCCTGCGCGGCTAAGTGCCTCCAAGGCTCCACAGGCGATCTGGGAAGGACTCCGGATGCTCCCTCGCCTCCGGAGCTAAGGATCTGAACCGGGCCATCTGAAAACGGGATAAAGCATCAGCAATATCATTAGATAGGCCCGGTACAAAGCGTGCTGAAAAAACAATATTAGCACGCAGGCAATGGAGCACAAAAGCCCTGAGCAGGGATGATACCCTAGGGGAACGCGATGCCAATTTTTTCAGCACGCTCACCACCGCCATATTATCCGTCCAGAAGCACACACGATGATCCTTGAATTCCTCAACCCATATATGCACTGCCACTGCGATAGGAAAAAACTCAAGAAACGTCAAGTCCCGTGTGATTGCTTCCCCCCGCCACGCTGCCGGCCAGGGCATGGCGCACCAACGACCCTGCCAGTATAAACCAAAACCTAGGGAACCGGCAGAGTCCGAGTGGACCTGGAACTCATTGCGGAGGTTCAAAGTGCCCTGCCACAATGAGACGCCATTGTATTCCCTAAGGAAGGACAACCACATCCTAAGGTCCTCCTTCACCTCCCTGGGCAAACGTATATGATGCTGCGGCGCCCGCAATCCAGAAGTAAGTCTTGCTATGCGGGCGCAAAAGGGGCGCCCCGGCGCCACCACCCTGCAAGCAAAATTTAGATGGCCAAGGAGCGACTGTAGCTGACGCAGGGTTACCTTTGTCAATGGAAGCGTTTCCTCAATGACCTGTTCCAGCGCGACAATCTTGTCCCGCGGCAGACTAGAAGTCTGCGCTACCGTATCCAGTAGAATCCCCAGGTAAACCAACTGAGTGGCCGGGCCCTCGGTCTTGGCCGCCGCCAAGGGGACCCCCAGCTCCTCAGTGAGTTCGGAAAACGCTTGCATGAGCGCCGCACAGTCCCCCATGTCTCCCCTTGACACGAGCAAAAAATCATCTAAATAATGAGTGACGCCCTGCAAGCCTGTTTTATGGCGCAAGGCCCAGTCCAAGAATGTGCTGAAAGCCTCAAACGCCGCGCACGCTACTGAACAGCCCATAGGCATGGTCTTGTCAAAATAATAGGCATCCTCAAATTTGAAACCCAGTAGCCAGAAATCCAAGGGATTAATCGGCAGCAGCCTGAAAGCAGATTCAACATCACATTTCGCCATTAACGCGCCCTTCCCAAATTTCCTAACCATCTTTATTGCCGTGTCCAATGACGCATAGCGCACAGAACACAGTTCCTGAGGAATCACATCATTGACCGATGTGCCCCTGGGGTGAGACAGATTATGAATCAGCCGAAATTCCCCTGGCGCTTTCTTGGGCACCACCCCCAAAGGGGAAAGATGAAGGTCAGAAAATGGGGGAGCATCGAAAGGGCCAGCCATGCAGCCCAATGCCAACTCCTTCCCAATCTTTTTTCTAGCCACATCCGGCAGCTCCCTCACTGACTTTTGATTCATAGGATTACCAGCCACGGGTTTCGTTGATATAGGAATCCTAAAACCAAGGGAAAACCCTTCCCGCAGGTAGAGAGCCGCTTTCCGATTGGGGTAAATTTCCAACCAACGCCGCAACGGTTGCAACTTGACTGGAGTTGGTGCCAAGGAGAAGATGGTATTACTTTGAAGGGCCTGGGGTAGGTTGGGAGGGGGCCTGTTTTGCAGGCTGTTGCCCACCTCCCTTTCCCCCCCGAAAGGGCCGATTGCCCCGTGAACAATAGGTAGCCGGGTGTGTCCCGCCGCATTTTTCACAAATGTGGGGAAAATTACACGGGGACCTCACACAATTTCCTTTGTTGTAAGACCAACAACAAAATCTCTTAGTGTTCTTGGAAAATGGCTGCCGAGGCAGCCGCTGCTCTGGCGCCCTTTTTGTCACGTACGGGGCAACGCAAGTGGCCCAGACGTCCACGTCCCTTCTGTCCCACCTGGCAGATACAATTTTGTGGGCCCTGGTCCTAAATTTTTTATCATAAGCCAGAGCTGCCGCCTCCCCAGCAGCCGAATGGGCGGAGCGGACTATGGATTGATAAACAAACAGATGGAGAGATCGCTTGGGATAACAGGAGCAGACAACACTGGCAAAGACTTGGAAACAGTCCAGCCAGCGCTCAAAAGTTCTCTCGACCTTACCCAATGATCCTCTCTTCCTGGAGGCGGCACCCGACCCCTCCAGATCAGGGCGACCATCATCTGGGGGAGCCAGTTTAAACATGTCCACATATCGACCCTCCAGGATCCTATTCCGTATCCTGGAAGGCAGATGGCTACCCGGGATGATGTCCCTGGTGCTGTTAGTGGAAACCTTGGTCTCTGGGACAGGGCGACCATTCAGGTACTCCATTGGGGCCCCATACCTAGCCCTATGCGTGTTAGCCCGCCGCCGCCAGGCCCATCTCGGCAAGCCAGAGACATCTTCCGCAAAACCCCAGTACAACTTTAATTCCCCCCCCGACTCCGTGTCAGTGGAATCAGAATCACCTGAACTAGATTCGGATGTCAGATGTCGCCGCCTCTTAGCGCCATGTCCGCAACAGGCATGGCGCTGACGCCGTTTACCCCCGGAAGACACTCGGGCTGCGACCTGCAAGCAGTCGTCGGGAGATGTTTCTGAGTCAGGTTCCCTCCGGGTCGATGTCGAGGCCACCAGCGACGCCTTCCGTGGCACAACCGCGCCTTTCACATCTGAAGAATCAGAGGAAATACGCCTGCGGGAAACACCGCCAGCTCTCGCCGCCACCGATGCCCCCCGCCTCCGCTGCTCCTTGCCGTGTGCGCCATGCGCCCTCCGTCACTGCCGTCGTCCCGTTGGAGAACCCTGACCCGGGGACAGAATGTCGTCAGCCGACGAGGCAGCAGTTGCAGCTGCCTGCTTGGAGGTACCTGGGCGTGCAAGAAAAGACACAGAACGTGAGAGCGCTGCCTTACCTTTCTTGGACACCCTCTGCTGCCGGGGGGCATGTGCCTTTTCCTTGGCACTCCACGGTTTCCGCCCCCTAGCTGGCGTCTTCTTAGCCGCACCCCCCCCCCCTTTGCCTTCTTCTTTGCCGCGGCCACAGCTAGAGCCTGGGCCAGCGGAATATCCTCATCCTCCCAAGCAGAGGATTCTGAAGCTTGGGACAAGGCAGCGCCTTGTGGGGAGGGATCGTCCTGTGCTGATCTCTGCGGGGAAGGAAGCAAGAGCCCATCCAAATTCGCCTCAAAACGAGCCAAAGCCGCAGGATCACCGGACAAGCTGGCCATGAAGTTGCCAATGCGCTCCAGTCTAGCGGCAGTACTAGGCGGCGGCAGGGCCTGCGATGAGCCAGGATTCATTCCTTCCGCTGAAGGGACTGCAGCAGCCTGCTGGGTGTCCTCCTTCTGGGACATCCTGAAGCAGTTGAGAGGGATACAAACAGTTATTGATAAGCAGCCGTGCCGGCAACCTTTTTAAATGAAGGGATCCCTGCTTAGGAAGTGGCGTCAGCAAAACAGCCGGAAAAGGAGGCAATAATAATTGTATTAACAAGAAAATCCCTTTAGAAGGAATAACCAATGGGATTGAGTAGCCTAACCAACATTAGCATAATTTAGATAACAGGAAATTAAATGATTGGATCGCCAATCAGGGCCACCAGAACATGCAGCAAAAAACAGCTTAACCGGAGAAAAGTAAGGGGGGGGGATCAAATGTAATCCCAGCAACCAATCTCTAAACAGAGCTATGCCCAGTAAAGCCTCACAGCCCAACTATAGCCTGGGCTGCACTGTTCCCCGTGGCCAGCAGAGGGCCCCCTCGCCCAAGCAGGCCCAGAGTCCAAAATGGCGTTCGCGCCAAATTCGCCCGGGAAGAAGGGCAAAATGGCGCCCGCAGGCTGGGCAGGCCAGACCACTGGGTCGCCTGCCCAGGCCCACGCGGGACGGCTCAACGCTGGCCGATCCGGCCGCGCGGACAGCGACGTGCCCGCGGAGCGCCCCACACAATCCCCGGCCTCCAGTGATCGTCGGGGGCCGCGGGACGAACGGCGGAAAATCGCGGCCTCCAATGAGGCGAACGCCGCACCCACAGCTCCCGGGGAAAGCGGCTGGGCCCCTGCAGGCGACCCGCCAGTCCCGGGAGGCCCTGGGAGGCCCGAACCGTCTGGGGTCGATTACAACGCCCCCCCCCCCGAGCGAAGAACGCCCGACAACGCCGCAGCGGGAATAGGACGCCGGAGTGCAGCGGCTCCCCGACGCGGCCACAAAGGTACCAGCAGCCGGCACCCCCCCCCCCAGGGAATCCTCACAGAAAAAAGAGCCTCGGATAACGGGAACCCCGGGGGGCCAGGGAAGGGTAGGAAGGGGGAAGGGGTGCACGAGGAGGGGGGGTGGATGGGGGGGTGGACACAGGGAGGGGAGGAAAACTCGGGACTAAGGGTGCCTAAAAGGAAAACACAAGGCTGAACAAAGAAATTAAATATAACAAAGGAATTAAGATCCGGTAAAGCAGCAAATAAATCACAGCCAAGAATCAAATCTACAGAAATACAACCGTATCGCTGAGGTCAGACAGATCCGAAGCTCTGAAAAGAGTGACCCAAGATCCACGTGGGGATCTTTATATGGACGCTGGGACGTCCTCCTCAAGTTGCTACATTCCAAACTGCCCAGCAACAAGCAGGTCCTGGCAGCTGTGACCTCCAGCCCAAACCCAAACCAACAGGGATGCCCTACCTGCCCACCCGCAATGGCAGCTCTCCTTGAGAACTCTCTTTCCGAACATCTCGGAAGTCGAACAGACTTCCAGAACGGATTCCGTTCGACCTCCGAGGTACGACTATAATCCTAACCCCTCCTGCCTCTGAGGGGTTTCAGACAGGAGGTTTTGGGAGGTGGAGGGTTTGGGTGGGGTCTCCGAGGCACAAGAGGGGGCGCCAGGCAGTCATGCCCAGGGGTCTTCCCTCCTCTGGGGGAGGGTCAGCTGGAAGGCATGTCCTTGGCAGGGGCAGGGAGAGAGAGAGAGAGAGAGATCCGGATTGTCTCTGCACCTTCCTGCTACTCTGTGTAGGTGTGCACACAGCTCTCCACACACACAAACCCCTGTTCGGGGGGGGGGGGCTGTTGGCGCTGGCACTGCCTGCTCCCTCCTGCCTTCCGCTCCCATCTCTGCATGTCACGGCCGACGGACGCATCCTTATCAGCAGAAAGGTACCTTGGCAAACAGCGGCCTCTTCCCTGGGAGAAAGGAGAGGGAGCAACATCTGGAGAGGCGTCCGGCAGGGGAGCAGGACGCCTGGGTCCTCTGGGATGGGTGGCATGAGGGTGGGTGTCTGGGGTGGGTAAGGCCTGCCTCTGAAACGAGCCACCCTCAGAAAACTCCCGCTGGAGGCCAGCTGTCAGCCTCCGCAGGTTTCAGGGCCTGGTGAGGCCTCCGTGGGCAGCAACAGTGCCAGCAGCCTGCTCAGAGCAGGGAGGCTGGCATTGGAGTGGCAGGGGGGGGGGACGAGGGAAGCTGCCAGCAGCTGCTGGGAAAAGGTCAGGCAGCAGCAGGTAGGAGAAAAGGGAATAACACCCCGGGGGGGGTGGCATGGATATGGAGAGTTGGGCAGACCGGATCCAGAACTGCCCCGGTCTGGGAAGGAGGATGGACTGCTGCAATGCGCTCTACGGGGGGCTACCTTTGAAGGTGACTCGGAAACTGCAATTAATCCAGAACGCGGCAGCTAGACTGGTGACTGGGAGCAGCTGCTGAGACCACATAACACCGGTCTTGAAAGACCTACATTGGCTCCCAGGACGTTTCTGAGCACAATTCAAAGTGTTGGTGCTGACCTTGAAAGCCCTAAATGGCCTCGGTCCAGTATACCTAAAGGAGCATCTCCACCCCCATCGTTTAGCCCAGACACGGAGGTCCTCCTCTGAGGGTCTTCTGCTGGTTCCCTCACTGTGGGAAGTGAGGTTACAGAGAACCAGGCAGAGGGCCTTCTCAGTGGTGGCGCCCTCCCTGTGGAACACCCTCCTATCAGATGTCGAGGAAATAAACAACTACCTGACTTTTAGAAGACATCTGAAGGCAGCCCTGTTTAGAGAAGTTTGATGTTTTATTATGTTTTATATCTGTTGGAAGCTGCCCAGAATGGCTGGGGCAACCCAGTCAGATGGGTGTGTGTGTGTGTGTGGAAGTATTATTATTATAATACTCCCCAAGGAAGCTCATCGCTAAAGAGCCCCCCCCCAGGCTGCAGCACAGAGAAGCTGCCAGCATCCTAGAACTGTAGAGTTGGAAGGGACCCCCGGGGGTCATCTAGTCCCCCCCCCCAGCAATGCAGGAAACACAGCCACAGAATCCCTGACACCCTGGGGGCAGCATAAGCCCCATTGCTCCTGGGTGGCCTCTCTGGGGCCAGGCCAGCCGGCCTGCTTTGCTGCCCCCCCCCCTCATTCTGAGCAGGAGGGCTCACGGTGGTGCCTCCCCCCCCCCCCCCGCTCTCTTCTTCTCTTCTCCCTCGGCAGCAGACCTGGACGTGACGGTGCGGGTGCTTCTCTACTCGGTGATCTTCCTGCTGAGCGTCTTTGGCAATGTGCTGGTGATCTCGGTGCTGGTGGCGAACAAGCGCCTGCGCACCGTCACCAACTCCTTCCTGCTCTCGCTGGCGCTCAGCGACCTGATGGTGGCCGTCTTCTGCCTGCCCTTCAGCTTCATCCCCAGCCTGATGGGCACCTTCGTCTTTGGCAAGGCCGTCTGCAAGGCCGTCGCCTACCTCATGGGTGAGCCGGGAGGGGGGCACGCAGGGGAAGGGGCTGCCCTGGGTCCGAGACGGGGCTCCTTTTCCATCTCCGCCTTATTAGGCAGTTGGCCCCCTACCTCTCTCGCCCTGACCTGGCCACAGTGATCCATGCGACGGTCACCTCCAGACTTGATTATTGTAACTCGCTCTACGCGGGGCTGCCCTTGAGGCTGACCCAGAAACTCCAGCGGGTGCAGAATGACGCGGCGAGGCTCCTCACAGGGTCTTTGCCGCGGGATCCAGTGCTCTACCAGCTGCACTGGCTCCTGGTGGAGTACAGGGTCAGGTTTAAGGTGCTGGTTTTGACGTTTAAAGCCCTATGCGGCCTAGGACTCTCGTACGTACAGGACCACCTCTCCTGGTATGCCCCGGGTAGGACCTTAAGGTGCACAAATAATAACATCTTAGAGGTCCCGAGCCATAAGGATGCTAGGCTGGCAGCAACTAGGGCCAGGGCCTTTTCAGTACTGGCCCCAACTTGGTGGAACGGACTGTCACAAAAGACCAGGGCCCTGCGGGATTTGGCATCTTTCCGCAGGGCCTGCAAGACAGAGCTGTTCCGCCTGGCCTTTGGGTTGGTTTTAGTTTAACCCTGATGTTTCATTCCTTTATGGTTTGATTGGTGGGCTACTTAAAAATGAGGCTGCATTTTAAATTTTAAATTGTATTTTAACTTGCATTTTAATTGATTGTTTTGTATGTTTTGTTGTGGTTTTTATGGTTGTTAGCCGCTCTGAGCCCGGTCTTGGCTGGGAAGGGCGGGGTATAAATAAAAAATTATTATTATTATTATTATTATTATTATTATTATTATTATTATTATCCTTGACCCTGTTCCTCTGTCCCCCCCCCCCCAGGGATGGCGGTCAGCGTCTCCACCTTCAGCCTCGTCGCCATCGCCATAGAGCGCTACAACGCCATCTGCAACCCCCTCCAGTCCCGTGTGTGGCAGACCCGCTCCCACGCCTACCGCGTCATCGCCGCCACCTGGCTGATCTCGGCCCTCCTGATGCTGCCCTACCCCATCTACACCACCACTGCCACACAGCCCGCAGAGCCCCACATCACCCAGTGCACCCACAAGTGGCCCGGGAGCAACGTCAAGCAGGCCTGGTGAGTGGCGGGAGGCGGGGAGAGTGCTGGGCCCTGGCGCTAGGGAGCAGAAGGAGAGCCCGGCTGGATCAGGCCAGGGGCCCGGAGAGCCCAGCAGCCAGTCCTCACAGTGGCCAAATACCTCTGGGGACCAAGATAGACTGCCGCTGGGACTGGGGGCTCCAGGAGAACCCAAGGAGAGCCCTGGTTGCTGGATCAGGCCAAAGGGAACCCGTCTGGCCCAGGGTCCTCTTCTCACAGGGGCCAAGCAGATGCTCAATGGGAAACCCGCAAGCAGGATCTGAGCCCAAGAGGACTCTCCAGAAACTGGAGGTTTCCAGAAACTGGTGTTCAGAAGTCCTGGCCTGTAGCCATCGATAGCGCTCTCCCCCTCCATGCATTTATTTCTCCAGAGCCATCCAAGTGAGTGGCCATGGCTGCCTCATGAGGGAGGGAGTTCCACAGACTAACACTGCGCTGCATGAGGAAGGACTTTCTTTTACCTGTCCTGAATCTCCCCACATTCAGCTTCATGGGATGCCGATGAGTTTGAGTGTTGGGGAGGGCAGGGTTTTCGGTGTACAGGACACCATGTCCCACAGAGCTGACGGTCCCCAAGCGTGACAGGCCTCCTGAGAGGCAGTGTGGTGTAGTGGTTAGGCCTAGAAGGGACCAGGGTTCAGATCCCAACTCAGCCATGAAGCTGAAGTGGGATATAAATACATGCATGAAATATATAAATTGTTCCTGGATGCACCCCCCCCCCCAAAAAAACCCCTGCACCTAGTCCCCTTGCACAGATTCAGTCATCAGAAGTGCTGGCTGCTGCCCGCCCCCAAGCAGCCCCCCACGCCAAGCATCTTGCACTGTGCAAGAGGGGAACTTGGTGGGTGTATTATTATTATTATTATTATTATTATTATTATTATTATTTATTCAACTTATACACCACCCTATACCTGGAGGTATTAGGGCGGTTCACAACAAGACCACAACATATGAAATCTAAAACATATATAATCTAAAGCATATAAAATTCTAAAAGGGAGTTGGATGTCAATAAAATCAACCAAAGGCCTGGTTAAAAAGGAACGTTTTTGCCTGGTGCCTAAAGGTGTATAATGAAGGCACCAGGCAAACTTCCCTGGGGAGAACATTCCACAGTCGGGGAGCCACTGCAGAGAAGGCCCCGTTCTTGTGTTGCCACTATCTGGACCTCTCGAGGAGGCGGCACACGAAGGAGGGCCTTGGAAGATGATCTCAGGGTCCGGGTAAGTTCATATGGGAAGAGGTGTAGCATGGATGTATCAGGGCAGTTTGAGTTGCGTCTTCCATCAGAGACAAAACGAGCCAAAGTTTTGCCCCGGAGCGCCTGTCTGCTTTCTGTGCTGAAGTCTCTGCACCTTGCTTGACAAGGGATCCTTTCTTCAAGCTGCAGTCAGGACCGGAACGCTTTCCGGGAGGTTTGGAAGCCTCCCCAGTAGATTTGCTGGCCACAGTGACATGTGTCAAACGGCATTAAAAGCCCGGCTCCTCCTTTTAGCTTCTCCGCACAGGAGCCCAGTTTAATGAGTAAGCCAGGCCTGAGAGGTCAGCCCTGGGCAGAATGTCGATGGGCCCATCAATCAGACTCTAAGTGCCATCTCTTGACTTGCTGACTCACAGTCTTTTTTTTTAATTAAAAAAAAAAGCCATTTTGTACAGAAAAAGGCAAAGACCCACAGATCAGAGGAGGTCAGAGGGGCAGCTTTCCGCCCTCGCTTTAAGAGCGCAAGAGCCTGTTAGATCCCAGTGGCCAACGTAGTCCAACATCCTGTTTTTGCAGTCACTGAGCAATTGTCTGTGGGAAACCGGCAAGCAGGATCCGAGCACAGGGCACTCTCTCCTCCTGCAGTTTCCAGCAACTGGAATCCAGGAGCATTTCTGCCTCCAGCCGGGGGGGCAGAGCAGAGCCATCCTGGCCAGGAGCCTTCGAGAGCCCTTGGTGAACTTGCCCCATCCTGCTTGAAAGCCACTGCCGGCCATCACTGCCTCCTGGGGGAGGGAGTTCCGCAGTTTAACTCTGCGCTGCACGAGGAAGGGTTTAATTTTCTCTCTCCTGAATCATCCGTTCAATCATCGTTGAACGGCCACAAATTCTAGTGTTACGAGAAAGGGAGGGAAAGTGTTTTGTGCCCGTCGCAGAAAGACCGCGTCAAAAATGTCAGAGACCTTGCAAAAGGGGTTGGCCGTGCAAATCAGCTCATGCTCAGAGGTCCTGTTTCTCCAACCTATTTACAAGTCTCTCCATCAAGGCGCATGACAGTACCTGACAATGGCCCTTCCTGGCCTGTCTGAGACATCCTTTGGAAATGCTGGATGCCTTGGATCCAGAACCTGTTCCCCATTCCGAGCACAACTCAAAGTGTTGGTGCTGACCTTGAAAGCCCTAAACGGCCTCAGCCCAGTAGACCTGAAGGAGCATCTCCACCCCTATCGTTCAGCATGGACGCTGGGGTCCAGCACCAAGGGCCTTCTGACAGTTTCTTCACTGCGAGAAGCCAAGTTACAGGGAACCAGGCAGAGGGCCTTCTTGGTGGTGGCACCCGGCCTGTGGAACGCCCTCCCACCAGATGTCAAAGAGAACAACAACTACCAGACCTTTAGAAGACATCTGAAGGCAGCCCTGTTTAGGGAGGCTTTTAATATTTAATAGATTATTGCATTTTAATATTCTGTTGGAAGCCACCCAGAGTGGCTGGGGAGACCCAGCCAGATGGGCAGGGTATAAATAATAAATTATTATTCTTATTATTAATAATAATAATACCCAGAAGATGCCCTTTGGACAGGTCTGCTTGGCAAGCTCACCAGATCCTTGCCGGACGGGTTTTGCAGAGGGCTGGTCCATTCAGGCTTCCCTGTGACTTGAGAGGGTCTCAGGGGAGCTCAACTGCTACTAGTTCGCTCTCTGTTCTGCTTATGTACTTGTGGATGTGAGTTTGCCTTGTGAACCTGGGAGCCCTTTGGAAAGAGGGTTTGCCCACATCAAGGTGGAGGGTGAGGGCAACCGTCTCAAGGGCAACCGTCTCCTCTTCCCTCCCGGCCAGGTCCGTCCTGCTGCTGGTCACTCTCTTCCTGATTCCAGGGCTGGTGATGATCGTGGCCTATGGGCTGATCTCCCGGGAGCTCTACAGGGGCATCCAGTTTGAGATGGACCTCACCCAGCAGGCCAAAGGTTGGTGTGGGGCAGGGCTGGGAAACGCTGGAGCCGTTGGCTGGGGGTCGCTGGGGGTGGGCTCATCATCTAAGCCGGAGACTGGGGGGGAGGCAGGGCAGGGTTGTGAAGATGCACAGACCTGGACACCCACCCCACCCCCAAAAAAATATTTTTGTTGATGTGCCACGCAAGACCTTTTCATCTGCACAAGCCTTCGGATCATGGCAAGAGGGACGGGTGTAACTGAGTCGCCGGCAGTTTTGATGCTTCAAGAAAACCATTAATCGGGAGGGAACCCAAGGGTCATCTAGTCCAACCCCCAAGGAAGCAGGAATTGGAGCTAAGGAACTCCTGAAAAGTGACCGTCCAACCTCTGCTGAAAAACCTCCAAGGAAGGAGAGCTCCCCCCCCCACACCTTTCAAGTCACATAAAAGGTGGCGCAAGCTTGTTTTCTCCTGCTCTGGAAGGGAGGACCGGAACCAACCGATTCAAATCACAAGAAAGGACCTCAGGAAGAACTTGCTGGCAGCCATCTAACGGGTGACCGTGGAAGATGGCGGACTCTCCTTCCTTGGAGGCTGAACGGTCATCTGCCTGGGATGTTTCAGATCAGGTTCCTGCACTGCGGAGGGTTGACTGGATGACCCTGGGGGGTCCCTTCCAGCTCCGCCCTCCTCACACGCCCTCCCCCCTTGTGTCCCCCCAGCCCAGCAGAACGGGGGGTCCGCGGAGCCCCTCGCGCCTTGCGCCGAGGAGGGCGACGGCTGCTACGTCCAGGTGTCCCGCCCGGCGGTGGAGCTGTCGGTGCTGAGCCCCGAAGATGGCACCCAGCAGGAGGCGGCTCGCGTCAACGCCTCCCGGGCGAAGCTCCTGGCCAAGAAGCGGGTGGTGCGCATGCTGGTGGCCATCGTGGTGATGTTCTTCGTCTGCTGGCTGCCCCTCTACGCCGTCAACACCTGGCGGGCCTTTGAGCCGCAGGCCGCCCACCGTGCCCTCTCGGGACCCCCCATCTCCTTCATCCAGCTGCTCTGCTTCGCCTCTGCCTGCGTCAACCCCTTCATCTACTGCTTCATGAACAAGCGCTTCCGCAAGGCCTTTGCCGCCACCTGCTCCTGCGGCCGGGCAGCCCCCTGCTGCCGGAGGCGCCCCCGGCCCCCGGAGGACGAGCTCACGGCCACGGGGGCATCCCTCTCCAAGTTCAGCTACACCACCGTCAGCAGCGTCGGGCCTCCTTGACCCTGCCGGACAGCTCCGGGGGGCTGCCCCACATCCCGAGACCCTCCCCTCCCCCCGCTCCCTCGCATGCCCTCCCCTTGGCTGTACCTTTCCTCCCTGGCTCCCCTCTTACCTTGGTGCCAGCCACCTGGGAGTCAGAAACCGCCTGGGGGGCGGGGTTGCAGGGGGGACTAAAGCAAGAGGGGCGTCAAGAGGAGCTGAGCTCTTCCTGCATTGCGGGGGGTTGGACTAGATGACCCCTGGAGTCCCTTCCAACTCTACCATTCTACGATCCTGTTATTCCTGAGACGATGCAGGTGGGGGGCACTCATTGGGCCCATTCACACCTTAGCTCACTGTTGAAAATGCACCCCACTCCACCTCCGTGTCTCCTTTAGTTCCCCCTCCTTCCTCTGCCCCAGACTTTCTCCCTGCTGAATCTGGAGTTCCCCCATCCTCGGAAGAATCTGCAAAGGCCAACTGCTCTGCTTCAAAGGCCCTTCTGCTGCCTTTCCCTGCTGGAAACCTCGGTTTGGTTTGGTGTGTTTGTTTTCTTGTTAATTTCGGGGGTTTTATGTGGATATTTTGGACGTGGGAGGCAGGGCTGCTCCGAGTGGCGGACAGGGCGGGCAGACATGGAACCCCCCCCAAAAAATCCGCAGCCTCGGGTGCAGGTCTGGTGGGCCATTCTGGAAGGAAGCAGCCTTCCTGTGGCGCCTTTCCTCCGTAGTCCCTGCGTCACCATGGCCTCCCCCCAGAGGGCCAGGCAGGGGCTTCTCAGGAGGCCCCCACCCCTCCACCAGAGCCAAGATGTTTGGCTGCTGAAGGTGGAAAATAAGCTGGTTGCGCCTGCTCCCCCCCCCCCCCGCCATCCCACCCACAGGGAGCCACCTGGGCTGGCTGTGGGATCTGGCTTGCCCGCTGGTGGGGTGCCACCACCACCCTCGTGAGGAAGACCCTGCTCTGCCCTCCAGCACTTTCCCGCCACTCTGCACATCCCCCAAGGCTGCTCCCCGCAATGGGGCCTGGGGTCTCCTTCCCTGGGCCACACAGAAGCCCCCTCTCGCTGCACATCCCCTGCTTCTGTTTGTGCCAGACCCCCCCCCTTTTAGTGGGGGTCAGGGGTCTTTTTCACGGCTGTGTGTCTGTCGGAAAATAAAGGTTCTCCAACGTGATCTGTGCCTCCTTCCTGCTTGCGGAGAAAGTGGCAGGCTGGTCTCAGTCCCTGGATTTGGGGGGGGGGGAGGAGTGAGAGAGAGCAATACCTGGGGATCTGGGATTTTTGCTCTTTCCTTGCCTTGCCTCCCCCCCCCCCCAAGGCTTCAACACTTTCCCCACTTAAAAATGCCAGCGGCTGTTGAATCATTCATTCTGGGGCGCTGCTCATCTCCTGTGTCTTTTCTGAGCTGTGAGAGGAGGGGGGTGGGAGGGGGTGGCATGGAAACGGCCTTGGTGGGGCCTCCGCAGCCTCAGCTCCCCCCCCCCCCGCCAAGAGCCCTCCTTGCTGGAGCCTCTCAGCACCAGAAGGAGGAAATGAGAACACTCCCCACCTGATCCCCAGTTATGCTTTGGGGGGGGAATGGGGGGGACATTTCTCGCATGCCCACAAAACTGGCAAGTGTCCCGATTTTCCAGGGACAATCCTGGGATCCCAGAAGCTGCCCTGGTTTAAGATTTGATCCCAGAAAGCCCGTGTTTCCCTTTTTCCTTCCCTCCACGTCTCGGAGAATAATTAAAAGTGGTGTAGGTGCAAAAACGCAATTCTGTTTATACTGAAAATAAAATTCCTGCACCAAGTGAAAGAAATGGCAACGCTGGGATACGAAGAAGCCCTTCCTGTGATGTTGAAGGAAAAGGTCACTCATCCACTCTTAAAGTCTTTCATTGCAATTCTTATTTCCTTTATTGTACCTGGAGCCTTACACTGTCTACTGAGAAGTAACTCCCACGGTACTCAATGGAGCTTACAACTCCCAGGTAACTGGGTCAAGACTGAGCAGCCTTGCACTGCAATCCAAAGCATTTTTACTCGGAAGTAAGTTCCTCTGAGCTCAATAAGATTTACTCTCTGGGTTTACTCTCCTGATCATTCTCACAGTTTCTTATTGTTTGCCAGAGAAATGTCTTCTGGGGCAGGTAAAAAGAATGAGGAGGTGTCTCCCCAACACAGACACACACCAAATGGGGTCCGTTCCCCAAATGCTGGCCAGACCATAGTTCATGTGGGGGCAGAGGCGACCTGGCACAAGGCCCCTCTCCCATGCCAGGCTGCCCTGTGCCCCTTCCAGGGGAGGGACTGAGAGCTTCTCCTCCTCCTCCTCCTTCTCCTGGTTTCTTGCCCGCTGCCTGCTTCTTGGGAAATGCTATTGCTGGATCCTTGTGGGCAAATTCAGTGCCACTTCCCCCCCCCCCCCGGCCACCAGGAGACACCCAATAAAGGGGAATGTTGGAAGATTCAAGACCGAGAAAAGAAAGAAACAAAATTAAAAAATTCCTTCCAGTAGCACCTTAGAGACCAAAATTAAAGGTAAAGGTAAAGGGACTCCTGACCATTAGGTCCAGTCGCAAACGACTCTGGGGTTGCGGCGCTCATCTCACTTTACTGGCCAAGGGAGCCAGCGTTTGTCCACAGACAGCTTCCGGGTAATAATAATAATAATAATAATAATAATAATAATAATTTATTATTTATACCCCGCCCATCTGGCTGGGTCTCCCCAGCCACTCTGGGCGGCTTCCAGCATGACCAAGCAGCTTCTGGTGAACCAGAGCAGCGCACAGAAACGCTGTTTATCTTCCCGCTGGAGTGGTACCTAGTGATCTACTTGCACTTTGATGTGCTTTTGAACTGCTAGGTGGGCAGGAGCAGGGACTGAGCAACGGGAGCTCACCCTGTTGTGGGGATTTGAACTGCTGACCTTCTGATCAGCAAGCCCTAGGCTCTGTGGTTTAACCCACAGCGCCACCCGCGTCCCTTCTCTAGTTGGTCTCTAAGGTGCTACTGGAAGGAATTTTTTAAATTTTGTTTCGACTACAGCAGACCAACACGGCTACCTACCTGTAACTAGAGACAAGAAAGGACTTCCTTACACAGCACAGAGATGAGCTGAGGAACTCCCTCCCACTGGAGTCCCTCTTCTCCACTGGGGGGGGGGGGTCAGACTACGGTTGGCCCAACCATCTCTGTGTCCAGTGTAAATCTGGCCTCTCTGAGCTCCTTGGGGGGGAAGGGCGGGTTGTACAATTCAAGGAACCCATCAGGCAGGCCCATTTGGTGGCTGTGGTCCAGTCCCCCTCCCTCCTGCAAGGCCCCCACCAGGCCAGGGGACAGAAAACAAAGTCCTCTGCTGGTGGAGTCAGCCTCTGCTTCATTTCCTAAATATCTGATACATGACTGTGGTGGCCTTGCTTCCTTCCTTCCTGCCCCCCCCACCTCACCAGGCTCCTTCAGGGGGTGTCAGGACTCCTGGCAGCGTTGAGGCTGCGTCTGTTTCCTGCCAGCATCTTAAATCCAGTTCCTGTAGCTGTCAAAGAAATATATCTCCATCTTTGAAGTGCATTAAAGCGGAGCTGGAAGAGACATGTAGCATCCAGGCTAATGAATGTCTTCTGCCTGTCATCTCTCCTTGCAGCCCAGAGCCCCCCCCCGTCCCCCCCAGTTGTGGAGAAAGAAGAACTGCTGCAAGGATGGCCAACCCTTGCCTTGGCCTCCTGTCATCCACCAGCACAGAGAGCAGCAGGCGGAGGCAGGAGGGGGCCGTGGGGATCGTGGGATGGGAAGGGGTGGCAGAGTCCTCTTGGCACGACCCATAGACTCATAGAATTGTAGAGGTGGAAGGGACCCCAAGGTTCCAGCCCCCTTCAATGAGGAATCGCCACTGACAGAGGGCCACCCAAACTCTGCTTAAAGACCTCCAAGGAAGGAGAGTCCACCACCTTCCAAGGCGACCAAGATGCTGGTCTGTAAACCAAGCCAGATGAGGAACGGTTGAAGGAGCTGGGTATGTTTAGCCTGGAAAAGAGGAGACTGAGAGCAGATAGGAGAGCCATCTTCAGCTGCCCCATGGAAGAGGGAGAAAACTTGTTCTCTGCTTCTCCAGAGGGGAGGACCCAAGACTCAAATGGAGGCTTTCAACCAGAGGTTGGGTGGCCACCTGTCAGGGATGCTTTAGCTGGGATTCCTGCATTGCAGGCAGGGGGCTAGACTAGATGGCCTTCATGACCCCTTCCACCTCTACAGTTCTATGATCCCACTGCCAACATCTTTGCCCTCAAGGCCCACCGCTCTCCTGGGACTGTGAGATTGGGGGGGGGGGGGTCAACCTGCTGCCTGGGCTTTCTCCAAATAGGAAATGGCACCAGGAGGGGCTCCGGTGGGGGCAGCCCTCGATTCTGCCCCTAAACAACAGTCCGGCCAGGTGCCACACCCTCTGCCACATCTTGGCCCCGTGGTCAAGAGCCCCAGGCAAGTATCTTCCAAACCTGATTTGGGCTCCTGGGAAGAAGAGGAGAAGATGATGATGGATGGGCTCATCTGCCTAACAAGGCAGTGATTAGCAGCAGCCAGTATGGATTTGTCAATAATAAATTGTGCCCAACTAGCCTTGTTATTGGCTTAGTGGTCAGTGGGAATGCTGCAGACATCATTTATTGTGAATCCAGCCAAGTCCCTCTGGGGTATTTTGGTTTACAAGGTGATGAAGCAATGTGTGTGAGGAAGCGGATGAGACCAGCAGGTGGAGTCAAGGCTGGTTGCTAAGCCACCTTCGCAGAAGACCCGCCAGTGTCTGGTGGGAGGCTTCCAGGAGGGGGCTGTGTGGTGCAGTGGTTAGAGTGTCAGGCTAAGATCTGGGAGAGAACAGGGTTCGAATCCCCATTCGGCCATGAAGCTCACCTTGGGGGCCAGTCGCTCCCTCTCCACCTACCCTACCCTACCCTACCAGGTTGTTGTGGAGATTAAATAAGGGGAGGGGGAACCATGGGCACCCCCTTGGAGGAAAGGTGGGGTGTAATTGCAACAAGTAACACACAATGCCTGCCCAAAGGTGAGCAGGGGAGGGGCGAGGCTCCAGAGCCGCCCCTTGCAGAGGAAGCCCCAAAGGAGGTCCTCAGAAGAGGGAAGGCGTTGTGGGGCAGAGGCAGCCTTCCTGGCAGCCAGAGGGAGCAGGATGAGCTCTTGGTCCTTGACTCTCCATTCGAGGTTTTCAAGAAGCGGTTCATGGCATTGATATAAACAAATCCAAGAGCCTGTATAGAGCCCTTAAGTGGGTTCCCTATCGGTAGGAGAAAATAACAGAGGCCAACCAGAGAATATGGAGAAGCAAAGCAGCTAGTAAGCCTGATCTTTATTAAACTGTTGCAACAGGGTGCTCACTCACCACATGCAGGAGGGAGGAAGAACCCAGAACAATGGTGCGCAAGCCCTTATATAGACTTTTGAAATTGCCACCCTGTAGCTCAAGACAATGACAAACCTAGGCAGCATCTTAAAAAGCAGAGACATCTCCTTGCCGACAAAGGTCCGTATAGTTAAAGCTATGGTTTTCCCAGTACAATGGACGCTCGGGTTGCGAACGTGATCCGTGCGGGAGGCGCGTTCGCAACCCGCAGCATTCACAACCCACAGCGCCGCGTTTGTGCACGAGCGGGTTGCAATTCGGCGCTTCTGTGCATGCGCAAACTGTGATTTAGCGCTTCTGCGTATGTGCGAGCGCCGAAACCCCGAAGTAACCCATTCCAGTACTTCTGGGTTTGGCGTGGTGCGCAACCCTAAACATGCAACCTGAAGCGGCCGTAACCCGAGGTATGACTGTAGTGATGTATGGAAGTGAGAGCTGGACCATAAAGAAGGCTGATCGCCGAAGAATTGATGCTTTTGAATTCTGGTGCAGGAGGAGACTCTTGAGAGTCCCATGGACTGCAAGAAGATCAAATCTATCCATTCTGAAGGAAATCAGCCATGAGTGCTCACTGGAAGGACAGATCCTGAAGCTGAGGCTCCAAGACTTTGGCCACCTCATGAGAAGAGAAGACTCCCTGGAAAAGACCCTGATGGTGGGAAAGATGGAGGGCACAAGGAGAAGGGGACGACAGAGGGCGAGATGGTGGGACCGTGTTCTCGAAGCTACTAACATGAGTCTGACCAAACTGCGGGAGGCAGGGGAAGACAGGAGTGCCTTTGGACACCACTTAACAACAACAAAGCTCAAGGTCACCCCCCAATACCTCACAGAAGGGGCGTCCTACAGCAGAATCCTATCTGGCAGGAAACCTGTTAATGGGTTTACCTGGACAGCCTGGCCAGTCATTTGTGATGATAAATACTTAATTCCTGAAAATAAAATAAAAAAATTCCTTCCAGTAGCACCTTAGAGACCAACTAAGTTTGTTCTTGGTATGAGCTTTCGTGTGCATGCACACTTCTTCAGATACACCGAAACAGAAGTCACCAGACCCTTACATATAGTGAGAGGGTGGGGAGGGGTATTACTCAGAAGGGTGGTGGGAGATGGGTGATAGGCTGATAGCTGTGGTAAACCTGTTGAGGACTGGGAAAAGCATGGGGTGAGAAGGTTAAAAATAGCTTAGTCATGTATAATGAGATAAGAATTCCTTAATTCCTTAAGAATAAACTTAATTCCTGAGTCCAGGTCACAGGCTCACCCTATTCATACGCAAATGTGCCCTTAAGGCAGGATTTGTGAGCGCAGAGACAATGGGGAGCCTTTTCCCATTTCCATCCAAACTGCAGAGGAATATCTGAGGTCACTGAAAGAGTCAAAACGGCTTTAGGCCTGTTTTCCTGCACTGTTTCAGGCATGTGGTTTACATACTTATGTATGTGTTTGCCTTGTAAATTCATGAACATTTAATTTATATATTTGAGACCTTAAATTCTTATAACAGCACCGTAGAAAGGGAGAGTTGGAAGGGAGCCCCAAGGGCCATCTAGTCCAACCCCCTGCAATGCCGGATGGCCCTCAGGGTCCCTTCCAACTCTACAATGCTGATTCTTTGAAGCTCCTGCAACGCAGGAATCTCAACTAAAGCAGACGCCTGTCCAACATCTGCTGAAAAACCTCCCGTGAAGGAGAGCCCACTCCCTTCTAAGACGGAGTCTGCTGATGCCAGGGATGCTTCCCTTGTGGTTCCTGCATCGCAGGGGGTTGGACTAGATGACCCTGGGGGATCCCTCCCAATTCTGCCACTCCATGATTCTATGATTCATTCTCCTGGGTGCCCTGGGCCTCCTCAACCCACATGGACAAAGGCCTGCCCCCCTCCCCCAATTAACACGCCAGCCTTGAGCTTGCTGGAGCCATCAGGTCAACCGCTGACGGCTCCATTGGCTGCCATGTGGAGGGGAAACAAGATCCCTGGATCAGAGAAAAGGAGCAACTGCAGCCCCAAACTGGTTTGACATTTTCCGTTTGCCTTTCGTCTGCTTCATCCAAGGCACAAGAGCTGAACTTCAAGGAAACCTTCAGGGCTGAGGTGGAGGCAGTTTTGCAGGAAGAGGCGCCAATCCATCTATTTCCAGGCAGCACTTTGGAACAAGGGCTGCCAGCCTGGGGAGAACAAGGCTTCCTCCACCTGGCAGTCTCTAAGGTTTGTTCGCTGGCCTTGAGGGGGCAAGTGGGGGGGCTGGGGGGCTGAGATTTTGGAGCAGGATTGAATCCTCAAGGGGAGCAGGGCTTTGCCTCAGAACAATATTGTTTTGCTGCTACCTTGATGGCCTCAGCAATTTGCTCCGGGGCTGGCAAAAGGACAAGAAATGCAAAGAAAACAAATCAATGGAAAACTCCAGAAGATGCAGAGGGCAGCCGAAATAATAAATCAAAATCCATCCGGATCGGCTGCAGGAGAACTGCTCGGGTCAGCCCATCGGAGGCAACCCTGGAGAGCTTCTGCTGAGCTTATTTATATCCTGCCTTTTTCCTAGACAGTGTGTGTGTGCAGGCAGAACCACAGAATTGTACCGTTGGAAGGGGCCTCCAGGGACCATCTAGTCCAACCCCCTGCCTGCCACGCAGGAATTGCAGCTGCAGACTCGCCCTCCAACCCCTGCTTAAAAACCTCAGAGTCCACCACATCCCAGGGGAGGGCACTCTACTAGGGAATCGCTCTCACCCTCGGAAGGGTCTCCCCAATGTTTTGCCAGAATCTCCTTTCCTGTCATTTGAATCCGTCACAGGTAGGTAGCCGTGTTGGTCTGTCATAGTCAAAACAAAATAAAAGAATTCCTTCCAGTAGCACCTTAGAGACCAACTAAGTTTGTTCTTGGTATGAGCTTCCGTGTGCATGCACACTTCTTCAGATACACAGTTGAATCCGTCAGTTCGAGTGCCAGCCTCTGGAGCAGCAGAAAGCAAGCTCCCTTCGCCTTCCGCATGGCGGCCCTTCGGGTATTTGAGGAGGCCTCTCACCTTCAGTCTCTTCTTCTCCAGGCCAAACATGCCCGACCCTCTCAATGGCTCCTCCACCCACCTCTCTCCCTTCCTGAAGTGGGTCTTCAGAAGCACTGCTGTCTCTAACTTCTGTCTCTAACAGAAAGAACTTCCTGACAGTAAGAGCTGTTCGACAGTGGGATTTGCTGCCAAGGAGTGTGGTGGAGTCTCCTTCTTTGGAGGTCTTTAAGCAGAGGCTTGACAGCCACCTGTCAGGAATGCTCTGATGGTGTTTCCTGCTGTCGCGACCCGACTAGACACTGATAGACCGGGGTCCGCCAGGGTCGCGCCATGCGGGCGCCAGGAAGGGGAACCATGCAGCGGGCCAGAGAAGGGGGCGACTGCGGAGCCAGGCGCGCAGGGGTTAAACCGAGCGCAGCAAGGCCCGACCTCGCCCAGGCATGCCCCGCGGGGTAAACAACCCCAGAATGGGCGATAACGACCGCTAACGAGCCATCAGCAGCGGGCGTGGTGGAACCGGCAGCATCGCAATAACAATGCAAAAAGCACCCATGAATGGTGCAGGTAGACCAGAGCAGTTAACTCTTTTGTCCAAGCCACCCCGGGTGGGGAAGAGGATTACCCCCGGACCTTTAGGGCAGAAGGGAGGGGGGAATTGGGAGTCACCCAGCAAGGTGTACATAAGGGGGATTCTGAGGTGGCCTCCTCAGAATCCTCACGGACTTTCCACGTTTCTCTGTGTGCTGTACAATAAACTTCAAGACAACTTCCGCTGACTTCTCGGAGTGGCGTGCGTTCTTGACAGCTAGCTACAGTCACCATTGGGGACACGACATAGTGAGGATTCTCCAAAACTTCAACGTCCGTATCGTGTTGGGATCGCTTACCGGCAGCTACCGAGATGGCGACCCCATGGCGCGGAGCGGCACGTTTTCAGACCCCCGTTACCTCGAGCACCCTACTCGAGCGGCCGGCGGATCTGTTCACCTCGAATCAACGGAGCCTTTCCTCGGCCGGACCAGACAGCGGGAGCCTGGGCGAGCTACGGCGACTCCAGGAGCAGCTGAACCGCCTCATCTGGGAGCGGCTGCGGGTTGGCGAGGAGTCGGGCCGGTTGTTGGACCAGGCCTGTGGGGGCGCGGTGCCCCGGACAAGTCGTAGCGGCGGCGGGAGCCAAGGCCACGCGGGATCGGGGGTCTGCAGTCGGCAGACCCCAGGGGAGGGCTCAGGTCAGGAGCCCGGAGTGACTCAGCGGCTGACGTGGTTGGACGGGACGGCCCCAAGGGGGCATGTGCTTCCCCTGCCAAGACGTCGCAGCAGCCGGCTGGAGGACGACGCAGTGGCGGGGAGTTCCACGGGTGACAGCAGCGAGGACGAGCGCGCGGCAGCGACCCCGGAGGCCCGCGGGAGGCACGCCCGCCGGAGGGCGACGGCGCGGCGCAGGCCGCCCCCGGAGCTGAGGGCCACTTACAAGGGGGACCCGGCGGAACTCTCCACCTTCATCTTCCACGCAAGGAACCACGCCAGAAGGTACGGGGGAGGCGACTGCGACCCAGAGGACTTGGTAGCGGCGGTCATCTCCTCCCTGCAGGGGAAGGCCGGCCAGTGGGCCATGCTCCTGGTCGACCGCAGGGACCCGGCTCTGGCCACCCTGGAGGACTTCTTGGCGGCCCTACGAGAGCGCTTCCAAGACCCGCAGGCGGAGGAGAAGGCGAAGCGACGGGTCCAGAAGGCCAGGCAAGGGGGTCTCCCAGTACAGGACTATGTAGACATGTTCAGGGGGGAGGCCGCCCGAATCTCCTCTTGGAACGAGGAGGTCCTCGTCCACTATTTCAAGGAGGGCCTCCATCCTGAGCTCCGCAAGTGGGCCGTAGTGAAGGGGACCCCTCGGGAGCTGTCGACGCTGGACGGCTGGTGCCGCACGGTGGCTCAGTTGGAAGCAGACCTGGGGATGCTGGAGTTAGAACCCAGGGCGGGCAAGGACCGAAGGCCCGCGGAGAACTCAGGGACCCCCCGTCCCGCCAATGGCGCGGGGGTCCCCCGGCCCAAGCGCACCCCCGACCCGGAACGGGAGAGGAGACGCCGGGAGGGACTCTGCATGAGGTGCGGAGGGGCAGGACACTATGCGGTGGCGTGCCCCAAGCGACCCCCGGGAGAGGTTCGGACCCCGGCAGGGTCCCAAGCGACGTCGGGAACCAGTAGGACACCCAAGACCGGGAGCCGGGCGGCTGTCGCGTCGGAGCCAAGGGGAAAGCGCCAGTCCGACTCCGAGGGCTCGGAGTCGGGAAACGACCTGGACCTGCAGTGAAGGACGCCCGGCTGCAGGTCCCGCCAGGGTCAACGGACCCCAAGAAACGGGCGGGAAGACCACCCAACCTGGTCCGGGTGAGGCTGGAAAACCCGGACGGCGGCAAGCAATGGACGGGCGATGCGCTGCTGGACTCGGGCTGCGACCACAGTATGCTGCACCCCGAAGTGGCCAAGGAACTGGACTTGCCCACCCAGGTTCGGAGCACCCCCTTAGTTTTCGTCCAGATGGACGGCAGTCCCATAAAGGGGGGTCCGTTCGGGGTGGAAGTGGGGCCGGTCTCCTTGTGGGTGGGGGACCACCGGGAGTCCAGGATGCTAGTTAGGGTCCCCACGGATGGGTACCAGGTAGTGCTGGGGTTGGACTGGCTGATGGAACATAACCCCATAGTAGACTGGCGCTCAGGGCGCCTGACGTTCGACCTGGATAGGTGTGGGCAGCACAGGGTCGAATCGGACCCCCAGTGCCCCGGGAAGGGGGAGGCCAAAGGGGTCCACGGGGACGAGGGCAAGCTGGATGTGGTGGCGCCGGAGATACCCCCGGAGTACCGGGATCTGGCGGCGGTGTTCGGGGAAACCGAGGCAGACGAGCTGCCCCCCCACCGCCGCACAGATTGCGCCATCGACATCCCAGAGGATGCGGTCCTCCCCAAGGGACGCATCTACAAGATGTCCGGGGAGGAACTCCAGGACCTCAGGGAGTTCCTGGACAAGAATCTGGCCAGAGGGTTCATCCGCCCCGCCAAGAGCCCCATGGGGGCTCCGGTCATCTTCGTGGGCAAGAAGGATGGCACCCGGAGGTTGTGCCAGGACTACAGAGGGTTGAACGCCATAGCGGCAGGGAACGCGTACCCGCTTCCCCTCATCCCGGATCTGCTGGACCAGTTGGGTACCGGCACGATCTTCACGAAGCTAGACTTGAGGGAGGCATACTACCGGGTCCGGGTCCGGGAGGGGGACGAATGGAAGACGGCTTTTAACTGCCAGTTTGGACAGTTCGAGTTCCTGGTAATGCCGTTCGGTTTGAGCGGGGCCCCGGGGGTGTTCATGAGCCTCATCAACGAGGTACTCCACGACCTCCTGTACAAAGGGGTGGTGGTCTACCTGGACGATGTGCTGGTGTACAGTCAGGACCCCCAGGAACACGTCCGGTTGGTCCGGGAGGTCTTGCAGAGACTCCTGGACAACCACCTATACGTCAAGTTGCCCAAGTGCGAGTTCCACCGCCCCTCCTTAGATTACCTGGGGTATAGGATCTCGGCGGCGGGGGTGGCCATGGATCCCCAGAAGGTGGAGGCAGTCCTGGGGTGGGAGCGGCCGCGGACACGGCGCCAACTCCAGAGCTTGCTAGGGTTCGCAAATTTCTGCAGGGGCTTTTTGCCCAACTATTCGGCCTTGGTGACCCCCCTCACCGATCTCCTAGGCACCAAGGGAAAGGAAAGGGGGCCAAGCGTCCCGGGGCGGCTCTGGATTGGGGGTCCCGGGCGGAGGAGGCTTTCCAGGGGCTCAAAGGGGCGTTCGCCGCCGAGCCTACGCTGATCCATGTGGATCCAGCCCGGCCCATGGTGGTACAGGTAGACGCTAGTGATGTGGCCATGGGAGCGGTACTCCTGCAGAGGGACGGGGAGGGCCGTCTCAGGCCCGGAGCGTACCTGTCCCGGAAGTTTGGGAAGGCGGAAAGGAATTGGTCTACCTGGGAGAAGGAGGCAGCGGCCATCCGCATGGCGCTTGAGGAGTGGAGGCACTGGCTGGAGGGGGCAAGGGAACCGTTTGAGGTCTGGACAGACCACCGCAACCTCGAGGCCCTCCGACAGCCACGGAAGCTGACTGCCAAGCACATGCGGTGGGCAGAGTTCTTCTCCCGGTACGATTTCCAGCTAAGCCACATCCCCGGGAAGGACAACTTCCTCGCGGACGCCCTGTCTCGCCTGCCCCAGTACGAGGCGGATGTCCGCACAGAGATGCGTCCACTATTTGAGGACAAACACCTAGCCCGAGCCGTCACCACCCGTAACCAGGCTAGGAGGAAAGAAGGACAGACAGGGGGTCAAGATGGGACACCCCCCCGGGAGCGCAGCCAGCCTTCTGCAGCGCTCCGCGACAGACTAGTGGCAGCGTATCCAACAGACGCGGAACTACAGAACCTGCGGGACTCCTTGACACTGGAAGGGGACATCTGGAGAAGGGGGAGCGCCGCGTACGTCCCGGAACCCCTCCGGAGGGCCGCCCTGGAGGCATGCCACGACGCCAAAGCGGCTGGGCACTTCGGCTTCGTCAAGACGTGGAAGCTGGTTCGGCGGAGCTTCTGGTGGCCCACGCTCCGCAAAGATGTCAAGGACTACGTTGCGGGCTGCCCCATCTGCCTCACCTGCAAGCCGGCAGTGGGCAAGCCGCAGGGCCTCCTACAGCCTCTGGAGGTCCCACCTCGACCTTGGTCGGTGATCTCCATGGACTTTATTACGGATCTGCCACCCAGCCGAGGCAAGACAGCAATATGGGTCGTGGTGGACCTGTTCTCCAAGCAAGCCCATTTCGTGCCCTGCGCCTCACTGCCTACCGCCACCCAGGTGGCAAAACTGTTCATGGAGCACATCTTCCGGCTCCATGGGGTTCCAGACAAGGTCATTTCCGATCGCGGCTCCCAGTTTGTGTCCCGATTTTGGAAGGCGTTCCTGGGACTGCTGGGGATCGAACAGGGACTCAGCTCGGCCTACCACCCCCAGACTGACGGACAGACGGAACGTGTCAACCAGGTGCTGGAGCAGTACCTGCGGTGTTTTGGCTGCTACCAGCAGGACGACTGGTCACAGCTGCTTCCGTTGGCGGAGTTCGCTTACAATAACTCCGTACATAGCAGCACGGAGATGTCCCCCTTCGCCGTGGTCTACGGGACCGACCTGAGGCACCTGCCGGACTTGGGGGAGCCCACCGCCCGGGAGCCGGAGGAGCTCGGAAAGTGGAGAGAGAGGACGGCCAGGTGCTGGGAGTCCCTTCGGGAACAACTGCTGGAGGTCAAGGCGGCGCAGAAGAGGACGGCGGACCAGCGAAGAAGACCGGCGGGGGACATCAAAGCGGGGTGCCGGGTCTACCTGTCCACGCGGCACTTGAAGCTGGGCCTCCCCAGCAAGAAACTCGGGCCCCGGTACTTGGGCCCGTTTAAAGTGCTAGAGGTAATCAACGGAGTATCTGCGAAGCTGGAGCTCCCAAAGAACTTGCAACAGATACACCCGGTGTTCCACTTCAGCTTGCTGAAGAAGTCCCCGGAGGACGACGGTTGGCACCCCGTGGCGGCGCCACCCACCCCGTTGATCCTGGCGGGAGGGGAGCACCATGAGGTCAAGGACATTTTGGACTCCAGACTCTACAGAGGGCGTTTGCAGTACCTGGTGGAGTGGAAGGACTTTGCTATGGGGGACCGAGAATGGGTGTGGGCGTCGGACGTTTTGGCCCCACAGCTGGTCAAGAGATTCCACCAACAGTGGCCAAACCGGCCGGGGGGCCCCGGGACTCAGAACGCTCCCCAGGGGAGGGGGGAGTCAGTTTCGGGGGGGCAGGATGTCGCGACCCGACTAGACACTGATAGACCGGGGTCCGCCAGGGTCGCGCCATGCGGGCGCCAGGAAGGGGAACCATGCAGCGGGCCAGAGAAGGGGGCGACTGCGGAGCCAGGCGCGCAGGGGTTAAACCGAGCGCAGCAAGGCCCGACCTCGCCCAGGCATGCCCCGCGGGGTAAACAACCCCAGAATGGGCGATAACGACCGCTAACGAGCCATCAGCAGCGGGCGTGGTGGAACCGGCAGCATCGCAATAACAATGCAAAAAGCACCCATGAATGGTGCAGGTAGACCAGAGCAGTTAACTCTTTTGTCCAAGCCACCCCGGGTGGGGAAGAGGATTACCCCCGGACCTTTAGGGCAGAAGGGAGGGGGGAATTGGGAGTCACCCAGCAAGGTGTACATAAGGGGGATTCTGAGGTGGCCTCCTCAGAATCCTCACGGACTTTCCACGTTTCTCTGTGTGCTGTACAATAAACTTCAAGACAACTTCCGCTGACTTCTCGGAGTGGCGTGCGTTCTTGACAGCTAGCTACAGTCACCATTGGGGACACGACACCTGCTTGGCAGGGGGTTGGACTGGATGGCCCTTGGGGTCTCTTCCAACTCTATGATTCTATGATTCTATAACTGTGGAGGAAAGATCAGAGCCATCCTGGCTAAAAGCCACCGACAGCCCATAGATTTGCCCAGTCCTCCTTTCAAGCCATTCAAGTTGGCGGCCATCTCTGCCTCCTGCAGGAGGCAGTGCCACAGTTTCACTTCCTTTGATCTGCCTCGTGGAGCTGATGCCCTGCCTTGAATGAATGTGCCTGTGTGTTTAAAACTCATTCCTGGCACCGCTGAGGCGCATGATGGGGGCGGGGGGAGCAGTTGGCACCGGGGTGGGTGAGAGGGTCCAGATGGCAGTGCCCAGGCAGCCTCTTGGGTGCACTGGCGTGTGTGAATGTGATTAAGGGAACAGTGCCAGCAGCTGAGCGGGGGCTGAGCTTGTGCAGAGCCAGGGAAGGGACTCCCCCCCCCTGCCTGCCCCGCTCCGCAGGGAGGAGATGCAGACAGCTGTAGCAGAACAAATTGCTTTGTGTTTAACCAGAGATCAGAGACAAGGAACTCGGCCAGGTACTCAGAGTGGAAAGGCAGAGAGCAGCAAGGGGAGGGGCCTTGGTGCCCAGAGAGCTTCTGGGGGGGGGTACCTGTCCAGGCTGATGATTCAGCCCCCCAGAACTGCCCTGCCAATGCCCCATGGATGCTGAGCCACACCCCACACGGATGCCCCCTCCCCAAGTGAGCTGCGGTTGTGAGGCTGCTCCTCACACCCTAAGTCTTAATGCAGGAGCTGGTGAGGGTCTTTCTGCAGCTGGTGGGGCGGGCGGGCGGGGGGGGATACAAGCTGGCTTTCTTTCCTTGGGCTCCAGCTCAGTTGGGCTGGCACAGCTCAATGGCGATGGCGGAGGGGGGGGGCGAAACCGTTTGCACCACTCTGGAGCAAAGAGAGTGGCTGCCGCTGGAGAGCCGAAATCCTCTCCAAAGACCTTTTCCGAAGAGGGGAGGTGGGGGAGGTATCAGCTTCTCTGGAATGTCATCCTCCCTTCCTCTCATTGGCCAGGTGGGAAGTGAGGCCAGAGAGTCATATAACTGCAGAGTTGGAAGGAACCCCAGAGGGCATCTAGTCCAGCCCCCTGCAATGCAGGAATCACAGCTGGAGCTTCCCTGGCAGATCCAACCTCTGCTTTAAAATCCTCCAGTGAAGGCAATTCCACCACCTTCATGGGTTTGGAAGGGTTTCCAGGGTCATCTAGTCCAGACGGTCAACCATCCTCTGTTGCAAAACCTCCAGTGAACGGGAGGAGCCCACCTTCCGAGGGAATCCTTTCCACTAGAGAATTTTTTTTTCTTTTCCCTGTTCCCTCCCCCCCTTCAGGCTTCCCCTCCACCCTACGTGACCTTATAACATATCTTCTGTTTCTTATTTCTTTTTCAGTTGCATTACATTTTAATAACTCTTTTTATGTTTCCAAGCATTTGTTTTCTTCTTCACTACCTGTGCGCTTTTCACCTTCCAATTTCTTATATTACTGATTCCACACCGAACTTTCCACTAGAGAATTCTTCCTCCTTCCTTTCCATCTGAATCCATTGGCTGCCACAGAAAACAAGCTGGCTCCACCTTCCCTTCAGATACACGAAGATGACCCTCATATTATCACGGCTCCATCTCTCCTCCTTGCTAGACTCCCTCAACCTCCTCCATGGCTCCTCTGCACACCTTCCGGCTTGTCCATTTCCTTCTTCAACTGGGGTGCCCAGAACTGAACGTGGCAAGTCAAGGAAGGGAGAGTGGCAAACCTGCCCCCCCCGTCCCACCCCCCATCATAGCAGATGCTTCCCTGGCCTCTCGGCCTCCCCGTTGCTTCTTGGGATACAAGCTGCTCCTTGGTCTTCTTCTTCTTTGGCTCAAGGACCCAAAGGGAGATGGAAGACGCAAAGGAGGAGCATCAGCCAGGAAGGGGAGGCCGGGCGCCCCCCTCGCTTGTGGGTCTTGTGTTTTAGTCTTGGAAACTGGAGGGAGGGAAGAGGAGGAAGTTCCAGAAGATGTTTCCAGCTGGGGGGTTAAACTTGGGACCGTCTGCATGTGGGAGATTATCAGCCAAACCAAATGGATGCATATTTCTGCTAGTTAGCATGAGAAGGGGCTAATACCACAGAGATGTATTACTGCTAGGCAGAAACTCAGACCATAGAAAATGTAATTGGTAGAGAGGGCTCTGTGTGATGTCACTTCCCTCCTCTCCTGGGAGGGAAGGAGAATATGTCACTTCCTGTTTCCACCCCCCACTCTCTCCTCGACCAGCCATGAGGAGAGGCGTGCCCAGTGTGGTATAGTGGTTAAGAGCAGTAGACTCGTAATCTGGTGAACCGGGTTCGCGTCTCCGCTCATCCACATGCAGCTGCTGGGTGACCTTGGGCTAGTCACACTTCTCTGAAGTCTCTCAGCCCCACTCACCTCACGGAGTAGGGAAAGGAGAATGTGAGCCGCTTTGAGACTCCTTCGGGTAGTGATAAAGCGGGATATCAAATCCAAACTCCTCCTCCTCCTCCTCCTCCTCTTCTTCTTCCTCTTCTTCTTCTTCTTCTTCTGTGCTTGCTGCAATCCCAGACATAAACCTGAGATGAAATAAAAGTATTTTACCTGCATAATTTTTACTGCTGCTGTATCTGAAAACCAGTGTAAGACTGTTGAGCAATTAAATTCTAAGCTTACTTTCCAGTCTGTTGTCTGATTTCTTTGTTAAACGGGGTAAGAAAGGGCGAAGCCAGCTTACTTTGTAGCTGGGCTTAATTAAAAGAAGGCTTCGCAGCCTATTCCTACAAGCTTTAATTTTGCTGCTAAGGAGGGGACTTTTAGAACGCTGCTCAGCTCACACACATGGGGGCCCAGGGGAATAAATTGCAATTAATATACCCTCTCCTGCCTTTTAAAACTCAGCCCACAGTGCCTGCAAAACAGAACTTCTGCTGCCACTGAGGCACAGACTCCCCCCAATTCAGGGAGCCAGGGGGGGGGAGTCTCAGGTGAGGCCTCTGCTCCTGCAGAGGGGCTCTTGGGGGCAGCAGATGTGGGTCTGTGTGCCCCCCGTCCCCCGGCACAGCCAGGCCTGAGATCGCATCAGGGGCTGAGATGGCGCTTCAGATTCTCCTTGGCTCTACTTCTGTAGCCTTATTAGATTTAGCCATTATTTTATTGCAGCACAACAAGCCCTCATCAAATATTTCCTTAGCATGCTCCAGGGGACCCAGATATACAGCCGTTGGCCGTGCCAAGTGGTTAATTTTCTACATAAAAAACAAGAGGTGCCAAGATTTTACAGAAGCCACACTCTTCAGCAGGAAAAGGACTGCCCTCTCATTCCAAAGGCTGGGGGCGGAAGAAGTACTCTGCGTGTGCTCAGAGACGCTCTTTTTAAGCACCAGCGTATGACTGGGGCTTGACCCCTGGTTTTCTAATCCAGCTCTTGGGCTCGGCTGCCATTTAACTTCCTTGCCTGCCCTGGAGCAGAACTGGCTTCCCTTTGGGCAGTGCCCCCCGCAAAGGAAGCTCTGCCTTCACCCTCCTCGACTGGCAAGGAGGCTGCTCTTGGGATGTGCAAGCAGGCAGCAGTTCCACAGAGGCAGCTCCGGACCCGGGAGCAGCTCCTAACAGGCTGGTGATGTGACATGGCTGGAGAGGCCACCTGCCTGCCTGGTGAGGGGTCTCCAGGTCTGCGCCTTCCTTTGTTGCTCCTCCACATCCTGCCTGGGAGGGCTGCCTTCTTCACCTGATGAGAGACCCTCTTCTCCAGACTCGGTAGCAATTGGAGCTGTGCTGAGGGTGGAAAGGGCTGCTTCTGCTCTGCATCTTCTCCGTTAACCTGCTCCCAAATGGGCATCCCTGTTGTGAATTTTCTCCAAGTCAAGCGGCTAAAGCTGCTGGCTGCAATGGTATAGCTATTATCTCTCACACAGACCCATGAGAAAGTATGCTTTGTTTACTTCCTGTTAAGAATGTACTGTTGTAATCTGAGCCTGCGAGCTCACTCACTTTCCCTTTACTGCTTGTCCTCAAGCCAGACGGACGGCGAAAATGGCAGCACCGTTTACACGGGCTGGCAGCAGAGAATCTCTCTGCACAATTACTTGGAATAAAATAGATTAGCCTAAACACGGCTGTGTGTATTGTTTCTATCTGGGAGCAATCACATATTCACTGGCGCTCCGGACTCTGTGTAGCCGGGTACGTGCTAAATTGATGTGCTCTGGCTTTTGGGGCAGTCTCACAACTTGCCCCAGGCGGGGTATATCATAACCATCCCTACAGCCGTGGGGAGCAGGTCATTGCTCTGGTGAGAGGCCAGTTTGGCCAGCCTGCCTTTCCCTGAAATTTGTTGGGAACGGGGCTGTGCAACAGCTAACAGGGCCAGAAGCTGCTGCAGCTACTGACAGGCCAACCTCCTCCAGGATCACAGGGGCGGGGGCAGGTGTGGGGATGTTGTGGGTAGCAGGAGAGGATATATTGATTAAATAGTATCCTTCCTAACTCACACTAGCAAGTTTCTTCATACAGCAGAGTGCATCCCCCCTTTACACAGCAGGAAGCTGGTTGCAGATTCATGAGAATCTCTTAAGTTCTATTATTCCTGGGAAGACCCCTTGGATTCCCTCCTAAAAGAATAAAGACTCAATGGTATTCTTTTAATAAGAAGTTTACTCACATTCAGTTCACAGTTGGATCCCTGAAGGCCGGCTTTAGAGTTACAGAAGAGGGTTTGAGTTCATCCCAGATGGGAATGAGCCCACGTCCTGGTGCCTGAGAGCCAGCAGCGCAGTCCAGGAGAAGAAAAGCCATCAAAAGAGAGGAAGGTGGCTGCGTGGCTGGACCTTCAGATATACGGTATATATGAGACCTTAAAATTCTTATAACAGAATGCTCTCCCCAGGGAAATACGCCTGGCGCCTTCACCTTTAGGCACCAGGCAAAAATGTTCCTTTTTAACCCAGGCCTTTAAGGTTGACCTGATCAACATCCCATACCCTTTTAAAATGTTCCAGTTACAGGTAGATAGCCGTGTTGGTCTGTCATAGTCAAAACAAAATAAAAAAATTCCTTCCAGTAGCACCTTAGAGACCAACTAAGTTTGTTCTTGGTACGAGCTTTCGTGTGCAGGCACACGAAAGCTCATACCAAGAACAAACTTAGTTGGTCTCTAAGGTGCTACTGGAAGGAATTTTGTTATTTCCTTTTAAAATGTGACTCTTTGGGGGGTTTACTGGGTTATTGCTTTTATTTTAATTTTATAAACTGTGATCTTTATATGTGAACCGCCCTGAGATACCCGGGTATAGGGCAGTATATAAATTCAATAAATAAAATAAAATAAAATAAAATAAAATAAAATAAAATAAAATAAAATAAAATAAAATAAAATAAAATAAAATAAAATATCAGAGGGGTGCCCTCTTTGAGATGAAGCATTCCTAGCTGTGGGGGGATGGATGTCCCTGATTGTCCCAACGGGTGGAACGGCAGTGAAGCTTCAAGAGTGGCTTTATTAAGTGGGAAGGGAAGAAATCACAGGTTAAGGAAGGCAACTGCGGTGCCTATGGGACTGGGGCGTCTCTCTGGCCAAGCTGTCACAAATCAAGGCCGCACTCTTCCGGAGGAATCCCCCAAGCATCTGAGCCACGCAGAGAGCAAGGAAGCCTGAGGGCAGGATGGCAGAGTGAGATGGATGAGATCCTTGTCGCCCAGAGACTGTACAGCGATGAGGGAGGCAAGAGGCAGCTTCTGCCTTATGGAACCAAAGTGCCAACAGAGCAGAGCGAAGAGGTGAGCAGCCACGGATGGGGAGGCGATGGTGGGAACCACTCAGCCCCGTTTCCATGGGACCCTCGGTTAAAATGTGCACACAGGGAAATTCACCGATCCCGGCTGAGGGGGGGGGTCTCGTATCCTCCTCAGAGAGACAAAGACTTGGCATTTCGCGGACACAGGAGGAAAACAAGAGGATTTGCATTCCGACGCCAACTCAAATGCCTTTTTCCGCAGCCCAAATTAATACCTGACTCATCTCTTCGCAGGACTGATCATCAGCAGTTTCCGGTTTCAGGGGAGATGGTCAGGGGAGACGGAGTCTTTCTAAGTGGCGGGAAATGATGCCAGCTGAGGACGCCCACCTGGGACGCCCACAGCAGGTGCCTGAAATGCGGGGCTGATCCTGATCCCTGCAGGTGGGAGGAGAGTCCCTAAGGCGGTTGGATGGTGCTCTGCAGCCAAGCTGGGGCCAAACGTCTTGGTCTGCTTTCCTTTGGACCCCACCAGGGAAGCTGAGATGGGGCAGCCCCCATTGGGGCATCTCAGGTCCTTCATGCCCACTGCCCAGGCTTGCGCCCCAGAGAGGGAGGCAACAGTTACGAGTGACCGGTCTCTGCAGCCACAGCAGGAGCTATGATTCCCCAGTGGTTTAGCTTCCCCCCTGGAGATGCACTCCATTGTCTCCTGAGACAGGTAAAGGTAAAGGGACCCCTGACCATTAGGTCCAGTCGTGACCGACTCTGGGGTTGCAGCGCTCATCTCACTTTACTGGCCAAGGGAGCCAGCGTTTGTCCACAGACAGCTTCCGGGTCATGTGGCCAGCATGACAGAGCCGCTTCTGGCGAACCAGAGCAGCAAACGGAAACGCCGTTTACCTTCCCGCCAGAGCGGTACCTATTGATCTACTTGCACTTTGATGTGCTTTCGAACTGCTAGATGGGCAGCAGCTGGGACCGAGCAACAGGAGCTCACCCCGTCGTGGGGATTCGAACCGCTGACCTTCTGATCGGCAAGCCCTAGGTTCTGTGGTTTAATCCACAGCGCCACCCGCAGGTGCCTAAAACAACAATTTCCACAAGCAATAGTGCTGGGGGGGGGGGGTCCCAGTCTTCAGCACCTTGGACAGCGGTCAACATGCGCCCTATCAGGGAGCCCTTCTTTCAGCACCAGGGATACCCATCCGAAGCCGAGGGCTTTGCTTTGGGTGAGAGGAAGCAAGAAACCAAAGGGGGAGAGGGAAAGAAAGCAGAGGATGAAGAAGGAGGATGGAGAGAGGGAGAGAGGGGGAGAAGGAGGGAGACCAGGCTGGCAAATGTTCTCTGCACACACGCAAGCACATAAGCGCTTCTGAATACCAGCTGCTGGAAACTGCAGGCGGGGGGAGCACGGCTGCTGTGCTCAGGTTCTGCTTGGGGGTCTTTCATTAGAGGGACTCCGGTCGGCCCCTGTGAGAGCAGGAGGGTGGCCTAGGTGGGCCACTGACCTGATCCATGGAACCTCCAGGCCCAGAGGCAGTCTATCAAGATTCCTAGGTTGCTGGGGCCTTTGTGGGCTAGGCTGAGAGGGAGAGACTGGCCCCCAAGGGGGAGAGCTGAGGGGGAGGTCCCTCCCCTGCCCCAGTCTAACGCTCTCCAACCGCCCTGCCAACCTGGCTGTGACTCCCCTCAGACTGCAAAGGCTGGGCGAGGGGCACAGGCAGGGCAGCAGGCGCCCCCCTCTTCTGGGGCAGCCCCTCAGCCCCAGCCAGGACCCGCCACCTTGGCCCCACAGGAGGGGAGACCCAGCACAGCCCCCTTGCTAGATCTCCCCCTCCCCAGCAGGCCATGCAGTTCTGGGGGTAATTACTCCCCACTTGGCCCACCAGCTAAGCCCCCCTGGGCAGACCGCTCCCCATTCAGGAGTGCTAGGAAGAAGAGGGGGCTCCCTTTATTCCCTGTTCTGAGGGTGTCTGCTGGTGCCCACGAGTTGCCATGGCACCCAGACGGCATCCATAGTGTTCCTGCACTGGCCTTGGCCTTGAACAAACTGCACCTGCCTGGCTCTGATGGAGGAGGAGGAGGAGGAGGAGGAGGAGGAGGCATGCCAGACTCCAGCTCCTGGGGGGTACAGGGGGACCTTGGTTCTCAGACTTAATCCATTCCGGAAGTCTGTTCCAATACCAAAGCGTTCCAAAACCAAGGCGCGCTTTCCCAGATAAAGTAATGCAAAACGGATTAATCCGTTCCAGACTTTCAAAAACAACCCCTAAAACAGCAAATATATATATATATATATATATATATATATATATATATATATATATATATATATAATTTTTTAGTTCAGCAACCCTGTTCCCTTTATTTTTATCTCAGCCAGGCACAGAAAGAACCGAGAAGAGCCCAGTTTCCCTCCCCCTGCCCTTTATCCAAAGGCAGAATCCTGATTGATCTATTTTTTATATATATAATTTTTTTATTAGGTTTTTCGTTTTGTACTTTATCCCATATCCACCAAATCCACTCCCTGGCTTCCTTGGGTATACACTTTCCATCTTCGCATTCCTATCTCCCTCGATTTACCTTCTTTTTATCCTTTCAAAAATTTCCCTTCCGTGCTTGTAAACCAGTTCCACATATCAACATTACAAAATATTTTAAGTGAAACCTGCAAACGTTTTCAGAGGTTTACAATGTCCTTTCATATATTGCATAAATTTACTCCAGTCTTTTTCAAACAGCTCATTCAAACAGCAATTTAACATTAATTTTACTATCTAATGAGACCATTGATTCATAAAATGAAAGCAATAAACAATGTACTGCAGTCAGACAATCAATCAATCAATCAGTAGCTGAACTGGGTTCCACAGAGTCACAAAAACAAAAGAAAAAAGAGCCACAAAAACACAAAATAAATAGCAAAGACACTCAAAACAGAAGTGTGGCACTCAAAATGGAGCACGTTTGGCTTCCGAATAAAGTTTGCAAACCGGAACACTCCAGCTTAAGTACCCCTGGAGGACAGAGAGAAAAGGAGGCAGGTCAAGATGGACCCAGAAGCCACTGAATGTCTCCATTTCTCACTTGCCACCTACGTTACATACAGAAGCACAAATATGGGATGGGGGACACCTGGCTTGCCAGTAGTACATGTGAAAAGGATCTGGGGGTCTTGGTGGATCACAAGCTCCACCTGAGTCCACCGTGTGATGAAGCAGCAAAAAAGGCTAAGGCTATTCCAGGCTGCATCCACAGAAGTCGAGTGTCCAGATCAAGATTCTGCCTTGGTCAGACCACACCTAGAATATTGTGTGCAGAGGAGGGTGGTGTGGAACAGCATTTGTTGTATTTTTTTCTTGATTTTCTTGTTTTATCTTTTTTAATTACTTTAAGGTTTCTTTTTAAAAAACAACAACCAAGCATTGTATAAAGAATAAAATAAATAAGTACAGGCACCCAGGAGTCCCTCTCTGCGACACAAAGTGGAATTTTGCTTTCCTGAGGGTCTCGAGTAATATTACGTCTCCCTTGACACTTTGTGTGTGTGCTTATTTCCATTTTTCACATTGAATTGTTTGATTTACTTCAACAAAATCTTTTTTTTTTAAAGCAACCATTGACAGCCAGAAGCACATCTCATCTCAAGGGGCCTCGGAATCTTCTCAGCAAGATGAAAAGCCCTTTGTGAGCCTCTCAGCATCGCAGAGCCCTCAAAGAGAAGTGTAAGAATAAACGGGGAGCTGAGATGAGCAGAGAAGCCTTCTCCCGGCAAGTGAGACCCCCCCCCCGGGACGGCCACCCCCCTGGAGATCAAGGGCTCCTGGGCATGAGGGCTCTGCGATGCTGAGAGGCTCACGAAAGGCTTTTCATCTTGCTGAGAAGACTCTTCTGACCAGTTAGAAACTTTAATAAACACAGCGAGAGAACAAAGAATCCCTTTCCTAGGAATGGCGGTGCTCCCAATTAAGGGTTCCACCCACTTCCTCCCTAGTCACCCACGTCACTCCCGCGTCTTGTAACCTGATCTCCTAACCACTGTGCTTTCTGTGCTGCCACCTTATCTGCTCTTCTTGACCTTGGGCTGAGCGGATGAATGCTTTCCAGAGACAGTGAATCTGTGAACTCGCTCTCTCCCAGTGCTACTTCTAGCTGTTCCCCATCCAGTATTTCCCAGCTTCTGCCTTCTGAACTATGTCTCTCTGCAAACCACTGTTCCAAATCTATATTGATTCGGAGCAGGGGGAGGCTCCCATCATTCCTCCTCAGCACGGTCCCTGGCAGGTAGGATCCTTTCCTAAGATGCAACCTCAAGAGAAGCGTGATCATCTGGGGATCTCCCTTGACGCTGGTGAGGTTGGCTGGATAGCCCTGGACGTGGCCTTCGCAGGGGGTCTGTCCCCTGAGCTTTGTGCCCCTTGCCCTGGCACTGTGGCATTGCCATCCCATGGCTGGTGTGAAGCCCATTTGACGGCATCCTGCCTTGTTCGGTGGCTGCATAAAGAGATTCAGCAGCAATCTGATCTTTGAATGCGGAGGGCGAAACGCAAGTGTGGAACGGCTCTCTTGGGGGAGGAGTTGGCTCCTGGAGGGGAGGCAGGGATGGTTTGGGCTGCGGAAGTTAATATACCTGTAATCTTTTCCATCTTGTTTTATTGTTTCTGTTTTATGAAATTTGTGGCCCAGCCTGAGCCGTCAGCCAAAGGCTGGATTATTATCGCTCTGGGTGATTATCAGCTCTGGCTTTATTACTGATCCCCAGACATAATATTTGGGGTCATTTTAAATTAGCCGTGATTTCTATGCGCAGGGCGTGAGGATGCAGCGTGGCTCAAAGGAGCTTTGAGAGATGAGCAGACTCACCCAGGCAGACAGAAGCATAGAAGAAAGAGCTTCAGCTCACAGGACACCTAGCATGGCCTTGGGCGGGCGAGGGAGGTCTCAGGAGCCTGCCCCACAGAGTGCAGGGGGAGCGAGAGGAGGAGAGGAGGACTCCAGCCCCTCTCCCCACGGTGCTGCAGAGATCAGAGACACCAAGCCACTGTTTCTGTTTTGCAGAGGCATTGAGTCAGGTTGCACAGTTAAGGAAATGAGCAGAGCTGCTGGATGAGGCCAGAGGGACTCTTCTAGCCCAGCATCCTGTCCCCCAGTGGCCAACCAGAGGCCTCTTCAGAGGAAACCCCAAGCAGGACTCAAAACACCCGAGTGCCCTCCCCTCCGGTGGTTTTCACAAGCATCATTGCCTCCGACTGCTACCCCCCCCCATAGGCAGTAAGTCTCACAGCGGTCCCCTTTGGGCCTGGGGTGGAGGAGGGAGGGAGAGAGAGAGGGAGGCACCCCCCCACCCCCAAATGCAGTGCTACTTTGGTTCTCAAACACCTTGGGACTCAAACAACTTGGAACCCAAACACTGCAAACCCGCTTCTCTGGAGCAGCAGAAAACAACCTTTCTCCCTCCTCTATATGACATCCTTTTATATATTTGAACATGGCTATCATATCACCCCTTAACCTTCTCTTCTCCAGGCTAAACATACCCAGCTCCCTAAGCCGTTCCTCATAAGGCATCGTTTCCAGGCCTTTGACCATTTTGGTTGCCCTCTTCTGGACACGTTCCAGCTTGTCAGTATCCTTCTTGAACTGTGGTGCCCAGAACTGGACACAGTATTCCAGGTGAGGTCTGACCAGAGCGGAATACAGTGGTACTATTACTTCCCTTGATCTAGATGCTATACTCCTATTGATGCAGCCCAGAATTGCATTGGCTTTTTTAGCTGCTGCATCACACTGTTGACTCATGTCAAGTTTGTGGTCTACCAAGTTTGTGGTCTACCAAGATAGTAAAATTCATGTTGAATTGCTGTTTTAGGGGTTGTTTTAAAAAGTCTGGAACAGATTAATCCGTTTTGCATTACTTTCTCTGGGAAAGCGCACCTTGGTTTTAGAACGCTTTGGTTTTGGAACGGACTTCCGGAACGGATTACCGGTAAGTCTAAGCACCAAGGGACCACTGTATTCAGGTGCATTGCGGCCTCTGACTGTGCAGGCAGGGCAGAGTGAACCTGGCGAGCAGCTTCCCGTCACAATATTTATTTTTTATCTATTGCATTTATGCCTGTTGTCTTTGTCCATGGGGTTTTCTTGGCAGGGATACTGGAGTGGCTTGCCGGTTCCTGCTCCGGGTGGATCACGTTTAGTCAAAACTCTCCACTATGACCTGTCCATCTTGGGTGGCCCTGGACGGCATAGCTCATAGCTTCTCTGAGTTATTTAAGCCCCTTCGCCACGACAAGGCAGTGGTCCAAGAAGGAGGATTTTTGAATTCTGGTGCTGGAGGAGACTCTTGAGAGTCCCAGGGACTGCAAGAAGATCAAATCTATCAATTCTTAAGGAAATCAGCCCAGAGTGCTCACTGGAAGGACAGATCCTGAAGCTGAGGCTCCAATACTTTGGCCACCTCATGAGAAGAGAAGACTCCCTGGAAAAGACCCTGGTGTTGGGAAAGATGGAGGGCACAAGGAGAAGGGGACGACAGAGGATGAGATGGTGGGACAGTGTTCTCGAAGAGACCAACATGAGTCTGACCAAACTGAGGGAGGCAGTGGAAGACAGGAGTGCCTGTTGTGCTCTGGTCCCTGGGGTCACCAAGAGTCTGACATGACTAAACGACTAAACAACATTGCATTTATATCCCACTTTTCCCATGAGGAGCTCCAGGTGGCGCACATGGTGCTTCCCACCCCTCCTCATTCGATCCCCACAACAACCCTGTGAGGTAGGTTAGGGCCGAGAGGCAGTGAGTGGCTCCCGAGGTCATGCCCAGGTAGCTTCATGGTCCAGTGGGGGATTTGAACCCTGGTCTCTCCCAGGTCCTAGTCCGACACTCTAACCACTACACCACCGCTGCCTCTCACTGGTTCTGTCATGTCCGGTTTTGCTTGTCAGAGGAAGGGGAGATCCCCCAGCAGATCCCAGCACACGGTCCCAGCTTGTGGGGCCAAATATTGACATGCAACGCAGATCTCTGGCAGAACTCAGGGGAGGCTGAGTCATGGGGAATCTGATCAGTAAACATCCATTTCTTGATGCAATCTGGAGCCTTTTTATTTTGGGTGCTCATTGCGCCTCTAATGGGTTTCAGTTATAGGTTTGCGTTTCTGAACATCTTGAAAGTCGTGCGCAGCACACATTTCCTGCTCCCTCCTTTCTGTATCTTCCCGCAAATATTCGGATAACCAGCTTGTATCATTTCCTCCCACGCCAGCCCTGCCTTCGTTCGGTTTCACGTTCATCTCATGCTAGGTAAAGGTAAAGGGACCCCTGACCGTTAGGTCCAGTTGTGTCCAACTCTGGGGTTGTGGCGCTCATCTCGCTTTATTGGCCGAGAGCCGGCGTCCAGCTTCCAGGTCATGTGGCCAGCATGACAAAGCCGCTTCTGGCGAACCAGAGCAGCGCACGGAAACGCCGTTTACCTTCCCGCCAGAGCGGTTCCTATTTATCTACTTGCACTTTGACATGCTTTTGAACTGCTAGGTTGGCAGGAGCAGGGACCAAGCAACGGGAGCTCACCCCGTCGCAGGGATTCGAACTGCCGACCTTCTGATCAGCAAGCCCTAGGCTCTGTGGTTTAACCCACAGCGCCACCTGGGTCCTGTGAAATCTCATGCTATTTCACTGCTATTTGCAATGAAAATAGTTTTCAAAAGAAAAAGTAGAATCTATTGCCAGAGTCTGATCAGGAAGAGAAGCCGGACGAAGCTTTGCTCAAAACAAGGACCAGATCAAGGAGGCAGAAGAGCAGGAGGATGGGGGGGGGCACCTGAGCACCCCCCCCCCCAGCATCCTCACCTGTGGGTCACTATGGGGAGCTGCAGGACTCCATGTTCCCCCAGCCAGCCAGCCAGCTCATTAGCAAGGCCACTCAGGCACACAAAGGCCCCTTCTGCCCCGGAACAACACCTGAGCATTTCCAAAGCGCGGAACCCGGGGAGGAATTTCATCTAATCTGCCGAATGCGTCTTTCCAATAAAGAGCGGATGGCCGGCAGAATGAGAAGAAGCGGGGAAGGAAGGCAGCTGGGGTCAGGGTCACACCAACCTCTCCGGATCAGACGTCAGCACTGAGGCGAAATGAAGAGAGGAGAAAAACAGCAGCAGCAGCAGCAGCGGAGGAAAGGAGGAGGAGGAGGGCAAGCAGGGGAGGGGGCAAAGTCCCCCCCCCTGCGCTGGAGGAGCCAGGCCTGTTGCCCTTCAAGTACAGAGGGACGTAGGAAGAGGCCTGCGATGGAGACAGACCCTTGCCCCATCTAGCTCAGTACTGTCTGCACTGACGGGCAGCAGCTGCTCTCCTGAGACCTTCTGCTCTACCCCCTGGAGCTCTTCTGGCTCCTGAGCTAAATCCCAGGGCTTCCATGGTTGGCACGCTTGAACCAAACCTTGAGGAATCCCAACTTTTACTAATTCCAGGATCTGTGCCTGACCTGCACCCACAGACTCTGGCCCCCCAAACCTGTCACAATATGTTTGCTGAGCAGTCAGCCCCACTGCTGGATGGAAACATCCCAGGGAGATGGAAAGGGGAGGGCGGCACAGGGTGGGATGGAGAGAAACGGGGAGACGCAGCCGGTCGCTCGGGGACAAAGGACTCAGCGACATTAGTCCACAAAACACTGCTTTGGATTTGATATAAATATGCAACACCAGATGGCGACAGAGAGCAAAGAAAATGTTCTATGTGGATTTTACATAGGGTTCCCCATTCCTTTTGTTATAACCATTTAATTTCTGACGTATTTATAGCGTGTGTGTTTTTCCTGTGTGTCGCTCCACCCAAACTCTCCAGGGAGAGAAGGAGAGGGGGGCCACTCTGTCTCTCAAAGAAGGAAGGCCCCGTAGACACGGTGTTTTGGGACTGCCAAAAAGCTTTTCATTAAACCCCCCAGCAAATAATTCATCCAGCTTCTCCGCCATCTCCTTTTCTTCTTTTAGCAGACCTTTGACTCGGCATCTGAGGATCCGACCGCCTCCCTCCCTGGTCTCCCGATTCGAATGCATTAAAAGTCATTTGTGGTTCTTGTTCTAGCAATGGGAGCCTCGACTTCTGCTCCTGGGGGGACTCTGCTGCTTTTGGACCCTGTCTTTGCCTTGGATTGGGGAGAGGCATCGGCTGCCCCCTGGTGCCCTGCTTGCAGGCTCCCCAGAGGAGTCTCTTGGGCCTCTTAGTGCCACAGGATGATGCTTCTTTCTTTCCTTCCGGCATGCAATTATTCCACCCCACCTTCCCCCCCCCCCCGGAGCTCCGAGGGCCAGGCATGGCTCTTCCCCTCTTCATTTATTCTTCCTCAGATGCAGCGTCTGGCTTAAAGTCACCCAGGGAGCTTCATGGCCAAGTAGAAATTGGAGACCAGGTCTCTCCCAGGTCCAAAACACTAACCATTAGGCCACACACTGGATTCTGGTCCGATCCAGAGGCTGTAAGGAGCCCCTTCTCATGCAGGTCCTCAAAAGAAATATAGTGGTACCTTGGTTCTCAAACGCCAAAAACCCGGAAGTGTTCCGGTTTTGAAACAATTTTCGGAAGCCGAACATCCGACACGGCTGTCGGCTATTGTTTCCAGGGCACCTGCACCAATCAGAAGCCGCGCCTTGGTTTTAGAACATTTCAAACAGGCTTCTGGAACGGATAAGTTTGGTGCTTTTGTTTTTGCTATTTATTTTGCGTGTTTGTTTTTGAGGCTTTTTTGGTTAATTTGTTTTTGTGACTGTGTGGAACCCAGTCCAGCTACAGATTGATTAATTGTGGGGCTGCAGAAATGGATCAAAGCCCCCCATCCAAACAAGGACTATCATCAGCGCAGGTAAGAAAAAAAAATATTTTTAATTTTTATCATCTGTTATATGTCTTATTTATTTTATAGTACATGGCATTGATTATTGTTTTCATTTTATGGATCAATGGTCTCGTTAGATAGTAAAATTCTGTTACATTACATTGCTGTTTTAGGGTTTGTTTTTAAAAGTCTGGAAAGGATTAATCCGTTTTGCATTTCTTTCTCTGGGAAAGCGCACCTTGGTTTTGGAACGCTTTGGTTTTGGAACGGACTTCCGGAACGGATTAAGTTTGAGAAGCAAGGTCCCACTGTCTTTAATCCGTTCTAGCCCCTCGCCAGGTGGAATCTCCACGCTGCATTTCCTATTCATAGGATGAAGCATCTTAATTGCACAAGAAACGTTTTTTTAAAAGCCTGAGTGACTCTTGAAGATTGTGGGGGATGGCGTGACAAACAAGATTCCTTCAACTTTGGAGCTGCGCGAGGAGAGACGCCTTAGTTCAGGCCAAGGGAGCAGACTCTGGGTGGCTTCACGGTCCCTTCTCCATGGAATGAGGCAAGAAGCTGGCAGCCGGCTGCCCTTGGCATGGGGGGTGCCCTCCTGCTCCCTCTGCTCCGTGGGCCCTGATGGCATCCCCCCCCAAAAAAAAACCTTCAGGAAGGCGTCCAGACAGACGAGGCTCCTGATGAATATGCATGGCCTCATCTGCATGTACCAACCAGCCTTGTCTCGTCAACAGAGCTGCTGGTATTGATTTGTTCTTTTCCCAGCTGCACACACATTCGCCAGCCAAACCCTCTGATGCTCCTCAGGAGAAAACAGGGACATTTCGCACTCACATCCCCAATTTTTGTGTGTCGTCCCCCCCCCCCCGAGCATTCCCTGCCAGAAGAAGGGCAAGTGCCGCTACCAGGGCACCAATGGGGCACATCGCATGTGCCCCCCTCCCAACAGCCTGAGATAAATCATCCATCGCTATTTTACTGTATTTTATTCTTTGGTAGATTTACAAAAAGAAAAGCACACAGCAATAAATAAAGTTCAGAAAGGGGCAAGACTAGACGCGGATGCACAAAGCCCCCCCCCCAAGACTCCTTGCGCGCCACTGCTCTGCCCCTTTCTCCCCCCCCCCCGCCCTCTGCCTGCACCTCAGGGCTGACGCATCATGCACTAAGAGCACTTGGACAGTGGAGCTCAGGGGTGGCGGCCTCTCCTGCCTTGGAGGGGGTGGAATAGAGGACCCCTTGGCATTGGCATAGCCAGGATTCATTTTAGGAGGGGGAAGAACTGAGTTATCTGGTACGCAGGCTGAGACCCTCCCTGCCCGCAGACTGTCTCGCCAGAGTGGTGCATGCTCTAGTTATCTCCTGCTTGGACTACTGCAATGCGCTCTACGTGGGGCTACCTTTGAAAGTGACAAGGAAACTGTAATTAATCCAGAATGCAGCAGCTAGACTGGTGAAAGGGAGCGGCCGCCGAGACCACATAACACCAGTCCTGAGAGATCTACATTGGCTCCCAGTATGTTTCCAAGCACAATTCAAAGTGTTGGTGCTGACCTTTAAAGCCCTAAACGGCCTCGGTCCTGTACACCCGAAGGAGCATCTCCACCCCCATCGTTCAGCCCAGACACTGAGATCCAGCGCCGAGGGCCTTCTGGCGGTTCCCTCACTGCGAGAAGCAAAGCTACAGGGAACCAGGCAGAGGGCCTTCTCGGTGGTGGCACCCGCCCTGTGGAACGCCCTCCCATCAGATGTCAAAGAAATAAACAACTATCTGACTTTTAGAAGCCATCTGAAGGCAGCCCTGCTCAGGGAAGTTTTTAATGTTTGAAGTTTTATTGTGCTTTTAATTCTGTTGGGAGACCCAGCCACATGGGCAGGGTATAAATAAATCATCATCATCATCATCATTATCTGCGACACAATTGGTCAGTTAGTTAAATATTTATATTTATTTACTTGATGGGGAGAGCTACCCCCCAGATACACCCATGCCCTTGGGGTCCCTTCCATTTCTATGATCCTATTACTCTAGGTTTGCACCTCAAAGAATTCCGACTCTTCCCGTCAGAAAGTTCTGCCCGATGTTCAGTTGGAACCGCCTTTCTTGCAACTTGAAGCCATTGGTTCGAGTCCTACCCTCCAGAGCTGGAGAAAACAAGCTTGTTCCCTCTTCCTTGGGACAGCTTTTAAGATATTTGAAGACGGCTGTCGTCTCAGTCTCCTCTTCTCCAGGCTAAACATACCCAGCTCCTTCAACCGTTCCTCATCCGGCTTCGTTTCCAGACCCTGGATCATCTCGATCGCCCTCCTCTGCGCACCTTCCAGCTTGTCAATAAATATCCTTCTTCAATTGCGGCGTCCAGAACTGGGCACAGTATCCCAGGTGTGGTCTGACCGAGGCAGAACAGAGCCGGACTATTTTATAAGGGACTCATTTGGTTAAATTGAGAAACGGTTTAAAATGTGGTTATGATTTCTTAAGAAAACAAACTCTCAATGTGAAGCTTCTCATGACAGTTTCTTGGCAGCAGATCAGCCTGTTGGATCAAGGCCATTGGAGCAGTTGGCAGCCCCCCACCCCCACCGGATCGGTGCCCCTGTGCCTCTCGCTGCCCTGTGCGTTTTGGGCTAGAGCCACGGACGGCCACGTCCCGCTTTGCACGCGGAGAGACAGGCCTGGCGGAGACGTGACCTTCGGTCCTGGACAAGTTAATTTGCTGACCGGCAACGCGAGCGAAGTGGCCGGAGGATGTTTGGCTGGCAAGACGCATTTGACTCTGATTTCCTGTAATAACCCGCTGGCCTCTTGTGATCTCTCTCCAGAAAGCCCTCTTGGTGATCAAAGCTTTTCCGTCTGATTAACCAGCCGGCTCCTGCCAAGCGCACCAGTTGGGCCAGCTGCCGCTCCCGGTGCAGCCGCTGCAAGGAAGCGCAGAGCTGGGAGGGACCCCCAAAGGCCATCCAGTCCAGCCCGCTGCAAGGCAGGAATCCCAGCTCCAGAATCCCTCCGCAATCCAAGCTCTGTTTCCAAACCTCTGGCAAAGGAGAGTCTGCCACAGATTATCTCATTGTAGTAATTAAGGTGAAACTGTAAAGAGATAGTCGGAAGTCAGTAAGTTCATAAGGGACTCAAGCCAGTATGAAGGACTTTGTGTAAAGAATAGCTAAGTATTGCTTTGAACTTCCTAAATATCGCTTGTCTTTGAAAAGTAATTTTTTTTGGTATTTTTTAGCTGTTGTTTTGTTTTGGGGCTTTTTCCCTTTTCCTTTTTAAAATGTTATTTTGCTTATTTTAGTAGCACCTTAGAGACCAACTAAGTTTGTTCTTAGTATGAGCTTTCGTGTGCATGCACACGAAAGCTCATACCAAGAACAAACTTAGTTGGTCTCTAAGGTGCTACTGGAAGGATTTTTTTTGTTTTGTTTTTGTTTTGACTATGACAGACCAACACGGCTATCTAACTTTAACTGCTTATTTTAGATCTTTCAACGGTTCTGTTATGTGCTTTTTAATATTTATTAACATCTTAGGGACCCAGGTGGCGCTGTGGGTTAAACCACTGAGCCTAGGGCTTGCTGATCAGAAGGTCGGCGGTTCGAATCCCTGCGATGGGGTGAGCTCCCATTGCTTGGTCCCTGCTCCTGCCCACCTAGCAGTTCGAAAGCACGTCAAAGTGCAAGTAGATAAATAGGAACCGCTCTGATGGGAAGGTAAATGGCATTTTTGTGCACTGCTCTGGTTCGCCAGAAGCGGCTTTGTCATGCTGGCCACATGACCCGGAAGCTGTACGCCGGCTCTCGGCCAATAAAGCGAGATGAGCGCCGCAACCCCAGAGTCGGACACGACTGGACCTAATGGTCAGGGGTCCCTTTACCTTTTAACATCTTAGAATATGTAGTTGAGGATCAATTTATTCTTTTTACTCTTTCTTTGTAAATTTTTAAAATGAAAGAAAGTTCATTAAAAGGGGGGGGGGAGTCCATCACCTTCCAGGCATCCTGCGGGAAGCAAGCTGAGAGACTTGGGCCCCAACATGGGAGGGGGGGGTTGGCCTACACGCCTTTCTTCCAGTGCTGCCCCCACCCCAAAAGGCAAGCCTATTTTCTTACTTTGAGTTTATCTTTTTTTTAAAAAAATGTTTTGAGGAGGGGGGCAAATCTTTTTTTTAAAAAATCATTTTAAATTCAATTCAAGAACAATTCAAGTTCTTGTCTAAGCTAAACTAAACTAACCCAAAGCACTGCAGCCCCCCTGGAACAAATGAGATGCTACCCCTGATGGAAGATGCTGAAATGGCAAAAATGACAATGAAACTAAGAGAAAGAGATGGCAACGAATTTAAGGAAGAGTGGAAGGGCTTTATTGCATATATACAGAAGCAATGTACACAGGTTAATACATTGGCAGGGTTCTAGGACTACTTGTAATTACATTATGAATGAAAAATAAGTAATTTTAATGGTTTTTATTTTACATTGGACATCCGGTATGTTGATAAACATTGGAACCAAGGAAGGGACTGGGGGAAGTCAATTTTTTTTTTGTTTGATATTGAATTTGTATTGATGTTGTTTTATTTCTGTTATATTTGGAAATTAAGAAAATATATTTTTTTAAAAAAAGAGATTGCTCCCCCCTGCATGAGGCCGGGGGGGGGGGGCAAGAGGGAGTCCCTCTGCTGGTTTGCCTTCACTGAGGCCATGCAGAGCCCCCCCCCTGCTGCCTCCATGAATCTAACTAATCTTCTTTTAAAACTGCCTCCTGTGGAAGGGAGTTCCACAGTTTAACTAGGAGGGACTTCCTTTTAACTGTCCCAAATCTTCCCTTTCATTGGATGCCCATCTCTTCTAGCATTATGAGAGAAAGGGGGGGGGCGGACTTCTCTCTCTCTCTATTTCCTCCATGCCCGATTTCAGTTTGCAAACTTCTCTCATGTCGAGATAAGGATCAGTTTCGGCATATGAAATGAATCATAAACTCACCTCCAAAGAGCCTCCGCTTTGTTTTGTTTTTAAGGAACTCCCCATTTATTATGTTGTTTATTTTGGGGGTTATAGCGCCCACTCCTTCAATAAAGCCCCCCAGGGCAGCTTACCAAAATTTCAAAACCCAACTAAAAGGAATTAAAACACCGTACAGAAACCCCCCGCCCACAAAAGAGCCCAGCCAAGATTATTTCAAGGGAGGGGGGGGCGTAGGGCCACGATTCTGGAGGGGGAGGCAAGAGCGGAAGAGCAAAACGAGAGAGACAGGGAGGCCATCTCTGGGATCAGATCCAGCACAACCCCTCCCACCATTACACTCAGGCAGGACCGGTGCACTGCAGGAAGAAATCCAGCAGGATTAATACTAATAATAAATAATAATAATAATAATACATTTATACCCCGCCCACCTGGCTGGTTTTCCCCAACCACTCTGGGCGGCTCCCAGCAGAATACTAAAAACACAATAAAACATCAGGAAAAGGAGGGCACTTTTTACCATAAGTGGTGGACATGTAAAGAGGTAAAAGCTTTCTGGGAGATGATATATAATGAGTTAAAGAAAATGCTTAAAAACACTTTTGTTTAAAAAAAAACCCAGAAGCCTTTTTACTGGGTATAGTGGGTAAAGAGATACTGAGACAAGACAAAAAAATTGTTCTTGTATGCAACGACAAGAATTTTATTAGCCCCAAAATGGAAACAAGAAGTACCAACAAAAGAAGAGAAGCAGGTGAAGATGGTGGACTTTGCAGAACTGGCAAAACTGATGGGAAGAATCCAGCACCAGTGAGACCAGGCATTCCATAAAGACTGGAATAAATTTATGTTTGAAGGAGAACTGTAAGCAATTAACATCACTAGCAGGGTTATCTGAAGAATCATAAGAAGAAATTGCTACCTATTCAGGATGAATAATGTAATAATTTAGGCAATGATATACCAAGAATAGGAAAGGAAGGGAAATGCAAAGAGACAAAATTTAAGTTTGTAAACTGTTAGGCGGGAGGGAGGGAAGTCGTAAGGCTCAGTAGAGTCAAAGAGAGTTGATATGAGGATATGGTGTTATGCAATGTGATTATATGGAAAATGAATAAAAATTATTATAAAAAAATAAAAGATCAAACAATAAAAGATCAAACATTAAAAACTTCCCTAAACAGGGCTGCCTTCAGATATCTTCTAAATGTCAGATAGTTGTATATTTCCTTGACATCTGCTGGGAGGGCATTCCACAGGGCAGGCGCCACCACCGAGAAGGCCCTCTGCCTGGTTCCCTGTAACTTCACTTCTCGCAGGGAGGGAACCGCCAGAAGGCCCTTGGAGCCGGACCTCAGTGTCCAGGCTGGTTGAGGGGTGTGGAGACGCTCCTTCAGGCGAAGCTCTCATGGCCAGGACATGCAAACAGGGGTGTTTGTGAAGGTGTTTAGGGGAGGAGTTGGAGGGAGGAGCCTGCAGAGCCGCCTCCCAGTGTATGGAGGACCAAGAGACATGGATGGCAAGGGACCTGCAGCCCTTTGGCCAGGTTTCTCTTCCTGCCAGAGAAGGTGCAAAACGTTGCCTGCAGAAAGTGCAAACCGGTTGCCTGGTTGGAGGAGAAGATGCAGCAGCAGCAGCTCAAGGCCGGCCTGGACACAGTCTGAGCTGCAGGGCAAGACGAGGAAATTCTTGGTAGAGCAGAGTGGGCTGTCCTGGAACAGAGATTCTTCTTCTTCCTCCTCTTCTTCCACTTGTAGCCGAGTAAGATGGTCTTCCACGAACAGTGAGTTTTAACAATGAGTCCATAAGTGACCGTGGAGGCCAATTCTGGATCCACACGTCCTTCCACAGTGGGGACATGGGTTTCTGGGCAGGAGTTGATCACGATGTGGATTTGCCAAGCGTGCCTTCTTCTTAGAACATTTATCCCTTGCGTCCTGAGTTCGAGTGTCTTCAAAGCCCATGACACCTTTGGTCAAGACTGTTCTCCAACTGGAGCGCTCGTAGGCCAGTGTCTCCCAATTGTTTGTGTTTATACTATATTTTTTTAGATTTGCCCTGAGATAGTCTTTCAACCTCTTTTGTTGACCACCAGCATTATGCTTTCCATGTGTAAGTTCAGAATAGAGTAGTTGCATTGGAAGACGATAATCAGGCATCCGCTCAACATGACCAGTCCAACAAAGTTGATGTTGAAGAATCATTGCTTCAACCCTGGTGATCTTTGCTTCTTCCAGTACACTGATATTAGTTTGCCTATCTTCCCAAGTGATGTGTCAAATTTTTCGGAGACACCGTTGATGGAATCTTTTCAGGAGTTGGAGATGGCCTTTATAAGTGGTCCATGTTTCACAAGCGTACAGTAAGGTTGGTCGTACAATAGCTTTGTAAACAAGCATTTTGGTTCCCCTGCGAATGTCCCGGTCCTCAAATACTCTGCACTTTAGTCAGGAGAAAGCTGCACTTGCAGAGCTCAGGCAGTGATAGATTTTGGCACAGGGTGGCAATATGACCTAGTTGGCATTACCAAAACTTGAGAGTCAAGACTGGAATGAAGAAAGGGAGCGATACAATCTGCTCAAACAGGAAGGTGGGAGGAGTAGCATCATAGGTAAATGCTGTGTACGCTTGGGAAGAAATCCATGAACTGGACCAGCATGGAAACCACACTGGGAGTATATGGGTGAAACAAGGAGACCTTCTAACGTGGGTGTCGGCTCTAGACTGCCAAGCCAGACAACGCCTTCCTGCAGCAGATTACCAAGCACCAAAGGGAAGATGGCGCAAGCTTGTTTCTCCTGCTCCAGAGGGCAGGACCTGAAACAACGGGTTCAAATGACAGTACAGTGGTACCTCGGGGTTTGAACAGCTTAGTTCCCAAACAACTCGGAACCCGAACGCTGCAAACCCGGAAGTAGGTGTTCCGGTTTTCGAACTTTGCCCCGGAAGCCAAACGTGCTCCTGAGCTTCTGTTTTTACTGTTGCGCAGCAAATTTGAGTCCCCCGCATAGTAAAAAGGTTTTCCCCCTCTCATTTTCCCCTTGCGCGGCAAATTTAAGGCCCCCCCCCATTGTGATTAAAGCCTTCTGATTCTAATTGCAGTGTTCTGAGGTGATATTTGGTGCGTTTGTTTTTGTTATTTTTTGCGTTTTTGTTTGTGTGGCTTTTTCATTTTTGTGACTGTGGCTTGTTTTTTGTTTTATGATTGATTGATTGATTGATTGTGTGACTACGGAAATGGATCAAAGCCCCCCATCCAAACAATAACAAGCATCAGTGCAGGTAAGAAAAAAAGTTAATTTTATTTTTTATCATCTACAATACTGTCTTATTTATTTTATAGTACATGGCATTGATTATTGCTTTCAATTTATGGATCAATGGTCTCATTAGATAGTAAAATTCATGTTGAATGGCTGTTTTAGGAGTTGTTTTTTAAATGTCTGGAACGGATTAATCAGTTTTGCATTCCTTTCTATAGGAAAGCACACCTTGGTTTTGGAACGCTTTGGTTTTGGAACGGACTTCCGGAATGGATTAAGTTTGAGAACCAAGGTCCCACTGTAAAGAAGAAGAAGAAGAAGAAGAAGAAGAAGAAGAAGAAGAAGAAGAAGAAGAAGAAGAGTTTGTATTTGATATCCCACTTTCTCAGTACCCGAAGGAGTCTCAAAGCGGCTCGCATTCTCCTTTCCCTTCCTCCCCCACAACAAACACTCTGTGAGGTGAGTGGGGCTGAGAGACTTCAGAGAAGTGGGACTGGCCCAAGGTCACCCAGCAGCTGCATGTGGAGGAGCGGAGACGCGAACCCGGTTCACCAGATTACGAGTCTACTGCTCTTAGCCACTACACTACACTGGCTCTCGATGAGATTCCGATGAAACATCAGGAAGACTTTATGACAGTAAGAGCTGATTGACAGTGGGACTGACTCCCTCGGGAGGCTGTGGACTCTCCTTCCTTGGAGGTTTTTAAGCAGAGGTTGGGTGATGCTTCAGCTGAGATTCCTGCATTGCAGGGGGTTGCACTAGAGGACCCTTGGGATCCCTTCCAATCCATTCTATGAAAAAGGAGTAGCCATGGGAGACTTCAACTTCCCCGATATCTGTTGGGACTCAAACTCTGCCCAGAATGGAAGGTCCAAGAAATTCCTCCATTGCCTCAGACAATTTCATTTCCTAGAATCCTAGAATCCTAGAGTTGGAAGAGACCCCAAGGGCCACCCAGTCCAACCCCCTGCCAAGCAGGAAACACCATCCAAGCATTCCTGACAGGTGGCTGTCAAGGTGGAAGAAGCAACAGGGGGGGGTCCTCTGTCTTGGACCTGGTCCTCACCAAGAGGGAGGAAATGATCCACAAAGTGGAAGAAGTGCTTGGAAACTCGGGAGGAAGTGACCATGTTCTCCTGGGTTTCAGGATACAGAGAGGAGGGGAAACTGAGCGTAGTTGGAGACACACTCTGGACTTTAAGAAGGCCAATTTCAGAAGGCTGAAGGAGCTCCTGGATGAGAGACCCCGTGGTCAGAAATACTCAAAGAGAAGGCAGGCCAAGGAGGATGGGAGTTTCTAAAAGGAGAAGTATCGAAGGCCCAAATGCAGACAATGCCAAGAAAGCAAAGTGGGAGGCATCTAAGGAAACCGGTGTGGCTGCATAAGGAGCTGTTACGGGAAAATCCCAGGCACGAGTCCTCTCAGCAACCTGGCCCTTCGGACAGGAGGTCCGTGGTACTACGGAGCTAAAGATGAGACCAACCAGCAACTGGAGCAAAGGACAAAGTCACTTTATTGCGCAACAGGTTCGAGTAGCAGAGACTGAACCCTGAACAAAGGGTGACAGAAACTTTTAAAACTTCCCACTCTATCCCAGGATACATTTTGGGAGCATCATAACTACATCACTATTACATGGGGAAAACGTCAGAAAAAGGGGGGAGGAGAAGGAGGGTCAAACATGATTAACATATGGATAAACAGGATTAACATACAGGTGATGGGTTACAGGAACATGTGAATAGCAGTTGAGTGGGTTTAAATACATCCTGGATATTTACCCAGGGAGAACAATGGGAAAACATTGGGAGTTGTCTGGCACATAGGAAATCAGAGGATGGGTACTTGAGAGGAGATTACCCAGGTGGGGCACATGCTCCGCTTGGGGGATTATGGAGGAGACCCAGTGCCTTGTGGGTCATAGACCAGAGTTGCAAAATGGCATTGAAATATTTGTAATATTTAGAAACTTTAAAGATTGCCCCCCCCCCCGTAATTTCCGTAACAGAGCTTACGGACGAGCTGCGAAGGGCATGTATAAGAAATGGAAGAAAGGGGAAATCAGAGAGGAGGAGTATACAGGAACAGCCCGCAGTTGCAGGGGGAAAGTCAGGCTGGCTCAAGCTCAGAATGAGCTCAGGCTTGCAAGGGAAGTTACAAGTAAGAATAAAGGTTTAGGAAGAAACGAGCAGGAGGGGAGCGAGCAGGCTGCTCTCTCGGAAGAGCTGCTCTTGCCCTCCCTGGTTTGCCAGAGGCATCTGGCTGGCCACCGAAAAGAGGATGCTGGGCAAGATCTTCTTCTGTCCTCCTGAACTTACACACAGAGCAGGATGTTGCCGCACGATCGGCAGGGTGGAGCCAGGGAGGGGCGGGCAAAGTGGCTTGTCTGTCTAGGCCTTGCAAGAGACACCAGCCAATCAGGGGAGGGAAGAAAGCATTTTTGGCACCCAAGAGGCGTCTGTTGTTCTCTCTGCAGCAGAAGAGTCACCAAAGCTCTGCCAAGGCCGCCACCCACTGGCTGAAACCGGGTATTCAGACCCCCCCCCCAGGAACCCACCTGTGGGCTGGCGAATGGAGCTGTGGGGAGGGGGTGCCAGTCCAGTGTGGTGGCCGGGAGACAACCCCACAGCCCCCATGGCCAGGGGGCAAAGCCCACGGCCATCTGCCTACTGCAGCCGATGCCGTTGCCAGGATGAAATCCAATTGCCAGCCTTCAGATTGACTGGAGGCTCATTTCATTAATGACTGAAGTGGCGCAAAAAGAGCAGCTGCGGCACTTAATCAATTTGATTTATTATGGCCCTTGCTCTCTGTATTCAGGTGTGCGCTCATGACTCCCTCGCTCCCGGCGGCTTCCAGGCACAGTTCAAAGTGATCCACAGGGAACGCTGTGGATGTAGCCTATCTTGATTTCAGCAAGGCCTTTGACAAGGTGCCCCATGATATTCTTGTAAAGAAGCTGGTAAAATGCGGGCTAGACAATGCTACCATTCAGTGGATTTGTAACTGGCTGACTGACCGAACCCAAAGGGTGTTCATTAATGGATCCCCTTTATCCTGGAGAGAAGTGACTAGTGGGGTGCCACAGGGTTCTGTCTTGGGCCCAGTCTTATTCAACATCTTTATCAATGACTTGGATGATGGGCTTGAGGGCATCCTGATCAAGTTTGCAGATGACACCAAATTGGGAGGGGTGGCTAATACCCCAGAGGACAGGATCACACTTCAAAATGACCTTAACAGATTAGAGAATTGGGCCAAAGCAAACAAGATGAATTTTAATAGGGAGAAATGTAAAGTACTACACTTAGGCAAAAAAATTGAAAGGCACAAATACAGGATGGGTGACACCTGGCTTGAGAGCAGTACAAGTGAAAAGGATCTAGGAGTCTTGGTAGACCACAAACTTGACATGAGTCAACAGTGTGATGCAGCAGCTAAAAAAGCCAATGCAATTCTGGGCTGCATCAATAGGAGTATAGCATCTAGATCAAGGGAAGTAATAGTACCACTGTATTCCGCTCTGGTCAGACCTCACCTGGAATACTGTGTCCAATTCTGGGCACCACAGTTCAAGAAGGAACATGAGTTTGACCAAACTGTGGGAGGCAGTAGAAGACAGGAGTGCTTGGCATGCTCTGCTCCATGGGGTCAAGAAGAGTCGGACATGACTAAACCCTCCGCAGCTTCGCTCCAAGGGGGCGGAAAGACCGTCTCCCCTCCGATGAGCCTGCCTGGGTTTCGAGATCTTCGGGGGAAGCCACCCTCACAGGCAGGCTTGGTGGGAACGCAAGACAGGGCCTTCTTGGTGGCAGCGGCTCATGGACTCCTCCGTCTACACCAGAATTATCCACACCTTCCCTCTTCATGGTACAATTTAAAACGACAAGTCTGTAACTTGTCCTAAGCAGTTAAGCAGAATAAGTCACATTTTTTAGTGGCAAATTGTCTAACCCTCCTTATCTGAGAGACGGTGTTTGCAGATGACACAAACTACCATAGAATCATAGAATTGGAAGGGACCCCAGAGGTCCTCTAGTCCAACCCCCTGCAAGGCAGGAATCTCAGCTCAAACGTGCCTTGACAGCGCACTCGGAGGAAGCTCTGCAGAGACTCATCAAGCATAATAATAATAATAATAATAATAATAATAATAATAATAATAATAATTTATTATTTATACCCCACCCATCTGGCTGGGTTTCCCCAGCCACTCTGGGTGGCTTTCAACAGAACATTAAAATACAATAATCTATTAAACATTAAAAGCCTCCCTAAACAGGGCTGCCTTCAGATGTCTTCTAAAAGTCTGGTAGTTGTTTTTCTCTTTGACATCTGGTGGGAGGGCTTTCCACAGGGCGGGTGCCACTACCGAGAAGGCCCTCTGCCTGGCCATTTTGCCCTTTGCAGGGAGTGCAGCTTCACCATCAGCCTGACAAAAACCAACATCCTGAACAGCTCCCTCCTTCTTCCTCCTCCTCGCTTTTTTCAAAAGTCCCTAGGGAAATCCAAGGTTTAAACATAGCTGGAACTGGACACCAGCAGGGCCACCCCTGCCCTCCACAAGCCCCCACTGATGGGGATCAGCAAGATGACATATTAATTATATTTAATCCTCTAGAGACCCAATGTGTGGGTGAACACAGAGAGGGAAAACAGCTGGTGCCTGTTCTTAAAAACTCTGGGCCTACACACAGAGCTTTTCAATTATGTGTTTTTATTAAAGATTTTATTCGGTTACAAAACAAACAAACATTTAAATCCCATTGTTAGGCAGATCCACAAAGCACAGGAATAGGCTACTCGGCCTTCTTTTATTTTGTTCCAGCTGCTTGAGGCAGCTGTGGCCCCTCCTACGCTCATGCAGTGAAAGAGACCACACTCAGAAGTAAGTTGAAAAATGCTTTACTTACTTAATCCAAGGCCCCGGTCATGCTTCGTCCTTTACGCCAGTGTAAGAATCTGCAGGCGAATGTGCTTTTGGGGAAAGATACAGGAAGGCCGACTCAAACACACCTGGCTGAAACAGAGAGCAAAGTTGCCTCTTAACCCCCTCACATACTAACTGGCATCGTTAGGTTTGACTGCAAACCTCCCACCCCCAGAATCATAGAGTTGGAAGAGACCCCAAGGGCCATCCAGTCCAACCCCCTGCCAAGCAGGAAACACCATCAAAGCATTCTTGACAGATGGCTGTCAAGCCCCTGCTTAAAGACCTCCAAAGAAGGAGACTCCTCCACACTCCTTGGCAGCAAATCCCACTGTCGAACAGCTCTTACTGTCAGGAAGTTCTTCCTAATGTTGAGGTGGAATCTTCTTTCTTGTAGTTTGAATCCATTGCTCCGTGTCCGCTTCTCTGGAGCAGCAGAAAACAACCTTTCTCCCTCCTCTATATGACATCCTTTTATATATTTGAACATGGCTATCATATCACCCCTCAACCTTCTCTTCTCCAGGCTAAACATACCCAGCTCCCTAAGCCGTTCCTCATAAGGCATCGTTTCCAAGCCTTTGACCATTTTGGTTGCCCTCTTCTGGACACGTTCCAGCTTGTCAGTATCCTTCTTGAACTGTGGTGCCCAGAACTGGACACAGTATTCCAGGTGGGGTCTGACCAGAGCGGAATACAGTGGTACTATTACTTCCCTTGATCTAGATGCTATACTCCTATTGATGCAGCCCAGAATTGCATTGGCTTTTTTAGCTGCTGCATCACACTGTTGACTCATGTCAACAGTGACAAGGTTGCAGCTAAGCCTCACAATGACGGCAAGTCATTTGATTAACAAATCAAGGCAGCATTTAGAATCTATAAAACAATATTAAAAACATTCCCAAAATAGCAGTTAAAAGATAAGCTACGCACTAAGTTCATTCACACAATCTCTGCACCCCCAGGACTCAGAACCTTTCCCTCTGTTCAGTTCATTAAAACACACAAGCGCACCTCCTGCCTATTGTGAAGCTGGCTCAGCCAGACACTGCGCTGGGCGGGGTCCCCGAGTCACGGGAGATGGGGGGGGAGATGGGGGGGCTCTCAGGCCTCCCGCTTGTGGGAAGGTGGATGTTGTCTGCCTGGCACTGTGGAGGAGGAACTTTCTCCCATCGCTGTCAATCATCAGGATATCTATTCCCACTTGGCCAAGGCAAGCCGGTCCCTCTGGAGCAGCGAGGGGCAATTGGCCTTGGGGCAGAGGCCGGCCAGGAGGTCCATCAGTGGCCCTGGGGCCTGTCCAACAGGAGCTGATCCAGCTCAGGGTCGGATTTACAAGCTCTAGATTAGGGCCCCACTCTCTTGGGGGCCCCAAAAAATGTAAAGGAAAAAAACTACTGGATGTACATTTCCAAAATATAAGATAAAAAAACAAATAAAACCAACATACAGCAACCGTGTTTTGTGCTTTGTCGGCTCCTAGGATGTAAGTCATGGGCCCCGCCTGCTAGCCTGCTCCCTATTATATCACTGCTTTGCTCCTTTCTATATGTAGGGTGCCTACACTCTGCTATTTATCATTATTAGTCGTTTGCATCATATATTTACACCTCTTATTATTTCAAGTTTCAAGTTCCTAGAGACCAGATGATGAGTCTTTGAAAATTGTGTTTCTCAAGGAACCTTTGTTCTTGCCCAATGCCAATGTGTTTGCATTATTAAGTTTAGTTACAGGTAGGTAGCTGTGTTGGTCTGCCGTAGTCGAAACAAAATAAAAAATAAAACAATTCCTTCCAGTAGCACCTTAGAGACCAACTAAGTTTGCTAATGATATGAGCTTTCGTGTGCATGCACACTTTTTCAGATACACTTATTAAGTTTGCTGTGAATCAAAAATCATTTTAAGTTAGAGCTTAATAATTATTTCACTATTAATATACTTCTTCATTGTATTTCAGTTCAACAATGACTTTGATAAAATGCATATTCTGTGATGTGCAAATGGCTTTAGATACCTATTAGGTCCATAAATTACCATCTATATATTCAACACAAAAAAACAGCGACAATTGGTTGTTGACAAAGGACAGCTGGACATAGAAGGGGCCCCGTTACCTTCAGGAGCTAAGGGCCACATCCAACCTCCATCCGGCCCTGCTGCAGCCTGTCAGACAACCCTGCAATGTTCTCCATGGACTTTTCCTCCTGAGAGCAGCACACAACAGCCCTGCAGTGCGGCTCCCCGGCAGGATTCCTCTTGCGGGTTGGAGGCTCATGCTGAGAGGCAGCAGCTTACAGCAGGCCTGCAAGGGAGTAAATGGGGTGGGCCCGATCCCCAGGTCACAAATCACAGCTAAGTTTCAGGGTGCAGCAAAGACCAATCACCTGAAATTGCTCCCTCACAAGCCTCCAGCTGAAGGCAGAGGCCTCATCCTTGATTGGACAGGGTGGAGGTGGGACTTGCGGTCCTCCAGAGGTTGCTGGACTACAACTCCCATCATGCTGTGGGGCATTTGCACCCATCAGCTTCTGTAGAAAGGTCCCCCCCCCAGTGCCCTCCCCCCAGTTGACTGGCACCTAGACTGGTTGTGCTGATTTAAATGTTCATGATTTTTGGAAGCTGCCCAGAGTAGCTGGGGCAACCTAGTCAAATGGGCAGCAAATTATTATTATTATTATTATTATTATTATTATTATTATTGAATCATAGAATTGCAGATTTGGAAAGGACACCAAGGGTCATCTAGTCCAACCCCCTGCATTGCAAGAGGTTCAAAATCCTTTTTAAAATGCACACTTTCTGGCGGTAAGAGCTGTTGGGCAGTGGAACGGACTCCCTTGGGAGATGCTGGCCTCTCCTTCCTTGGAGGTTTTTAAGCAGAGCTTGGACGGCCATCTGTCCTGGAGGCTTCAGCTGAGATTCCTGCATCATCGCAGGGAGGTGGACTGGATGACCCTGGAGTTCCCTTCCAATTCTACAATTCGAAGGCCCAAGTTAGAGGAAGCGTCCCAGCCGCAGCCTTGCCTGCTCCCTTTGGGTCTTTTCCATCCCCTGGCCAGAGGCTGGGCTAAGGCAGGGAGCGGCCGCTGGGAGGGTCTGAAATCCCCCCGCAGAAACCCCATCGCGCAGCCGAGGAATGGCTTTGAAGGAGCGCTTCTCGCCTGGCGATCATTACGCAATTGTGCCGCGAACTGTTTGCGTGGGTTGGATGGCAGCAGCCTCCCTGTCACTCAGGCTTAACTGACAGCTGCAAGCGGCTTCCTGCATATTCAGAGATGCTGCGATCCACGCGATGCATTTTAATGCTGCATTTCTGACAAAGGGGCGCGGGCGCTTAAGGCAGCGAGCGGCGCGCAGCCAACGGTCCCCGCGCCCAATTCCTCGCACGCAGCGCAACGGGCCCGGGCGAGCCGCGGAAGCTGCCAGGCCGAGTCAGGCCACGGGGCCCAGCTCCATATTGCCCGCCCGGACCGGCAGAGGCTCTCCCGGGTCTCAGGCTCCCAGGCCGACCTGGGCAGGTGCCAGCGCGCTTTGCGCCACCTGGGACCCCGCGGATCCCACCCCCCGTTTACACGCGTGTAGGAGCCGCCCGCCTGGCAAGATTGGCTCGCCCTCCTCCTCGTGTCCGAAGCAGAGGCCGGAATAAAATTTATATCTTTCTCTTTTGTTTCGATATTGGATTGTTATTGCTGATTGTTTTTTATTTGCAAAATAAATAAAGCATTTATTTTAATAATAATAATAATAAAAATCCTCCGCAGACGCCCTCCTTAAGAGGCCGAGACTCGGGGGTCTTTTTGCGCCTCGCCGTCCCTCGGAAAAGACCTCGGGGGGTCTCGTTAAAAAGCCCCCTACCGGGGTGCCAACCGCCTAATCGATCCTGACGCGGCACGCACTCCATTTGAATGGCAATGCCCATCAAGTGTTGGGGAGCTCGGCCCCTCCAATATTTTATTGCGGGTCCGAAGCCCCCTCGGCCCCCTGTCCAGATAGATTGCGCGCGGCCAGGAGGCTCAGTCCGCTCCGACGCTGCGCCTGGCCTTGCCCGCCGGCCCCGATCCCTGAATTACGCGCGCCTTGCGGGGCGGGGGGCACAGTCGCGGCTCCTCACTCTCCCCCCCCCCCGCTCGGACCGCGCAGGGCGCCGACGCCGGGCCGGCCATCTTGGAGCCGGGCCGGAAGAGGCGGCTGCGCTCCTGCCGCCGCGGAGGGAGGAGGCTGAGCGCGGGGAAACCGGGGAGCCCCCCAACCCCGGACGCCCCCTCGGAGCCCGGCACCGCCACGCGCGCCCAGCTCCCTCGCTGGCTCCGGGCGCGCAGGAGAAGAGCCGGGCAGGAGGGAGAGAGGCCGGGCGGGCGGGCGGGGGCGCTTCTCCGGCCCGCCGACGCCCCTCCCCGGCCCGCCCCTCGCCTCCGCCCGCAGCCCGAGCAGGAAGGAAGCGCAGCGCCGAGCGGGCGAGCCACGGAGTGATGCTTTTCCCCGGGCGTCGGAGCGAGCGAGGCATGGGGTGGCCGTCGATGGGGGCGCGGGCGCTGCTTTGCGGGGCGCTGCTTTGCGGGGCGCTGGCCGGGCCGTGGGCGACGGGGGCTGGCGCCTTCGAGGACGCGGCGGCGCTGGCGGAGCTTCTCCCCGAGGCCGGCGTCCGCTTCGGCTGGAGGAACCTCAGTTGTCCCGCCTGCAAGGCGCTCTTCCTCGCTCTCGACGTGGGTGTGCAGGTGGGTCTCCGGGGCGCGCAGGATGGGGGGCCGGGGGGAAGGGGCTCGGACGGGGAGGGCCGCTCGGGAGACGTCCTTCACTCTCCCCCGGGCGCCCCCTCCGACCGCAACCCGCGGCTGCTGCTTCCCAGCCCGAATCAGCTGACAGGATGCCAGGAAAGCGACCCGAGCCGCTTGCCGGCATTGCGCGGGGTTGGGCTGGGCTGGATGGCCTCGGGGGGTCCCGTCCAAGGCTACAAGCCTGGGATTCTACGCGGCTCCGAAGGGACCGCAGAAACCAGGGTGAGCAGACATGGCCGATTCCCCTCCCTTCCTGAAATCCTTTCTGGGGCCACAGCAGAAAAGGCCCTGTTGACCTGAATAGGCCCAGAGCACTAGTTGTGCGTTGGCTGCCCCACTCTGAGGCTGTTTCCCTACAAGCTGGGGCAGAGGGGGGCTCCCAGGGAAACCCCAGATGAAGGGGGCAGCTCCAGAAGCTGCCACTCCCTGGAGCCTTGGTTGTTGTTCTTCTTATCCTTCTTATCTAGCCAGGATTGTCCTCCCTGGCCGGCAGCTGCTTCTCCCCCCCCCCCCCAGGGTCACACAGGCGGGAGATGTTTTGCCCCGAGTCTGAAGAGGCTGCTGGCCTTTGGACCTTCCCTTTGCAAAACAGTGCTCTGCCCCATGACCAGGGGGTCGGGGTGGGTCAAGGCTGCACTAGTGCTTCACAGATCCCTGCCAGAAGCCGGAATCTGCCCTGTCCATCCTGCCCTTCCTTGCTCTTCTTCTTCCCCAAGAATTCTTCCTGTGGGGAATCTTCCCAATTATTCCTGAAATGACCTGGCAGGAGGGGGCCAGGCAAGAGGTCTCCTGTCTACGGTCACCTTTCATTTTCTTTACTCTGAATTTGAGCTTTTCTTATTACCCTAGATTTGTAAAGTTGGAAGGGACCCTCAAAGGTCCTCTAGTCCCACCCCCTGCAATGCAGGTATCAAAAGCGAAGGAATCCCTCTGTCTTGTGGAGCTCAGCAGGCAGAGGAGGGAGCCCTTCCCTCCTGTGCTGCCCTAAAGGGGTCAGGGACAGGCTGCCAGCCCCCACCCCTCAAAGCTAGATTTTAAGGGACCCTCAAAGGTCCTCTAGCCCAACCCCCTGCAATGCAGCTAAATCATTCATTGGAATTTGGACAAGCTCTGAACTCCAGGCCACGGCTTCGCAGCTGGGACTGCTTCTGCCTGAGACTGGCTTGGGGGGCAGCAGCTGCCCGCTGAGCCCAGCACAGTCTAGGCTGCTCCCGCCACCCAGACCCCACAGATGCAACGGGATCCCTGGCAAAGGGGGAAGTCGCTCTCAGCCGCAACACCCCAGAGTGCCCCCCAGGTGAGTCAGCTGACTGTCTTGTTGGCTGCTCTGGGGAGGAAGTGTGGTGTAGTGGTTGGAGTGCTGGGCTTGGAAGCCAGGGTTCAAATCCCTCTTCACTGAGTGACTTTGGGCCAGTCACCATCTCTTGGCCCGACCTCGCAGGGATGTTGTGAGGATAGGATGGAGAGGGGAAGAATTATGGGTGCCAACTTATAGAATCAAATAATTCAACCCCCCCCATAAAGTATAAGAATTGCCCAGTCCCTTAGACCAGCCTCTGCCCACCTGGTGCCCCCCTCCTCCAAAAGCTGTGGGTGGCGCCTCCCAGCAGCCCCAACGCTCCTGGCAGAGGGCACCAGGTGGGCAGAGGCTGCCCAAAGCAATGCCGGAGGTCCGTCGCAGGTGGAGAGTGAAGGCGGCAGCCCCATCTGCCCCCTCCCCACCTCTTCCTTCCAGGTGTGCAGCTCTTCTGGCAGCCGAGCGACCTGGGCGGAGGTCCAGTTACCTTGGCTCTGGGCGGCAGCTGCTCTGCGGCGGCAACTTCTGGCTCCCGGTGTCATGAGACTTTTTTATGCAGCCGTTCCTCCCCCTCACCTGCGTGGCCCTGCCTGCCCGGTTTCACTGCTGTTCCCCTGCTCTGGGTGCCCGGCTGTCTCCCTCTGCCCCACCTGCCCCCCAGGGCCTGGCCCCTGTGGAGAAAGGCGGTTTGCCAGCTGCTCCCCCCAACCCAACCCATCACTCCCGCCAAGTCAGAGGGGAAGCAGTTTGGGCCAGTCCCTGGCGGGGGGGGGGGAGGGAGTCCTTTCTAGGCCTGGGCTGCAAAACAGCCTGGGGGGGAGGACAACTCGTTCCCTGGCCAGAGCAAACATGGGCCCTCTCTTCAGACCTCTGGAGGGTCTCCAAATATCTCTAGGGCTGTCACGGGGAACGGGGAGCCAGCTGGTTTTCTGCTGCTCTGAGGGCAGGACTCAGTCCAAGAAACTCACATGACAAGAAAGGAGATTCTGACTAGGCGTCAGGAAAACCTTCCTGAGGGTCAGAGTAAAGGGGGGGGCTCATCTTCCTCGGAGGTTTCTAAGCAGAGCTTGGGGGCCCGAGATGCTTTAGCTTGCGGGGTTGGGCTAGAGGACCTTTGGGGGTCCCTCCTGATTCCACAATTCTGTGATTCCCGCCCTCTGAATGAGGTGTGTTTTTAGCACCTCTGACAAAGGACTTCCTTCCTTCCTTCCTTCCTTCCTTCTTCTTTCTTTCTTTCTTTCTTTCTTTCTTTCTTTCTTTCTTTCTTTCTTTCTTTCTTTCCTGTCCAGCTCCTCCTTTTCTGGCGCAGGAGAAGCTTCTGACCCCCCCCTTCATCTCCACTCCCTCTCGCCCCCCGCTGCTGGAGTTGGAGGGGGCCCCTCAGTTTGGCCCCTTTTGCTATCATTGCTGCTGGGCATTTCTCTGCCCCCCCCCCAAGAGAGGGAGGGTGCCAGGGCCCCTTCCGGAGCGGGACCTCCCTTTCCCTCTTAATCCCAGCCTTCCTCTGGTCACGGGATCCTGAGCCTCTGGAAGGGAGCGGAGGCGGCTCTCCCTGGCAAGGACGGTTTGCTCCCCTGGCAAAGGGGGGAGCAGGGTGTTGACCAGTGCCCTCAAAGGGGGTGCCATGGGGCACAGGAGACCCCTGCCTGCCTTAAACAGGAAACACAGGTTGGGGCGCTTTTCCGCCACCCTCAATTATCAGATGATTCATTTAATTTCTTGCATCCTGCGATTATCGGCAGAGGTGGCATTTGCATACCTGTGGCAACCGCTTCCCGTTCGGAGGCTGCCCAGCCCAGCCCAGCCTGCCCCTCCCTGCCAAGCCGTGGCCCCTGAGCGGGCCCTTGCCTCCTGGCCCTGAGATGATGATGGGGATGATGATTTTATTTTATACCCTGCCCATCTGGTTGGGTTTCCCCAGCCACTCCCAACAGAATTAAGAGCACCATAAAATGACGAGGCGGGGGCTGGACAGGGAGACCCCCTGGCCTTCAGCTCCTTCCTCACTTGCTGGGCGGCTGCAGTGCCTCCACGATGAGGCTGGATCGGGGCCTCGGCTGTGATCCTGATGGGCCTTCAGGGGAGTCTGGCAGCCGCCGGTGGCAGAGATCCTTGGGCTCCCTGGCAGGGTAGAATCCTAGAGTGGGAACAGGGACCCCGGGGGTCATCCAGTCCAGCCCCCCGCAAGGCAGGAATCGCCACTAAAGGATCCTGGGCAGGTGGCCACCCAAGCTCTGCTTAGAAACCTCCAAGGAAGGAGCGCCCCCCCCCCCCAGAGCCCCTCTTAGTGCCACAAAGCTCTTCCAAATATTGAGTCCTGATTTCCTTTCTTGCCCTTTTAATCCGTCGCTTTGGGATCTCTTGCTCTCTGGAGAAGCAGAAAAGAACTCAGGAAGGCGGACTTGGAGGAGAGGCTCCGTTTTGTTTTTCAATAATAATAATATTGATTAAGTTTTCCATTTGGGGGGAGTGATGATCTCACAGTGATCTCACATTTGTGCTGCTTCCCTTAATTAGTCCAGGTAAGTCGAAACAAAATCAATCCTTCCAGTAGCACCTTAGAGACCAACTAAGTTTGGTCTTGGTATGAGTTTTCATGTGCATGCCAAGAAAAAGCTTAGTTGGTCTCTAAGGTTGGTCTCCCAGGTGGTGCTGTGGGTTAAACCACTGAGCCTAGGGCTTGCTGATCAGAAGGTCGGCAGTTCGAATCCCCGCGACGGGGTGAGCTCCCGTTGCTCGGTCCCAGCTCCTGCCCACCTAGCAGTTCGAAAGCATGTCAAAGTGCAAGTAGTATATTTTAAACTTTGCTGTCTACGTACTACTGTTGTTATGTAAATTTCAATGTATTATTTTTGTATTATTGATTTAATAAGCTGGTCCGTGACCGTAAGAATAAATTCATTCAAAGTGCAAGTAGATAAATAGGAACCGCTCTGGCAGGAAGGTAAACGGCGTTTCCATGCGCTGCTCTGGTTCGCCAGAAGCGGCTTTGTCATGCTGGCCACATAACCCGGAAGCTGTACGCCGGCTCTCGGCTAATAAAGCGAGATGAGCGCCGCAACCCCAGAGTCGGACATGACTGGACCAAATGGTCAGGGGTCCCTTTACCTTTACCTTTCAGGTACTACTGGAAGAATTTTTTTTATTTTGTTCCGACTACGGCAGACCATCCCGGCTACCTACCTGTAACTTAGTCCAGGTAGTTCCAATAAGACATTCCACTGTTGATCTTTTGCTTATTTTAACAGCCTCTGAGTTCGTCTAGCAAGCGGATTAGACCAGTGTAGTCTGTTTCTGTGTGGATGTTTATTTTCTCTGTTTCGCTTTGTACTCCTGTCTGTCTGTCTGTGGCAATTCACTTTCACTTTCTCACGCCTGTAATTTCCCCCTGAGACGCATCCCAAGCTGGAGCAAATCTGACTTTCCACCATTTGTACCTGACATATATCCAAACTTTTTGGTTTTATCTCCTTCCAAGACAAATAAGCCTGTACTTTAGCTAGAAACCACAATTTCCATCCTCTATTCTTATGAATCGGTTGAAAGTGATTACAAAATTCATAAATCATTCACACAGTTAATTCCGTAGTTAAACCATAATCATAACAATAATGAAATCCTCTTTCTTTCCAGTCCCACTTGCCTATGTAAAGAATCCATGTATAATGCTAGGGTTTTTTACTTGAAAATTATGTGGAAAACTGTGGGCCGTCTTATACACGGGGCAGTCCCCCCCCCCCATTTTCTTAAATTGGAGTCCCAAAAAATAGGGGGTGTCTTATACATGGGGGCGTCTTATACATGGAAATATATGGTAAATCAAGTCTTACCGACTAGTGATTTAAATTGATTTGATTTAAATCAAATCCCCCCTGCCCCAAGGCCACCCCTAGTCAGGGTGGGGATTCGAACCCTGCTCTCTCCCGGCTCCTTGGGGTCGGACATTGCGCCATGCTGGGCTCCTGGCTGCTGCGAGAGCCCTTGCCTCCAGGGGAGCGCCAGGCTCTGCTCCCATAGAACCATGGACTGGCGAGGGCCCCCTGGGCATCATCCATCCCACCCCGTCCTTCCCTTGGTGTGACCCTCACCTTCTCTCTCTGTCTCTCTCTCTCCCTCCCCTCCCCTTGCAGCTGCAGTCCAGCCGGGCCTGGATCCAGCGCACGGGGGTGGCCATCTGCCTGCGCCTCCGCCTGGGCACCCCCCGGGTGTGCCAGGACGTCATCCGCCTCTTTGAGCCCGACCTGCTGACGGCCTGGCGGCGCTCGGTGCTGCGCCCCGGCGAGATCTGCGGGCTGCTGGTGGGCTCCCGATGCGGCCACTGGGACATCTACTCCGACTGGAACATCAGCCTGCCGCGGGCGCCCAAGCCGCCCGTCGTGCCCCCCGCGCCCCCTCCGCCGGGCGCCCCCTCCGCCCGCATCCTCTTCCTCACCGACCTGCACTGGGACAAGGCCTATGCGCCCGGCAGCAACCCCGACTGCAAGGACGCCCTGTGCTGCCGGGGGGGCTCCCCGTCTCGCGGGCCGGGGGCCGGCTTTTGGGGCACCTACGGGCGCTGCGACCTGCCCCTCCACACCCTGGAGAGCCTCCTGCAGCACCTGGCAGGATCCGGCCCCTTTGACCTGGCCTACTGGACGGGCGACATCCCCGCCCACAACGTCTGGGAGCAGAGCCGGGCCGACCAGCTGGGGGCGCTGGGCACCATCACGGCCCTCATCCAGAAGCACCTGGGGCCGCTGCCCGTCTACCCGGCCGTGGGCAACCACGAGGCCGTGCCCGTCAACGCCTTCCCCCCGCCCTTCGTGGTGGGCAACCAGTCCTCCGCCTGGCTCTACAAGGCCATGGCCGAAGCCTGGCGCCCCTGGCTGCCCCCCCATGCCCTGGGGACCCTCAGGTAGGCGGTGGGGGGTCCTGCTCTGGAGGGGGGGCGCAGGAGGTGGGGATGGAAGGGACCCCCAAGGGGCATCCAGTCCCACACTTCTAAGGATCAGGAATTATTATTATTATTATTATTATTATTATTATTATTATTATTATTCAATTTATACACCGCCCTATACCCAGAGGTCTCTGGGCGGTTCACAACAAGACCACAACATATGAAATCAAACCAAAAGCAATAACCCAATAATACCCCCCCCAAAAAAAGCCACATTCTCAAAGGACGTTGGATGTCAATCAGATCAACCAAAGGCCAGGTTAAAAAGGAATATTTTTGCCTGGCGCCTAAAGGTGTGTAATGAAGGCACCAGGCGAACTTCCCTGGGGAGAGCATCTCACAAATGTGGTGCCACTGCAGAGAAGGCCCCGTTCTTGTGTTGCCACTATCTGGACCTCTCGAGGAGGAGGCACACGAAGGAGGGCCTCAGAAGATGATCTCAGGGTCCGGGTGGGTTCATATGGAAAGAGGCAGCCCTTGAGGTGTTGCGGTCCTGAGCCATTTAAGGCTTTATAGGTCAAAACCAGCCAGTGCAGTCGGACCAGGATCCGTGTAAGATGCTCAAACCAGGTTGCCCACCGGAGCAAGATGCCCACCGGAGCCGCTGAATTCTGCCCCAGCTGAAGTTTCCGAAGCGTCTTCAGAGGCAGTCCCACGTAGAACACATTGCAGCAATCTAACCTTGAGGTTACCAGAGTACAGACGACAGTAGTTAGGCTGTCCCTGTCCAGATAGGGGCGTAGCTGGGGGGCCGCCAGCCGAAGCTGATGGAAGGCACTTGGGGCCACCTGAGCCTCGAGCGACAGCAAAGGATCCAGGAAGACCCCCATCCAGAACAGGCACACTCCCACCCACCTGGTCTAGGGAACCCCCCAGGAACAGGGCCTCCATCTTATCTGGGGCAGGGACTGGGGGGTCTTCTTTTCCTTCCTGCGCCCTGACACCTCTCTCCCCACAGGTTGGGGGGCTTCTACACCCTCCTGGCGCAGCCCGGCCTTCGCCTCGTCTCCCTCAACATGAACTTCTGCTCGGACGCCAACTTCTGGCTGCTCATCAATTCCACGGACCCAGCGGGGCAGCTGCAGTGGCTGGTGGGGGTCTTGCAGGGGGCGGAGGAGCAAGGCGAGAAGGTGAGGGAGGGAGGGAGGGAGGGGCCTCCGGGAGGGGGTGGGGGCGGGCACTGCCAGCGGACGGGGTGCAAACTCCTTCCTTCCTGCCCAGTCCAGCTGTGTGCTAGTCCAGCCCCCCAGAATGGTTCTCAGCCCCACCTCTTCTTCTTCTTGCCCCCCCCCAGGTCCACATCATCGGCCACATCCCCCCGGCCCACTGCATGCGCTCCTGGGGGTGGAACTATTACCGCATCATCAGCAGGTGAGACGCTTGCATGCCCCCCCCCCCGCCACCACCTGGGACCTTGCCCTCCCTCCATGCCGCTCTGCCAGTCGGGATGGCTGGGAGGGGGCATATGGGGGTTGGTGCCAGCGTTGGAAGGGGCCCCTAAGGGCCATCTAGTCCAGCCTCCTGCAAGGCAGGAAAGTAACTTCCAGTTGGGGGCTTCCTCCTCCCCTGGCCCTCTTAATCCTGCTCTTTCCTGCTGGACCAGAACCCTGCCCATTCTCCCCTTGGCCTCCCCCTGCCCTGCCTCAGTTTCCCAGGCTGTGGCCATGGGTTCTGGGAAGAGGAGACCCCGGCTGGCCCCACATTTACCCCTGTGCTTCTCCCCCCCCCCCCCAGGTTTGAGGGCACGGTGGCCGGGCAGTTCTTTGGCCACACGCACTTGGACGAATTTGAGCTGTTCTACGACGAGGAGACCCTCTCGCGGCCAGTGGGCATCGCCTTTGTGGCCCCCAGCGTCACCACCTACGTCAACCTCAACCCAGGTGAGTTGGGGGGACGGGATACTGCCCCCAGGGCTGGCCCAGGATGAAATGGGGGCCCCCATCAGCATTAGTACCCAATCCTGAGTTGCGGCAATCGCTCTTGTGTCAGGGAGTTCCACAGTTCACCCAAGAAGGACTCCTCAAACTCTGTCCTGACCTTCCTAGTGGAGTAGGAGAGCTGGGGTGGGGTGGGGGTTTTACATCTGACCCCCCCCCTTTGGATTTCAGGTAGTAGATGAGTCTGAATACACCCAGGAAACACATTTTCGAGGCCCTCTAGCAGTTCTGGTGGCTCATTGACCAGGAGTAAAATAATTAGCATTAACTCTGGGATCGTGGACTCGATTCTGACCAAACTAAGCTTCCTAAACCAAAATCTACATCAATATCACACACACCCCAATGACCATAAAACCTTCAAGCTCCCCACCTTTAATCATTGATATGAGGCATCCTTAAAGAGTAACTGTAATTTTAGTACATCAGTACAAGAAACAAATGTCAAATGCAATAATACTCAACTTTGGAGGCTGAATTTGTCCAGAATTGAGTGGACCCTCCCAGAGTTAATGCTGACGACCCTGGAACTGGGCGTCCTGGGCTTTTTAGACTAGTCTCTCCTTTTAGGCTGTCTGAAATTGGTTGCCAGACGTGAAACACATTGGGATTAGTTCCAGAACTCGTTGCCCACTGTCCGAGAGATGCATGCTGGGAGTTGTGGTTGGAGGCCTGGGGGTCCCCCTTGACTTTTCCAGGGGGGGTCCAGAATGCTGCTGCCACAGACCCTTTCCTTTCCTTTTTTAAAAAAACTTGATTACATTTTCAAAATTTACAAAGAAAGAATTAAAAAAAAAAGATCCTAAATTACATAGTCTAAGATAAAAATAAATGTTGGTCTGCCGTAGTGGAAACAAAATAATAATAATAATAATAATAATAATAATAATAATAATAATAATAATTAATTTATTATTTATACCCCGCCCATCTGGCTGGGTTTCCCCAGCCACTCTGGGTGGCTTTCAACAGAACATTAAAATACAATAATCTATTAAACATTAAAAGCCTCCCTAAACAGGGCTGCCTTCAGATGTCTTCTAAAGGTCTGGTAATTGTTGTTCTCTTTGACATCTGCTGGGAGGGTGTTCCACAGGGCGGGTGCCACTACCGAGAAGGCCCTCTGCCTGGTTCCCTGTAACTTAAATACAGGGATCCCTGTAAATAAAAAGATTCCTTCCAGTAGCACCTTAGAGACAAACTAAGTTTGTTATTGGTATGAGCTTTCGTGTGCATGCACACTTCTTCAGATACATGCACACAAAAGCTCATACCAAGAACAAACTTAGTTGGTTAGAAGGTCAGCGGTTCGAATCCCTGCGATGGGGTTAGGCCAACCTAGCAGTTCGAAAGCACGTCAAAGTGCAAGTAGATAAATAGGAACCGCTCTGGCGGGAAGGTAAACGGCGTTTCCGTGTGCTGCTCTGGTTCGCCAGAAGCGGCTTTGTCATGCTGACCACATGACCTGGAAGCTGTACGCCGGCTCCCTTGGCCAATAAAGCGAGATGAGCGCCGCAACCCCAGAGTCGGACATGACTGGACCTAATGGTCAGGGGTCCCTGTACCTTAAGGTGCTACTGGAAGGAATTTTTAATAATAGAAATATTTAAAGACCAAGATAAATAGAATAACATTGAGAGAAAAGAAAAAGACGAAGAAACCAAAACAAAACGACAAAACTAAAAACTGCCACAAAAGGCAACAAAAAAATTAAAATACTTTCCCATAACAAACATTATTTAGGAAGTTCAAACCAACACTTATATATTTTGTACACAAAGTCCTCCATACTGGTTTGAGTCCCTTATAAATTTATTGACTTCCGTCGATCACTTTGCTGTTTCGGCTCAATTCTTATAATTCAATAATCTGCGTTGGATTGTCCACACAGTAGGAAGAAAGAGTTTCCTTTTCTGCGAAATTAAACCCTCTCCTTCTTCTCTCCTGCCCCCGCCCAGGCTACCGCGTCTACCAGGTGGACGGCCCCCGCCCCGGCAGCTCCTTCCAGGTCCTCGACCACGAGACCTTCATCCTGAACCTGACGCTGGCCAACGTGCCGGGTGCCAAACCCCAGTGGCAGCGCCTCTACGGGGCCCGCGAGACCTACGGCTTGGCCAGCGCCTTCCCGGCCGACTGGGACGCCCTGGTGCGGCGGCTGCAGACGGACGAGGGCCTCTTCCAGCGCTTCTGGTTCCTGATGCACAAGGGGCGGCTGCCCCACCAGCCCTGCCAGGACCTCTGCCGAACCGCCCTGCTCTGCGCCCTGCGGACGGGCAAGGCCGACGACCCCAGGCTCTGCCAGGAGCACGCCCAGAAGGTGCCCTTTGCCGAGATCCAGGCCTGGTGGAGGCAGCGCCAGCTCTGCTAGGAGCCCCCGGGAAGCCGCCCCCCCCACCTCTGCCCAGAAGCCCCTAAGGAAAGGCCGCTTCCTTGCGAGGGAGTCCGTCGCGTGGTCAAACAGGATCGGGGCCGCGGCAGAGAGCACCCGTTCTTTTCCGTGGAGGGAGCAGAGATCAGGTAGCCACCTGCTAGCGGTTCTTGCACCGCGATTCCTGCCTGGCAGGGGGGTGGGCTCTGCCCTTGGCTTCTTCTGGACTTTGTCCTGGACGCTCCAGCCCCCCATGCAAGTATTTGGGGGGGGGATGGCCTGGACTGAGGACCCCCCCCCCTTTCAAACACCGGAGCCGCCTCCCTGCTGGAGGGAACTGATTTACATGAAGGAAATGGGGGGGTCTTCTCTCCCCCCCCCCGACGCTCTTGCTTTGCCTTGTTAGCCCCCCAGCCATTCTGCTGCTGCAGCGGGGTTGGCTTGGGGCCACCAGAGTCCGCATCGCAGGGAGGATCACAGAATCATAGAGTTGGAAGGGACCCCCAAGGGTCATCTAGCTCAACCCCGTCTACCAGGATGAATTTTAACAGGGAGAAATGTAAAGTACTACACTTGGGCAAAAAAAATGAAAGGCACAGATACAGGATGGGTGACACCTGGCTTGAGAGCAGTACAAGTGAAAAGGATCTAGGAGTCTTGGTAGACCACAAACTTGACATGAGTCAACAGTGTGATGCAGCAGCTAAAAAAGCCCATGCAATTCTGGGCTGCATCAATAGGAGTATAGCATCTAGATCAAGGGAAGTAATAGTACCACTGTATTCCGCTCTGGTCAGACCTCACCTGGAATACTGTGCCCAGTTCTGGGCACCACAGTTCAAGAAGGATACTGACAAGCTGGAACGTGTCCAGAGGAGGGCAACCAAAATGGTCAAAGGCTTGGAAACGATGCCTTATGAGGAACGGCTTAGGGAGCTGGGTATGTTTAGCCTGGAGAAGAGAAGGTAAAGGGGTGATATGATAGCCATGTTCAAATATATAAAAGGATGTCATATAGAGGAGGGAGAAAGGTTGTTTTCTGCTGCTCCAGAGAAGCGGACACAGAGCAATGGATTCAAACTACAAGAAAGAAGATTCCACCTAAACATTAGGAAGAACTTCCTGACAGTAAGAGCTGTTTGACAGTGGAATTTGCTGCCAAGGAGTGTGGAGGAGTCTCCTTCTTTGGAGGTCTTTAAGCAGAGGCTTGACAGCCACCTGTCAGGAATGCTTTGATGGTGTTTCCTGCTTGGCAGGGGGTTGGACTGGATGGCCCTTGGGGTCTCTTCCAACTCTACGATTCTATGATTCTACCGGACGGGGCTCAGAGGGGGCTGAGGCCAAAATTAAAGGCCCTACGTTCGGGGGGGGGCAGCGGTGGCTGCCACTCTAAGACTCCCCTCCCACACTTAAAGCACATGAGCCCCCCCTCAAAGAACCCTGGGAACTGTAGTTTGCCCCCACCACAGCTACAGCTCCCAGCAGCCTCCTCCAATTCTCTAAGCACAGAGCTTGTCCGCAGCCCAAAGACCTGGAAGATGGGGGCTGCCTGTTTGGGGGCAGTGAGTCACCCCTTCAGCCCCCCATGAGTTGCCTGCCGGGGGCACACTCAGGAACTGCCCCTCCCAAGACATCCCTGGCTCTGCTGAAGCCAGACTCTCCCCCCCCCCCCACTGTTGCCTTGGATGCTTCTTTGAGGGGCGGAGTGGAAGCCCCCCCCCCCGCTCCTTTCCTCCTGGCCCCCTTCATGGCCCAGACTGGGGGAGCATCTCACACAGGACCCCCAGAACCGCCTTAAGCAGAGTCAGACCCTTGCTCCCTCTAGCTCAGCAATGCCGACACGGACTGGCAGCAGCAGCACCCCCAGCGTGGATTTCGGACAGGAAGCCTCACCCAGCCACACCTGGACATGCTGCCAGCGGGACTTGAACCCAGGACTCTCTTTACGCAAAGCTGATTCTCAGCCGCTGAGCTTTGGCCCTTCCTCATACGCAGGAAACCCGCACTCGTGACCATCTCCGCGTCTTCCGACTGGGTTGGGGGGCTTCCCCCTATTTATATTCACCCCACCCACCTGTGCAATAAATGATTTCTGGTTCTGCCACATCTCTCGGCTGTGTCTGTGTCGTTTCCCACCAGGAATGGCGACCCCCACCCTCCCCGTCCGGTTGCTCTTGGAAACATGCCATGTTCCGGCCAGCGGACCCCCTTGCCCAGCTTCCAATCTGGCCCCTTCCCCTGCCCCACAGCGCTTCATTGGAGGTCTGCTGCTCCTGGCACTGGAGGCTCCCAGAGGCACCAATGTCTCATAGCCAACCTCTAGCGCCCTCCAGGCCAGGCTGGGCTCCAGAAGATGCCTCTTAAGAGCAGAGGCCTCCAGCTGTTTGGGGACTACAATTCCCATCATCCCTGACCACTAGTCCTGTTAGCTAGGGATGATGGGAGTTGTAGTCCCAAAACAGCTGGAGGGCCAAGTGTGGCCACCACTGGCATAGGGAGAGCCTGCGGGATCAGACCCACGGTCCTTCGGGTTCACCCTCCTCTTCTCCCAGTGGCCCCTTATGGGAAACCCCCGAGCAGGATTCGAACACAGGAGCAACTCTCCCCTCCAGAAGCATCCCTGCCTCCGTCCGTGGAGGCCCTTGGGGCTACCAGCCATGGAGAGCCCTCTCGTCCGTCATGAAGTCGCCTAATCCTCTTTCACAGCCATCTTGGTTGGGGGCTGTGGCTGCCTCCTGCGGAAGGGAGTTCCGTAGTTGAAGGAGCTCTGGATTTCACCTCCCAGCATTCTGTCTCCTTGGATGTCCACAAATTCTAGCCTTACGGGTTTCCGGCTGACGTTACAATCCATGATGCTCGAGCTCTGCTGCCCTCTGGGGCAGGGGAGAGCCAGGATTGATGGGGTGAAATTCCTGGCAATGCTCCTCACGGGGTTCTGGGGAGTTCCCTGCACCCCACGGCGTCGCTTAAGCCCATATCTGCCAATTTGAAAGGCAGATCAGGTGCGACCTGGGAGTGTGTCTCTGCCAGGGACGAACCTCTGTCTCCAGCATAATAATAATAATAATAATAATAATTTATTATTTGTACCCCGCCCATCTGGCAGGGTCTCCCCAGCCACTGGGGATGCATGATTTGTGATTTATTCCTTACTAATTTGGAATACAGCGGTACCTTGGAAGCCGAACGGAATCCGTTCTGGAAGTCTGTTCAACTTCCAAAACGTTTGAAAATCAAAGCATGGCTTCTGATTGGCTGCAGGAAGCTACTGCAGCCAATCAGAAGCCGCAGAAGCCCCGTCAAACATTCGGCTCCCAAAAATAGTTCACAAACCGGAATAGTCACTTCCGGGTTTGCAACGTTCAGGAGCCACAATGTTTGGGAACTAAGCTGCTTGACTTCCAAGGTTCAACTGTATTGGCATCAATTATGAGGCACTCCTCAAACGGCATATGATAAAGGGCTGCAACCAATCGGCTGCCAAAAGGACTGGGTTTGGATCTCTGAAGGTATTTCATTTTTAAGAAGTGTGAAAATCCTTCCAACAGTGGGGAGGACAAGACACTGTGTGTTTTCATCTTTTTCTTTCTTATCCTCCCCTGCAAAATGAAGGAGCCGTGTGTAGCTATGCTATTCTGTCTGCCACCGAGGGAAAGGGGGAGCATTTGATTTACGCCTAACGAAGGATTTAACAATGTTTTATTATGTCCTCCCCCCTCGACTGAGGTTGAATGGACTTCAATTATCTTTGGACTGGACCAGGAGTGTAAGAGCAATTAAGAGTGAGAAGATAAACAGCTGCTAATTAAATCTGGCAATAGCTTGCATTTGTGAAAAGACTGCGTGCTGAGGAAGAACCCCAGAGTGGGATTTTAATGGCGGAGAGTGGTCATCTTGTTGGGGAGTTATTTCTATCCGCAGTCTGCACACAAGCTGGGGAACGTGCTCTCAAAGGAATGGAAAGTGACTTTGGAAACATTGCAGGGGCTCCCGGGACGCGGGCATGCTCCATTGCGCAGCGCCTGGCACAAGGGAGGAGGCAGTCCAATCACATGGCCAGAGAAGGCAGCGAAGGTGCAGGCAGGCTCGCCTCACATCTTGGGCCCTCGAGGCCAGAGCATTGGGCAGCCTTGCGGGGAGCAAGCTGAGGAGGTTGCGTGGCAAATGCTGGCAACCTCCGGGAGTAAAAGCATGGTGCTGGCAGCGCATGGGAGGCGGGCAGGGATTCTGGAATCGTTATTGCGATCTGAGCTTCAAACCGGTTTTGGGCAATGTATCGATACATCACCCAGCTCTACTTTTGCCAGGCCTAATTTTGTCAGCTTCTCTCCTGCTGCCACTCCCTCGCCTGAGAAGCGTCAAATTCGAACCCGAACCCTTTACTCACGAGCAAGTCGCTCCATCCCCTGGGATCCCTGCAGCGCCCTTTCCTGAACCTTCTCCAACTCCAGCTTGACACGAGGCGACCAGAACGGTGCCCAGAACCCCAGATACGGTCTCACCAGGGATCTCTAGGAGGACATGATCATGCCGGGGGGGCCCTCCCTCTGCCCCCCACCCCTCGCAAGAAGGAGCCACATCAGGGGAACCGAGTTTATTAAGTTTTAGTACAACACAGAGATCTCATCTTATAGCAGAGACGGCAGGGGCCTCTACTCCCTCCCCTCAGTGAGGGCCTCTGTCTGCTGGGGCCACTTATGGGGGGAGACAGCAATGGTGCAAGTGCCCCCCCCCCAGTTCAGGGACCCCCAAATACCCCCCTAGCCTCCACTTTCATATCCTATTAAAAGCAGCAGCTTAAGATCAGGTGCCCCGACTTGGGGGGGATGAGGCCACAGCTGCCCCCCCGGGAGAGGCGCCCTAGATATGTGCACCCCCTTGCTCCCCCCAGCAGCTCACATTAGGGAGCCACAGCATTCCTCTCTTTCACACTCGCACTCGCGCCTCATAAATACACACCTCACACACTCGCTCTCCCCGAGAGGGGGGGCTGGGGGGACAAGAGCTGCCGGGCTGATGGGGGGGCTGACCTCATCCGCCAGGGACCCTCGTGCGGACCCTCCTGACGGCCCCCGCAGCGGGCCTGGCGAGGGGGCGCTCACGGTGTCTGAGCCCCCTGGCGCTTGGGCTTGAGGCTCCCCAGCAAGGTCTGCACCCCCTTCCGGACGGTGGAGCCCACACGGCGGGCCACGGAGTCGGCCGGGGGGGCTGGCAGGCAGGAGCTGGTGGTCTGGGGCCGGGCGTCCAAGCACTTCTGGTAGCGCAGCTGGAAGAGAGGAAGCGGATGATGATCCAACGGCGAGGGGTGGGCTGGGGGACCCCCGGGGGGAGATCCGAAGGGGCAGTGAAGGCAGCAGCAGCCAAGCACCCCACCTCCCCCCCAGTCCCTGCCCGCCCAGGACCTCCTGCACCCCACAGGGCACATGGCAGGGGTCTCCTGCGTGGGATGTAATCCACTGGAGCAGTCAAGTGCAACATTCCTTGTTTTGCTAGAGGGGACATGCAGGGGACGCTGCTCCAGCCAGTCAAGCTTCCTGCTCCACCTGGCAGGAGCATCCTTCCTTGCAGGGGACCAGCTGGGTCAGGGGTGCCCAACCTTTCTTCAAAGAGGGCCAGATTTGATGCGTGAGGGCCGGCCAAAGTTGTTGAGCTTTCTCAGGACATATACAGCCACAGGGGCCGGATTAGGCCCCCGAAACGGACTTTGGGCATGCCTGAGGCAGGTGGACATGACCTTTCCAGACCTGGTCAAAGGCCAAGTCGCGCAGCCACCTGCCTTCTTTTTCGTCCTTTTTCTGCTTCCAGCCGTCCCTGGGTTATCTCCCATATGGGGTAATAATAATAATAATATAATAATTTATTATTTATACCCTGCCCATCTGGCTGGGCTTCCCCAGCCACTCTGGGCGGCTTCCAACAAAATATTAAAATACAATAATCCATCAAACATTAAAAGCTTCCCTAAACAGGGCTGCCTTCAGATGTCTTCTAAAAGTCACAGGTAGATAGCCTTGTTGGTCTGCCATAGTCAAAACAAAATAAAAAATAAAAAAAATTCCTTCTAGTAGCACCTTAGAGACCAACTAAGTTTGTTCTTGGTATGAGCTTTCGTGTATCTGAAGAAGTGTGCATGCACACGAAAGCTCATACCAAGAACAAACTTAGTTGGTCTCTAAGGTGCTACTAGAAGGAATTTTTTTTATTTTTTATTTTGTTCTAAAAGTCAGATAGTTGTTTATTTCCTTGACATCTGATGGGAGGGCGTTCCACAGGGCGGGTGCCACCACCGAGAAGGCCCTCTGCCTGGTTCCCTGTAACTCGCAGGGAGGGAACCAGCAGAAGACCCTCAAAGGAGGACCTCCGTGACTGGGCTGACCGATGGGGGTGGAGACGCTCCTTCAGGTATACTGGACCGAGGCCGTTTCGGGCTTTCAAGGTCAGCACCAACACTTTGAGTTGTCAACCTATTCCTGCTTATTCCGTCTTTCTTAAACCTGCCTTCAGGGATCATCACCCTGTGCTCTGCCTGATCGTGAGCAAACTTCTTTTTGTTCCTTATGAACAAGACTGGGGGGGGGGTCTTTATTCTTTGAGGAGGGAATCCAAGGGGTCTTGCCAGGAATAATAGAGCTTAAGAGATTCTCACAAATCTGCAACCCCCACAGCTTCCTGCTGTGTAATAGGGAATCCACTCTGCTAGCGTGAGTTAGGAAGGATCATATGAATCCCTATAGCCTCTCCTGTCACCCACAACATTCCCACCAGCTGGGGACACTGTCAGCTGCCACCAGGCATGATATTGAATCATCGGGGGGAGGGGAGTGCAAGACAGAGGGGGGGCACCCACCATGCAGGCGGCCTGGACGGCTTCGCTCAAGCCGGCAGCATTGGGCTCGCACCAGACCATGTGGCAGCGGAAGTTTCCTGGGGCGGCAGCCATGATGAAGGCGAAGGTGCGGACGTCCCTCCCGATGCCCATGAAGGACAGGAATCGCACCCGGCACTCGCACAGCACCCCCTCCGTCTGGGGAGAAAAGCGGGGGGGGTCAGGCCTTCCCATCTTCCTCCCCCTCCCCCCTCCCGCCCCCCCGGGGACCAGGGGCGGACTCACCTGCTGGTGGGTGAGGGTGAGGGTGGCAGGGGCCACGCTGACCTGGGCGGGGGTCCACTGCTCTCTGGCCCCCTCTGCCAGCGCCACGTCCAGGGCGGCATTGAGGACGTCCATGCCTGGGGGGGGGGAGGCAGGGAGGTTGGCAAGCAGGCCCAGCGCCCCCCAGGCGGGGCAGGCCAAGGGCATCCGTGGCATCAGGGCTACACAGCACCCGGCAGCACCCACTTGGGGGGCACCCAAAAGGATTTCCCACCAGACAAGGTACATATATATATCACCCCCTCCCCATTTTGTGCTCACACCCCCCCTGAGAGTGCCTGGCCCTCGAGGTCCTGCCCGGCGAGCTTCTGGGCCGAGTGGGAGGATTCGAACCCAGGCCTCTCCCTGGTCCTAGCCAGACACGCGAGACCGGCTCCCCCGCCCCCCTCCTTACCCACAGGCTTGGCCACGATGACACTCCCCAAGTAGAAGACCTGGAACCGCTGCACAGATTCGCTTTTGGGGGCTGGAAACTCAACTGGGGGGGGGGAGAGCAGAAGCGGCCGTGAGAGGACGGCCGACACGAGACGAAAAACACACACACATTGGGGGCGTTGGGGGGCAGAGCTCCTGCCTGGGGCACAAGCCGTCTCTTGGGGGTGCAAATGGAAGCTGAGCAAGGACCCCCCCCCCGGGGTCCCCTCTGCCCAAGAGGAGCCAGTTTGGCTGGGGGGGTCACAGCTCCTTGACCCCCAAAAGGCGTCCTGGGCAAATCCCTTTGACAACAACTGCAGGGGAGACTTGGGGCTCCTTTTAGGGTGGGAGGTTTGTCTGGGTGAGATTTGGGGATTTAATTCTGGCGGAAGCAGAACCAGGGCTTGTTCTTCAGAATTAAGCTTGCTGGATCTTTCTCAGGTGTCCAAAGCCTTGGCCTCAGGTAGGATCCTGGCAGCACAGACTTGGAAGAGGGTTGCCAAACATCCGTCTTTTCCTGGGCATTTCTTCTTTGTCAAAGGTAAGATCACCATCCGGGTGGATTTTTTTTAAATTTTGCAAAATATCTTGGCTTTTATTTTCATTTTTTGTACCATGTGTGTCCTTCCTGGGGCTGCTCAGCCTCGCATTGTCTGGAGATGCAGCGTCTCGTGAGCAAGGAGGCCGCAGGCAGCCAAGGGAAGGAGGGGGCGAAGGACAGAGACACGGGATAGGGGGGGGCGCCCTGAATTTATCTCACAAAATGTTGGAGGGTATGCCATTCTCCTTTTTAATAACCATTATTAAATATTTCAATACACTTTCTATCTTTTACTGCACACACACACACAATCAAGACTATTTTTCTTTTCTCTTTTTTGCTCTTCAGAATATGGCGACCAGCCCAAAATCTGACCATTGCAAAAGAGCTGTCATGGGGAAAATTTGAGGCATAATTTGAGGCTTCAATGAGGACTAGAACCTCCAGGGACTTTTAATAGGATTCCTTTGTGACATATACCCTATTTTTCCATGTATAAGACGACCGCTATTTTTTGAGCCCCAAATTAAGAAATAAATTAATTGCAACATTCTGTGTATAAGACGACCCCCAATTTCAAAATTAAAAAAATTGGGGGGGGGGGAAATATAGTCTTGTACACGGAATAATACAGTGCGTTTCCAAGGCAACCCTCATCCCAAGCCTGGGGAACCCAGAACTAGTCTTGATAAATCAGAGAAGACTGATACTCTTTAGTGGGACTCTGCTCTTTTCACCCAAATGCAACCAGACCCATTCGGCGTGTCAATTTTAAACTTTTGTTTTTCGTCTTTTAATTTTCCTGTTGTTATAAAATTGTTCTCCACTCTATATATTATAAAATGAAAACAGAAAAAGTTTTTCCAAAAAATGAAAATAGGGGCAAGAATTCCCCCCCCCCAGCCTGTCTCCCCCCCAAAAAAAACCCCTACCTTGGAAGGGGATGTCCACCATCTTGGAGTGGTCCAGGGACAGCCCGTTCAGGGGGGGCCGGGCGTTCCGCCGCTCCGTCATGATCTAGAAGGGAAGGAGAGCAAAAGGTCTGGTCAGGAGGGTCAGCTTTGGGAGTACATGAACGCAAATCCCCCCCCCCAGCTCTACATGAAGGAAGAGCAGTAGAAAATCCCTTGGGGGGCACAGAGCTGAAGGCCACCCCCACCCCCTGGCAACCTGGCTTGCTTGGCAATGAGGTCTAGAAACCTGCTTTTTGCATTTTAAACACGAGGAGCCTCGGGGTGCTAGGTTCTGCCAGGTCCTGGGCTTTTCCTGCAGGAGTTCCAGGAGGGCCCCCCCAAGGGTGATTCCTCCCCCCCAACCCACACGCCCTTCCTCAGTGGGGGGCTCCAGTGAGCAGGGATCCCTCACCCCACAGCCCCCCTGCCATGAATCCTGGGCTGCTGCTTCGCTTCCTAAGCCCTGTCCGGGGGGGGGGGCTCTTGCTCTGGAGCTAAAGGGGGGGGGGAATCATGGGGGGGGTCAGGCACCTTGGAGCAGATCTCGTGGAGGCCGGTGGCAATGTCCTTGGCTGGGGAGTCGCAGCGGAAGACGTGGCACTTCAGCATCTGGGCCAGCTGGTCCCTGGCCACGTAAGCAAAATCCCTGGGGGGGGGGAGGGACACACGGAGGGGGGGCTTCTTATTTATCACATCTCTCATTCGCTTTCTACCAAAAGAGTCTCAAAGCCCCTTGGCATTATAAACACAACCAGATAAAACCAGTTAAAAAGTAAAACAGACTCATGAATGGGCATAGAGGGAAGTTTCCGCCTGGGGAGAGCATTCTGCAAAGGGGGGGCCACCACAGAGAAGGCCCTGTTCTTGTGGCGCCTCAGGGGTGGCAGCACAGGAGGGGGGGCCCCCTCTGCCCTTTCCAACCAGGTCGCCCCCTCCTGGCACAGCAGGGTGCTGCCCCCACCCCTATAGAAAAGGGATCCCTTTCAAAGAGGAACGTGAGCAGGCGGGGGTAAATGGGGGCTGCCACTTTCAACTGTTCACAATGGAATGTTTTTCGGGGTGGGGGGAGCAAGAACCGAGAGGGAGGGGGGTTTCTGGGCAGAGCTACCTACCTCTCCCTGGATCCCCAAGGGGAGCGAGTGCGGAAGAGAAGAGAGCGGTCAAAGTTAGGCAGATGGGGGGGGGAGCAGAATCTGGAGGCAGTGGGGCAGCCCCACCCCTCTTGGCCTCCCCCCTCCCTCCCCCCCTTGGCTAGGGGATTCCATGCCCAAGCGGCTGGCCGGCCAACTCGGGGCCAGAGGAACGGGGCCCAGACCCCCCCTTGCCCCCCACAACAGGGGGACCCCCTACCTTCCGCTGTCCCTCCCGACCCCCCAGACGCGGATGGTGACAACCGGCTGGCTGTGCAGGACCAGCTGCTCTTCGGGGTCCAGCAGCTTCAGGGTCTCGTTCTCCAGGACCAGGAGCATCGCCTTGCCCTGCGGGGAGGGGGGAGGGGGTCACAGCTGCACAGAGCCCCCCCTGCAGCCCTACAGAGGAGGGGGCACCCAAGACTCATCCAAACACCCCCTCTCTTCCTCTGCCCGGTGAAGGCTGCTCCCTCCCCCGCTCCCACCCTAGGGATCTGCCCCCCCAGCAGGACTCACCTCCTCCCAGGAGCCCCCCAGGTCCGGGTTCTGCCCCGCCAGCTGCCGGATGCAGTTGTTGACGGCCACGCTGCTCCTCCCCAGAGTCAGCTCCTCCTCGGACATCTCCACCCAGCCCAGGGAGCGGACGGAGAAACACTGAGGGGGGGACACAGAGGCAGGGGGGTGAGGGAGGGGGCCTCACAAGTGGGGCCCCCCAGGGAAGTCTCCCAGTCCAGGAGCGCTCACTTGGGCACCAGATTATGGGTGCCCAGTGACATCCGAGAGGTAACATGACATCATCTTCTGGTGACGGGGGGGGGGTACCTTCCGGGGCCTTGGGGGGTCACGTTGGGGGCCTCACAAGACCTCCGGCGTGACTTCCAGTTTCTCCCCCCCCTTTTTTCTCTTCAGTTTTTACAAATAACTTTTACATTCAAATATAACCGATTTTATACATAAACAGGATTCTCTGGATCCTTGGACTTCCCTTCGCTCCCCAGTGACTTCCATCCAATGCCAGATTTATGTATAAGCAAAACAAGCTATAGCTTAGGGCCCCCCTCTCTTGGGGGTCCCCCCAAAATATCCTTCTTCTTAATTGTATTTCAGTTCAACAATTCCTTTGATAAAATACATCTTTTGTTAGGTGTAAATGGCTTGCGATACCTATGAGGTCCATGAATTACCATCTAGCATATATTCAACACAAAAAGCAGCAACAATTTGTTGTTGACAATGGACAGCTGGACCCTTAAAGGGCCCCATTCCCTTCAGGAGCTGAGGGCCGCATCAAACTGAAATCCGGCCCTGTTTCCATAGTACTACATCATACACTGCATCTTCTACTATTATCCAAATTAATAGTCAAACTTCCATTTATAACCACAGAATTATTACCTTACAAGTGTTATATTATATTAATATATTAATTATATTAAGAACTGGCAGAGGTGATTTCAGAACCACTGGCAGTAATCTTTGAGAATTCCTGGAAAACAGGTGAAGTCCCAGCAGACTGGAGGAGGGCAAATGTTGTCCCTATTTTCAAAAAGGGGAAAAGAGAGGACCCAAACAATTACCGCCCAGTCAGCCTGACATCAATACCAGGAAAGATTCTAGAGCAGATCATTAAGCAAACGGTCTGTGAGCACCTAGAAAGGAACGCTGTGATCACTAAAAGTCAGCATGGGTTTCTGAAAAATAAGTCATGTCAGACTAATCTGATCTCATTTTTTGACAGAATTACAAGCCTGGTAGACGAAGGGAACACTGTGGATGTAGCCTATCTTGATTTCAGCAAGGCCTTTGACAAGGTGCCCCATGATATTCTTGTAAAGAAGCTGGTAAAATGCGGGCTAGACAATGCTACCATTCAGTGGATTTGTAACTGGCTGACTGACCGAACCCAAAGGGTGCTCATCAATGGCTCCTCTTCATCCTGGAGAGAAGTGACTAGTGGGGTGCCACAGGGTTCTGTCTTGGGCCCAGTCTTATTCAACATCTTTATCAATGACTTGGATGATGGGCTTGAGGGCATCCTGATCAAGTTTGCAGATGACACCAAATTGGGAGGGGTGGCTAATACCCCAGAGGACAGGATCACACTTCAAAATGACCTTAACAGATTAGAGAACTGGGCCAAGGCAAACAGGATGAATTTTAACAGGGAGAAATGTAAAGTACTACACTTGGGCAAAAAAAATGAAAGGCACAAATACAGGATGGGTGATACCTGGCTTGAGAGCAGTACAAGTGAAAAGGATCTAGGAGTCTTGGTAGACCACAAACTTGACATGAGTCAACAGTGTGATGCAGCAGCTAAAAAAGCCAATGCAATTCTGGGCTGCATCAATAGGAGTATAGCATCTAGATCAAGGGAAGTAATAGTACCACTGTATTCCGCTCTGGTCAGACCCCACCTGGAATACTGTGTCCAGTTCTGGGCACCACAGTTCAAGAAGGATATTGACAAGCTGGAACGTGTCCAGAGGAGGGCAACCAAAATGGTCAAAGGCCTGGAAACGATGCCTTATGAGGAACGGCTTAGGGAGCTGGGTATGTTTAGCCTGGAGAAGAGAAGGTTAAGGGGTGATATGATAGCCATGTTCAAATATATAAAAGGATGTCATATAGAGGAGGGAGAAAGGTTGTTTTCTGCTGCTCCAGAGAAGCGGACACGGAGCAATGGATTCAAACTACAAGAAAGAAGATTCCACCTAAACATTAGGAAGAACTTCCTGACAGTAAGAGCTGTTCGACAGTGGAATTTGCTGCCAAGGAGTGTGGTGGAGTCTCCTTCTTTGGAGGTCTTTAAGCAGAGGCTTGACAGCCACCTGTCAGGAATGCTTTGATGGTGTTTCCTGCTTGGCAGGGGGTTGGACTGGATGGCCCTTGTGGTCTCTTCCAACTCTATGATTCTGTGATTCTGTAATCCTGCTAACTGTGTACAGTGATCCTTAAAATAATCTATAAAGTTTCCCCCCCTTGTTTAATAAATCTCTTATCTTCTTGGTTTCTGATTCTCCCTGTCAATTTTGCCCTTTCGGCAGAGTCCATCATCTTCTCTGCTTGGAACCTGGTCCTCCTCCTTTCATGGGAGGAAGACAAGGCGACTTCCAGTTTCAACCGGAAGCTGCTTCCAAGGCTCGGGCGGACGTTGCGTCGGAGCCCTGCCCTGTGGGTGCCCTGGCACTGGCCCCCAGGACCCCCGAGAGATGCCCCCATTGCCCTAACCTCTCCCAAACTTGAGAGCAGGGCCGTCTTAAGCCTCTGCGGCGCCAGGGTGCAAAGATCCGCCCAGGTTGCCCAGAGTTGTTGACCTTGGCCGGCCACCAGAGGAGTTGTTGACCTTGGCCAACAACAGAGGAGTCCAAGGCGGCAACGGCGGTGACAGAGAAAAGCCGGGCGCCTTGTGCGAGCAGCATGCGCTGGACGGGCCTCTCGACGGCCTGCCAATCCCAGGCACACAGGAGGGCGGAGCACCTCGCTCACCCACAGCAGAAGAGCTGCGGCGCTCCGACAGGCTCTCCTCCGCTTGGCAGCGGCTGTCGGCTCTTCTCAATCCCCGGACTCCAAATCTTGGCCCTGGACTCTTGGCCTGCCGCCCCTGAGAGCCCGGCGCCCGGGCGCTCTGCACCCCTCGCGCCTATGGGTAAGACGGCCCTGCTTGAGAGCAGCGCTGAGTCTCAGGAGGCCAAGGGAAAGGGGGGGTAGGAGGGAGAGACCAACTTCTTGAGGACTCAAATAGAGCCCTGCGGCGGCAGGGGGTGGATCAGGCCCAAGGGGGCCCCAGCCTCCTGCTCCCCAGGGTGGCCAACAGGCGCCCCAAAGAAGGCAGGAGCAACGCAGCAGCCGCCCCCCCCAAGGGACATTTGGGTCCGAGAGGAGACCAGCGGCCAGCATCCCTCGGGGCACAAGATCCGGGGCACTTTTGGAAACAGCCCAGGGCATTTTTCTTCCGCCAGCCCCTCCCAGGCGGACAGGGGGGTCTTTGCCACGGGAGGCCACTTTCTTTGGGGTTTAGTCTGGTTTTATGTATTTATGGTATTTAACCCCAACCAAATTAGCCAAAATGTATAAGACAAGAAATAAGGAATGTTGGAAATGTGGTGGACTTGTAGCAAGGTAAACGCTTACTGGGAAATGATATATAATGAGTTAAAGAAAATGTTTAAAAGTGCATTTGTGAAAAAAACCCAGAGGCATTTCTGTTAGGAATAGTAGGGAATGAGATGCCAAAGAGAGATATAAAAGTGTTGCTGTCTGCGACAACAGCAGCGAGAACTCTTTTAGCCCCAAAATGGAAGTAACAGGAAATTCCATCGCTAGAAGAATGGCAGACGAAGATGATGGACTATGCAGAACTGGCAAGGCTGACCCGGAAATTCGGAAACCAGCGTGATCCAGCTTTCCAAAAAGACTGGAGTAAATCTGTACAATATCTGAAGGACAATTGCGGACAATTAACACCACTAGCAGGGTTGTCGCAAGAAAACTTGCAATGTTAAGGATTTGTACCTTTTTATATTTATTTTAAAAATTGTGATTAACGGAAGGAGTGAAACGTAAATGGGAAAATGTGTAATTGCTATGAAGTAATAATGAATTATGGAAACCATGAGACAGGAGGGAGGGAAGTCGAAGCAATATGCAATGAGTATAATAAGGATTTGTTTAAAGGTGTTAAAATGGAAACTTAATAAATATTTTTTTTTTAAATCGTCTGTTTTGTTGTTGTCGTCCCCCCTTAAGTGCCATAGGAAGAGAGGGGCCCCTTTCCTCTCCCCACCCCCAAATGCGAGGGACGGGGCACCTCCCCTCCAAGCCACAGGGGTCATGTGGCAAGAGGAGACCCTTCCCCGTCCCACGGCTGAACCCCCCCCCCGCAAGACCACCTTACCTTGGACCCCTGGGAGCCGCCCAGGAACTGCTCCTCTTCCTCGCCTCCCTCTCCCAGGGAAGACCTGGGGAAAGGAAGCAGCAAAGTTGGGGTCACGGTTGGCGCCAGAGGCAGCAGCAGAGGACACGGCGGCCTCCCTGGAGCATGTGCAGAGCGCCTTTCGCTGACCATGGAGCGATGGAGCCCAGACACACAAGGACCCCTTTGTAGAAAGCAGCGGCCTGAACTGGACCCCTAAGTCCCCTGGAAAGTGGGGGGAGAAGGAGCCGCAGGCCAGACCCCCCGACTGCGCCCCATTTTGCAAGGAAGCATCCTCAGTCCCCTTTGGGAGTGGCACCCCATAGACCAGGGGTCCAGAAAGTGGGTGGTAAGATTACTTGGGGGGAGCTGAGAGGCAGGGGGGCACTGGAGGCCTAAATGGCCCTCGGTTTTTGAAAAGGCAGCATCCCTGGGTCAAGTTCGTCCATTTGGCTTAATTAAACTGCATCGTTTAAATTTGATTCTCCCGTGGTCCCTTAGTTCTCAAAGGCCTTGGGACTCAAACAACTTGGAACCCAAACACTGCAAACCCAGAAGGAAGTATTCCGGTTTGCGAACTTTTTTCAGAAGCCAAACGTGCTTCGTTTTGAGTGTTACGCTGAGGTCTGTCTGTTTTTGCTGCTATTTATTTTGCGTTTTTGTGGCTCTTTTTTGTTTTGTTCTTGTGACTGTGTGGAACCCAGTTCAGCTACTGATTGACTGGTTGTGTGACTGCAGTACATCGTTTATCGCTTTCATTTTCATTTTATCTATCTCGTTACCCGGTAGATAGGAAAAAATCATGTTAAATTGCTGTTTTTGGGGTTGTTTTTAAAAGTCTGGAAAGGATCAATCTGTTTTGCATTATTACAGTGGTACCTCTAGATACGAATTTAATTCATTCCGGGGGTCCGTGCACACCCCGAAAAATCCGTATCCAGAGGCGCCGCTTCTGCGCATACATGTGGCGACGGAGTGTAAAGTGCTTCTGCGCATGCGCGCAGGGGCGAAACCTGGAAAAATACTTCTGGGTTTGCCGCGTTCGTAACCTGAATGTTTCGTATCCAGAGAGGTACGTAACCCGAGGTTCCACTGTACTTTCTATGGGAAAGTGCGCCTTGGTTTTGGAACGCTTTGGTTTTGGAACAGACTTCCGAAACGGATTAAGTTTGAGAAGCAAGGGACCACCGTATATAAATGTGCCCTCCACTGTCCCTGTTCTGAATTGTGTCGCGTTCTCATCCTTCTTAGTGGGTCGTGCAAACAGTGATTCTTCCCTCCTCCTCTTCCAGGCCAAGTGTTTTTTTGGGGGGGGCCTTCCTGCCCCACTCACCAGGTGCTGGGGGACCCCAAGCACAAGCCGACCGTGCCCTTCGTGTCCTCCTGGGGCTCTGGAACCCCCTCTTCCGACGGGACGTCCTGCAGGGAGCACAGCGGAAAAGGGGACACCGTGGGAAAGGAGCCCCACAGATCAGCCCCAGCCCCCTCCCTCCCTCCCACCTCCCCCCCCCATCCAGCCTCTCACCTTCCAGAAGGCAGCCGCTTCCTCCGAGGGCTCAGCCTGCCCAAACTCCATCCAGGTGAGCTGCAAAGGTGCAGGGGGGGGTCAGGTGAAGAAGAACAGCCCCTCCCTGCCCCTCTTAGCTCAGCACAAGCAAGGGGAGGGGTCTATGGGGCTGCCCCACCACTGGCAGGTGAGTTTACTTGCCCCCCCCAAAAAAAGTTCTCAAACATCCTTGAGAGGGCTGAGAATTACTCTGAGAAGATACAGACATGTTAGATCTGGAAGGACATGATACTAGATTTGGTTGGCATGCGTGTCTATGGTATAATAAAGGGAAAGTACCATATTTTCCCGTGTATAAGACTAGGGTCTTTTTAACCAAAAAAATTAGGTTTAAAACTGGGGCTCGTCTTATACATGGGTAGTGCTGAGGGGTGTTTTCTTAATTTGGAGCCCCCAAAAATTGGGAGCATCTTATACACAGAAAAAAGTATGGATTCAAACTACAAGAAAGAAGCTTCCACCTAAACATTAGGAAGAACTTCCTGACAGTAAGAGCAGTTCGACAGTGGAATTTGCTGCCAAGGAGTGTGGTGGAGTCTCCTTCTTTGGAGGTCTTTAAGCAGAGGCTTGACAGCCACCTGTCAGGAATGCTTTGATGGTGTTTCCTGCTTGGCAGGGGGTTGGACTGGATGGCCCTTGGGGTCCCTTGTTCTCTTTTTCCCACTCCCTGGGGAGGGGGGAGGTGTACGGGACTCGAAGCCTCAGGGATTGACCCCCCCTCTTCCAGAGGAGTCATTTGCCATTGCAACCAAGGAAACGGGTCAAACAGTTGAATTTGGGGGATTATTTGATTCTATACTGGATAGTCGGAGGAAACAATACAATACATGGAATCCGCTTATTGCTGTAGTTTTATAGACTACTTTTTAGAGGCTGTGGTGGGGACTTGGGGTTTGGGGGGAGTCGTTTAACTGCCCCCCTCCGTTCCTGGTTTTAACAGATGTCAAATGGTAAAAGTGAAAATGAATTTAAAAAAAACACTTTTAAAAAGAAGAGAGAATGACTCTGAGAGGGGCAGAGGTTGCGTGTCAGCCTGTCAGAGCTGCTTCGGCTGCCATCCCTGCATTGCTGGGGGTGAGACTAGAGGACCTTTGGGGGTCCCTTGGGCAGACCCCCGCTTCTACAGAACCAGCCCAGAGCAAGGGCAGCACAAAGTAAGTGCCCCCCCACACCCAAAGCCCCCTCAATTTACCATCAACATCATCATAACTTTCTTATTGATAGGCCACCCATCCGCCTGGGTTTCCCCAGCCCCTCCCAACCCAATAAACACCAGCCATGAAGAGCTGCCCTCTTTGGGTCTCATGCCAGGGGAGGGAAGCGGGTGGGGCCAGCATTCCGCATTTTCTCGTAATTAAAGCTTCTGTTTCTAGTTTGCTTTTGATATGCCTCTGGTTTACGTGGTAAGAAATTGTTTTTCTTTAAAAAAAACACCAACCCCATCCACACTCCAGGGCTGCGCGTATTGTCCTGCTGTTTTGATTTTCTAATTTAGTTCCTTTTGTCCTGTATTTTATTCCGCGAGCTGCCCTGAGATCTTACGATGAAGGCTGGTGTACAAATCTAATAAATAACTACATAACTTTTAAAGGGGTTTTAAAAACGGCTTGAGCGCAGACCTGGCAGGCTTCCCGAGAAGGAGGGACATAAGGTGTAACGCTAACGTCTCACGACAAACGAAACCAATCTGTAGAAAACGCAACTTGAAAAAAGAGACAATGCATGTCTTTTTGTAAACTAAGAAATCTTTAATAGAAATATTTTTTAAAAAAAATACCGTACTTTTCCGTGTATAAGACTAGGTTTTTTTATTTAAAAATTATGCTGAAAAGTGTGGGTCGTCTTAAACATGGAGCCATCTCCCCCCATTTTCTAAAATTTGAGTCCCCCAAAATAGGGGGCGTCTTATACATGGGGGGGGTCTTATACACAAAAAAATACAGTAAAATGAAATGAAATGAAAACTGGCATAAGAAAGTCCCTCTACCCCTTAAGAATTATAATTATTAACTATTGTTATTTGATATTTTATTTATTATTAATTATTATTTCTCATATTTATTAAAATATGACCTGTAGTGCTTAAACTGAGCCTGGGAAAGAGCTGCAGGGACAGGAGCAGCAGCCTCGGGTGCCCCCCCTGACCGCCCCCCAGGGCAGCCCCACCTGCAGCAGCCAAGACTCCTGGGCGGTCTAAGCCAAACAAGCGATTTACAGATTTACGTCTAAGCTAAACAAGATTTACGTCTAAGCTAAACAAGATTTACGTCTAAGCTAAACAAGCCATAGCTTAGGGCCCCACTTTCTTGGCAGGGGCGAAGGAAGGAGAACCGGCCCCCGGTGCAGGATGTCAGGGGCAGGGCAAACCGCCCGGCACGCAGGCGTGCGCACAGCTACATACGGCGCATGCACGCACGCACGCCGCTACGTGTCACGCATGCGTGCGCCGTACGGACGGTGGCGGGATCCCCTGCTCGCGGCGGCGGAGGAGTCCTGCTTCTGGGTGCCTTCTTGTCACCCCCTCAGAGATGGCACCCGGGACAGATCGCCCCCCCCCCCGCCCCAACCACTGTCCCCAAAAAATTTAAAGGGGAAAAAACCTGGATGTACATTTCCAAAATATAAGATGAAAAACCAATAAAATAAAACCTACATGCAGCAACCGTGTTTTGTGTTGTGTCAGCTCCCATGATGTATGTCAGGGGCCCTGCCTGCTAGCCTGCTCCCTCAAATCTCACTGCTTTGCTCATTTCTATATCAATTACTTTGATAAAAGACACCTTTTGTGATGTGCAAATGGCTTGAGATTCCTATGAGGTCCATCAATGACCATCTAACACAGGGGTAGGCAACCTAAGGCCCGGGGGCCAGATCCAGCCCAATCGCCTTCTCAATCCGGCCCGCGAACGGTCCGGGAAGCAGCGTGTTTTTACATGCGTAGAATGTGTCCTTTTATTTAAAATGCATCTCTGGGTTCTTTGTGGGGCATAGGAATTTGTTCATTCCCCCCCCCAAAAAAAAATAGTCCGGCCCCCCACATGGTCTGAGGGACAGTCCACCGGCCCACAGCTGAAAAAGGTTGCTGATCCCTGAGCATATATTCAACACAAAAAACAGCGGCCATTTGTTGTGGGCAAAGGAGAGCTGGACACAGAAAGGGCCCCCTTCCCTTCCGGAGCTGAGGGCCGCATCCAACCTCCATCCGGCCCCGGCTGGTCTTCTGTTCCAGGGACCAATCAGGGACGGGGGGCGCAGACTCAGCCTCACCTGCCTCTCCTTGGAGGGGGTGTTTCCCGGGGAGTCGCTGCCCCCGCCCCCCGAGGGGGGCTCCCACTGGGTGGTGCCGGTCGGGATGTGCCAGTAATAGGTCCCGGACGTGTCTTGAACTCGCATCCATCCGGCCGGGAGGTCCGAGTCCATCTCCAGCGAGTTGCAGAGCCAGAAGGAGTCTGCGGAGGGAGAGGGGGGGCGAGTCAGCGAGTCTGGGGGCGTTTCTATTAGGTATATTAGGGCAAGATATACCAAAAGACAAGGAAAATGTATTTATGTACGAGACAACAGCGGCCAGAATCTTATTAGCACAAAGACGGAAAAGGGATGAAATACCAACGAAAGAACATTGGCAAGAAAAGGAACAGGCAGAAATGGCAAAGTTAACCGAGAGACTCAAAGAGAAGGACAATATGGACTTCCAAAAAGATTGGGAACCTTTTAGGATGTACAGGGAGGGGAAAAGGGTATTTGATCCCCTGCTAAATTTGCCCGTTTGTCTTCTGGGTTCCTGGGGTTTCCCTGTTGTTCTTCTGTCTCTCACAGCTACAATGAACCTACCATTAAGATGATGGACTGGTGATTTCTTCGTCAGGGGGCCAACGGGCAAATTTAGCAGGGGATCAAATACCGTATTTTTCGCTCCATAACGTGCACTTTTTTCCTCCTGAAAAGGAAGGGGGAAAGTCTGTGCGCGTTATGGAGCGAAGGCACTGGCCGGCAGCGGGGTCCCTCGGCTGCCACAGCAGACGTAAGCAGAGGGATGCCTCTGCCAGCTGAGCCATGGCTCCCAGCCAGGCGGGAGAGGAACGGACAGCCCCAAAGCAGCACTTTCGGGATGTCCGTTCCTTTCCGCACCCTCCCGCTTTCTCTCCGTCAAGGCAGGCGCGGAGGGGTGGAGGGGAAACGAACGGACAGACCCAAAGCGCTGCTTTGGGGCTGTCCGTTCGTTTCCCCCTCCACCCCTCCGCGCCCGCCCCCTTTCTCTCCGTTTTTTTCTGGTTTTCCTCCTCTAAAAACGAGGTGCGCATTATGGTCCGGTGCGCATTATAGAGCGAAAAATACGGCACTTTCCCCCCTCACTGTATATGCAGAAACAATGCATTGAAATGAGCTCACTTGCAGGATGTGAGTAATACACTTACAATGGAAAATATGGTAAACGTGAAGTAAAAAATATATATAAGGTGTATAAAAGTATAAGCAGAAGAAATAAATATAAACCAGGGAAGGAAGTCGGGGGAAGTCGCGGGGGGGGGGGGGTAATTGAAATTGTAAAATGTAATTTGAACGTTTGATTATGTTAATTTTAATTAAATGATAATAATAAAAAAATTAAAAAGGAAAGGGGGCCGCCTGTCCCCACCTGCCCCACCCAAAACAGAGGCAGCGGGGGACGGCAGGACAGGGGGGGAGGTCAGATAGAACCCCCACCCCAATCCCTGGCCTCCCAAGGCAGTTGGGGGGGCTGTGCCTGCTGCTCTAGGGCAGGGGGGTCCCAAGTCCCGAGGAGTCTCCCCGCCTGCCTTGCCCACCCCTCCCCACAGGCCTGGAAATGGGGCCTCCCCCCCCAGAGCCCCCTCCCCACCGCTCACCCTGGCTGGGGCTCCGCATGGCTCCTGTCCCCGCTGGGGGGCTGCTGCCACCTTCAACGCCTGCTCCCTTGGCATCCCGGAGGGCGGATCTCGCTGGCTGCCCCCCCCCCCCCGCTCCTGGGCGGGTGTCCCAAGGCACCCACTGACATCACGGCTGCCAAGGCAAGAAGCGTCGCCAAGGCACCCTGCTCCCTTGGGGGGGGAGGACAACAGCAAGATGCCAGGCAGTGGGGTGGGGGGGCTGTGAAGCAGCAAATGCCTCTGGCTCAGAGCCCGGCTCTGCCCCCCCCCCCAAGACCAAGGAAGCAGGGAGTCCAGCCACAGCCCCCTGCCCGTCCCCCACCCCATGGAAAAACAGAGATAAGGAGCTGGGGGGGAATCAGGGAGCCCCAGTGGGCAAGCCCCCCCCCTCGCTGCCTTGGCATCAACTTGGTCCTGGCTGTGGCCATGAGAGACACCTCCTCCCCCTCCCCGTCGTGCCTCAGGTCAGAGCCCCCCCACCCCTCCCAAGGAGAATTATAGAGGGGGAAGGGACCCTGAGGGTCATCCAGTCCAACCCCCTGCAAAGCAGGATTCGTAACGATAGCATCATGCGTGGGGGGGGGCAGCTCTGTCTCCACAGGCCCCCTCCCCACTCCTTGGAGTCAGCCCCCATCTCTTAGCCTAGCCTACCTCGCAGGGCTGTTGTTCTTATGTATTAAATTCCTATTTGCACCTAAATTTGGATTTAAATAAATTTGATGTTGTGAGGAGGAAACCAGGAGGAGAACCCCATACTTGAGCGCCTTGAGAAAAAGAGGGTATATAAATATTTAAAAAATCCTAGAAGGGACCCCGAAGGTCATCCAATCCAACCCCCTGCAAGGCAGGAATCTTTTGAACCCACGACCCGGAGCCATCCCCTCCTGGGGATCTCCTGCCAGTCAGAGCGGGCAATAGGGAGCCTCCCCGCCTGCCCCCCATCTGCCGGGGGCCCCTTCTGGCCCTCCTCCTCCTCCTCCTACCTGCTTCGTCGGGGGAGCTGCCGGCGGGGCTGCCCTGGCTGAGGGTGGCCCAGCTGGAGTCCTCGTCGCTGGCGGTGCTGTGGCGCATGCCAAAGAGGAGGCTGGCACTGCGGCCCTGATCCCCCCGCGGAGGAGCCCTCTCTGAGCTCTGCTCCTCCGACTCGGTGGCCGGCTCGCTCTGGACGGGCGTGGAGTCCTCCTCCTCCTCCTCTTCTTCCTCCTCCTCTTCTTCCTCTTCCTCCTCCTCCTCCTCCTCCTCTCGCTGGGCGTCCCCCGTCAGCGGGATGAGGAGGGCGCTCAGCTCCTTGGTGGGGGGGCTCAGCTCGTTGCGGTTCTGGTCCCGGCCCCTCTCGGCCGCCTGGCGCAGCTGGTTCTGCCCGTCCTTCACCCACTTGGTGTTGGAGGGGGTCTCCTCCGCGCTCGGCGGGAGGCCCAGCACCCCCTGCAGCTCGGAGCAGCTGTAGGCGCAGTGGCCCTTGCGGGGCAGGATCGGGCCCACGGCGGGAGCCACCAAGCCCAGGCTCAGGCCCAGGCAGCTGTTGTCGTTGGCCAAGTCACCCCTCTTGCTCAGGGAGCCAGACATGGCGCTGGGGGTCCCGGGGGGAGGCAGGAAAGGAGATTGCGGGAGCCCTGGGGAGGGAGGGAGGGAGGGAGGGAGGAAGGAAGAGAGAGAGAGAGAGAGAGAGAGAGAGAGAGAGAAGAGGCTCTTAGGCACTCAGCCCCAAACCAGCACCCTCACAGTGCCCAACCAGGGGCCCCAAAGGGAAGCCCACAACAAGCAGGATCCAAGCACAAGAGCAACTCCCTCCTCCTGTGGCAGGTAGTTCCACAGGTTAACAATGTCATGTGCAAAGCAGGGATTCTGGGTTCCTCCACTGCCAACCCCCCCCTCCCTGGAGAGCCTAATACCAGACCTTTGGAGGTTGTCTGCTCTAACTCTCAGGGGGAAAGAGAAGGCGCTCTGCACATGCTCAGCAGAATTCCATCACACGCTCCAGGAAATAAACAACTATCTGACTTTTAGAAGACATCTGAAGGCAGCCCTGTTTAGGGAAGTTTTTAATGTATGATGTTTTGTCACTTTTATTATTATTGTTGTTGTTGTTGCTGCTGTTAATACTCTGTTGGGAGCTTCCCAGAGTGGCTGGAGAAACCCAGCCAGATGGGCAGGGTATAAAATTATTATTATTATTATCACTATAATTATTATTATAGCTGATCCTGGTAAGGAAACCCATTTCCCAGACGCCACAAGGCCTTCACTGTGCCAGCATTTAGCCACAAGGCCTGGCATTCAGATAATAATAATAATAATAATAATAATAATAATAATAATAAAAATTATCCAAAGATCTCAGGGCAGTGTTTGAGAGCTCGATTTTAGGAAAAGAGCTGGAATTGTTTGTTTAAAAGGGTGTCTTTGTTAGCAGGGAAGGTGACATTTTGGCATCGCAGTCCTGGGACCCCCCCAGAACAGCCTGCCTTCAAAGTTTTGCCCCCCAGTTCTAATGACGGCAAGCAGCCCAAGGCACTTTGCACATGCTCTATGCCACTCTCTCCCCTGCAACGGCTCACCCGCTGCCCTAATCCCCGGTGGCCTCTGCCCACCCCGCTGGACTTACCTGTCGTGGGCTGGAGAGAGAGAAGAGCGGGCAACTACATGCTTTGGGTGGCACCAAAGGGGCAGCGGCCAGGGGAGGGTCTGCCCAAGAGCCTGGAGGCAGAAAAGCAGAAAAGGAGCAGCTCAATTGAGGCAGGAGAAGGGGGTCTCCCAAAAGCTGCAGCCCCCTCCCAGTCCCACCCCAAGACACCAGCCCCAGAGCCCTGGCAAAAGGCCCCGGAGATCCACGGCCCCCTCTGCCCTGCCCCCCAGTTCATCAGAGCACCCCCCTAGTTCAGGACTCACCACCTTCCACAAGCCCCCTGTGACCCCCCTTGAACCCACCAAGTGCTTGGGGGGGAGGGGGAGCTCAGGGCCTGGAGGGGGGGGTCTCTGCAGGGGGCTGGACCAGGGCAGCAACACCCCCACCCCGCTGCCCACTCCTCTCACAACTAAAGGGCAGAGAGCAGGGGGGCACCCAGAGGCTCACAGGCCCTTTTGGGGGGCGGCCAGAAATGGGTAGTTGGATTGAAGGGGAGCCCATCAAGGCCAGCTTGCTCTTGTTCCGGTGGGGGGCCTCTCCCCGCCCCACCGTGCCAGCTGGGCACCAGCCCCACCTCCTCCCCGCCAGCCCAAATCCCCATCCAAGGCCTCTCCTGGAAGGAAGCTGGAGATGGAGGGGGGGTTGGCGCAGCTTCCCTGGCAGGTGTGCCCCCCCGTCTGCTCCAAGCCGGCCCTGCTGGCCAAGGAAACGGGGGGCGTCCCCCCCCCCCGGTGCCAAGAGTCGCAAGAGAAAGGCGTCGGGAGAAGGACGGAGCCCCGCGCGCCCTTCCCCCCGTCGGGCATCCCCGGCCGGGATCGTGCAGCCCCCACCCAACCCGGAAGGCCAGACCCATTCGGGGGGGCGCAGTAGTGCTGGCCCCCCGGCATCGCACAGAATCTGCTCCAGATGCCCCCTCGGGGTCTCCTTGAAGGAGGGGGCCAGGCACCGTCTCCCTCCCCGCCCAGACATCCCGAAGGGCCGGATCCCCCGCCCGACGGTGCCTTTGCAGCCCCCCTCCCCATCGTGCACCCCCTCCCGGGGGGGGGGCTCCGTTATCCCTAGCGACCCTCTCGCCTCTTTTTTCTCCTTTTTGCATCGCGGTACCTGCAGCAGCGCGGCGCCTGCGTGAGGATGGAGACTGGGCGGCCGAGGGGGGGGAGGGAGAGAACCGGGGGGGGGAGGCGTCGTTTCCGTTTCCGAGACCGCCGAGCCCCGCCCGCTAGCAGGGAGGGGGGAGTCTAAAGGGGCACCGGCGTGGGGGGGGAGGATCGGGGCTCGTCGTGCGGGGGTCACTTGCAGAGGTGCCCCCCCCCGGCCGCTGGCTCCGGCTGCAAATCCTGCGCAACGGGGGCAGCTTCTGTAGCTCGCTTCCCGGCGCGCGGGGGGGCAGCCAGCTCAGCGCGGGGGGCTCCGACGGCGCCCCCCTCCGAGTCTCCCACCACCGCGCTGATGCGCCCCGCCCGGCGGAGACCCCCAAGGGGAGGGGGGTGCCTGGCTCAGCCGGGGGGGGCGCAATGCCAGCTGGGCACCAGGCTCGCTTCATCCGGGTCTCTGGCGACGGGAGATGCCACCTTCGGCGCCTCGCTCTCTCCATCTCCAGCGGGGGGAGAGGGTCGCCCTCGGGGTCGCCTGGAAATCCGACACGGACGGAGCTCCCCCCGCCCCGGCCTGCCGTGACCTTCAGCGCTTTGGCACGGACAGCGCCTCCCGTTGCGCTTGATTTTCTGGACATTGGGCATCAATTTGGGTGGACGGATAATTTGCCCTTCTATCCCTTTTCCTCCAGGGAGCGAGCGTGGGTCTCCCTCCTCCCCCCCCCCCCCATCTCATCCCCACCACAGCCCTGTCAGGTAGGCTGAAGGTCACCCAGCGAGCCTCGTTACCAAGTGGCGAGACTCGAACCCGGGCCTCCCGGGCCCCAGCCTGATGCTCTAACCGCCAAACCAGGCAGCTGGCTCTCCAGCAGGAAAGGCGAAGCTGCACATTCTCCAGACCATCTCAAGTAATTTGTAAGATGCAGTTGGTGCCCAGCTCAGGTGTGGCCAATTCCCTGTTAGGGATCCTTAGGAAAGGAATAGGACACGAAACCGGCAATATCATAATGCGTCACACAAATCTGTGGTGGGACCGCATTTGGGGCAGCCCCCGTTGCCTCACTTCCAAAAAGGATATTATAGGGCTGGGACAAGGTTCAGAAAAGGGCAAGCCAGACGATCAAGGGGTGGAGTGACTCCCCGAGGAAGAAACGCTGCAGAATTGGGGACTTTTTAAAAGGTAAGAGGGTCGCTGGTTGGTTGGCATCCGCCTGTCTCGTGACCCCAGGGAAGAGCCTTTGGGCATGAAGTCCAACTGTTGGGAGGTCACAGCGCCTGCTGTGGCTGTCAAAACCAATAGAGGAGAGACATTTACAGGTAGGTAGCCCTGTTGGGGCTTTTGAATTATGGTGCTGGAGGAGACTCTTGAGAGTCCCATGGACTGCAAGAAGATCAAACCTCTCCATTCTTAAAAAAATCAGCCCTGAGTGCTCACTAGAAGGACAGATCCTGAGGTTAAGGCTCCAATACTTTGGCCACCTCATGAGAAGAGAAGACTCCCTAGAAAAGACCCTGATGTTGGGGAAGATGGAGGGCACAAGGAGAAGGGGACGACAGAAGATGAGATGGTTGGACAGTGTTCTCGAAGCTACTAACATGAGTTTGGCCAAACTGCGAGAGGCAGTGAAGGATAGGAGTGCCTGGCGTGCTCTGGTTCATGGGGTCACGAAGAGTCGGACACGACTGAACGACTGAACAACAACAAGCCCTGTTGGTCTGCCATAGTCAAAACAAAATAAAAATAAAAAAATCCCTTCCAGTAGCACCAACTGAGTTTGTTCTTGGTATGAGAGGAGAGACATGTTTTGTTGCAACTGGGGCAGATCAAAGAATCCTAGAATTGTAGAGCTAAAAAGGACCCCAGGGGTCATCTAAACCCCCTGCAATGCAGGAATCTCAACTCAATCATAAAGGAGGTGGTGGTGGAGGAGGAGGAAGTTATTTATACCCTGCCCATCTGGCTGGACTTCCCCAGCCACTCTGGTCGGCTTAGAATCATAGAATAGAATCCTAGAATCCTAGAGTTGGAAGAGACCCCAAGGGCCATCCAGTCCAACCCCCTGCAAAGCAGGAACACCATCAAAGCATTCTTGACAGATGGCTGTCAAGCCTCTGCTTAAAGACCTCCAAAGAAGGAGACTCCACCACACTCCTTGGCAGCAAATTCCACTGTCAAACAGCTCTTACTGTCAGGAAGTTCTTCCTAATGTTTAGGTGGAAGCTTCTTTCTTGTAGTTTGAATCCATTGCTCCGTGTCCGCTTCTCTGGAGCAGCAGAAAACAACCTTTCTCCCTCCTCTATATGACATCCTTTTAACAGAATATTAAAAACACAATAAAACATCAAACATTAAAAGCTTCCCTAAACAGGGCTGCCTTCAGATGTCAGAGAGCTGTTTCTTTCCTTGACATCTGATGGGAGGGCGTTCCACAGGGCGGGTGCCACCACCGAGAAGGCCCTCTGCCTGGTTCCCCTACATGGCAGGTGGCCATCCAACCTCTGCTTAAAAACCTCCCCGGAAGGCGTCTGGTTGTGCTGCTGCAGATGCCCCCCCCCCCAGGGCTGCTCCTCCCAGCGGCCATTCCTCCTCTGTCACTGCCAGGGATGCCCAACCTGGCTGTCCCCAGGCCCTGGGCTCCCCTGCCAGGGATTCCCACCTGGCACGGCTGATGTTGCCAGCCTTCAGGGCTTGTGTGCAGACAGGAGTTGGTCTGCCAACAGGCAAAGGCTTCCCTCACAGGACTCAGCAGGGAGATCCCACAGCAGTTGCTGCAGGAGTTGTCGAGGGTCACAATGCTGGAGTGGCAGAGTCTTGTGGATCCTTGTTCCCAACATGGCAAGAGGAAGCCGTGGAGGTGCATCATGAGAGAGGAGAGGAGGGGGGCTTCCAGCACTTCAGTTGGGATCGCATCCTGTCCTGGGCCTTCGCCACATGCGTGAGAGTTGATGGCAATCTCCAGCTCATCCAGGGAGGGACACCCAGTTGACAGCTGTGTCAAGGACCATGTTTTCCTGCAAGTCCAGATCTGGATGGTGCTCTGCCCATCGCTTCGTCTGCTTGCTGCGGTCTGGCATGATCTCGCCCGACAAGATTTCCAGCTGCATTGCCTCTTTGATGTGGTTCCACCTTCCTTTGGGGCAATTCAGAAGAGCTTGTTTGACAGAATCGGAGAAGCATTCAGACAGTTCAGCCGTGGCTGTTCTGGCAGTGTTCATCCTGGGCCTCACAATCCGCTTGGTCCTGTGATCCTTCTTTGGCTGGAGAAGGATCTTGCCTGCCACCGGGCTAGGTGATCTTGCGCCCTTGCCAGAACCGTCCAGATTGCGCCCCCCAGCCATGCACAAAGAAGCTCTTCTTTCTGCTTCTCTCCCCCCCCCACCCATTCAAGTCACCCTCTGTTTAAAACCATTTCTTATGAGGCAATAATCAATATTTATATTTATGGACATATTTTTAGCCGATAGTGCGTCCCCCCAATTGCCTGCACCCTGGCAGGGGCCCACCTCACCACCCCCTAGCTACAGCCCTGCCACCAGGAAATGATCCTCTTGCAGTTGGCACTGCAGTGGCTCCACAAACACAGTTCGGTGCCCCTCACCTGGTGACAATTGGTTCCAGCTGGTGTCAGAGGTCTGACCTTGGATGTCTCCAGGACACAGGATTGAAGCTTGTAAAATTGTACACACACGAAGAAAGTGGATGTCCCTCCCCTAACATGAGAAGTTGTGGACATCCAAAGGAAGCTGAATATTGGGAGATTCAGGAAAGATAGGCGTCTGATAAGGACAAAATCTTGGGGTGCGGTACTTAAACTGTCCCCCAACGTTGCTAGCCCTGAGGGTTCGGAATCTGTCAGGTTCAAGCAAGAGACCACAGCCAGGCAAATGGGAGCCAAACAGCGGCTAGGAAGCCAGGATCGTTCCTTGCAAAACAACAAAGAAGCCCAGAACAAAAGGCACAAGGCTTCTTCAAAGTTCCCACCATTTCCCATAAGACATTCCCACCCCTGTTTACACACACACACACACACACACACACACACACACAGGGGGCGGCTCTTGCTGTGCCAAGGCGAGATCCCCGCCACGTGCCATGGCCATTGCCGTGATAAGGTGGGCGGCAGGGGGAGGGGGTTATCAGAGACTGTGGCAGCAGCGGTAGCAGAGGCAGGAGGTGGCTGGCATCTCAGCCCCAAAGGGAGAAGACAAGAGGCCGAGGAAGCAGCTCCGCAGACCCTCCTGTGCAGTCAGGTAAAAGAGACCCCCAAGACCCCCCCCCACACACACACCTGAGGCTGGGCCAGAGCAGCCCATTGCTGCCCTTTCCACATGCAGCTGGGGGCAGGCAGAGTCCAAGGACCTCTCTAGCCAGGACTGATCCTTGAAGGAGAGCCTGCAGGATCAGGCCAGTTGCCTCTGGTGCGAAAGCCCTAAGCAGGCTCTGAGCACAGGAGCAACCTTCCCCTCTCGTCTCTGGAGGAGAATTTGCTGCCTCCATGGAGGCCGAGCAGAGCCATCCAGCCAGAGGAGGGGGAGATCAGTGAGGACCCACGTTTGCCCTCTTAGGGGGTGGGTGAGAGCACCAGACCAAAAACAGGCCAGGGGACCCTTTGCCTGGCTCTTCTTGGGGTCACAGACCCCCACCTAGAATGGGGAGCCCTTTGCCCATCTGGTAGCTAAATCCTGTTCAATATCTGCACTCTTTGGATGGAAGGAAACTCCTTTTCCTGCCAAAGGGTTCTGTGTAGACCAGAGGCTTGCCTGCTTCCTATGCCGACAAGAAATGGTGTCAGGGAAGAGTTTCCGCAGCTTCCCCTCCATGCGCAGCCTGGGCTGCTGGTTAGTGCGGCAGCCACCCCCCTCCAAGGGGCCCAGTGCCCCCCCTCCCAAGGGCTGCGTGAGGCAGGCAGGATCCTGGGCCTGGCACTGCCAGCCACTCCCTGGGGCTGCCCTTGAAGAAGAAGAAGCGAGTCACTTCCAAGCCTGTGCCAGGCAGGGCACAGACTCCCCGCTCCCTGCCCGCCCTTGCCAGGCGCCACAAGGGCAAGGCAGCGCCTGGGCTGCTGCGAGGCTGCCAAGGGCAGGTCCTGGGGGGCCAGGAGAGGCAGCCGTGGCTGGGAGGGAGGGTGGCATGGGTGGCATCAGGCCAGCCCCTCAGGGCATTCCCCTTCCCTCCCAGCTCTTTTGGGGCTGGAGCACAAGGCCAGCCAGACCCAGCCTGAGAAAGATGTGGGGTCTCTCTCTTTAGGAGGCCACACCCCAGCTGGGGAGCCCCGCTTAATCTGGGGGGCTTGTACCCAAGCTTCCATCTGGGTTCAAGCGCCTTCTTGCCCCCACCCCTCTGACTAGTGGCATTCAGAGGTAGACTGCCTCTGGCCTTGGAAGCTCCCTTTAGCAAGTTTCCTAGGAACCATAGTTTGTAAAGGGTGCTGGGAATTGTAGCTCTGTTCCCAGAGTTATTTGGGCAGAGGGTGGGTGTGCCAACCGTCCTCCTCCTTCACAGATTTCCCTCCTCTGTATTTCAGCCCCTAAGCCAGGGGCTCATCCAGCTGGCCTCTGTTGCTGCAGGATCCTCAGGGGCTGAGGAAGGCTTCACAGCAGCCTTGGCCAATGCGGCTCCCTCTCAGCATTTCAGACTACAACTCCCAGCAGTCCGAGCCATCGCAGCCGGATGATGCAGCGGCTGTTGGGAGTTGCCAGCCCAGAGCATGTGCAGAGTGCCTGGTTGGCCAAGGCTGCCTTAGGACTTGGCCTCAGAGGCGCCTCCTCCTTCCTTGGACCAGGGATTCTCTGAGCATGCGCAGTGGGGTGCGAGAGGGTAGTGGCTCGGTGCTCTTCTCTGACCCGCAACGCATTAGGAGCAGAAGCAGGCATGCTTACTGGGACAGAGGTTGGGGTCCCAGCCTCCCCCTTCCTAAAAAAAAGGAAAGCCCTTCTTCATGCAGCACATGGTTAAACTGTGGAACTCCCTCCCACAGGAGCAATGATGGGAGAGAGCTATTTGATGGCAACTAGCCCTGGTGACTATGGGACCCAGGTGGCGCTGTGGGTTAAACCACAGAGTCTAGGGCTTGCTGATCAGAAGGTCGGCGGTTCGAATCCCTGTGACGGGGTGAGCTCCCGTTTCTCGGTCCCTGCTCCTGCCCACCTAGCAGTTCGAAAGCACGTCAAAGTGCAAGTAGATAAATAGGTACCGCTCTGGCAGGCAGGTAAACGGCGTTTCCGTGCACTGCTCTGGTTCGCCAGAAGCGGCTTTGTCATGCTGGCCACATAACCCGGAAGCTGTACGCCGGCTCTCGGCTAATAAAGCGAGATGAGCGCTGCAACCCCAGAGTCGGACACGACTGGACCTAATGGTCAGGGGTCCCTTTACCTTTACCTTAGCCCTGGTGACTAGACTGCCTCCATGAGCCGAGGCAGCAATGCCCGTGGCTGGCAATCGTAAGAGGGGGGGCATCTGGCAGGCAACCGTGAGGGCAGGACTGGGGGGGGGGGGGACTCTCCTTCCGTGGAGGCTTTTAGCCAGAGGTTGAGCGGTGGCTCTGCAGACACAGATGCATTGCAGACAGGGGGTAGACTAGATGACTCCCTGGGGCACATGGGCCCGATCCAGCAGCTGGGGTCTTCCTGGTTGCTTAAGAATTTCTTAACTCGATTCGGGGGCTCCCTAACCCCAGTCTCTCTCTCTCTCCCCCCCCGCCCCCCCCTTTGCAGGCTCCCGTCCCCGCGTCGGCCTGCGGATGGCGCTCTTCTCGCAGTGCCTGGAGCCCACGGGCTTCCTGCAGTCGCTGCGCTCCCTGGCACTGGGCGCGGCGTCGCTGCTGCGGGGCTCGGCGACCCCGGAGGAGGCGACCTTCGTCCGCCGCGAGCTGGCGCTGCTGGAGCGCGATCTGGCCGCCGGTCCGGGGCTGTCGCTGGAAGGCGCGGGCGAGCTGGGCGCGTGCGAGGACTGCGTGTCGGCCGCCTTCGAGCAGCTGGCTCTGGCGGCGCGCGCGTCCGGCACGGCGTCGGCGGCGCGCGAGGCCGAGCTCTTCGTGGCCGCGTGCGCGCGCGAGAAGCTGGAGCGGCGCCTGCTGGCCGCGTGGCGGCGCGTGCAGGGCTGCGGGGTGGCGGCGCAGCTCCCCCTGCTGGCGCGCGCCGTCGAGGAGCACCGGCCGCGGAGGCCCGAGATGGCGGGCGTGTGCCAGAAGCTGAACGCGCTGCTGGGCGCGGGGCTGCTGTGCCTGCTGTGCCAGGCGGGCCTCACCCAGCGCGACCCGGCGCTGCTGCTGGCCGTCTGGGAAGAGCGCGTGGGCGCCGTGCACCGGCGCATGAAGGAGGCGCTGGCCGCGTGCGCGCGCTACTTCCCCGAGCAAGCGCGGGGCGACGTCGAGCGGGCGCTGGCCGAGTTGCCCGCCGCGGGGCCGGCCGAGCTGGCGTCCAGCGTCCTGCGCAAGCTGGAGCACAACTACGACTGGCTGCGCTGGGCGGTGATGGCCTGGCAGGAGGGCGAGGAGGAGGAGGTGCTGGCGCAGGGCAGCTTCGTGGCCGCGCGCGCCCCCGGGGGTCTGCACGTGGTGGCCTGCTATGGGGAGAGCCCCGGCGCCCTCGACCGCGCCCGCACCCACCAGCTGATCGGGGAGCTGGAGTGGAAGCTGCCCAACCCGCCGCCGGAGGTCTACGCCAGCCTGGAGGCCGAGCCTGCGCGAGCCTCCGGCTACCTGGCCCGCCGCATGCTGCAGAAGCTGGCCGAGGGCCTGGGGCCCGGAGTCACCCTCCTGGTGGTGCCCGGCAAGCTGGAGATGAGGAGCAGCTTCCCGCAGGCCGCCAGCCTCCTGCACGAGTACCGCCACCGCCTGGCCTCGGGCACCGTCTGCATCTTCGGCTGAGCCCGGCGGAATGGCTGGGAAGCCGCCTAATAAAAGGTCCTCTTGCTATGCCCAGCCTGGTCTCTTGCACCCTCCCCACACCGATACTGAATTGGGGTCCATCTGGCTCAGCATTCCCTGCCCAGACCGGCAGCAGCGGTGCTCCAGGGGCCTCTGCCAGCCCTCCCTGGAGTTGCCACCTTTGGGGACCCTCAGCTTGGGCCGCGCTCTCAGCTCAGGGGAGTCAGCACCCAGCAGCTGAGGGCCTTTCCAGAGTGGGGGGGGGATTCAGTCACATTCCCACAAATGCAGCTTGCCCGGGGCGGGGGCCCTCTGGCACAGTATCCCGGCTTGACCGAAACATTTTGCAATGAGGAAGGCAAAGGCGGACTGGGAAAGGGGGGGGGGCAAGTCTTGCTGAGATGAAGGTGCAGCAAACACGTCACCTGGAAGCCCCCCCGATTATGGGGCAGGGGAGACCCAAGAGATCAGCTGTAGCCCCCCCCCCAAAAAAAACACAGGCAGACGGTGGGCACCAGGCAGAGGCTTTTATTGGGTGCAGGTGGGTCAGGGCTCCTGGGGAGGAGGGTGGGAGCTGGTGGGTCACCTCAGGGCAGGAAGGGAGCCCTGCCATTCATGCCTGGGAAGCGGGGTGGGAGGGGGACCCCTTGCCCCCTGCCATGGGGCACCAGAAAACCTCCGCAGCTGTGTTCTGGGCAGGCACGGGCTCCGAGGCCCCCAGGAGATGGGCCACACTCCTATAGTGGTAGAAGTTGGCCCCCTGGAAAAGGAAGACCCCCTGGGCGGTGCAGAAGGCGCTGTCCACGTGGTCGTGGGGGTTGGCCAGTGCTGGACCCGGCAGGCGGGGGCTCCTCTGCAGGTCCACGAGCTTCATGGCGTTTCCTGGGTGGAGGAATCCGGTCAGGCCCCCGGTGCCAGTCCCTGGAGCTGCCTGCAGAGCCCCCAAGCCTCTTCTCCCTGCCCCCACCTCACCCCCCAACCATGCAGGGACCCCACCCAGAAGTGAGCGGCCATCTCCTGCCCTTTCGCCCACAGGCGCTGCTGTGCCTGCCTGCATGTGAGAAAGCAGCCTGCCTGTGACTCCTGCCTGGCAGCGGGTTGGATTGGATGCCCCCTGGGTGCCCCTTCCAAGTCAGCCATTCCAGGATTCCCAGGCCTGGGGGGCTCAGTGGCTCTTGCTTGCCTCGAGAGGAGTCCCCTGGAGTGTACGCTGGAACGCAGGAAACTGCCTGATGGCAAGGGAGACCATTGCTCCATTTCCTTCAGTGCTGTCTGCACAGGCTGGCAGCTGCTTCCCAGGCTTTCAGGCGAAAGCCTTTCCTATCCATAAGTGGGGAGCTGTGCCCCTCTTTCCTGGCACTGAGCACCCCCACAATGCACCTGGGTCTGGAGGGAAGGGCATCCCAGAGGGTTTGGGGGGTCCCTGCACCCCCCGCTTGGCAGAATGAAGCCCTCCCCGCCCCAAATACCTTGAAAGACGTAGAGGTCGCTGGAATGAGGGCAGGTGAAGGCCGCATCCATCCCCGACAGCCCCAGCTCTTCCTGCAGAGGCCGGGGGTAGCCCTCCACGCGGCTGTAGCCAGAGCCGGCCCGGAAGATCGTGACCTCAGAGCCCTGCAGGCGAGAGCAGGGGGAGCCGTGAGTCTCACAGGGTGGGGGGCACCCAGCCGCCTCCCAGCCCCTTCCGTCTTCTGGGTCAGCCGCGGGGAAAGATGCTGCTGCCTGGCAGGGGGTGGGCTAGAGGACCCTTGGGGGTCCCTTCCAACTCTTCTGTGATTCTGTGCTGAGCTTCCCATAATGGCTGCTGTGGGGGCAGCAGGCTGGACTGGGTGGGCCCCCTTTGGCCTCAACCAACAGCCAGGCTTTTCTTGGGGGGGGAGTTTCATTGAACAAAAGGGCTCCCCCAAAGCATAGCTGCCTTTTCGTTCCCCAGTTGCACCAGGGGGGGGGGGTGTCCATTTTTGAGCCTCCCTATGGGAAGGGTGGTGGAAGATGGTGGGAAGAGATGGGCAGGGGCCAGAGGCTTAATACTTGGGGGGGCACCTGCCTTCTGGTGGGCAAAGGAAGAAGAATCCCTATGAGAGGTTATCCCCCCCCCCAAGACTCCATGGCTCCCTCGGGCCTCTTAGGCCACGTCTTCTGGCCAGAGCTGACCGCCTGCCCTCTCCCAGGGCTTGCACCCGTTCCCATATTCCTCCTGACATCGGAGGTGTATCTTCCCTCCCCCCCACCAGCTGCCCTGTCCCCCATACCTGGATCAGGTAGAATTTGTCGTCCCAGCTGAACGCAGCATCCACGTCCCCCTCCAGGCCCTTCCAGGTGTGGCTGAGAGGCCAGGCATGCCAGCCGTCGCGCCAGGAGTCTAAGCGGAGGTACTGCCCCCCTGCGAGGAGGAGAAATGGAGGGGGGGCTTCATGCCTCCTGCTCCCTGGGGTGGGTGGGCAGCCACCATTGGGGTTCCAGGTGAGGGTCTCCAACCTCCCCGGGGCTACGAAAGTGGAAGGGGAGCCCCCCAACCCTCGCCCTCCCGTCTCAGCTTGGCCCAGCCCCCTCCTCTGCCCCATGCCAAATGCCCGCTTCCCCTGTTGCCCCCCGCTTGCTCACCACGGAAGGCATAGATGCGCCCCAAGTCGTCCGAGGAGAAGGCCTGGAAGGGCTCCCCGCTGCAGGGGTCCATGGCTGCCCTGAGGGTGGCATTCGCCCATGCCTGGTGCCCATGGCCTGCCAGGCAGAGAGAGGAGCTGAGAACAGAAACTCTCCTGGAAACTCTTCCTAAGCCCGGGGAGGGGGGATTGGGGCCCTGGGAAGCAGCTCTGTCCATGGGCAAAAGCAGCTCCTGAATCTGACTGCCCCAGAGCCGCAGCCGGTGCCCCAGAAGGGCAAAGGCTGCCCCACTGACCCCCCACCACAGGTGAGACAGTATCCTTGTCTGAAGTCCTTTTCCAGGTGAAGCCCCCCGCCCCGCCCCCCCCGCCCCAATCTTCATCCATGCAGATGCTACCCCCCCCCCCGGGGCCAAAGGCCATTTGGACTGGGAGCAAATTGGCCCTGGGAGAAGCAGCCCCAGGCCTCTCCTGCTGCCCCCTATGCCAAGGCACTAGCCCAATGTGGCCCAGCTCAGCTCCCCTTTGGAGTTGGGCTCCAGAGGGGGTACCCGCTGTTCAGCCCATGCAGCCTCCCCACCTCGGCCTCCGGGTGGTGCAGCTTGCCTGCGCAGCTGCCACAGTTGGGATCTGCCACTTGGGGAGAAGGGGGCCAGAAGGTGCCCCGGTCTCCCCAAACAGATTGAGGTTGAATCCTGACAAGACAGAAGTACTGTTTGTGGGGGACAGGGGGCAGGTGGGTGTTGAGGACTCCCTGGTCCTGAATGGGGTAATTGTGCCCCTGAAGGACCAGGTGCGCAGCCTGGGAGTCATTCTGGACTCACAGCTGTCCATGAATGCACAGGTCAATTCTGTGTCCAGGGCGGCTGTTTACCAGCTCCATCTGGTATGCAGACTGACACCCTCCCTGCTCGCGGACTGTCTAGCCAGAGTGGTGCATGCTCTGGTTATCTCCTGCTTGGACTACTGCCATGCGCTCTACGTGGGGCTACCTTTGAAGGTGACCCGGAAACGACAACTAATCCAGAATGCGGCAGCTAGACTGGTGACTGGGAGCGGCCGCCGGGACCACATAATACCGGTCCTGAAAGATCTACATTGGCTCCCAGTACGTTTCTGAGCACAATTCAAAGTGTTGGTGCTGACCTTGAAAGCCCTAAACAGCCTTGGTCCAGTAGACCTGAAGGAGCGTCTCCACCCCCATCGATCTACCTGGACACTGAGGTCCAGCACTGAGGGTCTTCTGGCGGTTCCCTCCCTGCGAAAAGTGAGGTTACAGGGAACCAGGCAGAGGGCCTTCTCGGTGGTGGTGCCTGCCCTGTGGAACGCCCTCCCACCAGATGTCAAGGAAATAAGCAACTACCTGACGTTTAGAAAACATCTGAAGGCAGCCCTGTTTAGGGAAGTTTTTAATATGTAACATTTTAATGTGTTTTAATCTTTGTTAGAAACTGCCCAGAGTGGCTGGGGAAACCCAACCGGATGGGCGGGGTACAAATAATAAAAAAATTATTATTATTATTATTATAAACCACAGCTCCTCGCAGCCACCTTTGGCTTCTGTGGACTCTGGCACAGGGCATCTTGCAGGGGGGGTGGCTTTTTGCTTCTGGGACCCCCAGATTCCCTCATTGCCGTTTCCTCGCATGCAGGACTCTCCCTGACCAGCCCCACAGGACCAAATGCCGACGTTGGGTCTGGAGCTCAGTGGGGTTTGCGCCTGCTGGCTTGTGGGGGGATAGATGCGCCCCAGACGCAGCAGCAGGGATGTGGGGGAGCTCACCTCTTCCCGGGCAGCGCATGAAGTAGTCCCTGGCATCCCGCGGGTACTTGGGGGGCACCTCGCCTGTAACAGGGTTGAAGCGCAAGAACTGGAGGCCCTGGAAGCAGTAATAGCGCTCCAGCCAGCGCACGGCAGAGGAGCAGTTGCCCACGGCCGGCCAGGAGCGCCGCTTCACCATCCCGGTGGCCAAGTCGTAGGAGAGGACCAGGGGGCCTGCGGGAGACAGAGGGGGGGGGGTCAGATGCTGCCACCTCCATGCAAGTCAGGCAAACAGACAGTCCTAGAATTGCTGAGTTGGAAGGGATCCCCAAGGGGCATCTAGTCCAACCCCCTGCAGTGCCCTAGTGCCCTGGTTTCCCATCCAATGCCAAACCCCACCGGACCCTGCTTAGCTTAGCAAATGTGCCGGCAGTTCTCCTGCTGCACCACTAGGAGGCGCTTGTGCTGGGGTCCCGTGGAGAGCATCTGCCTGGCTGCTGTGAGAAGCAGGGGCGTAGTAAGGGGGACGGGGGGCGGGCCGCTCCGGGTTCCACCCCAGAGGGGGGTGACACTTTTTTAAAAAAATTTAACTTCATTGAAATTTAAATTTTAACTTCATTGAAAAAAAGAGATAATAGACACACACACACACAAAACCCCCACACCTCACAAAGTGGCACCATCAGAGGGGGGTGACACTTTTTATTTTTATTTATTTACATTTTTATTATTATTATTTATATTTTTTTATTTTAACTTTATTGAAAAAAAAGAGATAATAGACACACACACACACACAAAACCCCCACACCTCGCAAAGTGGCACCATCAGAGGGGGGGGGTGACACTTAAAAAAAAAATTTAAATTAAAGTGGTGGGGGGTGACAAAAAAAATTCCGCCCCGGGTACCACCTGGGCTTGCTACGCCTCTGGTGAGAAGAGGGTGCTGGGCGCCAGATGGGACCCTTTGGCCTGATCCAGCCACAGTCAGGCTCCCCTTCTGTCCCCCTGTCCACTGAAGCTGCCTCTGCAGTCCTCCTCCCTCGCTGAACTACATCTCCCAAGATCCTCCTGGGGGAAGCTGCAACAGCCAGAGGGGCACAGCTTTAGGGAGGAGCCCTTCCCCCCTTGCCCTCCTGCTTGGGGGGCCGGAGGAGCCCCTGGCCTGGACTTTCTCAGGGGGATGTTCAGGGAGGCAGCTGGCCAGAGGGAGCTCTGTCCTATCGCAATAGCTATAATATACGCTGGGTCCCTAAATCCGGAGGCTGGACTTGGAAATAGTTCCCTTGGCTCTGTGGATTATTCAAAAGGTGGTTGTTCCTCACCTGGGTAACAAACAAGGTAGCGCAGAGGTGGATTCGCCCCACGCTTGGAGGAGGCCTTTAAGCAGAGGCTGCATGGTTGAGTCGAGATTCCTGCATTGCAGGGGGTTGGACTAGAGGACCCCCGGAGCCCCTTCCCCCGCTAGGCCCCCCCGATTCCACGCCCTTTTTCCCAGGGGCAGCTGGCCACCTCCTGAGCCCCTCAACCCCACCGGAGACACGATCCACCTCACCCTTGAAGAAGAGGAGGGTGGCGGTCGCACACTCCTTGGGGTGACACTCCACAGCGGCATCCAGGTCCCCAGGCACCCCTCGGAACTCTTCCTCGATGCGCCGGGGGAAGCCGGGCCTCAGCTTGCCCTGGGCATAAGCCCAGACCCGCTGGCCCTGCGGGGAGACAATGGCCCACCCACCATTCAGCCAAAAATGGCTGCCCCACTGTCTCCCTTTCCCAAGGGAGAGAGAGGCCACCCCCTCCCTGCTTGCCTCCCCATCCTGCCCCTGGCAGCCCCCAGTTGCCCGCCCCCCAGCCCTGGGGTGCCCCACACCACTGGCTGGGAGGGCCGCCCTGCCTTGCAGATCCGCTGCCCCAGGGAAAGTCAGGGGTTCTTTGGTTGGGGGGAGTCACCCCCTGGCCCGGCTGTGTCTGAGCCCCCCACCTGGAAGAAGTAGACGTTGTCGTGGGCTGCCGGCTGGTCCAGGTGGTGGATCCTCAAAGCGGCATCGAGGGGCCCCTGGATCTGGGGCCAGGAGGCGTTGATGGGCTCGGCCGGCCCACTGAAGCCCTTCCAGACCACGTCCCCTGGGGAGAAAGGGGAGGCTCAAGGGGAGGCACCTGCTGGAGCCCACGGCTGAGCCCCCAGGGGGCTGACTTAGCTTCAGCAGCCCCCCCCATCCTACCCACCTGATGCCTCCAGGAAAGTATCCCGAGGACTGCATCCTGACCTTCCTGGGCCCACATCTCACAGCGACCTCCCCATAGCGACCCCTCGGCTAGCCAACCCAGCCCCCTCCTCACGCCCTGGGGAGAAAGGGGGGCTGGAGGGAGACGGGGGCGAGATCCAGGCTACCTTTGAAGAAGAGCATGTTGCCTCTCTCGTCCAGCGTGATCGCGTCAAAGCCTTCCTCGTTGGCACAGCGCCTGGCGGTCTCTGGAAGAAGCAGAGAACATCGCAATAGATCACCAGCTCAATGTCGCCATATACCGAGATCTCACGAGATCTAAGATAAGGATGGAGCTATGGGGAGGCCCTGGGTGGCTGCAGGGTTTTCCCCACATGGGGATTTTTGCATAGCGCACCCAAACACATCATTATTCGCAATATATCGCCAGGTCAAAAACTATAAAAGCAAAATCACGATACGGACTTCAAACCAGTCTGGGACCATATATTGATATACCACCCAGCCCTACACCCCCAGAAGTGAGAAAAATGCCCAAATCTCCTCTCGGAAGGTGGATGGCCGCCTGCCCGAGGGTTTCTTTGGCTGCGATTCCTGCGCTTGCTGACCCCTGCGGTCCCTCCCAGCTTTGCAATTCTCTGGGGATCGGGGCACCCTGGCTGGGAGTGGGGCAGGGAGACAGAAGGGGTTGTCCAGAGCAAAGGAGGAGCAGGACCCCTGGAGAAGGGGCCCATTGGCAAAGCCCACCTGTGTCGTTGAGCGGAGGCTGTAAGGCCGAGTGGTGCCAGCTGCTGCCGCCGGTGCCATTGAACTTGCTGCTCCCGTGACCTCTGCCAAACAAAAAAGCCCGCTTAGCACCTGGCCTTGGGTCTCTGCAGCAGCAGCACTGGTGCCCGGGCAGGGAGGGTCTGGCAGAAAGAGCCCCCTTCCTGGGTCAAGGCAGAGGACATGGTGGCACTGGCACAATGGATGCTGCTCCAGGGGGTTCTAGGGAGAGAAGACCCCACAGCAGAGCCATCCCCTCTCTCCTGGGGCCCATTGGACCCCTCCGGGGGGCTCATCTCTGCAGCAGAAGCTGAGCCCTCCCTCCATCTCCGCTGCCCACGGAGAAATGGGGGGGATTTCCTCTGCAGCCTCCTCAACTGACAGGCCTGCAAGCATGGCAGGTTGCCTTAGTCAGTCCACGGATCCATTTAGCTCAATAGTGCCCACACCGGCTGGCAGCAACTCTCAAGGACTTCAATTGGAGGGTCTGCTTCCGCCTTTGGGGAATGGATCTGAGACTTCTGCATGCAAGGCAGGTGCTCTCCCACTGAGCCACCTCCTCCCTCCCTCCCCAGGTCGAAGGCCCACGCACAGCCCCTGCCCCATCCCCGGCACTCACAGGGGGTGGGCCAGGGCCAGGGCCAGAGCCCAGCTCAGGCAGAGGGCTCTCAAGGGGCTGCGCATGATGTGCTCCAGTCCAGACACGGCAGCAGAGTCCCTTCTTATATCAACAGAGAGGAGGGATTTCCCAGCCCAGGAGAGTTGCACAACCCGCACTCGCCACTGTTGACTCTTTCCGCAAAAGGCCTTTGGGGCGGAGGCTGCCTCTGGGGCACTGATGGGGAGAGAAGCAGGGAGGCTCACAGAAGAAGGTGCGGGGCTCCTGCCCATTCCAAAGATGTGGAGGGCCTGGAGGAGGGCAAATGTCCAGCTTTGATCTATGGCAGGCCCAAAACAAATGTTGTTGTTGTTGTTGTTTAGTCGTGTCCGCCTCTTCGTGACCCCATGGACCAGAGCACGCCAGGCACTCCTGTCTTCCACTGCCTCCCGCAGTTTGGTCAGACTCATGTTGGTAGCTTCGAGAACACTGTCCAACCATCTCGTCCTCTGTCGTCCCCTTCTCCTTGTGCCCTCCATCTTTCCCAACATCAGGGTCTTTTCTAGGGAGTCTTCTATTCTCATGAGGTGGCCAAAGGATTGGAGCCTCAGCTTCAGGATCTGTCCTTCCAGTGAGCTGATTTCCTTCAGAATGGATAGGTTTTATCTTCTTGCAGTCCATGGGACTCTCAAGAGTCTCCTCCAGCACCATAATTCAAAAGCATCAATTCTTCGGCGATCAGCCTTCTTTATGGTCCAGCTCTCACTTCCGTACATTACTACTGGGAAAACCATAGCTTTAACTATACGGACCTTTGTTGGCAAGGTGATGTCTTTGCTTTTTAAGATGCTGTCTAGGTTTGTCATTGCTTTTCTTCCCAGAAGCAGGCGTCTTCTAATTTCGTGACTGCTGTCACCATCTGCAGTGATCATGGAACCCAAGAAAGTGAAATCTCTCACTGCCTCCATTTCTTCCCCTTCTATTTGCCAGGAGGTGATGGGACCAGTGGCCATGATCTTAGTTTTTTTGATGTTGAGCTTCAGACCATATTTTGCGCTCTCCTCTTTCACCCTCATTAAAAGGTTCTTTAATTCCTCCTCACTTTCTGCCATCAAGGTTGTGTCATCAGCATATCTGAGGTTGTTGATATTTCTTCCGGCAATCTTAATTCCGGCTTGGGATTCATCCAGTCCAGCCTTTCGCATGATGAATTCTGCATATAAGTTAAATAAGCAGGGAGACAATATACAGCCTTGTCGTACTCCTTTCCCAATTTTGAACCAATCAGTTATTCCATATCCAGTTCTAACTGTAGCTTCTTGTCCCACACAGAGATTTCTCAGGAGACGGATGAGGTGATCAGGCACTCCCTTTTCTTTAAAGGCTTTTTTTCACATATGGCAGGATTTTAGTTTCTTATCCAAATGTCGAGGCACCTGATCCATCCGTGCCATCTGCCTGTCTGGCTCATTTAATATGAGAGAGAACCTTTCTTCTCAATAATGATGGAACTCACAGGTGGATAATCCTTTTATTTTTTATAAATATTTATTATTCACAATGGGAATCTTAGTAAGAGTTCCTGCTCTACTACCCCTTTGGAGCTGTGCTGGCCACAGCCTAGGTTTCTAGCTTCAAGCCCCACAGACAGGGTCAGCTGCAAAGAAACCAAGATACCCAGGAATACATGGTCCTGTTGCAGCATGTTTGTTTGGGGGGTCAGGCTAGATGACCCCCAGCTCCCCACCCAGACCAGGCAGCAAATAAATTGCCACCTGCGGGCAGCTAAACGCCCAGCCATGTTTCCTTTTGGGAGGGGGTGACTGGTGGGGTCCGGAGCATAGGGAATGCTTTGTGGCATGGGGGGGGGGTCTGTTCTGGAGGGATTCCTGGTCAAGGGAGCAGGGCAGCCTCGATCCCCCCGATGGGAAGTCTCAGGAAGATCTGCGTTATAGTTTTAAAAAACTCTTCCTTCCTGGCTTAAAGAAATAATTAAAGGCAGCGCCTCCATCGCTTCGTTCCCGGCACAAATAAATCTTCCTTGTCGACTTCAACTGTACATTGCAATGCCTTTGGATAACGGCAGAAATTGAAACGCTTCCCAGATTTGTAATGAACGGCTGTGAGGTCTCTGGAGCAGAACTGGCAAATATGGAAGGTTACAGGTAGGTAGCCAAAACAAAATAAAATTAAAAAAATTCCTTCCAGTAGCACCTTAGAGACCAACTAAGTTTGTTCTTGGTATGAGCTTTCGTGTGCATGCACACTTCTTCAGATACACTGAAACAGAAGTCACCAGACCCTGATATATAGTGAGAGGGTGGGGAGGGGTATTACTCAGAGGGGTGGTGGAAATGGGTGAAAGGTTGATAGCTGTGGTAAACCTGTTGACGACTGTTAACGGCTGCAATTAGTCTTACAGGAAAAAGCAAGGGGTGAGAAGGTTAAAAAAGCTTTGTCATGTATAATGAGATAAGAATCCAATGTCTTTGTTCAGACCAGGTCTCTCCATGGTTTTAAGCTTGGTAATGAGTTGCAATTCAGCAACTTCTCTTTCCAGTCTATTTCTGAAATTCCTTTGCAATAAGACAGCTACTTTGAGATCTTGTATAGAGTGTCCTGGGAGATTGAAGTGCTCTCCTACTGGTTTCTCTGTCTTGTGATTCCTGATGTCAGATTTATGTCCATTTATCCTTTGGCGTAGGGTTTGGCCTGTTTGTCCAGTATAGAGAGCTGAAGGGCACTGTTGGCATTTGATGGCATACACAATGTTAGACGATGAGCAATTAAATAGTCCTGAGATGGTATGTTTGATGTTGTTGGGGCCAGTAATGGTGTTGTCCGGGTGTATGTGGCAGCAAAGTTGGCATCTGGGTTTATTGCAGGCTCTGGTGCCAGTGTCTGTGTTAAGGCTGGTCGTGGTATTGTTGTGGGTGAGGAGTTGTTTAAGATTGGGTGGCTGTCTGTAGGCGATGAAAGGTCTTCCTCCCAGAGCTTGAGAAAGAGAACTGTTTCAGTGTATCTGAAGAAGTGTGCATGCACACGAAAGCTCATACCAAGAACAAACTTAGTTGGTCTCTAAGGTGCTACTGGAAGGAATTTTTTTATTTTATTTTGTTTTGACTATGACAGACCAACACGGCTATCTACCTTTAACTGGAACTAAGGTAGGTAGCCGTGTTGGTCTGCCGTAGTCGAAACAAAATAAAAAAATTCCTTCCAGTAGCACCTTAGAGACCAACTAAGTTTGTTCTTGGTATGAGCTTTCGTGTGTATCTGAAGAAGTGTGCATGCACACGCACGAAAGCTCATACCAATAAACAAACTTAGTTGGTCTCTAAGGTGCTACTGGAAGGAATTTATTTATTTATTTTCAAATATGGAAGGGAAGATGTTGACTTTGATGGGGACTGAGCCTCCTCCCAAGCAAACTCTCGGCAGAGTCAAGTGTGTCAGAACAACTTCTCTCGAGGAGACACATCAGTCGGGGAGGCTCTTCGCGAAGGGGCAGGTGTGGGGCTGGCGAAGGTGTGGGGCTGGGAAAGCGCTCACACAGGACATCCCAGAAGGCATCCTCTTGCGATGGGAGCCCCATGTTGGGCAAGGACTGAAAGAGGGACATTTTGCTCCCCTGGGATCCTCTGGATAAATAAATAAAATGTCACACAGAAGGTACGTTCTGGCTGCTGTACATTTCAAAGCTGGGTCACAAACTGGATTGAATCGAGGAAGCGGATCTCAACCTCCCATGCAAAAGTGCCCTTCACCCGATGGAAGGCAGAGAAAGCCTCGGCCGGCCGAAGGCAGAGCCACATCCTCCCAGGATGGCCGCCTTGTGCTTCCTCCTGGCTTGGCTCTTCAGCATAAATCTGGAGGCTGCTATGAGTGGCACTGGCTGTGCGACCCCTGGAACGCCTGGCCTGGCCCCAAACTCGTGTTCTAGCTTCCTGAGGGATGGCAGATGCCCCCATCGGAAGGAACTCTGTATAGGGCATCTGGGATGGGGGTGGCCGCTATGATGACTGTACCACCTGCTCACCAGCCCTCAGAAAGTCTGTCTTAGGCACAGCAATTACAACAGGCCTCTCTATAAAATGGTTTGCCTTGCGAAACAGAGAACAAGTCTTCTCCAAAACAACTTCCAGGGTTGTTGTTGTAGATTCGCCTCAGCCAAGAGGAGAATGTTAAAGGCCAACTTTGTTTGTTGTGCATTTCGCAAGCAAGCGATCAGAAAGGTTCTTGCAATGAAATAAAAAAATTCCTTCCAGTAGCACCTTAGAGACCACCTAAGTTTTTTCTTGGTATGAGCTTTCGTGTGCATGCACACTTCTTCAGATACAGGTGCTACTGGGAGGATTTTTTAAATTTTGTTTCGACTACGGCAGACCAACACGGCTACCTACCTGTTCTTGCAATGATCAGTTAAACAAAAGAGGCGGGACTTGCAGCAAAAACTGTCCAACAACCAGACCAGATCCTGACCTTCTGAAGCACCAGCCAGAGCAAATGTTGCCCAACTCAGCTGGCAAGCGTGGGATCTGGAAGAGGAAGCCACGGCCAAAAATCTGGCCAGGCAGATGGGGGTGGGGAGGCTGGGACAGAAGGGCTTTGTGCTCCCAGACCATCAGCTATGAGGAAACCCACCCAGGCGCACCCTTCAAATTCCACGCATTGCACAAGGCTCAGAGAACGGAGGGCAGAGATTGCGTCAGGTGTGCAAAACTCCAGAGGCCTTCCTTCAACTCACATCCAGACTCTTTCCTTCTTTCTTTCTCTCCTTCCATTTTTCTTTTGCAAAGCACTGCTTGCCACCATCACCACCCTTTCTCAATTTATGCAAAGAAGAAAAAAAGCATGCAGTCTTAACTGTCCCAGTTGTGGAATCATAAAATCGATTGTAGAGTTGGAAGGGACACCGAGGATCATCTAGTCCAACCCCCTGCAATGCAGGAATATGCAGCTGCCCCACACGGGGATCGAACCTGCAACTTTGGTGTTATCAGCACTAAGCTTAAACCCACTGGGCTATCCATGAGGCCCGATCCTGGCTGTGAGACCCGTGACCAAGGTGGGGAGCTCAGAGGGCCTCCGATGCCCCTTCCCTGCACAACTGATGCCCAATAGCCCCCAGGGGACGGCCGCTTACGCCTCCTCGACTTATCCAGTACCGGTAGTTGAATTTCTTAGTGAAAGCCTTAAACTGAGCCGAGAGTAGAAAGCCTCGTGGCACAGCCCTCCGACTCCCAACTCGGCTTTGGCAAAGGCTTTGCCGTGTGGGCCAGGACGATATGCAAGTCAGGCTGCAAAGGGGAAGAGGTATCCCCGCGGTCAAGTGCACGGCTAAAGTTGGCTAAAGGTGTAGTCCCAGGACTCAGCCCCCCCCCCCCCGCTCGCCTTGGTGGCTGTGAGCAGGAGCAGAGCTTCCCAACCCGCCTTCCTGGGAGTGAGGTGGGCTGCCATTCCGCCTGTGCCAGGAAGCGGGGAGGCAGAAGCCCCCTCAGGTCTCGAAACCAGGCCAAAAGCCAGACTGAGATGGGGCCAGGTAGCCTGGTCATCTAGGCATGCCCTGAGCGGCCAGCTCAGCTCTACTTCCCCCGGCCTGGGAGTCTTGCAAGCGCAGACCCTCAAAGCTACAAATTCAACAACACCCAATGAGCGTCCAGGGCTCTCTCAAGTGGGCACCTTCAAATGCAGAAATTGCCTGGGCTTCCGGCCAACGTGCACTCAATACATGGGGCTGGGAACTTCCAGCATTTCACAATCCCATTTCCAGGCACACAATAACTGCAAATTCCCCTGCTCTTTCCAGGGGGTCAAGGGCCTCCACCCCTTCGGAAATCCTCCTCCCCTTGATTGGGCTCTTTCTCCGGAGAGCTGAGGGGCAGGAGTGACCCACATGTTAAAGGCTTTTGGCTGCTTTGCGGCGGCTGGTCCATTCCCCAGTCTGCCAGGCGGAGAGGCAAGTCCCGTTGGGACTCCCCTCTAAAGGAAGGGGGCAGCGCTTGGCATTCGGGGGTTTAGAGGAAAGGCAAGTGAGCGGCAACAGCAGAGAAGTGGGTAAGATTATGCCTAGCGAGAGCAGAGAGGGGAAAAAGCTCATGGGCATCCCATGATTCAGGACAGAGAAAAGAAAGCCCTGCACACAGCACAGTTAAACTGAGGAACTCCCTGCCGCAGGAGGCAGTGATGCCCACCAGCCTCCACGGCTTTAAAAAAGGATTGGGCAATTCATGGAGGAAAGCCCACTAGGCATGACAGACTAGGAACCGCAGGAGGGAAGGGAGCTCTTGTAATCTGGTCCTGCTCACAGGTTTTGCTTCAGAGCATCCGGTCGGCCGCAGGGAGAACAGGAGGCAGGACTAGATGGTCCCTTTGGCCTGATCCAGAAGGCTCTGCTTGTGTCCTTCTTGTTGGTTTTTCTTTATCTTAAAGTGGTCAGTAATGCTACTCAGGAACCATTATATCTCATTATACATGACAAAGCTATTTTTGGCCATGTCACCCATTGATTTTCCTGTAAGACCAATTGCAGTTGTTAACAGTCGTCAACAGGTTTATCACAGCTATCAGCCTATCACCCATTCCCACCACCCCTCTGAGTAATACCCCTCCCACCCTCTCACTATATATAAGGGTCTGGTGAATTCTGTTTCAGTGTATCTGAAGAAGTGTGCATGCACACGAAAGCTCATACCAAGAACAAACTTAGTTGGTCTCTAAGGTGCTACTGGAAGGAATTCTTTTATTTTGTTTCGACTATGGCAGACCAACACGGCTACCTACCTGTAACTAGAACTCAGGAACCAGGTTGGTTTCAGAAGTGTATGTTTGCAGTTTGACCTACTTAGCTGCACACCTCTGGTCTCTTGACTTTTTGCCTAATTAAAAGGGGAGTTACTTTCTGCACCATATGCAGGAAGGGATGTGATAGGATAATTGGTTAATTAAAACTGCATTTAATTTGATCAAATGTCTTGTCTTGTAAGCGGCCGGTGAGGAGGAGTGATGGCTTGCAGCATTTGGCTGTCATGTTTTCGAAAATAAAACTAAGAAAAGATCACAGAATCACAGAATCCTAGAGTTGGAAGAGACCACAAGGGCCATCCAGTCCAACCCCCTGCCAAGCAGGAAACACCATCAAAGCATTCCTGACAGGTGGCTGTCAAGCCTCTGCTTAAAGACCTCCAAAGAAGGAGACTCCACCACACTCCTTGGCAGCAAATTCCATTGTCGAACAGCTCTTACTGTCAAGAAATTCTTCCTAATGTTTAGGTGGAATCTTCTTTCTTGTAGTTTGAATCCATTGCTCCGTGTCCGCTTCTCTGGAGCAGCAGAAAACAACCTTTCTCCCTCCTCTATATGACATCCTTTTATATATTTGAACATGGCTATCATATCACCCCTTAACCGTCTCTTCTCCAGGCTAAACATACCCAGCTCCCTAAGCCGTTCCTCATAAGGCATCGTTTCCAGGCCTTTGACCATTTTGGTTGCCCTCCTCTGGACACGTTCCAGCTTGTCAATATCCTTCTTGAACTGTGGTGCCCAGAACTGGACACAGTATTCCAGGTGGGGTCTGACCAGAGCGGAATACAGTGGTACTATTACTTCCCTTGATCTAGATGCTATACTCCTATTGATGCAGCCCAGAATTGCATTGGCTTTTTTAGCTGCTGCATCACACTGTTGACTCATGTCAAGTTTGTGGTCTACCAAGACTCCTAGATCCTTTTCACTTGTACTGCTCTCAAGCCAGGTATCACCCATCCTGTATTTGTGCCTTTCATTTTTTTTGCCCAAGTGTAGTACTTTACATTTCTCCCTGTTAAAATTCATCCTGTTTGCCTTGGCCCAGTTCTCTAATCTGTTAAGGTCATTTTGAAGTGTGATCCTGTCCTCTGGGGTATTAGCCACCCCTCCCAATTTGGTGTCATCTGCAAACTTGATCAGGATGCCCTCAAGCCCATCATCCAAGTCATTGATAAAGATGTTGAATAAGACTGGGCCCAAGACAGAACCCTGTGGCACCCCACTAGTCACTTCTCTCCAGGATGAAGAGGAGCCATTGATGAGCACCCTTTGGGTTCGGTCAGTCAGCCAGTTACAAATCCAATGAATGGTAGCATTGTCTAGCCCGCATTTTACCAGCTTCTTTACAAGAATATCATGGGGCACCTTGTCAAAGGCCTTGCTGAAATCAAGATAGGCTACATCCACAGTGTTCCCTTCGTCTACCAGGCTTGTAATTCTGTCAAAAAATGAGATCAGATTAGTCTGACATGACTTATTTTTCAGAAACCCATGCTGACTTTTAGTGATCACAGCGTTCCTTTCTAGGTGCTCACAGACCGTTTGCTTAATGATCTGCTCTAGAATCTTTCCTGGTATTGATGTCAGGCTGACTGGGCGGTAATTGTTTGGGTCCTCTCTTTTCCCCTTTTTGAAAATAGGGACAACATTTGCCCTCCTCCAGTCTGCTGGGACTTCACCTGTTTTCCAGGAATTCTCAAAGATTACTGCCAGTGGTTCTGAAATCACCTCTGCCAGTTCTTTTAATACTCTGGGATGTAGTTCATCTGGCCCTGGAGACTTGAATACATCTAAACTAGCCAAGTGTTCTTGTACTACCTCCTTACTTATTTTGGGCTGTGATTCCCCTGCTGAATCATCTGCTCCATATTCTTCAGGTCGGGCATTGTTTTCTTTTTTGGAGAAGACTGAGGCAAAGAAGGTATTGAGGAGTTCTGCCCTTTCTGCGTCCCCTGTTCGATATTGTGGACAGCTTTTTCTTTCTACACTCCATTCACTGCGCACACTCTGTGTTGATGAAGAAGGTCAACACTTCTGTCCTCCTCCTTCTTCCCCGCCAGGACCACTGGGCTCAGGAGGCAGCCCTGTGCCAGCAGCAGCGCCAGGAGCCTGAGTGGTGGGAGAAGCAGCCCTGGGCACCAGCTTGGCCCACAACCCTCTGCTTATGTTGTCATGGAACCCCCAGGACCAAAGGCAGCGGTGGTTGTGGGTATCTGTCTGTCTTGGCAGACTGTGTCTGTGTGTGGGTGCCTCTGGGGGCGAAGTCAAACTGTTGAAGACTTGCAGCGCCTGCTGTGGCTTGGAAGAGGCCTGTGTTGTTGCATCTGGGGCAGGCGAAGGTGCCGGGCGGTTGTGCTGCTGCAGATGCACCAGGGCGTTTCCTCTCTCTGCCCCTCCCAGCCGTCATTCCTCCTCTGCTGTGGATGCACAGCCTGACTATCTCCAGGCTCCTCTATGCTCACCTGCAAGGGGTTCCCACATGGCGGGGCTGATGTTTGCAATGCAGAGCTGGTCTTCCAAGGATGTCTGGTGCCAGAAGCCAGCTCCCCACAGATCACATCCTGGGGGATCCTGCCATATTCCATTCTGTCGATGTGCAAACATGCTGGGAATGGGGGCTTGGAGAGCACATCTTTGCTTGAGGCTCTGCCCTGCCACGTGCTGCCCAAAATCTTCCTAATTTAGAAAGCATGGAGGCGCTGCTTCTGGCCAGAGGTTCTGAGGGGCATTTGGCCTCAAGGAGAAGGGGCAGACTGGACGCCCCCCCCCCGCGCGTCTGATCCAGCAGCCTCTGCCCATGTTCTGATGGAGCCTCCAGCTCCAGAGGCAGTCTACCCTGATCCCGGGGTTCCATGGCGCCCCCTTGAGATCGGGAGGCCTCTTCCAGCGGATCTCTCCCTCCCGGCGCCCCCGGAACCCCCAGCCCCGACCCGCCTCCAGGCAGCCTCTTCCGGGCTCTCAGGCACGTGACGCCGCAGGCCCCGCCCTTGCCCGGAGGAGGCCCCGCCCCCGGGGACGCAGCTGGGCTGCCGACGTGTCGCTGGAGAGGAGGAGCCATTCAAAAAAAAGGAGAGAAAGAGGCGCCACCTGATTGGCCGCCGCGAGAGCTGGAGAGGCGGGCGTCTGACGTCAAGAGGCAGATGACGTTCTTCTGTGGACGGGGCGAGTGGGAGGATCCGTAGCGAATGAATGGCGGGACGTCCCGCCAATCACACTCCGGACACTGGATTTCCCCCCCACCCCGTTTTTATTGGCCGGCTGACGAGCCAGGCGTGAAATAGCGGCGCGGCGACGGGGCACTTCCTCCGTCCTTCTCGAGCTCCACCGTCTGCAGGCCGAGGCCGCTGCACCGAAGCGGGGTTCTCCACAGCCCTGCAGTTCCCTGGCAGCTGCTCTGACCAATAAGGGCCTGCGGCTGGAGGCTGTTCCCTGCTCCAATTGGTCGAGAGGGCTTTGGGGGCGGGACGCTGCACTGCTTCGACCGGGGCGGGGCCGCGCAAGCGCACACGCGGGAAAGAGACGCGTTCCTCTGGGCGTGTGCAGAGTGCCGCTCGCGCTCTCAAGAGGGCGGAGAAGTCCTTGGCGGTGGTGCTGCGGAGGGGCCTCCGGGCTGGGCTGGGCCAGCTCCCCCGTCGCTGCTTCCGCGGCCAGGGGCGCTCTGCACATGGTCAGGAGTCCCATCCTGCAGCAGCCTCTACTTGGGCTCTTGAGAAATGGTGGGGAATTTTGGGGAATGGTGTATAATGAACTGGGGGGGGAAATGCTTGAAATAACTTTTGTTAAGAATCCAGAAGCTTTCTTATTAGGAATTACAGGTACCGAGATTCCGAAACAACAGAAAAGATTATTTATGTAGGCAGCAACGGCGGCAAGGATGTTATTAGCCCCAAAATGAAAAGATGCAACAATACCCTCCAAAGAAGGGCAAGCCAAAATGATGGGCCCTACCGAAATGGCAAAAGTTACCGTGAAATTAAGGAACCAAGAAGATAAGGACTTTGAAAAAGAATGGGGAAAATTTATAATGTACCTAAGAGAGCATTTGGAATATATATAAAAATAAAAAAATTGTCCAGTAGCACCTTAGAGACCAACTAAGACCCAGAACAAACTTAGTTGGTCTCTAAAGTGCTACTTTAGAGTACTTTAGCAACCCAGGTAGCGCTGTGGGTTAAACCACAGAGCTTAGGGCTTGCTGATCAGAGGGGCGGCGGTGACTGGGTGAGCTCCCGTTGGTCGGCCCCTGCTCCTGCCCACCTAGCAGTTCGAAAGCACGTCAAAGTGCAAGTAGATAAATAGGTACTACTCTGGCGGGAAGGTAAACGGTGTTTCCGTGTGCTGCTCTGGTTCGCCAGAAGCGGCTTAGTCATGCTGGCCACATGACCCGGAAGCTGTACGCCGGCTCTCGGCTAATAAAGTGAGATGAGCGCCGCAACCCTAGAGTCGGACACGACTGGACCTAATGGTCGGGGGTCCTTTTTAAAGTGCTACTGGACAATGTTTATATTTTTTTTTATATTTTGACTGCGTCCGACCAACACGGCTACCTACCTGAATCTAAGAGAGTATTGTAAGCAAATTAAAACGTTAGCTGGACTCTAAAAATCACTTATAAACAAAAGAAGCTACTGATAACTTAGACAAATAGAAACTGTGGAGAATTTATTGATATGTAGATCAAAGAATATTGGGTATACATTACATGAAAGGGGGGGGAGTCATGAGATTTGGAAACTCATGAAATAAGTATGGAAATGATGTTGAGACAAATTTGTACCTATAAAAACCAATAAAAAGGTTTCAAAAAAGGAAAAGAATTTGGAGCGAGGCCCAAGGACTCTTCCCAGCGTGCCACTTCCAGGGTGAGGGGCCGCATCCCGCATACCAGCGACTGAGGCTCCTAAGCAGCAGAAGGCGGCTCTTGGGCTAGGGGGCTTCCTTCCCAGAGGCGTCTGTTTATCAAGATCTGCCTTAAGCGTTGGCAGGGACCTCCATGGCCATGTTGCCCCACCTGCAGATCTGGCTTCCCTCGGAGGAGGGCAGGAGTCCAGCCCAACCAAGACAGGCCTGATGAGTTGCCACGGAACCGACATGGAACTTTTTGCTCCCGTTTATTCTGAATGCCTTCCAAATGTGACCTCTCGCCACACCCAGCAGCTCCCGATTAAAGGGCAGTGTTTGAGGACCGGGACATTCGCAGGGAAACCAACATTTTGTTGTTGTTTAGTCGTGTCCGCCTCTTCGTGACCCCATGGACCAGAGCACGCCAGGCACTCCTGTCTTCCACTGCCTCCCGCAGTTTGGTCAGACTCATGTTAGTAGCTTCGAGAACACTGTCCAACCATCTCATCCTCTGTCATCCCCTTCTCCTTGTGCCCTCCATCTTACCCAACATCAGGGTCTTTTCCAGGGAGTCTTCTCTTCTCATGAGGGGGCCAAAGTATTGGAGCCTCAGCTTCAGGATCTGTCCTTCCAGTGAGCATTCAGGGCTGATTTCCTTCAGAATGGATAGGTTGGATCTTCTTGCAGTCCATGGGACTCTCAAGAGTCTCCTCCAGCACCATAATTCAAAAGCATCAATTCTTCGGCGATCAGCCATCTCCAACTCCTCGAAAGATTCCATCAGCCGTGTCTCTGAAAAATTTGACACATCACTTGGGAAGACAGGCGAACTAATGCCAGTGTACTTAAAGAAGCAAAGATCACCAGTGTTGAAGCAATGCTTCTTCAACATCAACTTCGTTGGACTGGTCATGTTGTGCGGATACCTGATGATCGTCTTCCAATGCAACTACTCTATTCTGAACTTAAACATGGAAAGCGTAATGCTGGTGGTCAACCAAAGAGGTTGAAAGACTCAAGGCAAATCTTTAAAAATATAGTATAAACACAAACAATTGGGAGACACTAGCCTGCGAGCGCTCCAGTTGGAGAACAGTCTTGACCAAAGGTGTCATGGGCTTTGAAGACACTCGAACTCAGGATGCAAGGGAGAAACGTGCTAAGAGGAAGGCACGCTTGGCAAACCCTCACCGTGATCAACTCCTACCCAGAAACCAATGTCCCCACTGTGGAAGGACGTGTGGATCCAGAATTGGCCTCCACAGTCACTTACGGACTCATTGTTAAAACCGTGTTTATGGAAGACAATCTTACTCGGCTACAAGGGATCACCAAAGAAGAAGAAGAAGAAGTTTAATTGGTTTTATCCTAAGGATACAGAACAGAAGGCCCTTCTTCCCACAGTGCAGTGTTACACTGTGGAACTCACTCCCACAGGAGGCAGTGAGGGCCACAAGCTTGGATGGTTGGGAATCATACCGGTAGAATCGTAGTTGTAAGGGATCCCCAAACGTCATCAAGGACAACCCCTTCCATCCAGGAATCCTAACTAAAGCCTCCATGACAGACAGCCATCCAATCTCTGCTTGAAAACCTCCAAGGAAGAAGAGTCGCTCACCTGTCGTGGGAGTCTGATCCCCTGTCAAACAGCTCTCACTGTCAGGTAAGAACGCCTGAGGTTTAGTCGGAATCTCCTTTCTTGTAACTTGAAGCCATTGGTTCGAGTCCTACCCTCCACGACAGGATAACAAGCTTGTTCCCTCTTCCTTAAGGTGTTCAAAGAGGGCTCTCATATCTCCTCTCAGTCTCCTCTTTTCCAGGCTCCTTCAACCGTTCCTCATCAGGCTTGGCTTCTAGGTCCTTGATCCTCTTGGTTGCCCTCCTCTGCACATCTTCCAAATTGTCAACATCCTCCTTAAATTGTGCTGTCCAGAACTGGACCCAGGACTCCAGGTGTGGTCTAACCAAGGCAGAAGAGAGCAGGACTTGATCTCGACACTCCTACTTCTGTTGAGGCAGCCTAGAATAGCCTTAGCTTTTTTTGCTGCAGCATCCCAAGTATTGACTCATGTTCAGCTTGTGCTTCCCCAGGACTCCCAGATCCTTTCCGCATGTGCTGCTACTAAGCCAGGTGTTCCCCATCCTGTATTTCTGCATCTGACTCTTCTTGCCTAAGTGCAGAACCCCAAGTTGGAAAGGAGGACCAGACAAATCCCTGCTGTTTTTTCAGGGGTAGTATACCATCTATACATCATTACCCCTGAAAAAATAGCAAAAATGTATAGAACAGGCTCCAATAAGTGTTGAAAATGTAAAGAAAAAGAAGGCACATTTTTTTCATATGTGGTGGAATTGCAAAATAATCAAAAATTATTGGGCTATGATTCATAATGAAATTAAGAAAATGTTTAGGATAACATTTGCCAAAAGACCATAAGCTTTTTCACTAGGCATTTCAGGCCAAGATCTGCCAAGAGGAAAGAAGAAACTTTTTCTGTGTGCTATGACTGCGGCTAGGATGCTACTAGCCCCAAGATGGAAAGGTGATGAAATACCAACTAAAGAAGAATGGCTACAAAAACTGGTGGAATATGCAGAAATATGCAGAAAGACTCGGAGATCAAGACAATAGGGGATTTAAAAAAGATTGGGAGCCATTTATGTTGTATCTACAGAAACAATGTAAAGATATGGACTCACTAACAGGGTTTGAGTAAACACAATTAACAAAAAATAACAATATAAAGAACTTAATATGAACATAGCAAGCAGGGAAAGTCAATATGTAAACACCCAGAAGAGGAAGCTGAGGGAAGTTTGGGGGGGAGCTTGGGGAATGTGTTCTTTTTATCTTGGTGATCTGATATGTTGTTAGTATGATAAAAATTTAAAATGTAAAATTTGTAAAAAAATGTTGCTGTAGGCAGAGCCTCCCAAGCCCTGCTCCAGTGGCAGCCCCATAAGCAAGGTGGCCCCCCCACAGCCCAGCTCCCCCCCCACCTCTTGCGCAGGAAGACAGGGGCCCAGTAGTTCTTTCAGAATACTTTTATTTACTTTATTTATTTATTTTTTACATACATTTTGTCATGAGCACGGGGCTGCCTTGTCCTAGCCCAGCAGACAGGAGTGCTTGTGTCAGGTCCAGAGGGGCGGGGGGGGGTGTTGTCCAATGGGTGGAGCGGCTGTTGGCAGGAGCAGGAGGCGGCATGTTCAGCTGGGCCAAGGCTCCACACAAGTCTGCAGGGGGGTGGGCAGGCTCCCTGGGTCTGGAAGCAGCCGCTCTGGAGGGGGGGGAGGGCTGGCTGGCTCTTGAGGGCAAAGCACCAGCCGCTCAGCACAGGGCAGGAAGGGGGCAAGGCTGCCGTGCCCCCCAGCCATCTCTCTCTTCCCCCCCCCCCAACCACCACAAGTAAAAAGATGAAGATGGAGGGCATCTCAGTCTGGGAGGAGAGCCAGTGGGGGGGGGGGGGAGTGGCTGTGTCCATCAGGCATTCTCCCCATAGCAGAGCTGGGCAAAGGCATGGGGAATCAGCAGGCAGGCTATCCATAGCTGGCCAAGGGTGCTGGTTATCTGGGGATTGTAGAGTTGGAAGGGACCCCCAGGGGTCATCCATCCCAACCTCCTGCAGCCGAGTTGCTCTGGGCCCCCCATCAGAAGAGCTGCCCTGAAGCAACGCCTCTTCCTGCCGCCTGGGGGAAACTGGTCCGCAGCTCCTGCCTGGATGAGGAAAGCCGCCCCTCTTCCTTCCTTTGGATGCCCAGAAGCCCAGAAAGGAATCGTGGGATTGTAGAGTTGGAAGGGACCCCCAAGGGCCACCTAGCCCAACCCCCTGGGGGAGGGGAGGGAGCCGCCTGCCCATCTGCATGCCCAGAAGGCCGCAGCCGAGCCTCTCTCCCACCAGGCTGGGGGGCGGTTGTCCCCTCCTGCAACAACCAGAGTCAGAGAAGGGGGGAGGGGGCTGCCTTGGAGATAAAGTGCAGAGAGAATCCAGGGTGGGAAAGAGCAAGGGGCGAGGGAGGGAGGGAGGGAGGGGGCAGCTCTTGGGGTCCCAGACCCCCGTGATAGTTGGCAAGGGGGGTGGCCAGAGCCTCTGAAGCTGGCAAGCGGCTGCTGTGGGGCCCCCAAAGGGAGTTCTCCCCCCCCACCCCCCAAAAAGAGTCCTTGGAGAAGCCAAGCGGGCAACACTCCCTCCCCACCCCCAGAAAGCCCCCCGCCCTCAGTGCACCTATAGCTGCCTCGATAGCGATTGGCACCGTCACACTCAGCTGCCAGAGCCCCCCGTTGAGGGTCCAGCCCCCCACCCGAGCCCATCGTCCTTAAGGCCAGCAGGTGGGCGGGAAGGGGAAGCCCCGCGGCCCCCTCCCGGGCCCAGCCTGCCCCCCGGGGCTACTGCAAGTAGCGGTAGGCCTTGAAGCAGTGGTTGCCAGAGTCGGCCACCACCACATGTCCGTCAGACGTCAGCGCCAAGCCCTGCGGCCCATAGAGGGGGTCTGCCGTGGTGTTGATGTAGGACAGGAAGGAGCCTGCGCTGTCGAAAACCTGGAAGGAGAGCAGCCGGGGGTCAAGGAGAGGCTGGGGGGAAGGACCCCCCCCCCAATGAGGTGGTCCATTTACCCAGGCTAAGACAGGGTCTTTTCAGTTTGCAAAGGGGAAAAACGCAGGCGTTTTAATTATGGATATTGGGGAGTGGGCTGCCAGGGGGGGGAATTCCCCTCCCACCATCTCAGCTCAGGATCATTTGACTGCCAGGTGGCTCAAGAACAAGACTCCAGGCAAACCTTTAGGGAGCAGCTGAAGGCAAGAGAAGATGGTTGCAGAGCATGTGCGGAGTGCAGCCGCTGGGCTTGGAGTGGGACTGCTTTGAGGTCAGAAGGTGAAGACCCCTGGGGCTTTGAGGTCTCTCTCCTTCAGAATCAATTGCACACCCACCCATGGGGCAGGCTCATTGCCCCCCCCTCCCTCCTCTTCCCTTCACTGGCCCCCAGTACCTGGATTCGGCTGTTGCCCCAGTCGGCCACAATGATGTTCCCATTGGAGTCCACGGCGACCCCCGTTGGGGCGTTGAACTGCCCATTCCCCTCGCCATGTGAGCCAAACTTGAAGAGAAACTCTCCATCAGCACTGTACACCTGGGGGGGGCAAGAACAGGGTTGGCCAAGTGCCCCTCCCCTTTGGCATCCCTGCCCTCCCTGCCCCACTGTTCCTCTTGGGCTGTGCGATGGGAGGGGAAGGAGGGGCCTGGCCTGGCCCAGACATTGGGCACTGAGTCCCCTCCTGCCCCCAAAGGGACGAGCAGGATGGCGTGCAACACTGGTGTCAGCAGTGGGATGGCATGCTATATAGCCGACCCTCCAGATACGAAATTAATTCGTCCCAGGGGTCCGTACTTACCCCGAAAAGTCCATATCCAGAGGCTTCTGTGCAAGCGCGTGGCAAAACCCCAAATTACGTTACCAAACCTGAGGTACCACTGTAGTACATGCTACACTGACTGGCAGCAGCTCTCTGGGGCAGCAGTTTTCCTGCAGCCGTAACTGGAGACGCCTTTGGGGACTGACTGGGAAGGACCTCCCCCCAATGGAAAGAGGCTGAGGGGCCTGGCCTGCCCCAGACACTGCGCACTGGATTTTCCATGCACCCAAAGGAACAAGGCTTTGTGGGGGCCGGAAGATTTTGCCCACTTTAGTAAGCTGTTTGTTTCTTGCAGCATTGCAAGACTTTCTCAAAGCCGAGAGACCCCCTCCGGCCCCCTCAGTCCAGCCGCTGTTTGATTTCGCTTCGCTGGGCACCCAAATCCAGACCGACCAGGAAGCCCCTTCCATGCCTCACATTAAAACCAGTCCGTTCCCTCTACAGGGCAGGGGGAGCCCCTCAGGGGGAACTGAGAGGAAGATGCCTCAATGCCCCACTGAGCCCCCACCCACCAGGACCAGCCCAGGGCATTTTGCCACTTGAGGCAAAACAAAAACCAAAGGGGCAAGAGAGCACAACCCGCTCCCAGCCCCACTGAGGGAAATGGGGGAGGGGGGCGCTGGGCTGAAGTGCATTAGCAGAGGAGGCAGGCAGCCCCCTCCCCGCCTGCCAGGAATCCGCTCTGAAGGCCACGTGGGGTGGATCCTGCCGGGGATCCGCTCTTGCTCACCTTCACGGAGTGGTTGTGGAAGTCTGTCACCACAATCTCGTTCTTGTTGTTGACGGCGACAAAGTGCGGCCCTGAGGAGAGGAGAGGGAGGGAGAGGGAAGGAGACTTTGCTTGCCCCCCCCCAGGAGGGGGCTGTGGGTGTCAGAGGTCAAGAGGGGCAGCGGTGGGGGGTCAGGCGAAGACCATGCGGGAGAGTTGGGGCCAAATCCACGTGGCCACAAGGTGGCAGGATTCCCAATGGATCTTTCAGTGGATCTCTCTTTCTCTCTTTCCAAAATCCCCCCCCCCAACTGAAAAGTGAGGCCCTCAACAGACAAGCCGCCTGTCAGGGATGTTGTAAGTTGCGATTCCTGCATTGAAGGGGCTGGACTAGATGAGCCCTGGAGTCCCTTCCACCTCTGCACTTCTATAAGGCTACAATGACTTCCTCCACCTGCTTCTTTATTGCTAAGAAGGAACAGCACCTGAGAGCGTCTGGATCAGGCCACGCCATGTGGGTCAGCCTGGGGAGGCTCGATCCTTTCTCCTCACACTCTTTCCCCACCAAAATCGCACCCCAACGTGCAGTTTGCTGGACAGGCAAATGCTCAGTTTCCAGCAATGACAGTCGGGTCGTCATCCCACAGTTTTGTCACAAGAGGTGGCCTTTATTTACAGGAAATTGGGAGAGAGATTTCTCTCCAAGGAAGGAAGGAAGGAATATACAGTGGTCCCTTGGTTCTCAAAGGCCTTGGGACTCAAACAACCTGGAACCCAAACACTGCAAACCCAGAAGTAAGTGTTCTGGTTTGCAAATTTTTTTTGGAAGCCGAACATGCTCCGTTTTGAGTGTTACGCTGAGGTCTGTCTGTTTTTGCTATTTATTTTGTGTTTTTGTGGCTCTTTTTTTGTTTTGTTTTTGTGACTGTGTGGAACCCAGTTCAGCTATTGATTGATTGAGTGACTGCAGTACATTGTCTACTGCTTTCATTATATGGATTGATGGTCTCATTAGATAGAAAAAATCATGTTAAATTTTTGTTCTAGGGGTTGCTTTTAAGAGTCTGGAACGGATTAATCCATTTTGCATGACTTTCTATGGCAGTCATGTCCAACAGGTAGATCGTGATCTACCGGTAGATCACTGGGCGTCTGTGGTAGATCACTGGTAGATCACTGGCTCGCCCCAAAGAAGCTGAACAACTTTGGCTCCTCTAAAAAAAGCTCAACAATTTTGCCCTGCCCTCCTAAAAATGGGGCTTTCCTCCTCCCTAAAGAAGCTTAACATCAATGCCCTGCTGAACCCCAAAAAACCTGGGCTTTCCTCCTCCCTAAAAAAAGCTTAACAACCTACCCCCCGAAAGGGGGTAGATCACTGCCAGTTTTTAACTCTGTGAGTAGATCACAGTCTATTAGGAGTTGGCCACCCCTGTTCTATGGGAAAGCGCGCCTTGGTTTTGGAACGCTCTGGTATTGGAACGGACTTCTGGGACGGATTCAGTCTGAGAACCAAGGGACCACTGTCCAAAGCAGCCTTTCTGCATCTCAGTGGGTTGGACTGGAAGACCTTTGGGGGGGGGGGTCCCTTCCTGCTCTACCATTCTGATTCTTTTGAGGTTGGGCTTCCACCTGTCAGGCATTCCTCGGCTGCGCTCCCTGCATCACGGGGGGGGGCCTTCCAACTCTACCTTTCCGGGGGGGGCACAGGCAGAGGCATGTTAGTCACCACACCAGCCACCAGAAGGGTTAGTGGCAGGGAAGAAACCCCCCTGCCGGCCACGAGGAGCCCGTGGCAAAGGAGCAAAGCCCAGCGACAGAGCAGAGAGCACAGCAAAGGGGTCCGGGCAGCTCTGGACCCCCGGCAGGGCTGGCCCCAGAGGCGGGCGGCAGAGAGCGCTCACCAACCGGGCCCCCCAGCCAGCTTGGCCCCGGCAGAAGCCCAAGGCATGCAGTAAGAACAGGGCACCTGGCGTGGATTACCATCGAGGGTACCTGCAAACTGGCGCTCCGCGGTGCCGCGGCTGCCAAACTTGGTCACCAGCTTCCCGTTGGACTGGAAGATGAAGACGCAGCAGGCCTTGTTGTCCACCACAATGATGTGGCCGTTGCGGTCCACGGCCACCCCCTTGGGGCCCATCAGGCGGCCGGCTCCGATTTTGGTCTGGGGGGCAGAGGGGGAAGCAGAGGGAGAGATAAACGGGGGGGGGCAACACCCTACCCATTCCCAGCGGGGGCCCGTCAGGTCAGGGAGGAGCCCGTGTGACAAGGAGACAGAACTGGGTGCCCCACATTCAACCCACCCCCCTGGGTGGCATCTCCAGGGGACGGGAAGGTCAAGGAGAGGAGAGACGCTGCCAGCCAGGGCAGGCATAATGAGCCGAGAGCCTGAGCTGGCCTAAGGCCCCAACTGTGACCCCCACACACATGGGGTCTAGATTTGGGGTTCAGCCTTCAGCTCTGGCCCAGACTACCTGGGCAGGTGTGGAGCAGCTCCCTCCTTAGAACCCAGTGGGGACATTGGGTTAGTCTAACCACCAGGTCCTCAATGGGACCCCCAAGCCCACCCCGAATATCCTGGACCCACTGAGAGGGCTGCAGAGCTGCTCAGGGCACCTGAGGTCCCGCATGGCCCTGCCCAGGGAGTTCTACTGGGGGCCGGCGGATCCCCCAGAGACCCTTTGGGTGCCCCATTAATGCAGCCCCCGGGTAGGGGGAGCGGAAATCCCCCCTGCCGCCACCACCTCCTCCTCCCTTACCTTGAACTTGCCCTCGGGGGAGAAGATGCTGACCCAGCGATTGTCGTAGTCCGCAATGATGATGTCTCCGTTGAGGTCCACGGTGACCCCCGTGGGGCGCTGCAGCTGGCCTGGGGAGCGGCCCCGCACCCCAAAGCGCAGCCGGAACTGGCCCTCGTTGGAGAAGACCTGCGCCAGGCGGGAGAGGGAAAGAGAGCGTGAGGGGGCAGCCCCATCGCTCTCCCCACGGGGGCCTTGGAGGGGGGGCAGGGGCAGGGGGCTCCCTACCTGCACACACTGGTTATTGCTGTCCGCCACCACGATGCGCCCGCTGCCAGAGGTGGAGATGCCCTGCAGGTTGGTGAACTCGCCCTTCTCCCGACCGCGACTCCCTGCAGCCGGAGGGGGGGGCACAGCGGTGAAAAGCAGCCCCAGATCTCACGCAACCCCCCAGGAAGCAGACACCCCACGCCACCCCACCCCATAAGAATGAAGGAATTGGGAAGATTGCTACTGAAACAGGGAGGGGGCTGCTCCCACAGTCGAGACACAGCGGAGAAACCTCCGGAAGGAAGGAATCGGGTTCATGTGCGCAGTTGGTTGGAAGGCGTCAGGAATATGGCAGTTACCATTTTCCACACTACAACTCCCATGATCCCTGGCCTGTTTGCCCTGATGGGAGTTGGAGGTCCAGAGGTGCCTCACGTCAGACATAGAAGGTGGTTGGTATGTTTTTATTTTGATTACCGGTATATATTTTGTGTTTCTTATTCCTTTTTTTATTAGGAAAATTTCTCACTTAAAGGGCTGAGAAATTTTCATAAGGATCTTTTTTTAAAAAAAATAAATTGTTGAGGAAATGCAGAGTAGCGCATTTAAAGTTTGGAGAAATGAGGATTTTACATAAGCAACCTGGGCAGATGTGTCTATCGCTACTCATCAGTCAGTCCTGGTGCGATCAGCTTGTTTAGGAATGCAGTCCTACTCTAATTCCACCTCTGAAGCAAAGAACATCTGAGCTCCCGGGGAAAAGTTTGGGTTACAAATGGAATAGCTGGCGAAATTGGAAGGAGGCCATTCTGAGCCACTGGGTTGCATCTAACTAAGTTAGACTAAGCACGGAACAAGTTCCTCATGCCCATTAATTTCAATAGGTCTACTCCAAGTAGAATTTAGTTGGAATAATATTGTTTTTGCCCAAAAAAAGATAGACTACCTAAAGCAGCAGTAGCCAAAATGGCATCCTCCTCCATATGTTGGACTCCATCATCCTATGTTGGACTCACATTAGCCATACTAGTTGAAGCCGATGGGAGCTGCTGTCCATAAACCAATGTTAGAAACTGGGATATGAAAGCTAGGAACTAAATGGCACCTTCAGTCCAGGTGATGTGGATTTTGTATACTGTGAGTTCCAGACATGCTCTCCCCATCTGGAGCGTCCATTGCACAGTTCAGGCGCCAGGCAAAACCGCCGATAAAGACCACTTGGTGGCCTTGAAAATGGGCTTGTGGGAGAGGCGTTGTTGGTTTGTTTCCATTTCTTTGTGTCCTCATGCTGTGTGTTTATGCTGCGAACCGCCGTGCGGTCCTTTCTCTTCTGCCTTTTTTATATATAGATTCAGTAGCTGTTTTCATTTCAGTAGATTATAAAAAGATACTTTGTAAGGGGTTTGCATTTTTGCATATCTTTGAAAAGCAATAAGGTAATAAATAAGTAAAAGAAGAAGCTAAGAAGAGCCAGCATCCTGTTCTCCCAGCGGCAGACCAGTGGCCCACAATGGGAAACTGGCAACCAGGATCCGAGCGCAGGAGCATCGCTCTTCCCTGCTGCCGTTTCCAGAATCTGGGATTCTGGAGCATTGCTGCCTCCCATCTCGTGATTCAGGAGCGGTGCCAGGCAGCTGCTGGGTGCTGTGCCCGTGTAGAAGGACAGCTCCCCCCAGGCAGGCCCGGCGCTTCCATTTAGGCGAACTAGGCGGTTGCCTAGGACGCCAAAATGGAGGGGGCGCTGGCCATCCTACCCGCCGCCGCCCGCCGCCGCCCGCCGCCCCAACCAGCGGTGGAGCGAGCAGGTTGGGGCGAAAACCGCGGCGCCGGCACCAAAATGGAGGGGGCGTTTGCCAGCCTGCCCCTCGCCCCCCGCCGCCGCCCGGTGCCGCCCCGCCCCCAACCAGCGGCGAAAATCGCGGCGGCGCGTGGCGCGTAGGGGGCGGGGCACCGTATGTCATTGCGCATGACTACGGTGCCCCGCCCCCTCGCCTAGGGTGCCAGAAACCCTGGCACTGGTCCTGCCCCCGGGCCTCCCTTTGGGCCTCTCCCCCCGCGCTGCCCCCCGAGCGACTGACCCACGCGGAAGATGAGCTCATCCTCGATGGGGTTCTCCTTCTTCTTGCTGCTGCTGTACATGCTGGAGGGGCGCCGCACGGCCTTCTGGCGGATGTGGCCGCTGCTGGGGGACTTGACGCGGCGCTTGACGTCGTCCGGGGAGGGCGGGACGTCGGAGGCCTTGACGGCCTTGACCCGGAAGGGGCTGCCGCGGATGGGCTGCCCGTAGAGGCGGATGGAGAGCAGGTGGTCTCCCTCGTGGCGCGGCGTGTAGAGCAGCTCGTAGGTGCCGTTCTTGTTGTCCAGCACCTCGTGGCCCAGGGCCGAGCCGTCGGGCGCCGTGGCCTCGGCCTGCAGGCAGGCGCTCCCGCTGCGCACCAGCTCCCCGTCCTTGTCCTTGGTGGTGACGGTCAGCGAGGCGGCCTGGCCCACCACCGCGTGGCGCAGGCCCTCCCCCGTGGCCACCGTCTTGTGGGCGATGGCGCTGGTGGTCAGCAGGACGCCCAGGTTGAGGATGGACTTGCGCACGCCCTCCGTCTCCACCACGTAGTCCACCTGGGCGTTCTCGTGCGGCTGCTCAGGGAAGTCGCGGCCGGCCAGCTCGCTCAGCCGCTCGGTCATCTGCTTCTTGACCAGCAGGACCTCCGTCTCGGAGCCGTGGTCCAGGGCCTGCTCCGTGAAGCTGCAGCTGCTCAGGATGTTCTCCTGGCCCTGGCGGAGCATGTCCAACTGCGCCTGCAGCACCTGAGAGGGGAGGAGGGAGGAATCAGAGAACGGGTGGGCCGGGAGGGACCCCAAGGGGCATCTAGTCCAGCCCCCAACAATGCAGGAATCGCAGCTCAAGAATCCCTGGCCAGCACAACCAGTTCAGTGCCACACAGAGCCCAAAGTCCATCCCTGTCCCTGACAGATTCATTCATTCATTCATTGAATTTATATACAGTGGTACCTTGGTTTAAGAACACCTTAGTTCAGTGATGGCTAACCTTGACACTCCAGATGTTTTGGGACTACAACTCCCATCATCCCTGACCACTGATCCTGTTAGCTAGGGATGATGGGAGTTGTAGTTCCAAAACATCTGGAGTGTCAAGGTTAGCCATCACTGCCTTAGTTTATGAACAACTTGGATTAAGAACGCTGCAAACCCAGAAGGAGGTGTTTTGGTTTGTGAACTTTGCCTTGGAATCAGAACATGTTCTGCCTCCTGTTGAGGGTGTTCCATTTGTCAATGGAGTCCCCCGCTGCTATGGCAAAGCACGCCTTGGTTTAAGAAGGCTTTGGTTTAAGAACGGACTTCCGGAACGGATTAAGTTTGTAAACCAGGGTACCACTGTATCGCCCTATACCCGGAGGTCTCAGGGCAGTTCACAAAAAAAGATCACAATATATAAAAGCAAAATAAACGCAATAATCCAACAACACCCCCCCAAAAAAGAGCCACATTTTAAAGGGTATAGGATGTTGATTAGGGCAGCCAAAGGCCTGGTTAAAAAAGAACGTTTTTGCCTGGCGCCTAAAGGTGTGTAATGAAGGCACCAGGTGAACTTCCCTGGGGAGAGCGTCTCACAGACAGGGAGCCACTGTAGAGAAGGCCCCGTTCTCCTGTTGCCACCCTCTGCACCTCTCAAGGAAGAGGCACACAAAGGCCATCTAACCTCTCTTTAAAAACTCATGGAATCGTAGAGTTGGGAGGGAACCCAAGGTTCATCTAGTCCAACCCCCAAAAATGAAGAGCCAGCGTTGGGGGGGGGGGTGACAGAGCCTCCGCTGGGATTTGGGTGCGGGGGGCACACAGCAGGTGGCGCTCACCCCAGTAGGCAGAACAGGTGGAAAGGATGGGGGTGGGGTGGCCTGCGTCAAGCACTTCCTTCCCTCCAGGGGGGCTCATTCAGGCTTCCCCCATCCCAAGTGGCTCCTGTAAATGGGGGGGGGACACACATCACTGCACGTGGCCTAGCGGTTAGATTTTCAGACTAGGACCTGGGAGAGACGAGGGTTCGAATCCCCCCACTTGGACATGACACTCGCTGGGTGACCCCGAGGGGCGAGTCGCTGCCTCCTCTCAGCCTAGCCTACCTCACAGGGTTGTTGTGGGGATTACATGAGGAGGGGAAGAAGCTTGGAGGAAAAGGTGGGGCAGGGATGCAAGGAATAGCAAATGCAGCCCCAGTAGAGCGGAGAGAAAGCACCCAGGGCAGGGCCTCCCCCAGAATGATCTGCCCTTTGGCCAACCAGCCATGCGAGGGAGGGGCTGGCCACCGGCCAGTTGGGGAGGGGAAAGGCAGCCGGGGTGGGTGGGGCTGGATGTTGCCGCCCTAGAGACGCACTTCATTGTTTCAAAGAACAATGGTTTACAGAGGCCTGTATTTACATTCTGCCTGAACTCTCACAAAGAGCTGCTTGTGGTGGCTGCAAGTCCCCAGCGCCCCGGGTGGAATCTCAGCCAGGCCTGGCCCCCGGAAGAAGCAGAGAAGAGGGCCTCTAGGCATGTGCAGAAAGACATTGCCCCATCCCCATCCTTCAGAGTCTCTGAAACAGCACATGGGAAGAGGCTCCGGCACACCTTTCTGAGCTCTGGCGCTCAGCGCAGGGCAGCATTGCCCTGGCCACGGCTCACCTTCTGCTTGGCTCCACACAGGGCCTCCAGGTCTCGCACCAGCAGCCCCTTCCGCTGGTGCAGCGCCTTCTCCAGTTCGGCAAACGTGCTCCCGATCTCGGCCACGGCATCGTTCTTGCGCTCCACCAGCTGCTGGCTGATCTCGGAGACCAGCCCGATGGCCGTGGTCAACTGAGGCAGGCTGGGGGGCAGGAAAGAGCGGGGTGTCAGTCCAGCCCCTGCCTGCAGGTGCTGCCCCTCCAGCTCCTCCTGGGCAGCGCCACCCCCGCCCACCCCCACCCCGCCCAGGGCGGTACCGGCTCTTGATGGCCTCCAGCTGCTGGCGCAGGGAGGCCTTGTGCTGCTCCACCACGTCCCGCAGCGGCACCGTCACGTGCTCCCGGTGCTCCCCCACCGTGCACTCGTGGCACATGGCTGTCTCGCACGACTCGCAGTAGTACTCCATCATCTGGCAGGGGGAGGGAGGGAGGGAGAGAGAGGTTAGAAACTGGGATATAAAACCAGGGTTTCAGTTGCCGCAACGGAATGCCCCGGCGCCCCACTGATCAGCTGATTTGCAAAGTGGGCGCTGCGCCAATCAGTTTTTTAAAAAAAAAATATGTTTTATTATGCTTAAACACCAACAAAAAAAACCCCATACATTTACGTCATTTGTTACAAAATTAACAAAAAATCAACTTGTATGTTCTCACAATAAATCTTCTTAAAGTACATCTGGTCTCCATACTTCATTTAATATTTACTAACTGATTGCATAAACCTATCCATTCATTTTATAAGAAAGTATTATTTTTTCTGTGTCCTTCTTTCTTGCTTAGCACAGCTACAGAAGTTATTCGCAGGCAGCGACCGAGTTCATACTGCAACAACTGTTCTTCAGATATGTTTTGAAAACTTCCCATTTTGCAATAAGTATTTGTTTTGAATTATCTTTCATTTTTTCAGTTAATTTGGCTAGCTCTGCATATTCAACTAATTTTTGTAACCATTCTGACCTGGAAGAGATTTTATCACTTTTCCAATTCGTTGCTATTAGGATTCTTGCAGCAACGGTGGCATATAGAAAAAATTCTCTAGGAATGTCTGGTCCTGTAATTCTGAGTAGAAAAGCTTCTGGGTTTTTTATAAATGAAAGCCTAAACAGTTTTTAAAGTTTTCTATAAAGCGCGCTGCACGGATCCGTTGGCTTCCCCCACAGGAAATGCCTCTTTTGGTGCTCCGCAGGCAGATCAGCACCAGAAGGCGCATCTGGAGGTGCTGCGCTGCCCCGCAGATCAGCTGATCCACACAGCAGCATGGCATCAAAAGACGAGTTCCTTTGGGTGCCGTGCTGCCCCACAAGCCAGCTGACGGGTGCGGCATGGCTGCAATGCCAGCCAGCCAGATGGAGATGGTAGTCGCCAACCCTGGCGACAAGACATCGCCACTTCCTCGCAAAAGGCTGGTTACCTGTCGCAAAATGTGACTGGCACCCAGTTAGTTTCAGATGCAGTGAGGGGTTGGCCCATTCCCCCACCAACCCAAGTCCAGACCCCTCGAGCCAGTGCCAGAACAGGCCCCTCCCTCCTGACTCGGGGGGCAGGGAGGCAGCCGGGTCCCCCGCCTGTACCCTCTGGGGCTCCCACCCCAATGCAAGCAGAGGACCCACCTTCCCCTCGTGGTTGGGGCAGGAGAGAGACTTTCCGGGCACGGCGCTGACCGAGTCCAGCATGGCGGCGGCCGCGTCTTCGTGGCTGGCGCTGTCGGGCTGGCGCTGCAGCACCTCCATGAGGTTGGTGATGAAGAAGTTGTTCTGCAGAGCGGCCACGCCCTTCTCGGGCAGGATGGAGGTCTGGCGGCAGACGGGGCAGGAGAGGGTCAGGCTCTGGGGCGGGATATAGTTCTGGAGACACCTGGGGCAGAGCAGGCAAGACGAGACACGGGGGTCAGGGGGCCAAGCACCCACTGCTGGGGGGGGCAAGGAAGGCAGAGATGAAGCAGGGGAGGAAGTGGCAAGCAGGGGGGGCATGGAAGGGCAGAGGCGAGGAGGAGGGGGAGACAGACACAGAGGTGAGATGGCCCCAGGTGGGGGTGGGGGTAAAATGAGTGGGGCTGAGGAACGACTGAGCACTGCTGTCTGTGGGGTTGGGGGTCCCTTTCCAAGTCAGGCCTGTGCCCCTCACCTGCCTCCTGTGGGTCAGCCAGGGAGGCCAACCTTGCCCTAGAGGCAGATATCTCTTTCCCCGATTCCTGCATGGCAAGGGGTTGGACTTGATGACCTTTGGGGGTCCCCTTCCTTCCAACCCTACAATTCTGCAGCCGGCAAGCCTCCTGGGACTTGAGCTGCAGGGGGTCTGTTGGGGGGGCAGCTTTGCTCAAGGCCTCTCCCCACTGACTTCCAGGAGCACAACCCACCCCCCAGATCTTCAAGGCCAACTTGGGGTTTCCCCCCTGACCCTCCCAGCAAATCCCCTGCCCCTCCCCCCCAGGCAGAGCCAGGCAGCCGCTCTTCACCTGCAGCCCCCCCACCCCCACCCCAAGCAGCCTGGGGGGGCACAGCACCAGCCCCCCTTTACTGGCTCCTCTCTCAGGTGAGAAGCCCCAGAAACACCGTCTCTCTCTCCAGACCCCTCACTACTCTTGGTTTACCCCAGCCCCCCCCTGCACCCCAGTGAGGTCACCCCTTGGGCGGGAGGCAAGACCATCTGCAAGGCCACAGGGACTGGGCACTGTCCGCCCCCATCCAGGAGCCGGCAGTGGCTTCCCAGATCTGAGCACAATGCTGGAAGGGAGCCAGCCCCAAGTTGGCTCAGGGTGGGCGGGCGAACCAACCCAGCCCCTCCCCAGACGGCCCAGGCACATGCTCTGCCCCTCCAGTGGCAAGGGGTCCTTCTCCTCAGACGAAGGCTCAAGGGGCATTAGACCCAGAGAGAGCGCATGAAACCCAGGACCCACTGCAAATGGAAAGATCACAGGAATCAGCTCCCCTTGGCATCTGCACAGGACGGTGGGCAACTAACCCCCCCCCAGCCTCCCCCGCTGACCCTTCTGCCTGGCATGTTGAACAAGCTCAGCAAATTCAGGAAGCTCATCTCCCCATCCATCCCCACCCGCCTGCATCCCCCAAGGGCCCCCCACCCCACCCCGGCTGTACCAGGTCGCCATCCTTTCCCCCACCCCCAGCCTTGAGCCCCCAATCTGCCCCTCTGCTCAGAGGGCGAACTCCAGGCCTCTTTGACCTGGGCTGGCATTTGGCTTCCTGGCCTACCGGTATTTACAAACTACCAATATAGCGTCTGCTTGCTTCCTGCCAGCGTCTGTCCCTTGCCTGGCTTGCCAAGGAGGTGGCAGAGGGTGGCAGCAGGCGACAGACGTTGAATGTGTAAAGAAGCAGAGGCAGAACCAGCATAGCTGACTCTCCCCTGCTTCACTCCCCCCCCCCGCCCCCCAAGGACAACCAAGCCCAGCAAGACTGCTGCTCACCCCTCTAGAAACCCCTGCAAGGAAGGGGGCCCAGTGCCAAGGTGGCCACTCTGACGGGCACTGCCAGGGCCAAACTGGGCATGGCTGCCAGGCTAATGGCCAGCACCAGGCTAGAGAGCTTGTAGCCCAGAGACTTATGGCTCTGTAGCCATTTCCCAACGACAGGAACCTGTGAATGACCCAGGACTGTTTTGCCGGGGGTGTGGTGCCCATGAGCCCCTCCCTGCCCTTCCTTTGTTCCCACTGAGAAAGGCCCCTGAGTCAGCGCCAGAGCTCTGGATCCAGATTCTCTGTGGTGCCAGATTAGGGCGTGTCCTCCAGAGCCTGCATGGAATTGCTCACAAGCTACTAGAGGAGGCTTCCTCAACCTCGGCCTGCCAGATGTCTTTGGCCTACAACTCCCATGATCCCTAGCTAGCAGGTCCAGTGGTCAGGGATGATGGGAATTGTAGTCTCAAAACATCTGGAGGGCCAAGTTTGAGGAAGCCTGTACTAGAGACTGGGAAGGCGGAGCCCAGAGCGATCCCGGCATGAAGGGGTTTTTCAGAGGGTCCCCACTGCACACCCCCCCTACAGCATCACTGGCAGCCCCCTGCCCTTGTGCCCCAGCTCAGAAAGAACCAGGTGGGAGTCCTGCCGTGATGCAGCAGCAGAAAAGGCCAACACCATTGTTCCAAGGGATCCAAGAGCCACTCAGGCAAACCCCTGCAGAGGGTCCGGCATTATCTGCAACTGGATAATTATAATAATTTATTATTTATACCCCGCCCATCTGGGCAGCTTCCAACAAAATATTAAAAATACAATAAAAATGCAAACTCAGCAGGGGGAGGGGCCAGAAGCAGTGAGGACGGATCCTGCAAGTATACAGCCATGCTGATATGTGAATAGTGTATGCCTTTAAGTTAGGATTTGCTAATATATTACATTTCAATAAAAAGCTATTTTTTATATAAAAAAGAGAACGGAGGTGCTTCGTGGCCTCTGTCCTTCCCCAAGGCAAAACAGAAAGGTGTCTGTCAGGCTGCGCTGCAATTTAGAGCCTGGTCCCCAGAAACAAAGTGCTCCAGGACAGACGCCGAAAACAACAGCCCCCCCACCCCACCCGTTCCTGTCACTGGCAGTCCCCGGTTGAAAGCGCTCCAAGGGGCCCTTGTGGCCTGCAGCCCATCCTGGCCAGGGACCCAAAGTCCCCTCCCAGGTCACCTCCCAGAGTTCCTCCGTAGCAGCAGCCACACGGCAGGCAGGCACCCAGATGGCGGCTGCATCTGCCCCACCACCGCAGGGCCGAACAGCACCGCTCCAAACGCCCGGGGCACATCCCCCCATGTGACAGATGCCGCCGCTGCCCTCCTTGCTTCACCCTACATAAGGCAAGCAGGAAGAAGGATAAAGGGGCACAAGTCTGACATGGGCATCTTCCAAAGCCAGGGGCTGGACCCTCTGCAAAGCCGCCTTCCTGGAGGAGAGAGAGGGAGGCTGCAGCCTGAAACTGCTGAGTTGCCAGATATCAGAAAGTTGAATGACATGAAGCACATTCTGTGTGCTAAGTGGCTCACCAATGCCAGAATGTCTGCATTCTCAACACCTGCTTTATGAATTGCCACTGTTAACCATGAAACTGCCACTCCCTGTAGCCTTCTGTATTTCAGTTCCCTTTTCGCAGTTCCCCACATCGGAGCGCCAGGAAGTCAGGATAACACTCCATGCATCTGACTGCAGTCCATGACAGCTTGTGCCATGATAAATGTGCCAATCTTCCAGGTGCCCCAAGATGCTGGGTGTTGCTTCTGCTGTACCCAACTGGCATGGCTGCCCCACCAGAAACCTCTCTTTCAATTACACCCAACGTTCTTTAGCTGGCGCATTATTTTAAGAAAAGACATTTGGACCACCGTCAACAACTTAAAATACATTCACCGTTTCTGAAATGTATGAAGAGGCCTTGAGAACCTAAGAAAAGCCCTGCATCTGGATCAGGCCCAAGGGGGTCCTGTCTCCAGCTGAGGGGGGGGGGCAAACAGATGCCAGGGCACAGAAGCCTCTGCCCCACCTGCAAATCCCAGCAACTTGTCTCCAACGGTGGAGGCAGAAGGCAAGAAAAAGGCCGCAGTGCCAAGAGTCAAAGCCACTTCTACCCAGGATTAAAGCCTTGCAGACTACAACTCCGGATGCCAAACCTCACAACTCTTCTAGTCCTCATGAGGGATGGGAGAGGCTCCGCAAGAGCACCCAGGAGGGAGGGAAGCTGGACTCAGCCAATGCCTCTTCCACCCACACCCAAGGGAGACAGAGGTCCCAAAGTCTCCCCCCCCCAGTCCCTCACCCCCCCCCCAAATAAAAGCAGCCTTCCCGATGCCTGCCGTGCTCAGCAGAGGAAGCCGCATCACTGCAGTCTCCGCAGGGAGCTCGATTCGGAGCCGCGCGGCAGCAGCAGCAGCAGCCGAGCTGGTGGCGCCCCCCCTCCAGGCGATGGGGGGCGTCTCTCACCTTTCGCAGAAGGTGTGCAGGCAGGGGAGCACCTTGGGGTTGTGGTAGCGGTCCAGGCAGATGCTGCACACTAGGAACTGCTTGTCGATCTGCCGCACCACCGGGCTAGAGCTGGACTCCCGCTTCGCCATGGCGACGGCCGGGGGGGCGCCCCAGTGGCACCCTCCTCCTCCTTCTTTGCGGCTGGCCTGCCAAGGAGGGACAGGCAAAGGGTGACCCCCGACGGTCACAGGCGCGGGGTGCGGGAAGGAGGGCGGGGTCCCCCCAAAAGAATTTCCCTCCCCTGCAGGGCCAGGAACTCCCAGGACACCCCCTCCCCACAAATCGGCTAGGGCCGGCTGCCCGCTCTCCTCATCCAAGCCACAGCTCAGCCCCGGATCCTGGGGGAGGCGGAGGAGAGACCCACCCCCAAACACGAGCCACGCTGGCGGAAGCGCCGGCAAACCCCAGGAGATGCCACGGGGGAGGGGAGGGGGCGGCAGCATCCCCACCTGGCCCGCGGAGGCCCCCTCCCCCCCACTGCCGAGCCCGCCCCTCCAAGGGCCCAGGCCGGAGCACGGCCCGCGTCAGCCTCCCGCTCGGCCCGCAGCCGGGCGCGCTCACCCAGGTTCTGCGGGCGACGGGGGCGCCCTCGGGGGCCGCCTCTCCGGAGCCCCCCGCCAGCCTTCCGGCCATGGCGCGGCGGCCCGGGGGACCTTCCGGGTCTGGCAAGAGGGACGGAGCGGGCGGGCGGCGGCTCCTCCCCTTCCCCTGGAAGGGCGGCGAGGCGAGGCAGCGGTGTGCCAGACCGCTGGGCCGGGGGGCGGAGGAAGAGGAGGAGGAGGACGGCCGCCCGCCCGCCCGCCCCCTCCCTCCCTCCCCCAGCAGGCTGGGCCAGGGCCAAAGGGCGCCTCCCCGCCGCTGCCAGGGTGGGGGTGGGGTGGGCTGCAGAGGCATCCGCCCCGCCCCCTTCCGCAGGGGCCAGCCTGGCGCCCCCCCCCCCGCCTGGCCTGCCGCGAGGCGTCCGTCCCCTCGGGGCTCCGTGCCAGGCGCCTTCCTCCCATGCCAGCCCGGGGAGGGGCGCCCACATCACTCACCGGGCGGGCTGCTCCGGCGGAGGGGGCGCTCAGCGGGAGGTGCCGGCCGCCTCTGGCGCCCACATCACCCTGAGATGTCCGCGGGGCGAGGCCCGGGATGCTGCACCCGGTGGCGGCGGCGGCGGCGGCGGCGGCGGCAGCTCCCGATCCGGCTGGGCTGGGCTGGCTCAGCGCATCCCCTCGGCGGCCGGAGCGTACCACTGCGAGCGCCGGGGGGTGGCAGGGCGAGACCGGCGCTTTCTCGCTGGCAGCCGGAGCCTCCCGGAGCCCCCGCTGCCTCCTCGCCTCCAGCCCCTCCGCCTCAGCTCTGGCCAGCGCGAGCCCCCGGCCCCGGGAGCAAGGGGCTGCCCCGCCTCCGCACCCCCTCCCGGCGCACGAATGGTCGCGCCCGCCGCGCCGAGCCCGCTTCGGAGCTGCGGCGGCTCCTCCGCAGTGCCCGAACCCGGAGAAGCGGGGCCCACGGCGGGGGGTGGGTTGGGGGGCGTCGAGCCCGCCCCCCAAGCCCCGGCGGGCGAGTCGAGGCAGCAGGCGGCGAGGGAAGGGCCCTGCCCGCGAGGGTGAGGCGAAGAGGGAGCGATGGTGGTTGTCATGGGAACTGCATCTCGGTACCCGCGGAGGATGCTGCAGGGGAGTGGCAGGAGGGGGAGGGGGCTTCTTCGCACCAGGGAGGGTCCTCGTGTCCCCCCCCCCCCGCGCATCCTTTAGGAAGGTCAACCCCGCGGGGACCCACCCCTTGGAGCTCAGGGCCGCAGGGGTCCTAGGAAGGGCCCGATGCAGACTCCCCCCTCCCTCTTTAAAGCCTCCAGATGTCCAGGAAGTCTACCAGATCGCGTGCTCCTGAATTCAGTCCCACTTAGCGTGAAGGTCTATTCTCTTTTCTGAATCTGCTGCCCATCAAATGTGTGGGTGACTGAGTTACAGTCCACGTCAGAAGAGCCTGGCTGCTGGATCAGACCAGATGCCTCTCTGACCCCACATCCTGTGCCCCACACTTGCTAAGCAGGTGCTCCCATGAAGCCACAAATAGGTCATGAGCACAAGAGCTCCCTCGCCCCCATATCCTCCTCGGAGGAGGGAGACACTTGGCTGCTGATAGGATCTTAAAGAGCCTTTTAAAACATCAGGAGAGCCTGCTGGATGAGGCCAGTGGCCCTTGCAGTCCAGCATCCTGTTCTCAAGCAGATGCCTGTGGGACCTGAGCAGAACAAAACTCTCCCCCATGAATCTGTGGTTTGCTCTGCTGAAGCCGCCCAGGATGGCAGCCATCGCAGCCTCTTGTGGAAGGGAGTTCCACAGTTGAACAATGTGCTGCATGAATAAATGCTTCTCTGTCCTGAGCTCCATTTGATTTCCACAAGTATTTCTCTGTTCACTTTCTCCAGGCCTCACATAATTTTATAAGCATCCACCATGTTGTGTCTTCCTCACCTTTCAGCTAAACTAGAAAGTTCCAAAGTCCCTCCACTCCCTGGATCATTTTGGTGGTCCATTTCTGAACCTTTTCCAATCCTACAATGCCATTTTTGAAGTGAGGTGACCAAAACTGTATACACAACCCCAAGGTCTTATGCCAGGCCAGCCGCTCCCAGTTCAGACCTAGGTGAAACTCGAAAAATTAGAATATTGTGGGAAAGTCCATTCATGTAAGCAATTGTTTTCATTAGCTACTGGAGTTTAATATATGAGATAGACTCATTACATGCCAAGTGAGAGATGCCAAGCCTTTATTTGTTATAATTGTGATGATTATGGCGTGCAGCTGATGAGCACCCCCAAAGTTGAAATTGTTACAAATAAAATTATAACAAAGAAAGGCTTGACATATCTCGCTTGGCATGTCATGAGTCTATCTCATATATTCGTTTCACCTTTTAAGTTGAATTACTGAAAGAAATGAACCTTTCCACGATATTCTAATTTTTAGAGTTTCACCTGTATATGCAAAATTAAGGTCTTTTGCCTCAACAGACATCACTTTACACTTATTCACATCAGCAAACTTGGCCCCCACTGCTCACTCCTACCTCAAGCATTTATGAACAAGCTAAAAAACTCAAGTCCCAATCCTGATCCTTGGGGGCCAGCAGCAACTCTTCCTCCTCCTATCTGCAGCCAGTGAGGAACCCTTTTCTGCAGGGAGGGGCAGAGAGACTGTCTCTGCGTCACTCCCCGGAAAAGGATGCTTTGCTGGCTGGCTGCGTAGGATGGAGCTGAACTGCTTCTCTCCCTGCCAGATGGGTGGGGTATAAATAATAAAATTATTATTATTATTATTTTACTTACTTACTTACTTACTTTGTGGGTGCCGGACTCCCACAATTATAGTGGGTGCCCAAGCACTCACAGCCCCCTGGCATTGGTGCCCATGCTGGGAGACTCCACTTTGTGCATTCAGAGAGTTTTCCTCCATGTCTCCCTACTTTCTGCTCCTGCGGCTTAACCAGTTCCAGATGCACAACCGGACCTCTCCTTTTGCTCCTTGCCTGCTTACGGTAGCTTACTCAGGAGACTTTGTCAAAAGCTTTTTATCCCCCTGTGACGGCCATTCTGCCATGGCTGCTTCAGCTGCGATTCCTGCATCGCAGGGGGTTGGACTAGAGGACCTCTGGGTCCCTCCCAGCTCTCGGATTCTATGACCCTATGTGACGATCCAGGTAGGGGAAGCTAGAAAATGAGAGTACTGGTGGTGAAACAGTTAAATGGGATGCCCAATCCAAACCCAGAGGGAGGGGGAAGGTGGAGTCCGGGGGACTATAAAAGCCCACTCTGGGAAGGTTGTGTCAGTTAGAGTTGGAGTTCGAGTTGGAGCAGGGGTTGGGAGTTGTTGGGTGGTCGAGGTTGGTTATTGGGAGGAGGTTTGAAGTTTGGCAGTTGGGGGGAAGTGAGAGTCAGTTGGACAGCTTAGAAAGAGGATTTAGTCAGTTAGGTCAGTTAGGTGAGGAACAAATACTACAACTAAGCATTCTTGTACACATTAATTAAACCTCACGTGTTTTTATTTCTGTACTAAATAAACAATTCTTTGATGTTCCATTTTAAGCCTGACTGGACTCAATAAATTTACCAGGGAGGCCCTGGTTGGTGGCAGCGTCAGAAGGGAGTGTGGTGGCACAGGGGTCAATCGACCGTGAAACGTCCGGGGACCCTGTGCGATCGCCACACCCTAGACCCCCAGAAGACACCTGAGCCTCTCCACCTCTCTTCTCTGGGTCTGGAGGGAGCCTGGGGTGCCTCTCGGCCTCCTCACAGCCCCCAAAGAGGCCTCCCTCTTGCTCAAGGGGCATCAAGAGGGCAGGGGTGATCCAGGAAGGGCAGGGCCAGGCTGCATCCTCTCCCAGCAACACTAAATCCTAAGGGCAGCAATACTCACCCATTGGATCAAGCACATGCCCAGCCCCCTATGCCAAGGCACCCACCCCCTGCCCACTATCTGGACACCAGGTAGCCTGAGGACTCAGAGGCCTGACTCCTGCAGCCATTTCCCTTCTCTAGTTGCTGGACAAAGAGTGCCCCCTCCCCCCCATATCCTCTGCCCCACTTCCCCAGGGCCTTACTGTGTCATGGCAGGATCATGTCCTCACTGCATCAAGGCTCCTGTGGCTTCTGCCCCACAGCCATGGGGCTGGGCACCTGAAAGGCAGCAAAGGGAGAAGGAGGCTGTAGTATCACTCAGTGGATAAAAGCAGGGGGAAGAGGGAGCCCCCCCCAAAAAAAACCTATCAAGGCAGCCTTTCCCCACTCCTCCTCTCTGCCCCCCCCCAATCTATTTCAGGTTAAGTCTTCTTTACACAGAGTCGTAGCTGGTTGCCTGGCTCCCCACAAGGACTTTGAGGCTTTGCCCTGACCTGTGTGCCACCCCCCAAACCCCTTGGCTGGACCTCTGCCCTATAAGCGCTGCCACAGCATTAGGCAGGAGAAGAAGCTGCCCCAGAAAGGACCCCTCCTGCGTGCCACCCTGGAGCCCCACCTGCTCTGATGAGGGTGGCAGCAGGGGCTGGAGGGAGAGCCCCAGTCAGGCTCCTGCCAAGCTGCCCTCCTGAAAAGACCCTCTGCAGAAGCCCCCTCCTGCCCTGGGGTTGGGGGGGAGGGAGAGAGCCAGGCCTCGAGCCGTCCAGCATTTCCTGGCACCCAGAAGAAAAAATAAAAGTCTGGCAGGGAGAAGGGAAATTCCCAAAGGGAGGTGGGCGGGTGGGTGCCTGTGTGCAAACTCCTTCCTGGGGTGGAGTTCTAATAAAAATAAAATAAAATAAAATAAAATAAAATAAAATAAAATAAAATAAAATAAAATAAAATAAAATAAAATAAAATAAAATAAAATAAAATAAAATTTATTACTTATAGCCCGCCCATCTGGCCAGCCCTCCCCAGGCACTCTGGGCGGCTTCCAACAGAATATTAAAAACATAATAAAACATCAAACATTAAAACTTCCTTAAATAGGGCCAACATCAGATAGTTGTTTATTTTCTTGACATCTGATGGGAGGGCGTTCCACAGGGCGGGCACCACCACTGAGAAGGCCCTCTGCCTGGTTCCCTGTAACTTCGCTTCTCGCAGTGAGGGAACCGCCAGAAGGCCCTCAGAGCTGGATCTCAGTGTCCGGGTAGATCGATGGAGGTGGAGACGCTCCTTCAGGTATACAGGACCGAGGCCGTTTAGGGCTTTCAAGCCCCCCCCTCCTCACACCAACTCTCCATGGCGATGCTTTAGTTGAGATTCCTGCATTGCGGACTAGATGGCCCTTGGGGGTCTCTTCCAGCTATACAGTTCTATGGAAGCCGTAGCAGCAGCTCAGAGACCGCTCTGGAGGCAGGCTCGCTGCCTTGGGAGTCTAGCCCTCAGGACCAGCCCTTGGCCACCTTTCCCGGCCTCTGAGCAAGTGGTCTGCTGCTGCGGGCGCTCCTTCTCTCAGCCCAGCCAGAGCCACGCAGCTGCTCAGAGGCAGGAGGTGCTACTGCTGCTGCTGCTGCTGCGGGTGACGGCATGTGGGTCGGCTCCTTTCCGCTGGCGCTCAGCCCTCGGAGGCCAGCCAGAAAAGACGCCTGGCTTGGCGGCCTCCCTTCTCTCCCCGACGGCTCCCGAGGCTGCTTGGCCCAGTCCCTGGCTGCACGGCCCGCCGTCCAGGCAGCGAGCACCCCGCGAAACAGGGGCGACTTGGGGCGGGGAGCGTGGCTGTCAAGAACTGGGGGTGGGGGGTGTTGACCTGGGCGCAAACGGAACCCCCGACAGGCGCCGCCCAGAGAGCAATCTGAGCCAGGACTACTCGGTCCCGTGGGGCGAGGGGAGGCGCTCGTGGGTCCAGCGACGGGCCAGGGCAGCCCTTGGTCGGGGCGAGACCACAGGGGAGGTGGCGGGCAGGAGGCAAAGAAGGCGCAAGAGAAGTTTTAGGAGATTCCTGCTGCATTGCAGCGGGCTGGACTACACGACCCTCCGAATACAATTCTATGATTCTATGAGATGGTCTGTTTGGTCATCCATACAGCAACAACCTTGCGAGGTAGGCCGATTTCCAGCGCCCCGCCCAGCAGCCGGGGTTGGCCTCCGGAGCGGGACAAACGGCCCCGGCATCTCTGCAACCCCCACCTCCCCACTCGCACGGGCGCATCCAGGCTGGACATGGGGGGGGCGGTGGCCAGAGGGACCCCCGTCGAGGGAGAGGGGTCTCACCCCGTCGGCTGGTTCCTCCTCTCGCCCGCGCGCGTGCCAACCAAGGGAGGAGCCGCGCCCAGCCTCTCCGCCCCCCTGATCCTCCGGTTCCCGGGCCAAGCGGCCCCCAGGCGGGGCAGAAGGAAGCAGGAATGCGGCCCGGCTGGTCCAGCTCCCTTTCCCGGCCGCCGCCCCCTCTTCCATCTGGGTTGTTGTTGTGCTCGGGATAGAAAGTAGTTCTCCCTCCCTCCGCCCCCCAGGAACCGCGCAGCTCCGAAGCCAGGAACTCCACGGCACCCCCCGCCCCCTAGATACCCAGGGCCTCCTTGTGCGCCCCCTTCTGCCAGGCCAGTGGCCCAACTAGTCCAGCCTCCTGGCTGCACAGTGGCCAACCGGGTGCCTCCGTCACAAGCAGGACCCGAGCGCAAGAGCATCTCTCTCCATCTGCGCTTCCCAGCAGCTGGGATTCAGAAGCATCGCTGCTGCCTCGGACTGCAGACAGAGCCGAGCCATCCTGGCCCTCCAGAGCCCGCGGACCCACCATCGCCTCCTGCGGCAGGGAGTTCCGCTGATTCCCTCGGCGCTGCCTAGGGCCGCCCACCCGCTGCTCCCGCCTCGTCCTCCGCAGAAGCGTCCCGTCGGGTCGCTCCCCTCGCAGCGGCTCCGGGCTCTCGACGAGGCTGCCAGCGCCGCGGTCCTCGTCGCCTCCAGAGCCAGAAAGACCTCCCCTCCCGCTCCCGCCCGGGCGCCTCTAGAAGCCGCGCAGGGAACTGCTCTCCTGGGCAGAAATGTCTCCCGCCCTCCTCCTCCGCCGCCGCGGGGTCCCAGCCCCAAAGAGAGTGGCCCGGGAACAGCCCCCGCCCTCGGGGAGACGCCGCTCGCTCCGCTTTGGCTCGGCGCCTGAAAGGCAGAGCGGGGCGCTGAGGGCAGGCGACTTCGCCCAGAAAAGGTGGCGACGCCGGACTCGCCCAGCTCCTCCTACCTGAGCAGGAACCGGCACCGCGGACTCGCTCCTGGTATCTGAAGAAGTGTGCCTGCACACGAAAACTCATACCAAGAACAAACTTAGTTGGTCTCTAAGATGCTACTGGGAGGATTTTTTAATTATTATTTTGTTTCGCTCCTGGACAGAAGGCGGTCCTGCGCTGCGCCCCTTGGCGGCGCATTTCGGAACCAGCGGAAGCCTAGCAGAGCCGCCGATGGCTTGTGGCGCCCCCTGCCGTCTGGAGAAGTCTGGAGCAGCATCTAAGCAGGTAAAGGCCAAAGGTGCGCGTCAGGAGCGGCTCTTCTTCCTCCGACATGTTTAGGCTGGACATTTCCTCCCACTTCGGGCGAGCCAGGGCGGCTCAGCAACGCAAGTGGTTGGCTCCGGTGGAGGCGAGCTCTTTCTCCATCCCTCCAGGCGATGAGAGTCTGCGTCCGACTCTGTGATTTTCTGAAGGGCTCTCAGCTCCCCCCCCCAATCTATTAACGTGGCTCGTTTCCCTTCCATTCTGCAACCTGAAGCGGACATCTCTGATGAGTTCGAGGATCTCTCTCTATTTCTTTTTCTTGTCACCAGATCTAGCCTCACCAATGCCTCTCTGGAGAAGAGCGTTAAAAGCAAGGAGATCCATTCTGTAGTCTGTGTGATGGGTAGGTAAACTGGATTCCAGGGTAGGAACAGGAATCTGGCTGGGAAAGAATCAGGGGAAGATTTGGGCAGGTAGGAGCAGGAAAGGAAGGAGGCAGGAAGGAAGGAAACCCCCATGGGGTCAAAAGCTTCAAAGCAGACCAGCCTCCCCCAGAAAGGAAGGCTCCCAGGGGTCATTCTGCATCCTTGTGGGCAGGGCTTTTTTCTAAAGAAACTGTTTAGGGGTACTCTTGTTTTCCTACTCATATTGAAATACTGCCCCTCAATGAAGCCAAACTTAGATTCACAAAATGTTTAGTGGTATTCATGTCCCCCAGAAAAAAGCACTGCTTGTTGGACAATGACAGTATTCCCCTTCAGTTTGTCCTGGCAAATTGGACTGAACTGAGGAAACAGGCTACCTTTTCAAAGAAAAATGAGAAATTCCTTGCTAGAGAGAAAGGGGGGGGACACCTGCTGTGCCTCTTCCTTTGCTTTCTCCCACCAACCCTGTGATCACACACACACACACACACACACACACACACGTGCGCAAGCTCAATAAAGCCAGGCAGTTCCCAACCAATAAAGTGCTGACTGGCCACCTGCCTCAGTGGGTGCTTGGAGCTCACCGTATCACTCACCAAGCAGACTAAACTGCTATATCAGGCAAAAAGGAAAGGAACAAACCCTCTTGCAAACACCTTCTCGATGGTGGCGCCCGCCCTGTGGAACCCCCTCCCATTAGATGTCAAAGAAATAAACAACTACCTGACTTTTAGAAGACATCTGAAGGCAGCCCTGTTTACGGAAGTTTTTAATGTTTGAAGTTCTGTTCTGTTTTTAGTGCTCTGCTGGGAGCAGAGTGTCTGGGCAAACCCAAGCAGATGGGCGTAGAGCTGGCTCTTCCCCCACCCTTTATTATTTATGGAGTGAATATTATGGTTGTTGTATAAGAGATTATTTTTTTGACCGGAATGTAATAGAAATCCATAAGATTTTGGAACGCAGAAATAAAATCATCAACCATCAATTCTAGCACACGGGAGGCCACCTAAATTATATAATTTTGTATTTGAACAATTGGTATTAGTAATTGTATTATAATTTGGTATTGTTCTAATGAGGCTATTATTGGGCTGAAATTGAAATTAATAAAAAATTATTATCGAAGATGTTAGTCCCTTTTATTGCTTTGCCAGTGCTTGCCATTTGCTAATCAGCATGCAAATCATATCCAATTGCTAATCATTCAATCAGTCATATTTGTGTGAATTACCATATATTCAATTTTCTATTTCCCCTTTTCTGTATACATTCTGTATCGTTTGTAATTTCATTTCCTATCAGCTCCATGTATCATTTCTTTTAAGCTTTGTATATCAACAGAGCCAAGAGATTTGTTTCAGTTACATCCAGCAGTCTGTGGGTTCTTGTTGTTGTATGAATAACCTTTATTCCCAGTTCCCCTGAGTTTCTACTGAGCAAAATTGAACCATGACGAGGATCCAATGGTGGCAGGTGCCTTGGCCTTGAATCGACATAGTTGATGATGTCAATCGCCAGTTTAAAACACCCCCAGCCCCCCGCCCCGAAGGAAGAGTTTACAAAGTCCCTGGGGCTCAGATCACATTCAGGCAAGAAATAGCTCCAAAAAAGTTTATTGAGAGTCAATGGACAGAACAGTTTTTAAAAGGGGGAGATGAGAGAATATAAAAGTGTCTGTATTGGTGTGGGAGGGGAAGACTTTAAAATTGCCAGTTGCAGCCCTTGGCTCTGTGGCCTGAGAAAGAGGGGCTGATCCTGCAAGGAGGAGGAGGAGGAGGGGAGCAGCAAGACACCAGTTCTTCTAGGCTAGTGCAGAGTGTTAGTGGAGGCAGGCCAGGTCACCAAAAAACCCCTCTCTGTGACCCCCCCCCTTGGAGGCTGAAGGGGGAGGGGCATCAAATTCCCCGCAGGTTGATGGGGGGGACCCAGAGGACCCCGTGGAGTGTCTACAGGCAGTACAAGGTGGGCAGCGGGAGAGGGGGGCAATGACTAGCTCTGATTTATGCCCCCCCAATTGCCCCCCCATGTTCTGGGGGGAGGGGTGGCCTGGCTGCAGGTTTGTCTTGGGACTCTCCCAGCCCCCCCTTCTCAGAGCTGGGCTCCCTGCCGTGGCTTTTCCCCAACACTCAGGCGGCGGAAGAAGCCCACCAGGGCAGAGACGTCCTTGGGGGAAGCCAGGGGGGAGGTGGGGAGCTCTGGGCCCTCCAGGGGGGCCTTCTTCTGGAAAAGGGTGGGGAAGCGGAAGCCGCTGGGGGCTTCGGGCGAGGCAGGACCTTGGGGGGAAGCGGCCACCGTGGCCATCGGGGGGGACCTGAGGAAGGCCTTGAGGCCCTGCCCAAATAGCCCCCCCACCTTCTTGCCACAGCCAGGGGGGGTGGCGGCAGCAGGGAGCGTGGGGGTGGCAGGGGCAGCGTCCGGCTCCACTGGCCTGGGGGGCTCTGTGCAGGGGGGCAGGGTGGTGAGAGTGTGTCTCCGGCGGCTGAGGGGCAGGGCCCTCTCTCTGGTGCTCTGGGGGCTCTCCAGGGCCAGGCGGGGGCCCTGCTGGGAGCGGCTGCGCCTCCTGGAGCGAGGGGGGTGCAGGAAGAAGAGGTCCAGCTCCACATCCTGCAGGCCAGGGTCGCGGGCCGAGCAGGTGGCGATGGAGCGCCGCTTCTGCTTCTCCTGCCGCTCACGCTCCTGGCGCTGCTGCCGGCACATGGCTGCCTCCCGAGCCCGGTTGTCCTGGCGGGGAAGGAGGAGGAGGAGGACATGAGAAGAAGAGCCACCTGGGCCAACATCCTGTTCTCACTGTGGCCCCTCCGAGCACCAGAGCCCTCTCCCCTCCTGCGCCTCCCAGAAGCATTTCCCCCTCTCACCGGAGGCAGAGCAGAGACATCCTGGCCAGTCGCCTTCCAAAGCCCTCTCCACCTCCATGAATTTGTCTAATCCTCCTTTCAAGCCACCCAGGTTGGTGGCCGCCTTACCTCCTGCAGGAGGGAGTTCCGCAGTTCCACTATGTGCTGCGTGAAGGAGGGAGCCAGGAGCTGATCCCGCACTCTGCACATGCTCACCCAACCAGTGGAAGCACCGGAAGGGGGGTGCTGGAGCCACAGCAAAGCAGGTGCCCCAGGCAGAGCCATTGCAAGGAACCCAACCCTCAGTCTCTGCCCCGATTGGCAACAGGGCTCTAAGGCAGCCTGGACCTGCCTCCCCACCTCAGATGAGTCCTCTGCTCCCCAAGGTGATATCCCACCACTGCCCTCCAGATGGGGGAAAGGTTCATGTGTGATCAAGACTGGGGGAGCCTGCAGAAGGTTCCAGGTTCAATTCTCACCAGGGGCACCTGCAGTCGGGGCTGGGAATGTCCCTGGAGAGCCCTTGCTGCCACCGGCCAGAGCAGCTATAAGGTGCCTTCCTATGTCCCTCAGGCCACCACCCCACCAGCACGTTGGGAGGGGGCAGGTATACCTGCACAGCAGCCAGGAACCGCTCCCCAAAGGACTGGAAGATGCGGCAGCACTCCGTCAAGTTGAAGGTCTCGGGGTCCTCGCAGAGGAAGTCGCACAGGGTGGCCGCGGTCTGGCTCAGGCCCTCCTGGGAGGCCCTCACGACCTGCAGCTCCACTGCCGCCACCTGCACAAAGGGCCCCACCTGGGCGCCCAGACCCAGGCCCTCCAGCTCCCCCTGGGCACCCAGAAGGCGCTGCCCCAGGCTCTCCAGCTCCACCATCACCTCCTGGTCAACGATCCTGCGAAGGGGGCACACAAGGTGTTGCGGAGCTGCGCTTGCTTCATGCCCCCCCCCGACTGCCAGACTACACCCTCCCCACACAGCTGCAAGCCCAGTCCGCTTCAGAAGGCCCAGCAGGAAAGACAAGAGAGAAAGTGAGGAACTGGAAGGGATGCCCCCCCAACTACTACATTCCCATTCTCCCAATGGGGGCACAGAGCACTGCCCTTCCTCACCGCGAAGCAGGCCCCACGTGCTGCAGCTTGCTGGGGAACTGCAGGAGAGTCGGGTCCTTCTTCTCTGCCTCCTGCATGGAGAAGGAGGGGGTGAGTTAGCCCTGGAGACCTTGCCCTGTCCTTCCAGGAAGACACTTCAGGGTCAAGGCAGGGAAAGGGGAGAAAGAGCCGAAGGGGGAATCTGCCTCAATCCCTGCTCAGCCAGGAAGCGGATTACCGGTCGAGTCCCTGGGAAGAGCACAACCCCTTCCGCCCCAAGGCGGGCCCCGGTCCTCTTCCAGAACAGGAAATTGAGAGGAGGGAAGCAGGGAGTGGAGTCCCTCCTCCAGCCCAAAGGACCGCTATCTGTTTTTAAACTGGAGCAAGAGGGGAGCAGCGAGGCACCAAATCATGTTGATGATGCTAAATTGTTCAGGATGGTTAAAAAACAGATTGGAGGGGTCCTTTTGGAGCTCTTCATAAACAGAGGAAATGGGTGGCCCAATGGCAAATGCAATTCAATGTGAACAGGTGTAAAGAGTGCAAGCTAGAGCAAAACAATCTTAATTCCCCATATATACAGACCAGGAGCAAGATGTTGGGGTCATAGTGGATGGGTCATTGGAGACATCAGCCCCATGGATGGCGGCTGTGAAAAGGGCAAATTCCACGCTAGGGATCGATCATGAGGAAAGGAGTCATTTTTCTGGTCCTCCTTCTGCCAGCGTTTGCTGAGGGCACCACCCACATGGGGCACACCCCACCCCACCCAACCGGCCCCCTTCCTACCCGCTGTGCCCCCTCATGGGCTGCCAGAGCTCACCAGGGCAACAAAGTGCAGGAGGTCCATTCCTGGCCGGTTGGCCTTGGTGTCTGTGAGCCTCAGCAGCGAGGACATGCGGAAGCCCAGCGCAGAGCCAGCGTAGCCTCCCTGCAGGGAGAGGGGACACCGGTCTATTATTATTATTATTATTATTAAGAATTAAGAAGAAGAAGAATTTATACCCCACTCATCTGACTGGGTTGCCTCGGTGCCTTCCTATGAACATCGTCATCAAACATGAAAACCTTCAGGAAACAGGGCTGTCCTCAGGTGGAAGTCACCGTCCAGAGCATCCTAGCCCACCTGCCAGCCTGTTTTGCCACAGCTCACGCCCTGCCCTGCTGCTGCCAATGCCCCTCCCCAAAGCCATATTTTCTTACAACGCTTCTCACCAGCCCAATACCCAAAGAAGCCTTGGCTGGCCAGGTGCCAACTGCCCACGGTGCTCAGAGCAGAGACTCCGTGGCCACCTGCTGAGCACCCTCTGTTGCAGGTCCTCCTGTTGCCAGCTGGGTGGCTGAGAAGCAGAGAAACTGGGTGCCACCTCCTGCTCAGGCAACGCCACCTCCGAGGCACGCCAGGGGTGGCCTTTCCTGCCTGCCAGACCAGAGGCAGCCCTCTCCCTCCCCCGCAAGCCAAGCCCCCTCACCTCATTCATGTAGTTTCCTGCCTTCAGCACCAGCTGGAGGAGTTCGTGCAGCTCCTCACACTCCAACAACTCTGGGGGAGGGATGGGGGGGGGAAGAGATCAAGGGGGGTGGCAGAGATCAGTCCAGTCCATACTGGTGAAGGGGTAGGGGGGGGATGGCACCCCTGCCAGGTGACTCCAGTGACCCTGCATTGCCTCTGGGACACCAGCCCTGTCAACTGAATGGCCGACAGCTCCCCACTTCTGAATTTTGCATTGCCACCAGGACAAACTGATAGCCATTCTGCAGCCTCCAGGCAATGTCTGGCCCCCGCTCATTCTCCTCCCAGCCCGTCCTGAGGGGAAGAGTCAAGCCACATGCCCAGGACTCAGGTGCCCCCCCCCACTCCACCAGAAGCAGCAGCCCTGCCCTTGCAGCTGGTGTGCCCCCCCTCCCCGTGGGTACCTAGGGCTGCCTCTGTCAGAATCTGGATGGCCGACTGCAGCGAGTTGAGCTGGGGGAAGAACTCCTCCTGCAAGACCAGGAGCTTCAGGCGGTGGATGTAGCTGGCAGGGACAAAGAGAAGGAGAGAATCACAGAACCGCTGAACTGGAAGGGACCTCAAGGATCCTCTAGTCCAGCCGCTGCAGCGCAGGAATAGCAGCTCAGGAATCCATGGCTGGTGGCCACACAACCTCTGCTCAAAAACCTCAGAGGGAATCAAACATATCAGAAAGTCCTTCCTCATGTTTAGTTGGACTCGCCTTTATTGACAGTTGACTCCCTTGTTTCATGCCCTCCAGAGAAGCAGAAAACAGTTCCATCTTCCACCTGTAATTCTTTCTTTATTTCTTGGCCCTCCCGATATCTGAGGATCGCTCTCAGCCTTCTCTTCTCTGGGCTAAACATCCCCAACACCCTCAACCGTTCCTCCCCAGGCTTGGTTTCCCAGTCCTTTAGGAGGGCATCCTGTCCCTCTGCTCTGGGGCAGCCCAGCAGGAGCAGAAGGGCCGGCTGAAGCCTCTGCTACCCCCATGGACCCACGCCAACCCTCTCACCTGGGCACCTGGACGAGGAGCAGGGCAAAGACCTCCGCCTCAGAGAGGCGGCTCTGGCAGCCGCGGAATGCAGTCAGCTTCTTGGCCTTCCCAAAGAGAAAAGGGGAAGTGTCACTTGGGAGTTGGGGAGCAGAGCAAGCCTCCCTGCCCCCCCCCTTTCCCAGCAGTCACCTCCTCTGCATCAGGCAGCATCTTTGTCAGCTCCAACAGCTTCTCCGCCCCATAAAGAGCTCCTGCTCCATCCTGGATATCGGCCACAATCTCCTGGACAGGCCTGGGAAGAGAGACAAGGCAGCTCCTTTACCTGGGGCTGGCACCTTCTGCACCACCAGCCCCATCCTTGCCCCCAGGCCAAAGGCCCCCTTACCCCCCTCACCCCCGCTCTCCTGCCCGCCCTGTCACCTACCTCTTGAACTGCTTGAGGAAGATGCCCAGGTTCAGAATTTTCTTGGAGTCCAGAAGGGAGACCTGGAGGGAGGAGGAGAAGCAGTGAGTCACAGAATCCTAGAATCCTAGAGTTGGAAGAGACCACAAGGGCCATGCAGTCCAACCCCCTGCCAAGCAGGAACACCATCAAGGCATTCCTGACAGGTGGCTGTCAAGCCTCTGCTTAAAGACCTCCAAAGAAGGAGACTCCACCACACTCCTTGGCAGCAAATTCCACTGTCGAACAGCTCTTACTGTCAGGAAGTTCTTCCTAATGTTGAGGTGGAATCTTCTTTCTTGTAGTTTGAATCCATTGCTCCATGTCCGCTTTTCTGAAGCAGCAGAAAACAACCTTTCTCCCTCCTCTATATGACATCCTTTTATATATTTGAACATGGCTATCATATCACCCCTTAACCTTCTCTTCTCCAGGCTAAACATACCCAGCTCCCTAAGCTGTTCCTCATAAGGCATCGTTTCCAGGCCTTTGACCATTTTGGTTGCCCTCCTCTGGACACGTTCCAGCTTGTCAGTATCCTTCTTGAACTGTGGTGCCCAGAATTGGACACAGTACTCCAGGTGGGGTTTGACCAGAGCGGAATACAGTGGTACTATTACTTCCCTTGATCTAGATGCTATACTCCTATTGATGCAGCCCAGAATTGCATTGGCTTTTTTAGCTGCTGCATCACACTGTTGACTCATGTCAAGTTTATGGTCTACCAAGACCCCTAGATCCTTTTCACTTGTACTGCTCTCAAGCCAGGTGTCACCCATCCTGTATTTGTGCCTTTCATTTTTTTTTGCCCAAGTGTAGTACTTTACATTTCTCCCTGTTAAAATTCATCCTGTTTGCCTTGGCCCAGTTCTCTAATCTGCTCAGGCCATTTTGAAGTGTGATCCTGTCCTCTGGGGTATTAGCCACCCCTCCCAATTTGGTGTCATCTGCAAACTTGATCAGGATGCCCTCAAGCCCATCATCCAAGTCATTGATAAAGATGTTGAATAAGACTGGGCCCAAGACAGAACCCTGTGGCACCCCACTAGTCACTTCTCTCCAGGATGAAGGGGATCCATTAATGAACACCCTTTGGGTTCGGTCAGTCAGCCAGTTACAAATCCACTGAATGGTAGCATTGTCTAGCCTGCATTTTACCAGCTTCTTTACAAGAATATCATGGGGCACCTTGTCAAGAAAGCGCAGCCTCTCCCGGCCACCACGTGTCACACACACAAACATCTCTGCACCACCGAGGCCCTGATCCTGTCCCAGCACCTTCCTGTAAGCCCAGAGCCCAGTCCTGCTTCACTCGGGCAGCTGCCTTCTGGGAAGAGGCTTTCTTACAAACAAGACCCCCCCCCATTCCTGCTGCTTCCCCTGCTCTATCACCCAACAAGGGCAGGCATCAACCTTGAAAGATGCAACCCGAATGGCACTGAGCCCCCCAGCCCAGCTCCAAGGCTCAAGACTCCCAGGCGGCTTGACATCTTCACCACCAGGTGCCAATAGTTGCATTTCACATAGAGGGGCAGGTGGTCCCAAGAAAGGCAGCTAGCTTGGGCAAAACCAGGTGACTGGCCCCCCTGGCTCTCCAGGTGCTCCCTCTGCCCTGACAGGCAGCCGCTGGCCAGGAGAAGAGAGATCAGATGCTCCCCTCTCCCTCTGCTGGATCAGGGGTCCCCAAACTAAGGCCCAGGGGCCGGATGCGGCCCAATCGCTTTCTAAATGCGGTCCGCGGACGGTCCGGGAATCAGCGTGTTTTTACATGAGTAGAATGTGTCCTTTTATTTAAAATGCATCTCTGGGTTATTTGTGGGGCATAGGAATTCGTTCATATTTTTTTCCAAAATATAGTCCTGCACCCCACAAGGTCTGAGGGACAGTGGACCGGCCCCCTGCTGAAAAAGTTTGCTGACCCCTGCATTGGATCCTCTCAGTTGGGGACTGAGGCAGGGACTGACCTGGGTGATTCCCCCCCCCCAAAGCCAGGTCCCCTCCCCCTGGGGGAGAGAGCAGGCCAGCCCCACACCTTTCTCCCTCCACTCTCGGCGGACGCTGGGCGGAATGGGGCTTCCCGGCCAAAAGCAGCCCTTTCTTTCCAGAGCGCAAGAGAGCCGCCACCGCACAACCCTCTCAAGGCAGCGGATGTCTTTCCGCCCCCCATTTCCCCAGACAGGCGGCCACACACGCGGCTCCCGGGGGGCCCTTTTGGGCGCCCCCAGCCTCCCCGTCCGGCTCACCTGCTCCGCCTGCGGCTGTCCCCGCAGGCTCCCCCCGGGCGCCCCCGGGCGCTGCCCGAAAAGCTCCTCCAGGAGGGCGAGGTCCAGCGGGAAGCCGCCGCCCCGCCGCCGCCCGGGCGCCGTCCAGAGGTTGTGGCGCCCCCGGATGCGCTCCGCCGGGATGGCCTCCCAGTTGAAGTTGCGCAGCCGCGCCGGCCGCCGCCCCGAGCAACCCTCCACGCCCGGCCAGGGCCGTGACGCTCCTGGGCTCCAGCCGACGGGCGGCGGGGGTGGCGGCGGCAGCGGCGGCGGCGGCGAGGCAGCCGTGGGGTCCGGGGGCAGAGAAGCTGCCGAGAGGGAGGAGGCGTCGGCGTCGGGGGTCGCCGCGGGGCCCGTCCAGTCTGTGGGCGAGGCGGGAGAGCTCCGCACGGTCACCATTGTCGGTAGGCAGAGAAGAGAGCACAGGCGTGCCGACACGTCGAGAGCCGTCGGGGATGTCCGCTCCCAGCCCACGGCGTCAGGGAGTCATCGGAAGGGGGCGGCCTCGGACGTGCCCCACCCAGCCCGGCTCTGGACGTATCACCTGAGGGCTTGAGCGCCAAGAGACGAAGCGGGAGCACCGGCCGCTTCCCGATGAAGCCCAGAGCTAGCACGCGGAGGGATAAGACCGAGAAACCCAGGGGAGGATGGCGCCCAGACGCAGCCGCCTCGTTGCTGCCCAGGCCAGGCCTCTGCCCCGCAGCTCACGGAGGTTTCAGAGCAGTCCCGACGGGAAAGGGCCGCCCCTCCCGCTCCCCACCGGCGTGGACGGTCCGAGCCCGGCCCGGACGAGCTTGCCTACACAAAGAAAGGCTGGCGAGGTCCAGGAAGACTCGCTCGCCCTGCCCTGTCCCGCGGCAACTGGCGGCTGCCTCTGCGTCCATCCCGGGGGCGGCGCTGCCGAGCTGCGACGGGGCGAGCAACTGTTCCCTCTTCTCCATCTCAGGTCCCTAAGCCGTTATTTTTCAGCTGGTGGCTGAAGACGCCCAAAGAAGGGCACCGGCGACCGCATCTCAGCTGGTGACGGGGGGGGGGGGCGGGAGGTATTGCTTGACTCCCGTCACAACAGGTGCTGTTGGTTTTCTTTCAGAGATATTAAGGTGTGCGCCACACCCCGGCCTTGCCCCCCAGCAATTTTTCCAGGTGTCACTACGGCTGGCAACCTGAGAGGGAGGGAGGCGGGGGGCGGGATGGTGGGGCTGCAAGAGAGGGAGCGGCCGGACTCCTGGGTCCTGCAGGAGCCCTTTAGCGCGCCTTCCGCATGCCATTGCTTGGGCAGCGGTCTGCTGGACGGGGCAGGAGCGGGGGCTGGGCTCTGCTTCCTTCGGCATGTCTCGACGTGCTCCCAGCCGCTCCTTTCCAAGGAACCGAGATGGACGGGAGTGGGGGGAGGGGTGCTGTTTCTTGGAGCGGAGCGCCAGCTCTCCCTTGTTGTAGGAATTTCGGGGGGGGGGGACTTCCTTTCAAAACACCCCATTACACTATTTGAGACATGAACAGAGAGGGGTGTCTGAAAACAGCACAGAAAGACAGGCCTCACACCATTTTGACTCCTGACACCATTTTTGACTCTCAAACTGACCAGGTGTTTCTCTGCAAGGAGGAAGGGAGTGGGAAAATCTCCCCATTGTCTCTTTCCTCGGAAATCCTGTCTTGAGGGCACACTCAAGATATGAACAGGGTGTGGGCCTGTGACCTGTGACCTAGATTCAGGAATTAGTGGTTATAATAACAAAAGAGTGGACTGCCCAGGAAATGCAATCAGATAAGACATTATCATGTGAAGTGGCAGACAGGAGGTAAACAACTCAAGATTTCTCCTGGGCTGGAGACCGCCTTTTTCTATGATGTAGCTGTGATGTATCTGAGGGGTGGTCCTGCGTTACACCCCTTTTAGTGATGTATGTATGACGTATAGGGGGTTGGTCTTGAGCGGAAAGGGGGGGAATTTCAAAGTCTATATAGGAGCTTGCCCACCATTGTTCGGGGTCCTTTTCCTGCTCCTGTGTGAGAGGAAAGCACCCTGTTGCAACAGTGAAAATAAAAGCTTTGCTTCTCAATTTTTCTCTGGTTGGCCTCTGTTTTTACTCCTACCGATGGAGAACCTGCAGGGAACTTGCAAGGGCTCTTGTGTACCCCATAAGGGAATAAGGGCAGATTTTTCTACAACAGATGGTGACTCTGGTGGGACTTCGGTTACCCGGACTCTGGGGGCAAAGGAAGGATTGGTGATCCCGTGCACACCAGGCCATTTGCCAGGAGGAGCAACCAATCTTCCATTGATCCCAGGGTCTGGAAATAACTGGAGTTCTAGCGAGGCTTTTTAACCAGAGGAAGCAAAGTTTTTTTTTTTTTATCAGGCCGGCCTTAAAACAACCAGTTAAAAGATCCCAGGATCTCCAGGAAACAGCCCGTGCGTCGACGTGAGTATAAATAGGAAATTTGGTTCAGGGGTGGGTTCTGCCACAGCAACAAAACTTACTGTTCTCCTTTCCTTCTGAACTACCCTAACCTACTCCCCCCCCCAAGCTCAAAAGCCCGTCGGAGTCTGCCCAGGTTGAGAGCTTGTGGGTCCCTTTCTCCCAAACCTCTTCTCCTTCTGTCTGCCTCCAAGGCTCAAACTCTATCGGAATCTGGCCAGGGTGAGAGCCTTGTGAGGACCCTCTTTCCTAAACCTTGACGGGTGCAGCCGCAAACCGCCTCGTGGAGACCTTAATTGGGCATGACCCACGAGAACGGGAACGCAAGGGCGCCCATTCCTTTCTAACTTTTAAATTTCTCAGTCTTGATCTGGCATTGCAACACTGCAAGCGTTCAGTAAGGGCTGATCTAGATTGTAAGAGGCAGGGAGTTGCTGTGGCTCCAAATTAGTTAATGTGGGTGGGTTAGTTCCCTATCTTCCCTATCGGAGTTTGTCCATCCTTCCCTATCGGAGTTTTGTCCAACTTCCCTATCGGAGAGTGACCGCCTTCCCTAAATTGTCTAACACCCTTTACCTATCGGAGATTGACCACCTTCCCTATCGGAGTTTGTCCAACTTCCCTATCGGAGAGTGACCACCTTCCCTATCGGAGTTTGACCACTTACCTGTCGGAGATTGTCCACTTCCCTGACACCCAGAGATTCCCCAGGTTCCCCGGATTCCCCAGGTTCCCCGGATTCCCCAGGTTCCCCAGATCGGAGATTGACCAGAGAAGCCTAGGTAGAGAAATGGGTGCACCCCTATCAAAGAGACAAAGTTCCCAGGCTCCCGATGAGAAAGAAGCCCAAACTGGTGCTTATTTCCCATCTGGACTCTGAAAGACCCCTTGAATTTGTGTTTAAGAAACTTTGTGTCTGTGTTTAAAAATTGGTTTGTGTTTAAAATTGGCTACAACTTCTCTTAACTGTGCACAGTGGGGGAAAGAAATGATTTAAAGTTTCATGTAAGGGCTTGATCAACCCAAAAACATGGCAAATATTGAAAAGTGTGGAAGTGATGTGTACATTTTTTTAAAAAGAGGCTACAGAAGGCCAATTTTTCTCCAGAGAGTAAGCGTTTGTGTATATTTGTTTTCCTGCAGTAAGGAGAAGCAGGACACAAAAGGAAATGGGAGATTGGTAACTTTGAAAATGGTTCATTTAAACTTTGAATTTGTGAACTCACAATGTTCAAGGTCTGTGAAAAAGGAAGGCTGTGCTCTGTACTTAATTTTTCCTGCTGCAAAGTTTTAAAAGTTAAGCACAAGATGCTTTTCAATATAAATTCAGTATCTGGCTTAAAGTAAAAGGTCTTTTGAGGAATCCTAAAACTGCTTTTAAAATGCTTTCCCACTCCTCTTTGTTCTATCTGAGTTTTTTTCCCCCCCTTCCTTTCCCATCTTACTTCTGTGCTTAAACAGGTAAATCTACTCCTGAGTAAGCTTTGGTTGGCAAGGGGGGGCAATGTTTGCTAAAGGTACCCCCCATTCCACTTTCCTATGTGTGGTCATTTTAATTCATTGGCTCACCAGGCCTTAGGAAAAATTGTTCAATTATTCTCTTTTTAGCCTTTCTAAAAATCACTTCTATCAAATCTATGGCTGTTTTATTATTTGTGGGTGGTTATATTAACTCTTGAATTAAACCTATTCCTTATAAAAGACTCTCTTCCTATCTAATCATTTATCTAGGTTAAGATCTGCAAAAGGTTCTGTATAAAGTTGGGTACTCTTATTTTCTCTTCCTTGTTTTGATTCCTTAGAACATGTGCTCGCTTACATGATAGGGGAATGATAGTGTGTCCTTCCCCAGATGTGTCTGTGTACATAAGTATGTGCATCTCTCCAGTAGTAAAAATCTTGCTTTGAAAGGGGGGTGATAGTGTTGAGATCCCTGAATTTCAGAAGGATTGGACTAGATTACTCAGGGTCCCTTCCAACCCTACAAATCTCTTCCTGAGAAAGGAATTAAATGGTAGAATGTATTTTGTATGTGGTGTAAAGGTGCTAAGTAGAGAGAGAGAGAGAGAGAGAGAATGTGTCTTACAAGCATTGGAGGGTAATTTTTAAATCATGGTGGAAAGATTGGTTTTCAGAGTTTAGAATAGAGTGTGTGTTGTTGTTGTTTTTTTTCCTTTAAGGAGTAATTATCTAAGTTTTACCATTTAAAGTTTTATCTAAGTCTATCATTTAAAGTTTTTTAAGCACATACAAAATTAATCAATCAGAAATGGTAAAACTTTAATGAACAATAAAATATGAATTCTGACCCTGTAGCCATTTCCCCATATATAAGGGGGGCAAGGAATTTCTGCCCATGGCTGAATTTGTTAAGAATATTTGACTTTCTGGGCCATTCTTACTCATAAATAAGAGGGTGGGGATTTCCACTAAATGGCCAGAGAAAAGAAAAGACAAAGAAAAAAGATAGCCCACATTTTAATAGAAATCTGTACCCCAAATCCTGTAGATAAAGGAGGCATTGGTCCCAATTTCTTTGCCTGGGGTGCAGGTATGTTTATTTGATACAGTAAACATGAGTCATTAAATTATATCTAGTTTTGGTGGAAGGGTGGTCTGGATGTTGCAGTCCTATGTAAAGTTTTAAGATTTATAAGCCTATCTCCTAAGCAGCAATAAACAGGAAATAAAATGTGTCAGAAATGGCTTTAAACTGACCAAACCGGAATTTAATTTGACTAATTTATTGCTGATTTTGGTAATAGCATGAACAACTGGATTTCTGTTTAAAATCTAACTTTATTCCTAAAATTCTACTCCCCACGCTTCTCTCCCTTTATTCAAATGGTAATTTAGCCAACAGATGCTATTCTTTCAAATGGTACAATAGATTTATGAGTCATGAACTCTGTATGTGCACAGAGGCTATGTCAACTTTAAAAGAAAAGGGGGGGAAGGTGTTTTTTTTTTAACAAAGAGGTGACAAGGTCATGCTCTATGTAAAACTTGGAGCCCTTTGCTCCAGGGGCTACTTGAGGAATAACAAAAGAGTTAAGTATTGGGCCGTAAAAAATAACATGCCAAAATCTTTCCACAGGTAAAATGGGAGGGTAGTGATTTAAATGAATTTTAGAACAGGTTTTCTTTAATGCATTTTAGGAACATCTCCTGACAGAGATTTCCACATGAAGCAATTTTCTCTTTCAACAGGATATTCAGGTCCCAAAAGTGTGGAGAAAGAATTTGCAGTTCTTACTGCAAATTCTATCTCCAAGGGGGGGAGGAAAAGGAATGGGGAATTGTTCTCTCCAGGTGACAGACAGAGCAACCAACATTCCATTGTTCTATCTCAGTGGGCACTCAAGATGTGTTATCTCACATTTGCATTTCAACCCAAAGCATTTACCTCTGTTAATCCTTCCCTTCCCTCAATCTAACATGCAAGATTCTTCCACAGCTTTTAGCAGGATATTTGAGAAGCCTCAAACTACTTCCCTCATAAAGAAACATTTTTTCCCTTTTCTTTTCTTTTTATTTGGGATATTTAAAATTAAATTTGTGTGTTTTAGCATTTATTTATTTTTGGTTCCTTTTAAGTTTTTTTCTCCATTATTTTACTATTTATTTATTTTTTTTGGAAAAATTATTTAACTGGTGATCTAATTTTTGTTTTTGTTTCCTTTTAATATTTTATCTTTAGGGTAATCAAATTTTTGTTCTTGCTTCCCTTTAATATTTTTATCTTTAAACAGCAGAAGATCACAGAAGTAATTATATAGAAAAGTGATAATAATATTGACATGAATAAAATGCGTAACTCTAAAGTTTTATTGTTTGCAGCTTCCCAGAAAAACTCAAGGAGATTCTCTCCTTTTTGGCTTTTGCTTCTTTCCTTGATAACTCTGTCTTTTAGCCCCAAACCCTACCCCGTACAGGATATCAGATGTTAATGCAGACCCAATGATGGAAAACCCTCAGCCCAATTCCTTGTGACCACAAGACTATCACCTGCAACAGCAACAGACACCAGAGTTTTAAAAGTGGCCACGGAAATCTCATTCAAAAGGACAGACTGGGGGGGGGTGAACCTGACAAAGGGGGGAAAGTTGCTCTTTAAGGACATTTTCTCTCTTTTTTTGACCTCAAGCCCTTGTACCTAATGGTTAAGGATACGTGTAAAACCAAGAATTGTCTCAAAAATCTCATGACTTCCTAAAGGATATCCAAATAGTCTGGAATTAATAACTGTATGTTGTGTGTGTTATGTGTTATTATGTAAGAATTCTGAAATGTGCTTGATAATATGTGATTTCCACAAATGGGGAAACAATTGAATTGTAAGGACGTTTTCTCTCTTTTGACCTCAAGACTCTACCCTAGGATTGAAAAGATATATTATGTTTTATGATATTATGCAGAAACATTGAACCATGTCTGACTGTATATGTGATTTCCACAAAAGGGGGGGGAAACCAATTTTGTGTTTGTTTTATGTCTAATGTACTGCTTTAATTCTTATTGCTTACACTAGTGCAGGAATTCTCATGCATTTTATGCTTTCTAGTAGATCAGGCCATTTTATAGTCCCATATTTATATTATTTTATGACCGCATCTCCTTATCGCACCTGGTACTCCAACCTTCTCTATACATTTTAATTTTACCAAGGAGAAGCTTAGGGATCCATGAGAGCCCAGACAACAGGAAAGTGAATATGCTTTGATTTAGCAGGAATGACCCCTTATAGAATTAAATTACCAATTTGCACAAACTGCCCTTTTTAGAGAATGGTTTTAACAGATTGGTTTGGAAAGTGAGAACCATGGGCCTATATAAATTCTGATTGGACTCAGTTTGAATTTGGCAAGTGTATCCAAGGTGCCATTGGCTTTCGTCCCTTTAAATAGCGAAGAACACAGGCACACCCCTTTGTGAGCACAGGACCAAAGCCGAAGAGGCCCCAAAAGGTGGGCAGGTGGGGCATTTTCTCTCCAGGGAGTGTCACACCTAACCACATGGAGTACTGCTTTAGGTCAATCAATGCAAGCCCGTATACCAGGGATGCATGTCGATGGGTGTTGCTGTGGTATGCTGAAGGTCAAGGGACCCCAGAGGACTGCTAGCTATGGAACCTGGGAACACACGGAAAAGGACAGAGACAAAGCTAACGCATTTTTCAGTCACTTTCCTGCTGAGTGTAAAGCATAGACCACTATTGAGAAAATGTTTATCCCAAAGTCCTGGACTACCACAAGTAATTTAGTAACAAAATGCAACATGTGTTATTTTTCACATATTTTTTATGTCCAGCTATGTGCACTTGCAAATATCCCTTAGGGGCTTGACTTGCAAGACTTCAGATTTACACAAAGGTACCCATTTCATTTTTCCCGCCATGATGACAAACCTCCAAACAGCCCCCACCTTTTCCGAAGTTGTCCCAATGTACTACCTGGGAGAAGGCGAATACGTGACCACAGATTGCGTGAGGCAATGATTGGTTGTTACACAACAATCTTGCCTCAGAGAGGGGGATTGTTGTAGGAATTTCGGGGGGGGGGACTTCCTTTCAAAACACCCCATTACACTATTTGAGACATGAACAGAGAGGGGTGTCTGAAAACAGCACAGAAAGACAGGCCTCACACCATTTTGACTCCTGACACCATTTTTGACTCTCAAACTGACCAGGTGTTTCTCTGCAAGGAGGAAGGGAGTGGGAAAATCTCCCCATTGTCTCTTTCCTCGGAAATCCTGTCTTGAGGGCACACTCAAGATATGAACAGGGTGTGGGCCTGTGACCTGTGACCTAGATTCAGGAATTAGTGGTTATAATAACAAAAGAGTGGACTGCCCAGGAAATGCAATCAGATAAGACATTATCATGTGAAGTGGCAGACAGGAGGTAAACAACTCAAGATTTCTCCTGGGCTGGAGACCGCCTTTTTCTATGATGTAGCTGTGATGTATCTGAGGGGTGGTCCTGCGTTACACCCCTTTTAGTGATGTATGTATGACGTATAGGGGGTTGGTCTTGAGCGGAAAGGGGGGGAATTTCAAAGTCTATATAGGAGCTTGCCCACCATTGTTCGGGGTCCTTTTCCTGCTCCTGTGTGAGAGGAAAGCACCCTGTTGCAACAGTGAAAATAAAAGCTTTGCTTCTCAATTTTTCTCTGGTTGGCCTCTGTTTTTACTCCTACCGATGGAGAACCTGCAGGGAACTTGCAAGGGCTCTTGTGTACCCCATAAGGGAATAAGGGCAGATTTTTCTACAACACCCTGTAGTGCCCCAACCAACCAGGGCCTTGGGGGTGGAGGCCGTGGGGCTCCTGCTTCTAGCACCACTTGTGAGTCTTCTCCTGGCCTCCTGCCCGAGCCCCACAAGTGTTCCTTTCCCCCCTGCCCCCCTCTTTTCGGGCCTGCAATAGGTGAGGGAGTCCAGAGGAAGGGGGGAGGGGCTGGCTGCCAATTTGTGAAGGAACCTCAGGCATTTTATGGTGAGGCTCTCGCTGATCTCAGAGATTGCAGGTAGCAGGATTCCTCTCTTTATGATATCCTGTTGTTGCATGCATGAATTTGCCCTGTTCTCTTTTAGAGCCATCCAAGCTGGTGATCACCCCTGCCTCCTGTGGGAGGGAGTTCCATAGCTCAACTGTGTTGCGCGAAGGACTTTGTCCTGCATCCATGGACGCCCCGTGTTCCCAAGACACACTAGCTCAGCCGGTGTATACTGCAGATCAGGAAAGACGCCAAGAGGATGCCAGCATGGTTAATGAGCAGTCAAATAAGCTATTGGAGGCAAGAAGGCATCCCTTGGGAAATGAAGTCCTGTCCAAATGAAAAGAAGAAAAAGGAACACAAACTTCGGCAAAAAAACCCAAACAAAACAAAACCAGGTGCAAGCAGACAGAAAGGGCTGCTAAAACTAAAACCGAGGAGCACATTGCTGAAAACATTAAGACCAACAAGAAGTTCTTTAAATGTATGGTAGCAGTTGGACCCTGGGATGACCAGGGAGTCCAAGGAGATTGCAGAGAAGCTGCAACATAAGACACAGGGCAGATCCCAGTGCCTAGACTTAACATTTGCAGGAAGGAGGTCTAAGGAACTGAGGCAGGAAGCAGGGATGAGAGGTGAATTATAGGCCCACAGACAAAACAGAAACTGACCCACCCAAGGATTCTCTGAGAATTCAAATGTGAAACTGTCAATCTTATTTTTTTTAAAAATGTACCCTGTCCCTTGGATCAGCCTGCATACCTGAGAACTGGAAAGCAGCCAATGCAACACCCATTTTTAAAAAGGGATCCAGGAAATTACAGTCCAGCTACACGTGTCCCCAGAAAAGTGGTGGCCAAGTATTGCTAAAGATAGAATAAGCAAACGTACAGAAGAACAAGCTGTACTGAAGCAAAGCCAGCATGGCTTCTCATGAACCTATAGGGTCAGCAAATCTGGCTGAACTTTCAGTTTTTGACAAAGTACCTCACCAAATACTCCTGAGTAAGTTTAAGGAATAAGAGGAGACATCCTCTTGTGGACCTGGGATTGGCTAAGCAGCAGGAAGCAAAGAGCAGGAACACATGGACAGTTCTCCAAATGGAGAGGAGTGAAAGAGAAAGTAGAGTCCCCCAAGGATTGGGACCGGGACCTGGACTTTTGAACTTGTGCGTAAATGATCTGAAGTATCTCATAGCACCAGAGCTTGTGGGCAACCAAGGAAGTGAAGTCAGGATGGGGGAAAGAAGGCATTTCTTCTAGCAGGGCAAGGTTAAACTATGGAAGCTGCTCCCACAGGAAGCAGGGATGGCGCCCTCCTCCGTTGTCTCCCCAAACAGGCAGATGCTGGGCTCCCTCCTGTCAGAGGCAACATCCCTGACTCCCAGAAACGGCTACAGGAGGAGCAGGTGCTGGTCGCTGGCTTCCCAAGAGAGCATCCTGCTGGACTGGGTGCTTCTTATGGTCTAGGATCATGGTGTGTGGGCATGCTCTCTCTAGCCACTTTCTCCACACCATGCATAATTTTAGACACCTCTGTCAAGTCCCTTTACTAGCTTTTTAACTCCAGAGCACTCCAGCTTTTTGCTCCAAGGGAGCTGCTCCACGAGTGTCAGGCGGGGCAGGTGCTTGTGTTCCCCACGGGACAAGTCTCCCAGGTGGCAGGCAGGGTGCAGGGGCCGGATCAGGACCTCCAGCTCAGAGACACCCCCCCTGTGGGCCTGGCTGCAGCAGGAACTGGATTGCCTTGAGCTGTGGGGGGAGGGGCCACCTTGCAGGAGCCCCCCAAGTGTGGGCAGGACAAGAGAAGTGACAAACCAGGCAAAAACCAGAGACACCCTCCTTTACGTTGGACATTTGGGTGCAACTCAGCTTGCAAAAGAAAGTCTGCACAGGAAAGCGTTCCAGCTTCCCAGGCTGTCCCTGCGCTTCTCACCTCTTGAGCTGAGCTCCCTGCTGTTCAGGCGACTTCCTAGGTTGCATCCTGTTCGACAGCTTCCTGCCACTTCTCTCTCCAACCTCAAGAGGAGAGGTCACCTTGGCACTATTCTGAGAACAAAGGAGCCAGCCCAGCTGCCTTGCCTTCGCTTTCTCCATCCAGATTAGCGAGTTGAGGCTGGAACTGGGAACTTGGCTCTCCAAGCTGTGCTTACCGTAAGCTCCTTTGCTGCTTTCCTCCCATCTCTGTGCATAGCGGCAAAGGCCAGCCGGCTCCCTCTGCAGGAAGACTCGCCCCCTTCAAGGCCCCCCCTCCCAGCTACGCCAGAGAAGCAGGGAGCAGGGCCAGTGAGGGATGGGGGGCCTGGAGAGCTGCCTTTGGCTCCCAGGCCTGCGCGTTCCCACCCTGGAAATAGGTCTGTGGCCTGATCCCTGCCTGCCTCTTGGGGGCCCTACACACCAGGCAGCCAGCTGTGCTTGAGGAATGCCAGTCCACTCTCAGGGCCAGCTCTCTTGGCCACCCCACGTACCCCAGAGGGAATCCTCCCGCAGAAGACGGTCCATCCGTAGGAGGGATCCCCACATAAGAGCTTTTCTCCAGTTAGAAACAGAACATTGCACTTTATTTCTACGCAACCCTTTTGATTGTCTCCAAGGTCACCCGCTCCTCCTCCTCCTCCTCCTCCTCCTCCTCCTGGATCTCTCCATCATTCCTCTTAGTAATGGAAGTCATGCTTCTTCGACTGAAACGCAACAGACTACATGGGGCAGGGGGGCCACGGCTGCTGATCTGGAGCTGGGGGAGCCTGGAAGGGCATGAGGAGGCAGCCCTGGGAAGGAGGAGCCGGGGGTCTCTCAAAGGGGCGGGCAGGAGCCCCTTCTGGAAGGGAGCCTGCCATTCTCCTTGCACCCCTTGTGAGGGCACCTGGATGACCCCCATGGGAGAGGCAGGCCCTCCCTGGCCCCCCTCTTCCTCCAATGCAGCGGCCAGGCCAGGCAGGCTTCAACTGAGAGACAAGCAGGGGAGGAGGATAGAATGAGAAGGGACCCGAAAGGCTTTCTAGTCCAGCCCCCTGCAATCTAGGGGTCTTGCTGGGCTCCTCCTTCTGCCACCTGGCTGGCAGCCCTCCCCTGCCTCCACAGAGTAGGAGCGTCCCAGGCTGAGGGTTCCCCTGGCGTCGGCAACAGGAGCATGGCAGGCTCTGATTCGTACCGTTTATTCTGGAATCTTTACAGAGTGGGTTGGGGGACCCAGCAGGGAGAAGCACCCATTCCTTCACCCTGGTGCCCCCCCTGCCGCCACCCCCATGGAGCCCCCTCACCTAAGAACACAACACAGGGGTACTGGCTGTAAAACACACACACACACACACACACACACACACACACACACACTCCCCCCCTCCCTGCAAGGCTGAAGCCATGCTACTTTTTGGTCCATACTGGGAGGGGGGGCAATCCCAGCTTGGGAGCCTCACATTCACCCCCCACCCCAATAGCAGCACATCCAGACTGAGGCTTCCTGCGCACAGTTCCTCTCCCCCCCCCACCCCACCATGAGAAAAGTACCGGAGCAGAACAGCAGCTGGGGGCCAGAGGATGACGCCCCCCTCCCTGTTTATGCCAGCAAGGGGGGCAAGAAATGTGGAGTGTGGGGCTGGAGCTGCCTTGTGGCAAGAGGGAGAACCCCGCTTCCCCCTCTCCCCAAAATGCCAGCCCCTCTTTTGTGGCTGTTTCCCCCCACCACCACCATGGAGTGTGTCAAAAGTGCAGGCCCTCGAGGCGTGGAGGAGGTGGGGGAGGCGGGGGCCCCTTCTCCAGAGCCAAGAGCAAAATCTGGGGTGGGGCGAGAGTCACCTGCCACTCAAGCAGCCTTAGGAAAAGCTGGCGGGGGGAGAGAGGAGAGTGTTTCTGCTGGCAAGGGCCCCCGCCCCATCCGGCCTGCCTCTTCTTCAGGTGGCGAGGGGGCGCAGGAGCAGCAAGCTCAGCCCCCTCCCCCCAGAGTCCAGGTCCATGAAGGGAGCCAGGGGGCCGGGGAGGGGGCGGGCAGGGGGGGCGCGCAGTTCAGGGCTCCTCCAGCCACGAGGGCTTCTCTGCTCCGGGGCTCTTCAGCTTGATGTTGAACTGCTTGAGCGTCTGCTCCAGCTGCTGCTGGTTGCCGGCAAAGTAGGCCGAGATGGCGTTGTGGAAGAGCAGCAGCTGCTTGTGCATCACCTTCACCTGCAACGGGGGGGGGGCATCAGAGGAGCCGCCTGGAGCAGGCCAGGAGCCCCCAGGGGGTCTCAGGGGGCTGCAGGGCATCCCTGCTTCCTGCAGCAGTGAGTGCCACAATTCAGCTCTGTGCTGCGTGACGGACTTCCTTTTCTCCTCCTCCCCCCCCCGGGATGGGTGGTCCTCCTGCTGCCCCCCACCCAAGGAAGCCTCCCCTTGCGCCCCTCCTGGGCTCTTCTTGCTTGGCCGGGGGCCACCTGCCAGGAACGCTCTGGCTGGGATTCCTGGGCCCAGGTATGGAGGACAGGCCAGCGGGGGAGGCCTCTGACCAGGAGCCCCCCCCCTCACCTTGTTTTCCTCCAGGAACTTCAGCTTGACGGCCACATCTGCCCGGAGCTTCTCATACTTGGCGCGGTGGGCCTGGAAGTGGGCCTGGGCGGCGTCCAGGCGGCAGAGGGTGCTGGCGTCCCGAGGGCCCAAGTTCAGCTCCTCCAGGTCCGTGCGGTAGGCATCGTACTCCAGCCTACACCAGGGAGGGGGGTGGAGCGTCAAGGCGGCGGCAGCAACTCCCCCCCCCTTGAACAGGACTGGCTCCCCCCGGAAAGAGCCACCCACCGGCAGCAGGACACCTGCTGGGCCCTGCCTGGAGCTGCCCCCCCGCTCCCCCCCCCCGCTCGCAGCCCCACCTGGCCGTCTCGTACTGCTTGACGGTCATGAGCGTGTCCTCCATGGTCTTGTTGACCAGCGTGTTGATGCTGGAGACGAAGAAGTTGACGGCCCCCAGGAGGGTCTCCCCATTCTTGCACAGCAGCTTCTGGGTCTCTGCGTTGTAGCCAAACTCCTCCTGCGGGGGGGTGGGGGCCTTGAAAAGGGGGCTGACTGTCCCGGACCCCCCACAAGCCAGGAAACCCCCCCGAACTTGAGAGCCCAAGAACAGCCTGCTGGATCAAGCCTTGATAGCTCTCTCCTGCCCCACGCATTGGCCCCATCCTCTTTCAAAGCCCTCCAGGCTGGGGGCCGTTCCTTGTGGCTTTAGCTGCTCCCCTTGGGAAATGGGGGCCTCCCCTCCGCCTGGCATCCGTGCCATCCTGCCTTCCCCCCTGCGCTCCCCACCTGCAGCTCGGGGGACTTCTGGCTGAGGTCGGAGAAGGCGTCGGCCAGGGCGTGCTGCGTCTGCACCAGGCTGTAGAAGTGGTTGGTGAGGGCCCTGGCCAGGCCCAGGACGCTCTCGTACTTGCGCTTGGTGTCCCGCAGGAGCTCAATCTGCGTCTCCAGCTCCAGGTCGACAGTCCGGGAGCCCTTCCCAAAGCGCTCCGAGAGCAGCTGCTTTGTGCACTGCGGAGGGAGAAGAGGAGGGGCAGCAGCTGGGGGAGCCTCGGCTGGAGCGGAAGACCCCCCTCGCCCTGCAGGTTGGGCTGGATGACCCCCCGGGGCCCCTTCCCATGATCACTAAAGCTGCCAAAGGGACTTAAAACAGCAAGGGCGTGTGTGGGTGCGGAGATGGAGGGAGAGCAGGTGCCCTGAAAGCCTTGTACAAAGGGGCTACAGCTGAAAAGGCCGCCCCTCCCCTCCTGCCCTCTGGGAAGGGGGCCAAGGGTCTCCTTGAATGGGTGCTGACCAGCGGCTTAGTGGCTGCCCCCTCCCAAGGCAGCCCCCAAAGCAGGTCACTGCAGGGCTCCAGAAGGCGGAGAAAACGCTGAGCAGACTTGCTGGCTGGCCAAAGGGGATTGATCCAGAAGCAAGAGAGTGATCCGTGCGAAGAAGAGGGCACCTGCCTGGTTCAGGCTGAGCCCCACCAGCGCCCCTCCCCCCCCGGCTCACCTTGTAGGTGTTGATGCCCCACTTCTTGACGACGTCAAACTTCTCCACCGCGATGCCCCGCGTGGCTTCCTCGCCTGCCAGGGCCGGGCTGGAGTGCGGCTGGTGCAAATTGGAACCTGCAAGGGCCGAGCGGGCAGGGGGCTTTCTGAGCAGGGGAAGGGGCAGGTCCCCCCATGGAGGAGGCAGGAGACGGAAAGAGGGGCCAGGAGAACATCTCTCCGCCTCGCCTACATTCCCCTGGAAGCCTGCACCCCAGCCGCTCCCATGTGCGGGGGGGGGGGGGTAGGGCAATACCTGAGGCAGAGACTGCCTGGCTGGCTATCCGGCTGGCAGCCGACGGGCTGGGGGAGATGAGCGGTCTTCGGGGTGGGTGAGATGGAACAAGAGAGCCTGAAATGGAGGGGGCCCAAGGCAGGGCAGAGATGGGCACCGGGCAGGGTGGGGAGGAGGAGGGGGGGAGCCATGGAGGGGGTGCAGGATAACACAGGGGGGTTGATGAGCTGTGGCAGACACGGACAGGGTGGCATGAGCACATGAGGCCAGGAGCACGAGGCGGGCAGAGTTCCCCAGGCAAGCTGCTGGCTGAGCTACGTGCCTTCCTCATCCCTGGGGGTCAGGGGAAAGGGATGGTGCAGGAGGCCCGTCTCGAAGGAGGGGGCCTTGCTGACGGGGGCTTTGCAGAGGGCCCCCCCCGGGACGCCCTTTGCGGGCAGATGGGCCTCCTCCCCGCGCAGAGAGCAGCACTGCGATTCTCCTAGGCTGCCTGACCTTTGATGGCGCTGGTGGGGATGATGCCCTCGGCGGTGCCCCCGTAGCCCCCGGAAACAATGCTGGTCTCGTTCAGGTTGGGCCCCGACACCATCACCTGCTGGAGGTCCTGCAGCGGGAGGAAGGGAACCCCTTAGAGGAGGGGGCTTCGGGCAGGCCCAGCAGCGCCCCCTAAACCGGGGTGGCTGCTCTGCAGCAGGGCCTGGTTCCTGCAGGGAACCAGCATTTGAACGGGGGCGGGGGGGGGGCAGGAACTGCCTCCCTTGCAGCTGGGAGTCAAACTGGACTGCTAGACGGGAGGTGGGGGCCACCATCCCACTCCCCCCCGCCCGATAACCATCAGAGCTCAGCTTACAGAGCCCCACTGAAATCTCCCCCTTGCAAGCCACACACACTTGACTCCCCCCATTCTTGCCCCCTCCCCGTTACCTGCTCCAGACCATCGTCCTCAGCGAGACGACGGGAGTCTCCGTTGCCATGGATTGGGATCTCCATGGTGGCTGCTTTGCTCATCAGCCCGTCGGTCATGCTCAGGGTCTGGAGGGCCAGGAAAAAAGGGGGGGCTCAGGCGCCAGAGGAAGGGGCTCCACTGTCCACACACCCCATACCCCAGCCCAGCCCTGGAGTACAAGACCCCCACCCCATACGCTGGTCCAAGTCAATAGATAAGGCAGCCTGGGTCCTTCTCCCCCCCCCCTGCGAAGCCCCCACAACCAGCCAAGATGCCAGTCCGAGAAAGAGGGGGCAGCCCTCCTCCTGACAGCCTCCTTGCCCCCAATGCCTGGGCAGGGGATGGCAGGAGGAGCAAAGTGCAGCAGGACACCCCAGGCCAGGGCAAACACCCACAGGGAGGGGCATTTTTGTCTTCAGGTGCAAAGAGCTGCCTTCCGACGCCACTTCCCAGACCTGCTCTGCTGAGCATGGCAAGTCTTGTTCCCTGATGCCTGGATTTGGCCAGTGGACCATCTAGGCCAAGAGGAACCTGCGGGAAACCAGGGAGCACAACAGGAGCGCAGGAGCACCACGTTGGCAACCCTCCCATCGCCAATCTCCCTTCCATTCTCTCCCTCCTTTGCTAGGCCCCCTTGGAGTTCTGAGGCGCGACTGGAACCACCGTTTGAATAAAAAGCAACGTGGGCCTGGTTTCCCCATAAATGTACCAAAAAGCCTTTCTTGGAAAGAGAAACGAATGTGCTACCTGCTAACGGGCAGGTCCCCTAATGCCAGCTCCACCCCATCACTCCCCGACAGCCCCTGAAACCCCATAGATTCCCAGCACCACCCCACAGAAAAGGAAGCTTCCTGGGCTGCCCTCAGACTCACATGGCATTTGAGAAGAGAACAGCCCCAGCCCACCTTTCCTTGGAGGCACATTGACAGAACAAGGGAGGAAGCCCCCCCCCCCCAATAACGCTTCCTCACTCCAGAAACCAAGAGAACTGCATACAGCCAGGGCACCATCTGGGCCAGGTCAGAAAGTTTAACAATAGTGCCAGGAAGAATGCCACCCCCCCCCCGGGGGGCAATCCAGCACAAAACCTGTAGCCTTCCTAGTGGTACCAGTCTCACCCAGGAATCTGCCAGAATGAGTTCCAGATTGACTTGCCCAGCAGACGGACGCAGTAAGCGGGTTGCGACGGGGGACACTCCCCAACATGTGTCTTGTCTCTCAGTAGCTGGGCTTCCCCCTTCCTTGGGCAAAAGTTGTTTGGGATGCCACGTGCCGAGATGCCACACCACCCATCCCACGTGCCTGAGGCAGGGGAAGGAGCCACAGACACAGCCCAGAGCATCAGCTCAAGGGAGCCAAATCCAGGGGGAGCACAAGGAGGGGGGGCATCAGCACACAACCCTCCAGAGCAGAATTGGTAGGGGCAGCAGCACCTCCTGCAAGCCGACCCAGATGGGGCCCAATGCTGCCCCTCCCCCTTCTTGCTGGAACCTCAGTTCTCCCCCCCCAATGCAGTCAGCCTATTTCCATAACCTGGTGGGCAGTCATGGCGTGTCACCTCCAAGGGTCCAGTTGGCACGTACATTGGGGTGGGGGGGAGTGGGGGGAGGGGTAACAGCTCCCTCCCCACTCCAGGAACATGCAAAGTTTCCACGCTGGTGGTTGACGTGGCCCTTGGCAGGAAGGGCAGGGCCAGGTTTGCTTTTGGGTATTTGCTTAATACTGTGCGTTTTATTGGGGAGGGAGTTTGCACACATCTGTGAATTGCAAGGTATTGTTATGAACTTCCCTGGGAACCTGCAAACTTGGAGGGAGGAATCTCCTGCCCCACAGCTGAGTTTGAGCAAGACAACCTGCCTGTCCGTCTGCAACATTAGCAAGCCCCCCCCCCTTGCCATGATGGCGTTGCTGGAGAGGAGCAGGGGTGCCGTTCTGTCCTTCAGAAGGCCTCTCCCCCATCCTCAGGGGCCCCCCAAGCCCCCTCTCCGGCTCTCTCGGCAGCATCCGCGGCAGGGGAGATGCGGGGCAGCAAGGTGAGCGGACTGGCGCCCCCTTCTGGCCAGGTTCCATTTGCCCCACGGCCCTCCGCCCCAGACCGGCCCCCGTCCTTGCCCAGGGGACCCCCGCTTGGCCCCTCCAGAGAAGCAGGCCATGCCCGCTGGGTGCACCTGCCGGCCATGCCAGGCTGCCACGCGGATCGGGACCAGCGGGAGGCCGCCGGGAAGGAGGGGAGCGGGCGCGGGTGGGGGGCAGATGCAGGACCCCCTCCCGGAGCCCCCCGCCCCCCGTGCAGGACGAGGGAGGGGGTGCGCCCGGGGTCCCCTGCGAGGAGGGGGGGAGAGGAGACTCCCTCGCTCGCTCGCTCGCTCGGGAAGCGGCCTCGGCGCGGCTCCCGGGCTGCTGCCCCGCCGCCCTCCCGCCCTCCCTCCCTCCCTCCGCGGCGCACCTGCCTGGCGGCTCCCGGAGGCTCCGGGCGTCGGATCCGCGTTGGGCCCCGGGCACACCGGAAACGACGTCACGCGCCCCGGCGCCGGAGGAGGAGGGGCCTCGGCCAGGCCGGAAGTGGATCCGGAAGCCCCGAGAGGAGGAGGAAGATGGAGCAGCAGCAGCAGCAGCAGCAGCAACTGCGCGGCGTGAGAGGCGGGCGGAGGCGGAGGCGGAGGCGGAGGCGGAGGGGGCGCGGGCGGGGGCCGGGAGGCAGGGAGCCCGCGGAGACTCTCTTCCGGGCGACACGCGTCCGTGGGACTCGTGGGAATGCGCAGGGCGGGGGGGGGTCCCCCTTCCTTCTCTCTCGGTCCCAGCGCGGCCTTGTCGTTGCAGCTGCGCGATTTCCTGCTGGCCTACAACCAGATGACGGAGCTCTGCTTCCAGCGCTGCGTCTCCAACCTGAACTACCGGACGCTGACCGGGGAGGAGGTGAGCGCGGCCGCCGCCGCCGCCCTGGGGAGGGAGGGAGGGAGGGAGGGAAGGGGGAGCCGGGACCCCGCCGGGCTGACCCGCCGCGCTCTCTCCGCCGCCCGCAGGGGAGCTGCCTGGACGGCTGCGCGGGGAAGCTGGTGCGCTCCAACCACCGCCTGATGGCCGCCTACGTCCGCCTCATGCCCTCCCTCGTCCAGCGCCGGATCTCCGACTACGAGGCCGCCGGCCAGGCGGCCCAGGAAGCGGCCCTCCTGCCGCCCGCAGAGCCTCCCGCCCTGCCGGGGCCCAGCGTGGTCAGCACCTCCTGACGGCCCCGCCGGGCTGCTTGCGATCTCAGCGCCACCCGCCTGCTGTCCCCGAGGGCAGGGCCCAGGGGTGCCCTCAGAGATGCCCTCCTCGAGGCTGGACTCCGTGGCACCAGCGTGGGCAGCTGCTCCTTCTCAGGATCATCCCAGAGCCCACCGTTTCTGGGGACAATAAAACCACTTTCCTCCACACTTGTGCGTGAGAGTGCTGTGCTGGCCCTCTGCGGCGCTTTTCTTTGTGATTTCCATGCTGCTTGCCTGAAGGGAGCCCTGGGGTGGGGTGGCCTCAGCCAGCTGCTCCTTGACACTTCAGCTTGAGAGCAGATCTCCTTTGTTGGCAGCTGGAAGGAGCAAGGCTTCCTTTGCATTCATTCACCCTTCCCTCTTTCACCTCCAGGTTCAGCTCCCCCTCCACCACTTGCTATTCCAAGTTCTGATTTGACATGGTGGGTGCTGAGCAGGGTGGGCCCCTGAGAAAAGGGTTTGTAGGAATTCTGGTGCTGTGGCAACCAGGGGGGTATGGAGAAGGGATGTGGATGGACTGTGCCACATGAGCTGTGAACCCCTTGTTATAGGAGAAAATCTGAGGGCTCCCTTGGACAAAAAATCAAGACACCAGCCAGGAATGCCAGAGCAAAACAGCAGCCAGTAGGCCTGGTCTTTATTTAGAGAAATACTGTCGCAACAGGACTCGCACCCGCCACGAAGTGAAGCAAGATGGAAGCCCCAAACAGGAAGAGACCCCCCAACTCTTATTACTTTCCCACCACCAAGATACACCCCCAAAACTACATCATAAAAAGGGAGGGCTCAAAGTGGAAACCTGAGTATTTTTTTACACGTGTCTTGCTCCTTCTCTTACCCCTCCCAGACACACATTCCAGAAAACAAAAGGTGTTCACAGGTTTTGCTGCACCTCACCAGGAGGGTCAAGCATAGTCCTTTGTTCTAGCTCAAATTGAATCCATTTCCAAGTGGTGAGTCCTTTGTAAGTCAAATGCCCCATCGTCTGGCACCATCAGGGCAGGTATGTCCGCTTGGCAGGGTCCACTGTAGACGTGGTGTTACGCTTAGCGGATTATGGCTGCCTTGTGCACATCTGAAACCACCCCCCTTTGACAGCCCTCTTAATATGGAGAAGAGAAATAGTTTCACTCAAGTGTGTGTGTGAGTGTCTTGCTTGTGGAACTGGGTGGTACGGGGAAATTCCTGTAACACCCTGAAGCAGGGATGATGCAGCTTCATGTGGACCAAATGCCGGTTGGTGTCTGTGTGGCATTTGGAGATGTGCCCCACCCCCCAGTTCCATCAAGCATTTGCCAAAAGAAAACATGGCTCTCCAAGAGCAGAGCACACAATGCAGGGCACATGGGGGAAGGGCCTTGCTGCTCCTGTGCCAAAGGGTCTTGCAAGAAGGCCCATCGTAGCCCAGTAGCAGGGGAAATGCTGTGCATGCAGAAGGTCCCAGGCTCAATCCCTGCTCACTTGCAGAGACCTCTGCCTGGAACCCCTAAGAGCAGCTGCTTGTCAGTGTGGCTGGTACTACTACTACTAATAATAATTTTATTATTTGTGCCCCACCCATCTGACTGGGTTGCCCCAGCTACTCTGGGCAGCTTCCAGCAGAATAGAAAAACACAGTGAGACATTAAACATTAAAAAAAAACCCAATACAGGGCTGCCTTCTAAAAGTAGTGTAGTTCTTTATCTCCTTGGCATCTGATGGAAGGGCGTTCCACAGGGAGGACGCCACTGCCAAGAAGGCCCCCTGCTGCCCAGGTCAGCTCTAACACTTTGAATTGTGCTTGGAAACGTACCGGTACTGGGAGGCTGTGAAGATCCATTAGGACTGGTATAATATGGTCCCAGCGGCTGCTCCCAGTCACCAGTGTAGTTGCTGCATTCTGGATTGTAGTTTCCGAGTCACAGACATAGAGTGCATTGCAGTAGTCCAAGCAGGAGATAACCAGAGCATGTACCAGAATTTCTTCTTTGCTGTTGCCCCTTGGTAGGCTCGACATTGAGCTCCCACCCATGTTCAGTCTGATTCAGAATGGTTGTTTCGTTGCCCTCATTCCCCGGGAAAACCATGGGGCCACCTAAGCTCCATACAATGGGCCAATGCACTGACTATAAGGCAGCTACCTCCTGTATGCCTGTGTAGAGCCAGGAACCTGGTACAGTAAGGTGGCGCTGGCCCTTTTTCCAGAAGCCAACGGGACTGCAGTCATTTGTGGGAGTATCGAGAGGCAGCAGATGCAGACAGGGAGAATCCCACCTTCCTTTGACTCTTCCAGACCTACAGCTGCTTGTATGGGAAATGGTCTCGAGCCTTTTGGATCAGAGCTGGTCAGACCAGGAAGAGGGCAAGGGGAACACGAGATACAGCTTTTTAAAATAATATTTTAATTAAGTTTCCATTTTATAATATTTAAACACATCTTCGTTATCCACTTGACTTCTTTTGCTCATATGAGCCTGTTGACTTCCTCCCGCCTCATGGTTTTTCCATTTTACGTTTCACTCATTCAGAATATCACAATTATAAAATAAATATAAAAGGGTAGTGACAATTATCATTACAAGTCTTCTTACAACCCTGCTAGTGTTGTTAATTGCTTACAGTGGTCCTTCAGGTATTTTATAAATTTACTCCAGTCTTTTTGGAAAGCTTGATCACATTAGTTTCGGATTTTTCCGGTCAGCTTCGCCAATTCCGCAAAGTCCATCATCTTCATCTGCCACTCTTCTTTCGTTGGTATTTCTTGTTGTTTCCATTTTTGGGCTAAAAGGATTCTTGCTGCAGTTGTTGCATACATAAACAGTTTTTGATCACCCTATGGCATCTCTTCACCCACTAGACCCAATAAAAATGCTTCTGGCTTTTTAACAAAGGTGTACTTACACATTTTCTTTAACTCATTATGCTCATTTCCCAATATGCTTTTACCTTGTTACAATTCCACCACATATGATATAAGTTCCCTTCTTTTTCTTTATATTTCCAACACTCCTTATTTCTTGTCCTATACGTTTTAGCAAGTTTAGTTGGTGTTAGAAACCATCCAAACATCATTTTCATAACATTTTCCTTTAATGCACTACATGTGGTGAATTTGATACCTCTGTTAATGGAGAAATCTGAGGGCTCCCTTGGACAAAAAACAAGAACACCAGCCAGGAATACCAGAGCAAAACAGCAGTCAGTAGGCTTGGTCTTTATTGAAGACTGTCGCGACAGGACTCCCACCTGCCACCAGGTGGAACAAGATGGAAGCCCTGAACAAAAGCAGACCCCAACTTTTATTAGTTCCTAATCCCCAAGCTACACCCCTACAAACTATATCATCGCTACATCATAAGTACATAATGATACATCACAAAAAGGGAGGGTTTGAGGCAGTAACCTGAGTATCTTGACACCTGTCTTGTTCCTCCCCTCACCCCTCCCATACACACATTCCACAGAACAAAGAGATGTTCACGGTTTCCTGCCCTTCCAGAGAGGGCAGGATCACTGTCCTTTGTTTCAGTCAGTACTGAATCCATTCCCAAAAGGTGCCTCTTTGTAAATGACCCACAGTCTGGCACCATTGGTGGTGGTACAGTACCGGTATGTCTGCTGAGCAGAGTTTGCTGTGGACGTGCTGCTACATCTAGGGGATTATGGCTGCCCCCTATTCCAAGTCTCCCCCCTTTGATAGTCCTTTTTCCATAGTGAGAAACAAAGGTGGAATGGTGTGGATCCGACATACGGTTGAATTTATAGGAATTTATAACAGAAACACTATAGAGAAAGAAATATTTGTCGTGCTTGTGGAACTGTGTGGTTCGGGGAAATTCCTGTAACACCTTCATTCCATAACCTTTCCCATGATTCTACCGGGTAACTGATTATATCCAAAATCTTTAACCCAGGGGTAGGCAACCTAAGGCCTGTGGGCCAGATGCGGCCCAATCGCCTTCTCAATCAGGCCCACGGATGGTCTGGGAATCAGCATGTTTTTACATGAGTAGAATGTGTCCTTTTATTTAAAATGCATCTCTGGGGTATTTGTGGGGCCTGCCTGGTGTTTTTACATGAGTAGAATGTGTGCTTTTATTTAAAATGCATTCCTGGGATATTTGTGGGGCATAGGAATTCATTCATCCCCCCCCCCCAAAAAAAAGTCCGGCCCACCACATGGTCTGAGGGACAGTGGACCGGCAGCTGAAAAAGGTTGCTGACCCCTGCTTTAGCCCATTGTATCATTACCATTTTAACCTCTTCATCTTTGGTATGCCATTCCAATAATAATTTGTACATTTTCGATAATATTTTTCTCTTATCATCCAATAGCTCTATCTCCAGCCAGGATCTTGTTGTATCCAAACCATTCTTCTTTTTATCATCATTGAACACATCATTTAACTGATGATATTGCAACCAATCCATCATTAACTCTTATTTCTTCGAATGTTTTTGATTTTATTTTATTTTTAAAATAATTTTTATTGGGTTTCCAAACATATAATATACAGTTCGTCAACATACTTAATCAATAAAACAAAACAAAACACAAAACACACAACAATACATACCGGTACTCTTTTTGTTTTTCCCTTTCTTATTTCCTTATCTTGTTGGTTGGACTTCCCCCGCCTCTCCTACCGCGTTTCATGATTGTAACATATTTAGCAATTTCTTCTCATCATCATATACTATTTTACTTACGTCTCCCTATCTCGTTCATGTCCTTTACTAATTTCTTAACTTACGAATGTTTTTGATTTTAACTTATTTTCTACCTCGATCAATAAGTCTCTATACGTGGCCCACTTTCCTTTCATATTTAATCTTTGTACCGCTATTGCTTCAATTGGCTTCTAGCTAGAGAAGTTCTGTGGTTCAAGGCAAAACTCCAGCCTTCCCACGAGAAAGCCTGGCAATGCCAAGGCAGGGAGAGATCCAGGCAGAGGACAGGCGGCATCCTGCTCTGGAGCTTTGCAAGGGCGTTTCCAGGCGAGACCCTGCGCGCCAGCTGGCCAGTCCCGCTTTGACGCGGGTCCCCCGGGAGACTCGGGGCGGCGCTGCCGGGGAGGGCGCAGGCGAGGCGGCGAGGTCGGAGCGCATCTCTCAAGGAGGAAGCCTCTCCGAAGGGGCCCGGATGTGGGGCGAGTCTAGGCATCCCGGAGGCCACGGAGAGCCGGCCGTTGGGCGCCCCTAGCAACGGGCCCCCGCGCGCCCTCGCCTCCCCTCGCCCCCGGCGACGCCATGGAGCCCTGCGCCCCCGACGCCCTGCCGAGTAAGGGTCCTCGGGGGGCGTCTCTCTCCCGGCCTTGGAGCCCCTTCCGCGCCCTCCTCGGGGCAGAGGCCCCAAAGGAGACGCAGGGGCTGGACTAGTCCGGCAAGCGGCCTTGGGAGATGGTGGCTGCAGCTGCGCGGCTGCCAGTTCCTTTGTCGCGTGGGAAGGGACCCCCGAGGGTCATCTAGTCCACCCCCCTGCAGTGCGGGGGCCTCAACATGCAGCTCCCCATCCAGACCCTGCCTTAGCTTTGAGCTCGCACTTTCATGGATGCACCACTAGAGGGCCTCGTTTCTTGCTTTGTTTTCCTAAAAGTCATAAAAACCTCCAAGTGGGTCTAACCCTGACCCAAGCACCCTCTGCTCACCTGGCTGATACACCTGACAGTTGGGTGTGAGCTGGGCTGGAAGCAAGCTGCAGGCAGAAGCTGAGCGACAGAGCCAGGCTTGATTCCAAGGTTGTGACTATGGAAGGACCAGCCCCTCCGTCTTAGGCCCAGGTGGCAATAAGCCCTATATATCATAAAGGCACCAGAGTCTCCCCTGTCTCTCACTCTCAGGAAACCCAGCCGTGGGCAAGCACTGCAACCCCATGAATGCCACGGCTTGCAGTTTGGGGTGGCAATGACTGAAAAGCCATGCAAAGGGAGAGAAATGCCCTCGCCTGGTGCTGAAGGCCCCTATTGCTCATCCCCAGAGGGCTGTTCTGAGGTGGTCCTCATCCATCACCTTTGTGTCTCTCTGCAGGCAGGCAGATGCCCAGCAGCCCAGCCCAGCAGGACCACTCCTGGGCCCATGCCCTCCGCCACCGCCTGGCTACCCAGATCCAGGAGGCTGGGCATGCAGAGCCCAAGGATGTGGACGCGCTTGTGGCGGAGCTGACCGCCGTCTTTCGCACGGTCCTGGAGAGAAGCAGTCGCCGGGCCTGGCTGCGCATGATGGAGGCGCTGCGGCTGATCGCCCCCTTCCAGCAGCTGCTGTCGAGGCGGGCAGAGCTGACCCCCTACCTGGAGGGCCTCTATTTCCAGTTCCGCAGCAGCCAGGCCATGGTTTCCGACCTAGATATTCTGGGGTCCATCTGGCGGGCCTTCCCCATGGACTGTGCTGTGTTGTGGGCTGACCCACGAGAATTTTGCCCCCGAGAGCCTAAGGAAATAGCCAAGCAGCTGCCCTCCAGCAGAGAGCCAGTCTTTGTGGGCCAATCCTGCCCTTTTGCGATGGAATGGGTAGCGGCTGGGGTCTCTGGCATGCTGCAGCCAGATCCCGTGTCCCTCCAGGAGCTGCAGAGATGTGTGGGGCAAGTCGGCAGGGAGGTGGCTCAAGAGGAGACCCCCAGACCTGGCAGCCTTGGTCTCATGCCTCTGACTCTAGCTGCAGATGTGCCAACAGAATACCCCTGTGCTATTCCAAGCCAGGCTGCAGGGTAAGGCCTCCCCATGCCAGCTTGGCTCACCCCTGGGCGTTTCTGTCAACAAATGTCTTACAGATCTTTCTTTCAAATTTTGATGCAGGCCCTCCCTAGAGCCACACAAAGAAAGCCGAGGTCCGCCTACAGTGCCCAAGAAGAGAGCCGTGGCAGCAGGAGACAGAAGAGGAGAAATTGTGACGAGTCTTGAGGCAGCTGAGCTCTTTGCAAGGAAGCGCCATTTGGGGGAAATAAGTTTCATTTACTTCAACGTTGCCCAGAACCGGCACTTCAGGTACCCCTGTTTTCTTGCCCTGGCTGCCAATCCCATCATGCAAGTGGGTCCCCCTCCCTCCTTTGCTTCCGGGGGGCAAAGGAGGAGAATTCTGCCCCCTCTCACCAGGGTCTTCTCAGCTTTGGTCCCCCTAGAGTCTGTAGACTTGAGCCCAGAACCTGAATCATAGATCATAGAATTGTAGAGCTGGAAGAGACTCTTGAGGACCATCTAGTCTTGCAATGCAGGAAGATGCAGCTGTCCCATGCAGGGATTGAACCGCAACCTTGGCATTCCACGCTCTAACCAACGGACCTAAACATGTCTGTTTTTCTTCTAGCTACAATTCAACACTCACCTGGGCAGTCTCACTGATGGGCACAGCATAAGGCTGGGGGGGGGGAAGGTTGTAGCTTCATGGGGGGGACACACACATACGTTGCAGGCAGATGGTCCCAGGAAAGTCCCTTGTCAGCGTTGACAGCGCTGAACTCGATAGACCCGTGGACTGGCTTGGCAGATAAGGCAGCTTCCCGAGTTTCTGAGTCGCTTCCTTCAGCTTCCAGGAAAAGCCCTGACAGCAGAGCGGGCAGGACAGAGCGAAGGGGGCAAGGATGCCCCGCTTTGTTTCTCTGGGGGTTGGTGAAGGGCCTCCCTTGGAGGACTGGCTCCTGCAACTCTCTTCCCCCCTTTTTTGCAGGCCTTATGACCTGGTGGCTGTTCCCAAGCGTCTGGTCAACCCTCAGCACTACATTTTCTCCCCTTTTGGGGTGCTGCATGTGCACCCTGAAGAAGGGTCGGAGGCCTTTTCCCTGGGCGAATTGCACCGGCAGGCCGTGCTCTGGCAGCTGATGCAGTACATCCCCTTCTTCCGGCTTTTCTTGGTCCGCAAAGCCTTTTTCCGGTAAGGGGGGGGGGCGAAGAGGTGCCAGGCCAAAGTGATGCGGGTGTTGTACTCCTGCGTTGTGTGGCGGGTCTGGGTTGTTGTTGCCGCAGGAGAGCAAAGGCAGAGAGCGGCTTCCCCAGTCTCAGCGGCACGTTTCTCTCGCTCTCCTTTTATCGTGCTTTTAATATTCTGTTGGGAGCCGCCCAGAGTGGCTGGGGAAACCCAGCCAAATGGGCGGGGTATAAATTTATTATTATTATTATTATTATTATTATTATTATTATTATTATTATCATCATCATCTCCCCCCTACACCCGCCAGTTGGTTCGTCAACGTCAAGCACTTGCATTACCTGAAGTGCCGGGAGAAGCTGAGCATGCAGCTCCTCCACACGGTGCCCCACTTTGGCCTTGCTCTTCTTCACATCTCCAGGTGAGTCATGGGGGTGGGGGGCCGCTCCTCCTCTGGGGGCCTCTGCTGTTCCTTGGCCCCGGCAGCTGTTCCGTGTCCATCCTTTGCAGGCTGCTGCTGCAGCTGCACTCCATCCACTGGCTGCCAAGAAGCAGAGTCAAGTGCTACACCTTCTCCGATCTCAAGCGCGCCCTGGCCCAGGAGAACAGGAATGCCCAAGAATTGCTCAGCAAATTCCTCCAGCTCTGCTCCTCTGTCTTGCAGTGGGTGAGCCCCAGGGCGGGGAGCGGGGCGTCAAGCGGTATCCCTCTGGCAAAGGCTGCTGTAAAATCCCCTAGGGCTGCTGGGAGATGCTTCCCATCCCAGGGTGTAGAATCCTCTAAGGGCAGGGATTAGCCTGGAATCTCCTGAAGACCTTGTTATGCCAACAGGTCTATTCAGTCACTTAAACTTTTACAAGTAGAGCCAGTTGTTTTTTATTAATGGGTTTTTGTTTCATTGTCATTTTATATTCTGTTGTACACCACCTTGATGTCCTGTTTATTCATTTATTATCTATTTATATTCATTAAATTTGCATGTTGCCCTTCATCTGAAGATCACAGGGCGCTTCACAACATAAAAATACAAATACAAAAACATTTTCTGATGTTCTTGTTTCTGGGCACATTTGCTGTTTTTACCCAGCAAAGCCCATGAAGGTTTGGGCCCCCGGAATCCCTTCCATGACGTTCTTGAGAGAACTGCTAGTGACACCCGGGTTAAAGACTGCAAGATCCCCAGTGCCAGTGACTTGGACCATCCTGCTTCATACAGGGAATGGCTGGGCTCCTGCAAGGGGCCCTTTGAAAATGTGCAGTCAGGTTGCCCTTGTGTGAAGTTAGGCAGACTCCTGTTTGCAGGCATCTGTATGCATGTATCTGCTGCAGATAATTCTGCCTGTCTGGGCCCAGGTGAGGTGCCCGCCTGGCTGCTACCCCCCAGCGGTGGCGTCATTGTTGCATGTCTTGCTCTGGCAGGTCCGGGACGACACATACAGGATGGTCCGTGGGCTGCAGCAGCAGGTGCAAAGCTACAAGCTGTACATCACCAAGGATTCCCTGTACAAGCAGCGCATCGACTTTGAGAAGTTGCAGTGCCGTCTGCAGATCGCCGAACACTGGCTGCAGAGGCTGGGCTTCCTGGCCCTGCTGGTGAACCTCCTCCTCTGCCAGAACCTGGTCTCTGCAATGGAGGAGGAAGTCAGAGCATTCATCTCTGACACCATGAAGGTCCCGTACCCCAGGGATACCTGCTCTGGGTGGGGGGCAGGGTGGGGGGGGGGCAGAACCTGCTGTGGTTTCCAGCTTCTGCTCCAGCAGGGGATTCAGGGTAGGCCTCCAGAGTCGGGCTCAGCTCTTTGCTTGTGCAGCAGACAGGATGCCCTGCCTTACTGAGGTTATTAATACTGTGCATTTGGAAATAATAATAATAATAATAATAATAATAATAATAATAATAATAATACTTTATTACTTACACCCCGCCCATCTGCCCAGGCCTCCCCAGCCACTCTGGGCGGCTTCCAACAGAATATTAAAAACACAATGAAACATCAAACATTAAAAGCTTCCCTAAACAGGGCTGCCTTCAGATGTCAGAGAGCTGTTTATTTCCTTGACATCTGATGGGAGGGCGTTCCACAGGGTGGGCACCACTACCAAGAAGGCCCTCTGCCTGGTTCTCTGTAGCTTTGCTTCTCGCAGTGAGGGAACCACCAGAAGGCCCTCGGAGCTGGACCTCGGTGTCCGGGCTGAACGATGGGGGTGGAGATGCTCCTTTGGGTATACAGGGCTGAGGCCGTTTAGGGCTTTCAAGGTCAGCACCAACACTTTGAATTGTGCTCGGAAACGTACTGGGAGCCAGTGTAGGTCTTTCAAGACCGGTGTTATGTGGTCTTGGCGGCCACTCCCAGTCACCAGTCTAGCTGCCGCATTCTGGATTAGTTGCCGTTTCCGGGTCACCTTCAAAGGTAGCCCCACATAGAGCGCATTGCAGTAGTCCAAGCGAGAGATAACCAGAGCATGCACCTCTGGCGAGACAGTCTGTGGGCAGGGAGGGTCTCAGCCTGCATACCAGATGGAGCTGGTAGACAGCTCCCTGGACACAGAATTGACCTGCGCCTTCATGGACAGCGGTGAGTCCAAAATGACTCCCAGGCTGCACACCTTGTCCTTCAGGGGCACAGTTGCCCCATTCAGGACCAGGGAGTCCTCCACACCCGCCCGCCCCCTGCCCCCCCCAAAAAACAGTACTTCTGTCTTGTCAGGATTCAACCTCAATCTGTTAGCCGCCATCCATCCTCCAACCGCCTCCAGACACTCACGCAGGACCTTCACCACCTTCACTGGTTCTGATTTAAAGGAGAGGTAAAGCTGGGTATCTGCATACGGATGAAAACTCAACCCAAACCCCATGGTGATCTCTCCCAGTGGCTTCATATAGATGTCAAAAAGCATGGGAGAGAGAACGGAACCCTGAGGCACCCGACAAGTGAGAACCCAGGGGTCTGAACACTCATCCCCCAACACCACTTTCTGAACACAGCCCAGGAGGAAGGAGTGGAACCACTGTATAACAGTGCCCCCAGCTCCCAGCCCCTCTAGATGGTCTAGGATGTCATGGTCGATGGTATCAAAGGCTGCTGAGAGATCCAGAAGAACTAGGAAACAGCTTTCACCCTTGTCCCTTGCCTGCTGGAGATCATCAACCAGTGTGACCAAGGCAGTTTTAATCTTGTGATGAGGCCTGAATCCCGATTGGAAGGGATCCAAATGGTCCGCATCCTCCAGGCGTGCCTGGAGTTGTTCAGCAACCACCTGCTCAATCACCTTGCCCAAGAATAGAAGATTTGAGACTGGGCGATAGTTGGCTATTAAGAAGTGGCTTAATGACTGCCTCTTTCAGTGGGTCTGGGAAGGCTCCCTCACAGAGGGATGCCTTCACCACCCCGCAGAGCCCATTGCCAGCCCTTCCTGGCTCACTTTTATGAGCCAGGATGGGCAAGGATCAAGGAGAAAGGTGGTTGGTTTCACTCGTCCAAGCAGCCTGTCCACATCCTCAGAGGTAACAGATTGGAATTGATCCCATGCAACTTGACTAGACAGGACTCTAGCACTCTCCTGCCCTGGCCCTGCTCCCACAGTGGAGTCAACCTCTTTCTGAATCTGAGTGGCTTTATCTGCAAAACACTTTGCAAAATCATTGCATGAGATCTTGGAGTCCTTACCAGGCACCGATGGCGAAGGTGGTTCCATTAGATTGTGAACCACCTGAAAGAATCTCCTGCTGCTGTTTTCTGCAGATGCAATAGAGGCGGTGAGGAAGGTCCTCTTCACTGTCACTATCGCCACCTGGTAGGCTCAACATTGAGCTCTAACCCTTGTCTGGTCCAATTCAGAATTAGTTTTCCGCCACCGGCGCTCTAGCCGTCTCAGCTATTGTTTCATCGTCCTCAGCCCTGGAGAAAACCACAGGGCTGTCCGGGCTCCATGCAATCGGACAGGGCACTTCGGAGCCAGACAGCCGATAGCCCTGGTTAACTCTACAATCCAGCAGGCCACCAGGAAATCAGCTGAAAGGCCATCAACGAGGGATAAAACATACTCTACCACTCTCTGGAAACCATTTGGATCCATTAAGTGGCAGGGATGGGCCATCCAAATCGGTTCCACCTCCCTGCAGAGGGGAAGGGTCGCGGAGAAATCCAGTTCCACCAGGAAGTGATCCGACCATGGCACTTCTTTTGTTTCGCTTTTACTTAGTGTTAGATCACCCACATCCATAGAGGAAAACACCAGGTCTAAGGCATGTCCATGGCTATGAGTTGCGCCAAACTTATTCAGGGACAGCCCCATGGAGGCCATGCTTTCCACGAAGTCCCGAGCGGCCCCTTGTAAGGTCGTGTCGGCATTCATGTTAAAATCCCTTAGGACCACCAAACTACATGTCTCCAGAAGAACATCCATCTGCCATGACCTGAAGCAGCTCGGGCAGGGAATCCTTGGTGCAGCGGGGAGGTCGGTACACCAAAAGGAATCCTGTACTGTCCCCATTGCCCAACTTCCAGAACATGCACTCAGAGTACTGGGTCTTCCCAATAGGACGCCTGGTGCAAGCTAATGACGTCCTAAAAATCACTGCAACTCCCCCTCCCCGCCCACATGACCTAGGTTGCTGTGCGTACAAGAAACATGGTGGACAAGCAGCGGCAAGGACAGGCCCATCTGCTTCATCCAACCGAGTCTCCGTTACACATGCCAGGTCAAGTCCTCCATCCACAATCATGTCATGGATGACAGCCTTCTTATGAGTCATTGACCTGGCATTGCACAGCAGCACCTTCAGGTCATGTGGGTCTCCCTTGTTGATTCCAGTATTCATCCGGTCAGGACCAGACCTGGAGGCAGGGATAGTCTTCAAACAACGACTAAACCTGCCTCCTCGGTAATGACATGGTCTGGTCTTAGCATAGCTCCACCTCCTGCCTGTGATGGGCGGGGTATAAATAAATAAATTATTATTATTATTATTATTTATTATTATTCCCTGTGGAACCTGCCCTAGCCATTCTGTTGGCTGGGGCCTACTCCCAGACAGCCCTGACCCTCTCCCCTTAAGAACAAAATGCAAACTATACAGTAAACCACTAAAACAACAGAAACTAATAATAATAACAATAACAAATTACAATTATACTAAAATTAAACTAATCCCCAGCCCCAACTAAATGTTTATCCCACCTCCAACACTAAAAAAGAATTTAAAAGGGTACAAGAATAATAAGTAATAGGGTTAATAAAAACTGACTCTTCTTCAAATTGTCTTCACCAAAAACATGGTTGAAAAGCTTTACTAACAGAACTTACTCCAAAACAAACTGAAAACAATAAAACTACATTCAGATAGAGGCATAATATTATGTGCTGATCCTAGCACTGGCAAAAAAACCCTTAGAATTATGGATATCTTCACCCAGAGCTGAAATCAAAGCTTTGCATCTCCCATACAGGCTCTTTTCAGTCTGAGGCTATGAAAGACTTAGCACACCATTCTCTTCAGTGATTTCGGAACAAAAAGCTAACACACACAAAATGGATCCCTACAGATTAACATACACATAGGGCTGTAATACAATCCTTTCCCACCTTGTGACAGAGCTAGCAGAGATGCATTCTCACTCATCATAAACTTGTTAGGCTCTCTGCAACTCTAGTTTAGCTGAATGGAAGTTTCCATACCATGCTGCACAGTATACATACAGACACATACTGTACAGAGTTCTTTCCCATTTCAGGGTACAATTAAATAGTTACACTTAACATGTCTAGGGCGCCAGAAGCCTTTTCACCTGCCGCTTGGTGTCTCCCCGCAGGCCGATGGCATCAAGCGGAAAGCGGTCCTCCAGGTGCACCTGGTGTTTGGCGGTGACAGGCAGCTCATGCTCTTCCCCCCCCCAAAGGAGCTGGAGGACTGCCTGCTGGGGGCTGTGAATACGGTCTTGGAGTCTGTCCTGCAGGTGGGTCAGCTTCCTGGTCAAACACCATGCAAGGAGGGTCCCTCCTCCCTCCCTCCCTCCCTCCACCCCACAACTTCCTGGCCTCCTGTGCCTTGCGCTTACCACATTTCCATGCAGTAGGTAGGTGGCAGGGGCTGCCCAGAAGTGTTTGGGAGGGGGCTTTGCCCCACCAGCTGAGTAGACTTTCTGTTCCCTTCAGACGACCCGGATCAAAAGTGAGGGGCCAGCGCCTCCGGAGAACCCTGAGAGCACAGCATCTGAAGCTGAGCATCATGCAGCCCAGCCGAGTGGTAAGCCAGGGAGGGGAAGAGCCCCATCCCAGTGGGCCCTTGGGCTCTCATGGGGGCTGCTCAAGGGGTGGGGGTGGGGTGTTGGACTGGGCCTCTCCAGAAGTGACACCAAACCTATGCCAGTTCCTTCTTGCTCCATCCACATCTACACCATACCTTGAAAGCCCCCTTACACCACTATGAATCCTGGGAACTGTAGTTTATGAAGGGTCTTGGGAACTAGCTCTGTGAGAGGTCCCAGCATGCTTAGTGATTCCTGGAAGAAAAGCTACGACTGTTAAAGTGATCCAAGAGTGCTTTAAATGCATGGTGTGGATGTGAGCTTGCCGAGTCTGCTCCCCTTGTTTGTTGTATGTGCTCTGCTTTTGTGGTACATTTGCCGTCTTGTAGACCTACAGATTTGAGGGGTGGGTCGTTGTCTTTTTCACCTTGGCTGGGTGACAGTGCTTGCTCTCCTCCCCTGCAGCTGCAGATGCGAGCAGTGGGGGCCCCATTCCCCAGCAAGGCTTCCTGGAGCCCCTCATGCAGCCCAAGCGACTGTCGACAGCAGAGCTTTGCGGTGAGAAGCCCCAGCTGGTATATAAGATGGATGTGAAGGTGTATGGTGGCCTGGAGGTCATTGGCCACCGGCTGAAGGGCCTGTACCCCTTGCTGTCACGGGAGCAACTGGAGAAGGACCTGAGGTCAGACCGCATCATCCAGGAGGCTACGGAGCAGCTGCGTGCCCTGCTCACGGTGAGTGCCCGCTGGAAGGGTGGGCTGAGCTGGGGCTGGGGCTGCTTCCAGGCTTGGTTCTGCCTGGCATAGGGAGCTGTAGCAGCCAGGGTTTGGGGCAGGGGCTTGGATTGCTATGTCTAGGGACTTACCCAGCGCCAGTGGATTTGGAGCTGCCTGGGGCCCATTCTTTGGTGAGCTGAGAAGGACCTCCTCGACAACAGTATAGCAAAGGGACAAGGGCAGGCCCTGTTGCTCCAGAGCTGTCTCTTTCCGCATTGCACTTTGTTCCTTTTGCCTCAGGTGCCATGCAGATTCCATCCTGCCCATTTGCATTGCTGGTAGAGAAGGATCTGGGACATACAGAGGACCATTATCCAGCCAATGCATGATAGCAACTCAGAGAGTGCAAAAACTACTTTGGGGAAGAGAGAAACACTGCAAATGCAATAGAATTGTAGAGAGGGAAGGGACCCTGAGGGTCATCTAGTCCAACCCCCTGCCATGCAGGAATCTCAATTAAAGCATCCATAACAGACGGCCATCCAACCTCTGCTAAAAAAAACCCTCCAAAGAAGGAGAGTCCACAACCTCCCCAGGGAGCCCATTCCTCTGTCAAACAGCTCTCACTGTCAGGAAGTTCTTTCTGATGTTTAGTTGGAATCCTCTTTCTTGTACCTTCAGTCCATTGGTTTGGGTCCTACCGTCATGGAGTGCTTGGTCTTAGAAGAGAGAACCAGGGGGGCACACTTGTCTCTACATACACACTCCATACAAAGGACAAGGAAAGGTTCCCCTCTCAAACAGGACATGGAGTCCAACAAGTTCGAGTGCTCCACAGAGTGCTTCCACAGGCAAGCAGACAACAAGGAATGCTAAAAATATATAACTTTGAGACACATTATTGCTAAAATCATAAAGACCCCAAACATTTATCTTTTTTTGCACTCCCGGGAGGTGGGAGCAGGTTGGGTGTGGGGAGAGCCAGGCCCCGACATCTCCAGGGGAAGTGGGGAGAGCTGCAGAGCATGTGCAGGGTTCCTTTCTGGCAGCCCTGACTCGTAGGTCCAGCCTGGCAAAGGCCTCAGCTGAGTGCTGCCCCCTTTCCCCACCCACAGATGGCCCTGACCGAGACGGAACTGCTGTGCCGAGAGTACACCTGGCTGGGTGAGATATACAACTTTGTGCACGGCTGGAGCCCTAGCCAGCTGGAAAGCATGAAGAGCTGGCCGGCCGAGGAGTATGTGAACCGCATCCTCAAGCTGCGCACGTGGGTGGCCCAGGTCCAGAAGGTGCCACATGTGGTCATCACACACAACTTCCTTCTCTTGGTGGACTGCAGCGGCATTCATCAGGACCTCCGTACGTGCCAGGGGGGGGGAGCAAGGGACCATGCCGGAGTTCCTGCTCCACTGGGGGGCCATTTTCCAGCCTGCTCTGTCCTTGCAGTGCCTCTGCTGGCCTCCATCAATGAGGACATCCTGTCCTTGCTGCTGAGAGAGACTGCGCAGCGGAGCGAGAAGCTAATTGCCGAGCTGTCTGGCGTTCTGCAGCTCTACATGAATTTTGACACCGACATCTTCACCATTGCCAAGTGCTCCCAGAAGGTAGGATTCCTCCCCCTCCCCACCTGGCAGGCAGGGGGGGCAGAAAGGCCCTTGCCTTGGCTAGTATTCATGGACATCTGGGAATCATCAGCTCCCGCCTTCAGTTAATGTGCAGATTCACTGTTCCTATGTCATACCTTTCCTGCACATCTCCAGGTTGTGTGTAAAAAGATTCCTCTTGCTTGCCTAGCCTAGTTGGGGTCCAGACCACTCCTTGCCAATAGATAAGCCCTGCACTGCAATCCTATTATTGTTGTTATTATTATTAATATTATTATTATTATTAGTAGTAGTAGTAGTAGTAGTATACCACCCTTCATCTGAAGATTTCAGGGTGGTTCACAGCATAAAAATACAGAATAAAAACACAAAGTGAATAGTAGTAGCAATAATAATAATAATAATAATAATAATAATGGTCCTAAAGGATCTTTTGTGGCTCCCAGTATGTTTCTGAGCACAATTCACAATTCAAGAGCCCCAAACGTTGCAACAGAGCATCATTCTCTGCTCAGAGCCTCTGAAGTCTTGAGATTGCTCCTGGGAGCCTGGGGTGGGACTAACAGGGAAAGTAGCTCTTGTATCTTTCCAGGAAGCTTTTGCTACATGGAGACTCCTGCAAGAAGGAGGCTGCTTGGGGGGGGGGGTCTGGCGCCTCGCCTGTGACACATTCTTCCATGGGTGGCTTCAAGGTTGGGCCCCCCTTAGTAGTCTGAGTTGCCAGGGAGCCCTGTCCAATATATGAGGAAGGATCCAGGGGTGATGGCCAGGAAGCAGAGTTTTGCGTCTTGCTTCCGCTTCTCTGTTTCCACCCTCCCATTTTTCTGCCGCCAGCTGTGGATTCCAGGTTCTGCGTGCTCCTGCCTGGAAAACCCATGTTGTGTAAGCCTGGGCATTCGAATCACATTTGCAGAGGACAGGGCTGAGGGTTGGGATGGATTCCCAACCTAGGGCAGACCCCAGGTGCTGCGTGGTACAGCCAGGGCTGGAGGGCTGGTGATGCCCATCTGGGGCTCTCTGGGGCAGCAGCAACAACCCTGCTTGACTTGTGCTTCTTCCTGTGCAGCTGGAGCAGTACCAGGGGCAGATGGTAGAGCTGCAGGAATATGTTGACTACGTGCGAGCTCTCAATGAGGTCATCCAGCAATGCTTCCGCCCTCTTACGCCCAGCGAAGAGAGCCTGGAAAACTCGGTGAGAGATCCAGTTGCAGGGTGGACAGGGAAGGATTTTGGTGGTGAGTGGAAAAGAAAACATTGGCGGGGCAAAATGATTTGCCAAGCTGGAGGCTGACACTGCTTCAGGAGTAGCATCACCTGATACTGAGCATCCTTCATGTTTCAATGATATTCTTGCAAGGAACCTGGTAAAATGTGGGTTGAACGAGGTAACTGTTAGGGGGATTTGTAGCTGGTTGACTGACCAAACCCAAAGAATACTCCTTCATGGTGCCTCGTCATCCTGGAAAAAAGTGACCGGGGGGGGGGGGGGCGGCTGCAGGGTTTTGTCCTGGGCCCATTGTTGTTCAATGTCTTTATAAATGACTTGGATGAAGGAATTGAGGGGATGCTCATCAAATTTGCAGATGACACCAAACTCGATGGGGTAGTTAATGCCACAGAAGACAGAATCGGGATTCAAGACAACTTAACAGATTGGAGAACTGGGCCCAAACTAACAAAATGTGTTTCAATAGGGACAAATGTAAGGTTCAGCATTTAAGCAGGAAGAACCAGATGTACAAATATAAGATGGGGGACACCTGACTTATTAGCAGTATATGTGAAAAGTATCTAGGGATCTTGATGGACCACAAGCTTAACAAGAGTCAACAGTGTGATTCAGCAGCAAAAAAGTTAATGCTATTCTAGGCTGCATCAACAGAAGTGTGGTGTCCAGAACAAGGGAAGTAATAGTACCACTATTCTGCCTTGGTCAGACCACACCTGGAATACTCTGTCCAGTTCTGGGTGCCATAATTTAAGAAGGATGTTGACAAGCTGGAATGTGTGCAGAGGAGGGCAACCAACAAGATCAAGGGTCTGGAAACAAAGCCTTAGGTTGAGGGAACTGGCTATATTTAACCTGGAAAAGAGGTGATTGAGAGGAGATATGATAAAAGGTAAAGGGACCCCTGACCATTAGGTCCAGTCGTGTCCGACTCTGGGGTTGCGGCGCTCATCTCGCTTTATTGGCCGAGAGCCGGCGTACAGCTTCCAGGTCATGTGGCCAGCATGACAAAGCCGCTTCTGGCGAACCAGAGCAGCGCACGGAAACGCCGTTTACCTTCCCGCCAGAGCGGTTCCTATTTATCTATTTGCACTTTGACATGCTTTCGAACTGCTAGATGGGCAGGAGCTGGGACCGAGCAACGGGAGCTCACCCCGTCGCAGGGATTCGAACCACCGACCTTCTGATCAGCAAGCCCTAGGTTCTGTGGTTTAACCCACAGCGCCACCTGGGTCCCCTTGGAGATATGATAGTCATCTTCAAATATCTCAAGAACTGTCACATGGAAGGTGGAGCAAGTTTGTTTTCTCCTGCTCTGGATGGTAGGACCTGAACTAACGGATTCAAGTTACAAGAAAGGAGATTCCAAGTAAACACCAGGAAGAACTTTGTGACAGTAAGAGTTGTGTGACAGTGGAATGGACTCCCTCAGGAAAAAAACTCCTTGTAGGTTTTTAAGCAAAGCTTGGATGGCCCTTTGTCATCGATGCTTTAGTTGAGATTCCTGCATTGTAGGGGGTTGGATGAAATGACCCTTGGGGGTACCTTCCAACTCTATAATTCTATTATTGAACATTTATATCTTGCCTTTCTTTACATATGCATACCCACAGTGGCGTAAAAACCTATGTCCCCACTGTGGAAGGACATGTGGATCCAGAATTGGATTCCACAGTCACCTACGGACACACCGCTAAGACCGTGTTCATGGAAGACAATCTTACTCGGCTATGAGGGATCGCCAAAGAAGAAGACAAAAGCAAAACATTGCATAAGAGCCTGCTGGACTCATCTAGTCCAGCTCCTGTGGCTCATCTAGTCCAGCATCCTGTTCTCACACTGGCCAACCAGACTTACTTCCTGCAAAAGTGAGTCCAGGCACTGGGCTCTGCTCTATGCCTTCCATTGTGAAGACAGATGCCAAGAATTAATTCAGCTTCTCTGCAATCTCCTTATCTTCCTTTAGCACACCTTGGACTCCCTTGCCATTCAAGGGTCCCTAGAGGGTCTCCTGCTACTAATCCATTTAAATAACTTTTTGTTGTTGGTCTTTATGTTTTTAGCAATGTGCACCAACATTTTTAGCATCCCTTTTTGTCCGCTTGCCTTGCTTTTGCCAAGGTTTGTGTTCCTTTTCCTTTGGACAAGACTTCCGTTTCCCAAATAAAGCTTTCTTGCCTCCAATAGCTTCTTTGCTTATTAACCACACTGGTGTCCACTTGGCCCTCAGGGTATGTTTCCTGATCTGATGTACGTACTGTATACACTCTTGTTGAACTTTTAGTATTGTGGTTTTAAACAACTCCCAAACGTTTTGAAGAGATTTGACTCTCTTGGTTTTGCCTTTTAACTTCTTCTTTACCAATCCTCTCAATTTTGGGGAAGTTTATCTTATGAAGCCATACACTGGATTTTCTTGGGAACTGGCCATTTACATTATTATTATTATTATTAAATTATTAAACAAGCAATGCAAAGCAATAGAGGAAAACAATAGAATGGGAAAAAACAGAGATCTGTTCAAGAAAATTGGAGATATGAAAGGAACATTTCGTACAAAGATTACCATAATAAAGGACAAAAGTGGAAAGGACCTGACAGAAGCAGAAGACAACAAGAAGAGGTGGCAAGAATACACAGGAATTATACCAGAAAGATGTGGATTTCTCGTACGCCCCAGATAGTGTGGTTGCTGACCTTGAGCCAGACATCCTGGAGAGTGAAGTCAAATGGGCCTTAGAAAGCACTGCTAATAACAAGGCCAATGGAAGTGATGATATTCCAGCTGAACTACTGTATTTAAAATTTTAAAAGATGATGCTGTTAAGGTGCTATGCTCAATGTGCCAGCAAGTTTGGAAAACTCAGCCGTGGCCAGGGGATTGGATCTTGAATTACGATCTCTCGAAGAGGATCTTGGCTGCTCCCAGCCATAAATCACAGACCTGAAATGTCCGGCACTCTTCCGTTGTGCACTCTCTTCAGTCTGTGTAAATACGGTAGTCCAGCAGAGATAAAATATCCACGCAGCTGTAGCTTGAAGTCTTACCTGAGCGTTCGTGCAGTAAATCAGACAGCTCCTGTCTCGTTACTTCAGAACGAAAGATTTATTTACACAGAAATACACCGCAGCCTGGAGAGGACGCAGCTGTCTCCCCACTCTGGGAAACACAATAGCAAGAGGAGAAATCACAAGCCTCCGGTTCCCCCAGATGTGACCCCTCCTTCCCTGTGATGCTTGGACGCACGGCTGAGCTCTTAACCCTGTAAGCTCAAATCCTCACATTGGAGAAGATCAGTCTACATCCCAATCCCAAAGAAGGGCAGTGCCAAAGAATGCTCCAACTACCGCACTATTGCGCTCATTTCACACGCTAGCAAGGTTATGCTTAAAATTCTACAAGGCAGGCTTAAGCAGTATGTGGACCGAGAACTCCCAGAAGTGCAAGCTGGATTTCGAAGGGGCAGAGGAACCAGAGACCAAATTGCAAACATGCGCTGGATTATGGAGAAAGCTAGAGAGTTCCAGAAAAACATCTACTTCTGCTTCATTGACTACGCAAAAGCCTTTGACTGTGTCGACCACAGCAAACTATGGCAAGTTCTTAAAGAAATGGGAGTGCCTGAACACCTCATCCGTCTCCTGAGAAATCTCTATGTGGGACAAGAAGCTACAGTTAGAACTGGATATGGAACTGATTGGTTCAAACTTGGGAAAGGAGTACGACAAGGCTGTCTCCCTGCTTATTTAACTTATATTGTCTCCCTGCTTATTTAACTTATATGCAGAATTCATCGTGCGAAAGGCTGGACTGGATGAATCCCAAACCGGAATTAAGATTGCTGGAAGAAATATCAACAACCTCAGATATGCTGATGACACAACCTTGATGGCAGAAAGTGAGGAGGAATTAAAGAACCTTTTAATGAGGGTGAAAGAGGAGAGCGCAAATATGGTCTGAAGCTCAACATCAAAAATACTAAGATCATGGCCACTGGTCCCATCACCTCCTGGCAAATAGAAGGGGAAGAAACGGAGGCAGTGAGAGATTTTACTTTCTTGGGTTCCATGGTCACTGCAGATGGTGACAGCAGTCACAAAATTAAAAGATGCCTGCTTCTTGGGAGAAAAGCAATGACAAACCTAGACAACATCTTAAAAAGCAGAGACATCCCCTTGCCGACAAAGGTCCGTATAGTTAAAGCTATGGTTTTCCCAGTAGTGATGTACGGAAGTGAGAGCTGGACCATAAAGAAGGCTGATCGCCGAAGAATTGATGCTTTTGAATTCTGGTGCTGGAGGAGACTCTTCATCTATTTTTTATGTACATTCATTTTCTATATCTTACTGTACTTTGAAAAACTTTCACAATACTGTATATCTAGTTCAGGTAGGTAGCCGTGTTGGTCTGCCGTAGTCGAAACAAAATAAAAAAATTCCTTCCAGTAGCACCTTAGAGACCAACTAAGTTTGTTCTTGGTATGAGCTTTTCTTCTGAAGAAGTGTGCATGCACACGAAACCTCATACCAAGAACAAACTTAGTTGGTCTCTAAGGTGCTACTGGAAGGAATCTTTTTATTTTGTTTTCACAATGCAGTTATAGAAAACTAATGTACATAAAAAGAAAAGAAAACTCTTTTCTTCATAGCCAATCCTTCACCTTGTAGGTCTTCTTCAGAGTTGGGGGCTTCGTCCTCTGATGCTCAACTCAGTGCTTTCCAAGGGGATCCTGATGTGATTTTATCCCCAGACCACTTTCCATTCAGTTTTCCATAGAGCCCAAGACCTGGCGGGGGGGGGGGGCTTCCCTCTTTCTGCCCATATGGCCGGCCCCAGATGTCCGGTGCTAGCCTTCCCAGTTTGGCTCTTCTTTCTCAGGTCCATCTAAGGAGATGAAGATGTCCCTCATCCTTGATTTTCTAAATGTCTTAATTTGTGTATTACCCAGGCATATGGGGAAGTCCTAGGGGAATCGCCACTCATTCTTTAAGGAAATGGCACCATGGCTTGCTTTAAAGGACAATTTCCTGGTTGTTGACATCTGCAGGGCATCCCCTTGGACCTCACATACTTTGGTGAAGCCCTATAAAGTAGATGGTTTCCCCCCCAGCTGACATTGAGGAAAGGTGCTCCGAGGGTTGTTCATATTTGGTTTTGATGCAGAGGAATCCTAGCCCATCCTTTGGGAATCCTGCTCTGCTACATCCTGTTCCCTGAATGTCCTCCAGTCCATTCTGGCCAAAAATGGAAATTGGTACCTAACTGTGAATTTCTGTTTGAAGAGTGGACTGGAGGACATTCAGCTACCTCTGTTTTCCCCTCAGAATTCTCATAGTCTGATTCATATGTTTTTGTTTTCATGCATTGAATGGAGGTGTAGCTGTGTTGCTATGACATGTTTATGTTCCAATTGAGCTTCTAGTATTGTGGTTTTTCAACAACTCCCAAGTATTTTGAAGAGTTTTCACTCACTTGATTTTGCTTTTCAACTTACCTTTTACCAGTGCCCTCATTCTTGGTCGGTTTTCTCATTTGAAGCCAAAAGTGACCATGTTAGATTGCCTTCGTGACTGGCCATTTGAATATATCTTGAATTTGATATATATCTTGAATTTGATATCACTACAACAACTGATTTAAGTATCCATCTCAAGACCACTTGGCACATTTGGGTCGGGAGGATGATAGCATGCCCCCAGCACTAAATAACTATGGGCACCCAGTATCCCCACCCACAATGACTCTGTGGAAAAGTGGGTCCCTCTGGGAATTTCTAGCATGTTGCACTTGTTTGAATTTCTAGCATGCTGCCACCTCCAGCACACCTTTTCCTTCCTACAGCGTTTGTGTCCAGAGCTAAGCATGGGGCAGACTTGGTATGTGCTCGGGATGGAGAGCAGCCCTTTTGGCTTTGGAGGTGCCTGGAGAGCCTGGCATGAGCCTGACTCCCAACCTTGGCTCTTGCAGCTCCTGGACACCTGGGATGCCTTTGTGTACCAGCAGCGGGAGGTCTCGGACTTCATTGTCTCACGGCGCCTCAGCATCATCGCTGAGCTCAGTAGCTCTCTCCGGAAAGCGACCCTGGAGCTGCAGGAGCTGCTGACTGTCGTGACATTGGGGCATTTCCAGGACCCCTCCCAGAACCCCCGGGCCATGGAAGAGGAGCTGCGCACTCTCTGCCAGTCCTTCCAGGCCACGGTGGCGCGCATCACTGATCTCTGCCATTCCCAGCGGATCCTGACGGGTGAGCTGCAGGGTGTCCCTTTCTTGCAAGGAGGGAGCTCCCTTCTTCTGGGCTGGGGGTGAACCTGCTGTGGCCTTTTGCTGCCTCCTCAGGGGAATGCATGGATGTCACATTCATCACTGGGAAGCAGGGGGTCATCGAGATCCACACTCGCATCTGGCAGCTTTTCCGCATCATCACTGAGCAGATCACTGAGTGGAAGTGTCTGGCATTTGTCAAGGTAAAGAGACGGAGGAGGCTGGGTTGGCCTCTCCCTGCCCAAGGAGAACCACTTTTGAGGTCCCAAACCTCAATCCCTCCCTCTGCCCCAGCATGCAGCCTATGTGAGGCTGCCCAAGCATACCTCCTCTCCTCTCCTCTCTTCCCCACCGCCCAGTTCAACACCGGTTTAGCCATGGAGAAGACCGAGGAGTGGCAAAAGGAGGTGATCAGCCTGGAGCACTGCCTGCCCAGCCCAAACAAGGTGCTGCAAGCCTGCCTGCGTGCCATTGCCAACTTGCAGAAGTACCTCCCTATCCTCCTGAAACTGGGCAGCCACTTTCTCAAGCTCAGCTGCTGGAAGGAGATATTTGCTGGTGAGACCCTGGCGCTAGACATGAGGCAGGAAGCACCTTGGCCCCGGTTGGCCCCTGCCCTGGAGGTCAAAGGGCTTCCTCCTCCTCTCTTTCCATGGTGGGAGCAGTGGAGGTCAAGAAGCGAGCAGGCGGGCAGGTGGGGAAGAAGCCTCCTCTGAGGACTCGGACAGAGCCCATCTCCTCAGCTGCCCCCCCCTCTCTCTCTCAGTGATGGGCGTCAAGTGCCCCCTCAACATGCAGTTCACACTGGGGCAGCTCCTTTCCTACCCGCTCCTGGAGCACAGTGATTCCATCTTCAGGGTGAGTAGCTTGGCACGGCAGGTTAGCAGAAGCTGGGCCCCCTTGTGCCCGTGTGGAGGGCAGGAAGAGCAGGGGAAGGCCAGCGCCCAGCCTGGCACCACCCCACCACTTTCTCCTTCCTTGATCCCCAGGTCTATGCTTTGGAGAAGAGCCGCCATTTCGCCAGGGACACCCTGTACCGCCTGGAGAGGTCCTGGGCCGAGAAGCAGTTCCGCCTTGTCAATTTCATCCTCAACGTTCCCCACAAGGAGCCGCAGCATGAGCGCTTTCGCCGGCCGGCTGCTGCACGGCACCGCCAGCCCAAGCTGGAATACATCTCTAAGGACAGTGGCACTTACATTTTGTCAGGTAAAGCACCAGAGTGCCAGCCTCAGCTGCAATGGCAAGGGCTCCTCACTTGGGGAGGTGGGGCTGAGCGAGTCCTGCTGCAGGAGCCCTCCCGCCTGTGGGGCATGGGCAAAGGTGGGCCCTCATCCTCTGGTCTTGGCCTCAGATACGGCAGAGCTGAAGGCGATGGTGGAGCACAGCCTCTTGACTCTCCAGAACATCATCCTCTCCCCGTTCTCCTCCGACATCCTGCTGGAGGCTGAAAGCTGGGCGTCCATCCTGCGTTCCTTTGGTGAGGAGCTGGGGCAGGAGGCCCTGGGGGGAGGGCTCTTTTTGGGGGTGGGGGGCAGCCATAGCTCTGGGCCAGCTTGGCTATGAGGGTGGAGGTGGTTTGCAGCCAAGAGAGAGTCTTCCCTTTGCACCTCAGAATCCCTCCTCGAGGCCTGGGTCAATTTCCAGCAGAAGTGGGTCTTCTTGAACATTGTTCTCTACGAGATGGACATCAGTCTCCCCAGCTCTGAGCTGGTGAGTTGCAGACGGTCCTCTTTGCATCCTTGCGCTGCCCCCCCCCCCCGCCTGAGGCACCTTGCTGCAGCCCAGTCTTCTCCCCTTCCCCTTCTATGCAGGAGTTGCGGTTCCAGCAGGTGGACAGCCAATTCCGAGAGTTCATACAGGTGACCTGCAACGACCCGCTGGTGCTGTCCAGTGTGCGGCCCCCCTGTGGCTCCTGCCGCGAGAGCCGCTTTGTCGGGGGTGCCTTGCAAGAAGCCTTTGTGGACGGCTCCAGAGACCTGCAGACCATCATCCGGGCCCTGGACTACGTGCTGGAGGGCACGCGCATGGGCTTCCCCCGCCTCTTCTTCCTCAGCAACGAGGAGCTGATTAGCCTGCTGGCCACAGCCTCTGAGCCAGCAGAGGCCTCAGCCTGGGCCCGGCGCTGTTTCCCCGGAGTGCGCCGGCTGGCGCTCATCGTGCCCTCTGCTACCCACAACCGTGGCGCCTTGTCAGCCGAGCTGCCGGTGGCGCAGGTGACGGGCCTGGTTGGGGACCAGGGGGAGCAGCTGGAGCTGGGCAGCATCGTTTGCCTCAGCCGGAAGGCCACCCAGTGGCTCTGCGCCCTGGAGCAGCGCATGAAAGAGACCGTCTTTCAGCAGATGCAGCATTGTGTGGCCCAGCGCCTGGCCCTGCGGCCACAGCTGGATGTGGCCTTCAAGCGTCGCCCTGGTCCTACCGAGCTGCCCCTCCACATGGTGGTGGAGGGCTGGGCCACGCTGGGTCGCACCTTCCCCAACCAATGTGTGGTGTTAGCTGAGGAGGCCCTGTGGCGCGCCACCCTGCAGGAGGCCCTCTCAAGTAAACGCTGCCAGCCAGACCTGGAGCTCAAGCTCAACCTGAAGCTGGACGCCCTGGCCCACTACGTCCGCAACTTCCGCAACCTGCACCCCTGCAAGCCCAACAGTGAGAAGCTGGGTCTGCTGCTGGAGGTGCTGATCACCCTGACGGTGCAGCAACGGGACACCTTGGCCCAGCTGCTCAAGGGCCAGGTGAGGTCCCCGCAAGCCTTTGAGTGGGCCCGGGTCCTCAAGTACCGCGTGGCCCTGAGTCCCGAGTGCGCCCAGGCGGTGGGGCTCTCTCCTACCAGCCCCTGGGTGGGCAGCCCCCCTGGCTGCTGGGCAGAAGCCCTGGACCGCCGCTTCCACTATGACTATGAGTACCTGGGGCCCTGCCAGCACCTCCTGGGGAGCCCCTCGCTGGACAAGACCTTCCTGGGGCTGCTCTTGACCCTGGACGACTTCCGCTGTGGAGGCCTCCTGGGCCCCCCGGACGTGGGCAAGTCTCACACGGTGCGGGGCCTGGCCGAGGCTCTCGGTCGCCAGCTGGTCACCCTGCACTGCACCCTGCAGGTGTCTGTGGGCTGCCTCTCACGCTACCTTTGCGGGGCGGTGCATGCTGGGGCACTGCTGCTGCTCGAGGCGGCTGAGCGGTTGGAGACAGCGGTGCTCTCCGCCTTCAGCCAGTGTTTGGTTGACCTGCAGCGGATGTGCCTGAGCCTGCAAGGGGGCCGTGGAACCACTGCAGGGGTGTCCTCGGCTGGCTCCCCCCATTCCAGCCAGAGCTCCGAGAGCTCTGGCAGCTCTGAGGGTGAGTTGCAGCCTGCCATCCCGGTGCTGGAGCTGGGCACCGATGAGGCCGAGCCCTACCAGCCCCGTGTCCTGGGCAACATCCTCTTTGGGGGGCGGCTGCTGCGGGTGCGGGAGACCTATGGCTGCGTCATCACCCTGCAGTGCCTCCCAGAGCCCCTGTGCCTGGCCATGCGCCCCCTGGCCATGCTGCCCCCTGACCTCACCCAGCTAGCAGAGGTCACCCTCCTGGCCACTGGCTTCCGGGAGGCTACCCATCTCGCAGAGAAGCTGAACCACTTTCTGCGCCTGGAGGGGGAGCTGAACCCCAAACCCCACCTGGGCCGTTGCAGCCTCGTCCGGGAGGTGGCCAGGGTGGCGGTCAGCATCCTGTTCAGCCCTCCAGCCGGGCAGGACTCTCTATTGCTCAAGTCCCAGCCCTCAGGCAGGAACGTGTTCTTCCAGGGCCTGGAGGAACAGCCAGCCATGGTCAAAGCCCTGTGCCTCTCCTCGCTGCTCAGCGGCCCTGAGTGCCCACGGCTCCAGAACACGCGGGACCTGCTGCGCGAGGTCTTTCCGGGAGCTCCCCTGCAGGCTTTTGAGTCGCGGGTGCCCTACCGCCTCCAGAGTGCCTTGGTGGCCCAGCTGCACGAGGACAAGTTGCAGCCCGAGCAGGAGCTCCTGAACATAGCTGGCCAGCTCTTTCAGGCCCTGCTGGGGGCCCCAGGTGTCCTCCTGCTGGGGCCTGCGGGGGGCGGCAAGACCACCATGTGGCGCACCCTGGCCAAGGCGCTGAGCCGGCTGGCAGCCAGCGATGCTGCACCGGGGGCCCACGCGGCTGAGGTCAGCCCCAGCAGCCTCTTCCAGCCGACCAGCACCGTCTGCCTGTGGCCCAACTGCCTGAGTGTAGCTGAGTTTGTGGGGAGCCTGGAGGGCAGCATATGGCAGGATGGGGTCCTCTCCCGGGTTCTGCAGAGAGCGGCCACCTCTGCCCTGGCACGCAGGACTGGTGAGGGGAGCTCCCAGCAGTGGCTGGTGCTGGATGGGGCAGCCTGCACAGAGTGGCTGGAGCCCATCTCCTCCCTGTTCAGTGCCAGACCTTCCCTCAGTCTGCCTAATGGGCAGAAGCTCCGCATCCCCGAGAACGTCAGGTTCCTCTTTGAAATGCCCGACACCTGCAACGTGCCCCCCTCCGTCTGCACCCACTACTCACTGCTGTACTGCGGGGGGGCCAGCCTGTGGCGGGGGCTGCTGGCCTCGGGCCTGGCCCCTGTGTACCGCATGTACAGCCTGACCCAGGAGAGCCTGGCCATGCTGCGCAGCCTGGCGGAGGAGCTCTTCCCCTCGACGCTAGCCTTCCTGCGGGAGCACTGCTGCTCGGTACTGCTCCCCCACACCCACCCTCAGGACCCCGTGGCCCAGGGCGTCCAGGAGACAACCACCTTCCTGAGGCTCCTCCATGCCCTGCTGGAGCAACACCTGCGCCGGGACCGGGTCAAGCACCTTCCTCCTGCTGCTGCTGCTCAGGAGCCGACAGGTAAGCAGGGTGAGACCACAGGGTGTGGGCGGGGGAAGGAGCCTCTTCCTGCCAGGGCTGCATCCCATGCTGTGGGGCTATTCCCGCAGATCCCTATGCCCTTTGTGTGTTTAGTGGCGGAGAGGTTCCTTGCCCTGGCTCTGTTGAGCATGGAGCGTGGTGGGGAGCCCAGCTCACCCCAGCCCTTTCCCCACAGACGCCAAGGACACTGCCGCCTTTTCCCGTAATCTGGATGACACCGTCCCCGCCCACCACCACTTGCTGGTGCAGAGCATCTTTGTTTTTGCCTACATCTGGGGCTTCGGAGGCCACCTACACCCCAGGTACTCTGGACTCTCTGCCTCACAAGGTGGGGGGAGATGTTGCTCATGGCCCGTGGGGGCAGGGGAGAGCCTTTGGGAATGCCAGTAATGTATGGAAAGAGATGGTGCTGTTGGACTTCACCCCCAAAGGCACACTCCTCCATAGTCTCCCCAGACAGACGGATGCCAACTGCCAACTAGCTGATGTTGGGTGCTTAGACTTTCAAAAAGCTTAGGGGGAAGCACAGAGGCTGGAGAAATGCAAGTGAGGAAGAGACCTTGGGGTAGGTGAGGGGAGAGAACTGGAGGAGCAAAGCAGGTGGGACTGGACTGTCCCTGCCCCCAAAACGCTCTCTCCTCATCCCCCCCCCCCCGGTCTGGTGGTGGAGTGTGGGTTGCCAGTGCCCAGGGCCACACGGAGGGGTGGGAGGGAGATGGATGGAGAACACATGCACACATTCAACTGCCTAATGGTGCCCACGTCACCCAGGAGATTACAGCTGCAAAGAAAATAAGAGTTGTTCTGTTGTCTGGAGAGGTCGCTTCCTGGCTGAAATGTTTTGCCCCTAACATTTTTTTGTCTGGGGCAGCCACCCCTGGGGCGCCCCATGCTATGCCCCTGCCCCCAGGCAAGGCCCTGTGACAAGGAGGGCTTGGAGAGACCCACTTCAGACTTGGAACAAGACAACCCACGGAAACCCAGCAGCAAAGATCCTCTCCTCTCCTCTGCACTCTGGACCTTGGGCTTTTCTCCCATGTGGGCATCACAGTGGTGCGGCAGAGCTGCTTTCGGAAAGGCTGACAGCAGGGGGTTGGACCAGATGACCCTTTGGGTCCCCTCCAACTCTACGGATTCTGTTATACTGGTGATGCTGAGCAGGCAGGGTGTGAGGGGTGGAGCAGCATTTTGGTCTTGGGGGCTTCCAAGAGTTCTTCCCCTGCCCTTTGTCTTCCTCCAGGCACTGGCCTCTCTTTGAGCACTTTGCCCGCCAGGCCCTGCACAGGAGCCAGTTCTCCATCCAGCTCCCCACTGGGCCTTCCGCCTTCGACCTCTGCCCCCTGGCAGCGGATGGCACCCTGGAATCCTTTAACGGCTGCTATCTATCCAACCGCGTCAAGGTCCTCCCAGTCACCTTCTCTGTCCTGCAGCCCCAGGTAGGGCCAGCCCCTTGGGGGGGGGATCTCTGGCTGGGGAGCCCAGGTGTGTTCTGCCATTCCTTCCTCCCCTCCTCAGCATGAGCGGCTGCTCTTTGTGGTGGACCTGCTCCTGAGCACCGAGCGTCCAGTCCTGCTGGTTGGGGAGCCGAGCTGCGGGAAGTCCTCCTTTGCAGAGATGCTAGTGCAACCGAACCACAGCTACCACCGGGTCTGCCTCACCCCTGCCCTTAGACCAGCCCACCTGCGCCACCTGCTGCACAGGCGCTTCTTCAGCCTGGCACGAGAGAAGGTCAAGCCTGTGCGGGGGGCAGCCGGCAAGGGACGCTGCCTCTTCCTGGTGGAGGACCTGCACTTGGCCTTTGTGGGTGAGCCAAGGGGGCTGGGGAGGAGAACGTCCTCTCCCTGCACTGCGGGGAGGCTGTGAGGGGTTTTGCCATAGCTCTTATGGGCCTCCTCCTCCTCCTTCTGTCCAGATTCAGCCCGGGGCTCAAGCCCTGTGGTGGAGTCCCTGCGCCAGGCTCTGAGCTACCAGCAGTTCTACCACGGAGAGACCCTGGAGGTGCAGCACTGCCCGGCTTCTGGCTTCAACTGCTTTGGCACACTCTCCGTGCCCATGACAGGCGCCCTGCCCCTCTGCCCTCGCTTTGGCAGGCTCTTCAGCACTGTGGTGTTGCCGCTCATGACCAGAGACTCCCTGCTGGGCCTGCATGTGGACCCTGTTCTGTGCTGGCTGGAGAAGTTCCCCCTGCTGACCCGGCAACATGACTTGGCCTTTGCACTGGTCAGGGCCACCATCAACGTCTATGAGATGGCCAAGAGCTTGTTCCCGCCCTCTCCTGCCTGCTGCCTCTTCCACTTCTCGCTGCACGACATCCAGAAGGTGTTCAAGGGGCTGTTCCTGCTGCGGCCCCGCCCAGGCATCCACCTCACCAGCCCCTTGGAGGAACAGAACTTGAAGGTGGCGTCCAACCGGCGCACCTCTGGGTTGACCAAGATGAACGTGGGGACGGGCTATACTGCACTCCTCAGCACCCGACTGGTCATCCGCCTCTGGATGCATGAGTGTCTGTGCGTCTTCTGTGACCCACTGCAGAGGGAGCAGCAGCAGGAGCGATGCGAGCAGATGCTGATGGACGTCGCCATAACCGTCTTCTGTGCCAAGCGCAACATCGTACGGATTGCGCAGAGGACCTGCTCCTCCAGCCCCCCCAGGGACCAGGACCACCAGCTGCCCAGCAGAGCTGGCATCGCCTTCCACCTGCCCAGCAGGACCTTCAGCAACCTCCGTGATGCAGAATGGGCAGCAGAGGGGCAGCCAGAAGAAGGGAAGCCCCTCTTCCCTTGGAGTGGTGAGGTGGGCTGCCCTGACCCCTGGGACCCAGTGGAGCAGGCAGCACCACTGGCCTTGGACCGCCCAGACCCTGGAGAAGACCTGGCTGTTTTGGAGCTAGAGAGCGAGACCACAGAGGCGGAGACCGCAGAGGAAGCTGCAAGGAAGCAGACCCCTACCTCCCAGGGCCGGTCCCCACGTGACCGGCACCAGGCATCCCCCAACCGGCTTCACCTCCACAAGGCCAGGCGCCATGGCTCTCCCAAGAAGGAGAGCACCGGCCCCCTGCTGCCCTCCCACCTCCTGCTGCAGCCAGGGGAGGCGCTCCGGGACGTCGTCTTCAGCAAGGACCTGGGCCCCAACTCCTACAGCCCCAACACTCACAACCCTTACCAAGAGAAGCCCTGGAAGACCCTGGAGAAGCAGCTGAAGCCCTTGCTGCCCAAAACCTTCCTGCTGTGCTCGGAGGGGCTGAAGCACATAGTGCGCCTGAGCCGGCTCTTCTGCGGCCCTGACCGGCATGGGGCCATTGTCTCCTTTGCCCGCTGCACAGGGCGGAGGACCCTCGTGGCTCTGGCTGCTCGTGCCACCGCCTCGCTGCTCATGGAGATACCTGCCAAAGAGGATGAGGCAGGGGCCCTGGCCTTGCTGCGGTTGGCCAGTTGGCAGGCAGGCATCATGAGCAAGCGAGTGCTGCTGCTGGTGCACGCTGGCGTAAGCCTGGCCAACTTGCACCTGCTACTGGCCCTGATGGCTGAGGGCACGTGCCCTGGCCTCTACAGCCCAGAAGACACCATTGCTGTCGTCCAGGCCATGCTGCAGGAGAACCCGAACATCAAGCGGAACATGCGAGAAGAGCTCATTCTGCAGAGGTGTGGGGCTGGGGTAGGCCCTTGGCCCAGGGGGTTGGCAAGGGAGGACTTGGCTCAGGGCTCAGGTCCTGCCTTCTGGCTTTCTTTGCAGATTCTTCCAGTTTGTGCGTGCCAACCTGCATGTGGTGCTTCTGCTGGGGGGTGCTGGCTCCTTGGCACTGCCACCCATCACAGCCACAGCCCTGGCCCAAGTGCTCAGCAGCCTGGAGGTCTATCAGCCATGGAGCCATGAGTCCTTGGTGGCAGTGGCCTCCAAGCGCTTAATGTACCACCAGAAGACTTCATTCAAGCTCACTCGAGGTGGGTGCCACTGAAGCAGCAGCTGGGAGTGGGGAGGAAGGGCACTCCCCCTGTCCCTCCAGCAACAGCAAACAGCCCTGTGCCCCCCTGTGTGCCCAAGATGCCACCATCTCCCCCCCCCCCCCCACTCCCTGCTTGCTTGCCTGCCTACTTGTTCTCCACTCTCCTTGGTCTTGGTGATGGCAGTGTCCCAATCTCTGTCTCCATGATGGACACCCCACCCCAAACTCTGACCTGGGCATACCTGTCCATTCTCTGTTAGTGCCGACGTCGTTACATGACTTCAAGGACTTGATGCATCGCGCGGCCCAGGCTGCCTCCCAGATCCATTGCTGTACCATGGCATACATCACTTCCCTGGCTGCCCACCTCCCCCTCATCAGCCCAAAGACTTTCCTGGATTTCCTCGACACCTTCCTACTGCTGTTGAGCAATCTGCAGGAGAAGAATACCAAGCTGCTGGATCGGTAAGTGTGGCTCTTCCATTCAGCTGGGAAGGTGGGCGCAGCCTTGCCCCCGCTCCTAGTCAGCAGTGGCACCAGCAAACCCAGTTTTCCCTTCCTGGGACTTCAGGTAAGGCCCCTGGGTCCAGCCATGTTGCTGCCTTGGGGTGGGGCCAGGAGTTGGACTGTGGCATTCTGGAGCAGCTCATGCAGGTGGGATTTGGAGGTCCTGTTATGGGGGCTCCACCCCTACTCAGTCATTAATGGAAAGCAATACGTTTCTTGGCTAATACTGGGAGTTTGTTTCTTGGTTCTGGGGCTCTGGAGTCCCACAAGGGTCCATTCTGTCTGCTGTACCTTTTAATGTCTACATCAAACCACTGAGAGCCATCATCAAGGGATTTGGAGCATGACGCCATCAGTATTCTGGTGACAGGAATCTGCCTTTCCATTGACCCCAAGAGTGATTCAGTCCTGGGGAACTGCTGTTGTCCCTCTAATCCAAATGCTCAGTGTGATATTGAGATGAAGAAATGCTACTCTAGGCTGCATGAACTGAAGTTTAGTGTTCAGATCAAGGCAAGTCATAGTGCTATTCTATTCTGCCTTGGTCAGACCACACCTGGAATACTGTGTCCAATTCTGGGTGCCACAATTTAAGAAGGATATTTATTGACAAGCTGGAACGTGTGCAGAGGAGGGCAACCAAGATGGTCAAGGGTCTATAAATCAAGCTTTATGAGGAACGGTTGAGAGATTTTGGTATGTTTAGTCTGAAAAAGAGGAGACTGAGAGGAGATATGATAGCCATCTTAAAATATCTCAAGGGCTATCACATGGACTGGGGCGGAAGAAGCCTCCTCGCTACCCGGACGCAAGGTCACTGCGGCTCCGCCCCTGCAGCGGGGGGGGGGGGGAGCGCTTTAAAACAAAGCGCTCTTTTTAAAAGCGCTTCCCCCCCCTGCTGCCGGGCGCCGGGCACAGCCGCCTACAGAGGCGAGGGGAGAGGCAGGCAGTGATGAGGTGACACCCCGCCGCCGCCTCCTCCTCGCTCCCCGCCCCGGCAGCGGGGAGAAAAGCCCTTTAAAAAAGAGAAAAAGCCAAGGCAAGCTTGCCCTGGCTTTGCTCTTTTTAAAAGCGCATTTCTCCCCGCTGCCGGGGCGGGCAACGAGGAGGAGGCGGCGGAGGGGTGCGTGTCACCCCATCGCTGCTCGCCTCTCCCACTGCCTGCAGGGGTGAGGGGAGAGCCGAGGCGAGCAGCGATGGGGTGACACCCCTCTGCCGCCTCCTCCTCGCTGCCTGCACCCCTTCGGCGGAGCGCAAGTCGGGGCACGGAGAGGGGCGGGCCAGCGAGGAGGGGTGTCACCCCTCCTCGCTGGCCCGCCCCGCCCCTCTTCATGCCCCGGCTCCGCAAGCCAGCCAGCGGCGGGAAAAGCCGCTGGTAGGGGGGGGGCTATTTTCGGCGTTGCCGGGGTGAAGCCGCAGGGGCGGCCAGCAAGGGGGGGGGTGACACCGCTCCTCAGGGAGTGGCATTTCACGACTCCGCCCCCAGCATAGAAGTTTGGGGAATCCGAAGCGCCTCCTCTTCTGCTTCTGCTTTGTACCCCTGCACACCTGCGGTCTGGCACTGGGCTGATCCGTCAGGCTCTCAGTCCCTCCCCTCGGTGTTGCCAGGTCTCTGTTAGCATCTTCAACCTCCTGCACTGCAATGTCTGCCTGCCACTGCTGCTTTCCTGGCTCTCCTGGGAACTGCTCTCTGACATGACTTCTTTCCCTCTCCATCCGTCTCCCCCCGTCAGCTGAGCTCTGGGCGAGGGCAGGTCCCTGACACATGGAAAGGTAGTAACAAGCGAGTGGGAACAATTTGAGGGACATTTAAAACAATGTGATATCAAGATAAATTTACCAGCAGTGATTAATATGTGAGCATCAGCAAACAAAAGTAAGGGTTATGAATAGAAGGAGAAAAGAGTGCCTTGAATGATGGGGTGCAGCGGGCAACACTGGCCTCTGCCCCTCTTTCCTTCCCTTCCTCCTCTGATGCCTCCTCACATCTCTGCCTCCCAAAGGCTTGCATGGCTGTTTGTTGCAGCAGCTCTGGCTATAAGCTCTACAGGTGAATGGTGTCCCTGGGGTTGGTCAGGGGATGCTGGTTGCCAGGAGCTGAGGCTACCTTGGAGTAAGCAAGCAAGTGGGTGAAGGAGCCCAGCCCGCCAGCCCATGTTGTTGGGAATGGACAGACAAGTGGGAGGCCAGGCAGGCAGGCGCTGTGCTGTGCTGGCCTTTCTTGTGTTTGCTGCTGCCACTGCTGGCTCCCAAGGTAAGGTGCTGGCCTCACGTTCAGCTTTGGCCTGTCTCCGTTGGGCCACTAAGGCCCTTGTGGGGCAGTGTGAGGAAGCACCTCTCTTTGGGTTGTGGGGGGTGGCTCAGAGACCAGGGGCGGTGGCAGCTGCTGACCAGAGGACTCTTGAGGAGAGGAGGCTGAGGGAACACTCTACAAGGGAGGGTGTTCATAAAGGGTGAGAGGCTGCCAACTCTGCAGGCAAGGGGTGGCATAACTGAGCCCCACAGGGGTGCTGCAGAAAGAAGGTAGTTGGTCAAGGGAGCTGTAGACCCCAAAAGGTTGAAAACCTCTGGAGTAGATAATAAATGGAGATATAACAAACGTAAGAATGTGTAACAGGGTGTCAAGGAAAGATAGGTTGGGAAGTCCATATAGGATTTGATAGGATGTAAATATGAATGCATAATGTATATTGAAGAATGCATAAATATGCTGAGGGATGGAGAGGAGCCCTTGAAGGAAAGCAAGAGTTGCCTTCTGACAATCAGCCAAGAACTATGGATTGCATCCCCAACCCATTGAGAGGAACTTAAGTAGCCCCCCAGGTTGCGTTCTCTCTAGGCATCCCTGGTTCAGAGGGTGTCACATATCTGTCTTAGGCATCCCATGAAGGGACTCCAGGCAACCAGATTACCGGTAACTGACAGACCTGGGTGGGTGTTGGACCCCTGAGTCCTGTGCCCCAGGCCCCCTCTGTGTGCTTCCTCATGGGGGTGGTTTTCCCACCTGCAGGATGAAGACGGCCCTGCACAAGATGGGGGAAGTGAGCATGAAGCAGCAGGAGCACACACGGGACGTGCGCTACCTGCAGCAGAAGCTGGTGAAGATCAAGGAGGTGAGTGAGGCCGGCCGGCCAATCGTGTTCCCCTCAGTTGCTGACTCTCTCAGCTCCCAGCTGGCTTGACATTTATAAAGCACCTGGAACTCACTGGGCGCCATATGCAAGTGAAGGACCTGGCTGCCCATAGAGGCTTCTCCATCAGAGCAGCCTCTTCTGACCAATTTATTGGAGCAGAAGGAACTGTAGGAAAGAGGGATTTGAAAGCAAGCTGGGAACAGGGCGAGGCTTGTAAATAAGATTCGGATATTCAGAATGGAGTCAGGAAGAAAGAGGAAATTGTCTTTTCTCCCATTCCATTGTGGAGGGTTAGAAACTATAGAAAGTGGAGTTGGACAAACCATAGAGGCAAACCTGACTCACAGCATGTTGGGTATTTGAATCTTGGGGAGACAGAGGCTCTGTGGGAAGGTGGTTTCCATGCCCAGGAGACAGTTGCCTGTTCTGGGCAGGGCTGCCCGCTCTCTGAAAGAGCAGACACATAGCTTGGGGTACTCCTGGGTACATTTTTCAATAGAGGCTCCAGCAACTGGCTAGGGATGCCTTTGACCTACAGCCATATCTGGATGATTCAGCCACCGCAGCCCACATGTTGGTAATCTTGAGATTGGACTACTGCAATGAGGTGTTGCCTGTGAGCTTGGTCCAGAAGCTCCAGCTAGCACTGAAGGTCGCATCCTGGCTGCTGACAGGGGCAGATGACACCTCTGTGGAAACATCTGCACTGTCTGCCCACACACGTGGGTCAGGTTGAAGGGTCCTGTGTTAATATATGAAGCCCTTAACAACTCGAGGATAGGATACCCTAGGAGCCACCTGAGCCCCTGGATCCCAGCTCCATCACAGGTCACCTGGAGGAGTGCTGCTAGTTGTCTGCTGTCTTGCAGGGGCCAAACTGGCCTCCCTGCGGAGTCGGGCATTCAGTGTTGCTAGTCCCAAGCTGAGGAACCCTCTTCCAGCAGAGATGGGGGAGGCACTCTGGCTTTGGATTTCCAAGTCTCTCTTGAAGACTTCTTTTATGCAGTCTTAGGCCTATGCAACTGCTTGAATTTGATTGGCTAGTGACTTTGATGTTATTTTATATTTCATCGTACAAATTGGTGGTATATAAGTACCTAAATATATAAAAGCAAGGTGGGTCCCACAAAGCAAAATCCTTTAGCCGACAAAGGCCAGTCGAGAGGTGTGTCTTCCCGTGAGGATGGCCGTTGTCTCTCTGGTGCCCAGAATCCAAATTGTTGTGGATCATTTCTTAGGCATTTATCCCTCCCTGCTTCTTCTCAAAGGAGCCAGACTGCAAACAATAGCGAAACAAAAGCAATACACAGATTTTAAAAACAGTGAATTTTCCTCAGCGCTAGGCTGAACAGGGATATTTTAAACTCCCACTTCTATGTTAGTGTTAACTGAGGCAGATGCACCTCACCAGGGAAGGCTGCCCCCTAAGTGCCAGGCTGCCCTCCTCTATGTGCGAGAGAGGCTCTTGGGCACCCATTGTGCCAGTGCGCTTCCCACAAGGACCACCAGAGCTGGTTGCTGGACTCGATGTGGCCTGAGCCAGCGGCAGCCAGGTGTTTCTGGCGCCCCTGCAAGTTGTCCTGGAGATACTGCTGTGGTTTAGGTGGTTGGTCTGCCTTCACCCCACCCATCCGCCTTGCCTTGCAGCAACTGCTCTGCAGTCAGCGGGAGGTGGAGCGGGAGCAGGAGGTGCTGAAGCAGCAGGAGAAGGAGTGTGAGCTGTATGAAGCGCGTATCGATGCACTTACCAGAGAGCGGGATGCTCTGGAGAAGGGGAGGGAGCTGGCCATGAAGAAGGTAGGGGGCATGGGGGGAGGAAGGTCTTGCTCAGCTGCCATCTGGAGGGAGGGAAGATGGGGCAGAGGGGGCAGGCGAGGAGAGCCCAGCCTGAAGGCCCTCCAACATGGAGCCCTCTCTTCTCAGGTGAACAAGGACTACAAGGAGGCGCTGGCAATGCTGCAGCTGCAGGACATTGAGGAGCTGCGCAGCTATCGCCAGCCTCCGGCCATGGTGGTCATGGTGACGGACATCCTCTGCCTGATGTTTGAGCAGGAGCCGGGCTGGGAGAATGCAAAGCTGCTCCTCACCAGGGACAACTTCTATGAGGTGAGGCCCAGAGCCCTTCCTGTGGCTCCTGTGCTGTTGGGGCTGGCCTCAAGGCCCCACTTCCCCTCTGGACCGGCCCTAGCCTAGACCAAGAGGCTGTTCCAGCTGTGCCAAGTCCTTGACAAAGGGAGGAGCAAAAGCAGCCTGTTTCCTCCTGGGAGGGGGTGGGGAGGCATGGCTAGCGAAACAGCAAATGTGGATTTGATTAGCATGGAACTACCAGGGACCCAGGTGGCGCTGTGGGTTAAACCACAGAGCCTAGGGCTTGCTAATCAGAAGGTCGGCGGTTCAAATCCCTGCGACGGGGTGAGCTCCCATTGCTCGGTCCTAGCTCCTGCCCACCTAGCAGTTCGAAAGCACGTCAAAGTGCAAGTAGATAAATAGGAACCGCTCTGGCGGGAAGGTAAACGGTGTTTCCGTGCACTGCTCTGGTTCACCAGAAGCGGCTTAGTCATGCTGGCCACATGACCCGGAAGCTGTACGCCGGCTCTCAGCCAATAAAGCGAGATGAGCGTCGCAACCCCAGAGTCGGACACGACTGGACCTAATGGCCAGGGGTCCCTTTACCTTTACCAGTGGATAAAACCAGAAACCAGCAGCAGCAGTAAGAGAAGAGGAAAGTAATTGAGCACAACAGAGATACTGCAAACACATCACTGCAGTCCTCACGAAGCATGGAAAATATCCTTAAGGAAGAAAACATTATACTGTATATATAAAATTATCCCTCAAGGGTTGTAGAAAAAGTGGGGCTTGCCTTTTGCGCCTCAGTTCCCCAAGGGACTCTTGAGTCCCCTCAAGCCATGATCAATCAAAGGAGAGTGGATGGAGGCAGGATCCAGTGAAAGCAAGGCAGATCTTTATTTTTCTGTTGCAACAGAGTTCTTCCCCCTCCTCTGCAAGAAAGTGAGAGAGACCAAGAACAATTCTTACTGTATTTTGGATATATCTGTTAGGTTCAGTCACTTCTGTTGAACCACTTTTGTCTTCAATTTCTTCTCTTTTCTTTCTGTTGCTTTCTGATACATGCCGGTTGTTAACAGTAAATGCTTACACATCTCTGGTTACCGGGTAGTAATTCTTTTTTCAAATGCTGTGACCTTGCATGGTATTTGCTTTATTTCTTTTGATGAGTTTAATATTTATGGTTTGGTTTTCAAGGAGGGCTGCACCCAAGAACAGAGAAGCCCACAGGAGCTGAGAATCTAGCCCAGAACAAATAATCAGAGTATATAGATTGGGCTCATCCAGTCAACATTGTGCACTTAAAGGTTCAAAAAGCTTTTGATATAGTCCCTCATCAAAGACTCCTGAGTAAGCTTAGCGGTCAAGGAGTAAGAGGAGAAGTCCTCTTGTGACTATGGAATTGGTTAAATCACAGGAAGCAAAGAGTAAGAATAGATGGTCTGTTCTCTGAACAAATACATGTGTAAAGTGGAGTCCCCCAAGGATCAGGATTGGGACTTGAGCTTTTTAACTTGCACACAAACGACTCAGAGTTAGAGCTCAGCAGTAGGGTGGCCACGTTTGTGGGCAATATTAAACTGCTCAGAGTTATTAAAACAAGTAGAGATTGTGAAGAGCTCCAAACAGACCTCTCCAAACTGGGAGAATGGGAGGGCAAATGGCAAATGCAACTCATGTCTGCATCCCTGGAGACCAAAGGCAGAGGAGAGGCCATGTGGACGGGCTGGAAGGCCCTTCCGTTCCCTGGGCGCTTCTGGAACCGGCTGCAGAAGGTGCTCCCCTTTGGCCCATCTTCATTGTAAGCAACCGGTTTTTTTAGCTTGGGGCATTTTAATACAAGCAGCCTTGCGTTTCTTTCTTTTTATTTTATTTTATTTTTAAATTTTATTAAATCTTTATTGAAAATTATACAGACATACAAACAAAAAAACCTAAACAAATAAAATTTCCAAACTTAATTACTAACAAACACAACAAAACACAATAAAGCAAATCTTACAAAAGCAAATAAATCAAACAAAACAAACCAACATGCATACATTCAATATTCAATCCTATCTAGTTCTTGTTCTTAGACTTCCACTTGTCGTCTTCTCAGGTTAAATTTATCAAACCATGACGATACTGTTTCCATTGCCACTAATTCTTGTATTTGACAAATTGTTTTATTATATATTCTCATTTCTTGCGTTTCTTGTGGCAGAAGAGAGGTAAAGAAATGCACCTCATTCCTTGGGGGAAAAGCCAGGCAAGGCTCCCATTCTCTGCTTCCCCCTCCAGGATCTTGTCTTCTACCCCAAGGACAGCCTCCCCACAGAGCTCTTTCAGGCCCTGGGCCGGGCTGTGACCCAGGAGTGCATCTCTGAGGCCAACATATCCAACGCCAGCCGGCCTGCTGCCGCCCTCTTCCAGTGGATGTCGGCCACCTACTGGTACCACTGGGCCCTGCTCGACTGGCAGCCCACCATGGCGCGGCTGAAGTACTGCGACGCCCAGATCAACACAGAGAAGATGGAGCTGGGCGACCGGCGCCTGCATGCGGAATACCTGAGAGATGCCACCCAGCTGCGCATCAAGGAGCTGAAGCAGAAGCAGGAGCGCCAGGAGAAGCTGATGCACCAGCTCACCCAGTCCCTGCAGGCCAAAGAGGAGGCCACCACCGTCGAGAGCTCTGTGGCCGAGCACATGACCAACTGGACAACTCTGACCAGGGTAAGAGGGGCTGCCTGCCCGCCCACCCCTGTGAGCCGAGGGGGCTGTTCTCCCAGACTCAGCCCTCTGGCGCCTCTGCTTTCCTTCCTAGAACCTGGAATCCCAGCGCACTACTCTCTACGGCGATGCCCTCCTCTCCGCAGCCAGCCTCGCCTACCTGGGCCCATTCCCTCCGCAGCGGCGGGAGGAGCTGCTGGAGAAGTGGCAAGCGGTGTGTGCCGGGGCTTGGGGGCCCCTGGGGCCGGACGACGTCAGGCGGCTCCTGCAGAAGGAGCTGCCCTGCCCTGGCCCAGCCTCCCACAGCGATCTGTTGCTGGCTGTGCAAGAGCCCCTGGATCTGGCGTCCCTGCTCAGCTGTCCTGCAGAGCAGCGTCTCTGGGATCGAGTCCACAAGCCCAAGGGCCCCAGCAGCCGCCTGGTCGGCATGATCCTGCTCTCCAGCACCCACACGCAGTCCCACCGCTGGCCTCTGCTGGTGGACCCTGACAAGCAGGCCTGTGTCTGGCTGCAGACATCCATAGCTTTGGAAGAGGGTGAGTGGGGACTGCGGGGGGGGGGGGTCAGGCATATGGCCTTGCCTGCGGGCAGCTTCTCATCCAACCCCTCTTTACAGTGGATTCTCAGGCCTATGCCATCTCTGACCTGGTGCCGGACATGGTGGAGCAGGGCAGCTCCGAAGAGATCACGGAAGACAACCTGGAGGTCCTGTCGCTCACAGACCCAGACCTGGAGCAGAACCTCTGCAACGCAGCCTCCCTTGGTAAGCGGAGGAAGGCGGTGCCCCTGCAGGGGGCAGTTCCCTTTCACCAGCACCGTCCTCCGGGAGCTCAGGCAACCGTGCTGCTTGGCTTCCACCTCCTCACAGGCACCCCTGTGTTGCTGACGGACTTTGAAAAGAACGTCCCCTGGTGCCCAGCCCTCGAGCAGCTGATGCAGAAGGAATTGTTCCGAGGTGCCCTCCGCTCGGAGTCCATGGAGGACGCAGTGCTGGTGCCCACCACCTTCCGGCTCTACCTGTGCACTGAGCTGCCTCTGGAGGCTTTGGCTGCAGGTAAGAGAGATGCCTTCCTGACTCCCCAAAGCAGCCACACACTTGGATGGCTTTCAAAGGAGATTAGGTGGGTGGAGGCGGCTCAGTCACTCACTGCTCACCCTGACAGCGATCTTCGGCTCCCCTCTCAGAGAGGGTGAGAGGCTTTGGGTGGAAGCAAAGGTAGAGTCCGGAGATCTCTCCCCCAGCATAGCTGTTGGAAGCTGCGATCTACCTGGGTTCCCCAAAGTGTGGGGGGACAAGAGCCATTGGCGGAGAGTGGAAGGCAGGTGGGGGACTGGGATGGCTGGGCCCTCCCTCCCTCCCTCCCTCCCTCCCTCCCTCCCTCCCTCCTGGCTCCTCTTTGCAGAGGTGGACCACGAGCTTCTCAAGAGCCTGAACGTGATTGACCTCAGCCTCAGCCAGGGGGCGCTGGAGGAGCTGCTGCTGGTGGAGATCCTGCGGGCCGAGCGGAAGGAGATCCTGAAGAACCAGCAGGCCTTGCAGTTTGGGGTCCTGCAGCTGGAGGGGAAGCTGGAGGCCACGGAGGTGAGGCAGGGGCTCCTGTGGCTTGGCGTGGGGTGGGTGGGCGGCAGTGGAGAGGCTGCTCAGCCCAGCCCTGTGGCCGTTCCCCGCAGGAGGAGCTGCTGGCCCTGATTGCCCAGCCGCAGCGCTCCCTGCTGGAGGAGGAGAACTTCATGCCGATGGTGCGGCTGCTGCAGACGCAGATCCAGGCCCTGCACGCCACCCACCAGCACATGGTCTCCCAGCACCAGGACCAGGCGGCGCTGTGCAACAAGTACCGGATGGTGCCCCGCCTGGGCGTGGCCCTGCACCTGGCCCTCCAGCAGGTCTGCCGCCTCCACCCCTCCTACAGCTTCCCCACCAGCGCCTGCCTGGCCCGTGTGCGCCAGGCGCTGCTCTCCACCAAGCGCCAGGAGATGTCCAAGCAGGAGTCGCTGGAGTCACGCCTCCTGGAGATCAGCAAGGCCGTGCTCCACCACTTCCTCACCGAGGCTGTGCCCTGCCTGCGGGAGATGGACCGCCTCCTCTACCTCTTCCTGGGGGCTGTGGCCACGCTGAAAGTCTCTGGGGAGATCACCCCGCTGGAGTGGCTGGTCTTCTGCCAGGGCCTGCGGGAGCCAGCGGCCAAGGAGCTTCTGCAGCCGCAGGCCGTGGTGCCTTGCCCCCGCTGGGTCAGCCCCGAGGCCTGGGAGGAGTGCGGCTTGCTGGAGAACGTTCCTGGGTTCCAGGGGCTGCAGGCCTCCCTGGCTGGCCAGGCCGCCCAGTGGCAGGAGTACTTCCGCCTGCCCTCCACCATGGTGGGGCTGGCCCTGTGTCCCAGCCACGCCCACCTCCGGCCTTTCCAGCGCGCCATCCTGTGGCGCATCTTGCGTCCCACTGCCATGAGCAGCGTGGTCTCCGCCCTCACCACCTGCCTGCTGGGCTGGTCTCTCACCGAGGAAATGGCCATCACCTACCCGTACTCCTACAGCCGGGCCAACAAGCCCATCATCTTCCACACGCCCTCGGCCAGCTCCCCCGGCTCCTTCATGCACCCGCTCCTCTGGATCCAGCAGATGGCCACCCAGCGGGGACGAGGGGTGAGACGGGCACAAGGAGGGGAGGGGGCAGCGGGTGCAGGTGTCAGTGGGGTTCCTCGGGGAGGACAGAGCGAGTAACCAGGCCCCACCCCCTGCAGGGAAGTGTGGTCATCATCTCCTTTGGCACCCCAGATGCCTGCAAGCGGGTTTGGCGGACGCTGCCCATCTGCAGCAAGAGGGGCAAGTGGCTGGTCTTGACCAACTGCCACCTCCAGGAGCACTGGGACCCGGACTTGCTGCAGCTGCTGGACCAGTTGGTGAAATCCTCAGGTGAGGCGGACGGAAGAAGCGGGAGGTGTCTCCCTCCCCCCAGGCCTCAGCCCCTCTCACCTTGCCCTCTTTTTGCACAGGCAAGGTCCTAGGGGGAGGCCTCGAGATCCACACCAAGTTCCGCCTGTGGCTCATCACTGCAGCTGACGCCCCTCATTCTGTGCCAGGTACCAGGCCAGGGAGGCTGATGCCCCAGGGGCTTCTCCACACCCTGCCTACCCCTTGGGGAAAGAGGCGCACTGCCCACCCTTTGCATCTCTCTCTCTCTCTCTCTCCCAGGGACCCGCTCCCTCTTGCTCTCTCCCAGTGCCGCTGGCTCTGCCCCAGGGCCTTCCACCTGCCTCTGCAGGAGAAACAGAAGCTGAGCAACTTCTGATGGCCTGGGAGGCCAAGGGCAGTGACTGTCCTTGCTCTCCCTCCCGGCCTCGGCTGCAGCGGTTGATTCTCTTCTGCACCAACAGGACTCCTGAAGCGCAGTGCCACCTCCCTCTTCTGCGATATGCCGCTGGAGCTGAAGGGAATCCTGGCCCGCAGCCATTACTGGCTGCAGGGGCGAGCACAGAACCTAGACACAGAGCAGCGGCTGCCCCTCCTCGCCCTCTATGGGGTCCTGCTCTACAGGCAGACCTATGCCCAGTGGACCCAGGCAGAGACATACCTGTGGTGAGTGAAGGAGGTGCTTGCCCTGTCCAGCAGCGAGGCCAAGAGCCTGCCAGTACATCTCATGGGAGCTTGGAAACTCCTCCTCCGCTTTATGCTACTTGGAAAGCACCCTGAATCGCCACCTGTGGGCTCCCCATTCTTGCCCTGCTCTTGGAGCTGCCTGTGTGCCAGTCCTAGCCCACAGGGTTGCCACAGAGGGGGCTGCTGACTGCAGGGGGGGGAGCAGCAGCAGCAGTGGTGGATGAGGGCTTGGATCTCCCAGCTGACAGGCAGCCAGGGAAAGGCTGATGGCTTTCTCCCTGCAGCCCTTTCTGGCAGCAGCAGGAGGAAGACCCCTTACCTGTGCCCCATAGAATTCAACAGGGCTCCCCACAGCAGGTGAACTGCAGAATACTCGGGACGCACACATGGAAGCTGCCAAGTAGGATGAACCTAAGGAGTCCTTTAGCAGCTGGATCAGGCCAAAGGGCTCCATCTAGTCCAGCCTTCTGTTCTCACAGTGACCAACCAGGAAGGTCCTAAGCAGGAAAGGGACCCCACCAGCTCATTCCTGCGTTAGCCACAGCAGTCCAGACCCCACTTGTTAGGGGTTTCTTTTGCCCCAAAGTACACCACTTTTCCTTGCGTTGAATTGCATTTGCCATTTTCATAGCCCCTTTGACCAGATCCCTTTGGAGTTCCTCATAATCCTGCTGGAGTTTAATCACCCTGAACAATTTCGTATCAACAGCAAACCTGGGAACCTTACTGCTCACACAACCCTCACAAAAAATAAAAGCATTCTAAGTAGCACCTTAGAGACCAACTAAGTTTGTTCTTGGTATGAGCTTTCGTGTGCATGCACACTTCTTCAGATACACTGAAACAAGTGTGCCTGCACACGAAAGCTCATACCAAGAACAAACTTAGTTCATAGAATCATAGAATCATAGAGTTGGAAGAGACCCCAAGGGCCATCCAGTCCAACCCCCTGCCAAGCAGGAAACACCATCAAAGCATTCCTGACAGGTGGCTGTCAAGCCTCTGCTTAAAGACCTCCAAAGAAGGAGACTCCACCACACTCCTTGGCAGCAAATTCCACTGTCGAACAGCTCTCACTGTCAAGAAATTCTTCCTAATGTTTAGTTGGTCTCTAAGGTGCTACTGGAAGGAATTTTTTTATTTTGTTTTGACTATGACAGACCAACACGGCTATCTATCTGTAACTGGAACACTGGAATACGTTGTACATCCCACAATTGGGAGAACTGCCCATTTATTCTTACTCTTTGCTTCCTGTTTCTTAACCTGTTTCTGATCCATAAAAAGGCCTTTCCCACTGATCCCAAAATGAAGTTTACCCAAGAATCTTTCATAGAAGCAGAATTGTAGGGACGCCCCAAGGGCCCTTTAGTCCAAGCTCCTGCAATGCAGGAACCGCAGCTTAAGAATCCTCGACAGGTGGCCATCCCCTTCTTCCAAGGTCTTCTGTTCCACTGTCAAAGGGCTCTTCCTCTCAGCTGCTGGGACCCATAAGGAAGTTGGGAGCAGGTGCCCAGCCTGGGCCAAGACGGTCCTCCCTCTGGCAGGCTTCTGTCCGGCCACAAAGCCCGGAATGTGGTTTTTGCTCTGCCTGAGATTGTGCTGCCCTTGCAGGAGCCATGGGGAAGTGTTGGCCGGGCTCAGAATCCAGGAGAGGCTGAGCTGCCTAACAGACGGAGCCCAGGAAGCCCTGCAGGAGCTGGCCGGTATGGAGACAGGGCTGAGCGAGGGGTTCAAGGGGACAGCTTGCAAGAGCCAAGGCCTTGAACACGGCTGGCTCTTCTGCCCCTGCAGGGACCATGCTCTATGGGGGCCACGTCCTGGACAGCGGGGATGCCCAAGTGGTGCAGAGCCTGTGCCAGGCCTGCTTGGCTCCTGCCTCCCCCCTGAAGCCAGCCTCCAGCCTCCAGCGGCTCGTGGCCACAGTCGTCGGCTGCCCCAACCCAGGTGAGAGACGATCAGAAGAGCCGGCTGGGTCTGCCCAGCATCCTGTTCTCACTGCGGGAAACCCGCAAGCAACACCCTCCCTGCCTTGCTTCCTCCGGCTGTGGCGGCAGAGTGTGGCCATTGTGCGGCTCATCCAGAGCCCCCTTCATGAATGGGCTGATGCCTTTGGCTCTGGGTGCTCTCCTACAGCAGCCGGCTCCCGCTCCTGACCCCCTCCCTTTCCTTGCATCCTGTAGCGAACACGGATGAGGAGGCGGCCGCCGCCACCCAGGCCTGCATCAAGCAGCTGCCCAGCCCCATGGAGCCTGCCGGGATCGGCCTGTGCAGCGCGCTGCAGCAGCGGATGCTGGCGGAGCGGAGCCAGGCCTTGCTGTCGGCCTTGCTGGCCTCCCAGGGCCTGTGGCAGCCCTGGAGGGCCCCCTGCCCCCTGCCCCCGGCAGAAGCCCTGGAGCACCTGCTGCGGGACGGGAGCCAGCTGGTGCAGGAGCTGCAGGAGCAGCTGGCCGAGTGCGGCTGGGAGGTGGGCTGGAAGGGGTGCCCCCCGCAAGGGCAGGCCCGCCCCAGGCCGCGCCCCCTGCAGCGCTTCCTGCTGGAGGAGGCGGGCATCCTCCTGGCCCTGCTGAAGCAAGTGGGCCGGGACCTGTGCTGCGCCCAAGAGCGCCTGCAGGGGGAGCCCTGCTCCTCCCGCCGCTGCAGCACCATCCTCTACCACCTGAAGCAGGGCCGCCTGCCCAGCCCCTGGCAGCCCTACGCCCTCACCGGCCCCCAGGCCCCCCCGGCCTGGCTGCAGACGCTCAAGCAGCGGACCCAGCTCCTGTGCAGCTACCTGAGCTCCATCAGCGGGCCGCTCGTGGCGCACTACCAGCTGGCTGCCTTCCACCAGCCCCGCCGCCTCCTCCTGGCCGTGCTGCAAGAGAGGGCTCGCGTGGAGAGGCAGGAGCTGAACCGCTATCAGCTGCACCAACAGGTAGGGAAGGGGGAGGGTGGGCACGGGGGTGGGCACGGGGGCAAGCCCAGCAGCCCCGGCCCCTGAGCGCCCCTTTCCCCCTCTCTCTTGCCTTCCTTTGCTAGGTCCTTCCCAGTGGGCCACTCCCCACCAGCGCCCCAGAGAAAGGCATCTACCTGAGCGGCCTGGAGCTGCGCCATGCGTTCTGGAAGGCCCACAGTGGGCTGCTGCAGGAGAGCCGCACAGCCGAGCCCTGCCCACTGCCCACCATCTGGATCCAGGCCACCCGCCTTACCTGGGAAATGGCCTCTGCCGGCAGCACCACCAAGTTGCCAGACAACAAGTACCTGTGCCCCGTCTACCTGGGGGCCCCCGAGGTCCCCGTGGCGCTCGGCAGCCAGCACGTCATCCTGCACCTGCGCCTGCCTTCCAAGATGGCCCCTGAGCTGTGCCTCCAGCAGCGTGTCCATGCCGTCAGCCTCTTGCGCTGGGAGGGGGAAAGCAGCACAGGGCAGAGGCAGCGCCCTGCCCCCTCCCCAGGGCAGCCCCCTCCCCCCTCCCAGGCTTAACCCACATGACACAGAGAAAGCCATGTACAGAAATAAAGTGATATATTATTAGTGTGTACAAAAAGCAGACTTGGGTGCTCTGCCAGCCGCCCAGGGCCCTGCACGCCGGGCTATAAATAAGGTGCTCAGCCAGGCACCACTCACTCGCGCCTTGGGGGATGCCCGTCCCGCAGGCCCCCCACCCCCGCCAGTCCAGCCCTCGTCCTCATTTCAGGTCCACGTCAAAATCCAAAACAAGCAGCTTGGTCTCCTCGGTCCCGTTGCGGCTCCCCACAGCGCACACCAGCTTTGTGTTGGAGGCACGGATGCGCCAGACCACCCCCCCGCTGCCGCCACTTTCCAGCGCCACCAGGTTGCGCACAAACTCGCCCGTCTTGAGGTCCCACAGCTTGACGGTGCCGTCGTCTGAGCTGGTCACGACAAACTTGGAGCTGAACTGGAGGCAGGTGACGGCACTCTGGTGCTTGCTGGGACCTGCAGAAGTTGCGGAGCGGGGCAAGGAAGGTGAGAGGCAGGCATCAGCTGCCATGCCCAGCCAGCAAGTGCCCGGCTGCCTCTTCCTGGAGGACGCCACTGGTGGCAGGCCTCTGCTGATAGGGAGAAAAGCCTCCCCCCCATGCCTGCTTCCGTATCCCAAATGGGCTCTCCCCACCCCAAGGACTTTGGGAGTTGCCCACAGCACCCACCTTGCAAGGTCTGCAGACACTGGCCCGTCTTGATGTCCCAGATCTTGACCGTGGAGTCGGCATTGCCAGAGACCAGGATGTTGTCGCGCAGCTCCATGCCGCTGGTCAGGGACTGGTGCCCCATCAAGGTGTGCAGGCAGTTGCCGCTCTCGGCGTCCCACACGCGGATCGAGGTGTCCAGGGAGCCGCTGACAATGTGGGTCCCATCAAACTGCGCAAGAGAGGGGTGGGAGAGTGAGGGGCTGTGCGAATCGGGGGGTGGGGAGGGGAGGGGTCGGGGTCCCTCACCTGCAGGGAGTAGACGCGATTGGTGTGGCCTTGCAAGGTGTGGATGCAGCTCTCTGTCTCGGGGTCCCAGACCTTGACCGTGTAGTCGTAGGCACCACTCACCACCTTGTGCCCGTCGTACTGGACGCAGCGGACGGCGGCCACGTGGCCCATCAGCACATGCAGGCACTGCCCTGTCTCGATGTCCCAGAGGCGGAGGGTGGCGTCCCGTGACCCGCTCACCACCCTGCCAAAGGAGGAGAGACAAGCAGCTTGAGTCCCAGGCAGGAGTGGCAGGAGGGGTCCCTGGAGCGGCCTCCCCCCCCCAACCTACCTGCTGCCATGGAGGTGCATGCAGCGCACGGTGGAGGTGTGCCCGTAGAGGGTGTGCACGCACTCGCCCGTGTCCGCGTTCCACACCTTCAGGGTGCGGTCTGTGGAACCACTGATCACGATGTTGTCCCTCATCTGGGAGGACCAGACGCCCCCCGTGTGCCCCACCAGGGTCTGAACGCACTGTGGGAGGAGGAGGAAGGTGCTCAGAGCCAGGGAAGGCGGAGCAACAGCCAGCCCCGCCCACAGCACCATTTCCCAGACTCACCTCTCCGGTGACAGCCGACCACACCTTGAGCGTGTTGTCATCTGAGCCACTCACAATGCGGTTGCCACAGAACTGGAGGCAGGTGATGACATGGTCATCGTGGCCTTTCAGAACCTGGCCCAGGGAGAGAATTAGTGGGCCAGCTGGCATCACCCTGCGTTGAGGGAAGGGTCAGCTTCCTCCCCAAGCCAAGTGGCCTTGAGTTCTCAAAGGCAGGACTCCAAGGCTTGAGACAAGGCCCAGCGGTCAGGAGCTGGCATCAAGGGCTGGAGGTTCAGCCACAGTTAACAGCCCCAACTCAAAGAGCAAACATGCCCCCCACCCCACCCCCTCTGCATTTGTGAATAGCCAGAATAATTCTACCTTCTGGGTCTTCTTTGTCAAAGCTCAGCAGGACCCACACTAACTGGTAGCAGCAGCAGCAGCGGCTCTCAAGAGTTTGGAGCACAGGTCTGTCCCAGCCCACCACTGAGCCCTGGACCCTGCCTGGTATAGGACAGGGATTGGGACCCAGCTGGGCACCCAGGCATTGGGTTGCTCTGGGTGAAGCGCTTGGAAGGAGACACCATCTCTTCCTCCGGAGCCTGCTCTTTGTTCCCCATCTTGCAGCCACCCCACCCTAAGAAGTGTAAACCCTGCACCACTTCACCCCAATGGTGGGGGTCAAGGGAGGTCCCCTACCTTGGGGGGGCGGGCATCCCCACCACGCCAGTTCATGTCGATTCGGTGCTGCCGCAGGAAGGCCAGTTTCCAGGGGCTATACATGAAGCCTGGGCTGAGCAGCCGGCGCTTGCGCAGACTCAGGGGCTCCTCGATACCTGCAGAAGGCAGAAGCGGCTGTGACGGAGGAGGCACAAGGACAGCCGGGAAGCAGCACCGGGCAGGAGCTGAGCCTCACCTGCATCGCGGCACTTCTCCCGCCACAACAGGTTATCCTCGGCCAAAATCCGCCAGTAGCGACAGGTCTGCGCCGCCCGGAGCAGGTCCCGCGGCTCCAGGAACGAGAGCACGTAGAGCGCCAACTGCAAAAGGGGCAAGATTTCCTCCTGTGAAAGGCCGCCCTGGGTGCAAATGGCAACCTGTGCAGCTGCATGGAGAGCGCGGGGCGGGGCTGGCCTGGCCTGGAGGGCCTCTTGGGTGAGGCAGCTTCCCACAGCCACCGCAGCAACGGGCAATGTGGAGACTTTGCCATCTAGATGACCTGACACCAACAGGCCCCACACAGCTGGGAAAGTGGGCGAGTGGCTGCTGCCATTCCTTCACCCTCACCAGCCCTCCAATGCTGGGTCAGAGCCAGGCCTGGGGCAAAGGCCTTTTGGAGGGCCAGTGGGCCACACCTGTCAGGGCCACCCAATCCCAAACTGCGCAAACCCCGTCCTGCTTCTCCTGCCTTTCCAATCCAGCACAGAGTCTGCAGCTAAGCATCTGGGGCAGTCTCTTCTTGTCCTCCTTGCCACTCCCCTGCCTGATTTGGCTCTTTCTTTGGATGCGTTACAGGGGACTCCCTATGACACAGTTTTTGCTCTAAAAATGGTAGCCTGCACCTCACAAGGGAAGTTCTGCTGTGGCCTGGAGAGGCAGGGAGAGAGCGTCCGTTACATTAGCTCACGTACGCGGACGTTCAAGCGAGCTAAATCTATTGACACCTTTGACAGCCTCCCCTTAATGTTTGTATATTTAAAAATTAAGAAAAAAGAGCTTTCAACTGAAAGTGTTCAGCCCATCTGCCATTTAGGACAAGCACAACACCATTTAAAACCATTTAACAATCACTTTCAAAAAGACAAGACCTTGTACTCCGCATCTGTTTACATTTTAAAGCCTAATTTGAGCATAAAGCCCAACCTTTGCCTTTTGGGTCCCACTTCCTCTTCTTCTCCATCACTTTCTGCTGCAGATTGAGCAGCTGCCTTGGAGGGACAAGGCCTGGGACCCCCTGCCGCTTGCTCTGGGCCAAGCTCTCTCCTCCCATCCCTCTCGGGGGTTGATCTGTTCTTCCTGCCTCTTCCGCCCTCTGCTGTTGCTCCTTCCCTTGGCTGTCCCATCCTTTCCCTCCTCTTTGGCAGGAACTGAACTCTGGCTCTTAGCTTCTCGCCAGGCCTTCAGCTACTCCGATAACTTTGATTATTGCCTTTAAAACTTTTCCAAGCCTTGAAATCAAATCAAATCACCAAGCTCCTCTGAACTGGCTCTAGTCAATTTTCCTCCTGGTGCCACATTCGCACTTCAGATAAAAGTTATCTTCTTCCAGTTTCTCTATAATGTAAGTTACTTCATCCTATTGTTTCTGTGAGTTTTCATGCACACTTTAAAAATGTGTAGCTTGTATGTATAGTTCTGGCACTTGTTTGTTTTAGAAACAGGTAGGTAGCCATGTTGGTCTGAAGCAGTCGAAATAAAAAAATAAAATAAAATAAAAAATTATCCAGTAGCACCTTATAGACCAACTAAGCTTGTTCTGGTAGAAGCTTTTGTGTGCCTGCACACTTCTTCACTTCTTTTACAACCACCTATCGTGTCCCCTTGTCCCCCCTCTTGACTTGGCTCAGATTCTGATCTCCTGACCTGTTGCTCAAGGGTTTCTAACAACACCCTGCAGGCTCCTTCTTCCACCAACACCTTCGGCCAACAACTCCCCACTGTCCTCTTTCGGCTGCCCTGCATTCTTCCTCCAAGGTCCCCCAACCCACGAGACACTCACCTCTTTGGGCAGCAGTGATATGAAATCGCGCTGGAATTGGGGCTCGATCACTTGCATCATGTGCTTGATCTGAGGAGGCTCACAGCGGTCAATGAGCTCGTCCAGAGCCAGCAGCTTCTCTGGGCCACTCCAGCGCTGGCGGGAGAAAGGAGTAAGGGGAGATCAAGTGCAAAACCCAGGATTGCAGCCCGTCTCTGGGCCAGAACCAAGGCCACAAAGCAGCCCATAAAAGCAATCCAAGCTAAAGCTTTGTAGCTTTCTAAATGTTGAAACGCCACCCACGCATCAGCTCACTTCTAAGATCAAGCCCCTAAAACAAAATAGGAAATGAGAAACGCCCCACAGCACAACATCTGCCAAACGCCCGGCTCGTGAAAAAAGGTCTTTGCCGAAGGTCAGAAGGTCAGCTGCAAGCCAGCCAGGGGGCCATTCTGCGGCTGCCACCCGGAAAGCGCAGCGCTGCTCTGCCTCCAGCCAAGGGCCTCATGCACCACACACATACACGAGGCTCTGTCTGCCGCTCACCTGGAAAGTCCGCAGCCAGTCCTGCAGCTCAGGGGGTGGCGTCATTGGGGGGACATGCCGGCAGCGTGCCTGGCCTGCCTTGGCATTCCGCAAATCCCCAAAGGTGGCCGTGGGGCTAGCGACACAGGGGCCCAGCACTCTGGAGAGGAAGCAAGTATTGTCAGGAGAATGCCACGGCCAGGGTGCCCAAGTCAAGAGTCCGGCTGGAGACAGACCCATGTCTCACCCGGCACCTTGCAGGAGCTCCTGACTGCCACCCGCAACCTCCTCACCTGCCCCTCTCAGAGCCCTTGCACAGCTTCTTGCCAGGTGACTGAGCTCTGCCATCCGGGCCGCTCTCTGACTTGCGCTTCATCTGCAATGCAAAGAGATGGGGCAGAATGGAGTCACACGGATCCAGGAAGCCCTTCAGCTCTACAAGAAGAAGGGTTATGCAATGCACGCAGCCCCCCCCCTCCTGATGCACAGTGCTGCAGGTCAAGGGGGGCACCCTTCTTGCTGCCTCCACCACACAGCAGCCATGCCAGGGCCCCCATGCCTCCCCAAAAGACTGGAAGGTTCAATAGCAGAACACCTTCTCTCAGAACACAGATCTACAAACTGTGCTGTGGAACAACCACCTCGTAAGGGCAGGAGGTGGGGAATAAAGATGCAGCACATAGCAGCCCTCTCCCTGCCTGACAGCTTTTGCCTTTCTTCCTTGGAACCTTGATGGCCAGAACACACCCGAGAATCACAAAAGCCTGCTGAATGAGGCCAATGGCCCACCCAGTAAAGGTAAAGGACCCCTGGACAGTTTAAGTCCAGTCAAAGGTGACGATGGGGTGCTGTGCTCATCTCGCTTCGCCCTGAGCCGGTGTTTGTCCGCAGAGAGTTTTTCCAGGTCATGTGGCTAGCAGGACTAAACCGCTTCTGGCGCAATGGAACACAGTGACGGAAATCAGAGCGTGCGGAAATGCCATTTACCTTCCTGTCACAGCAGTACCAATTTATCAACTTGCACTGGCATGCTTTCAAACTGCTAGGTTGGCAGAAGCTGGGACCAAGCAACAGGAGCTCACCCCATTGTGCAGATTCGAAAAGGGATGTGCATGGGAGTGTGGTCTAAACCACAATGACTCTCTTGGGCTTGCTGATAGGAAGGCCCATCCAGTCCAGCCCTCTGTCCCCATAGTGGCCCACCAGATGCCCATTATGGAAACCCACAAGCACAATTTGTGCCCAAGAACAACACTCCCCCCACCTCCAGTCACCTGTGGCTTCCAGCATCTAGTTTTCAGAGGCATCGCTGCCTCCTACTGTGCAGGGCAAAGCATGCTTAGCCATGGTAGCTAGTTGCAGCCAACCGACAGCCCCTCCTCCATGAATTGCAGACTGAACCCCAGACTTAAAATCTACACAGGAAAAATGTGCTCCAACTTCAAAAGTTCCACTTGTTTTGGTCAGCACAGTCCCTTGGCTGCCCCCCCCCCCGAGGAACTCTCAGCACAAGCATTGATGCCACAGACATTTCCAGGAAGAACCTGAAGCCCTGGCCAGCATCACCCTCCCCTCCTGCCAGCCTGCCAGGGCCAAAGAGAAGACCAAACCGAAAACTTGCACAGCCCCCCCTGCTATCTGCCTGCTGCACCCCAGAGCCCCATCCCTTTCTCTGGGCTCCTTTCCCCAGGCAGCTTCAGAAGAGGAGAAGCGTCTGCTGGATCTGGCAGGTGCCTGGGGCTCCCTCTTCCCGTGCCCTTCCCCCGCAGCCCCTTCTTCACCTTGGGCCGCGTGTGCCGGATGAGACCGCCGCCCTCCGTCCGCTCCAGGTAGTCGATCCAGCGCTCGTCCACCGTGTAGTAGAAGTAGACGTCGCCGCCGCTCTCCTCGCCATCGCTGCTGCCGCCGCTCGTCTCATCCTCGGAGTCGGGAGCCCCCGGCGGGTACGAGCTGCCCGGCTCCTCCTCCAGCTCCGCCTCGTCCGCCAAGCAGGCCGGCGCCCAACTCTCCTGCTGCCCGGGACGCGGCGGCGGCGGCGGCGGCGGCGGCGACTGACCCGCCTCTTGGTCCGCAGCCTGCGAGGGGAAGCGGGCAGCAGGGGTCAGCGAGCCTCGGCTCAGCCCCCCGCCCCGCCGCGCTCCCTCTGCCGGCGCGGCTCTCTTCCGCCCGCCTCCCGCCCCGGAGAAGCGGGCGAAGGTCGCCGCCAAGCCCACCTCGGGGGCGGAGACGGAGGCGCCGTCGCGGGGCGCGGGAGCCGAGGACGACGGGGAGGCGGCGGCGGCGGCAGCTCTGGCGGGGTCCGGCTGCTGCGGCGAGCAGGTCATCCGCTGGCTGTTGAGCTCCAGGATCCGCGCCGTGATCCCCTTGACGTGCAGCAGGTCGTCCAGGGAGGCGAAGCCCTTCAGCTCCTGGGGACGAGGGGGCGCCCAAGTCACGCCCCGAGAGAGAGAGAAGGGGAACCCTCCCCCCTCCGGAAAAGCCCCTCCCGGCAGGAACGGAGCCGCCGCCCCTCCCCCCAAGGGCCCCATTTTCGGGGCGGGGGCGCGGCAGGTAAGCACCCGGGGGGGGGTCCAGGCCCGCTCAGTCCCAAGGGGGGGGGGGCGAGGAAGGCGGTCCTGGCGGGCCCCCTCGGACACCTGGGTCCCTCACCTCCCTCTTGCGCACGATGCCCCTCGCCCGGCGGCGTCCGATGCCGACCAGCGCCCGCTCCAGCTCCGCCACGCAGGCCCGGTTGATGTCCAGCTTGCCCCCGCCGGGCCCCGGCCCGCCCGCCGATCCCGACATCGCTGCTGCCGCCGCCGCCGCCCGGACTCGGCCGGACTGCGCTTGCGCCGGCCACGCACCGCCGCCGCCCCTCCCTCAACTACAGCCCCCAGCAGGCATAGCGCGACGAGACGAGACACTTCCGCTTCGAGAGAAAAGCACTTTATTCAGAGCGAGGCGGCGGTCCAGACGAAGCCCCGCCCCCCGTGGCGTCACCGCCGCTTGTAGAGGCAGGGGCGGAGCGCCAGGCCCGGGGGAGCCCCTTCGCCCCGCCCCTTCCGCTCCCGCGCTTCCGCCTTGCGCAGCTCGAAGGTGAAGAAGTGGCTGCCCGTCACGTCCTGGAAGGAGAGGAGAGGGGAGACAATGCGGAGGCGCGCGCGGGCCGGAGGGGGCCTCGCGCGGCCCCGGGGAAGGGAGGGAGGGAACCCCCGAGCACGCCCCGCCGAGACCTACCTTGCTGAGAAGCCGGAAGCCGAGCCGGGCGAGCGCCGCCACGAAGGCCCGCACATCCGGGAAGCGGCTGGCCACCTCGGCCACCAGGAGGGTCCCCCTGGGAGGGAGGGAGGGAGATCAGCCACCAGCCCAGGGACCCCTTGCCCCCCTCAGCGTCAGCCATGGGGGGCGGGCAGAGAAATGCAATGGGTCGTGGCTGTGCCAGAAGGCGGCAGGAAAGAGAGCTGGAAAGAGGCATCAAGGACTCAGTGATGCTGAGTGAATCCTCAAGCAGTCAGAAACATCCCCACCCCCCTGTGTGTGTCAGGACTGGGGCACCTGCAGAACCCAGGAGGGGCTGGGAGAAGGCTTGGCCTGGCCCCCCAAAGAGAGGGGCCCCAAATGCTATATGTCATTGTTTTTGCTGGTGCTTTGAATGGTTAGCAATCATGTAATCCTTTCCCCCTAAGCAGTCCAGGGAATGCTTGCTTATTTTATTATTGCATTTCACGTGGTCACTGGTCAGGAAGCCTCAGAGGAAGCCCCTTCCCACCTTTGGAAATTAAAATGTCTGTTTTACAATATTTTATGTCTTGTAACCCACCCAGAGTGGCAAGGGAAACCCAGCCAGATGGGCGGGATACAAGTAATAAAGTTATTATTATTATTATTACTATTATTATTATTCACAATGATCCAGAGCTGGCGCCTCTGATACTGTGGCCAACATGTAGCCACTGACAGCCTTCCTTCTCTCTCCAGGGCTTCAGACCCAAGGGTCCTTCTCTGAGCTCTGCTTGGAGCTGCCATGGGTGGGTGTGAGTGGGTGAACCCAAGACCTTCTGCCTGGGAAGTCTGCACTCGCACCAAAGCTCTTCCTGGCCAGAGAGTCACAGCCTCCTCCTCGCTACTTGTTTTCAAAGGCAATTGGTGCTGAGGACTGATTTTAAAGGATGCAAGCAAACTTCATGCATATTTTCGAGACTGTTTTGATACTGAAATAGAAAATACATGAATAGTGGTATTTTCAATATCCAAGTTAGTTATGCTGAAATTTTGCTACTAAGCAGATTTAGCTGATTCACTGGCTAAAGGCTCTTTGCAACCATCATTAATTTATTGTCTGAATATTAGTAAATGTATATTAACATAATCCTTTATTTTAGTAATATCTTTTGTTTAAGTTGTTTGTTGTTACTTCAGTTTTCTATACAACGCTTGGAAATATTCTAAATATATATTAATATATTATTAATATTTTAATATTTCTGACTGGAAAACCCATTCAGATGGGCAGAGTATTATTATTATTAAGCAGTATAGGTATTAAATATCATCATCCCCATATGACAGCCCTAGGTTTTGACTGAGCTGGCAGTGCTCTGATCAGCCATTTCATGTGTCCCCCCTCACTGCCACAGCCCCTCCCATGCCAGTGACCCCAGGACCCCACAATTACCCAACGCGTAGCACACGGTTGGCCTCTTCCAAGATCTCCTGCAGGTTAGTACCCATCAGTGCCAGGCAGAACACAGCCACGTCAACAGATTCATCATCCAAGGGGACCTGCACAGAAGAAGCAAAAAGAGGGAGACGCAGTCAGAAAACCATGTGTGAGGTAGTCATAGAATCAGAACTGTGGAGCTGGGAGGTACACCCAAGGGCCATCTAGTCTAACCCCCTGCAATGTAGGAATCACACCCAATGCATCCCTGACACATGGCTGTCCAATCTCTGCTTAAAAGCCTCCAGTGAAGCAAAGGCCGCCTGTGTGGGCCCATCACACAGTTGTTCCCAAGCCTGGAGAAGGCAGGTGCTGTGAGGAGGCCCTCCCCTTCCAACATACCTGGGCCATGTCGCAGACAATGACTCGAGGGTCCAGAGCCACCAGGTCAAAACAGTGCACTTTGTTCCGCACACTGCGTGCCAGCATGCAGTCTCCGCAACCAAAATCTGCCACCACGAGTGACGCTGGTCTGTGGGGGGAGGCGCAAAGTTAGACCATGCACCCATCCTGTTAAACACTTCTATATGTTAACTATGACATTGCAACATGTGCAGATGTTTGCTTAACCAGCACATGTTATTGGGGGGGGGAGTTGGCCAATCCCCCCCACCCCATCCTTACCTCTGATGCAGGTAGCGCACAAAATGCTGCACAGGGTTTTCAGGCCACTGGGCCACCTGCCGGGCAAAGCCCCGGTGATACACCGCCAAGGCCTCAGGGTCATCCTGGAAGAGCTGGACCGCCTGCTGGCTGGAGGATGTGTAGAGCTGCTGGTTGATGAAGCGGAAGCGCGCTGACTCCAGCCGCTCCTCCATGCGCAGCCGCAGGGATGCTGCCCTCTCGCTGAGATGTTCCTGGGCTGCTGGGCCTTCCTGACTGTTGGGGGGCTCCTCTGCTGCTGCAGGGACTGCAGGGGGCTCCTCTGCTGTTGCCTTGAACCTGTTCTGGCGACGCTTGTTCTTCTGGCGGTTCTTCCACTGTCTCCTGGTCAGCCGCTGCCTTGGCTCCTCCTCTAGGTCCTTTGCAGCTGCCTTTGCCCCGGCGCTCCTCTGCTTGCTGCTGGGCTCAGGGTCTCCACCTCCAGCTGCTTTGTCTGGACAGGGCAAGGACAGAGGTGCTTGGCATTGGGCTCCATCGCTCCCCCCCCCCCCCGCCCCAGATGATCTCTCTTGCCCAGGGCTCTGTGCACTGACTGGTGGTGGCAACAGCCCTTCGGGGTTTCAGGCAGAGGGACCAGCCCCCCCCCTCCTGGAGAAGCCCCCAGGGACTGAGATGCAGGGAATGTTTCATAAGATTTTAAGAATCTAGTCCAACATCATAGCCTCACAGTGGACAACCCTGATGGGAATTCCACAAGCAGAACCTCAGCGCAAGAGCATAGCCGTCGTCCCTGCTTTGGACTACAATGAAGCAAACAATCACCCATCTCTCATCCCGCGACCAGGCAGCTTCCCGCCACCCGAACCCTCCTGCAGATATACAACCCAGGCTAACCCCCCTGACCCGCCTTTGCACACCGGACAATTCTCTCGGCCTTCATCCCACAGCCAAGCGGGCGGGCATCACCTGCTCGGGGCGCCGGCTTCTCCTTGCGGGCCGGGAGGCGCTGCTGCTGCTGCTGCGATTGCGGAGCTCCGGCGCGGGGCCCGAGGGGCGACCCAGACTGCGGCCCCTTCCGCGGGCGCTTCCTCTCCGGCGGCTGCTCGGTCTCCGAGTCCGACGCGCTGCTGCCTCGGCCGGAGGAGGACGGGGAAGGCGGGCGCGGCGCCGAGCTCTGCAGGCGGCGCAGGGTGGCCAGGAGACGCCGGCGCTCGGCGGGGCTCTGCGGGCGGCGGCACCGGGAGCGGGAGGGACCCGGCGCGGCCACCAGCCGCCCTGCCCGCCCCGCGACGGGACTCCCCTGAGTCCGCGGGCGGGGAGGCAGCAGGCGGCCCGGCAGCTCCAGCTCCGCCGCCTCGCCCCACGGGGCCTCCTCGAACATCGCCCAAGGGGAAGGAAGCAGCAGCAGCAGCCGGGCGACGATCTGCTCGGCGGAGACGAGCCTCGCAGCAGCCCAGGCGCTCACGCTGGTGGAAGTTCCGGGTCTCCTGGTTGCACTATAGAGAGCGCCATCTCTCCGCCAGAGCGCCACGCGGGCTCCCCCTGCCGCCCGGAGGCCGCCATAGCAAGCAGCACCGGAGGAAGGGGCGCGCTCGGAGGGAGGAAGCAGAGACCCCCGGTCCCTCGGGGCGCGCCTTGGGGTGTGTGGGAGCAGAGTCTCCCGCCAAAGGGGCCTGTCTGTGACCTCCGCGCCGGGCCCTCGGCGGGCTTTGCAGCGCCACCTCCTGGCGCCCGTGGCCGCTGCTGCGGAGCCTCTGCCGGGCGGGGCGGGAGCGGCGGGGCCGTCGGAGGGGGAGCAGAGGACGGGAGGGGGCGGTCTCCGGCGGGAGCCGCCCGAGGGAGCGGCGGGGAGGAGCCGAGCCGACGGGGCGCGCCACACACGGAGCCGCCGCCGCGATCGGGCACGGTAAAGGGGACCGCGAGACGGGGATTGCCCGGGGTCGGGGTGGGGCAGCTCGGCCGCTCGCCTCGCAGCAGCCCCGGCCACGCCCGTCCGTCGTCCCGGGGCTGCCCTTGCCCGACGGGGGCCCGGGAGGGCGGCTTCCTCTCTCTTGCCCCGGGATCCGGGTGGGCTCAGCTGTCGGGCGGCGCCGCATCGCGCCCTACCCCGGCTCCTCCGAACCGGTCGGAGGAAGCGGCTCTCCCGGCCGGCCGGGCGCTGCGGCTCTGCTGCGGAAGGGCGGCGTCGGGGGGCTCCTGCCCGGACCTAGAGCCCAGATTCTCAGCCCCAGAGCAGGACGTCGGGGCGGCTGCCTATCGCCCTCTTTCTACCGGCAACCCGCCCTGAATCGGGACTGCTCGGGACCGTTACTCGGGGCGGGTGGGGTGCAGCTGCCCGGGACGCCCGATCAGCGGGGATCAGCCGGGTTGCGGGGCGAGAGGGCTCATCGCGGCCCCCGGAACGGGCTGCGTCTCCGGCTGCTGGCTGACCCTCCCCGCCCTCCTTTGGCAGGAGGGACCATGGACGACATCTTCACCCAGTGCCGGGAAGGCAACGCCGTGGCCGTGCGCCTCTGGCTGGATAACACGGAGAACGACCTCAACCAGGGGTGAGGCGGGAGCGGGAGCGGGAGGGAGCAGCCCCAGACCCCGCGCCCCCAAGCTGCCTTCATCCTGCATTTCGTCCCCTTGGCTGGAAAGGACAGGAAATGACCGCAGCTCCAAAACACGCCGGCAGGAATTCTGTTGCCCGAGCTGGGGGGGGGGGGGCTGGATGGCAGAGCAGGTGGCGGGAGTCCAGAAGCACCAGCCCTGAGGGGAGGTGGGCAGCGAGGGAGACTGCCCAGAATTTCAGCCTTGCTGTGGAGGAGCCCTGGGGTGGGTGAGGTGTGAGGGCTGTCCATCAAAGGAAGAAGCCCCTTGCCCAAGGAGCCATCCTCCTTCCCTGGGGGCAGGCGGCTTGAATCTGGGGGCTGTGCAACGGTCCCCAAATCCATCTAGGAAGTCCAGGGTCAGGCAAATGGGTGGCTTCATTTTCCTCTGGACCTGAACCTGTTCCTAGTCCTCTGAAGCAGCCACTGCCACCCCCACCCCCACCCCTGTGCAGTCTGGTCCCCAAGGCTTGAAGGGATTTGGGGGTGGCAGGAAGGTTGGGTGGGGTCTGTGATGCTGCCAGGATCCCCTTCTGATCTGTTCCACAGGGGAGGCAGACTCTCCTTCCTGGGAGGTTTTTCAGCGGCCATCTGTCAAGGATGCTTGAGCTGAGATTCCTGCCTTGGCCGGGGGTCGGACTAGAGGACCCTTTGATTTCCGGGCCAATGGTGGCTTTTCTCCCCTGGGATGCTCCCATCTGCTTGGCCCCCTAGCTGTTGTTCCGGCTGGGGACTGGGGGCTGCCTCGTCTTCCTGGCTCAGATCTCCTTTTAAGGCCTGGTCTTCCTCTCGCTCTCTCCTCCTGTGCTTGGCTCAAGAAGAGTGAGCTCAGGGAGGGAGGAGGAGGAGAGCAGCTGGAGGGATTCCTGCACTCCCAGACTCTCCCAGGCTGCTTCTGCCTCTGGCGCCTCCAGCCTTGACCCGGTGCCCCGGGACCCCTGAAGCTCTGCCCCCTGGCCAGGTTGGCGCTGAACAGGGCCCCTCTCCCTCCCTCCCTCCCTCCCTCCCTCCCTCCCTGCAGTGATGACCACGGCTTCAGTCCCCTGCACTGGGCCTGCCGCGAAGGCCGCTCCAGCGTGGTTGACATGCTGGTCATGCGAGGGGCGCGCATCAACGTCATGAACCGGGGGGACGACACCCCGCTGCACCTGGCTGCCAGCCACGGCCACCGGGACATTGTCCAGAAGGTAGGTGGGGTCCCACAGGGAGGGGGCTTCCCAAGGCTTCCGGTCCCCTCCTTCCCCACATCCTCCTCTGGGCGCCCCCTGCAGGGAGAGGGAAGAGGGTGGCTCTGGCACATCTCCCCCTTCCCCGGCTCACTCTCTATCTTCTTGCCCTGCTCAGCTGATCCAGTTCAAGGCCGACATCAACGCGGTGAACGAGCATGGGAACACCCCCCTGCACTACGCCTGCTTTTGGGCCCAGGAGCAGGTGGCTGAGGTGAGGGCTGCCTTGGCAGAGGCACGTGGGGCTGTTGGGTCTCTTCCTGCCAGGGTGGCAGAGGGCCTGGCAACATTCCTGATTCCATTCTAATCAGGCTTTGTTCAAGCAAATTCATATACCCCCATTCACATGATTTAAAACTAAATGAAGGCTCCCTAATAGGAGGGCAGTGGTGGCCTGTGGGGAGTGGGGCTGGTGGAAGACCTGGTGCCCCCTGGGGAGAGGGGCTGGGCAGGAAGGGCTTCTGTGGGAGGACGGTCTTTTGCCTCACTTCTCACCCTCCCCGTCCTTCAGGACCTGGTGGCCAGTGGGGCTTTCGTCAGCATCTGCAACAAATATGGGGAGACACCCCTGGACAAGGCCAAGGCGCCCCTGCGGGACTCCCTGAAAGGTGAGCCCAGCTTGGTTTTGTGTCAGACTACATTTGTCAATTTGTTTAGAGCATTTGTACACAGTTGTTCAGCCAAAATATTTCCCAGAGTGCATTATGTGCAATCCATGACCTGGCTCCTTCTACAGCCTGCCTGATCTCTGCCTGATTCTGGATTTCTCTCCGCCACAGACTCTCCCGGCTCACTAAACTCTTACCTCTCAGCTTTCGACACCTCCTCTTCCCAATCTTCTGCCTCTGACCCCTCATCATGGTCCCACCACCAACCCACAGGGGGCTCTGAGCCTTCTTCCCTTAGGGGTTCCCCTGCAGGTTCCTGGCCCTGCCTGGCTGGATGCACAGAGCCTGTTCTGTCGGAAGGAATTTCTTTATTTTATTTTGTTTTGACTATGACAGACCAACACGGCTATCTACCTTTAACTAGAGCCTGTTCAGTGAGTCTCCAGGCGGTGGGGGACTTTCCACCTGCGCAACATGCTTGTTTTCTCCCCCCCCCCACCCCCTCCAGAGCGAGCAGAGAAGTTGGGCCAGAGCCTCACACGCATCCCCTTCAAGGACACCTTCTGGAAGGGCACAACACGGACGAGACCTCGTAAGAGACCTGCAGGAAGGGGGAGACCCGGGAGCCGTGGGGTGGGCAGAGGGCAGAACGGGGACTCTCCTTGCCCAGGGGGTTTGGCGGTGGGGGGTTCCTTCTGCAGGCTGTGGCTGGGCCTGGCTGATTGTCTCCTCTCTTAGGCAATGGCACTTTGAACAAGCTGGCTGGCATCGACTTCCGGCAGCTGACCCTGGGACACAAGCTCAACGAGAACCAGTCTGGAGAGGTGGGGGCCGCTCCTTCCCCCTCTCCCCCCCCCTGGTCTCCTTTGCCCCACTCCCCTCTGACCTTCCGCCTTCTCCACAGCTCTGGGAAGGGCGCTGGCAGGGAAACGGCATCGTCATCAAAGTGCTCAAGCCCCGAGACTGGACGACCCGCAAGAGCCGCGATTTCAATGAGGAGTACCCCAAGCTCAGGTGGGTGGGTGGGTGGGGGTCCTGTGGGGAACGTCAGAAGCGGCCCTTGGCACTCCCCCAGCCCCTTCCTGCCCACATGAGCGCCTGCAGTGGGTGGGTGGGTGGGTGGGTGGGCAGCTTCCTCTACTCGCCTCCTTTCCCCCTGCAGGATCTTCTCCCACCCCAACGTGCTGCCGGTCCTGGGCGCCTGCCAGTGTCCTCCTGCTCCTCACCCCATCACCCTCACCCACTGGATGCCCTACGGCTCCCTCTACAACGTGCTCCACGAAGGCACCAGTGAGTCTCGCTATTTCCAGGGGGCACCCCAGGGGCCTTGCTGGGGATGTGGGAAGGGATCCCAGGGGCCATCTAGGGCAACGCAGGAATCGTTTGCTCTCTCTGTAGCTCTCGGGAGGGAACAGAGCACTGTCTGGCTGCCTTTACATCTTTCCAGGCCTAAAGTGCCTTGATGGCAGGGCCAGAAAGGGTTGGGGGTCCTGAGTGGGCCCCTGTCCAAACCCTCGCTGACCAAGAGCCTCATGCCATTCTTGCACTCTGGCCCCCTGGCTTTGAAGCCCTTCTTGATGAGGCCTTCCCACCCTTCTGGACAACGCTCAGGAGCAAGGGTTTACCCCAGCAGAGAGGCAGGCTCCCCCCCCATATTTGCTCCCCCTGCTCTCTCTCTCTCCCTGCAGACTTTGTGGTGGACCAGACGCAGGCAGTGAAGTTTGCTCTCGACGTGGCCCGGGGAATGGCCTTCCTGCACACCCTGGAGCCCCTCATCCCGCGCCACTATCTCAACAGCCGCAGCATCATGGTGCGTGGGGGCACTTTCTGGGGGTTCAGTGGGCTGGTGGGGTCTCTAGGAGGCTGAGCTCCCCGTTGTGTCCTCCCTCCCACCACAGATCGATGAGGACATGACAGCCCGGATCAGCATGGCAGACGTCAAGTTCTCCTTCCAGTGCCCTGGCAGGATGTATGCGCCAGCATGGGTGGCGCCAGAAGGTGAGTGGCACCCTGCCCTCTGCTGAGATCCCCACCATCTGACCCCAAGAAGAGCCTGCTGGATCAGGCCAAGGGGGGTGCGCCATCTGGTCCAGCATCCTGTTCTCACAGGGGCCAACCAGATGCCCCTCATGGGAGCCCACAAGCAGGATCCAAGCACGAGAGCAAGTCTCCCCTCCTGCACTAAGAGCCGTTCCATAGATCTCCCCCCCCCCTTGAATTTGTCGTCTTTTCTGGCTCTTATCCTTAGTTTCATTATATTTCTTTATTGCTTATTGCAGAAGAATGCCTCAAAGCGGCTTGAAACTTTTAAAAAAGTCCTAAAGTATCAAACTGAAAAGCACTCCCCGGGGGGGGGGGCTCCGTTCCTGCGAGTGCCTCCGACCACTTTGCCACGCTGCCCTCCTCTGGTCAGCAGCAGTCAGGGCTGACACCCAAGACCGCTGGGTTTGCTTGGGGGGCTGAGTGCAGGTCGAGCACCTTCAGCTCCCCCTTCCAGCCACTGCGTTTCTACAGCCCCTCTTTGCTCCTGCAGCTCTGCAGAAGAAGGCAGAGGAGATCAACCGTCGCTCGGCCGACATGTGGAGCTTTGCTGTGCTGCTGTGGGAGCTGGTGACGCGGGAAGTGCCCTTTGCTGACCTCTCCAACATGGAGATTGGCATGAAGGTGAGGCAGGGGCAGGACCCCCACCCCACCTTGGCAGGGTTGGACTAGGCGACCCTTGGGGACCCCTTCTGAGGTTCTTCTTCTTCCTCCTCTTCCTCCCAGGTTGCCCTGGAGGGGCTGCGGCCCACCATCCCCCCAGGCATCTCCCCCCACATTTGCAAGCTGATGAAGATCTGCATGAACGAGGACCCAGCCAAGCGCCCCAAATTTGACATGATCGTCCCCATCCTTGAGAAGATGCAGGAGAAGTGAGGGGAGGGGGACGTGCTCTGCAGCCCACCACCCCACTCCAACCTGCCCACAAGTGCCTTGGGGAGGCGCTGTTGACAGGAAGCGCCACTTCCTTGCTCTCAAAGCGGCTTGAAACAAAACGGTACAGAAGGAGCCACCGCCTTGCCCCCTCCCCTTTTGGGGCAGCTCTGTGTTTTTTTTTGGGGGGGTCCCTGCTGTAAGCTGCCCTGGCCTTTTAAGCTCCCCCAGCAATGCTGCGCTGCCTTCCACAGTGCCTAGCACCCCGTCCCCTCAGCGCACATCAGCAAGGTTGCCTCGCACTCGGAGCCCACCGCCTGCCTCTGCGCTGCACGGTTTTTATCTTTTCTATGCAGGCCCCGGCCAAAGCCAGAGGGCTCAAAATAAAGAGTTATTAAAGGAGACAGTGGTCACTGCAGCCTTTGTGGGGTGAGGGGGACACAGCCGGCTGCCCCAGCTTCCTTGGTGGGCTTCAGCTGAAGAGGACGGTTGCCCCAGCCCCTCCTGCCATTGCTGCCCTCTCGCCCGGGAGCCTGGTCCATTTCCAACATACAACAATCTACTGCCTTTCTTGGGTAAGCCAGTGGGGAGGTGGCTGTATTTGGGTTCAAATCCCCATCTTCTGTTGCCCTCGACTGAAACCAGCCTTTTAATTTTCAGTTATGGGCCACAACCCTCTTTGAGACGCAGCTCAGAAAGGAAAGTGCAGAGCTGGGAAAAGGACAGGCAGTGGCAGCTGAGAGGCTCAGCGGGCAGCAGCCTTTCTCCCGGTCTCATGCCCAACACATCTGGGTGCTTTGAGCAGGATCAGGCCACTGCTCCTAGCAGCTCTTGCATCCACTCCGGCACCAGAGGCAACGTGCCTCTGGGCTCCTCAGCTATGGTGGGCGAGATAAGCCTCTCGCTGGAGCCAGCAGCACGCTTGTGGTTTTCCTTGCAGAGTAAGTTTCCCTGCTCCACGAGTAATCGCCTCCACACATCTTCTCAGTGGAGAGACGGGAGGAAAAAACCAAACGACCCATTGGAATGGGAGAAAGAAAGCAGAACAGATGCAATGGGTGCGGCCGGGGGGTGTTCTCATTGGCATCAACTGAGGCCACCCTCCGCGAGCTGCAACGCCCATCGCCATGTTGCAGCGCTTGAGTTACTGCGTGGTTGGTGGATGGGGTCACAGGACAGGGGGAGGCTCTGAGGCAGCTGCTGAGTCATGCAGAGCCACTTGGCTGCATGCAAAGACGGGGGCTGTTTGCACAGCTCCATGCCCTCCTGGAGCATTTTTGCCCGGTGGAAAAAACTGTCAACTGTGACTGTGCTTGACTGGACAGAGAGGGACTTTGTGTGTGAGCAGAAACCTCTGAGTTTTGGAGGGCCTGGACTGTCACCTACCATACAAAGATAGGAATCACACCTGTTGCCCAACTGACCACTGCCATCCCCCCGACCCACGTCCCCCTTTTCCAATAGATTGGTTCAAAACCTGTTGGGCATTGGAAGATCACTACTGCAAATCCAGATTTTGGGGGCGCGGGGGAGGAAGTTGACCTTCAAGAGGTCAGCTCCCTCTGGTTTCCCCAGCACCAAGAGAAAAGCTGCTGCAGCTGGAGCAAATGAACCCTTGAGCCTGGAGCAGTCAAGCTTTCCACCCACCTCCTCCCTGCAATTCCTAGCTGTTCAGAGCATAAGAGCCTGGCTCCTTTGCTCCTGGATCAGGGCAAAGCAGGCCCACCAAGTCCAGCAGCCTGTTCTCTTGGCCAGCCAGATTTCCCCACAGGGGAACGAGCAAGCAGCACCCAGGCCCCAGAGCACATCTCCCCTGGTATGGCTTCCTGCAAGTGGCCTCTGCCCCTGCAGACACAGCATGGCCGCCCTTGGCTTCCCCACACATCCCAGGCAATGCTGGATGAGCTCTGCTGTCCAGGAACATCGCTGCCCTAGTGCCAACAAGACGGGGGAGGGAGGCCCTGCCCAGGCCATTCCCATTTTCTGGAGCATGTGCAGAGGGCAACTAAGGTGAACTGTTAGGTATGCTGAGCCTGGAGAAGTGAAGACTCTCGGGGATCATAGACTCTTACGAATTGGAAGGGATCCAAAGGGTCATCTAGTCCAACCCCCTGCAGCAGGAATCTCGGCTAAAACATCCCCGACTGTTGGTCATCCAACTTCTGCTTAAAAACCTCCATCTCTTGTGGGAATCTGTTCCACTGCTAAACAGCTCTTACTGTCAGAAAGTTTTTTCAAATGTTTAGTCGGAATCTCCCTTCTTGAGACTCCTGCACTGCAGCTGGGTTGGACTAGATGACCCTTGGGATCCCTTCCAACGCTAAGATTCTATCAAATACCACTGTCTTTGCCTTTGGCTTCCACGTGCGCCACAGGTAATGCTGGATGAACTTCCTTGGGTGTCCCAGGAACGTCCTGCCCATGCCAGCCAAAGCCATTTTCATTATCCTGGGACATCTTTGCTTCAAATACCTGCCCCCTCCCAGTCTTTTGTCAGAGCTGCTCCCCTCCTCCTCCAATGCAGAAGGAGTGACAGGCAGGGCAGGGAGCTCAAGAAAGGGAGAACTTTAATGGTACAGCAGCCAAGAAGAAAAAGAAGCAGTCCAAGAGCAAATCCAGGGGGTTGGGGGCGGGCAGCTAAGTGAAGTAGTGGGGCTTCTTGACGTTGATGCCGTACTCGGAGAGCGCAGGCGCAAGGTCCTCCATGGTGAGGGTGTATTTCTTGTCCTGCAATGGGGGAGGAGAGAGGGAGGGGCGTCAGCTGGGCATCCCGCCTGGGCATCTCAAGGGACAGTTGTGGAAGGGGCCCCCTGCAAGGGTGGCATTTGGGGGACCTCACCTTGCTCTTGTTTCGGGAGCTGCCAGAGGCCGTCCCCTTCATCTTGCAGTGCTGCAGAGCATCGTTGGCGATGTCGGAGATGAACTTCTGGGCGGCCAGGGAGATCAGGCGGATGCTGGAAGGGAAAACCAGACGAGGGATGAGGGGAGCGAGGTGGTGTGGGTGAGCCCTGGGATGGGTCCCTAGAAGCCACACGGAGCCCCTAGAGGTAGTGGCAGTCTATCTGCCCTGAGGGCTTGGTCTCTCCCCCCACGGCTCCACTTACATGCGCGGATCGGAAGCTTCGAAGCCAGCGCGGTTCAGGTAGTAGCCCGTGACGGCATCTGGGATCTGGAAGGGAAGCACGAGGCCGGTTAAAGAGGGAGATGCCCCCGGGGCCGGCGAGGCTGCCGGGGGCCGGGCGGGGAAGGGGGCCTCACCGTGGGCGTGTAATCCTCCAGCTGCAGCAGGAAGTCGACCAGCGGGGCGCTGGAGGCGGGAGAGGAGGCCGGGGCGGCCGAGGCCGAAGAGGACGAGGCGGAGGAGGCAGCGGCGAGGGCGGCAGACTTCGAGTCCCCGTTGGCGGCCGCTCCGGGCGGGGCGAAGATCCCGTTGGGCACCGAGGGCGCCGCCTCCGCGGGATGCGCCAGCAGGGAGGACGAGGAAGAGGAGGAAGAGGAAGAGGAGGAAGAAGAGGAGGAGGAGGAGGCACCTGCGGGGAGAAAGAGGGATTTAGAGAGGGAGGGAGGGAGGAAGGAAGGCGCCCCTCCCCCCACCTTCTCCCCCTCCCCCCCCACCACCTCTCTCACCGGCTCCTCCGGCTCCGGCCACGGCCGCCACGAGCCCTGGACTGCCCTTGGCGCTGTCTCCCCCGGCGGCGGGGAGGGGGACGGGGACGGCCGGGCTGAGGTCGGGCTCCAGGCCGCCGCCGCCGCCGCCGCCTCCTCCTCCTCCGCTTCCCCCGATGGTGCTCATTGAGTCCCGGGCCAGCAGCGTCGCTCCGAGCAGCTTCTGCGCATGCGCCCCGAGCCCAGCCGAGAGGGAGGGGGAAGAGGGTCCCGGAAGTGGAGGGGCGGGGCCCGAACGGCGGCCGCCGCTTCCTTTTCCGGGCCGATCTTTCTACGGCCGCCGCGCAGACTCCGACGCGAGACTGTGGGTGGGTGTGGCCTCCGAGGCAGCCAGGGAGGCCGAGTTGGGCCGCGGAACTCCCGGCCACAAGAGAGGCAGCAGCAGCGGCGGCGCCCGGCAGCCGTCTAGGGCGGAGTAGGCCAATCCCCGGAGGAAGAGGAGCGGGCTCTCGGCCGGGGCTGCTGGCCGGGATGGCTCCGCTCTCCTCCGCGCTCGGAGGCCGGGGGTGGACGGGGCCCTTTGAGCTGACCCGGCGGGCGCGCCTGCGCTGCTGCTGCTTCTCCTCACGGGGCGGGACTCAGGGGCCCCGACCCCCCTTCCGGAGCCAGACGCCGGGGAGGGCCGCTGCTGCCAGTCAGGGAAGGGAGGCTGAGATTGAGAGACGCAGCCAGCCGAACCCAGAGAGCGACGTGAAATCAATACACCACAGGAGAGCCCTGATGGGAGCAAGTCTCCAAAGTCTTTATTTATTGCTCTGCTTTTGCATTCACACCCATGAACCCGAGACACCACAAATCTGTTGTTTTTTAAAAAAAAGAAATCACAACCATAAGTAATTGTATTTAGAATTATCAAAGCTGAATATATAAATCCACTATTGGAAGAAGAATATCAGTATTTCCACATTAAATGCTCTAGTGCAAATTTGGGGGTGGGGGAAGAAGTGCTGCCTCCATTGACCTTGGAGCAGGAGGGAAAGAATTGGGGGGGGGGGGACAACAACTGCCTGGCAAAGATTTCACAGGCAATAGAGGCATTGAGCTGGGCTCCCTCCACCCACAAATTCCCCAACCTGCAAATGGTGCCCAAGTAGTGCTGGCAAAGCAGTTCCTGCAGGTGGGGCAGGATCAGGGCCAGGACCCAAGCAAGGCCTTCTGCTTAGGGAGCAGTTGTGGCAGAGAGGAGAGGGACTGAGCTGGCATTGCATTTTGTGGGCCCCCCATGAGTGGGTCCGGGAGACACACAGCGCCAACAAAGGGAGGGCAACCCCCACCTTCACTCCAATGAGGTAGTTTCCGGTTGGAGCTTGTGAAGAACTGATCAAGAGCATTTGGCTATGGAGTTAAGTTTCCTAGAGGCAGGACTTCATCCTGAGAGGTCTCAGAGGTTTGGGGGTATGGGGAGGGGGGTACATCACACCTTTAAGTGCAGAAAGGCACACCCTCCCCCTACCTGATTTGCCAATAATGGGACTGCTCTTGTGTTGCTGTAGATGCAAAGTTCTCACATTTGCTAAGAGACGCCACAACTCTCCACTTCAAGGTATTTCACACGCAAAACACATGGCTTAGACTGTTAGCTTTTAGTTGCACCTTCCCCTCCCAACGTACCACTATAGATTTACCGAGGTGAATGTTTGCATATTTCTGCTTCCACTGTTAGGCTAATGCACACTTTTTGGTCATGCAATGGAGGCAGGGGGAGGCCCTCTGAAATGCCCCCTGTCTCCATCTTGCAGCCTGAGATTCCCAACCCAGCCCTGGGCAGTGAGGTGCCCACACTCCTTCCCCTGAGCAGATGTGGCTTTGGCTGCTGGACACCAAGCAAGACCTCTCAACTCCCCCCCCCCGGCTGTTGTGTGGCCAAGCGCCATGGATGTCTGCAAGCATGATGTGGCCTCCTAGCCCCCCAGCGCCTAGCCCAGCAGGGCAGACAGGAGCTCTGGGTAGTTTGGCGTCCCCCAGCCGGTGACGGGATCCCAGGAAGGAGCAGCGCAGAATCCTTGGCCCTGCACAGTTTCATCCAGACACGAGAAGTGGCAGCCCGAGGTCACCTGGAAGGAGGAGAGAGGAAGAGTGTGTCGTCAGGCAGAGCAGCCCCACAAAAAGCCCCCCCCTTGCCCCATGCGGCAAACAAAAGGCTGCTGTAATGCACACACACACCCCTGGCAAAGCCAAGGACCAAGGTGTTTCAGCAGGATGCGGCCCCAGCCCCTTCCCACACTTACATCATAGAGGGCAGTGCTGTTCCCCTTCTCCTGGAGCTGGTAGAGGGCGGGGTTGAGGAAGCCCAGAGGGGGCTTCCCTCGCTGGAGGCGCCGGTCGTTGATCAGAGCTATGATGCCCCCCACCACAGGAGTTGAGGCCTGTCGGGGGAGAAGAGGCAGAGTGAGGCCCAGCACCCGCAGACAGCCCTGCCCAGGAGCGGGCACCAGGCGGACGACGCTCTCGAGCTTGCAGGCAGCATCCTCACCGAGGTGCCCGAGACCCAGGGCATGGGGATGCGGTTGGTCACCACCCAGTAGTTGTCAGACAGAGCTGCCAGGTCTGGGTAAGCTCTGCCCGTCTTGTTGTAATAGGTGGAAGGTGGCAGCTTGCGGGTCGTGCTCAGGAACCGCTTCACAGCTGTTGTCTGTTGAGGGAAAGACGAGAAGAGGAAGGAGGCAGAGCTGAGACGGGTCCTGGGTGAGGGATCCCAAGTCCCACCTGCCTGGAAGGATATTTCATTTCTGGACTGGGGGGGGGGGCATGGCAGCCCTTCAGGGTGAGCTCCTGCGCTTCAAAATTCACTTCACCACAGTAAAAGCCATTTATGCAAATGTTCACAATTTTAAAGAAGGCTTGTGGCAATGAGTTCCATAGTGGGTCATGGAAAACCCCAAAGGGCCCAGGAGCTGCCATGATGGGTCAACAGATACATGACTGTGCTGGAGCCAGCAGGGAGCCACGATGGCACCTGGCGAGTGGAATGTGACTCACCTGGTACTTTGGCATCGGGAAGACATTGCTGAAGCCTCCCCCACTTATGGAGTCCGTGACCTCAGCACTGACCAGGAAGGGGTGCTGGAACGACGTCCCACCCACTGTGGTCACATATGGGCTGTGGGCACAGCAAGGCAAGGCGTCACAAAGGCACCGACTGGGGGTACCAGCCCCCCAGGATAACCAGCAAGACACAGGCAGGCCTCCAGCAGCTCCCAGTGTGGCCAAGGGTGGCAGAACGCAGCCCCCCTCCCCCGAGAAGATTCTGCTTCCGTCAAAGGGCAGGTAGCGGCATCCTCTGAAGCCTCCCAGAAGGAGGGCTCCCCTGCCAGGCCACAGGCCTCACCCTACAGGCAGGGCTGGGCATTTTCAGTAAGGCTGCAGATTTCAGATCTAGTATCCCTGCATTTTGAAAAATACACAAGGGGCTCACTGCCCTGGTTTCAGAGAAGGGCTTGGAAAGGCAAGAGCTCGGGAGGGGGGGTGCGGAAGGGCCAGGCCTGTGTGGGTAGATCTGGGTCAAGGACCCCCTTCCCCAGCCCCACTTCAACAGGGGAAGAGCAGGGCATTCCGTGAGCCCCTCACGCGCCTTCCTCTCCTCTCACCTGGAGGCTGGGAAGCTGGGCCGGAAGGTGTGCTTCCCTCCGTGGGCTGACCGACAACCTGCTCCAGAGTCACCTGCAGGGAAAGGGCAACCAAAGACTTGGCCACTTGCAAACCACTTTCCCTCCCTCCCTAAACATGCTGACCTCGCCCCAACTCTGCCCCTTTCAGGCACACCATTGAAAGTGCTTTATCGGCCTGGGCTTCTAATCGACAGCAACCTGAATTTTATTAAAGGTAGATAGCCGTGTTGGTCTGTCATAGTCAAAACAAAATAAAATAAAAAAATTCCTTCCAGTAGCACCTTAGAGACCAACTAAGTTTGTTCTTGGTATGAGCTTTCGTGTGCATGCACACTTCTTCAGATACACTGAAACAGAAGTCACCAGACCCTGATATATAGTGAGAGGGTGGGGAGGGGTATTACTCAGAGGGGTGGTGGAAATGGGTGAAAGGTTGATAGCTGTGGTAAACCTGTTGACGACTGTAAACGGCTGCAATTAGTCTTACAGGAAAAAGCAAGGGGTCAGAAGGTTAAAAAAGCTTTGTCATGTATAATGAGATAAGAATCCAATGTCTTTGTTCAGACCAGGTCTCTCCATGGTTTTAAGCTTGGTAATGAGTTGCAATTCAGCAACTTCTCTTTCCAGTCTATTTCTGAAATTCCTTTGCAAAGGAGTTCTGAATTTTATTGCCTTTTTGAAATGTTGCTGCTACACTGTTTTATTGCCATTACTCTTTTATTCTACACCGCTGATTCTATATTTGACGTTTTTAATTATACGTTTGGAAAACTGCCTTGCAATTGTTTTTGAAATGAACCACTGAGGTACAAATACTTCAGATTAATACATTTTATATTAAATGCAGCAAAGCAGCCTACAACACAACATTAAGGGATGTTTAAGCAATACTATGTATTAAAATAAGAAACTCTGAAAGCGCTTTAACACACAATATAAATCACAGCCTAAAACCACGAGCTTGCCAAGGAGGGCAATAAAATGCCCCGAGTCAACATAAATCTTGCCCTTGCCTTCCTCCTACAATACAAGGCAGGCAGACACACCACTGAGAAGATCCTCTGACAGGAGGAGATGTTCACCCAGCCAACAAAAAGATAGCCAGATGCATCTCCCTGCTTGGAGCGAATTTCAAAGGCCACAACCAAGAAGGCCCTGCCCCTCACAGGCTTCCCTTGACTGGGCACAGTGGCAGAGCAGGAGGAACATGGAGGCCAAAGTGCCCTCAGTGACAGTTGCGGAGGACGACCTCTGAAGTCTCATAGAATCATAGAATCATAGAGTTGGAAGAGACCACAAGGGCCATCCAGTCCAACCCCCTGCCAAGCAGGAAACCAATACCAGAAGACCTTTTGAAGTGAACCAGCCATGGTGGTGGCTAGAAGGTGCCCCCTCCTTGAGTACGGAGACTTCCTCCAGCAAACTCCCAGGTCTGGGTGGAGACTGGGCCTCAGGGGCCTGTCTGAAGTCAGTATCTGACCTGGATCTTGTGATCACCACCTGAGGGCCTTTCTGTAGTGGACCCTCGCTTGTGCAATGACTCACAAAGAGCTCACCTGGCCCCTTCCTTGCACATCTTTAGGTGAAAGGCAAAAATGTTCCTCTTCTCCCAGTTCCGAAGGCCTTTTAAACTGGGAGTACTGTGGCCGGGGGTGGGGGATGTTAGTGTTTTTGTTTGCTTTTATGGTATGCATTTTTCTGTCTTTGTAGCGTGTGTTTTGTGTTTCGAGGGAGGGGAACCAACTACCTACCTGAGGCAAAAAGGATGCTCATCCCTCGTGCGGCCGCCTTCAGGAACTCCACGTTGACGCGCTCCATGTACGCCCGGGACAGGCTGTCCTCGTCGTCGCCGTAGCTGACCGTGTGCACCCAGGGCAGGGCAGACATGTTGCTGAGCACCAGGAGCCACTGCAGGAAAGGCTCCTGGCTTTCATGCCTCCCTGGGGGAGGCGAGGGGAGAAGGATATCAGCAGGGCCCATTCCTTGCACAGGAAACAGGGAGAGGGTCTCAACCCCACGACTCACCCCCAGCCCCAGAGACACCCTCCTGCCTCCAAAACTTCTGCCTCATCCTGGAATGGGTGGGAGGGAGAGGGTGCGGAGCCCGCCAGCCTCCCAGCATCTTCCAATATAGCCCTCAGCCCCGGCTGGTCCCAGGATGAGGGTGGCGCAGAGAAAGCAGCCAGGCAGCTGCCCCACCCCACTTCCCAGGTGCCCTGGGAGAGGCAAGAGAGAGGCTGGACCCCTTCCCCTTGGGGGGCCAAGCGTGCTGGTCGGTACCTCCATTGCTGAAGACCCAGGTGGAGATGTTGGCCCCGGAGCTCATGATGTACTCCACATCCAAGCTGGCTTCCAGGCCGGCCTTGCCCCAGCCCTGGTGCCCAACCACCTGGTCCACGCGCAAATGGTGAGGGAAGCTCTTCCCAAAGAGCCCCATGAACTCAGCCAGGTCCGCTTGGTGGAAGTACTGCTCCAGGAACTGAGGGGGAAGGAGAAGAGGCAGGCGTGGGGCCCCCAGACCCATCACACCCCATTGCCAGGCGCACCCCTGAGGGCGGCTGGGTTGAGAGCAGGACACTGAGGGAATGGAGAGGGTGGGGGACACCCCCCCCAGTTACCTGGGCACAGGCCTGGCTGTTGTTGAGGGAGCTGCCCACGTCCTTGTCAGTCAGGTTGTACCGCTGGCGGATCACAGCCGGCGTCACCCCCAGGTGAAAGGTGGAGAGCAGCGCCTTCCCTGCAGTCCAGGCCCTACTCACTGCCTTCCTCTCGGCAGGGAAGCGGTGAAGACCCCCCACTGAGAATTGGGAGGAGGAGGAGAATAAGCAGGGGCTGCGGTTATCCTGGGGGCAGAAGGAAGGGGGCACCTAAAGCAGACTTTGCTCAGCCCAAGGCTCAAGACTGACGGGGGTGGGGGGGGGAGATCTGCTCAGTCAGGCCCACCCTCCCTTCATCACCACCCACTTCTTGGCAGGGTGAAGAGAAGCTCAGTTCGCCCACTCCTATGGTGGGAAGATATTTGCCTATTTCCAGGGCTAGACACCACCCCACCCACACCAGACGAGTCTAGGCTCATGCTGCCGCTCCCCATTTCCCCAAGGCTTCCGTACCAAAGTCCACATGCTCCGCCAGCTCCTCCGCTAAGGTGTAGGCAAAGGGGGACCTCACGACGCTTCGCTCCCCATTGACGTAGCGCTGGAACTGTGCCCCCGGGAGGAGCTCCTCTGCCGTGCTGCATGGAGAAGCCTCGGGTCAGGGTCAGCTGTGGGGAGAGCTCAGGGAGCCTTCTGTGCCCTCCCCTTGACCCAAGAGCCCCCACGTCCCAACTCACCCAGCTGGCACCAGGCACTGCAAAAAGTCCTTGGTGCCCACGTCTGTGCAGTCCCAGATGCCATGAGCCTCCAGCCACTTGCGAACGGCATTCAGCGTCTGAGGGGAGGGGGTGACCAGGGCCTGCACCTCCGCCAGAGACAGGAACCGGCCTGCGAGACAAAGTGGAGCGTGAAGGGAAGGAGACTTCTGGTGGCCCAACTACTGTCTCCCTCCACCTCCACCCCTGACTGTCAGCCAAGCAAGGGCACAGTCTTCCATCGCTGGTTGCCAGCGGGTGCTCGGTCTGTCCACTTCCTGTTGAAGATGCCACTTCTGGTCCCCTTGACTGACAGGCTTCCCCTGAGAGCCCTGGGAGCAGCAGCAGCAGCAGCATAGGAAGGGGTCTGAGAGCTCTGCTGGAGACTCCAAAAAACAGTTCCCTGAGGAGACAGGAAAACCACCAAGATGGTCCTGTGGTGTAAAGACGTCCTTGGAGTTGGGAAGAGGAAATCTGCCTGCTGCCAGTGTGATGTAGTAGTTAAGAGCGGCAGACTCGTAATCTGGTGAACCGGGTTCACGTCCCTGCTCCTCCACATGCAGCTGCTGGGTGACCTTGGGCTAGTCACACTTCTTTGAAGTCTCTCAGCCTCACTCACCTCACAGAGTGTTTGTTGTGGGGGAGGAAGGGAAAGGAGAATATGAGCCGCTTGGAGACTCCTTCGGGTAGTGATAAAGCAGGATATCAAATCCAAACTCTTCTTCTTCTTCTCCCACAAACCCTACCAGGTGCTCCTCCCAGGGAGCCACCAGAGCACCAAAGATTGTGCAAGAGTAGCTGAGCAGGAAGTCCTTGCGGCTGCAATCCTTGTCCCGCTGAGCTCAGTGGGACTCACTGCCTGGGAGACATTCCGAGGGCTGCACTGTGAGGGGCTGCCAGCCTCGGCCTCCAAAGTGCTGCAAGGGAACCCAAGAACAGTATGCGCCAACCTTAGAAGACTGTTGTAAGGGGAACACTGTGCAGTCCTCTAAGGTCTGGCTCTCTTGGCTGTACTGAGAGATCAGGGAAGCCCCAGCAGGAGGGGCAGAAGCAGGGGGGCAGAGAGAGAAGGGGGGCATTACCATACTCTGGAGAGTCTGGAGAGGAGACTCGCTGCACCAGCTCCTCCAGGCGCCCCACATTCTGCTGCCGGAGGGCGAAGGTCAGGCTCAGCGCCTCCGAGGCAGCCACTCGACCCAGACAGCTCCATCCCTCCGGGATCCTGAGAAAGAGAAACGGCTGTCACAGGTGGCACCACACTGGCAGAGAGCGGTGTGTGGGCAGCTGAGGCAAGAGCAGTGCCCAAGTCTGGCAGCGCCAGCCAAATCCAGCTCTTTCCCCAGTGGAACCGGGAATTAGCACCCTGCGCCCATTTCACAGAAAAGGAGGCTCCTTAAGCAGACCGATGGGGATCCGGCAAGCTCAGCTGGCAAGGCCAAAGGGGGCTTGCGTCCCCCAACGAGACCTACCCCCTAATAATAATAACAATATTATTGATACCCCACCCATCTGGGGGCGGGTCCTTCCTGCCAGCCGGTCCCCAACTTGACTCTACCCTTCCTCCTCCGGGCCGACGGGCGCTTGGGGTCCGCGGCTGCCAAACTCCGCGGTCGGCCCCCCCGTCCGCCTCCCTCGGTCGAGCCCCGGCCGGGAGACGGGCGGCGAACAAGCCCCGAAGGGCCCCGAAGCGGCGTCCCCGCAGCGCTCGTCCTGCTGCCCCAACGGCGCCCTCCGCCCCAGGCCCGGCCGGGGACCCCGCTAGCAAAGCAGCCCACCGCGACGAGAGGCGGCCCGGCCCCGCTGCGGCCGCTTACTGGAGAAGCTGGTCCGGCTCCGGAGCCCACCCGAAGGCGGCGGCGTCCAAGCGGAGCAAGGCGGGCAGCTGGAGCAGCGCCAGCAGGAGACACCTGCACGGGAGAAACGGGAGGCGGGTGTCAGGCAGCGGAGCGGGAAGCTTCTGTCGGGGGGGGAGAGGGGGCTTCCCCCTTCCTCCCTTCCCCCCACCCCACCCCCCACCCCGCGCCCTGGTACCGGCGGTCCAGCAGCCCCATCGCAGCGCAGCCTCTCGCTCGAAGCAGGAGCCGAGAACTGAGTCACGTGAGAAGCTGCCCGTCACATGATTGCGGGGCGAGACATCCAGATCACGTGGCTCTCCCGCTGGGCTGCTTTGAGCTGCCTACACTCTGTGCGTGCTCAGAGGCTACACTCTGGCCGCCGGAACCGACGCCGGGGTGGGCGAGAGGGGGCGCCTGTGGACCCCCCGACTGATGCCCGCCCCTAAGCCAACGCTGTATGGTCCCTCGCCCGGTGGAACACAAGGACAGGGTCATCAAAAAGAAAGGAAAGCGCGTGTTTATTCAGCCCTGATGGTGGGGTCGCGAAATGTTGGGCGAAATGTTAGGAAGTCCTTTCCAGGAAATCTGCCAATCGGTGTTGATGGCCCCTTCTAAAGCACGCAAGGCAGACCTCGGGCGCCTTTTCTGTCCCGGGGGCTGCGCTGGAAGCGGCAACGCTCGCCCTCGGGATCCTGATGGGGAGGAAGGCGACGGGACACCACCTTCCCCCCACAGTTGTACCACACGTGGGCAGGGGCTCATTTGGGCACCGAAGGCCCGCGAGATGCCCATGTGCGGTTGAGGGCTATTGCATGACTAGCTTTGCTTTTAAGAAAGGGAAAGCATTTTAGCACGCATTAGAAGTGTGTGAGGATCAGAAAGGGGTGAGATGAAATGGTGCCCCTGCACGAGCATGTCAAGAGTGCTGCCAGGTGCACTTGCCCATCGTTCACATCTCTTGCCTCGCCTGCAGTCCCCTGCAGAGAGTGGTCTGCTGCTCTTCCTTCCAAAACTATCTAGTAAGAAGCATCCATCGCCTGCTGCGGAGTAAACACAGGCCCATGGGGAAAATCCAATGCTTTGTGGAAGGGGGACTGGCATTGGTTGGCACTGGCATCCATTTCAATGGTGGAGCCCAGATCCAGGTTAGAACCACAGCCTCAAAAGATGAACACTCCCCACAGGAGCCCTGCTGCTTCACACCAATCTCTCAAGTGGGGTTGGTGGGAGGGACCTGCGCAGGAAGAGCCTGGCAGCTGAGCAAGACCAAAGGCCTATCTACCGGTAGTGCAGCTCCCTGTTCTCTCCGTGGCCAGCCAGACATCTCTGGGGAATCTGCAAGGGGGACCTGTGCTGTTCCCAGCAAGTGGTGTTCAGGGGCACCCCAGCGCTGGACTTAGAAGTTGTGTTAGAACGTAGCGTTGTGGGACACGGGTGGCCCTGTGGTTTAAACTACTGAGCCTCTTGGGCTTGCTGATCAGAAGGTTGGTGGTTCAAATCCATGCAACAGAATATGTTCCTGTTGCTCTGTCCCAGCTTCTGCCAACCTAGCAGTTCGAAAGCATACCAGTGAGAGGAGATAAATAAGTACCGCTGCGGCAGGAAGGTAAATGGTGCTCTGGCACTCGTCATGGTCCTCCATGCTCTAGTAGTGGTTTAGTCATGCTGGCCACATGACCCGGAAAGTGCCGCACCCCTTAGTCAAATTTGACTGGACTTCACCACCATCCAGGGCTCCTTTACCTTTACCTTTACCTATAATGCATCTTAAAAAGCATCTAGACAGCATCTTAAAAAGCAGAGACATCACCTTGCCAACAAAGGTCCGTAGAGTTAAAGCTATGGTTTTCCCAGTAGTGATGTATGGAAGTGAGAGGAGGCTCACCATAAAGAAGGCTGATCGCCGAAGAATTGATGCTTTTGAATTCTGGTGCAGGAGGAGACTCTTGAGAGTCCCATGGACTGCAAGAAGATCAAACCTATCCATTCTGAAGGAAATCAGCCCTGAGTGCTCACTGGAAGGACAGATCCTGAAGCTGAGGCTCCAATACTTTGGTCACCTCATGAGAAGAGAAGACTCCCTGGAAAAGACCCTAGTGTTGGGAAAGATGGAGGGCACAAGGAGAAGGGGACGACAGAGGACGAGATGGTTGGACAGTGTTCTCGAAGCTACCAACATGAGTCTGACCAAACTGCGGGAGGCAGTGGAAGACAGGAGTGCCTGGTGTGCTCTGGTCCATGGGGTCACAAAGAGTTGGACACGACTAAACGACTAAACAACAACAACATAATGCATGGGCTCCTTGCATTTAAGCCGGAGGGACAGGAAAGGGACTGATCTCTGTTCAAGATGCCAGAGATCTTCTGCCAGTCAGACAGCCCTGGGCTGCAAGGGCCAGCAATCTGATCTGGCCAAAAGCAGGACTTGACTCACCTGCACCCCACACCTCAGAACACCCTGCTTAGTCACAGGCTACTGCTAGACACATTGCGGCTCTCTGAGCACTGAAAAGCACTGGCTGGGACCCCCCCCCCCCCGAGGTGCACCTGCATGGTTTGGAGTTTCTGTCACACGCGAAAGAGGCACACCTTCACCCTGGCCTCTGATGCCTGAGGTGCATGTCATCAGGACCCACCTTCTTCCTGTGACTAATTTGTTTTGAAGTGATTTTAAGGTTGCTTATTAAATTGCCGCAACCTGTGACCTGATGGTGAAATAAGAACAACTCCTCCAAGGACACATCATGCATCCCAGCTGCTTCCTTCCAAAGGAAGTCCTTGGAGGCTTTTGACATTGATGAAACACAAAATGAGGCTGGCTGCAGGATCAGAGGAAAAGCCTGTCCGGTCAAGCATCCTCTTCTCACGCCAGCCATACAGATGTCCCCAGGGGAAGCCTGCAAACAGGACATGAGCACAAAAGCAAGTCTCTTCCTACCAGTACTACATTTGGAGATGGGGAGGCTGTGGCCCTCCAGAGGTCACAGTGCCCAACACAGAAGCTGAGCATAAGTGGAAGGGTCACATTATTAACAGTCCAGGAGAGATTGCTTCCCTGCGGAGCTTCCAGGGTGAGCCCTGGAGGATTCTTGCAGAGAGAAATGCAGCCTTCCATGTTTCCCATTCTCAACTCAGTCTAAATGAAAGCAAAATAAAATAAAAAAATTCCTTCCAGTAGCACCTTAGAGACCAACTAAGTTTGTTCTTGGTATACCAAGAATTTTATTTTATTTTATTTTGTTTTGACTATGACAGACCAACACGGCTATCTACCTTTAACTCAGTCTAAATGCTACAGCTTCTTTGCAAGCAGCTTGATGACATCATTTCCCACAGTGGGGAAGGAAAGATAAAAGACGTCGTCTCTTTTCCCTACTCCTAGCTGTTTGTTTCTGAGGCAACACATTGTCCCAACTTACACAACAAAGAAGAACCGTAACAAACTAGGCCAGTTGACTTGAAATCAGTCCATAGCCTGACCCAGCAGGCTCTCCTTATGTTCTTGTTTGACTGGTCTTTTCCCTACATAAGTGAGAGCAAGAACAACATAAAGGAAGAGGTGGCATCCCAACAGCACAGGGATCAGAAATGTCTTCAGCCAGTGGCCAGACTTGGGTTTTAGCAAATATTAGGCAGAAGAGAGATCCGGAACTAGAATCATAGAATCATAGAATCATAGAATCATAGAATCATAGAGTTGGAAGAGACCACAAGGGCCATCCAGTCCAACCCCCTGCCAAGCAGGAAACACCATCAAAGCATTCCTGACAGGTGGCTGTCAAGCCTCTGCTTAAAGACATCCAAAGAAGGAGACTCCACCACACTCCTTGGCAGCAAATTCCACTGTCGAACAGCTCTTACTGTCAAGAAATTCTTCCTAATGTTTAGGTGGAATCTTCTTTCTTGTAGTTTGAATCCATTGCTCCGTGTCCGCTTCTCTGGAGCAGCAGAAAACAACCATTCTCCCTCCTCTATATGACATCCTTTTATATATTTGAACATGGCTATCATATCACCCCTTAACCTTCTCTTCTCCAGGCTAAACATACCCAGCTCCCTAAGCCGTTCCTCATAAGGCATCGTTTCCAGGCCTTTGACCATTTTGGTTGCCCTCCTCTGGACACGTTCCAGCTTGTCAATATCCTTCTTGAACTGTGGTGCCCAGAACTGGACACAGTATTCCAGGTGAGGTCTGACCAGAGCAGAATACAATGGTACTATTACTTCCCTTGATCTAGATGCTATACTCCTATTGATGCAGCCCAGAATTGCATTGGCTTTTTTAGCTGCTGCATCACACTGTTGACTCATGTAAAGTTTGTGGTCTACCAAGACTCCTAGATCCTTTTCACTTGTACTGCTCTCAAGCCAGGTATCACCCATCCTGTATTTGTGCCTTTCATTTTTTTTGCCCAAGTGTAGTACTTTACATTTCTCCCTGTTAAAATTCATCCTGTTTGCCTTGGCCCAGTTCTCTAATCTGTTAAGGTCATTTTGAAGTGTGTTCCTGTCCTCTGGGGTATTAGCCACCCCTCCCAATTTGGTGTCATCTGCAAACTTGATCAGGATGCCCTCAAGCCCATCATCCAAGTCATTGATAAAGATGTTGAATAAGACTGGGCCCAAGACAGAACCCTGTGGCACCCCACTAGTCACTTCTCTCCAGGATGAAGAGGAGCCATTGATGAGCACCCTTTGGGTTCGGTCAGTCAGCCAGTTACAAATCCAATGAATGGTAGCATTGTCTAGCCCGCATTTTACCAGCTTCTTTACAAGAATATCATGGGGCACCTTGTCAAAGGCCTTGCTGAAATCAAGATAGGCTACATCCACAGTGTTCCCTTCGTCTACCAGGCTTGTAATTCTGTCAAAAAATGAGATCAGATTAGTCTGACATGACTTATTTTTCAGAAACCCATGCTGACTTTTAGTGATCACAGCGTTCCTTTCTAGGTGCTCACAGACCGTTTGCTTAATGATCTGCTCTAGAATCTTTCCTGGTATTGATGTCAGGCTGACTGGGCGGTAATTGTTTGGGTCCTCTCTTTTCCCCTTTTTGAAAATAGGGACAACATTTGCCCTCCTCCAGTCTGCTGGGACTTCACCTGTTTTCCAAGAATTCTCAAAGATTACTGCCAGTGGTTCTGAAATCACCTCTGCCAGTTCTTTTAATACTCTGGGATGTAGTTCATCTGGCCCTGGAGACTTGAATACATCTAAACTAGCCAAGTGTGCTTGTACTACCTCCTTACTTATTCTGGGCTGTGTTTCCCCTGCTGAATCATCTGCTCCATATTCTTCAGGTCGGGCATTGTTTTCTTTTTTGGAGAAGACTGAGGCAAAGAAGGTATTGAGGAGTTCTGCAAGGAACAACTAGGGAACAACTATGGTAGAAAGTTCTCTACCTGCCCTTGATGCTCAAACATGTCACAAAGAGGAAATGCTCAGGGGCTGCTGGAGGTCACAGTGGTGGCTGCCCAAGGTCTGAGACCCACGACAGACCAGAACCTTTGCTCTTCGAAGGCCTCACTAGCTTAGGTCTACCAACAAATGTCCCCTGAGCAGAATTTAGTCAGATACAGACCCATTCTTAATTTAAGGGCATAATAGTGCAGACTTTGGATGCATTTTATGGAGAGCTTCCCAGGTGGAGCCGGCTGCTGTGCTGGGCAGCTGGAAGCAAAAGATCCCCCCAAGTTGTGATTTGATAAGGCAAAGGAAATGGAGGGCCAGGGCCACCCAAGTGATGCCTGGTGTCCTGGCCCTTCTTAGATAAAGATGACACACACCTGATAGTTAACTCTTTTTTGGCAAGAGAGATCAACAGCAGCTTCCACGGTGCTCTGGATAAACATGCTCACACACTTCCAGGCTTTAGACAGTGACCCACCGATCTGGGTCCCATGGAGCACTTGCAGCAACAGTGGGGCCACTCCCCTCCCCTGGCTTCTGTAGCCTACCTTCCACTGACAAGGTGTGTGCCTGCAACCTGAGACTTCTCCTGCATGGAAGTCATCACTGCTCTTCCCTTTTCATGTCCCTCCTGGTTAGAATAATAGAATCTTAGCGCTGGAAGGGACCCTAAGGGTCATCTAGTCCAACCCCCTGCAATGCAGGAATCTCAGCTAAAGCATCCATGCCTAATAATAATAATGCTGCTAATAATTATTGATACCCCACCCATCTGGCTGGGTTTTCCCAGCCACTCTGGGTGGCTCCCGGCAGAATATTAAAAATAGAATCAAACATTAAAAACTTCCCTAAGCAGGGCTGCCTTCAGATGTCTTCTAAAAGTCAGATAGTTGTTTATTTCCTTGACATCTGACGGGAGGGCGTTCCACAGGGCGGGTGCCACCACCGAGAAGGCCCTCTGCCTGGTTCCCTGTAACCTCGCTTCTCGCAGGGAGGGAACCGCCACAAGGCCCTCGGCACTGGACCTCAGATGGCCATCCAACCTCTGTTTAAGAACTTCAACCTTCCTCTTGTGTGAATCTCTTACACAGCTGAACAGCTCTTACTGTCAGAAAGTTTTTCTCACTGTTTAGTCGGAGCAACAGGGTTCCTCCGCTCTCTCCGGTGCCCTCCAGCTCCTCGCCCCGAACTGCCAACTAAGGCTCGTGCCCGGGGCAAACGCCGCAGGGGAGCCTCCGCCCCCAAGCCCCTTCCCAGTTGGCGCGCCTGCCCCGCGGGGTTCCCCCTCACCTCCTGGAGGGTTGCGAGAGGCGGCGCGCTCGGCTGGGTTCGGGGGCTCCAGAGGGGCGTGAAGAAGGCGGGGCTGGCCCGTTCGTGGAGCTGTAGAGTTGGAAGGGATCCCCCAGGGTCATCTAGTCTACCCGTCAGGCAAGACTCGCAGTTCAAGCGTCCAAGTTCACCCGGAGTTCACGTCTGCGGGCGGGCGGGCGAGGGGGTCTTCGGGCCGCTCTGGCTAATCCTGCCAATTGGCCGCCGCGGGGAGCTGAGCCGGCCTGATTAGGCGCATCTGCTTTGGGGCTTAGGCTAAGCGGATGAAGCCCGGCGCCTCCGAAAGCTGAGCGCGCGACGGGGCGGGAGCTTGGACCAGGCGCGACCGCTGGCTGCAGCGACCGAGGGTCTCGCGGGTCGGGAAAGCCCCCGTCCGCCGTCCAGTCAGGGCCTCCGGAAGCAGCCCGCCCCCGCCCCCCAGCTCCGCTTTGGTTTTGCCTTCGCCCGCTGCGCCGGCCGGGGCTTTTCCTCGTCGCTGCAGGTCTGGGCGTCGGAGTGGGGCAGCCCGAGCAAACTGCACTTGGGGGGAGAGAGGGAACAGCCGTCCAGGAGGAAGAGCGGCTGCTCTCGCCCCTTCATCGCCTGAGCAGCCACGGAAGCCCCGTCGGGGGCTACGAGCTGCCACGACTGTGCTTCGACTCTGCAGCTAGAGGCAGCCCTGCTTCTGCCTGCCCGTGGCTGGAAGCACAGGAGGGGCGAAGGCTCTTGGCTCGGGTCCTGCTTGCCGGCTTCTCTTGGGGGCGTCTGGTCGGCCGCTGTGAGGACAGGATGCCGGACGGAGATGAGCCCACGGCCTGGTGATCCTGGACCCGAAAGCTCTTCCTACGGTTTTCTGGCCCATTAAGCTACCTCCCAGTCACCCCACAAAAGGGACGCCCGCCAACCCAAAGGTTGCCTGGGGGGGGGTGCGGGGCCCCGTCTCATCCCCTCAGCCCCACCTCCCCCCGCCAAGAAGACGAGTCCTTACAAACACGGTGTGGTTTATTAAGGCATTACTTCAAAAAGTTGGCACTTGGATCTGGTCCCTGCTCAAAAGGAGGGCCAGGGAGGGGGCGGGTGGGGCACCCGGGACTTACCATGCTGCGGATGCTCAGCAATACAAAAAGATACAAAATGCTGGAAATAGGAAACAGATTACAATAAATAAACAGAGCCTGCCAGGCTGGGCTGCAGTCAGGGCAGAGAAAGGGCGAGGATGCCAGAGAGGGAGGCTTCAGGACAGGCCTCGATGGGGTTAAATGGGCATTGGGGGGGGACAGAGGACCACCATCCCTCGCCCCGCTCAGCAGGGGTCTCCTGTGCTTGTCCCTCAGAAAGGCCTGGGCCGATGGTCTTGTGCATGCAGGCAGCAATTCTGCTGGTAGTGCTTTTCCCGGCCTGGAGAGGAAATACCCTCAGCCGCCACCCCCACCCCCTGCGCAGGAGCCTTCTGGGAAGTCTGTGGGCAAGGAGCGAACTTGTTGCAGCTTCCTATGCTTCTTCAACTTCATGCCAAATGCACCCATCAACTCTTCCCATTTGCAGCTTTCAAGCCCCTGTGGCCCCTCAAGGTCCTTGTCATGCTGGAGCCAGTTGGCCCACCGAGCAGCTGAACTCTTCCCCTCCTGACATGCTAGCTTTCTATCTGCAGGGCTTTTTACTTTCTGCGGCAACATGGCCAGACACGATACCTCTTGGCAGCACTGGCAGGGAAGGGTGGAGCAGCTGCTTGGCCTGCAGAAGATCCTAGGTACAAAACTTGGCAGCCTCTCCAGGGAGGCCTGGGAAGGTCCCCTGTCTAGGCAGCGCTAGATGGGTTCAGCAGACGGCCGCTCCCTCTGCTTGCCCTTATTCTCATGTATGTGCCTGTAGGGCGGGATGGGGGTGGACAGACAGGGGTGCTTAATTATTGCTACTGTAGTACCATTCACTCCCCTCACTGAAAAAACGAAGCCAAGGGAGGAGCACTTGGTTATTGCAAGTGGCTAGTCTGTGCTGAGGGTGGGGGGAGGTATTGCTTTGAAGGCGAGTTGTGGGGAGTCTGGGATCCCGCGCTTCAGTCTCAGACAAAGAGCAACGCAGACAAGAAGGGCATTGGTGCTGTATCACCCCACGACCCCATGGCCCCCACACCCAGTGCCAAGCTGTCCTGGGCAGCACCCAGTGTGAGCGAGCAAAGTGAAGGTGCCCTCTTCCTAGGTTAAGATTTGCTTGTGTGTGTGTTTGGGGGGGGGGGAAACCAGCCCCCCAAGGCATGCATATGCCAGTGCAAAGCAAGCAGTGGGAGGAGGGCACAGGGCCCCCTGGCACGGAAGGGGAGCTGGTGGCATCATGTGGGACTGTGAAGGGCAGAAGTTGCACCTACCTCGGCCCAGAGAGAGAGAGAGAGAGAGAGAGAGAGAGAGAGAGAGAGACGCTTTGGTCAGGCAAAGAGGCCCCTACATGCTGGCTGCCCCCTTTGTTGCTGTGGGGTGCCTTTGAGTCCCACTGCAATTGCTCACTCTGCAGCAGCAGCTTGGAAGAGCAGCATCTCACGGGTCTGGAGGGGGCAGTGACAGCCCTGAGAGGCAATGGGGGCTTCAGCCAGCCCCAGCCCAGCCAGCTCCGTGTGCAGGGGGGAGCAGTGCCACGTGGGGTGGGGTGGGGTGGGGTGGGGGGTGGAACAATACTGAGAAGGTGGTGTGTGTCTTCCTGTGAGTAGCGTCTGTACATGGGGCGGGGGCAGTGGAAGGATGGCAATGAGATCTGCCACAGGGCAGCGGTCCTTGTGCCACGCATGGAATGCCCCCCTGGGAGCGCAGCCCATCTCCTGCCACCGCTTTGGCCAGCCAGTTGCCTGGAGAGGGACGCATTCTGCCCCTCACAGCATCCCTTTGCACCGAGGGAGAGGTGAGGACGGTGACGCCGGGGGCAGCTTCTGCAACGCACGACTCTCCCGCAGGCAGAGCGCCCCAGATGCAGGAGCCAGCCTGGCAAAGTCCCACAGTCTCGGCTCCAGGAGCGGGAGGGTGGGGGGCTTGTGCTCAGTCAACACCCTTTCCAGAGTCCCAAGCTAGATGCGGAGCTCGGCCTCCTCAGAGGCCTCCAGGGAATGCTCCGTGCTGATGGCGGACGCCGAGGGCCCCTGGGAGACCCCGAAGGGTGAGACCATGGGGGATCGCGCAGCCAGTGGGGAGAGAGAGGGGGAGAAGCTGGGTGACATGGCGGCCGAGGAGAGGGAGCCCTCGTGGCTGATGGGGGAGCGTCGCAGAGAGGAGGAGGAGGCAGTGGCCAGGTGGGGGAAGGCCCGCCCCACGGCCGGCTTGGGGGGCACTGACTTGGCGCCCGGGTGCGCCACAGAGGTGATGAGTGGAGGCGGGTCGATGCGGGGCTTGGGCTTGGTGGGGAAGGGCTTGCGCAGAGAGCTCTCATCCTTCAGGCGGGCGATTTCTGTGAAGACGCTGGCCAGTGGCTGGAACTGGGGGCACCAGTTGAGGAGGTAGTCCCAGTTGTAGCTGCCGCGAAGCTCCTCATCGCTGGCCACAATGGCCGTCAGGGAGCCGTCCACGCATGGCTTCCCGTCCTCCGGAAAAGAGTAGTCTTTGGGGGCAGAGGAGACGCTGAGCCCACAGCCGGCCCCCAGGTAGGGACCGCTGCTGCCCCCGTCATCCCGGTAGAGCTGGGGGGGCTGGCCGGGAAGCAGCAGGCCACCGGGCCCCTTCCGGTTCTTGAACCAGTGAGCCGCATCCAGGGTGGCGGGCTCGCAGGAGACGTCAGAGAGGCGGTCCGCGTCCGTCTGGATGCCGGAGTCGGGTCCGCGAGCCACCAGGTGCTCCTGCAGGGAGGAGGTGACGCTGGACATGCGGGGGCACTCGTTGATCATGCGGATTTCGTCATCCTCGGCCGCCTCGGCTGAGCCTCGCCCACTGGAGTGGGAAGGATCCAGAGAGCCACCCCGGGTGTAGGGGCCGGCCGGTTCCGTGCCATAGCCGGGCAGCGCCTCGTGGTAGAGGCAGTCTCCGCCGGGCAGGGCCGGCTCACCGTGGCCCAGCTTCTGCAAGGAGCCACTCTGCACATGGGCCAGATCCACCTCCTTGGGGCCACGGCTCTGCCGTGAGCGGACCAGGGCCAGCACAATGGCCACGGTGGCCAGCACCACCACCACGCCGAGGGAGGCGGCCACAGCGACCACCAGCAGCAGGTTGAGGTCGGGCACCAGGCCGAAGGAGGTGTGCGTCACGTCCACGGTGACCTGGGCGGAGGCCGAGCGCGAGGCGGGCAAGGGGCTGTGGGCCTGCACCTCCAGCACCATTTCCCGGGGCTCTTGCTTGGGAGGTCCCCCCGAGGGGGCCTGGCTGTCCACGCGCAGGTAGATGGCGCCACTGGTTTGGTTGATCCCGAAGAAGGGAGACGGCTTGAGTAGCGTGTAGAGCACCACGCCATCGGGGCCTTCGTCCTCGTCCGTGGCCACCACGGACCCAATGCTGTGCCCCCGCTGGGCACCCTCAGGGACCTCGAAGCTGAAGGCTGGGCTGAGGAACACGGGGTCATACTCGTCCTCCCCGGTCACCAGAACACGTACAGTGGCCGTGGCTGACGTGTTGCCAACATCCGTGGCCTGCACCTGCAGCTGGACGGCCTTCGTGCGCTCAAAGTCAAAGGGCTGGAGCGCATGCAGCTCCCCGGAGCTGCTGTTGATGGCGAAGGCCTCCCCGCCCTCGGTGGGCAGCAGGGCATAGCGCAGCTCCCCAAAGGCTCCCACGTCCAGGTCCACGGCCCGCACAGTGGTGACCAGGCTCCCTGGCGGCAGGTTCTCCCGCAGGCTGCAGCTCAGCACCTCCAGGGGGAAGTAGGGGAGGTTGTCATTGACGTCCTTCACCTCCACGGTGACCGACGCTAGGGCAAAGTGGCCACCTGCTCCGTCCGAGGCCCGCACCACCAGGGTGTGCAGGGCCTGGGCCTCGCAGTCCAGTGCCTTCGCCAGGCGCAGTGCCCCGGTGGATGGGTGCAGCTGGAAGAGCCCGCCGGGGTCCCCGGAGCTAATGCTGTAGCGGACCTGGCCGTGGGCCCCCAAGTCAGGGTCCTGGGCTGCCACACGCAGCAGCTCTGCCCCGGGCACGGTGCCCTCGCTCACGGCCACATGGTAGGCAGAGCGTCCAAACACCGGGGGGTTGTCATTGACATCCAGCACAGTGAGCAGCACGGGCACCAGGGCGCTGTGCTGTGGCACTCCCCGGTCTGACACGGCCACCGTCAGGTTGTAGATGGCCACGGCCTCAAAGTCGAGGGGCTCCACCAGCACAAGGGCACTGGCGCCCCCGGAACGGCCCTCCAGCTGGAAGGCGTGGCCGCTGTTCCCACTGACAATGGTGTAGTCGAGGGCCGCGTTCTCCCGCGTCACGTCGGCATCTGTGGCTTCCAGGGTGAGCAGGGTGGTCCCTGGGTGCAGGTCCTCCGACACGCAGGCGTTGTAATGCGGCTTCAGGAACTGAGGCCCGTGGTCGTTCACGTCCAGCACTTGGATCTGCACCGTGGTCCACGCCGAAAGGCTGGGCGTGCCCCGGTCGCGAGCCTCCACTAGGATGTCCAGTGTGGAGCGCCCCGGCTCCAGCACCAGGAGCTGCGTGGTGAACAAGGTCCCTGGGAGGGCAGAGAAAGGGCCGTGAGGAGGAAGAGAAGGAAGGAGAGAAAGAAAGAAAGAAGAGGAAGAACATCACAGAGGACAAAGAAGAGGAGAGAGATGAAGAGGAGAAAGGAGGAGAAGGAAGAGCTCAGCCAAAGTCCCCCCACCCCCCTCAGAGCTGCCCCTGCCCCTCCAACGCATCTCACAGGGGCCTTTCTGTGAATACAGCCTCCTCCCACTGCTGCCTTCATACCGTTGATCCGGTGGATGGAGACCAAGTGGCTTGGCCTGGCCAGCTGGTAGGTGACCTCCCCGTTGGCGCCCGAGTCCAGGTCTGTGGCGCTGAGGGTCAGGATGGGGCTGCCGGCTCGGGTGTGTTCTGGCAGTACAACCTGGGAGGACACAGAGGGTTACCTGTCATTCCTTGGCATTTATTTGCCCTCCAAGGTTGTGGGGGAAACCTGTTGGCATGAGCTGCCCCCTACCCAGGGCCTCCAGGGCTCCCTTGGGTGCCCTTGTGAGGAGCCAAAGGGGGAGCAGAGCAGAATGAGGGCAATGAGGAGGGTGTCGGGGGGGAGGCGTGGTCTCTCTGGCACATGACTGAGCCGTGTTGAGCTGAAGGGGGCAATTCACACCCGACACTTTTTCATATTTGGCATAAGTGATGTTTAAACTAAAGCAGCAACATAGCAATTTGCATCGAGGTTTGTAATCAAAGGTGCTGTCGCTGCTCTGAATCGTATGCTCTGGCAGGGGCGGAGGAAGCCTCCGCGGTACCCGGGGCGGCGCGGCTGGAGGCACCCCTGGGGGCGGGGCTTCGTGACGTCACAACGTGACGTCACTGCGGCCCCGCCCCCCGCGGGGGGAAGCCCTTTTAAAAAAAGCAAAGCGCTTTTTTTTTTTTTTTTAAAAAGGGCTTTCCCCCCGCTGCCGGGTGGCGAGCGAGGAGGCCGAGCGGAGGAATGTCAGCCTTGTGCTGCCCGCCCCTCCCCTTGCCCCTGCGGCTCCGCCTGGCAGCGGAGAGAAAAGCGCTTTAAAAAAAGGAAAGCCTTGGCTTTTCCTTTTTTTAAAGCGCTTTCCTCCCGCTGCCGGGCAGAGCCGCCTGTAGGAGCGAGGGGAGGGGCGGGCAGCGATGGGATGACACCCCTCCGCTCCGCCTCCTCCTCGCTCGCCGTCCCGGCACACAAGGGCGCCGCAGAAGCAGCAGTGCTGGTTTGGATGGAATGCGCACGCGCGACTTCGCGCGTGCGCACTCCATCCAACCCGGCGCTGCTGCTTCTGTGCCCAAAGCAGCGGCGGGGCACGCCTTCCAGCCGCCGATCGCGTGCGGCGGTTGGGCGGGGGGGGGGCCGCCGCTGCTGCTTTTGGCACGCTGCTTCCCAAGGGCGCCGCAGAAGCAGCAGCGGCGGCACCCCCCAGCCGCCGCACGGGATCGGCGGCTGGAGGGGGGTGCCCTGCCGCTGCTTTGGGCGCAGAAGCAGCAGTTCCGGGTTGGATGGAGTGCGCACGCGCGAAGCTGCGCGTGCGCACTCCATCCAAACCGGCACCGCTGCTTCTGCTGCGCCCTTCTGAGGCGCCGCGCCAAAAGCAGCGGCGGTGGCACCCCCCCAGCCGCCGATCGTGTGCGGCAGCTGGGGGGGTGCCCCGCCGCTGCTGCTTTTGGCGTGGCGGCTTGCAAGGGTGCCGCGGGAGCAGCAGCGGCGCGGGCGGGGCGGGCTGCGCGCAGGGCGGGGCCAGCCCAACTGTCACCCCCTCCCCAAGTGGCACCCGGGGCGGACCGCCCCCTCGCCCCCCCTTGCTACGCCCCTGTGCTCTGGGCCACTTTTTTGCATTTCCCCACTCGGCCTTTGTGTGGAACTGGTACAGAACTCCCCTACACGGATCGTTTTGTGAATGGCCTTCTGATGGCGAAGGACGTGCGGCCCCTGCGGGGAGAAGCCCGAGGGCGAAGGCTGCACACCTGATACAGGGCCTGGGAGAAGACCGGAGGGTTGTCGTTGACGTCTTCCACCAGCACCGTGACGTTGGCCTCTGTCTCGTGCTGAGAGTCCGAGGCGCGCACCGTCAGTGCATAGCGGCTGCGCTGCTCATAGTCCAGCGGCCCCAGCAGAGTGATGCGGCCCCCGTAGCGCAGGATGCTGAAGGTGCCAGCGGTGCCACTGTCCAACACCAGCATGTAGGAGAGTTGCGGCCCGCAGTCCACGTCGTTGCCCGTCACCATGGTGATCTCGGTGCCCAGCAGGGCATCTGTGCAGTGGGGGGAAGGGGGGTCAGAGCTGGGCCTGCCGGGGGCAAAGGCCATGCGAAGCTGTTTGGGGTTGCCCGGGGGGGTGGGAAGGCTTCTCCTCCCCCATCTCAACGGAGGGCTCTGTGCCAGCACTAAGAGAAAGAAGCTCTGCACATGCTCAGAGGCGCTCATGTCTTCAGGATTTGCAAGGGTTTCCCAGGTGACACCCTCCGTGCCCGCTTTTGAGGGGAGGCGTGCAGAGAGAGCCGCCCCTCCCCCACCAGCCAACCAAGGTGGGCTTCATGAGCCCGGTTCCATCTACTCACTCTCAGGCACTCGCACCTCCCAGGGGGCAGGGATGGTGGGGCTGTTGTCGTTCACATCCATCACCAGCACTGTGAGGGTGGCAGAGCCCACCAGAGGAGGGTTCCCTCGGTCTGTTGCGGTCAGCACCAGGCTGTGGGCAGGAGGGAAGCAGGAGCGTCTCAGGGACCGGAAGGCACAGCTGACGTCTGCCTGGGGAATGGGGGTCAGGGCCCAGGGTGCCTTTGTGCGGGCTGGTGCCCCTCCCCCTTTGGCATCCTGTGGACTGGCAGCCTTCAAGAGGACCCCACAGGCACCCCTGCTATTCCAGGGAGCGCATGGCGGTGGCAGAAGAGGGAACTGGCCTGGCAACCAGCAACGAGGTCTGGGTAAGCCCTGTTCTCTTCTTCAGTGATAAAACTGACACCTTTACAACATCTGTGCTACTGACTCTTGGATTTTGGTGTTGTTGAAATATATACAACAAAAACTTAAGACTCAAATCAATGCAGCTCAGATTGGGTCTACTAGACCCACAATTTTTAAGCAACGTGGACTAAAGTTGCTTCTGGGGTCCCTCTGGGATTAAAAGCCCTGAAGCTGAAGCTTCATTAGTTTCATAGTAGATCTGTCCCTGCCCGTCCCCCAACCCCCGCCCTTTCTGGACTGGCTGCCTCTCCCTGATTCAGTTCAGTTCTGAGTTGCTTCCTGCGAGGAATCCCAAAGAGATTCACCCACAGTAGAAACACATCTATCAAAACAATTAAAGGCAATTACACACACACAATTTAAACACCACCTCTCTCCCTCTACCCAACATCAACACAGAGCCCCAAAGGGGATAAATGTCTCCACATGGGCTCCTCGCGAGGCTTGTGACCAGAGTTGCTCCATGGCGGGGAGGACGAAGGGCGGACTCACCGGGTCTGGGCCCAAATCTCCCTGTCCAGAATGGCCGCTGTCGTGATGGCACCTGTCTGGCTGTTGATGCGATATAGCCCGTTCATGGGCAGCGTCTGGTTGATGGTGTACATCACCTGCCCGTTGGGACCCTGGTCCAAGTCATCTGCCACAACCTGCCGTGAGAGGACATGGAGAGTCCTGCCGCCACATGGACCTGACCCAAATGCCCCTCCAGTCCCCCCACAGGACTCCCCCACCCCCCACCCCCCCGGTGCTACTACTGAGCTTCGCCTGGAGTCCAGCCATCCCAGAGGACCCCTTCCCACCTGGATGACAGGCGAGTCGTAGCCCTGGGCCTCCCAGATGAAGGCCACGTAGTTGGGCAGCCGGAAGCGCGGGCGATTGTCGTTGACGTCCTGCAGGTTGACGTTCACAGCCATGAAGCCGAAGGAGGAGGCTGACTCTGCCTGCAGCACGAGGCGCAAGCGGGGGCTCAGCTCAAAGTCCAGGCTGCGGGGATTCTGCACGGACACCAGGCCTGCAGGGTCAGAAAGGGGGAGATCGGCCGCCTGCACCACACTCTTTCCATGCAGGGAGGGTCCCCAGGGGAAGCCGTGTGGCAGGGGCCACCCTCTCCCCCTCCTCGCCTACCCTTGAGGGCAACTTGGGGGCTGCTTTGGTTGGCATGTGGGGCCCTCCTTCGCCATGGAGGCCTGCGCTCTGAGTCTGGCAAGGGCAGCCTGCCAGCGAGGTCCCTGGGCAGCGAGAAAAGCTGGACCCAAATGGCCAGATCAAGGGGGAGAGAGGCCCTCGCTCCATAGAGGTGGCACCCTGGAGCAGGACCACATCCAAGCAAGTGGTGGAGGAGAAGGGGAGCCAGGAAGGAAGGAGGCCTTCAGCTCTCACCTCCTCCAGGACAAAGCAGGCTTTCAAGGGGGCCTTTTGACCCAGAGATGAAGCAGTCTGAGAACAAGATGGCCCAAGGCCTCTCCTCACACCCCGTGGGGCCTGTCTGGCCTTGCCCTCGACGGCCCCTCCATACCTGAGCTGGGCTGGATGCGGAAAGCGCCCTTCTCATTGCCGCTGACGATGCTGTAGGTGATGCGGCCTGAGGAGCCGGCTGTGTGGGCGGCTGGGGTGCTCAGCACGGTGGTGCCTGGAGGGGGAGGCAGCCGGGGGGGGGCAGGCATTTAGAAAAAGAACATCCACTTCCAGAAGGAAACCTGCTTTGTTGTTATTGGAAAATTCAGGACAGGTAACAGCAAGCACTTCTTCATGCAGCACAGAGTTAAACCATGGAACTCCCTCCCACAAGAGGCAGGGATGGCCACCAACTCGGGTGGCCTTGAAAGAGGTTTAGGCAAATCCATGAAGGAGGAGGAGGAGGCAGAGAGGGCTCCCGAGGGCCACTAGCCAGGATGCCTATGCCCACCTCCACAGTCAGAGGCAGCACTGCTTCTGAATGTCAGTTGCTAGAAACTGCAGGAGGGGAGAGTGTTGCTCTTGTGCTCTGGTTCTGCTTGTGGGATTCCTATATTATTATTATTATTATTATTATTATTATTATTATTATTATTATTATTCTACCCTTTATCAAAAGACCCCAGGGTGGTGTACAGCATTAAGGCCCCTGTGAGAACAGGAGGCCAGACTCTGAGGTTTCCTATGCTCCCTTCTTAAAATCCTTGAGTGACAGGATTCCTCTGGGACACACACGCAGTGGCCTTGGTGCTCCCACTTATGGGCTGGGGACAGACAAGGCAGCCCCCCTCCCCTTCTGCTCCAGACTAGCCAGCCAGAGCCACCCCCCTGCCCATACCTGCTGCGGCATTCTCTGGCAGCGTCACGTCGCTGGTGCTGCGGGGAAAGCGGACCCCCCGGAAGCCCTCGTCCTGCAGGTGGATGACCACCACTCCGATGGAGGAGAGCGGGGGCTCCCCCAGGTCGCTGGCCAGGACGAAGACAGTGCGCTGGCGCTGGGTGAGGGTGGCCAGGGGCTGCAGCAGCTGAATGGCACCTGTGTAGGTGTTGATGGCAAAGGCGGGGCTGGGGGCAGCCAGGCGGTAGAGGAGGGAGGCGTTGGCGCCCACGTCATGGTCCTCAGCCCGCAGCGTGGCCACTACCCGCTTGGTGGGCGTGTTGCGGGGCAGCGTGACAGAAAGTGGGCTGAGCGGAAAGGCCGGGATGTGGTCGTTGACGTCCTGGACGCTGACCGTGACCTGCACGGAAGCACTGTGGGGGCTCAGCGGGGACGAGTCCACGGCCACAGCCACAAAGCGGTACGAGTCTCGGTGCTCCCGGTCCAGCGGCTGCGTGGTGGTGAGGCGGCCTGTCTGAGGCTCCACCTGGAAGGTGCCCAGCGACTCGTTGGCCAGGAAGTAGGAGACGCGTCCATTGCGCCCTTCGTCCGGGTCCTGGGCCTCCAGCTGCAGCACCAGCGCCCCCACGGGCAAGTCCTCGGGCACCTCGGCCACGTAGCTTTCCTGGGCAAAGCGAGGGGCGTTGTCGTTCAGATCCAGCACTTGCACGTGGAGCGCCAGGCTGGCGCAGCGTGGGGGGGAGCCGTGGTCACAGGCCTGGACAGTCAGTGCGTAGCTGGCCACACGCTCCCGGTCCAGGCCTCGTGCTGTGGACAGCTGGCCGGAGACGGGGTTCAAGGCGAAGTCTTCCTCAGAGTCTCCAGCTGAAGGGAGGAGCAGGAGGAGGAGGAGGGTGAAGCTTTCCTGGACTGGCACATGACTGCCCAAACTAACCCTGATGCTGGTTTCTCAGTTGCCCATGTGTAAATCCTCCCCTGCCTGAACATGTTTGCAAAAGATTGCCTTACCCACTCCACGGAATTGACACTACAGGCATCCCAGAATCCCCTTTCTGCAATTAAAAGAACTTGCCCTGGAACTCCTTGCCTACTGCTTCTCTATATTCCTTTTGACATTCTTGTTCAGGGAAGCTCAGAAATGCTGGTGTAGATTTTATCTGTTTTAGTGTTTTAACTTTTTGTAGGCTTTAAAGCATCGCTGCAATTTTTTCTTGATTTTCTTCTTTCATCTTTGAGGTTGTTTTTCCACAATTGAGCAACGTATAAATTTTAATGTAATGAATAAATAAATAAAATCTCTAAGGCTTAATACGGCTCCAAAGTGGAAAATGGAGGCTGCATTCTGAAATGAAGCGGGACCAGGAGGAGTCCCCTCCCCCCCTGGTGGGGTGGGACCCCCTTCCTTCTCCCCTCCCTCCCCTGCCTTTGGCACTGCATCACCCTCCCTCCCTCCCTCCCCTCACCTGCCAGGCGGTAGATGAGGCGCCCGTTTTCTCCTGCATCGTGATCTGTGGCCCGCACAGTGGTCAGCTCCACCTGGCTCTGGTTCTCTGGGACCTCCAGGGAAGAGGCCTCAGCCTGGAAGGTGGGCGCATGGTCGTTGTCATCTGCCACCAGGATGCGGACCGTGGCCTTGGCCTGGCGAGGGGGCAGCCCCTTGTCCCGTGCGTACACTGTGGGGGAGGGGAGAAGGCTGTGAGCCATAGAGACAGCAGGGGAGAGGGAGCAAGGGGGCTGCCAGGCACTGGGAGGGGCACAGCGGCTAAGCCTGGGGCTTCTGGGAGCACCTTCATTGTGACAGAGAAACCTCAGGACAGCAAAGCAGAAACAAGCAGAGCAGACTAAAGGACAAATTCCATACAATGCCAATTTGTTTGTAATGGGATACAAATTTAATAAACACTTTAAAACACTTGAAAGGAACTTGAGCAAGTCCCACCCAGGACTGCCAAGTAATGCCTCCTTTGCCCAAATGCTGCATCCAGGGCTGGCTCTCCGAGGCAGAAGGTGCCGGAGTCTGTCTTGGAAACAGAAGGAGCCGCTGGCCTGTGGGCCTCAGAAGAGGCCCCCCCTCCCCTCCCCCTCCCCCTACCTGTCAGCAAGTGCTCTGCACACTCCTCATGGTCAAGGGAGCGCCGGGTGCTGATGAGACCTGTGTGGGGGTCGATGGAGAATTCGTCCCCAGAGATGCCGCCGTAGGACACCTGCCCATTGGATCCTGGAGAGATATGCAAGGGAGGCTGAGCATGGGCCCTACTCTTCCCCCACATGGACCTCCTCACAAGCGCAGCCCCCATGCTGCTCTGCTCTGGGCGCAAAGACCCCTCTTCCAGACCCTCCCAACCACCCCCCCTCACAGCCCCACTGCTCCCCCCCCCCCGGTCAAAGCCAGAGTGTTAGCAGGGCAGGGACTGGGGGCCCAGCTGTGGCAGCTGCCAGAGGCTGGCATGTTTAAATTGGGCTTCCGAAGCCTTTCAAGATCAGCCTGACATGGAAGCTTCCTAGTCCAACCACAGACGCCACCTTGGTACCAAGGAGAACACGACGTCTCCGCCACATGGGAGCTGGAGTGGGGAGGGTTGAAGCAAGAGGAGGGGCTCCAGCAGGCACCCAAAAGCAGGCACCAGCTAGGCTAGGGGCACCTGCGCTTGCCACAAAGTGGTGGCCAACCCAACAGCAAAAGTGCTCTTGCCACCCACTGGGCATTCTGGCCATTTAGTTGGGGTTGATCTGCTGGACTGAAGCCATCTTGGCTAAGGGCCTGCCTCCTCTGTGGTCTGCCTGGCATTTGCACCCTCCTTTTGCTCCAAGGATTATCACCATTTAAATCTAACAACCCTCTTGTGAGGGAGGTTAGGCTGAGATGTCCTGACCAGCTGGCCAACAGTCTCCATGAGCCAAGTCCAACCTTTCCTCCCCTGGCCCACCCAGGTGCCCTCAGCCCAAGCTGGCAGAGGTTCTCCACCCACTGATGCCCAGGAGTTCAGAGGTCTCCAGTTTCAAAGACAGCAGGTGGCCTTTGGCACAAATATGCACAGTGCCGGGCCCATTGAGGACACAATGAGCCCCCATGGAAAGGGGGCTTGTGCTCTCTGGGTGACCCCATTGTCTGGCCAGACACTCCTCCCCATCCCTTCCACTTGTGGGGTGGATGACCCTGCAAATTACCACAGGCAGAGGGTCAGGCTCTTACCCAGGTCAGGGTCGGTGGCGTGCAGCTGCAGCACTGGGACACCAGGGGGCAGGTTTTCTGCCACACTGGCTTCGTAGCTGTTTCTCTCAAAGGCAGGCGCCTGGTCGTTCACATCCAGCACATGCACAAGCAGGAGCTGCGTGGCAGAGCGCCGTGGCAACCCGTGGTCCGTGGCTACCACTGTCAAGTTATGCTGGGACACTTCCTCCCGGTCCAGAGTCCTCACAATGGATAGCGCGCCTGGGAGGAGAGCAGGAGGCCAACATTTGAGATGGAGATGATGCATGAAAGCATTTTGCATCAAGACCTGCAAAAGGGGGTTGCAGGGATCTCAGAGTTCTGGGAATCAACTCAGAACTCATTGTCATGGGCTGGAGCAAGACTCTGCCCTCAGATTTCTTGCCAGTGTTACTCCAGTTGGAAACGTATTTCTCCACCTGCAAGCAGTGCAGGGAGTTTCATCTTTTTATGTAAAAAAATTTCTTCTGCAAAAGTCCAATTCAGAGAAGGAAGAGAATAAAGCAGTTGTTATCCAGAAACCCTTGTCAACAATCACTGAAAAGGTAAACCTCAGAAGAATGTTTTCTTAACCAACAATTGCACTGACATACAGTCATACCTCGGGTTGCAAACGTGATCAGTGCGGGAGGCATGTTCGCAACCCACAGCGTTCGCACCCCGCAGCGCTGCGTCTGCACACACGTGTGACGTGATTTGGTGCTTCTGCGCATGCGTGAGCGCTGAAACCTGGAAGTAACCCGTTCCGGTACTTCCGGGTTCGGCGCGGTCCACAACCCGAAAACGCGCAACCTGCAGTGTTCACAACCCGAGATGTGACTGTAATGTCAGTAGCATTTTAGAACAACCAAAAGGTGGAATTTCCCCCTCTGTTTTCTGCCAGAACCCTCATAAGGAGCTGTTGCCCCCAAGGTTTAGCCCCCCCCCCAGCCAAGCAAAAGGTGCAGAGTCTCAGACTTCTGCTCCTGGGGAGGTATTACAACACAGGATTTCAGAAGGGCTCTCACCAACCACCCATCTCACACTAGAGCAGGGGTCAGCAACCTTTTTCAGCCGTGGGCCGGTCCACCATCCCTCAGACCATGTGGTGGGCCAGACTATATTTTGAAAAAAAAAAAAAAAGAACAAATTTCTATGCCCCACAAATAACCCAAAGATGCATTTTAAATAAAAGTTCACACTCTACTAATGTAAAAACCCGCTGATTCTCAGACTGTCCACAGATCAAACTGAGAAGGTGATTGGGCCCCTGGGCCTTAGGTTGCCTACCCCTGCACTAGAGGGTCTTAGACCTTAAGTTTGGGGTGATTTGTTTTATCTTTCTTTCCCAGACTTGTGCTTTTGCTCCTGGTGACATACAAGGTCTCTTCTACATGCCTAGGGGCGTGGGGACTGTGCACAGGCCACATCTTGGAAAGACAGACAGACCATTTATTGGTGGCACATTGCAAGACAGCCCCACAGGACAGGGAGGAGGGACTACTGCCACCGCCAGCCAATCAGCAGAGCACACAGCCAAAATAGCAGGGTGTGCAAAAGGCGAGAAAACACAGGCTTGCCTCACCTGCAGAAAATCTCGTGGGGGGAGGACTGCTCATATAACTGAAGAGCATCCCTTACATCCTGATGCAACACTATTTCCCAACTCCTGGGAATGCATGGTGGGATCCTGCACACACAGACTACAAATCCCCCCCTTCCCCTGCATGGGGGCCTGGTACCTCCCTCCGCCTTACCTGTGTTGGGGTTGAGGTGGAATCGCCCGTCCAGGTTCCCTGCTCGCAGCGCATAGCTGACCCTCCCGTTCTCCCCCAGGTCCCGATCCCTTGCCACCACCTGGAGCACCAGGAAGCCCGTGGGCTGGTCCTCAGGGATGTCAATTCTCGAGGGGGAGCAGAACTCAGGCCCGTTGTCGTTCTCGTCCGTGACAAAGATGTGGGCAGTGACGGCCGCCGAGTGGCGCTGGCTGGCGTTGAGAGCCTGGTCCGTGGCCTGGACCACCAGCAGGTAGGCCGACTGAGTCTCGCGGTCCAGCGCCCCCTGCAGGCTCAGCTCCCCGCTGCGTGCATCCAGCTGGAAGGGGGCCTGGGGGGCCTCCTGGCGCAAAAGGTTGTAGCGCAGTTGGCTGTTGGGTCCCGGGCCGTCCCCGTCCAGCGCCTGGAAGGTGAAGAGGGATGTGCCAGGGGTGGCCCCCTCAGACACCACCACAGTGACGGGGTCCTGGGGCCACGTGGGAACGTGGTCGTTGCAGTCCTGCACGTGGATCTCGACCAAGACCAGGCGCTGGCTGGGGTAGCCCTGCAGGACGTCTTCCATGCTCACTTGCAGGCTGTGCTTCATCCCTGCCTCGTAGTCCAGCTCCTGGGCCACGTAGATGTCTCCCGTGCCTGGGTCCACCACAAAGAGGCCGTCCCCGCTGCTGCCCCCCACCAGCATGTAGGTCACTTGCCCGGGTGCAGGCGGCTCTGGGGGGGCCACACAGCCAATGAGAGAGCCCGGCTGCAGGCCCTCCGTGGGGTGAAAGGTCAGCACCGTGGTGTCGGGACGGGGCAGCAGGCGGGCTGTGGACACCACCTGCAGAGGGAGGGAGAGGTTAGGAAGGGGCCTGGGGGGTATTTGGGGCAGCCCGACGCCCGAGGCAAAAGAGGGCTCCTACTTGGATGCGCACGGCTGCTGTTGTGCTCTGGGGGGCAGCACCTCGGTCGCTTGCTGTCACTGTGAAAGCGTATTCGCCCCGGTCTGCTTGGCGCAGCCGGGTGGCTGTCCGCAGTTCCCCGGTGGCCACGTGCAGGGAGAAGCGCTCTGCCCAGGCACCTGCAGGGAGACCGAGGGAGAAGCGCTGAGGGAGGGGGGGCAGCCCAGGGGAGGCCCAGGAAACCCTCCAGGAAAAGGAGGGGAGGCCTGAAACATCTGGGCATTGTGGGGCCTCCCAGGAGCACAGCCCAGGGGGCTCTGTTTACCTGACAGCGAGTAGAAGATGGTGCCGTTCTCGGCCTCATCTGGGTCTTTGGCCCTCAACGAAGCCACCAGCAGCCCAGCCGGCTTCTCCTCCAGAACCTGAGAGAGTACAGCAGAGGGGTGGGGGGAGCTGGAATTGGCAGCCATTGCCTGGACACGCAGAGGGGGATGCCACCTCCCTACTCCAGGATTCTACCCCTCGGGCCCTGGCCTTTCTGCTGCCCTTTCTGAGGGGGCACTGCCAGTGCCCCCAAGAGCTCCTTCCTTGCTCCTGGGATCCCTCGCCCACCTGGAGGAGGAGTTCGCGGCCCTCGGCCACGTGCAGGAAGGTGGGTGCATTGTCATTCTCATCCAGGACAGTGACGTAGACGGTGCCAGTGGTGCTGCGGGGGGGCGTCCCCCCGTCTTGAACCACGACCTGGAGCTGGTAGCTGACCTGCTGCTCCCGGTCCAAGCTCCTCCGAAGGCTCAGCTCCCCTGGAGGATGAGGAGAAGAGGCGCTCAGCACAGGTGAGACCCCCGGCTGCTCCCTCCCCCGCGGGAGCCCCTGCTGAGAAGTGCCTCCCCCTCCCGCTCTGCTCCCTCACCAGTCTGGGTGTGGATCAGGAAGTTCCCCTCGGGCGGCACCAGGCGGTAGGCCAGGCGGCTGTTCTGTCCCGCGTCCCGGTCGCTGGCCGTCACCCGGCCCACACTGCTGCCTGCCGGCCTGTTCTCAGCCACAGTGAAGAAGTAGCGCTCCTCGCTCAGGCGGGGGCTGTTGTCATTCTCATCCGTGACAGTGATGCGCACGGTGCTGGTGCCAGTTTGGCGACCCTCGCCCTCCCCGGCCACCGCCAGCACCGTCAGCACGTACAGCTCCTGCACCTCCCGGTCGAGGGTGCTGCGCACGTACAGCCAACCAGTGTCTGGAGCGATGCCAAAGCTGGCCGCATCCCCCTCGGCCCGCAGGTGGTAGGCCAACGGGGCGCTGGGCTCCCGTGCCAGGGCTCGCACCTGCAGGAAGCGGGTGCTCACGGGCACGCCCTCGCGCACCTCCACGCGGTAGGTGAGCGTGTCAAAGATGGGGCTGTGCTCATCGGCCGCCTGCAGGTGAACCAAGAGGGTGAAGGTGGCACTGAGCCGGGGGACCCCGCCGTCCTGCGCCAGGATGACCAGTCTGTAGGGGGCACTGGTCTCCCGCTGCAGGGCCCCCGCCAGCCGCACCTTCCCGGAGAAGTGCTCCACGGTGAAAGCGCTGGCCCCTCCTGAGGCCAGTTCAAAGCGCACCTGCCCATTCGCCCCGCTGTCACGGTCCTCCGCCTGCACTGTGTAGACCACTGTGCCCGGGGCAGCCCCCTCAGGTAGCAGCACTGAGTCAGAGGGGACCGGGAAGGCGGGTGCATTGTCGTTCACGTCCGTGATGCTGATCTGCACCCGAGCGCTGCTGTAGGCGGGAGGGGAGCCGCTGCGGGCTTGGACCTCGAGGAGGAGGAGTGGCTGAGCCTCATGGTCCAGGGGCAGGCTGGTGTGCAGCTCCCCCGATTCTGGGTCCACAGAGAAATACCCATGGGGGTCCCCCGAGGAGATGGAGTAGAACACACTGTCCAAGTGGCCTGGAGGCAAGAACAGAGGGGGGCAGTGGAGACCTGCTGGAGTGGGAAACAGCCCCCCTGTTCCCCCAAACAGAGACGTACTTGGGACACAGAAACTCATCTATTGAGCTCCTGCCACTCTCTGCATTTATTGTTGGGATGTGGGACCTGTTTGGATCGATGGAGCAGATCCTGATCAGCAATAGCCTTCCAAGCCAAATTTGACAGGTAGACAGCATGTAGTGTCACTTGACTGACAGTTGGGCAGCCCCTCCCACCTCTGAAAGCCTATTGCACAGGGTTGCTAAGTGTCTGCCAGTCAGCTGCCTGACTGTTAAGAACTTGGGGACTGCAACAGCTTTGGCTCAAATGGCTTAGGACAGCCCTGCTCTCCCCCGTGAGCTTTATACTTGAATGAAGGGTGGGGGAGAGATGTGTCTGAAAGACCTTTGCAAAAGCGCTCATTGAAGCAGCAGCACCCTCACATTTAAAACACTTTGCAAAATCACTCTTTGAAGCAGCGTCCCCCATAATTTAAACATCACTCAAGCACTGGACTCTCCTAAAGCACCTCACGAAAGTGTCCTTTCAGGAAGTGCTTTGTGGGAGGCTGCTTCAAAGAGCGTTTTTTGCCAGGTGCTTTAAGACGGATCCTGTGCTCCCATCTGAGTGGCTAAAACGGAGCGCAGGGACCATCATGGGCTTTCCAAAAGGGTTCTTTGAAACAGCTCTGCACTTCTCTTTTAAGAGACTGGCCCAAGGTAGGGGAGGGCAGGCAGGCAGAGAGAAGCTCACTTACAGCAGAAGGTCTCACCCATCCACTGATGTCGCCTGTGCTGTCAGCTGGGCATGGTTATGGGGACAAAGTGGGACCCCTGATGGGCAAAGACTGGCTCAGAGGCCAGAGGTTCCCTGCCCCTGTTTTACAGGCTCCCTATGCCTACCTGCGGGGTTGTGGGCATAGACAACCCCAACGCTACTGCCCGGCCGCGTGTCTTCTGGGACCGTGAAGTAGTACTGGGTGCGCTCAAAGCTCGGAGGGGAGACGGTGCCGGCCACAATGCTGATGTTGACCTGAGCTCTGGGCTGGGCCGCCAGACCCCCTCCGTCCCGGGCTGCCACCTCCAGCTGCACCAGCGTGTTGGCTTTGCCCACCAGACTCCTCAGCAAGGAGATGGCACCTGCGAAGGAAGAGGGAGAGCTGGTTGTGGGGTAGGCCTGGGCCAGGGGTGGGGAGGGAGGAAGCAGCCCCCCTGGGGTGAAGCACCTGGAGGCTGGCGCTGCCTTGCCTGCCCCACCTCGCCTCCTCACCCGTGTCTGGGTTGATGGCAAAGAGGGACGGTGTGTTGCCTGCGGCAATGTGGTAGGTCACCCGCCCATGGGGCCCCTTGTCCTTGTCGTGGGCCGTGACACGCAGCACTGCTGAGCCAGGATGGCTTTGGGTGCTGATGCTGGTGGCATACTCCAGAGGGTAGAAGGTGGGGGCGTTGTCATTGACGTCCTCCAGGAAAACCTTGACATAGGCCATGGAGCTCAGCCCACCCTGGGAAGGGAGGAAGGAGAGAGAGAGATGCTGCTGGGAATCCATAACCTGGAGCCTGGATCACACCTTTGTTTAATTAAGGGATGCTTCAGTTGTGATTCCAGTATGGCAAGAGGTTGGACGAGATGGTCCTTGGGTCCCTTCCAACTTGACCATTCTATAATTCTATGACTTCAATCTGCCGCACCTCAAATGGCCCCTGCCTGTGGGTGGGGCAGAAGCCACAAGCCCCCATGTGGATGGCACAGACTGGGGTAGCAGCCAGGGTTCCAGTTCCACACTGGTGCCTCCACTGCCCAACTGGTTCCTGGTGTTTCAGAAGGGCAGATGTGGCTGGCCCCAGTGACCACGGCCTTCTTTAGGGTCAGGCCAAAGTGGCTGCTGCAAACCTTCCTGCCCCCCCCTCACCCCAACACACACAGAGGCTGACATGGTCCAACAGCCCCCCAGCCCCACTTGTGGCCACCCTTTGCCACCGTTGGCTGAAGCCATTCTGCCACAACAGGGCAAGTCCCTGCGGCCTTCTCACCCCATCAACCGCCGTGACGGTGAAGTCATAGGCGGAGGTGCCCTCATCGCGGTCCAGGTCTTGCGTGGTGCACAGCTGGCCAGTCTCTTCCCCGAGGCGAAAGGCAGAGGAGGCTGAGCTGGTGAGGCCGGTGCCCAGGGAGTAGGAGAGGGAGCCCAGAGAGCCACTGTCGGCATCCGTGGCTGTGACCTTCAGGAAGCAAGAAAGAAGCATGGCATTTGCACGTGTCAGGCGGCAGGAGCAGGACCAAAGTGCAACACCCCCCCCCCAGCAATGACACATTTGCATGCACACCTGCACACATCTGGAAGGTGGGGAAGGCTGCTTTCATGTGTGCTGTGCCACCCCTACTGAGGTGGTGTGATGTATTTCCACACGTCTCCACAACACAGGTGTTTGAGGGCAATTTGACGGACTGAACCCACAAAGTGCTCTCCGGGGCAGGAAAAGTGAGATGCACAAATCTAGGATGGGGGATCCCTGGCTTAACTGCAGTCTGGGAGTCTTAGTGAACCACAAGCTGAATGTGAGTCAGCAGTGTGATGCAGCAGCAAAAAGATTCCATCAACGATGTCTCCGAAAAATTTTACGCATCACTTGGGAAGATAGGGGAACTAATACCAGTGTACTGGAAGAAGCAAAGATCACCAGTGTTGAAGCAATGATTCTTCAACATCAACTTCGTTGGGCTGGTCATGTTGTGTGGATGCCTGATTATTGTCTTCCAAAGCAACTACCCGTATATACTCAAGTATAAGCCGACCCAAATATAAGCCGAGGCACCTAATTTTACCACGAAAAATTGGGAAAACTTATTGACTCGAGTATAAGTCTAGGGTGGGAAATGCAGCAGCTACTGGTAAATTTCAAAAATAAAAATAGATACCAATAAAATTAATTGGTGGTCCGGAGTGTGTGTGTGCGCACACACGGCAGAGGGGGCTTCTCTCTCCCCCCCAGCCCCTCCCGCCCCCCTGCCTACCTAGGGTGCTGCTGAGAGGCAGAGGCTGGTAGCGGCAGCAGCGGAGGAAGAACAAGCAGCCTGAAAGGGCTGCTTTCGGGCTGCTCGTTCCTCCAACGCCGTCGCCGACAACAGCCTCTGCCGGGGACTCTCACTCGAGTATAAGCCGAGGGCAGCTTTTTCAGCATAAAAAATGTGCTGAAAAAGTCGGCTTATACACGAGTACATACGGTACTCTATTCTGAACTTAGAAATGGAAAGCGTAATGCTGGTGGTCAACAAAAGAGGTTGAAAGACTCTCAAGGCAAATCTTTAAAAATGTAGTATAAACACTGATAACTGGGAAACACTGGCCTGTGAGTGCTCAAATTGGGGAACAGCCTTTACCAAATAATAATAATAATAATAATAATAATAATAATAATAATAATAATAATAATTTATTTGTACTCCGCCCATCTGGCTGGGTTTCCCCAGCCACTCTGGGCGGCTTCCAACAAAGATTAAAAATGCATTAAAGGTGTCATGGGTGTTGAACTCAGGACGAAAGGGGAAAACATGCTAAGAGGAAGGTACGCTGGGCAAACCCTCACCATGACTAACTCCCGCCCAGAATCCTATGTCCCCACTGTGGAAGGATGTGTGGATCCAGAATTGGCCTCCACAGTCACTTACGGACTCAATGTTAAAACTGTGCTCATAGAATCATAGAGTTGGAAGAGACCACAAGGGCCATCCAGTCCAACCCCCTGTCAAGCAGGAACACCATCAAAGCATTCTTGACAGATGGCTGTCAAGCCTCTGCTTAAAGACCTCCAAAGAAGGAGACTCCACCACACTCCTTGGCAGCAAATTCCACTGTCGAACAGCTCTTACTGTCAGGAAGTTCTTCCTAATGTTTAGGTGGAATCTTCTTTCTTGTAGTTTGAATCCATTGCTCCGTGTCCGCTTCTCTGGAGCAGCAGAAAACAACCTTTCTCCCTCCTCTATATGACATCCTTTTATATATTTGAACATGGCTATCATATCACCCCTTAACCTTCTCTTCTCCAGGCTAAACATACCCAGCTCCCTAAGCCGTTCCTCATAAGGCATCGTTTCCAAGCCTTTGACCATTTTGGTTGCCCTCCTCTGGACACGTTCCAGCTTGTCAGTATCCTTCATGAAAGACAATCTTACTCAGCTACGAGTGATAGCCAAAGAAGGCGGCGGCAGCAGCAGCAAAAAAAGCTCATGCAATTGTAGGCTTCCTCAACAAACATCAAGTGTCCACATGAAGGAATGTCAGGGCCAGTCCTCTCATGAGGCAAAATGAGGTGACTGCCTCAGGAGGCAGGATCCACAGGAGCAACAGATCCCATTGCAAATCTTTATTCCCTGCTTATTCTTGATGTAGCTCTTCACCGTTCTTCTCTGGTAGAGGGGGGCATGTTGTAGTTTTCCTCAGGTGCCAAAAGGTTGGCCTGAGGGACGTCATAGTAACCCTGGAGTCCTGCATCCAGTTCTGGGTACCCCAGTTTAAGATGGATGTTGACAAGCTGGAAGTATGCTGAGGTTGGTGAGCAAAGCTGATAAAGGGCCTGTAAACAGCCTTATGAGGAATGGTTGAGGGAGTTGGGGATGTTTTGCCTGGAAAAGAGGAGACTGAGAGTGGATATGATAGCCAAAAATCTAAAGGGTTGTCACATGGAAGATGGAGTAAGCATGTTTTCTCCTGCTCCAGAGGGAATAACCTGAACCAATGGCTTCAAGTTACAAGAAAGGAGATTCCGACTAAACATCAGGAAGAACTTTCTGACAGGAAAAGCTGTTCAACAGTGGAATGGTCTCCCTCGGGAGCTTGTGGACTCTCCTTCATTGAATGGTTTTAAGCAGAGGTTGGATAGCCATCTGTCATGAATACTTTAGTTGAGATTCCTGCAATGCAAAGGGTTGGACTAGATGCCCCTCAGGGGTCCTATGATCCTATGACAATGGCTGTCAGTACATGGACTTCTTGGGAAAGACACAATGAGAAACCACAAGCATTATTTACAATGCCAGATCATAGGATCATAGCCCAACTCTAACCCATAGTGGATATAATGATGATAATATTATTGGTTAATGTTAGTTTGCTCTAATTAGAAGGGAATCCCAGATGCAGCATGATGCCTCTCTTCCTCACTTTGTGCTTTTTGGTTGGGGTGCTCCCTCTAGTTCTAAACCAGCCCTCATTTCCTCCCCCTCTTAAAGACACACACTAGACCTGCTTGCAAGGCCTGTACAGGGGGGGGGGGCTCCTTTCCCAGAGGACAGACTCTTCCGCAAGCCCTGAGGGGGGTGAGGCTGTGGGGAATGACAAAGATGTGCTTGGGGAGGGGGCGGAGACCCACCCAGACCAGCAAGCCTGAGATGCCTGCATTTCTGAGGCTCCCTCAACCGCCCCTCCCCAGCCAGGAAAGCAGCCCTTTCTGCTCCTTCCCAGTATTCATGAGGGAAAGAGCTCTGTGGGTGGTGGAGGCCGGGAGGGAGGTTTGTCATGTGGCCCCCACAGACAAGCAAACAGCCCAGCCCCACAACCAGCCAGTTACACGCTGGGGTTTTATATGCTGTAGATCATTTTAATGATGCAGCCGCAGTGGGGAATTTTTATCAGACAGGCAGGGGGCATTTATTAATAATAATCCCATCAGTCAGAGATGCCTTAGCAGAGATTCCTGCATTGCAGGGGGTTGGACTAGATGACCCTTGGCTGGGTCCCTTCCGACTCTACTATTCTATGATTCTATAACTACCCTTCCCACTCCCCCCCCCCCCGCAATAGAGAGGAGGCCCCAATACTCTCATAACAGCTTGGCCAGGGTGGTGCAAGCAGGGCATGGAGCTGGTCAAGCGTGTGCAGCCCCCATTCCCCCCTTGGGTTCTGTGACCCATAAGATGATGTCCACCATTAAGCGCACTTCGCGGGGAGATGCTGAGTGTGTGCTAAGCGTCCTTCCCACACATCGCTCAGCTGACCTGCGATGGGATCTCCTGACACTTTGCTTTTTAATGAAATGCAGCTGGAAACAAACAGCTTCCTGTGGTATTTTCAGGGGTGGGGTGGGATTTAGACTGGAAAACAGTGCAAAGAGTTAACCTGCCCCCTCCCAAAATGCATTAAACCCAAGTTGGCCACCAGCTCCACTGCTCAGCTGCATGTCTTTAGAAAGCAGAGAAAAGCTCTCCTTTGGCTCTGTGATTCTCAGGAGCTCCTCTTCCATCTTGCCTCCTGCGAATCCTCAGCCCCAGGTGCTGCAGGACAGGGGGGCAGGGGGTGTACAGCAGCCCCCATATCGAGCCATGCACTTTCTGGGGCAACTGGCACTTCCTCCAAAATAAAAGCCATGGCAAGGAGCATGTATTTTTTTTAACCTGGTTAATGTAAGGTGCAGAGGAGACTCAAGAGGGGAGCCCCAAATTTCCTGCCTGCCAGGCCCCCTTCTTCAGCCACGGCCATACAATCACACACACACACACACACACACACACACAGCACCAGACGGGGACATTGAGGATCCTGCTGTTTGCACTGGAAGCCCCATTGCTGGGGGGCAGCTGTGAGGGGCTGCGCTGGAGCACAGAGGGCTGGGGAGGGGACTGCACTTCCTGGCACAGCCTGTCACTGCGATTCCTGACGGAGCTCCTGCCTAATGGAGGGGCCTCCCTGCAGCAGCCACCCATCCGCAAGGGGCTCATGTTTCAGAGCAAAGTGCTGACGCCACATCCCCCCTTCCAAAGGCGGCCACAGCGGCACTCAGCATCCTGGGACTGTCAGGGCCACCCACAACCCTGGCAGAGACCAGAGGAGTCTATGTCACACACTGCCTCCCTCCATCCTGAGGATGGTCCCCTCAGTTCCTCCTGCCTTTTGCTCATCCACACATTCATTCATTCAGGCCCAGAGAGTGATGGGCAAGGCACCTGTGAGGGAGGCTATGATGCTGACAGGGCAGGGATTTGAACCCAGCACCTCCCTACCACCGCCCCTGCCACAAAATTTTGATGACTCTTCAATGGGATGGCGGGACAGGACTGCGGGGAGCAGCACCCTCTCAGAGCCCCTCTGGGTGATCAGGAGGGGGAGTTCCTCTCCTCCTCCTCCTCAGTTCATGCCTTCAAGGCACTTACAATGGACGGAACAAGGGCGGAGGGCAGCCGTCTCTGAAGTTTGGTTCCAGACAGGAAAGAGGAGTGCCTGTTCTCCCCCTCCCCAAGAAGGAGCAGGGGCACCCCTTTCAGGCCTTTTTGCAGACTGCTCCCCTCACTGCCCGCCTGCCTATCCAAGCCCAGCCCAGCTCCCAGGCCCCGGATGGCAGGCTGCCCAGGAGGCTTCGCTCGGCAGATGTTTGCAAAGCCGCAGTTCCACATCTGGCTTTGGTTCAGGCCCAGGAACGAGGGGAGCCGTGGCGCCAGTGTGGTCAGCGATCCCACGCACACTCCCGGCTAGGCGCACTGCGCAGCTGCCCTCCCCACCCTGGCACAGTTGCTGAACGGCTAAAAGTGGTGAAGGAGCAGCCAGCTGGGCTATTTCAGGAAATAAGGGCTCCCGGCTCCCGGCCGGCCTCCAGGGTCAGCTGGGGAGTGGCTGGCCTGCACGGGCTGGGTCAGAAGAGCAGGCCCCGTGGGTAGCTGTTGACAGCAGCAGCGGCCGCCAGCCACGCGTGGCCAGCAGCAACGCTTCCCAGAGGCTCCCTGCAGCTGCATCAACCCAGAATCCTTCAGCTCTTGCTCTTGCAGCCAGGGCTAAGCAGGGGGAGACTGGAGGCCAGTGCCCAGAGGCCCCATGGTCAGTTCCAAATCTGTCTGGGCAGTCACAGCTGTGCTGCAGACCAACAAGGCAGCCGTGGCAACCTTCAGGCAGGCCCAGCTTGGCATCGGCAGGGAGGAGAGCGAGGGTGCTCACCAGCAGCCCAAGTGCCATGCCTGGGGGGGGGGTGAATCCTGACTCCTCCCATGGCTCTGGGTACACAGAGAGCTCAGAAGGCACCCATGGCACAGGGGCCTGTTCCATCACACACCCAATCCTCTTCCAAGGACAGCCCCCTCCCTGGCATGGCCTACGGGCAAAAACACGCCCTGGTCACAAGATCAGACCCACCTCAGTCCAGCCTGGTTCCCACAGTGGCCAACCAGTGTCCTGAAGCGACAAAGGCCAGAAGCAAGCAGGACCCCACCTGCCGTGATTGCAGGCAGCATGGCTAGTAGCTAGAATTAGCCTTGCCCTCCATGATAAACACAATGGGAGGCGTCATCACTTAAGTGCAACCCCAGCAGGGAGTCCAGCCACTGAGGGCACAGCACCAACTAGACACCAGCTGGATGGAGCCAGGCAAGCCCTGGTCACATGCCAAGCAGCCTGGCTCTCGCAGGAAGTTCCATGACTTGATGCCCACAGTGAGGACTCCAGATCCTGGGCATGAGTCAGAAAGAGTAGAAACTGGTGCTGCAGGATCCATTGGGTGAGAAAGGGCATGGAGAGGCCCCAGGAGCAAATGCCCAGCACCCAGAATGACATGGAGTCACTGCTATTCAGATGGTGCCACATATAGGAATTCAGGTGTGGCCTGCCTGTTCAAAGCCAACAAACAGAACATATTCTCTGCCCAAGCCAGCTCAAGAGGTGACAAAGGAGGATGCGAGTTTGAATCACATTAAGGTGGAGGCTGCACATCTCCTTCCCACGGCACAAGCAGGATCCCTTGAGAAGCAGAATTCACGAGGACACGTGGCCACAGGGCGGAGGAATGGATGTAGTCACCTTTGCATAATCGACCAATTTCTATGCACATCACACACCCTTCTCCATCCTCCATCCAGGGAATCAAAGAATCACAGAAGTGTAGAGTTGGAAGGGACCCTGAGGGTCATTTAGTCCAGCCCCTGTAATGCAGGGATCATTTGCACAATGTGGGGCTCAAACCCACGACTCTGAGATTAAAAGTCTCATGGTCCACCAACTGAACTATCATCAAGAGATGTTGTCAGAGATCAAGGACATATCCCAGCCAGGCAAAAAACACCCAGGATGCAAAGGAGGGCCAGGGAGGGGAGGTGGGTGGCCTGGGGGGGGGGTTCCAAAGGGCCAGACTTTCTGCCAGTAAGAGCAGTTCAACAGTGGAACGGTCTCCCTTGGGAGGTTGTGGACTCTCTTGCATTGGGGTTTTTTAAGCAGAGCTTGGATGGCCCTCTGTCATGGATGCTTTAGCTGAGATTGATGCATTTCAGGGGGTTGGACTGGATGACCCTTGGGGTCCCTTCCAACCCTTTTAATATTAGGTTGGGAGCCGCCCAGAGTGGCTGGGGAAACTCAGCCAGATGGGCGGGGTATAAATAATAAATCATCATCATCATCATCATTATTATACAATTCTATGATTCTATTAAAGCCATTGTTTTCTCTTTGCAGCTGCACCTGTGAAGGGGCAGAACAAGCAGCAGAATCTGGTTCTTCTGCACTTCTTCCCTTTTTCAAACTAGCCTTGGTGGGTGACAAAGAGGATGTGCAAATGATAAATGGGGGAATGTGTGGGGCAGATAGAGAAGAAGGGGGAGGGGTGCTAGTCGCAAACAAGATTTTTATTATTATTATTTTAAAGATATGACCATAAAGAGCAGTTGTTGCCAACCGGTTGGGACAGAGGACCCCAACCCACCCACAGTGCTCTATTGAGCCCCCAACCCCACATACTGCCCACCCAGAGACCCTCCCCCAGGGCTGACACTTCTGAAACAAACCTGTGGCCAGCCTGAAGCACAGTTTTTGACAGGCCTGCTGAGCATCTTTTCTGTGTTGTGTGAAGAAATCTGTGCCTGTGCCCCCTCCCCAAGCCAGAAGCAAACACCCTCCAGGCACTGCTACAGCCACCATCTGGGGAGCTGTGCCCAACCTGAACCTTCACTTTGCTTCCCCAGGAGGCCCACTGCCCAGATCTGCTGCTGGGGAGCTGGCATGCTCATGTCATTGGGGGGGGGGGAGGTCCTAACAGGGCTTGTCTTCCATCCTACAGTGATGCCCACCATCAAATGTTTTGCTGTTTAAATTCCTTTCTAATAAATATTCCTGTTGTGTTTTAAATATACATGTATTTAAAACATTTAAAATATATTTTAATTAATAAAAAATATATATTTGAAGGAAGCATTTGCCCCCTTTCCTGAGCTATTGTGCAGCTTCCCAGTTCAAAGAATATGAAAGGGCAAGGAATAATGTCTGCAGATCCAGCTCCTCCTCTTGCTCAGCAAACCTCCCCATAAGTGGCGATGGAGTCTGGGGCTGCCGCAGTTGCACAACCGTAGGGGAAACTGGGGTTTGCTCAGCCAGAAAGTCCCTCGAATAACACATATGTCAGCAGCATAAGGAAACTCTCAAGGAGAAAGCAGCAGCCAGCCAATGGGAACAGCCATTTCAGAGGTCTGCAGCTCCGAAAGGGACGACCTCAGAGGCCAGAGCTAAGAGCTTCTAGAGGCAAGAGAAAGGAAACAGGGAGCATGGCAGGAGACAGATAAAGATGCAAGGTACATTCCACAGCCCAGAGAGCTAAAGGGAAAAATGTGTAGGAAGCTAGAGGAAGGAAATAACCCTGACGGATTTTGCACTTGGCTCCTTCGGAGGAAGTTGGGGATATAAACTGAATAAAATAAATCACAATATATAAAATAAATCTGGATAAAATATAAAACCAGGAAGAAGTCAGTCCATCCTGGGTTTTCCTTAGTGCATCAACAAATCAACCTTTTATACAACCTGAGATGCCACTGACTGTGGCAGAGAACGGGGGGCTCCAGTCTCCAGCTCTCCTCATCCTTACCCACAGCCATCCCGGCTCTTGGGAGGTAAAGGGACCCCTGACCATTAGGTCCAGTCGTGACCGACTCTGGGGTTGCGGCGCTCATCTCGCATTATTGGCCGAGGGAGCCGGCATACAGCTTCCAGGTCATGTGGTCAGCATGACTAAGCCGCTTCTGGCGAACCAGAGCAGCGCACGGAAACGCCTTTTACCTTCCTGCTGCAGCGGTACCTATTTATCTACTTGCACTTTGATGTGCTTTCGAACTGCTAGGTTGGCAGGAGCAGGGACCAAGCAATGGGAGCTCACCCCGTCGTGGGGATTCGAACCGCCAACCTTCTGATCGGCAAGCCCTAGGCTCTGTGGTTTAACCCACAGCGCCACCCGCCCCACAATATCTGGAGGGCCCTGACAGGTCCACACCCCTTCTTCAAACCAAGCACATGGCAACATTGCTGGTGCCCCCAAAGTCAGAGGCACTTGCAGAGCTTGGCTCTGATACTCCCCACCCCATCCTACCCTCCTTGGGTAGGCACACTTCTTCAGATACCTGAAGAAGTGTGCATGCACATGAAAGCTCATACCAAGAACAAACTTAGTTGGTCTCTAAGGTGCTACTGGAAGGAATTCTTTTATTTTGTTTTGACTATGGCAGACCAACACGGCTACCTACCTGTAACTGACTCTTGGCCAGTTGGACTTGAGGTGCACATTCCCCACCCTAGTCAAGGACTCCAGCCCACCCCCCATAGGCATCCCACCCCCTCCTGATCATGGATTTGTCTTTCTCAGGAGCCACGGACAAGCACAGGGCACATCAACCTGGGCCAGGTACCAGGGGGAGAGGCTGTTTGTACTGCCGCCACTTTGGCTGCTCCTGTGGCATCACCCCCTCCTGCGCCAAGTGCGCCAACCAGGTCCCTCCCCGACGCCTTGCTCACCTGGAGGAAGCAGGTGCCAGGAGGGACGTTCTCCTTCAGGGAGACATTGTAGAAGTTGCTTTCGAAGAGGGGCTCATTGTCGTTGACATCCTGCAAGGTCACGTGAACCACAGCAGTCGAAGAGAGGGGAGGCTTGCCCCTATCCGTGGCCACCACAGTCAGCTGGGGCTGAGCATTGACCTCATAATCCAGAGAAGAGGCCGTTGTGATGATGCCTGTGGCAGGATCGATGGCAAACCAGTGGGAATGGGTGTGGTGGGTGTGCAGGATGCTGTAGCGAACCTCCCCATTGGGGCCCTGGTCTTTGTCGCGAGCCGTCACCTGCAGCACGAAGCTGCCTGGGTAGACCACCTCTGGGACGCTCTGCTCATACTCCTGGGTGTCAAATAGGGGCGGGTTGTCGTTGACGTCTGTCACCTGGAGCACAAATGCTGACTCGGCCCGCAGCGGGGGTGTTCCTGCATCCGTGGCTGTCACCCGCAACTCGTAGGAGTCCCGTTCCTCCCTGTCCAGCATTTGGTCCACGCAGATCAAGTAGATGATGTTGTCTTTGGTGGTGAGAGCGAACTTGCCCTCGCCACCCTCCAGGGAGACGTTGACATTGGCATACTCGCCGTAGTCGGGGTCTGAGACAGAGATGCGGGCCACAAACTGCCCGGGCTGGGCTCCTTCTGAGATGCGAGGAGAGCCATCCTCACTGAGGAAGATGATGGTCATCGTGGGCTGGTTGTCGTTGTAGTCTCGCACCTGGATGGTGACAAAGGCTGTGGAGACTTCTGGGTGCACTGCCCTGTCTCGCGCCTGCACCACAAGCTCATGCACCTTCCGCAACTCATAGTCCAACCCCTTGTTGAGCTTGATGACTCCCGTGGCGGCATCGATTGTGAAGTACTGCTCTGGGTCACTTTGCCGGCGGTTGATCTCGTACACCACGGCGCCATTGTCCCCTTCGTCAGCGTCCAGGGCAAAGACTCGCATGATGCTGCTGCCAGGCTGGAGGTTCTCTGGGATGAGGGTGTGGTAGCGACTCTGGTTGAAGGCTGGCGCGTTGTCGTTGACATCCTGGACAGACACGTCCAAGGTCATCTGGGAGCTCCGGGGGGGAGATCCGCCGTCATAGGCCTCCAGAAAGAGGGTGTAGCTGGGCCGCTTCTCCCGGTCCAACATGCTGCTCACCACCAGCTCTGGCTGGAGGACCCCATTGGGCCCACGGCGCATTTCCAGGCGGAAAGCCTGCCCCACGTTTCCCCCTTTGATGGCGTACCCCTGGGTGTTGAGCAAGCCACTGTCGGCGTCAAAGGCTGGCTCTAGGGGGAAGCGGCTGCCGAGGGGTGTGTGCTCTGGGATGTGGAGGGAGCTGCGCTGCTTGGGGAAAGTGGGCGCGTGATCATTGATGTCGTTGACCTGGACGTTGACCTCCACCGTGGCACCTTCAGGGGTGACAGCAATGAAGCTGTAGTGGTCTCGGGTCTCGTGGTCCAGCACCCGGGCAGCCTTGATGATGCCGGTATTCTCGTCAATTTCTAGGTCTGTAGCCACGCCACTGCCCTCCTGGGCGGAGATGAAGTACATATAAGTCGTGGTGCCAGGGGGCAGGCCTGCACTGATGTCCCCAATGATGGTGCCAGCTGGCTGCTCCTCATCGATCTGCAGGTCTAGGGTGCCCAGGACTGCTGAGCCCTGCCCAAGGGCAGCCAGCACCCCCAGCAGCAGCAGCAGAATGACCCAAGCCATGTCTAGCTGCTCCCTGAAGCCTTTCCGAAGGAAGCTGGTGAGGGTTGGGAGGCCCTCCAAAGGCTAGCCTCTGTCTGCTGAGTCTTAATCCTGCAAGGAATGCACAAGAGAAAGCAAGTCTGAAGGGGAAGAACAGGCTAGCAGACAGTGAGGGAAACATGTCAGTTATGGGACCCCCACTAACTACTGTCTTTGTGGCTAAGGGGAAAAATCAGATCCCAGACTGCAGGGGGACAATGGTGGGTGCTGCAGGAAAGGTGAAAGGGGACATTCCTGACACCCTTAACAGACCCCAAAAATCATTTCCAGCACCCTCAGATGCCCAGGACCCCTTCCCCTCTGGCAAGACAGGCTGGTAGGGGTGGGTCTTGCTGGCTAGAACAGGGGCTGAGGAGTGGGCAGACCAGAGGACAGGGGTTGGGGGACAGGTGTGGCTCCAGGTCAGGCCCTGCCTGGCTGGTGGCAGCATACCCAGGGCAGGAGCTCCTCAGCCGCTCTTTCTGTAGCAAAAGAAAGCGGTTCGGGGGCGCTACCCGTGCCCCCAACTCTTCCTGCCCCGGGCACAGCCGTCGCAGGAACGACGCCCCAGTCAGGAGGGCCCCTGGGGTCACCCCACCTGCCTGCCATCGGAGACCGGGACAGACAAAGGCGGCCGGCGGGCGGGCCGGCGGGCTGGAGGAGGAGAAGCGGGGAAGAAAGGGAGGAAGGGAAGAAGGGAAGAAAGAAGAAGAAAGCGCGAGCTGGCCACGGCCCGCCTTTGTCTCCGCCGCTGCCGTCGCGGCTGCTCCCCGCCCCGCTCGCTCGCTCGCTCGCTCGCTGCCTGGCTGGCTCCCCCCGCCTGCCTTTGTCTCTCCGGCTCCTTGGCTCCGGCTCCTTGGCTGCAGCCCCACCGCTCGCTCCGCCTCGCTGTAGCGGCTCCTCACTGCAGGGTGGGGTGGGGGGTTGGGGGGCCGGGCTGGCTCCAATCCCGCGGGCGGCGCGGGTGCTCCGAGCAGGAGCGGTTCAGTCCTTCCTCGGGCGTAGGGGGGGGAGAGCCCCGCGGCGGCCCCGCGGCGGAGTCCACAGGCACGACCAGGATTCGGGCTCCGCCGGGAAGCAGTGATAGCCTGAGCTCATACTTGGCCGTGCTTGAAAGCGTTGCCGCCGCCGCTCGTCGGGACCCCGCGATGGCACTCGGGGCGCCCCCGGGATTGACGGTGGGGCCCCGCACCGCCCGCGCCCTGCTCCAGGGAGAAGCCGGCCAGCAAAGCCGTCCTCCACCTGGGCTGACGCCCCGTCCACTCCAGAGCGGCGGCGTCGGACCCCTGCCGGCCCGCGGCTCGCACCAGGAGGCTGCTCTGGAGGAGTGACCCCGCCCCCTCGGAAAGGTCTCCCCAGCGAGGCAACGGGGGGGGGGGGGTTGCGGCTGCAGGGAAAGGCTGCGACTCCGCTCCCACGCCCATAAGCCCTTGGGCAGCGCGCGCCCCAGACCCAGCGAGCGCGGGTGGGGGCTGCCCGGGCTCCGTGCCCGAGGCTAGGAGTAGCGGGAAGGCAAGCAGGGCGAGCCGGCTTGGGGGGGGGTGTCCCTGGACCTTTGCTCTCCTTTCCCCAAGACACATGTGAATCTCGCCCCGCGCGCACACCTTGAGGGGCCGCCCCATATCCCGTCCCGTCCTTGGCTTGGGGGGCTCAGGCCAGCCCGCTCCGAGCACCAGGAGGCGCGGAGTCGCCCCAGCGCCGCAGCTGCTTCCAATTTACCCAGCGCCGAGCGCGGGGGGAGCCGGGCGGGTGAGGCGGGTCCAGCCCCGGCCTGTGAAACGTGAGCCAGACCCCCCTCCTTCCCCTCGCGTAGCCCCCAACTCGGCTGCCGCCCCCCTCCCTCGCCGTGCAAACCAGGGAGGGGCTGCTCTGGACCCTTTCGCCGCTCTTTGGGGTGCTGGGCAGAAGCACACGGGGCGGGGGCTGGCCAGGTGTGGGGGCAGGTTTCGCCGTTTCGCGGCCCGGTCCCGGCGAAGTCCCGCCCATCTCCCCCCCCCGCGATCCTACTCTGCTTGCGGGACAAAGGGGGGAGGGGCGCAGCGCGACGGCGCCTCCGGGCGCTCCGGCCACCTACGTGCATCCTCTCTCCTGGCCATCCGCCTGTCCGCCTGGCGCTCCGGCCGCGGGTGGGGGACTGGCCGGCCTCGGGGCCGGCAGAGACCTCCCGCGCCAGGCGCCGAAGGAGGAGAAGTGGGAGGCGAGGGCGACGACGGCTCCGCGCTCGGCTCGGCTGGGAGGATGGAGCGAGCGGAGGCTTCGCTGAAACCCGAGCCGCGCCGTCTGGCCCGCCCGCTCCTGCCCGGCCCTGCTTGCGCCTCGGCCATGCGCGCCCTCCCTCTCCGCGCGCGCCCCGGCAGCCCCCCCCCCACCCAAGGAGCGAGCCTGGGCGGGGGCTGCGCCTGCTCCGGAGCCGCGGTGCGCTTGGCCGAAAGGAAGACCCTCCGCTCGCTGCTCCTCCGGATGCCGAGCGGGGAGAAGGAAGGCGGCACTCGGCACATGCTCAGAGGCTTCTTCCTGCGCCGGATCGTTGCAGCCTCGGTTTGTGCGGCGGCTGGCGGGGGGCTGAGCTCCCCAGCCTCCGCTCAGTAACAAACTGTAGTGCAACAATCGTGACCTTTTCACTGATGGATGAAGGGACTGGGGAAAAGTCGGATCTACACGGATCCTTATGAATTCATATGATTTTTTCATTCAAATTAAATAAAACCACCATCATACTGTAGAACATGACTTAGTCTATAGGCAGCATCAAAAAAATCATGCATCCACTGTTTCGTGGGGCCGCAGTGGCGCAAAAACGTGGTTCTGAAGCACGGATCCTCATGGATCCTCATGATTTCTGCACGAGATCAGCCCGAACTCACCATCAGATCAAACATCATGACCATGGGCACAGAATGCACCACAAAAATCATGGATCCACCGCTTCCTGGCGACACCACGGCGCAAAAACGTGGTTCTGAAGCACGGATCCTCACGGATCCTCACCCTTTTTGCATTGGGCCACACCAAATTCACTGTCAAATCTCACGTCATAGCAAGGGGCACAGCCTGCACCAAAAAAACCACGGCTCCACCGTTTCCTGGCGACACCGTGGCCCAAAAACATGGTTTTCAAGCACAGATCCTCTTGGATCCTTATGCTTTTTGCATTGGGCTACACCAAATTGACCGTCAAATAACACAGCATAGCCAGGGGCACAGCATGCACCACAAACATCTCAGATCCACTGCTTCCTGGCGACACCACGGCGCAAAAACGTGGTTCTGAAGCACGGATCCTCACGGATCCTCATGATTTTTGCATTGGGCCACACCAAACTGGCAGTCAAATCACACATCATAGCCAGGGGCACGGCATGCACCACAAAAATCACGGATCCACCGCTTCCTGGCAACACCAGGGCCGAAAAACGTGGTTTTCAAGCACGGATCCTCTCGGATCCTCATGATTTTTGCATTGGGTCACACCAAACTGACCATCAAATCATACAGCATAGCTAGGGGCACCAAAAAAACCCAGATCCACCGCTTCCTGGCAACACTACGGCGCAAAAACGTGGCTCTGAAGCACGGATCCTCACAGATCCTCATGATTTTTGCACTGGGCCACACCAAACTGACCGTCAAATCATACAGCATAGCTAGGGGCACAGCCTGCACCAAAAAAACCCAGATCCACCGCTTCCTGGCAACACCACGGCGCAAAAACGTGGTTCTGAAGCACGGATCCTCACGGATCCTCATGATTTTGCATTGGGCCACACCAAACTGATGGTCAAATCACACATCATAGCCAGGGGCACGGCATGCACCATGAAAATCACAGATCCACCGCTTCCTGGCGACACCACGGCCAAAAAACGTGGTTCAGAAGCACGGATCCTCTTGGATCCTTATGCTTTTTGCATTGGGCTACACCAAATTGACCGTCAAATAACACAGCATAGCCAGGGGCACAGTATGCACCACAAACATCTGAGATCCACCTCTTCCTGGTGACACCACGGCGCAAAAACGTGGTTCTGAAGCACGGATCCTCACGGATCCTCATGATTTTTGCATTGGGCCACACCAAACTGGCGGTCAAATCACACATCATAGCCAGGGGCACGGCATGCACCACAAAAATCACGGATCCACCGCTTCCTGGCAACACCAGGGCCAAAAAACGTGGTTTTCAAGCACGGATCCTCTCGGATCCTCATGATTTTTGCATTGGGTCACACCAAACTGACCGTCAAATCATACAGCATAGCTAGGGGCACCAAAAAAACCCAGATCCACCGCTTCCTGGCAACACCACGGTGCAAAAACGTGGTTCTGAAGCACGGATCCTCACGGATCCTCATGATTTTTGCACTGGGCCACACCAAACTGACTGTCAAATCATACAGCATAGCTAGGGGCACAGCCTGCACCAAAAAAACCCAGATCCACCGCTTCCTGGCAACACCACGGCGCAAAAATGTGGTTCTGAAGCACGGATCCTCACGGATCCTCATGATTTTTGCACTGGGCCACACCAAACTGACCGTCAAATCACACATCATAGCCAGGGGCACGGCGTGCACCACGAAAATCACAGATCCACCGCTTCCTGGCGACACCACGGCCAAAAAACGTGGTTCAGAAGCACGGATCCTCTTGGATCCTTATGCTTTTTGCATTGGGCTACACCAAATTGACCGTCAAATAACACAGCATAGCCAGGGGCACAGTATGCACCACAAACATCTCAGATCCAACTCTTCCTGGCGACACCACGGGGCAAAAACGTGGTTCTGAAGCACGGATCCTCATGGTTCCTCATGCTTTTTGCATTGGGCCACATCAAACACACCATCAAATCACACATCATAGCCAGGGGCACAGCATGCACCACAAAAAACACAGATCCACCGCTTCCTGGCGACACCACGGCCAAAAAACCTGGTTTTGAATCACGGATCCTCACGGATCCTCACGCATCCTCATGCTTTTTGCATTGGGCTACACCAAACTGACCGTCAAATCACACAGAATAGTCAGAGGCACAGCATGCACCACAAACCTCTCAGATCCACCACTTCCTGGCCACACCACGGCGCAAAAACGTGGTTCTGAAGCACGGATACTTACGGATCCTCATGCTTTTTGCATTGGGCCACCCAGAAGCCACGTGAAAAACACACATCATAGCCAGGGGCACAGCATGCACCACAAACATCTCAGATCCACCTCTTGCTGGCAACACCACGGAGCAAAAACGTGGTTCTGAAGCACGGATCCTCATGGATCCTCATGATTTTTGCACTGGGCCACACCAAACAGACCGTCAAATCATACAGCATAGCTAGGGGCACAGCCTGCACCAAAAAAACCCAGATCCACTGCTTCCTGGCAACACCACGGCACAAAAATGTGGTTCTGAAGCACGGATCCTCACGGATCCTCATGATTTTTGCATTGGGCCACACCAAACTGACCATCAAATCATACAGCATAGCTAGGGGCACAGCCTGCACCAAAAAAACCCAGATCCACCGCTTCCTGGCAACACCACGGCCAAAAAACGTGGTTTTCAAACACGGATCCTCTCGGATCCTAACGCTTTTTGCATTGGGCCACACCAAACTGACCGTCAAATCATACAGCATAGCTAGGGTCACAGCCTGCACCAAAAAACCCCCAGATCCACCGCTTACTGGTAACACCACGGCGCAAAAACGTGGTTCTGAAGCACGGATCCTCACGGATCCTCATGATTTTTGCATTGGGCCACACCAAACTCACCAGCAAATCACACAGCATGGCCAGGGGCACAGCCTGCACCACAAAAAACATGGATCCACCGCTTCCTGGAGACACCACGGCCAAAAAACGTGGTTCAGAAGCACGGATCCTCATGGATCCTCACCCTTTTTGCGCTGGGCCACACCAAACTGACCGTCAAATCACACATGATAGCCAGGGGCACAGCATACACCACAAAAAACATGGACCCACTGCTTCCTGGCAACACCGTAGCTCAGAAACGTGGTTTTCAAGCACGGATCCTCACGGATCCTCATGCTTTTTGCACTGGGCCACACCAAACTGACCGTCAAATCATACAGCATAGCCAGGGGCATGGCATGCACCACAAAAATCACGGATCCACCGCTTCCTGGCAACACCACGGCGCAAAAACGTGGTTCTGAAGCACGGATCCTTACGGATCCTCATGATTTTTACACTGGGCCACACCAAACTGACCATCAAATCATACAGCATAGCCAGGGGCATGGCCTGCACCACAAAAATCACGGATCCACCGCTTCCTGGCGACACCACGGCCCAAAAACGTGGTTTTCAAGCACAGATCCTCTCGGATCCTAACGCTTTTTGCTTTGGGCCACACCAAACTCACCGGCAAATCACACATCATGGCCAGGGGCACAGCCTGCACCACAAACATCTCAGATCCACCGCTTCCTGGCGACACCATGGCCCAAAATGTGGTTCTGAAGCACGGATCCTCATGGATCCTCACCCTTTTTTCATTGGGCCACACCAAAGTCACCGTCAAATCACACAGCATAGCCAGGGGCATGGCACGCACCAAAAAAACCGCGGCTCCACCACTTCCTGGCCACACCATGGCCCAAAAACGTGGTTCTGGAGCACGGATCCTCTCGGATCCTAACGCTTTTTGCATTGGGCCACACCAAACTGACCGTCAAATCATACAGCATAGCTAGGGTCACAGCCTGCACCAAAAAAACCCCCAGATCCACCGCTTACTGGTAACACCACGGCGCAAAAACGTGGTTCTGAAGCACGGATCCTCACGGATCCTCATGATTTTTGCACTGGGCCACACCAAACTCACCATCAAATCATACAGCATAGCCAGGGGCACGGCATGCACCACAAAAATCACGGATCCACCGCTTCCTGGCAACACCACGGCGCATAAACTTGGTTCTGAAGCACGGATCCTTACGGATCCTCATGATTTTTGCACTGGGCCACACCAAACTGACCGTCAAATCATACAGCATAGCCAGGGGCATGGCACGCACCAAAAAAACCGCGGCTCCACCACTTCCTTTTTTTTTTTTTTTTTTTTTTAAATAATTTTTATTGGGTTTTCCAAATTTTTGTCCAGCCCCGATTCAGGCCGGATCACATACATTTATACAATCTCTGATGACTTCCTCACGCCCCCCCCCCTCATTGTTTTCATTTAACATAATAAACATTCTTACCAGGTTTCTAATTCGACATCATTAACATTTCCGTTATTTCTTGATTTCAAATCGTTTACCAACCACTCACATCTTTAACTTTAACAATCTTATCTTTTACTATAATCAAATCCCTTTCCCCCCCCCCCAGTCCCGGTGCAGACTATTTCAATATCAAATTACTTATCATTTATATCAAAATTTATATCAATATCAAAATTACTTATCATTACTTATCATTTATAATAGCTATCCATCTTATGTCATTTTTTTCCAAAGATCATGCTATAATCATTTCCTGCCATGTCCAAGTTCAGAAACCAGTAGGCCACAAAACAGTTCCTTCATGTAGATGCTCATCCTATTCCTGCAGGGTCCAACTTTGGAACCCATTGTCTTTGCTGCAGAGTAGCCTCCAAAACAGTATCAGTTGATGTCCTCGGCCTTTCCTTCCATATTTGGTCCGGATTGTCTCGACTTTCCCTCTGCTGCTTGTCGTTGAGCTGTGGTTTTTTGACAGTTCTCTTAATATTTCTCTTTTTCCTGATGATGACGACAGCTCTTGACTTGTAGTGGATAGTTCTTTTGCAGCTGGGTCTCTTCTGGGTAAACTTTTTCTGTTTATGCTCCGCAAGTACATTGTTCCCATGGTTTGATTGTAAATCCTGACCAATCAGATCATTGTTTGTGCTTTGCTTTATCTCTGTCACTAGGCTGTTCCCAGCAGCAGCCAGTTCAGCTCTCAGTTCTTTCACTCCAGCATTGTAATCCCTTCTGAATTCTTTCAGTTTCTCCAACAATGTTGACAAATCCACTTCCTGTTTCATCGCCATTTTTGGCAAACAATTCTTTTCTAACTTTTCCAAACTTTTTTCAAACTTTTTTTAAAAGTTCCAAAGTTCCAAAATAATCCTCTTGCTCATACAAATTAAATTGACTTCATCTGCCCCCTGGGACCGGGGGAGACGCAGGGGTTAAATTTCCAAAACAAAGTATCAAATTCCAAGCATCACTTCTCAAGCTGTGCAACAATGCCCTGTCGTTGTTACACAATGGCAAGGGGCAGACCTCCGTTTTTTCACCCTCAAGCCAGGTTCAAATTAGTTCCAAATAACAATTTTTCTTTGTAGATTACTCACGGTTCCAAATTGTAGATTTAGGAGGAATCGGCGCGCTCGGCTGTGGCGGTCTGGCAGCTTCGCCAGACGGAGCTGTCTGCGGACCCTGGAGCTCCGCCGCCCGATCGCCCGGGAGCTCCGCTAAGAGCTCCCTGGGACCGGGACCGGCGTCCGAGCTCTTGCAGGTCCTCCGGACCCCGGGACGCCCTTCCCAGGGGTTTTGGGGGTCGCGGCGCTGGCGCGAGCACCCCTTTGCTCGGTCTGGCGGGGGAATGTCAGGAGCGACATTTCCCCCCGACCGCCATCTCCGGCACGCCAACCGGAAGTCCCGGCTCCACCACTTCCTGGCAACACCATGGCCCAAAAACGTGGTTCTGGAGCACGGATCCTCTCGGATCCTAATGCTTTTTGCATTGGGCCACACCAAACTGACCGTCAAATCATACAGCATAGCTAGGGTCACAGCCTGCACCAAAAAACCCCCCAGATCCACCGCTTACTGGTAACACCACGGCGCAAAAACGTGGTTCTGAAGCACGGATCCTCACGGATCCTCATGATTTTTGCACTGGGCCACACCAAATTGACCATCAAATCATACAGCATAGCCAGGGGCACGGCATGCACCACAAAAATCACGGATCCACCGCTTCCTGGCGACACCACGGCCCACAAACGTGGTTTTCAAGCACGGATCCTCTCGGATCCTAACGCTTTTTACTTTGGGCCACACCAAACTGACCGTCAAATCAGAAGCACGGATCCTCACGGATCCTAACCCTTTTTGCATTGGGCCACACCAAACTCACCGGCAAATCACACAGCATGGCCAGGGGCACAGCCTGCACCACAAAAAACATGGATCCACCGCTTCCTGGCGACACCACGGCCAAAAAACGTGGTTCCGAAGCACGGATCCTCACGGATCCTCATGATTTTTGCATTGGGCCAAACCAAACTCACCGGCAAATCACACAGCATGGCCAGGGGAACAGCCTGCACCACAAAAAACAAGGATCCACCACTTCCTGGCGACACCACGGCCAAAAAACGTGGTTCAGAAGCATGGATCCTCACGGATCCTAACTCTTTTTGCATTGGGCCACACCAAACTCACCAGCAAATCACACAGCATAGCCAGGGGAACAGCCTGCACCACAAATATCTCAGATCCACCGCCTCCTGGCGACACCACGGCCAAAAAACGTGGTTCAGAAGCACGGATCCGCATGGATCCTAACTCTTTTTGCATTGGGCCACACCAAACTCACCGGCAAATCACACATCATAGCCAGGGGCACAGTCTCCACCACAAAAAACACAGCTCCACCGCTTTCTGGCGACACCGCTTACCAAAAACGTGGTTTTCAAGCAAGGATCCTCACGGATCCTCACTCTTTTTGCATTGGGCCACCCCAAATTCACCCTTTACTCAAATATATTCTACATAACCACAGATCTGACCACAAAAATCATGGATCTACTGCTTCATGGACCTGGCCAGATGCTACTCTGGATCTATTGGCCAATTTTTAGGTGGGTGTGCTGGGATGGAGGAAACGGAGTCGGCTGAATCTCAATTCATTAAAGATGGGAGTCCAATGGCTTGGCCGGAATGATTTCAGTTTGTTTTGCCAGCTCCCAGCTCTTGATTGCGCGCAATAGTCACCTGTACCCGCTATCAGGAGTCTGGGTGTGATCCTGGACGCTTCTGTCTCTATGGAGGCACTCGTCATAAATGTAGCCAAACTGGCATTTTTAAATCTTTGACAGATTAGGCAATTGGTACCGTACCTGTCCCTTTCCAACCTAGCCATGGTGAACCATGCAGCAGTCACCTACAGACTAGACTACTTTAACTTGCTCTACACCTGAGCCAGGGAGGGCGGGGTATAAATGTGATGATGAAAGAAAGAAAGAAAGAAAGAAAGAAAGAAAGAAAGAAAGAAAGAAAGAAAGAAAGATACGCGGGGCTACCCTTGAGACTGCTCTAGAGTCTAGAAACTCCAAATGGTCTAAAATGCAGGTGCATGAGTTCTTACTGGGACTTTGTGGAGAGCCCACATTCAGTTGGTGGTTCATCAGCTGGATTGGCTCCAGGTGGAGTATCAAATCAGGTTCAAGGTTTTGGTGCTAACCTTTAAAGCCCTAAACAGTCTGTGACCTTTCTTATCTGTGGGAATTATCTTCCAATACACCCCCCAAAGAGTGTGACGCTCATCTAACAGCCACCTACTGGTGGTCCCTGGCCCAAAACACATCCAGCTGTCCTCAACCAGAACCAGAGCCTTTTTGGTGGAACACTTTGTCTAATGAGACCAGGGCTCAGCACAATCTATCTCAGTTCTCTCACTCCCTGGATCATCACCTTGTTGTGGTTAGTGGGCTTGCACATTCCTATGACCCTTGTGAGCGAAGCCGTCGGGAATCTCGTACTCCCAGCAGGGTCACTCAAGGTGGTAAGGTCAAAGGGAAGGAGCTAGACAAAGAATGATCCAAGAAGTCCTCAACGGCAGAACAGGCGGATGATAACAAGCGGTATGTTACAACAGCTGTGAAGGCAGATGAAGGCTGCAGCAGATAGGATCTACCAGTTTGTAATGACTACTCATGCCATCGGAACAGAACCCTACTGCGAAGACTGTGCGTTGGTCAGCATGCACTGATCTACACGCATAAAACAAATTCATGCACAGGCGTCTTCCAAAAACCCAACCCAAACCCCCAAAGTCCCATGGCGATTGGCAAATGGTAATGGGGGCAGGATTGTGAAATCTGGAAGTCCCTGGTCATGAACTGGCACATGGGTGGTGGATACAGATTCAGTCATTCTGACTCAAGGAACGAGGCAGTTGAGCAGCTTGGCAGCTGTATCCATGACTGAGCAACCCTACTTAAGATCCACTCTGCTCACCCTGAAAAGGGGGAGGGGCTAGAAAAGGTGCCCTAAACATAGTCTGCCTCCCCTTTTCCCTGTCTGGATTACTGCACCCAGTGGGGTCACCACCCAGTGGTCATTAAAGACAATCCAACTTTGGAACATGCAATATATGGACTTTGTCGGATAATACAGAGAACGAGCGTCCTGAATATAGAACTGACATCATTGCAAGAGAGCTGCGAGGTTTTAACATTGATATTGCAGCGCTTCAAAGAAGGAAGGAAGCAATGGGTATGTATGTGCAGGTAGATTGGAGTATGTATAGACGAATGGAGGATTGAATGTATTGAGGTATGGATGAATGTTTTGAGGAATGTATTGTATGGATAAATGTATTGACTGTATGGATAGATATTGCAGCGCTTCAAGAGACTCAAAGAGCAGGCGAGGGACAGTTGAAGGAAGAAAAAGGAGGCTACACATTCTTCTGGAAAGGTCTATCTGAACAAGAACATTGAATACATGGGATAGGCTTCGCTATCAAAAACGACCTTATGAAGCTCCTGTCAGAAGTCACTACCGGCATTAATGAGCGACTCTCAACCCTTCAAATAAAGCTCACAAAAAACCAACAGGCTACTATTATAAGCACTTATGCACCAACACTGGATGCCGATGAAGACATTAAAGAAAATTTTTACTCTCAGCTGGATACCGTCCTATCAGAGACACCTAAGGAAAATAAAATTATCCTCCTGGGTGATTTTAAAGCAAGAGTTGGACGAGATTTCGATCTGTGGCCTGGGACTATTGGGAAAGAAGGAGTTGGCAACAGCAACCAGAACGGAATCTTACTTTTGACGCTATCTGCAGCGCACAACCTTGTTATTATCAACACACTCTTCTGACAGAAAAATAAATTTAAAACTTCATGGAGGCATCCTCGGTCAAACCACTGGCACCTCTTAGACTATGTTATTGTCCGTGCTAAAGATTGCCATGATGTGCTCCTTACCAGAGCTATGACAAGCCCCGACTACTGCTGGACAGATCACTGACTAATACGCTCCATGATGGCTATCAAGATTATACCTCAACGCAGGCTTCAAGGAAGGAAACCAAGGCGCAAAATGAACACTCAAGCCCTTCAAGATCCCATTAAGTGGGATTGCTCCCAAACAACTCTTAAGGACCATCTGCTTTCATAATTCCCTGATAACATCAAGGAACACTGGACCAAGCTAAAAACATCCATTATTGCAGCCTGTGAACAAACTATTGGATACTAAACAAAGAAACACCAGGACTGGTTTGATGAGAATGACAGTGAGATTGAACGCATGATTGACAAGAAAAGGAAGGCCTTTCAGTTCTGGCAAAGAGATAGAAACTGTGCCACTAAGAAAAGAACCTATGCCAATGCTAAGGCTGAGGTTCAAAGAAGAACCAGAGAACTAAAAAACACCTGGTGGATAAAAAAAGGTCAAGAGATCCAGCACTTAGCCGACACTCAAGATGCACAGAGTTTCTTTAAAGCCACAAAGACCATCTATGGGCCAATAAATCATGGCATATGCCCCCTACGCTCAGCAGATGGTACCACACTTCTAAAAGATAAAGAAGCTATTGCACTGTGCTGGAAAGAACACTCCCAACATCTTCTTAACCCCAACTCCCCCGTAGCTGCTGAGGTCCTCTCACAAATTTCACAAAAAAAAGTTAGAGATGAGCTTGCAGTATCTCCAAATCTGGGAGAGTTGTGTACAGCTATTAACCATGTGAAAAACAACAAGGCCAGTGGACCTGATGGGATACCTGCTGAAATCTTCAAAGTGGGTGGAGTTGAACTCACACAACAACTTCACAAGCTCATCGAGAAAATCTGGAAAAGAGAAGCGATCCCAGCAGACTTCAGGGGTGCCAAAATTATCACTCTCTTTAAAAAAGGTGACAGAACTGATTGCGGAAACTATTGAGGCATCTCTCTATTAGCTGCGGCCGGCAAAATTCTTGCAAGGATCTTAGCAAACCGTCTCTTAACAATATCCGAGGTAACCCTTTCTGAATCCCAAAATGGTTTTCGGCCTTCTAGGGGGACAGTGGACATGATCTTCACTGCTCGACAACTTCAGGAAAAATGCAGAAAACAAAACCAACCCCTGTATATGGCGTTAATCAACCTGACTAAGGCTTTCAACACTGTAAATCGTAATGCCCTGTGGACTGTCCTTCTGAATACCAGGAAAGATTCTAGAGCAGATCATTAAGCAAACGGTCTGTGAGCATCTAGTAAGGAACGCTGTGATCACTAAAAGTCAGCATGGGTTTCTGAAAAATAAGTCATGTCAGACCAATCTGATCTCATTTTTTGACAGAATTACAAGCCTGGTAGATGAAGGGAACGCCGTGGATGTAGCCTATCTTGATTTCAGCAAGGCCTTTGACAAGGTGCCCCATGATATTCTTGTAAAGAAGCTGGTAAAATGTGGGCTGGACAATGCTACCATTCAGTGGATTTGTAACTGGCTGACTGACCGAACCCAAAGGGTGTTCATTAATGGATCCCCTTCATCCTGGAGAGAAGTGACTAGTGGGGTGCCACAGGGTTCTGTCTTGGGCCCAGTCTTATTCAACATCTTTATCAATGACTTGGATGATGGGCTTGAGAGCATCCTGATCAAGTTTGCAGATGACACCAAATTGGGAGGGGTGGCTAATACCCCAGAGGACAGGATCACACTTCAAGGTGACCTCAACAGATTAGAGAACTGGGCCAAGGCAAACAGGATGAATTTTAACAGGGAGAAATGTAAAGTACTACACTTGGGCAAAAAAAATGAAAGGCACAAATACAGGATGGGTGACACCTGGCTTGAGAGCAGTACATGTGAAAAGGACCTAGGAGTCTTGATAGACCATAAACTTGACATGAGTCAACAGTGTGATGCAGCAGCTAAAAAAGCCAATGCAATTCTGGGCTGCATCAATAGGAGTATAGTGTCCCAGATCCCTTTCACAGGTACTGTTGTCAAGCCAAGTGTCCTCCATCTATGCATTTCATTTTTTCTACCCACGTGTAGTACCTTACATTTCTCCCCATTGAACTCCATTTTGTTTGTTTTGGCCCAGCTGTCTAGGCTATTCAAGTCATTTTGAATTCTGACCCTGTCCTCAGGGGTATTAGCAACCCCTCCCAGTTTGGTATCATCTGCAAATTTGATTAGCATGCCCTCTATTCAATCATCCAAATCATTTATAAGAATATTGAATGGCACCAGACCCAGGACAGAACCTTGTGGAACCCCACTAGTCATTTATTTCCAGGATGAAGATGAGCCACTGATGAGCGCTCTTTGGGTTCGGTCCGTCAACCAATTACAAATCCACCAAACAGTAACTTTGTCTAGTCCACATTTTACTAGCTTTTTTGCAATAATATCATGGGGGGCCTTTTCAAAGTCCTTATTGAAATCAAGGTAAGCTGGTACAAGGGAAAGCAGGATTGTAATTACCATAAAAATTACTGTTCACTTTGGATCAGCAGTCTCAACCTAACCCACTACATGGGGAGAGCCATGTGTTCCTTTGGAAGGCAGGTGCAATACAGTGTGATATACTGACAGCTGTTTTAAAAGATGTTAGTGTAACTTAAAATCCAGTATCAGAATAAAAGAAAAAGGGTGGTCCCTGTGTGGATAGGCAAGTCTGCATGATGGGGCCACCTTTAGTGACCATGTGGCCTGATGTAAGAGGGTTCAAAAATCAGTCCTGAAAGCAGACACACACATACAGGTAGCTTTTGCTTTCCCATTAACAGGGTGAACTGAAGCAAATGCTTGCCTCCCTTTGGGCTTAGCAATATTTCCTACAGCATTCTTGTCAAAGGGCATTGGAGAGTTAGGTGAGGGTCACTTTTCTGTTTTTCCACCAACCCCCCAGACAAGAATGCTACAGCATCAGCCCCAAACTCTCAGTCTCATTACAAAAAAATACTCAACAGAGCTAGGGCTGAGGGGAGGTACAACCATCATCTTTCCAGTCCTCTAGAAGCTAACCCTTTTGGTAATTTTGGTCATGGGGCCAAATATCTGTTCCCAAGTTTAAATAGTCCAAACAAGAACAAGCTTGCCCTTTACATACAAAAGCCCTGAAATTCAATCCATTGGGCGACTGATAATGGGGCTGTGAGGAGGGAGGTAAGGACCAGCACCTTCTTTGCCCTCCACCTCCAACAGCTACGTACACCTGAGAGTTTCATGATGGGGTTCTATTTGAGAAGCTGAATGTTTATAAAGGCACTTGGCCAATTTCTGCCACAGAAACTCTGAACAGAGACACTCTGCAGGTTCAGCCCCCAAAAGAAACTGCTCTATGGTCTCTGTGTTGGGAAATGGGAACAGATCTTGCTCATCACCAACCCTCCCTCCGCAAGTTAGTATCACTATGAGGCTGAATACATACCGGTAGTGACCAGCTTGCTGCAGAGTTTTAAGAGATAGTGTATGTTTCTGTGGTGTAGTAGTTAAGAGTCTGGTTCGCTTCCCCGCTCCTCCACATGCAGTCTACTGGGTGACCTTGGGCCAGTCACACTTCTCTCTGAACTCTCTCAGCCAGACCTACCTCACAAGGTGTCTGTTGTGGGGGTGGAAGGGAAAGGAGATTTTTAGCCGCTTTGAGACTCCTTAAAGGTAGAGAAAAGCAGGATATAAAAACCAACTCCATGAATAAGAATTCTATGGAAAAGGACCATCCCTGCCATAATGATGAAAACTATGTGTTTGGATTTTGCTCTATTATACCAACCTGTGGAATATGACAGTTTGCAGTTTCAAAATCTATTTGGCCACAGTGGATTGACAATCTGGACACACGAAAACCTGTTGAAGATCTTTCGAATCAATGCCTATGCAAAAGCAGTGGTACCAGTCCTTGCAGTTTCCTTCACAGTAAACCATAGATAGGTCACCACTGGGCCTCCTGCACCCTTCCTTCAAAAAACATACCGGTAGTGACCAGTGGTCTTCAAACAAGGAAGATAAAATATTTAAGCAATAGGTTAGTGTATCCTTCCATCCCTCTGGGCATGATCTAGACACAGTAATGTGACTCTCTTTCAAGATTTGTCTCTTCTTAGGAGCAATTTCCAGTTGAAAATATTTTGTCGTCCTTCATGATAGGTTTTCCCACTGTACTGTATTATTTCTTTAGCAATCCAGGGTCTAATGGCAGCCATATCCTTTTGTGTGAACTGTATTTGGGCATCAGAAGCAATTAGATGTGCAATGGTACATGTGAAAGGACCGCAGTCACTAGAATTACCTTGCCTGGGTATATCAGTTGGTGCAAAAAAAATGACCAGTCCGCAAAACTATAGGGACATTTTGAATCCATCTCATGCAGATATGCTAAGAAGGATGTTATTGCATCAATCACAGAGTGGTTCAATCCATGTTTGGAATCTAGGCAGAGCATGGTTTTCCTTTTAAAAATGATTACTATCAGTATTCAGAGCTGAACCTCAGTGTCTGGGCAGAACGACAGGGGTGAGTGTGGTGCTGGACGAGAGGGGGTGTGAGGATTTTGAGCTTACAGGGTTAACAAGCTCAGACTGTTCGCCCAGCCCACAGAGTGATTATACACACATATATATCCACATATATCCGGTGGATGGGTTCTCATCTTGCTGGGCTCTACGCCCTTAAACCTAATAAATCTTAATAATCAGCCAGACTGTGCTGTGATTTATTACCAAGGACTCATTAATCTTCTTCCGTTTGCCAAGAGCTCTGCTATGCTTTGAAGAAGAGAAGAAGAAAGGTTTTGTGAGCAGTGTCCACGCAGAAGGAAGCGCCTGGACACGGAACGCAGCTGAATATATAGGCTGTGGGTGCCGGGGTTCGTTAACCCCACACCTTAGCCCGCTGCGTTTGATTTCGGTGGACAAAGACCGTTATCACAATAGTGAGGACGCTCCTTCAGGAATACTGGACGGAGGCCGTTTAGGGCTTTAAAGTTCAGCACCAACACTTTGAATTGTGCTCAGAAACGTACTGGGAGCCAATGTAGGTCTTTCAATATTGGTGTTATATGGTCTCTGCATCTGCTCCCAGTCACCAGTCTAGCTGCCACATTCTGGATTAGTTGTAGTCACCTTCAAAGGTAGCCCCACGTGGAGCGCTTTGGATTAGTCCAAGCGAGAGATAACTAGAGCATGCACCACTCTGGTGAGACAGTCTGCAGGCAGGTAGGGTCTCAGCCTGCTTACCAGATGGAGCTAGTAGACAGCTGCCCTGTATACATAATTGACCTGCGCCTCCATGGACAGCTGTGAATCCAAAATGACTGCCAGGCTGCACACCTGGTCCTTCAGGGGCACAGTTACCCCATTCAGGACCAGGGAGTCCTCCACCCCAGCCCGCCCCGTCCCCCAATAACAGTACTTCTGTCTTGTCAGGATTCAACCTCTATTTGTTAGCCACCATCCATCCTCCAACCACCACCAGACACTCACACAGGACCTTCACTGCCTTCACTGGTTATGATTTGAAAGAGAGGTAGAGCTGGGTATCATCCGCATATTGATGGACACCCAGCACAAACTCCCTGATTATCTCTCCCAGCGGCTTCATGTAGATGTTGAAAAGCATGGGGGAGAGGACGGATCCCTGAGGCACCCCACAAGTGAAGGCCCAGGGGTCTGAACACTCATCCCCCAACACCACTTTCTGGACACGGCCCAGGAGGAAGGAGCGGAACCACAGTATAACAATGCCCTCAGCTCCCAGCCCCTCTAGACGGTCCAGAAGGATGTTATGATTGATTGTATCAAAAGCCGCTGAGAGATCCAGCAGAACTAGGAAACAGCTTACACCTATGTCCCTAGCCCACCAGAGATCACCGACCAGCATGACCAAGGCAGTTTCAGTCCCATGATGAGGCCTGAATCCTGACTGGAAGGGATCCAAATGGTCTGCATCCTCCAGGCGTGCTTGGAGTTGTTCAGCAACCACCCACTCAATCACCTTGCCCAAGAATGGAAGATTTGAGACTGGGCGATGGTTGCTCATACTGGCTGGGTCTAAAGATTTTTTTTTAAAGACGCGATTTAATGACCGCCTCTTTAAGCGGGTCTGGGAATGCTCCCTCACAGAGGGAAGCATTCACCACCTCACAGAGCCCATCGCCCAGCCCTTCCCGGCTAGCATTTATTAGCCAGGATGGCCAAGGATCAAGGAGACAGGTGTTTGGTTTCAAGCAACCTGTCCACATCCTCGGGGGTAACGGATTGAAATTGATTCCATGCAACTTGACCAGACAGGGCTCTAGCACTCTCCCGCCTCAGCCCTGCTCCCACCGTGGTGTCTACGGCTCCTTCCAAATCCGAGCGACTTTATCTGCAAAAAACTTTGCAAAATCATTGCAGGAGATATTGGGGTCTTTACAAGGCCCCAATGGTAAAGGTGGTTCCCTTAAACTGCGAACCATATGAAAGAGTCTCCTGCTGCTGTTTTCTGCAGATGCAATAGAGGCAGTGAAGAAAGTCTTCTTCACCGTCGCTATCGCCACCTGGTAGGCTTGACGTTGAGCTCTAACCCATGTCCGGTCCGATTCAGAATGAGTTATCCGCCACTGGCATTCTAGCCGTATCAGCGATTGTTTAATTGCCCTCAGGTCCATGGCAAACCACGGGGCTGTCCAGGCTCCATGCAATCGGATAGGGCGCTTCGGAGCCAGACAGTCGATAGCCTTGGTTAACTCTGCATTCCAGCGGGCCACCAGGGAATCAGCTGAAAGGCCATCAACATGGGATAAAGCATCCCCTACCACTCTCACGCAAAATATGGTCTGAAGCTCAACATCAAAAAACCTAAGATCATGGCCACTGGTCCCATCACCTCCTGGCAAATAGAAGGGGAAGAAATGGAGGCAGTGAGAGATTTCACTTTCTTGGGTTCCATGATCATTGCAGATGGTGACAGCACTCACGAAATTAGAAGACGCCTGCTTCTTGGGAGAAAAGCAATGACAAACCTAGACAGCATCTTAAAAAGCAGAGACATCACCTTGCCGACAAAGGTCCGTATAGTTAAAGCTATGGTTTTCCCAGTAGTAATGTACAGAAGTGAGAGCTGGACCATAAAGAAGGCTGATTGCTGAAGAATTGATGCTTTTGAATTAAGGTGCTGGAGGAGACTCTTCAGAGTCCCATGGACTGCAAGAAGATCAAACCTATCCATTCTGAAGGAAATCAGCCCTGAGTGCTCACTGGAAGGACAGATCCTGAAGCGGAGGCTCCATTACTTTGGCCACCTCATGAGAAGAGAAGACTTCCTGTAAAAGACCATGATGTTGGGAAAGATTGCGGGCACAAGGAGAAGGGGATGACAGAGGACAAGATGGTTGGACAGTGTTCTCGAAGCTACCAACATGAGTCTGACCAAACTGCGGGAGGCAGTGGAAGACAGGAGTGCCTGGCGTGCTCTGGTCCAGGGGGTCACAAAGAGTCGGACATGAGTAAACGACTAAACAACAACCACTCTCTGGAAACCATTTGGATCCATTAAGTGGTGGAGCGGACCATCCAAATCGGACCCACCTCCCTGCAGAGGGGAAGAAGAAGAAGAGGAGTTTGGATTTGATATCCCACTTTATCAATACCAGAAGGAGTCTCAAAGCAGCTAACATTCTCCTTTCCCTTCCTCCCCCACAACTAACACTCTGTGAGGTGAGTGGGGCTGAGAGTCTTCAGAGAAGTGTGACTAGCCCAAGGTCACCCAGCAGCTGCATGTGGAGGAGCGGAGACATGAACTCGGTTCACCAGATTACGAGTCTACCGCTCTTAACCACTGCACCATACTTCCTAAAAATCACTGCAAACCTGCCCCACCCCCGCCGCCCATATGACCTGGGTTGTTGTACATACGAGAAACCTGGTAGACGAGCAGTGGCAAGGACAGGCCCATCTGCTTCAGCCAACCAAGTCTCTGTTACACATGCCAGGTCAAGTCCTCCATCCACGATCAAGTCATGGATGGCAGTGTTCTTATGAATCATTGACCTAGCATTGCACAGCAACACCTTCAGGCCCTTGTTGAATGCAAATATAACATTGAATTACAATGGTGCAAAATAACTCAGCAAGCTGACATTTATCAAGAGTTAAACAAAGGTTTGGGTACCAAATTTTATTTCCCATTCTTTTTTTTTCTTTTTCTTTTTTAAAAAACATGCTTACACATTTTTTTATTATTGCATTTTTACTCAGCTTGTAAATTGCTTTGGGATTTATTTATTTTTTTAATTTTATTCCATATTACATCACAATGCAAATATACCAAAGCTATCCCCACATCATCCCCATCCCCACATATATTTATCATTTAAGTCAATCAAACATAATATTCTTTTCTCCCTCCCCCCGCTTCCCTCTGCCCCCACTCAATTTTCTCTACATTCTGAGATTACATTTATCTTTGCATTCTGCAGACTTCTCAATTCATCTACCGTATATAATCGAGTATAAGCCGACCCGAATATAAGCCGAGGCACCCAATTTCACCACAAAAAACCTGGGAAAGCTTCATAGGAGCCACTGCCTGCCTCACTCGAGTATAAGCCGAGGGCGGCTTTTTCAGCACAAAAAATGTGCTGAAAAACTAGGCTTATACTCGAGTATATACAGTATGTATTCTTATTGTCCTTCCTTACTAACTTCCATTCCCTCAGATACTTTACATTTTAATCTAGGCATATTAGCATATCTCTTTTTTAGCAATATTTTTCCATATATTCATAAAACATTTCCACTCCTTTTTAAATTTTTGATTTGATTGATTTCTTACAATAGCTGTTAGTTTTGCCAAAGCTAAGTATTCATTTAATTTACAAATCCAATCCTCCCTTGAAGGTAGAGTTTGTGATTTCCATTTAGCAGCAATCACTACTCTGGCTGCTGTGCTTGCATATAAGAAGATTATCTCTCCACCCCCGTGGTAACTCTTCCCCTATCAAGCCAAGGAGATATATCTCTGGTTTTTTACTTATTGATATTTTCAGCATCTTCTTTAATTCTTCATGTATTACTGTCCAGAATTTATTAATTTCCTCACATCTCCACCACATATGTATTGTTGTTCCTATTTCTTTACCACATCTCCAACAAATGTTGGATTTCAATTTACGGTATATATCTTTACCAACCTAGCTGGTGTTAGATACCACCTGTGGAACATCTTAACAAAATTTTCTTTGATTGTGTATGAGGCGGTAAATCGAATATCTTCTCGCCAGAGTTTCTGCCATTGCTCAGTCTAAATAAATAGTACCGGTATGTCCGACATCTTGGGCCCACTTCTTCATCCATCAGTTCCCAGTCCAGTAAGAGATTATATGTTTTAGATAACAATTTATTATTATTCTGAATTATTGTAATATTGGATTTTCAGTCCTCTTTTGCAAAGCCTTTCTTTTGATCAGAACTAAATATGCCTCTTAATTGTATATAATGTCATCTCTCAATTTCATATTGCCGTATCTCTTCAAAGGGTTTTAATCCGAGTTTCCCTTGTTCATCTTCCAATAGTTGTCTATATGTTGGCCAATTTGTTCTCATATTCAATTTTTTCACAGCGTACGCCTCCAGCGGCAATATCCACCAAGGTGTCTGTGGTTCCAATTATAGTCTATATTTGTTGCAGACCTTATATAGTGCACTTCTAAGTATCTGATTTGTAAATTCTTTATTAATTTTTACCTTCCCATAATTGAGGTATGCATGCCATCCACACCCATTGTTAAAACTTTCAAGATCACACACACACACACACACACAATTTCCAATTCTAGGTAATTTGCCATTGGAGAAATTCCATATATGATTATAAAAGTCTAAAGCAAAAATTATTTAAAAATATGATTTCATTTCTAGATCAGACAGACAATATTTATTCTACTCTATATTTCTTTATTTATCATATGCACATAAAGTTTCTATTTTTAAACAGGAAATATTTTTGTAACCTAAGGTCTATTATACAAATCCATACAGATGTTCATTTTGTTACAGTTCTGTTAAGTTGTATACAAATTATAAAGATTCCATTTTTTTATGTTCCTCCATGGGTCTATTATTTACTAAATTGGTGAGTTTTGCCATTACTGCATATTCTGATAGTTTCTCTTTCCATGCATCTATTTCAGGACATATATCAGATTTCCATATGTTAGCCAACACCACTCTGACTGCTGTGGTCATATAACTGAATAGTTCCACTGACGATTTCACAATAGCTGAAGGAGTCATCCCCAACAGCATAGTTTTGGGGTCCAATGCAAATTTAGGGTGTTTTTTTTTTATTTACATTTTTTGCATTTCGAAATGAACTTTCCTCCAAAACTTGGTTCTTTCACAGGTACACCATAAATGGAAGAAGGTCCCTTGAGGTCTATGACATTTCTAGCAATGTCCATTCATTTCATCATTCATCTTCTGTATATCTTTCAAATTTATATACTATCGAAAGAACATTTTTGTACAGTCATACCTCATGGTACCGCCACTTCAGGTTGTGTGCTTTCAGGTTGCGGACCGCGGGAAACCAGGATGTTCTGGAATGGGTTACTTCCGGGTTTTACCACTTCTGCATGTGCAGAAGCACTAAAACACACTTCGCGCATGTGCAGAAGCGCTAAATCGCACTTCGCACATGCGCAGAAGCGCCAAATTGTGCAGACCCGGCACTTAAGGATGCGAACACTCCGGGTTGCGGACGTGTCTCCGACACGGATTACGTCCGCAACCCAAGGTTCCACTGTACCAATTTTGTTTTAGGGCTTAATTTGCAGTGAATTTTATTCCTTTATTCATAATTGATCTCATTGCCCCACTGTAACCTGCTCTTAGAATTTTTGCATCCATTTTGTCAAACAAGGTTTTGCTTGTTCGGGCTCAGTGTCAAATTTGAGTAATAGTTTATAAATTTTACTCAAAAGGTAGACCTCTGTTATGATGGACTCAAATAATGTCTTTTCACTGATTTAACTTTTAGCCATATTATCTTTCTTGAATCTGGATATTATTGACAGTATGTAAGCAGTTTTATATTCCCCCCCTTTAATACTTCAGTTTGTATTTGATCTGTTCTTGAAGATGAACCATATCTTGGTACAATATATAGTAGTACATTCACCTCTCGGCTCTAATAATAACGTTACAGTGGTGACATGAACAGTGCTGATGAGGTCATTTTTCTGATTTTTGTGGTGCAACTCATGATATTTCTGGTGCATGTTGTGCTCCTGGCTATGCTGTGTGATTTGACGGTGAATTTGGTGTGGCCCAATGCAAAAAGGGTGAGGATCCGTGAGGATCCGTGTTTAAAAACCACGTTTTTGGGCTACAGTGTTGCCAGGAAGCGGTGGATCCTTGTTTTTTGTGGTGCATGCTGTGCCCCTGGCTATGCTGTGTGATCTGCCCGTGAGTTTGGTGTGGCCCAATGCAAAAAGGGTGAGGATCCGTGAGGATCCGTGTTTAAAAACCACGTTTTGGGGCCGTGGTGCCGCCAGGAAGTGGTGGATCTGAGATGTTTGTGGTGCATGTTGTGCCCCTGGCTATGCTGTGTGATTTGACGGTGACTTTGGTGTGGCCCAATGAAAAAAGGGTGAGGATCCATGAGGATCCGTGCTTCAGAACCACGTTTTGGGCCATGGTGTCGCCAGGAAGCGGTGGATCTGAGATGTTTGTGGTGCAGGCTGTGCCCCTGGCCATGCTGTGTGATTTGCCGGTGAGTTTGGTGTGGCCCAATGCAAAAGGAGTTAGGATCCGTGAGGATCCGTGCTTCTGAACCACGTTTTTGGGCCGTGGTGTCGCCAGAAAGCGGTGGATCCATGTTTTTTGTGGTGCAGGCTGTGCCCCTGGCTATGCTGTGTGATTTGACGGTGACTTTGGTGTGGCCCAATGAAAAAAGGGTGAGGATCCATGAGGATCCGTGCTTCAGAACCACGTTTTGGGCCATGGTGTCGCCAGGAAGCGGTGGATCTGAGATGTTTGTGGTGCAGGCTGTGCCCCTGGCCATGCTGTGTGATTTGCCGGTGAGTTTGGTGTGGCCCAATGCAAAAGGAGTTAGGATCCGTGAGGATCCGTGCTTCTGAACCACGTTTTTGGGCCGTGGTGTCGCCAGAAAGCGGTGGATCCATGTTTTTTGTGGTGCAGGCTGTGCCCCTGGCCATGCTGTGTGATTTGCTGGTGAGTTTGGTGTGGCCCAATGCAAAAGGAGTTAGGATCCGTGAGGATCCGTGCTTCTGAACCACGTTTTTGGGCCGTGGTGTCGCCAGAAAGCGGTGGATCCATGTTTTATGTGGTGCAGGCTGTGCCCCTGGCCATGCTGTGTGATTTGCTGGTGAATTTGGTGTGGCCCAATGCAAAAAGCGTGAGGATCCGTGAGGATCCGTGCTTCAGAACCACGTTTTTTGGCCGTGGTGTCACCAGAAAGCGGTGGATCCATGTTTTTTTTTGTGCATGCCATGCCCCTGGCTATGCTGTATGATTTGACGGTCAGTTTGGTGTGGCCCAAAGCAAAAAGCGTTAGGATCCGAGAGGATCCGTGCTTGAAAACCACATTTTTGGGCCGTGGTGTCGCCAGGAAGCGGTGGATCCGTGATTTTTGTGGTGCATGCCATGCCCCTAGTTATGCTGTATGATTTGATGGTCAGTTTGGTGTGGCCCAGTGCAAAAATCATGAGGATCCGTGAGGATCCGTGCTTCTGAACCACATTTTTGGGCCGTGGTGTCGCCAGGAAGTGGTGGATCTCAGATGTTTGTGGTGCAGGCTGTTCCCCTGGCCGTGATGTGTGATTTGCAGGTGAGTTTGGTGTGGCCCAATGCAAAAATCATGAGGATCCGTGAGGATCCGTGCTGCAGAACCACGTTTTTGCGCCGTGGTGTTGCCAGGAAGCGGTGGATCTGGTTTATTTTTGGTGCAGGCTGTGCCCCTGGCTATGCTGTATGATTTGACGGTCAGTTTGGTGTGGCCCAGTGCAAAAATCATAAGGATCCGTGAGGATCCGTGCTTCAGAACCAGCTTTTTGCGCCGTGCTGTTGCCAGGAAGCGGTGGATCCGTGATTTTTGTGGTGCAGGCTGTGCCCCTAGCTATGCTGTATGATTTGATGGTGATTTTGGTGTGGCCCAATGCAAAAAGCGTGAGGATCCGTGAGGATCCGTGCTTCAGAACCACGTTTTTGCGCCGTGGTGTTGCCAGGAAGCGGTGGATCTGGGTTTTTTTGTGGTGCAGGCTGTGCCCCTGGCTATGCTGTATGATTTGACGGTCATTTTGGTGTGGCCCAATGCAAAAAGCGTGAGGATCCGTGAGGATCCGTGCTTCAGACCCACGTTTTTGGGCCGTGGTGTTGCCAGGAAGCAGTGGATCTGGGTTTTTTTTGGTGCAGGCTGTGCCCCTAGCTATGCTGTATGATTTGTTGGTGAGTTTGGTGTGGCCCAATGCAAAAAGAGTTAGGATCCGTGAGGATGCGTGCTTCTGAACCACGTTTTTTGGCCGTGGTGTCTCCAGGAAGCGGTGGATCCATGTTTTTTGTGCTGCATGCCGTGCCCCTGGCTATGCTGTATGATTTGATGGTCAGTTTGGTGTGGCCCAGTGCAAAAATCATGAGGATCCGTGAGGATCCGCGCTTCAGAACCACGTTTTTGCGCCGTGGTGTTGCCAGGAAGCGGTGGATATGGGTTTTTTTTTGGTGCAGGCTGTGCCCCTAGCTATGCTGTATGATTTGACGGTCAGTTTGGTGTGGCCCAGTGCAAAAATCATGAGGATCCGTGAGGATCCGCGCTTCAGAACCACGTTTTTGCGCCGTGGTGTTGCCAGGAAGCGGTGGATCTGGGGTTTTTTTTGGTGCAGGTTATGCCCCTAGCTATGCTGTATGATTTGACGTTCATTTTGGTGTGGCCCAGTGCAAAAATCATGAGGATCCATGAGGATCCGTGAGGATCCGTGCTTCAGAACCACGTTTTTGCGCCGTGGTGTTGCCAGGAAGCGGTGGATCTGGGGTTTTTTTTGGTGCAGGCTGTGCCCCTAGCTATGCTGTATGATTTGACGGTCAGTTTGGTGTGGCCCAGTGCAAAAATCATGAGGATCCGTGCTTCAGAACCACGTTTTTGGGCCGTGGTGTTGCCAGGAAGCGGTGGATCTGGGTTTTTTTTTGGTGCAGGCTGTGCCCCTAGCTATGCTGTATGATTTGACGGTCAGTTTGGTGTGGCCCAGTGCAAAAATCATGAGGATCCATGAGGATCCGTGCTTCAGAACCACGTTTTTGGGCCGTGGTGTTGCCAGGAAATGGTGGATCCGTGATTTTTGTGGTGCATGCCGTGCCCCTGGCTATGCTGTATGATTTGACGGTCAGTTTGGTGTGGCCCAGTGCAAAAATCATGAGGATCCATGAGGATCCGTGCTTCTGAACCACGTTTTTCGGCCATGGTGTGGCCAGGAAGCGGTGGATCTGGGTTTTTTTGGTGCAGGCTGTGCCCCTAGCTATGCTGTATGATTTGACGGTCAGTTTGGTGTGGCCCAGTGCAAAAATCATGAGGATCCGTAAGGATCCGTGCTTCAGAACCACGTTTTTGCGCCGTGGTGTTGCCAGGAAGCGGTGGATCCGTGATTTTTGTGGTGCATGCCGTGCCCCTGGCTATGCTGTATGATTTGATGGTCAGTTTGGTGTGGCCCAGTGCAAAAATCATGAGGATCCGTGCTTCAGAACCATGTTTTTGGGCCGTGGTGTTGCCAGGAAGCGGTGGATCTGGGTTTTTTTTTGGTGCAGGCTGTGCCCCTAGCTATGCTGTATGATTTGACGGTCAGTTTGGTGTGGCCCAGTGCAAAAATCATGAGGATCCATGAGGATCCGTGCTTCAGAACCACGTTTTTGGGCCGTGGTGTTGCCAGGAAATGGTGGATCCGTGATTTTTGTGGTGCATGCCGTGCCCCTGGCTATGCTGTATGATTTGACGGTCAGTTTGGTGTGGCCCAGTGCAAAAATCATGAGGATCCATGAGGATCCGTGAGGATCCGTGCTTCTGAACCACGTTTTTCGGCCATGGTGTGGCCAGGAAGCGGTGGATCTGGGTTTTTTTGGTGCAGGCTGTGCCCCTAGCTATGCTGTATGATTTGACGGTCAGTTTGGTGTGGCCCAGTGCAAAAAGCATGAGGATCCGGGAGGATCCGTGCTTCTGAACCACGTTTTTGGGCCATGGTGTCGCCAGGAAGCGGTGGATCTGTGATTTTTGTGGTGCATGCCGTGCCCCAGGCTATGCTGTATGATTTGATGGTCAGTTTGGTGTGGCCCAGTGCAAAAATCATGAGGATCCGTGCTTCAGAACCACGTTTTTGCGCCGTGGTGTTGCCAGGAAGCGGTGGATCTGGGGTTTGTTTTGGTGCAGGCTGTGCCCCTAGCTATGCTGTATGATTTGACGGTCAGTTTGGTGTGGCCCAGTGCAAAAATCATGAGGATACGTGAGGATCCGCGCTTCAGAACCACGTTTTTGCGCCGTGGTGTTGTCAGGAAGCGGTGGATCTGGGGTTTTTTTTTGGTGCAGGTTATGCCCCTAGCTATGCTGTATGATTTGACGTTCATTTTGGTGTGGCCCAGTGCAAAAATCATGAGGATCCATGAGGATCCGTGAGGATCCGTGCTTCAGAACCACGTTTTTGCGCCGTGGTGTTGCCAGGAAGCGGTGGATCTGGGGTTTTTTTTGGTGCAGGCTGTGCCCCTAGCTATGCTGTATGATTTGACGGTCAGTTTGGTGTGGCCCAGTGCAAAAATCATGAGGATCCGTGAGGATCCATGCTTCAGAACCACGTTTTTGGGCCGTGGTGTTGCCAGGAAGCGGTGGATCTGGGGGGTTTTTTGGTGCAGGTTGTGCCCCTAGCTATGCTGTATGATTTGACGGTCAGTTTGGTGTGGCCCAGTGCAAAAATCATGAGTATCCATGAGGATCCGTGAGGATCCGTGCTTCAGAACCACGTTTTTGGGCCGTGGTGTTGCCAGGAAGTGGTGGATCCGTGATTTTTGTGGTGCATGCCGTGCCCCTGGCTATGCTGTATGATTTGACGGTCAGTTTGGTGTGGCCCAGTGCAAAAATCATGAGGATCCGTAAGGATCTGTTCTTCAGAACCACGTTTTTGCGCCGTGGTGTTGCCAGGAAGCGGTGGATCCGTGATTTTTGTGGTGCAGGCTGTGCCCCTGGCTATGCTGTATGATTTGATGGTCAGTTTGGTGTGGCCCAGTGCAAAAATCATGAGGATCCATGAGGATCCGTGAGGATCCGTGCTTCAGAACCACGTTTTTGCACCGTGGTGTTGCCAGGAAGCGGTGGATCTGGGGGTTTTTTGGTGCAGGCTCTGCCCCTGGCTATGCTGTGTTATTTGACGGTCAATTTGGTGTAGCCCAATGTAAAAAGCATAAGGATCCGTGAGGATCCGTGCTTGAAAACCACGTTTTTGGGACACGGTGTCGCCAGGAAGCGGTGGAGCCACAGTTTTTTTGGTGCAGGCTGTGCCCCTTGCTATGACGGGAGATTTGACAGTGAATTTGGTGTGTCCCAATGCAAAAAAGGTGAGGATCCGTGAGGATCCGTGCTTCAGAACCACGTTTTTGCGCCGTGGTGTCGCCAGGAAGCGGTGAATCCATGATTTTTGTGGTGCATTCTGTGCCCATGGTCATGATGTTTGATCTGATGATGACTTCGGGCTGATCTCGTGCAGAAATCATGAGGATCCATGAGGATCCGTGCTTCAGAACCACGTTTTTGCGCCACTGCGGCCCCACGAAACAGTGGATGCATGATTTTTTTGATGCTGCCTACAGACTAAGACATGGTCTACAGTATCATGGTGGTTTTATTTAATTTGAATGAAAAAATCATATGAATTCATGAGGATCCATGTAGATCCGCCTTTTACTTCTTTCCATGGATGAATGAATGCGATCGAATATGCTTGAATCGGCTCGTGATGCAAGCAAGGATTCAGAGGGGGAATCCGCTCCCCTCCCCCTCTGGCTCTCTCTTGTTCTGTGTTGTAGGTCACCTTCTCGCCGCCGCCACGATTTTTGCTGGACGAGATTAATTTTGTTCACGGACTTTGTTTCCCGTCCTTTCTATTCTGTCCCGTCTTCCGCCCCAGGAGGAGCTTCCGGCTGCAAGGCGGCTTACAAAAGGTGACCCCCTGTAACAGCAGTCAGGCGCCTTCTGCGCCGCAGAGATGCCTCGCTGGGGAGAGAGCGTGGGTCACACACCCCATTCTTCCTTCCTTTTCGGTCCTAGGGCTGCTCCTTCTCTCCCCTCATCCTGCGGGGCTGCCGGGCTGTGGGCTCCCCATCCGCTTGCAGGTCTTTGCAAGAAAGCTGAGGAAGCAGCGGAGAGGCTTTCAACCCCACCCTCACACCCCCCCCCCCCCGTTCAGCCTTGCAGGCCTGGGCAGGGACCACACCTGGAAGCACCAGCCCTCACTTGCAAAAGAGCCTGCTGAGAGGCACTTTAGCCTTTTCTTCAGCAGCATCACCATCCATGCTGGCATTCACCCCCAGCAGTGAGACTGGGCCTGCTCTTCTGCAGCCTCTGCTCCTGCAACCTGCATTGGGGTTCTTGCTCAAGAGGCAGATGAAGGGCAGCCCCACTGGTTCCACTGCATGGGGTGCTGAGCCTGGGGGTGCCACAGGGCATCTCAGCTATGGCATAGTGAATTGAGAAGGACAGAAGGTGAGGGGTGGGGATGTTCCACACAGGCCGCCACTGAAATTTGAAAGACTGAAATCTGCCGTGTTAGGGGTGAGCAGCAATGTGGACACATTTCCTGATAACACTGGGTTATTCCAGGCCGTACCAAAAGATGCAGGTGGCGCTGTGGTCTAAACCACTGAGCCTAGGGCTTGCAGATCGGAAGGTCGGCAGTTCAAATCCCTGCAATGGGGTGAGTTCCCGTTGCTCGGTCCCTGCTCCTGCCCACCTAGCAGTTCGAAAGCACATCAAAGTGCAAGTAGATAAATAGGTACTGACGGCGTTTCCGTGCACTGCTCAGGGGTACCTTTACCTTTACCAAAAGAAGAAGGATTTATTTTGTGTATTCATTATTACATTCATATTTAACATTTCCTGGAAGGCGCTCAAGTTGCACACATGGTTCTCCTCCTCCCCATTTTAGCCTCACAACAACCCTATGAGGTAGGTTCGGCTGAGAGACAGTGACTGGCCCTGAAGTCACCCGGAGAGCTCCATGGCTGAAGAGGCAGCTGAGTCCTGGTCTCTGAGGTTATGGCCCAGCACAGCATGCTGGCTCTCCCAAAGAATCTCTCCAAACTGTGTAAATGGGCATTCAGCACAAGAGGGGACCCTCTTCAGAGCATCACAAGGCCACCATTCGCTGGGAAGGGCCAGTGGGTTTCCCCTGAGTCAATGTCTGGAAGGGGAAATTGATGCAACAGATCCTAATGTCACCAGTTTCTGCGTTAATCCATTCAAGCAGAGATAGCCATCTTCTGACATATGCACTTGTGGGCTGCTGCCCACATCCCTGGATTCATGAAACATTCTCCTGAGCTACACGTGCATTGTAAAGAGTGGGATCGGAGGGAAATGAAATGCAGAGAAGTGCAGGTGGTAATAAGTGCATAGTTAATTGGTTTTTCACAAAACAGTTGCTGATAACACAGACATACTGGTATTGGTGAGCCAAGCAACACACATGTGAGTGGAGGCAGCGCTGCAAGCACAGCGGCTTGTCTGTTGGGATGCAAAGGGCAGCTTCCTGAGGACCAGGCTGACAGGGCATGATCCAAAGGAGGTGCATTTTGTCAAGAGCTTGGAAGGCCACACACAAACACACCCTTCCTGCTGGAAGACAGTCTGCCTGGGTGCTTCTGGGCAAAGGCCTGGCTAGCAACATGGAGGCTTCACTTTAGGAAAAAATAGGGGTGGAAGAGTCCTTCCTTGAGGCACCAAAAGTGGCTAACCAAGTGCACCCTTCTGTTCTGGCTGCACATGGAGCTTTCCTTGGGTTTGACCCCCATGTCCACTGGGGACAGAGTCAGGGGAACTGGTGAAGCTGTTTTGGAACTATTTTTGGCTCAAAGAGGTGGATCCTCAGGCAACAAGAATATAGATAGAGTTAATTCAGTTGGCATACTGTACTTGGACTTTTGAGAAGCTTTCAACAAAGTCCCTCACCAAAAACTCCTGAGTCAGCTTAGCAGTCAAGGAAAAAGAGGCGAGGATCTCTTGATCAGGAATTGGGAGACAATAGAGGAGTGTGCCATTGGGGGTGAAGTAAAAATGTTAGAAGATTACAGCGCCTGCTGTGGCTCTTGAAACTGATGCAGGAGAGACATGTGTACACACTATAGATTTGCCCCAGCTGCAACAAAACATTTGGAATACACTGTTCAGTTCTGGTCACCTCACCTCAAAAAGGATTTTGTAGAATTGAAAATGGTTCAGAAAAGGGCTATCAAAATGATCCAGGGGATGGAGTGATTCACCTATGAGGAAATGGGCTTTGGGGACTTTTTGGTTTAGAGAAAAGGCATGTAAGAGGTTACATGATAATTTTATGAAATTATACATGACCTGGAGAAAGTGGACCCAATTTTTCTCCCTTTCTTCTAACACTGGAACTCCTGGGCATCCAATGAAATGGCACGTTGGAAGATTCAGGACAGATAAAGTACTTCTTCACACAGCACCTACGAAACTCTCTCCCACAGGAGGCACTGGTGGCCCCCAACTTGGATGACTTTAGTAGAGGTTTAGACCAATTCATGGAGGATAAGGCCATCAATGGCTCTACTTTGCCTGCATGGTTGGTTGGAGGCAACATGCTTTGTAATAGGAGTTGCTAGCAATCACCGGAAGAGAGAAGGGCTGCTGCGCTTGTGGGCTTCCCATGAGGGGCATCTGGTTAGCTGCTGTGAGAATAGAATGCTGGACTAGGGAGCCCAATAGGGCTTTTCTTATGCTCTTACCCTCTGACTATTAATCCTGCCCCAGACTGGAGAAAAATAATGCCTCCTTCCTCTTCTTCCTTCCGACTCAGACTCCAGTTGGGATTTAGAATAGGCTTATCCGTGGCTGCCAGACCCTCAGACAGCCTTGCTACCATCTCTCATCCCACCTGTCAAGCCTGACCTCAGCTGTGCACTGCACACAGTCTTGGGGGGACCCAAGAGGGTTATTGGGTTGTCGTTTTTGATTATGTATTTTGTGGTTTTATATTTTGATTTTATTCTGTGAACCACCCTGAAACCTCTGGGTATAGGGCAGTATATAAATTAAATAAATAAATAAATAAATAAATAAATAAATAAATAAATAAATAAATGATGATTCTGGCAAGTTCCCCACTGAGCTGAGTCCTGCAGGTAGCTGCTGCTGCCCACTTTACACAACTGGCAACAGGTAGATTATGTTGTTATTAGATGGAGAGGATGTGTTCAAGGGGAGAGTGAGCTGCCTGAGCCCAGGCCACTGCAGCAGCTATCAGGAGCTGAGAAAACACCACAAACAAGGTTGAGAGGATTTTATAGAGAGATTTGGAGGAGTCCACAAGATCAGAAGCACTTGGTATGCCCCACAGGCTCCGCTGGCTCCAGACCATTTCTGCTGGGGGCGACTCATTCGCTGTGTTGACATAATATATTGTCTCTTTGCCTCTTTGCATGATGTTTTGATTAAAATATTAGTGCTGGGCTATCTTGGTGTAGCACATTATTGGGCAGTCACCCAATAGTCAGGGCAAACCAGCCGGCACTTCCCAATGAATAGGGAGTTTGTGAAGGTCCCAAGAGGGTCCTCTTTTGTGCTGAATGTCAGGGAGATAAACAATGTGTGTGAACATTTTTAATGAAACCAGGCAGCTTTGTTCAGAGTAGGGGGCTGGTGGGTGAGCTGCGATTGTCAGTCTCCATGGCTACAAAGTTAAATCTAAAAACTGGTAGGGGGGGCCACTTGTGAGATTGCCCCCCCCCAAAAAATGTGAGGTGCTGCTGTTCTTGAAAAACCCATCCTCTGGCTAGATTCTGCGCTTAGGTTACAGCTGAGCTGGCCTTTAGAGAATTAATTGCAAGCAGCCCTGTCCATAAATCTTTAGAGTATTTTTCTTTATTAACACTCTGGGGTTTTGAATGTGAAATAAAATGTAATGTTTGTTGAAAGGGGACTTTGTTTTTAAACCAAAATGCAGCTGCCTTGAAAGCAGAGCTCTCTGCTGCCTGTTTCCAAAATGGAGTTCAGTCTGAGATCATCACCCCTTCTACCGCTTCCCACATTGCCTATGTTTCCTTGAGTGCAGATTTCTTGACTGAAACCATCTATTCCACAAGTGACAAGAAGTGTCTGGCTGCACCAACAGCAGAAGACACCCACCAGCTGTCCTGCAAACTGTGCTGCAGGCACAGCTCAGAGCAGTCGGTTGCCAGAGCCACCAGCTGCCCTTTCAAAGGTCCATGCAGGAGGGCAGCATGAACAGAACTAATCCCTCCTTAGGGAGGCACCTATCCCTCCTTCGCCTGCCAGTTCTCCACAGCAAATGCCCCACCCCTGCCTTTTTTTGTGGAAAAAATTCTCTATTGATGATTTCTTCTGAAAACCACAAAATACATAGAAACAAAACAACAAATGCAAACCTAAGTCAGAAAGTCCATCCCTGCCCCCAGTCAGCCTGCCAAACTGAAAGTGGTGGTGGTGGTGGTGGGACTGGTGAAGTTTCATTTGCAGAGGGTTGGTGGGTGGAGATTAGGATTTAGCTTCCCCCACCACCTGTAAGAATGGGTCTCCTGCTTCCTCATCTCCATGTTATGTGAACAAAATAAGACTTGGAAACACATCTGCTGTGCTCCTCCCTCTCCTTCCTCACCAGCCTGGAGTTTTTGGAGTGCAGAAAAGGAGCAGAGAATTTTCAGTGAAGTTCCTGACATTTGTAGCAACCCTGGAAAGGGCTTTGGTGCTCTGCGTCATGGAGTCCAAATGAAAGCAGATGCTCAAAACCTAAAATAGATGACTATACACAAAACAGATGTCAGGCCAAACCAGTATCTTCATTACCAAACATGATACAAACACAGACTCAAAATGTAAAGCCTTCCATAGTTCCAGTTAAAGGTAGATAGCCGTGTTGGTCTGTCATAGTCAAAACAAAATAAAATAAAAATTTTTTTCCTTCCAGTAGCACCTTAGAGACCAACTAAGTTTGGTCTCCAGTAGCACCTTAACCCTAACCCAACTAAGTTTGTTCTTGGTATGAGCTTTCGTGTGCATGCACACTTCTTCAGATACACAGTGTATCTGAAGAAGTGTGCATGCACACGAAAGCTCATACCAAGAACAAACTTAGTTGGTCTCTAAGGTGCTACTGGAAGGAATTTTTTTTTTATTTTATTTTGTTTTTCAAAATGTAAAAATAGTTTGAGGAGACCCTGCGACACACCTTCACTCAGTTCTAGCATCACTCCTTCCTCAGTCCAGAGAAACCAAACTGAAAGGTCACCCCCCCCCTTCAGCTGTAAAGTGGAGCAAGTGCAAGAGCAAAGCTACCCCCCCTTTTCCACGAGACCCATCAGAGGAAGCCAAATGCCAGGAGTCTGAGACACATCTGCAGCTGACGCTTCAGTGTGCTGGGGATACACTATGGACACTTCATGCAATGTGTGCGGCAGAAACAATGTTTTATTTTTCATAATGTACACTGCCTTAATATAGAACCATAGAATTGTAGTGTTGGAAGTAACCCCAGAGGTCATCTAGTCCAACCCCCTGCAATGCACAGCTAAGAAACCCCTGACAGAGGGCCATCTGACCTGTTTAAAAACCTCTATGATTCTATGAAATTGTTGCTGTTATTCCAATAGCTCATTTATAAAAGTATTTCTGTATTGCCATATCATAAAATATTAGGTTCCAGGAGGTGTGCCGTTTTCCAGTTGCAAAGATTCACAATGTGTCAGAGAAGTTGCCCAATGGGATAGCTCAGTCAGTAGAGTATGAGTTGTGGGTTTGAGCCCCTCCTTGGGCAAAAAGATTCCTGCATTGCAGGGGGTTGGACTAGATCAGGGGTCAGCAAACTTTTTTGGCAGGGGGCTGGTCCACTGTCCCTCAGACCTTGTGGGGGGCCGGACTATATTTTGTAGAAAAAAAAGAACGAATTCCTATGCCCAACAAAGAACCCAGAGATGCATTTTAAATAAAAGCACACATTCTATTCATGTAAAAACACCAGGCAGGTCCCACAAATAACCCAGAGATGCATTTTAAATAAAAGGACACATTCTACTCATGTAAAAACACGCTGATTCGCGGACGGTCCGCAGGCCAGATTTAGAAGGTGATTGGGCCAGATCCGGCCCCCGGGCCTTAGTTTGCCTACTCATGGACTAGATCAGGGGTGGCCAACTTCCAAGAGACTGCGATCTACTCACAGGGTTAAAAACTGGCAGTGATCTACCCCCTTTTGGGGGTTCAGATCGAGGTTGTTGAGCTTTTTTTTTTTTTAGGAAGGAAAGCCATTAATGTTTTGGGGGGTTCAGGGCAAAGATGTAGAGCTTTTTTTTAGGGGAGCCAAAGTTGCTGAGCTTCTTTGGGGGGAGCCAGCGATCTACCAGTAGATCATGATCTACCTGTTGGACATGCCTGGACTAGATCATCCTTATGGTCCCTTCAAACTGTTTAATTCTATGCTTCTTATTAAGCCCACTCACCACAACCCCTTCCTTCGGATTCATGTGGGTACAAAGGATACTGCCATACAGTCTTTGAGGTATTGCAAGGGACTAGGAAGCTCTGGGCAGGAAGCTGAAGGGCCTTGGGGCACAGGTGGTCTTTTCATCACTCCTTCCTGTTGAAGGTCATGACCCAGGAAGAGGGAAAAATACAGGAAGTAAACCACTGACTGCACATGTGTTGTCAGGAAAGCTTTTGAATCTTGGGCCATGGTTACTTCTTTGAGGAAGGACTTTGACTAAACATCAGGAAGACCTTCCTGATGGTATGAGTTGTTCAACAGTGGAACGGACTCCCTTGGAAGGTGGTGGACTCTCCTTGGTTGGAGTTTTTAAAGCAGAGATTGGATGGCCATTCCTCAGGGGTTCTTTAGCTGCAGTGCTTGACATTCCCTGGGGTGCCAGGTGCATTTTGCTACTGGCATGGGTTCAATTGTGGCTATGTGGAGATTTCTGGGTACCGAGTAGACAACTGACATCTCCACCAAGCCAGCTGACTCATGTGCAGCAAAAGCTGTGTGTCTTGTGCTTCTGTGCAGCTGCGCGAATTATGGACCCTTGCTGGGCATCTTAGTCCTCCATCATCACATCAAGGAAAGTAAGTGCAGACAGCTGTGCTGCAGCCTTTCCACAGTCACTCAGATGGAACTCACAGACCACAGTTTAAAAACCTCTGCCTTAGTCCATAGTTAAATACCTTTTCCATTTCCACTGTGTGTGTTTCTTCTTCTGGGACAAGTGAATTGTTGTAAGAACAAGCTACAATCAAGCAATGTAGTGGAGATCATAGAACCACAGAATCGTAGCATTGGAAGGGAACTCAAATGTCATCTAGCCCAACCCTCTGGCGAATAGACATTCTGTTGTGGTTACCGTAACCTAGATTTAAGGTGTTATTTAGTGCCTAGCATATATATATATATATATATATATATATATATATATATATATATATATACATATATATATATGAGTTTCAAAACTGTTTAGCTGCCTTGCAGGGGGGTTGGACTAGATGACCCTCAGGGTTCCTTCCAACTCTACTATTGTATGATTCTACCTTTTGCGGTTGTACAATCTGGCTAAAAGGATACCAAGTGAGCCGTATGTGTGTGTGTTCCTGGCAGAGGAAGGCCTTGAGAAAGCCCCCTGGCCTGGGCTGCTCTCCTTTAAAGCAGGAGAAAACTTCATCTCTAACACAGGAAGTATATATTGAGCTACTGGAATAGCAATAACAATTTCATAGAATCATAGAGTTGGAAGGGACCCTAGGGTCAACTAGTCTTGCAGGAATCTCTTGCAATGCAGGAAGCATAGCTAAAGCATCCACAGTCACACTGCATCCACTTTTTCCTGGCCTGGCAGGTCCATAATACTGTATGCTTCTCCTCCTCCAGTGCAGAGGAAGTGTCCAGTTCTGGACACCCCAGTTTAAGAAGGATATTGACAAGCTGGAAGATGTGCAAAGGAGGGTGATGATGAAGGGTCTGAAAACCAAGCCTTATGAGGAAGGGTTGAGGGAGTTTTGATCATCCAAAAGTCAAGGACCAAATGGAGCAAACAGCACACAGACCTAGTGGTGGGAGGAAAAAATCCTTAAGTAGGAGACTAGGGGGAATGATCAATGGTTTTCAATGTCTGTATACAAATGCACAGAGCATGGGAAATAAACAAGATGAACTTGAGCTCTTGATACAGCAAACTAAATACGACATAATAGGCATCACTGAAACCTGGTGGGATGAGTCTCATGATTGGAATGTAGTAATATAGAGGGATACAATCTATTTCAGAGAAATAGACCAAACAGGAAAGGAGGAGGAGTGGCATTAGGAGTGGCGAAGTAGTTGCCCTACATGAAATAACACCCCCGGGTTTCTCCGTCCTTCACCAGTCGCGAACTGTGGGTCGGGGGGGAGGGGTCGCATTGTTAATCCGGGAGGATTGCTCTTTCAGGGCTCTGCCTTCACCATCAATCACCGGCATTGAATGTGTTGGCTTAGTGTGGGGCACCAAGGAGACCTTGGCTGTCTGGCTGGTGTACCGACCACCTAGCGCACCAGCAGCCACCCTGTCAGACCTGCTGGAGGTGGTGGCAAGCTGGACCTTGGAGTTCCCTAACCTACTGGTCTTGGGGGACTTCAACGTCCATGCTGATGCCACCTCCCCCTCACAGACTCTGGACCTGGTGTCTTCCATGGCGACATTAGGGCTCTCCCAGTTTGTTTTGGGTCCCACACACCAAGCAGGCCACACGCTGGATTTGATTTTTGGTGCGGGTATAGATGTGATCATGTCCTCAATTGTAGAAGTGCCATGGTCTGATCACTACGCTCTGAAAGCCAGGATTGACTTTCCGCCCCAACCCCGCTTGGGTGGCGAGCCTATTTTGGCTCGCCCGCAGAGACTGATGGATCCTGATGGATTTCGTCAGGCCCTGCGGGACCCTGCCCCCCCTGGCGGCTCATTAGATGAGCTTGTCAAGGACTGGAATAACCGGCTCTTGATGGCCATTGATGAGATCGCACCTAAGCGCCCTCTGCGACCCCGCCGAAACCGGGCCCCCTGGTTTACTGAGGAGCTTAGGAAAATGAAGCGGGATCTCAGACGACTAGAGCGAGTATGGCGGCGTGCTCGCGACGGAGCTTCAAGAGCATCCTATAGGACACTTATGAAAGCCTATGAGATGGCAGTGAAAGCTGCAAAGAAGTCCTACTTCTCAGCTACCATTGCATCCGCTAGCTCTCGCCCAGCACAACTGTTTAGAATAATTAGGTCCTTAACAACCCTAGAGGAACAACCAAATTTAAATACGAATTTGACTTATAGCTGTGAGGCATTTGCGAGCTTTTTTTGCGGAGAAAGTCTTGCTGCTCCGCCGTGACCTCCCCGCCAATTTGGATACATTAACAGAACTGGAGGCCCCTCGACTGTCCTCGGGTCCTGTACTGGACCACTTCGATCAGATATCCCCTGCCGATGTTGACAGATTCCTCCGAGCTGGAAGGCCCACCACTTGCCCCCTTGACCCGTGCCCATCTTGGCTGATTAGAGCTTGTCCAGACGAGGTGCGGGCCCCCCTGGGTGAGATTATCAACTTGTCCCTTGGCACCGGGACATTCCCAGGAGAGTTGAAGGAAGCAGTGGTGCGTCCGCTCTTAAAGAAAACATCTTTAGATCCTTTAGATCTATCCAATTACCGCCCAGTTTCGAACCTTCCGTTCCTGGGTAAGGTAATTGAGAGAGCGGTTGCTGAACAGCTTGGTGGATTTCTGGAGGAAACATCGGCTTTGGATCCATTCCAGTCCGGCTTTCGCCCTGGTTATGGGACCGAGACGGCTTTAGTCGCGCTAACAGACGATCTCCGTAGACAGCTGGATCAAGGCGGGTCAGGACTGCTGATCCTTCTAGATTTGTCAGCAGCCTTTGACATGGTCGATCATGAACTTTTAGACCACCGCCTTGCCGACGTGGGGATTCAGGGCACAGTCCGACAATGGCTGCGCTCCTTTATCTCAGGTCGGGGACAGAGAGTGGCGCTAGGGAGGGAGTTGTCGCCGCGGCACTCCTTGGTGTGTGGAGTCCCGCAGGGCGCAATCCTTTCCCCGATGCTTTTTAACATCTTTATGCGCCCTCTTGCCCAGATTGTCCGGAGTTTTGGGCTGGGTTGTCATCAATATGCTGATGACACCCAGCTTTATCTGTTGATGGACGGCCGCCCTGACTCGGTCCCAGACACACTGACCAGGTGCTTGGAAGCTGTGACTGGATGGATGCGTGGGAGCCGGTTGAAGCTAAATCCTTCGAAGACAGAGGTCCTCTGGCTGGGTCGGGGCGACATGGGGCTGGGGGGCCAACTCCCATCTCTTGCGGGGGCCCAATTAGTGCCAGTGCCTTCTGTCAAGAGTTTGGGTGTAACCTTCGACGCCTCCCTTTCCATGGAGGCGCAGGTTGCAGCCACAGCAAGGGTGGCATTCTTCCATCTCCGACGTATCAAGCAGTTGGTCCCCTACCTTTCTCGCCCGGATCTGGCCACAGTGATCCATGCGACGGTCACCTCCAGGCTTGATTATTGTAACTCGCTCTACGCGGGGCTGCCCTTGAAGTTGATCCAGAAACTCCAGCGGGTGCAGAATGCTGCGGCGAGGCTCCTTACGGGGTCCTTGCCGCGGGACCACATTCATCCAGTGCTTTACCAGCTTCACTGGCTCCCGGTGGAGTACAGGATCAGGTTCAAGGTGCTGGTTTTGACCTTTAAAGCCTTATGCGGCCTAGGACCCTCGTACCTACAGGACCGCCTCTCCCATTATGCCCCGCAAAGGACCTTAAGGTCTACTAATAATAACCTGCTGGAGATCCCGAGCCATAAGGCTGCCAGACTGGTGTCAACCAGGGCCAGGGCTTTTTCAGTTCTGGCCCCAACCTGGTGGAACACTCTGTCGCAAGAGACTAGGGCCCTGCGGGATTTGACATCGTTCCGCAGGGCCTGCAAGACAGAGTTGTTCCACCTGGCCTTCGGGTCGGACACTTAAAGTCTGATGGTTTCCTCCCCCTGGTTTGGTAATGGGTGCAAATGAATCGGCATTTTAAACTGGTTTTTAACTTGTATTTTAACTAATTGGTTTTTATTCTATTGTGATTTTTACTGTTGTTAGCCGCCCTGAGCCCGGTTTCGGCTGGGGAGGGCGGGGTACAAATAAAAATTTATTATTATTATTATTATTATTATTATTATATGTCAGGGATGTGTATACCTGTGAAGAGATCCATGATTTAAAACTTCAAAGCCAAATTGAGAGTATCTGGGTCAAAATTAAGGGAGAGAAAAATAACAGTGATCTCATTGTGGGAGTTTACTATAGATCCCCGAGCCAAACTGAGGACATAGATGATGCCTTCCTGGAACAGATGACCAAGCATTCAAAAGGAAATGAGATAGTAGTAATGGGGGATTTCAACTATCCTGATATTTGTTGGATGTCAAACTCAGCCAAGAGCATAAGGTCGAACAGATTCCTCACTGGCCTTGCAGACAACTTCATTGTCCAGAAAGTGGTAGAAGCAACAAGAGGATCAGCCATTTTAGATCTGGTCCTAACCAATAGTGATGACCTGGTTAGTGGGGTAGAAGTGGCAGGATCATTAGGTGGGAGTGATCATGCTCTTCTGGAGTTTATTATACATCAGAAAGGAGCAACCAAGCATACTAAGACTCAAATTCTAGACTTTAAGAAAGCCGACTTCAGAAAACTTAGGGAAATGCTGGATGTGATCCCATGGTCAGTAATACTAAAAGGGATGGGAGTTCATGATGGATGGGAGTTTGTTAAAAGGGAGATATTAAAAGCACAACTTCAAGCAGTACCAATGCGACGAAAACATGGAAGGTGCCTAAAGAAGCCAGGGTGGCTATCTAAAGAACTTTTAACTGAGTTAAGATTTAAAAGGGATATGTACAAGAAATGGAAAAAGGGGGAAACCACCAGAGAGGAATTCAAACAAATAGCCAGCACATGTAGAGACAAAGTCAGAAAAGCTAAAGCACAGAATGAACTCAGGCTTGCTAGAGAGGTTAAAAGCAATAAAAAGAGTTTTTATGGGTATGTCCGTAGCAAAAGGAAGAACAAGGAAACAGTGGGGTCACTTAGAGGAGAAGATGGTGAAATGCGAACAGGGGACGCAGAAAGGGCAGAACTCCTCAATACCTTCTTTGCCTCAGTCTTCTCCAAAAAAGAAAACAATGCCCGACCTGAAGAATATGGAGCAGATGATTCAGCAGGGGAAACACAGCCCAGAATAAGTAAGGAGGTAGTACAAGAACACTTGGCTAGTTTAGATGTATTCAAGTCTCCAGGGCCAGATGAACTACATCCCAGAGTATTAAAAGAACTGGCAGAGGTGATTTCAGAACCACTGGCAGTAATCTTTGAGAATTCCTGGAAAACAGGTGAAGTCCCAGCAGACTGGAGGAGGGCAAATGTTGTCCCTATTTTCAAAAAGGGGAAAAGAGAGGACCCAAACAATTACCGCCCAGTCAGCCTGACATCAATACCAGGAAAGATTCTAGAGCAGATCATTAAGCAAACGGTCTGTGAGCACCTAGAAAGGAACGCTGTGATCACTAAAAGTCAGCATGGGTTTCTGAAAAATAAGTCATGTCAGACTAATCTGATCTCATTTTTTGACAGAATTACAAGCCTGGTAGACGAAGGGAACACTGTGGATGTAGCCTATCTTGATTTCAGCAAGGCCTTTGACAAGGTGCCCCATGATATTCTTGTAAAGAAGCTGGTAAAATGCGGGCTAGACAATGCTACCATTCAGTGGATTTGTAACTGGCTGACTGACCGAACCCAAAGGGTGCTCATCAATGGCTCCTCTTCATCCTGGAGAGAAGTGACTAGTGGGGTGCCACAGGGTTCTGTCTTGGGCCCAGTCTTATTCAACATCTTTATCAATGACTTGGATGATGGGCTTGAGGGCATCCTGATCAAGTTTGCAGATGACACCAAATTGGGAGGGGTGGCTAATACCCCAGAGGACAGGATCACACTTCAAAATGACCTTAACAGATTAGAGAACTGGGCCAAGGCAAACAGGATGAATTTTAACAGGGAGAAATGTAAAGTACTACACTTGGGCAAAAAAAATGAAAGGCACAAATACAGGATGGGTGATACCTGGCTTGAGAGCAGTACAAGTGAAAAGGATCTAGGAGTCTTGGTAGACCACAAACTTGACATGAGTCAACAGTGTGATGCAGCAGCTAAAAAAGCCAATGCAATTCTGGGCTGCATCAATAGGAGTATAGCATCTAGATCAAGGGAAGTAATAGTACCACTGTATTCCGCTCTGGTCAGACCCCACCTGGAATACTGTGTCCAGTTCTGGGCACCACAGTTCAAGAAGGATATTGACAAGCTGGAACGTGTCCAGAGGAGGGCAACCAAAATGGTCAAAGGCCTGGAAACGATGCCTTATGAGGAACGGCTTAGGGAGCTGGGTATGTTTAGCCTGGAGAAGAGACGGTTAAGGGGTGATATGATAGCCATGTTCAAATATATAAAAGGATGTCATATAGAGGAGGGAGAAAGGTTGTTTTCTGCTGCTCCAGAGAAGCGGACACGGAGCAATGGATTCAAACTACAAGAAAGAAGATTCCACCTAAACATTAGGAAGAATTTCTTGACAGTAAGAGCTGTTCGACAATGGAATTTGCTGCCAAGGAGTGTGGTGGAGTCTCCTTCTTTGGAGGTCTTTAAGCAGAGGCTTGACAGCCATCTGTCAGGAATGCTTTGATGGTGTTTCCTGCTTGGCAGGGGGTTGGACTGGATGGCCCTTGTGGTCTCTTCCAACTCTATGATTCTGTGATTCTGTGATTCTGAGTTGGGCATTGTCAGCCTGGAAAAGAGGTTCTACAAGCCTGCGATGAAAGGGACTTGACCCTGTCCTGTCGCCACTTGCAGACAGCCCTGAGGGCAGACTCAAGAGGACCCAAGCAGGCCAGGAGGCAATGACTGGTGGTGGGTGGGGAGAAGCACGCCCAAAGCTGGACACCCCCTCTGTGGGCCTGGGAAGGGACCGCTTGCTCCATCAGCCTTGAGGTGGGGATGGGAGGAAAGCATTTCTTTCATCCGTGGGATACATGCCGTTGTTTGAGGACTATCCCTGCCTCCGGGTCTGGCCCTGACTGGACGGGTACTGGAATCAACAAGGGATACCCACATGACCTGAAAGTGTTGCTGTGTAATGCCAGGTCAATGATGAACAAAACCACGGCCATCCACGACCTAATTGTGGATGGGGGACTTGACCTGGCATGTGTGACAGAGACTTGGTTGGATGAGGCAGATGGGCCAGTCCTTGCCGCTGCTTGTCCACCAGGTTTCTCTTACGCACAGCAACCCAGGCCATCTGGGCGGGGAGGGGGGGTTGCAGTGATTTTTAGGAAGTCATTAGTTTGCACCAGGCGTCCTATTGGAAAGACCGAGTTTTCTGAGTGCATGTTCTGGAAGTTGGGCAATAGGGGCAGTACAGGATTCCTTTTGGTGTACCGACCTCCCCGCTGCACCAAGGATTCCCTGCCCGAGCTGCTTCAGGTCGTGGCGGATGTGCTCCTGGAGACACCTAGCTTGGTTGTCTTAGGAGATTTTAATATCCACGCCGACACGACCTTACAAGGGGCCGCTCGGGACTTCGTGGAAAGCATGGCCTCCATGGGGCTGTCCCTGAATAAGTCTGGCCCAACTCATAGCCGTGGACATGCCTTAGACCTAGTGTTTACCTCTATGGATGTTGGTGATCTGACACTAAGTAAAAGCGATACAAAAGAAGTGCCATGGTCAGATCACTTCCTGGTGCAACTAGACTTCTCCGCGACCCTTCCCCTCTGCCGGGAGGTGGGACCGATTCGGATGGTCCGCCCCCGCCACTTAATGGATCCAAATGGTTTCCAGAGAGTGGTAGGGGATGTTTTATCCCATGTTGATGGCCTTCCAGCTAATTCCCTGGTGGCCCGCTGGAATGTGGAGTTAACCAGGGCTATTGACTGTCTGGCTCCGAAGCGCCCTCTCCGATTGCATGGAGCCCGGACAGCTCCGTGGTTTTCTCCGGAGCTGAGGGTGATGAAACAGTCACTGAGACGGCTAGAGCGCCGGTGGCGGAAAACTCATTCTGAATCAGACCGGACACGGGCTAGAGCTCAACTTCGAGCCTACCAAGTGGCAATGGCAACGGCAAAGAGAACTTTCTTTGCCGTTTCTATTGCATCTGCAGAAAACAGCAGCAGGAGACTCTTCCAGGTGGTTCGCAATCTAGCAGAACCACCTCCGTCATCGGGGTCTGGTAGGGACCCCAAGATCTCCTGCAATGCTTTTGCAAAGTTTTTTGCAGATAAAGTCGCTCAGATTCGGAAGGAGGTAGACTCCACCGTGGGAGCAGAGCCGGGGCGGGAGAGTGCTAGAGCTCTGTCTAGTCATGTTTTATGGGATCAATTCCAATCTGTTACCTCCGAGGATGTGGACAGGCTGCTTGGACGAGTGAAACCGACCACCTGTCTTCTTGATCCTTGCCCATCCTGGCTAATAAAAGCTAGCCGGGAAGGGCTGGGCGATGGGCTCCGCGGGGTGGTGAATGCCTCTCTCTGCGAGGGAGCCTTCCCAGACCCACTAAAAGAGGCGGTTATTAAACCACTTCTTAAAAAACCATCTTTGGATGCGACCAATATGGCCAACTATCGCCCAGTCTCAAATCTTCCATTCTTGGGCAAGGTGATTGAGCGTGTGGTTGCTGAGCAACTCCAGGCACGCCTGGAAGAAGCGGACCATTTGGATCCCTTCCAATCGGGATTCAGACCTCATCATGGGACTGAATCTGCCTTGGTCGCACTGGTCGATGATCTCCGGTGGGCTAGGGACAAAGGTGAGAGCTGTTTCCTAGTTCTGCTGGATCTCTCAGCGGCTTTTGACACCATCGACCATAACATCCTTCTGGACCGCCTAGAGGGGTTGGGAGCTGGGGGCACTGTTATACAGTGGTTCCGCTCCTTCCTCCTGGGCCGTGTTCAGAAAGTGGTGGTGGGGGATGAGTGCTCAGACCCCTGGGCTCTCACTTGTGGGGTACCTCAGGGCTCTGTCCTCTCCCCCATGCTTTTTAACATCTATATGCAGCCGCTGGGAGAGATCATCAGGGGGTTTGGGCTGGGTGTTCATCAGTATGCTGATGATACCCAGCTCTACCTCTCTTTCAAATCAGAACCAGTGAAGGCGGTGAAGGTCCTGTGTGAGTGTCTGGAGGCGGTTGGAGGATGGATGGCGGCTAACAGATTGAGGTTGAATCCTGACAAGACAGAAGTACTGTTTTTGGGGGACAGGAGGCGGGCAGGTGTGGAGGACTCCCTGGTCCTGAATGGGGTAACTGTGCCCCTGAAGGACCAGGTGCGCAGCCTGGGAGTCATCCTGGACTCACAGCTGTCCATGGAGGCACAGGTTAATTCTGTATCCAGGGCAGCAGTCTACCAGCTCCATCTGGTACGCAGGCTGAGACCCTACCTGCCCGCGGACTGTCTCGCTAGAGTGGTGCATGCTCTAGTTATCTCTCGCTTGGATTACTGCAATGCGCTCTACGTGGGGCTACCTTTGAAGGTGACCCGGAAACTACAACTAATCCAGAATGCGGCAGCTAGACTGGTGACTGGGAGGGGCCGCCGAGACCACATAACACCGGTCTTGAAAGACCTACATTGGCTCCCAGTACGTTTCCGAGCACAATTCAAAGTGTTGGTGCTGACCTTTAAAGCCCTAAATGGCTTTGGCCCAGTATACCTGAAGGAGCGTCTCCACCCCCATCGTTCAGCCCGGACACTGAGGTCCAGTGCCGAGGGCCTTCTGGCGGTTCCCTCACCACGAGAAGCCAAGTTACAGGGAACCAGGCAGAGGGCCTTCTCGGTAGTGGCGCCCACCCTGTGGAACGCCCTCCCTTCAGATGTCAAAGAGAACAACAACTATCAGACCTTTAGAAGACATCTGAAGGCAGCCCTGTTTAGGGAGGCTTTTAATGTTTAATAGATTACTGTATTTTAATGTTCTTTTGGAAGCCGCCCAGAGTGGCTGGGGAGACCCAGCCAGATGGGCGGGGTATAAATAATAAATTATTATTATTATTATTATTATGCCGGATGGCCTCTTGTTTCTTAATTCTTCCCCATCCTCATCTCTGCCTGTTTTAGCATCTTGCCTGACAAAGGGTTCTGAAGAACCCGGAACACGTTCGTGACGTTTCGGTTGGTGCCAATAAAGTGACGACCCAGGCGTGGACTTTCGCGTGGGCCTCCTCCCTCCTCTCCACCCCCAGCGTTAGAGATGCGCCGGGTCTCCGCCCTCCGAGAGGCGATTCCCGGGTCGGGAGGACCAGTTCTTCTCCGCCAAGTGCCTCTGCTCCCGCCGGGGAACCGAGAGGAAGGGAGGAGGAAGCCGTCCGCGCCCTTTCCTGCCTCTGGAGCCTCCTCGGCCTCAGGGTGGGAGCGGCTGCGACTGCCTGGCTGCCGCCGAGAGGAAGCCCGAGGGGGCGGCTGGCTTCCGATCGCCTCCGGAAAAGGGAGGGCGGCGCCCGAGTCTGCCCGAAGCGCCGCCGGGAGAGCCGGGCATCTCTTTCTTGGCACCCTCTCGGGGCGTTTGCCGTCCCTGCAGCGACGGGGCGGGGGGCGCCGAGTCGCGGGACCCGCGGGCAGAAGGGCGCCCGCCCGCCCGCCCGTCCGTGAGAGTAACGAGGCGGAGGCGCGCGCGGGAGGCTCCTTCCCGCTTAGCCGGCGCGGGCGCGCTCTCCTACTATGGCGAGGCCGGCGCGGTGGAAAGCGGGCGGAGGTTGCGCAGGGCGTGAGGCGCGCGCGCGAGAAAGAGAGAGAGAGCGACGCCGGCCCGCGAGGCTCCCGTTCCGCGGAAGCCTCTCGCGCCCTTCCCGGGAAAGCGCCGCTGCCCCCCAGGGGGAAACCCCGCAGCGGAGGAGGAGCCGAAACGTGCCTGCCGCCCGCCCTCCCGCGGCCCCAAGCAGGAGCCCGAGGGGCGCGGAAGCAGCCCGGCCGAAGCCCGGCCCGTCTCTCAGCAGGAGCGCTCGCCGACGCCGTCTCCGGCCGGCCAAGAGAAAATCGCCGGCCAGACGCAATGCTAGGGTCCTCCTCGGTGCCTCTTCAAGCCCCGGTTTGGCGACGGACGGAAGAAGAGGCTGCAGCTGAACGGGGTCCGAGGGGAGCGACTCGGGCAGCCTCCTCTTCCGCGGCCAGCCGGGCGCCCCTGAAAGGAGCCGGCCAGGAGGACGCGAGGAAAACGGGAGCCGCCGGAATGATGGAGCAAGAAATAGTTCAGTCGGTAGAGAATGAGACTCTCAAGATCAGGGTCGTGGGTTCGAGCTCCACTTTGGGCAAAAGATTCCTGCATCGCAGCGGGTTGGACTAGATGACCCTTGTGGTCCCTTTAACTCTACAATTCTATAAATAAATTCTGCATGCCTGTTCACCCTAGAAAATGAAGGTGCCAAAACTGCACCAACAGCTAGTAGCCAGGAGGACCATGCTCTACCTGCAATGTCAGACGCATTATGCCTCTGAACAGCAGTTGCTGGGAATCACAGGAGGGCAGAGCACTGTTGCAGTCATGTTCAGCTTGCCGGCTTCCCATCGGGGCATCAGGGTGGGCACTGTGAGAACAGGCTGCTACACTATTCATTAAAGGTATCACAGGGGTTAAAACAGTTGAACATAAAACCAAATAATGCAAACCGTGTAAAAAGTTAAAATCAGAAATCAGCTGTTGTGGAAGGATGTATTTTTAACTGCTTGCATAAGCCTAGCAGAAGAGTTTCCAGCAGGCGCTGAAAAGTTGAAACAGAAGGTGCCTGCTGAATCTTTGTTGGCAGAGAGTTCCACAGAACTGGGCCAATGGCAATGAAGGCCGTGTTATGTAGTGATGTAAAATGAGCCTCACCACATTCAGAGATGGCCAACAACACTCCTGCAGATGATCTGGGATACAGGGGGTTTAGTCCCCAAGGTTTCCTGGGTCTAAGCAGTTCTGGGCTTTGTAAATTAATTCAAGAACCTTGAACGTGGCTCCATAGTGAGTGTGCCCACTTACAAGTGCAGCTGTTTGATCAATGGTGGCACATGTTCTTGACCAGAACCTCCCAAGGCGCGGGCAGATCCAAACCCTGTGGATCTAGTGAACCAGCCTCCTCCAGGAACACCTGCAGCCGCTCCCCGCCCCCCCCTCCGCCACGGAAGAGCCGCTGGCCCCCGCTCTCCGGCTATGGCGAGGACGCAGCCAGACCCCGTCCTGGGGCGTCTCCGAGGGGGCGCCCCCCTTCCAGGCCCTGCTTCGGGGCTCGGGGCCAAAGACCAACTCCCCAGGCTCCGCCCCAGTCAGGAGCGACCAGGAAGTCCCGCCTGCGGGGCGGGCGGGGCTAGCGATGGGCTTGTTCCGGCGGCGCCCCGTCGGTCTGGGCACGTGGCAGCGTTGCCGGGCAACGCGCTGAGCAGCCGCTTCCGCTCGGCGAGGTCGCGCTCATGGGCCGGCAGCGGCAGCGGCGGCGGCGGCGGGAGCAAGAGGCGGCCCCTCCGCCCGCGCCCCCGTCCCGGCGGGTCCTGTCCACGGGGGGCAGCAGCGCCGCCAGCAAGAGGTCCGCCGCTGCGATGGGCTACACGCGCGACCGCTTCGCGCTCCGGATGGCGCCCGCGGGAGGCCGCCGCGCCCCCGTCATCCACCGGTGAGCGAGTCCGGAGCCGGGGTGGCCCTTGGGAGCTCCTTCGTGAGCTTGCCTAAGGCTCTCTTGAAGCTGCTCCCAAGTACTTAGAGGTGTTTTCTCACAAGAAGCATTGGGATAGAATCCTAGATGGGTAGAGTTGGAAGGGACCCCGAGGGTCATCTAGTCCAGCCCCCTAACAGACGGTCATCTGCTTGAAAGCCTTCAAGGAAGGTGATTCCTCTCTAGAGGGTAAGGTGAGCCGGTGGAGTGTTCCTGGCTGAAGCTGCTTGTTAACAAGGCCCTCCCGTTAACTTGTCTCAAGATATTGAGCCCAACCCTATTCCTGTCGGTCCAGCTTGTATGAATGAATTGCACTGTGTGAAGAAGTTCTTCCTTCTGCCCTGCATCTCCCAGCACCCACCTCACCCGGTGGCCTCCTTGGGTTTCAGCATAGACTTAGACATCTTTCTCATCGCCCCTCACCCCCCTCATGGGGGACGGATAAAGGAGCCCCACTTTGCCACCTGTTGACTGTGTGAAACAGAAACGCCACAGACAGAAACACCACAATCATAGGAAGAAACCTCTGCCATTTGCTAGGAATCGCAAGTGGGGAGAGGAGAGGGGTTGCTCTGCTCAGGGTCTCCTTGTGGGCTTCCTAGATCCTGTGGGAACAGGATGCAGGGTGGGCCTTCTTTGGCCTGATCTGGAAGCCAAGCTCTTCTTGTTTACTTTTTCCATATGTTTATATTGTGCCATTAAAAGACAGGAAATGGCTTTTCCTTTTCCCATCCGGAAAAGCAGCTGGAAGAGAAGCCAAAACTTGCCTGTTCTGGAACAAAGTATAGCATGCATTGTCCATGACCACAAACAGTTCATAACCAGCAGCCCTGATGACTTATTTCATGATAACCCACCTCCAGCTGAGCTCTTCTGAAGTCTGTCATGGGATCTCAAGTATAAAACTAGAGGTGAACTCCATGTACATCTTCTGTGGCATGTGGGCAGGAAACTGCCGGCAATAGAGCCACTTGGTTTATTTACTTACATGGCTTTCATTCCACTCAATTGTCAATGTCTTGTGGGTGGGTAACAGTGACTGCTGTATGCACCAGTGGTGAAAGAAATGTACCTGAAAATCTCACATAACCATGTGAACCGTCCACATATCTCCAGTGTGGCAGCTGCTGCTGTGTAGCACATGTGGATGGTTATTCCTTCCTTATTTGAAATTTTCTCTATGCCACCCTCCATTACTTCCTATGTTCTCTCTCATAGGGGCTACTATGTCCGGGCCCAGGCAGTGGAACACTGTGTCCGGGCATTCCTGCTCAGCACTCATGGCTGCCCTCTGAGGCAGGTAAGCTGGGGGCGGGCAGAGAGCAGCCGCCACCCCTGTTGCTGCGGAGGGTTTTGCTGTGTGGTGGGTGCTGATGTTGCAAACTCCTTTCCCTGCAGATCATCTCCTTGGGCGCAGGCTTTGACTCCCTCTTCTTCTTCCTCAAGAGCGAGGGGCTTCTGTGCCACACAGTGGTCTTTGAGGTTGATTTTCCAGACGTGGCATGCCCTAAAGCAGCCCTCATCAGGGGAACGGAGGAACTGATCACCCTGGTGGGGAACGACGCTTCTGCACAGGCTCTGGGTATGGCGGTTGGCAATCTTGCCAGTCTCCGCACACAGTGAGGCCAGCCCATGTGTGTCCCTGATGGGTCTGATCTGTGTTGGTCCTGTGACCTTTCTAAGGGGGACATAGGGAGGCCCCCTGACTACGGGCGACTGTGCTTCAGACAGCCCAGGAGAAGGAAGTGGTAGGTGGTGGATGCTGGAGCCAGACAGGTAGGTGGTGGATGCTGGAGTTAGCAGGGTTGCACACCAACCTGGCAGGGCAGCAGAATCAGGGCTGAACATGTGGTGGTTATTGGCATTTTGGACAGCCCAGTACTGGGCGCCTGATGGCAGGTATTCAGTGGCAGTTCTGGCAACAGAGATATGCGCACTGGGCAGAGCAGAGTGGCCTGCTTAATGTTCGCTGGATGTGTGCAAAGCTGTCTTTCCTTCCTCACCTGCAAGGCTCATCTCCCGGCAGCTTGGCACTGTTCTTGCCCGCCCCCCTTGTACGAGGAAGGGTCACAGTCACTTTGTGGATGGCAGTGAGGAGCATCTCTCTGTCTGGGCTCCAGGAGGTGACGAGTGACGGCTCTGTGACTTCTTTTCCCAGGAGCAGCTGCTTTTTCCGGAGAGGATTACAGGCTGTTGGGAGTGGACCTCTCTGAGCTGCCAAGGCTGGAAGAAGCCTTGCACAAGGCAGGACTGGACCCCAAAGTCCCCACAATGCTGCTGGCTGAAGTGGTGCTCACCTACATGGAGGTGGAGAGGTTTGTGGAATGCACTTTTCCTCTTGGGTCTCCTTGGCTGCCTGCGGGGCAACAGGCTGTTGTCCTGACATAACATTCATAACAGGAAAAGGTTATGTGCGCTCTGAGGGGCCGTTGCTTGGCTCTACAACTCTGTTTGGTGGGCCTAGCCATAAGAGAAGCTTTGTTGGATCGGACCAAAGCGGGTTTGGTTGTGAAGAGCTCTGAAAGGACTTCTGGCTGAGTGAATGGGAGGTGAAATGGCAAATGCTATTTAATGTAAAATAAAAAATAAAAGAATTCCTTCCAGTAGCACCTTAGAGACCAACTAAGTTTGTTCTTGGTATGAGCTTTCGTGTGCATGCACACTTCTTCAGATCTATTCAATGTAATCAAGTGTGAAGTGATGCATGTAAATGTTTATGCAGTCTGAGCAAATTACATGCTTAGGATCCTTAGGAAAGGAATTCAAAATAAAGGTACCTGTATCATAACACTGTTCTTCAAATCTGTGGTGAAATACAGTACAATCAGTTGAAGGCTGGCTGGTTGAAATCAAACAAATGCACAAAAAGATCTTTTTGTGTGGCGTTTTCCTGAAGCAGAAGGAGCTTTTGAGCTTTCCGCCTTGCTTACTGTGCTCTGGAAAGTTCTCGTGAGATTTTTTGGGAACTTGAATGTCCCGCTGAGCTCGATCCAGAGTATTCCAGAGTCCACACGCTGACTGGGGCTTGTCCAGTAAGCAAGGTGGAGAGCTTACAAGAAAGGGTAAGGGGGTTTGCAAGGAGGCGGTTCCAAGGGGGACATGGGAGTATATGCAGCATCCCTGGAATGGAACCCCCATGCAAGATGCGATCAAGCTGTACTGTGTACAGTTCTGGTCGCCTCACCCCAATAAGTTGTAAAGCTGGAAAAGATATAGAAAGGGGCAACCAAAAAGATAAAGCGGGTGGAGTAATGCCGCTATGAGAAAAGGCTGCAACATTTTGGACTTTTCAGTAAAAGGCGAGGAAAAGGCAACACAACAGATGCCTGGCATGGAGAAAGTGGATGGAGAAAATGTTTTGTCCCCCACTCATAACATCCATGGAGGGAACCACAGGAGGGGAGAGGCCTGTTGTTGTGCTTGAATCCTGCTTACAGGTTTCCCATATTGGTGTCCTGGTGGCCACAGTGAAGACTGGATGCTGGACTATCTGGGCCATTGGCCTGATCTAGCAAGCTTTTCTTTTATTCTTACATTCTTAATTTAGGTTGCCAAATATACAAGTTGGCCTTAGCACTTCTGCTTATTAGCCTTTAATTAACTTTATTTGAATAAAGTTAACTTTATTTAAACTTTACTTGAAATGTGTTTAAAGATGCATTTTAATTGTTACAGTAGGACATGTCCTTGTGCTCCCTCCCAACCCTAGGAGAGGAGGCATTCATCTACCTGTCCTGGCTACTGTCCACACAGACCTTGGGGGCTGTGGGGCGCACCTTTGGTCTCCTCTGGTAGCAGACAGGGGCTGGAGCTAGGCTAGGTTGCTCTTCACTGCTAGACTTCGCCCTCCCCTCCCTTGGTACCTTCCAGGTCAGATGCCCTGGTCCAGTGGGCCGCTGGACACTTCCTGCATGCGTGGTTCATCCTGTATGAACAGATCCATCCCGAAGACCCCTTTGGGCGCGTCATGCAGAATCACTTCAGCCGGCTCAACTCCCACCTTCGTTCCCTGGCCCAGTACCCCAACTGTAAGGCCCAGCGGACCCGATTCCTTCAGAGGGTGAGTGCACGGGACTCAGGAGAGATGGAGGCAGGAAAGAGGGAGGTCCTGTCTTTAGCAGAGGGTGGGGGCAGCTGAAGAAAGTGGCCTGTGGGAGCTGCTGCTGCTCAGGGCTGAGCGCTGCTCTCAGTGCTTTGCCGCTCTTTCCAGGGCTGGACGGAATGCAGCATCGTCAACATGAATGAGTTCTACAGCCACGTTGTCCTTGGAGAGGAACGGCAGAGGATCCGAGCCCTGGAGCCTTTTGATGAGTTTGAGGTAACTGGCCAGGGCAGAGGCCCAGAGCCAGGTGCTTCTCTCCGGGCTGCGGCGGGGCATGGACTTCAGCAGGTGCCTGAGAGCCCCAGGAAAGGGCCAGATTGGTGGTCTTCAGAGCTGCACAAAGTGGAAAGGCCTGCCCAGAGCTTTGCCAGTGCTGGCTGGCCTTATTCCAGGGGTGGGGTGGGGGTGTCAGGGAGCCTCTGATAGCCAGCTGGTGCCAGAACCACCAAGCACTTCCAGAAGAGCATGGAGAAAATCTGCCTAGAAGTGCCTCTCTGTCGCCAGGATCCAAAGGGAACCTGCTGGCCAAGGTCTTTAGAACCCTAAGGAGAAGCTGCTGGGTCATCTCATCTAGTCTTCTGTTCTCATAGCCTGGGGGAAACCAGGGAGTGGACCAGAGCCCCCTCCCCTCCCATGGTATCCAGCAACTGGAAGCATGCCCACCCTGGCAGCTCCTCTCAGCGGGGTCCTCTCCCCCCTTTTAAACTACAGCCCCCCCACTTGTCCTTTCTGGAGACTTCTGTTGTGGTCACTTCCTGGGCCAAAGGGCTCTGAGTGGGTCAAGCCGGCTGCTCTGCGAAAGGGGCATAGACTTCTTGGAGCAATTCTGTGCGAGTCCTTTGGGAAGAACCTCCCACTTGAGACCTTGCAGGCCTCTGCCTTTCCAGCTGTGGGGCTGGATTTTAGGGTGCTGTACAAATGTCGAGTGGGCTGTGGAAGTGGGTAGCTTTTTCATTAAATTAGCTCAGTGTTTGACAGAGTTTCTTGTGGCACTTTGCTTGGCGAATGGTTTGTGTGTGGTCTGGACAATAATAGCAGGTAGACTCGCAGAGGAAGGTTTGGGTGGGAAATAGAAGCTGAACAAGGCAAGTGACTCCTCCTCCTGCTCTTTCTGTGCAGGAATGGCACCTGAAGTGCTCCCACTATTTCATCCTTGTGGCCTCCAAAGGAGAGACACCATCTCCAAATCTTCTGTTTCCTGGCCTGGAAGGTAAAAACGCAGCAGCCCTTTTGTGGGTGGTGGGTGGGGTTGGAGCCAGGACATTTTGCCACTAGAGGCAAAGCAGAAAATGTCAGCCGTGCCACTGCCATGCACCTGCCCAGTGGCGCTGGGTGGGCATGAGGCGGGTGCACAGAGGGGATGTTGCCCTCATTCTCCCCCCCCCTGTGTTTTGGCAGGGTATCACCCTCTTTCCTCAGCTTCTGGGGAGGGGGCTGGGCTGGGCAACTGATTCAGAGTGGAGCAGCAGCAACCTAGCAGGGTCAGAGGCCCCTGGGTCCTGTAGCCGGCCGGCCACTTTCTAGCCAGGCGAAGGCAGCCTAGATGTGTTGGGCTTTCCAGAAGCCCAGGAGCATCCCTGGATGCCAGTCTCCAGGAAGAAGAAGCCGGGGTGGGTGGGGGATGCTGATGTTCAGAAAGTGCAGTCTTGAGAGGAGAATGGAACTGGGGAGGAAGGCAAAGGAGAAGAGTGTTGGGGCATTGGCTGACTTCAACCAGCCTGGCGCTGAAGACCCTGGCAAGAAGGGGCAGGATGAGAGTTCCTCAGGGCATGCAGCCAACCTAGGGAGAGACTCCAGTGCTGCCAAAACAGTTGAGGGGCAGGAAGTTCAGAGCTGTCAGGAGAGTTGTCCTGAAAAACCAGGGGACTCGGCCGTGGTGGTGCATTTGGGCCTGGTGCCCTGTGGGATTCCCTCCTGGGAGATTTCACCATTTCCTGAGGAGGTGGTGAGGCCACGTGGGTCTGGCCTGGGGTGACTTAGAAGTGTGCAGCCCTTGTGCTGTGGGCTTCCTCGTGTTGTAGTGCCTCTGCTGCCAGTGACACTGCCCACCCCCCACCCTGTCTCTCCCCTTCAGCCTCCCTGACTCACTCTCTGCCATGTTTTGCTGGGACTGTTGCTGCATCTGCTTGTGCACCCGTCTCTGGCCTGAGGCGCTATGGCCACCGCTCTGTGATCATCGCCCCCCACGTGATCCTGACCACTGGAGGTTTTGGGGACCACGGGGGACGTCACTGCCGCCTGACAGAGCTGCATGCCTTGATCAAGCAGAAGGATGCCTGGCAAGGGAGCAGTGTGACCTTGGCCGAGCCAGGAGAAGCCTGGGGTGAGTTGGCAGAGGCTCTCCCTGCATCTGTGACTGCATGCCTCCTTCTCTGTGGCTTGCCCAGCCTCCCTTGGGGACAGCAATCTGAGCTCAGTTGCATCTGCTTCCTCTGCAGACGGCCGGCTCTTCCACACCTTGACTCTTCTGCAGGCAGGCTGGGCGGTGGTGTTTGGGGGGCGCCGGTCCCCGGTGAGGCCTGCTCTGGAGGTGCGTTGCCTGAGAGTGTTGGAGTCTGCCAGCGCTTCCGCCTCTGGCACTCTTCGTGTGGAGCTGACTCAGCTGCTGCCTGTCAAGGACCTGCCTTTGCCCCGCTGGAGACACACGGCAACCAAAGTTGTGCATCAAGGTGGGTGGGAGGCTCTGTCTGGTCTGCAGCAGGCCGGAGACCCTCTGGGGTGGAGAGTGGCCCAAAGAGGCTGCATCTCTTTCCATCTCCTGGGCCCTCCTGATGCCTGTCAGGAAGCCCCTTGCTTCTCTCTACTCCCCGGAGGAGAGGGGGCTCCAGATACAGTGGAGGAAGGAAGGGCAAGGGAGTTGTGTGGTGGGATTTCCCACCAGCCCCTTGTCAATTGTCTTAAAGCCCAGAACAAGTTTTGCTAGTTGGCGCAGCTCCTCTAAAGCATTGGTGGAGCAGGGCCAGCAGCCCTTGGAAGAGGCAGTTTAAGATTCCCACGGGAAACTCAGGGCAGCCTCCCTCCCTCCCTCCTTTGTTGCTGTTTAGTAGTTTAGTCATGTCCGACTCTTCGTGACCCCCTGGACCAGAGCACGCCAGGCACTCCTGTCTTCCACTGCCTCCCGCAGTTTGGTCAGACTCATGTTGGTAGCTTCGAGAACACTGTCCAACCATCTCGTCCTCTGTTGTCCCCTTCTCCTTGTGCCCTCAATCTTTCCTAACATCAGGGTCTTTTCCAGGGAGTCTTCTCTTCTCATGAGGTGTCCAAAGTATTGGAGCCTCAGCTTCATGATCTATCCTCCCAGTGAGCGCTCAGGGCTGATTTCCTTCAGAATGGATAGGTTGGATCTTCTTGCAGTCCATGGGACTCTCAAGAGTCTCCTCCTGCACCTTAGGAGATCCTAGGGAGGGGGCAGGACTCCACTCTGACCTCCTGCTCTTTTCCAGGTGAGGCGTACCTGTTTGTCTACGGGGGCTGTTGCTCCAGGCAGGCTGTGCTGGCAGATTGGTGCTTCCTGCGCCTGAAGGAGGAGGGGGAGCTCTCTTGCCAGCAGGTACGAGCCAGGCAGAGCCCTCCTTTGCTCCTGGCTGGAGCCTGCGTTCATTGGTCCCCGTTTGAGTGACCCTGTCAACTGCTTCATTGGTGATGGTCCCGTGGGTGGAGTTAGAGAAAAGAGACTTTCCCAAAACCTCAGTCTCGTTCCCATAATTGCTTGCAAATCAGAACAGGAAGAAGTTTGGGTGCTGTGATGCTTTCCATGCAAGTAACCTGCAAAGTTTGCTTCTTTGCTGCATTTTTATTGTGCCTTTCAAGGTGTTTTGGGGAGTGCACATGTTATCTTCACAACAACTCTGTGAGGCAGGCTAGGCTGACAAATGGTGGCTGACCTGAGATCACTCAGCAGGAGCCATAGCTGACTGGGTTTCCCTCAGCTTTTTAGTCTGACCCTCTAACCATCCAAACACAACTTTGGCTTGAAACTGGAGAGTCTGGGACCACCCCACCACCACCTGTTCCTCCTCTTTTGCCACTGAGAAGGCCTCTCCCCATGTGTCCCCCCTTAGCTCCCAGTCCAGCAGCCCCTTCTCTACACATGTCCTCAACCAGTCACTGCGGATGGGGAAACAGGCTGTCCCTTCCACGCCTGCCACCTGCTCACCTGAAGGATGCAGTCTGCTCCATCTGGGAAGGCTTACTGGGTCTGGGCAAGACCTGCAACTTGCAAAGGACTTACACATCTTCTAGAAATGAGAGAGTCTTATAGAAAGGGCAGGAGGTGCGAGTGCTGACGAAGCAACTCATGCCTTTATGGAATACGGCTGAAGTTGGAGATTTTGGGAATGCCCTCTTCTCTTGGCACCTGCTCCCTGGTGGCTCTTGACTGCTGCACCAGAACAGCCTTTTCATGCTCTGCTTCTGGGGGTGGCATGTGTAGGGGGCTTACTTGGCGTGTGTGGGGAGAAGCGTATGCTCATGAGTCCCTGTATTTTGGGGAAAGGGTGCTGCCGGCTCACTCCTTCCCTTCTGCTTCTCGGCCTTAGATCCCTGTGGATGGACCTGTCCCAGCTGGCCGCCACTCCCATAGCGCCTGTGGCTGGGCAGGTGGGGTGCTCATTGCAGGGGGCCTGGACGCAGCAGAGCAGCCTCTGGGCACCATCCTCTTTCTGAGGCCAGCTGGGAAAGGCTTTCAGTGGCACTCAGTGGAGACCCACCCGCCAGTCACTCCCAGGTAAGCTCCCTCCCTCCCTGGAGCATCTCTGCATTAGGCAGGTGGCAGTTGCAGGTCCCATGGGTGGGGGGTGGTTGTCCCCTTCTCAGGCAAATACCCAGAGGCCAGAACCAAGCTGTGGTGCTGTGAGGTTGTGGGACAGCCCTCCTCCCAGAGGCTTCTTGTCAGGTCTCCTGCTCTGCCCTGGCCCCAAAGGCCCCCAAACCTGCAACAGACTTTGCCCCCATCTGGCATTTTGAGCCACCTGAGCCCTCTGCACCTTGGCTCAGAAGTACATCCCACTGTGTTTACTGAGTCTAGCAAAAGGGAACTCCTATTACCAGGGTGCCATGTCTGGTCAGGATGGAGCAAAGTGGCGCTGGCAGCAGAAGTCGTTACTTGAGAATTGCAAGGCACAGACTTGTAGCTATCAGTGAAATCAAAGTTATTTTATAAAATCAAAATGCATGTGGAAGGACGCTCAAGTCGGGCTCCAGAAGCTCCCATCGAAATCTGGCCTTGAAATCCTGCCTGTTCAGGATTGGCTGCAAGGGCTCTTGGGCTGCTTCTCAGACCAAAAGAGCAGACCAACCTGGATGTCCTAGTTCAGGCGGCTGAAGGAGCAATGGTGTCTGTGGTCAAGGGGCAGGCAGAGGAAATCCTTGGAGGGAGCGACCCACTTGCACCCTGGTTGCTGCTGGTAGGAGTGTTGGGGGCTTTTGGCTCTAGGAAGATGGAGGTGGCCTGGCACTGTTTCCTTCGCTCAAGCGAGGGCTGCTGCTGCCCCCTCCCTTCCCTCCGTCCAGGTACTCACACACAGCCCATGTGCATCGGGGGCGGCTGTTGCTGGTGGGCGGCGTCTGGTTCCATGCCCCGTCTGTGCCTGGCGTCACTGTGATCGATCTGGCAACAGGACTCACGGCGGAGTATTGCATTGATACGGTGAGTTGCTGGTGTGGGAGATATGTGTTAGGGGAAGGATCCTTCCGCTGCCTTTTCTATAGCTGCCTCCAGGTTCACTTACCTGCTTCCCCTAAGCATACCTTGAAGCAGGATCCCACCCTTATGCCTTACTGAGAGTCACACTATTGGTCCGTCTAGCTCATTGCTGTACGCACTGCTTTTTCCAGGCTGCAGGATTGAAATGGGAAGTGCAGGTGAACAGGCAAGCAAAGATCCCGTTTCAGCTGCAGGTGCTTAGGCTGAGCTATTGGAAAGCTGGAGAAATGGGAGGCTGTGCCAAAGACTTGGTGGGATCCATGGGCTTTTGTGGAGGAATGAGAGGGAGCCTCATGCGGGCATCCCTGGAAGGCAGTTCCAAGCACAGGAGGCAGGCAGGGAGAACGGGGTGGAGTCTTCTGGGGAGCAGGAGGGCTGAGGGGTTGGCAGCACAGGAGCAAAGGTCACTGGCAGAGATGTACCAAAATCTGTGAGTGGAGAGAGAAGCTGGGGCAAAGCCACAGTGGGGTCTGAAGAGGAGGACAAGGAGTTTGTGCTGAATCCAGGGCAGAGCAGGAGGGCTTTAAGGACCCTCTCACCCCTCTTCTCTACCAGGCATCTCTGGAGTGGCCTCTGATGTTGCACAACCACAGCAGCGTCTTCCTGCCAGACGAAGAGGAGCTGCTGCTTCTTGGCGGTGGCGGCAACTGCTTCTCCTTTGGGACACATCTGAACTGCCATCCTGTCCGCCTGGCCCTGGCTAGTATTTGGAGTGAGCCGTGAAGCCCTGAGTGGACCTGAGAGGATGTGGTCAGCAGAAGGGAAAGAGGTTGCCCTGCCCTGGCTTGGTGAGGGTGAAGTGTGTGGGGGTCAGGGCAGGGCAATGCCCACTCACCCTCCGCATTTGGCATGTGGCTGTTCGCTCTTTCTGTCCCAGGGAAGTTGATGAGCCTCTTGGCAAAAAGATGTTATTTGTTCAGAGGTCAACTGATGGTGGAGGGAAGGAAGCAAGGCCAATGGAGGTTGGGGCAGCTGTCCTGTGTTCCCAACCATAGGAAAGGGGCTTCTTAGATTGGGGAAGAATCGATGAATGAAGGCAAAAGAATAAAATCTGCTGTCCCCAGGGAGGCTCGCTTGATGCCTTCCCTACACAGCTTTAGGTGCCAGGTAAAAACATTCCTCTAAAGCCTTTTAAACTGGGGGTGGGGGGTACTGTTTCATATGTTATTACGTTATGCATTTTTATACTGTAAATTACTCTGTGAGCTTTGGATGAAGGGTGGTATAGGAATTTAATAAAGAAATAATAAACTCTGACTCATTCCTAGGCCAAATCTAGTACTCAGTTGTATGCTAAAGCCATGGGTGACGCTGACATTCATGCCAATGGGTAGTTTTAAAAACTTAAGAAAGCTTCGGTTTTGTGTTCTCTTAACAAAATGCAATGAGATAGGGGTGGGAAAGAGAAAGAGAGAGAGAGAAGTGACTTTCCTCTCCTGGTTGTACATACCTTTCATTTAGCAGGATACACGCAGCTGACTGCCCAAGTCCAGCTATGGGATCCTTAGGAAAGGGACTAAAAGTGCAGCTGTTTGTTTTACAATGCATACTAATCTATAGTGTGGCTGCACTTGGAATACTGTGTGCAGAATTGGTTGCCTCCCCTCAAAAAGGATATATCCGGAACAGACCTTGTTCACACTGCTGCTCACTGTAAAACATTTACCACCTTCAAGGACCAAGAGGGAGAGAAGAAATCCCCAAGAACCTTATAATAACATTTGAAAAATACAGAATTAAGGGTCTAGCTTACTGTGTGTTGCAAAATGTAAAGTAACTGAAGTATGAATCAAGTGTGATTGAAATTTACCATTAGACCATTTACTCTTGCATTAAAGGAAGCTGGCTAGGCGTACAGATGGGGCATCCCTTTCAAGGACGTGGCAGGAGAGGATAGCAAGCTGTGGCAGGAAGTTGAAGGACAAAGAAACATTTAAACATTTCAGTATATAGTATAGTATAGTATAGTATAGTATAGTATAGTATAGTATAGTATGTATATAATCTTTCTATCTACACACAACCAACCAACCAGAAAGTGTATCCATGCCTCTCGTCAAGAGCATTGCCTGTTCTACAGTTCTCCATGACATATTGTTGTAACAGATTTTCAACTCTGACAAATATGAAATATCACAAAAGAAAAAGGCATCTTTGTGTTGATGAGATGAGAGTTTGCTTCAAATAACAAGAAATGAGATTCTGATTAAACATCAGGAAGAACTTTCTGACAGTAAGAGCTGTTCCAACAGTGGAATGGACTCCCTGGGAAGGTAGTGGAGTCTCTCCTTAGCGATTTTTAAGCAGAGGTTGGATGGCCATTTGTCAGGGATGCTCTAGTTGAGGTTCCGGCATTGCAGGGGTTGGACTAAATGACCCTTGGGGTCACTTCCAACTCTACCATTCTAGGATGAGGTTTCCTGTTCCTTGCAGAGCCTTGCTCAGGGGGCTAGCCAAGAGGGTTTCTCTGAGAGTGTGCATTGCACATGATTCCAATGGTTAAGATGAACTGAGTTGTATTCCTAGAGAGAACAGGAAATAAAGGCGGGGGTGGGTAAGGTCCTCCAGAGCAAAAAATCCTCCCCCCCGTCCCTTCGTGCAAAGGGGGTGACTTTTGTCTCCCTGCTCTGCAAATGATGCACACTGGTGGCACCTCCTGGGATCTGGTGAGTCTGGAGGATGCATTGGGGTGCATTCACCTCACGGAATAGGTTCCTGCCCGCTTCCTCTGCAAAACCAGGGAGAGGGCGAGTTCGCAGGAGGTCTGCAACTTTAGCCTTCCTTTGGATCAAGACGCTGCTTGCCCCTTTGAGGGGGGGGGGTGTTTCGGTCAAGGGGAGGAGGGCATGCAGGTAAACCCCATTTAGATTGATGATTAAGTCGCATTTGTCTGAGGCTAATGATTTGGCAAGATACATACGCTGTGCTGCCCACAGTTTTAACTACAACACTGCAAGTGTTGCACTGATGATCGTAACCTTTTTCCAGTAGCACCTTAGAAACCAACTAAGTTTGTTCTTCGTATAAGTTTTCGTGTGCATGCACACTTCTTCAGATACCTGAAGTGGAAGTAAGTAAAATATAATTAAAAATCAATATGAATGTTTACTGGGATGGATGACGTTTCCTGCTACTTGCAGAGCGTTTTGCACTGCAAGCTGTTCCTCCTGTTTCTGACCAAAAGAGGGAACAGCTCAGAAGGCCAACCAAGAGGGTCCCCCCAAATCAGACATCCCTGGAGTGTGTGCAATGCACGTGGTTCCTCCTGGTATGCTCCTGCTGCGTTCTCTCTCTCTAGCTCTGTGTGTGTCTCGAGAAAACTGCAGGGAGGAAGAGATGGGTGAGCTCAGTGCCTTCGGCATGCCACCGGTTAAAATGTACTGAGCTGGGTTCCTAGAGATGACAGGAAATAAAGGGGCTGGTCCTCCAGAGCAAAGTCCCGCCCTCCCAGGCTCTTCCTGCAAGGGGGTGTAGCTTTTGTCTCTGTGCTCTACAAATGCTGCCTCGGCGCCATCTGGGATCTGGTGAGTCTTATCTGTCTTCCCCCATAGGGTGCACTGGGGGGGGGGGCAGGGTCGCTAGGGAGGATGCATGGGGTCCAGCTCAGCTCATGCAGGGGGCTGGGCGCTGTGCATAGAGTCATGAAGGGACTCCAAGGGTCCTGCAATGCAAGGCCAGGAGCAGAGGTTCCTGCCCGCTTCTCCTCTGCAAAGGTGGGAGGGAGCGAGTTGACGGGAACTTTGCAACTCTTAAGTCTGCCTTTGGATCAATACGCTGCTTTCCCCTTTAGTGAGGGGTCTTTGGGTCAGGGAAAAGACAGCATGCAAATAAACGAAATTGAGATTGTAGCCGGACGGATTCCGTGGGTCATTAGTCCCCCTGCAATGCCAGAACCTCAACTAAAGCATCCATGGCACATGACCATCCAACCTCTGCTTAAAAACTCCAAGGAAGGAGAGTCCACAGCCTCCCAAGGGAGACTGTTCCATGCAAGAAATAGAGACGAAAACTTGACCTATGCAATAAATATGGAAAGACTGTTGGAAGATGGAGGGCAGAAAAAAGAAACGACTTCTTCAAGTGGTGCTGAGTTAAACTATGCAACTCCCCCCTGCAGGAAGCAGTGATGGTCACCAACCCAGATGGCTTTAAAAACCAAAACTTGAAAAGGGAGAAAAGCTGCAAATTCCAACAGGCTCCTCCCTGTCTTCTTGAGGCTCCATATGTGTCTTCTTTTTTTGGGGGGGGATGTCCTTGATTAGTCGCCAATGGTATGTGGGGCGTTCTGATAGAGCAACACTCCAGATATTATTAACCCAAGCCTCTATTGGTATATTAGAGGTTTCCTTCCGTCGTTGGGAAATTACTAGTTTAGGTGCTGTGAACAGGAAGGAAATTAATTTTTTAGATTTAAGGTTGGAGTTTGGGGTCAAATCTAGTGATAATAAAGCAAGTGCCAAATTAGGAGGGATATATTGTTTGGTAATTTTGGAGGTCAGGTGAAAAACATTTTGCCAAAAGGCATGGACCACAGTACACAGCCCAGAGTGGCTGGGGAGACCCAGCCAGATGGGCAGGGTACAAATAATAAATTATTATTAAATTATTATTACACTCCCACCAACCGTGGAAGTAGGAACCTCATTCTCCACAACTTTTACAACATAATGGTGAGCTGGAAGGATTGATCTTTGCAAGGGGGAGGGGGGTCCAATGTCACCAAAAGATAATTTTAAGGGAAATTTCCTGGACGCGAGCGGAAATTGTTTTTAGAGATGGATTACGCCATATAGATTCCCATGTTTTTTCACTTATTGAGGTTTCTATGTCAGTTTCCCATCTCATTCAAATATCTTCCACGCTGCCCACAAAGCTGTCTATATATATCTTGAGGCCTTAGTTCCCTCCACACCCCCACACTTGAAGCTTTATATTATTGTTCTGGTTGTTATTATGATTATTGGTATTACTACTACTACATTTATTGCCCAGGGCAGGTTACAACCATTTTAAACCTTCGTATTAACAAGAGTGAAAACAAATGACAGTCAGAGCAATAGGGTGGGTCCTGAAACGACGAGTCTCCAGTGTCAGAACCCATAGTGAAGAGGGGAAGGTACCAGACGCTAGGATCATGGCAATGAAAGTAATGAATAGAGTTGGGGTGATAACACAATCCTGTTTAACACCTGATCCCACTGTGAATGGTTCACTTTGAGGGCCCAGAAACCTATGTCCCCACTGTGGAAGGACGTGTGGATCCATAATTGGCCTCTACAGTCACTTACGGACTCATTGTTAAAACTGTGTTTATGGAAGACACTCTTACTTGGCTACGAGTGCCGAGGAACTGCCACAAGGATGCGCTGTTTGGGGCCACCACTTCACCTAAAACGCAGAGGGTGGTGAAACTCCCAAGAGAGCCCCCTTTGCCAACGTGAACACCCAAGAGTGTTTGTAGAGAAGGAGATGGTTCTTCAGATATTTGAGGGCTTAAGTGAATAGCTCACGTGAGTACCGGGTACTTTGAATTGGGTCTGGAAATGAATGGACAACCCCAGCAGCTGTTTTAAAGCAGGAATTACCGGTAAATGTGTTATCAAAGGTTGTTGCACAGCGCCTGGCCCCTTCCCCATTCATCTTTTCATGGTGGTAGATGGGAAGAAGTGGCTGTGGAACCAGATCAGGTAGGGTGAAGGAACAATGAGGTGAAATAGACTGAGCGGTGGGGCAGCCAGGGTTCCCCGGGCCTGAATGAATCTCTCTTCTAAGCCAGCGTTTCCCAACCGGTGTGCCGCGGCACAGGAGTGTGCCGCAAGACACCGGCTCCTGTGCCGCGGGAAGACACCGGCTGCTGTGCCGCCCTGGGCCGCTTCCGCTTCCGGGTCGGTCCGGGCTGGCGTCGCCTCGCTCCGCTTCCCGCTCGCCGACCGCTGCCTTCGCCGGGGCTGCCGGGCGCTTCGCCCGCTGCCTCTGCCGCCCCGGGGGGCGGGGTGTCCGCGCGCCCAGGCGGGAGGGAGGGGAAGGACCCAGGCGGGCGAAAACGGAGCGGGAGATCGGCGGGCCAGGCGCCCGCCCCCCCTCCCGTGCCCAGCCCCCCGGCAGCACCTCCACCCGGCCCCGAGCGAGCCCGGTGGCACCGGCACCTCCCGCCCGTCCGCGACCGGGGCGGCAGAGGCAGCGGGCGAAGCGCCCGGCAGCCCCGGCGAAGGCAGCGGTCGGCGAGCGGGAAGCGGAGCCGAGGCGACGCCAGCCCGGACCGACCCGGAAGCGGAAGCGGCCCAGGGCGGCACAGCAGCCGGTGTCTTCCCGCGGCACAGGAGCCGGTGTCTTGCGGCACACTCCTGTGCCGCGGCACACCGGTTGGGAAACGCTGGCTTAGAAGAGAGATTCATTCAGGCCCGGGGGAACCCTGGCTGCCCCACCGCTCAGTCTATTTCACCTCATTGTTCCTTCACCCTACCTTATTGTTCTGGTTGTTATTATGATTATTGGTATTACTACTACTACATTTATTGCCCAGGGCAGGTTACAACCATTTTAAACCTTCGTATTAACAAGAGTGAAAACAAATGACAGTCAGAGCAATAGGGTGGGTCCTGAAACGACGAGTCTCCAGTGTCAGAACCCATAGTGAAGAGGGGAAGGTACCAGACGCTAGGATCATGGCAATGAAAGTAATGAATAGAGTTGGGGTGATAACACAATCCTGTTTAACACCTGATCCCACTGTGAATGGTTCACTTTGAGGGCCCAGAAACCTATGTCCCCACTGTGGAAGGACGTGTGGATCCATAATTGGCCTCTACAGTCACTTACGGACTCATTGTTAAAACTGTGTTTATGGAAGACACTCTTACTTGGCTACGAGTGCCGAGGAACTGCCACAAGGATGCGCTGTTTGGGGCCACCACTTCACCTAAAACGCAGAGGGTGGTGAAACTCCCAAGAGAGCCCCCTTTGCCAACGTGAACACCCAAGAGTGTTTGTAGAGAAGGAGATGGTTCTTCAGATATTTGAGGGCTTAAGTGAATAGCTCACGTGAGTACCGGGTACTTTGAATTGGGTCTGGAAATGAATGGACAACCCCAGCAGCTGTTTTAAAGCAGGAATTACCGGTAAATGTGTTATCAAAGGTTGTTGCACAGCGCCTGGCCCCTTCCCATTCATCTTTTCATGGTGGTAGATGGGAAGAAGTGGCTGTGGAACCAGATCAGGTAGGGTGAAGGAACAATGAGGTGAAATAGACTGAGCGGTGGGGCAGCCAGGGTTCCCCCGGGCCTGAATGAATCTCTCTTCTAAGCCAGCGTTTCCCAACCGGTGTGCCGCGGCACAGGAGTGTGCCGCAAGACACCGGCTCCTGTGCCGCGGGAAGACACCGGCTGCTGTGCCGCCCTGGGCCGCTTCCGCTTCCGGGTCGGTCCGGGCTGGCGTCGCCTCGGCTCCGCTTCCCGCTCGCCGACCGCTGCCTTCGCCGGGGCTGCCGGGCGCTTCGCCCGCTGCCTCTGCCGCCCCGGTCGCGGACGGGCGGGAGGTGCCGGTGCCACCGGGCTCGCTCGGGGCCGGGTGGAGGTGCTGCCGGGGGGCTGGGCACGGGAGGGGGGGCGGGCGCCTGGCCCGCCGATCTCCCGCTCCGTTTTCGCCCGCCTGGGTCCTTCCCCTCCCTCCCGCCTGGGCGCGCGGACACCCCGCCCCCCGGGGCGGGGGGGGGCGGGGTGCATGTGGTGGTGGTGTGCCGCGAGATTTTTTTTGTGGGACAGGTGTGCCGTTGCCCCGAGGAGGTTGGGAAACACTGTTCTAAGCAGTGACAAACCATAAAAAAATCAGTGGTCAGGATTCACCTAACCAACTCCATCAGTTGCACAGCGGGGCTTGCCCCAATATCCTCTACCTCCTCATGCCCCCATTCACCCCTTGGCATTTGCTTTAGGGCATCGGGAGGGTACCTCAATCCCCAGAACATCACATGGCTTGCTCAGACAGAATGATTAGAATAACACCATGTGGAGTTTCAGCCATTTTCACAAAGATGTTAAAAAAAGCATGCACAATTAAAACGTTGCAGCAAAAGAATCCCATTAAAACAACATAGCAAACAACAGAGCAATGTGTTGGAGATAATGTTTATGCTAAGAGAATGACATTTTTGTCTTTTAGGGTCCATTGTGCTTTGAAGAAGTAGCTGTTTGTGTGATCATGGACTCTCTCGGTAAGGCTCCCTGTTGAATCACATGTGTTTTGAAATTCAATACATATCCCCAAGTGATGAATCTCCAATATCTTAAAGGAGCTCAACAGCACCACCTACAACATCTGGGATTCTAACCCTTCCACAGCCTTGAATGAAGGGCTGTCTACTGTTTGGTCTGTGACTATTCTTCCTCCAGTTATGCCTTTTTAAAACCATGATAAGCTTGGTCTGAACTGATAAATGTAGACTACAGAGTAGCTTCTGTTTATTTTTGGTTGAACAAAGAGACAGCTGCTTTTGGAGATGCAGATTCCATGAATGGGCCAAATAAAACCCATCTCAGGAAAGAGCTTTGTTGTTGTTTAGTCGTCTCTGACTCTTTGTGACCCCATGGACCATAGCATGCCAGGCACTCCTGTCTTCCAGGAAAGAGCTAGGTTTTTCAAATCTCTGGTTCTCATAAATGTGTCTGTTAATGCCCATCAACAATGGCCTGTTGTTTTAGTAAGACCTCAGATGTGAACTCCCTCCAGGTCTTCATCTATCACAAGCATTAATTAGCATTGTTCAATACTTTGAGGCCCCATTTCTTCCTGAGGCTTTAATCTATTTTGCTGTTTGTTGCAGGTGGTGATGATTTGGAAATTAAGAACAAGGGAGACCACAGCAAAATACACACAGTGGAGAGACAATCAAAATATTCAGAGGGTGGAGAGAGTTTCCGTCAGAGTTCCCATTCCATTTCCAATCATGGAAATCCTATTGGGAAGAAACCTTTCCAGTGCTTGGAATGTGGAAAGAGCTTCAGTCGAAACTCCCATCTCACTTCCCATCAAAGAATTCATACTGGGGAGAAACCATATCAGTGCTCGGAATGTGGAAAGAGCTTCAGTCAGAAGGAAAATCTCGCTTCCCATCAAAGAATTCATACTGGGGAGAAACCATATCAGTGCTCGGAATGTGGGAAGAGCTTTAATACAAGCACAAGCTTCCATAGACATCAAAACATTCACCGTGGGGAGAAACCCTACACGTGCTTGGAATGTGGAAAGAGCTTCAGTCAGAACACTCACCTCACTTCCCACCGGAGAATTCACAGTGGGGAGGAACCATATCAGTGCTTAGAATGTGGAAAGAGCTTCACCTGGAAGGAAAGTTTCATTTCCCATCAAATAATTCATACGGGGGATAAACCGTATCAGTGCTTGGAATGTGGAAAGAGCTTTAATACAAGCAAAACCTTTCGTCAACATCAAAGTATTCACTGTGGAGAGAAACCATTTCAGTGTGAAGAGTGTGGAAAGATTTTTAGACGAAAGGAAAATCTCACTTCCCATCAAAGAATTCATACAGGGGAGAAACCATATCAGTGCTTTGAATGTGGAAGGAGCTTCACCCAGAAGGAAAGTCTCAATTCCCATCAAATAATTCATACAGGGGAGAAACCCTATCTGTGCTTGGAATGCGGAAAGAGCTTCAACCATAGGGCCAATCTCATGGCTCATCAAAGAATTCATACAGGGGAGAAACCATATCAGTGCTCAGAATGTGGAAAGAGCTTCAGTAAGAGGGCCAATCTTACGGCCCATCAAAGAGTTCATACAGGAGAGAAACCATATCAGTGCTCGGAATGTGGAAAGAGCTTCAGTCGGAACTCCCATCTCACTTCCCATCAAAGAACTCACAGTGAGGAGAATCATAGAATCACAGAATTGTAGAATTGGATGGGAACCAGTGTTGAACCAAAGGTGAGACTGTTCTGGAAAGCCTGCAAATGCCATAGTGATAGTCAAGATAACCCCAAACTAATTGGTAGTTTAAGTAATGAATTCACCTATGCTTATGTATTTGCTCTGGTACAGTGGTACCTCAGGTTACATACGCTTCAGGTTACATACGCTTCAAGTTAAGAACTCCGCTAACCCAGAAATAATGCTTCAGGTTAAGAACTTTGCTTCAGGATAAGAACAGAAATTGTGCTCTGGCGGCACAGCGGCAGCGGGAGGCCCCATTAGCTAAAGTGGTCTTCAGGTTAAGAACAGTTTCAGGTTAAGAACGGACCTCCGGAACGAATTAAGTACTTAACCAGAGGTACCACTGTATATGCAAATTGCTTGCTTTGATGCTATGCTTATATGTGGGCTGGGGGGCTGGGCTCTTGGCCCAGAAAAAGGAGCTATCCATAACACTTGAGTATTTGCTACCTATGCCCTCATTGGCCAGGTGGAGTAAAGGGAGGTTCTCGCCAAAGTGACATATGCTACTTTGTGCAAAAGTATTACTTAATATATTAGGACCTTGTGGAAAAGTCATGATGGCCTCTCACTGCTCTGGTGGCTTACTCGTGTCTGTAATGGCAGTGGGGCTGTGCAGGTATGTCACAAATTTACACCTTTTTGTAATAAAGCACTAGAACTGGTCATTCTGGCACTTTTGACATCTTTCCTTGTTATCCCTGCATCAATCCACTCGTACAGGCCCTCCTTTGAGCCCGTCAATTGGCATAGATACTAAAATAAGGGTGGATTGGGGTAGGCAAGACCATGGTACTGCAGAGGATCCAGCTTGTTTTATTGATGACTTGTTAATTATTTCATATGACTTATGCTGCATTTGTGATGTTATGTTCTATTGTTTGTAAGCCACTTGGGGATTTCTTTGAATGAAAAGCGGTATAGAAATACAATAAATCCATTCCAATCCAATCCAATCCTCAGCCTGTTGGGCTGCTCAGGGAGATGGACAGTGTTTACAGCCTTCCCCTTCTTCCCTGTCTGGGGTAAAGCTCCCCTCCTCCCTGTCTGAACAGGCAGAGGTCAAGGAGGAGCAACTGTGCCTCCCCCTGCCCCTGCTGGGAGGCCTGAAAAAGCCAAGAAAACGGATTATGTGGGGAGGAAAAGGAGAGATCTTTGGAGCCCAGAGAAAGTGAAAAAAACAGCAGGTGGAGCAGCAGAGCGGGAGTGACAGAGGAACCAGGAAGAACAAACAAACAAAAATGGGAAATCCTTTCCAAAACGGACCATGGAGGTAGAACAAGTCAATGACCTGTAAATTGAGCTTTCATCTGATTTTGGATATAATATTCAGTTAGAATCGAAAGGCTGTGGAATGAAGGTATTAACTTTACTGCATGCAGTGCACTTAAAGAAAATGTGATGAAAATGATGTATAGATGGTATTTAACACCATCAAAACTTGGTAAAATGTATAAGACA